>OY720635.1:17046239-18522072 GCA_963169105.1 Ceriagrion tenellum
TACATCGTCGCCTAAGTCGCATGATTTTAGTTTAATTAATAATTATTTGTGGGACACTTTAAAAAATGCTTTTATAAAGTCAAGAATAATTGCGTCTACTGGAACGTTATCTTCACTGGAGACTAAAATATTGGGGACAAACAGTGCTAGTTGAGTTTCGCAGGATCTTACTTTCCTGAATCCGTGTTGTGCTATTATCAGTAAGTTCTGCGTATGAAGGAGTTTCATGTCTGAGCTTACTATTATATGTTCAAGGACTTTGCATGAGATAGATGTTAGTAATATCGGTCTGTAACTTGATGGCTCTTCCTTATCACCACTTTTAAATGTGGGCGTTGCAATGGCAATTTTCCAGTCTTTGGGTACTACGTGTTCCTTGATGGATTTTCTAAAAATTATCTGCAAGTAGGGGACTAAATCTGAAGCTAGTCTTCTATACACGTGGGAAGTAATTCCTTTAGGAAGATCTTACCCTTTGATGGGAAGTTATAGATAAACTATTTATTCAGGAATTAAGATTACAGCAAAAGCAAAAGAACCTGGCGCACTTCTGCGCGGCGGAGGTGAAAGGTAAAGTGGAGGGAGTTAAGGGAACGGATGGAGGGGAAGGTAGAGAAGGGGACGGCTGAGAACGAGGCAGGGGAACCAAACTACTTTGCACGAGGCACACACACACACAAGTGTAATGGGCAAGTGGTTTTGCTTCATCAATGCCATGCTTTACCCGTGCACTTCCTTGTCACGTGCAAGGAGTGGTAGTACGAATAAAATGCGGCAAACCGGGCGCCAGGTAGCTGTGACTCATGGAATTTACCAAGGCGCTAAGGTTGTCAGCAACTAGAAAAGGTTTGCCCACTGACGCTTAACAATGTACAACCTTCCACCCCCGCCAGGCAGGGTTTTAAAATTTCCGAGGTCCATGTCCCAAAATCGTCCACGGTGCAGCGACAGGTTCTTTTTCGACTGCTATACTTAAGCCATCAGACCGACGCGATCCCTTCTCTTCTCTAACTGGGAAACTTAAACTGCACGCGCAGCTTGTTTTTGTATTTCTCTCTGGAATATTTTTCCATGACTCTATATTCTCGCCATAGCTCTCAACTTGCCTATCAAATACAATTTACCTAGATTAGGTAAGTAGCGTACTCTTTGTATTTTAATTTATAACAATCCGACTATTTGCTGGATTAACCCTCGTCGGTTAAGTGCAATATTGCAAGTATCTCGACTGAATTTCCCCCCAAAGAATTCAATGGCAGAGCTTACTAAGTTATTAAACGCATTGATTGTATATATGGAATTAAATAAGTGCGAGTGCTTGAATCTGCTCTGTTATTTTTCAAATGGTCTTACTGAGTGAGGAAAGTCCTATCCCTAGCCACGTTCAAATCCAAAGATAGAATTGAGATGAATCATGGAGGCAGGGCTGTTATTTGACTCGCTAGCAAATATTTACGAAACTTCACTGATAACTTTTGCCATATATTTGCGGTTAAAGTGAGAAAAATCATGACTTTGACTGTGGTTACTGTATTTCAATGAGAAAGCTATGGCAAATTTTCGATGGGGCTTGAGGCATTTGTGAAGGTACGCCAAAAATAATTTCGCTCACTATTCTAAAAACACATTTGGCCGCAGAAGTTCCAGTAAATTACTTAACATTTTGTGAATAAATGCTACTATCTAATGCAAAATGAACAAATTTCTGACTTTTGGAAATGGAACGAAATGGGAGAACTTTATGGTTCTTCTCCACTCTTTTTTGGGCTTTTCCATGTCTTTTTAACCTCGGCAACTGTCTTATAGGTTTCATTTTTCACCTCCGGGGGCATTACATGTTTATAGCGTCGTCATTTCCACGGGAGATTGTATTTCATCGCTCCAGTGATCGCTGGTGTGTGTTCGCCGCTCCAAGAGTCATGAAATCCTACGAGTGCAATTATAGGGAGCCGGCAAGGAAAGAGACGATGTCATAACTTCAGGAGCGAGCCCTAATGGGTGAGCCGGAACGTGGGCGGGACTCTGACAACCCTCAGGTATATAAGACATTGCGGCAGAGCTAAGGAGGTGGTCGTGGTAAAGAATGAGAATTTGTGTGAAAAGAAAAGGTTTGGGGCCCAAAACGTCGTCATTTCTTCCTCCGCGTTCGATTTTCTTGGAAAAAATAACCTAATACAATGAGCATTTTCTTCTACGGGCATCTGCATAATAAGAGTGACTTATGGTAATTACAAGGGATGATATTTCTTAACACCACAATATTATGGTGCCGAGGTAATGAAAGTTCTAATAAAATTTACTTTTACAGGTCACTTGAATTTCTTGCGTTCAAATCTTGGAAAATTTTTACGTCGAACGTTCAAGATTATCAAATGATTGAAAGCTGATTCATCTTCTAGTTTCGGTCATAATAACGAATAAACACCCTAATTTAAGATTATAAAGGTATAAAGATACTGGGTATGACTACCTATTTGAGTGCACGTTTTACATAGTGCCTCCCTCACTGCTGACAGCTGCTAACAGCGCACCAATACTGCGGTGATAGGCTACATGATTCATGACAACACCAATTTTCGCTCTTTTCCTAAATCTGACTTTTAGACCTTGGTATGATTCTTTACTCATGAGTTTAGGAGAGACAGGTCGAAGGCAGTGTTTACGATATAAATCGGGTCTGAAGGTGAAGTACAGCGAATATTCGATATAATTTAAGGGAATCATCTTACATTCTCCGGAATCGGTGGAATACCTCTAATAAAAGCAGTTTTTGAGTGTTGATTAATGTGCAAAAATTCAACCCAAAACGGAAGATAGGGACATGTTAGAGTGTTGACTTTAGCAATAACTTCCATTCCTATCGACTCAGATTCTAGATCAGGCTACGGTCGAAGATTTTTCGGGGAACGCCATCTTCATTTGGGAGGCAACGTGGAAGCACTTTTAGCGCAGCACTCTGTCCATGCTTACTGATCCTTAGGTGGATTTTTCATTAAGAATACAAAGCAAACAAGGTGTTTCTTTTCGCCACTTCATTATTTCCAAAAGAACCATCACTTTTTTGCCCAAACTCCTGTCTCATATGGCACAAATTTCATCATTTTTTAGTTGCTTCTCCTCATGAGTAAATTCCGTGTGGCCACCAATGGCTAAAGCTAAAATTGCCGTAAACTAAAGGTTGTGCTTTAAGTATGAACTTGATGGAGAAGTGGATTGATTTCTATTGCCTTGAGGAAAAAGACTCAATTTATGTGCATAGATAACAGAATTATGAGGCCAGTATTTACAAAAGAAGCAACACAAAACATGCTTTGCAAAAATCACCTTCTGCAAAAATATGAAACATTTGCCATCATCAACTGATTATCAAAAAACTGGTAATGATTACGTTTGTTTTTGTGTCACAACATCTGTATCTACTTACTCCCCAGCAAGCCATCTTAGTATCATATGGCAGGGAGCGTTAAGGACCCCATTAGTGATGATGGTAGCGAGTTGGAGAAAAGTGTTAGCAGATGAAAAGTGACTTAGTGAATTGTTTGTTGGTGGAGTGTTTTTTTGTCTCAATTTCGTATTTTAACTGTCTTGAATGGTTATTTGGAAGAAAGAATCCTACAAAGTGCCATTTTGGTCGTGTATGTTATGTACTCCGTCGCATTGTTCTGTTCCAGAGGTATCATTCGAATTTCAACCTTGGATAAAGATGTGCCAAGATCATGCAAGGGCAAACCCCTTGATTGGTCTAGTAACGAATATAGTTAAACAGTGGTGAATGAACTCGAGGTCATTACATCTACGTACAACCCGGCGAGCCGCCAAATGAGCGTGTTCCAGGTGGTGCTATGACGCCAGCCGTATAAAGAATAAGGTTTTGGGAGGTGAAATGGTGAGATAGAGTGTTTTAAGTGGAGCTCACTTTTTATCATGGCCACTTATTTTGTGTGGAAAGAACAAATTTTATGTCTATCAGTTTGGCTTTGTATATCTCTAATTTTATTACTTCTGTTGGACCTATACATGTAGCGTCGTCTCAAATGATATTGTCTGTTTCACTTTGAAACACACCTGTTCTGAATTTCTCAAGCAAACCAAACCTTGCGTATAGCTTCTGATTCTCTAGCGGCTCCCAATCTAATCCTTCTATAAACTGAAAAAACTCTATATGTTCTTTCGTCACAGTTTTAAACAAAGCGCGCAGCTTTGGTTTGTGGTATGTTAATTTTTTGATTGAACCTTTCTGTCCAGTCCAGGGTCCCAAATGCTCACGGTATATTCGAGGTGTGGCCTAACCAGAGCAAAGTAGTACCTCTCACTTTTATATCCGAAGACCTTTCTTTTGTACACTTGATAAATCCTATTTTTTATGTTAGGCCGCATATGTTTTTTATATGATCCCCACGATACGTCTCAATTAAAGGTAGTTCCAAGATATCTGACTTTATCTGAACCCTTCAACCCTTCACTTCAACCTTTCAACCTGGGTTTAATCAACCCCCAGTGCAGATACGGTATTTGAGTTCAGTTTTTTGCGCGAAGTGTGCTGCGGTGCATTTACTAAGATTTAATTGTAAACCCTCACTCCTGGTGTAACCCGGTGAAAGCTAGCTTATTGAGACTGAATCAATGATAACTTTGAAAATTTTTACTTTTAATTTTTTGACGACCGATTTCATCGTACAGGCGACATCCTCATCACATAGGTGACGTCTTTCATTGGCGAAATTCTCAGTATCCGACATACTCTTCAGAATGTCACCAATGCGGTCAAACCGTTCGTCTAAAAAGGAAGCGTCGTGAAAATTTACTGATATATCATTGATTCAGTCAGCGGTGAATGAGCTATTTCAATGGTTTCAATGGATTTGGATTGGACGCACTGCTCCAGTCGTCATCAATCAAGGGATCGGTGAATGGCTTCGGTCACCCGGGTGCAAGCGATTGCATCCAATCGGAGGAGCTCCGTATAGCATGATCGGATTCGCTGTAGTCCTCATGGTAAATGTGAATGGAGATCTAACATTGGAAGCAATAGGGAGAGGGAGAGGCGTGTCACATCTGTGCCGGGACTGACGTCGACTGGCGCGAGACAATGGTTGGATGGGTGGGACGCGAGACACCCGTGATGACGTATTATCGCCGGAGAACACTCCCAAGAATTAGTTTGGATGAAAAGCTCCCATATCTAGTCATCGTTCTCTCCGGTGTTAAACCGTAGTTGTCGGGGTTGATAAGGGCGCGACGATGTCTCAAACAATGGTAGCGAATCTATTCCCCGTTTTGATTCCATTTCCTGCTCATCCTCCCTGGTTCATTTCCTTCTACATGTCCCATTCTCCCTTTACCCTTTACCCTCTCCTCCTCTATTCAACTCCCAAATTCTCTCTTGTCTCTCATCCTTTCACCTTTCTCATGCATTTTCCACGTCCAGCGCTCCATGCTCAAATGTGTCCAGTCCCTAATCTGCGGCCCTCGTCCGCACTTTCCTCTCTTCACACGTGTACTCTCGCATTTCATATTTGACTATATGCTCAAGGGACCGTGAGTTGAGTCCCTAATTGTTCTACTGAACATCCCCGTATTTGGTTACCTTATTGACTTCACCTCCATTTTCTTCTCAGGTTTCCTGAGATTTTGTGCTGAAATACTATCAGCTGAGAGTTAATTTGCTTTAGTCGTCTGACCATATGGGCAAAATATTGCATACCTAAGTGAATGGAGACACTATGAAGTAGACGATTGTATGTCGGAAACGTGCATTTCTTGAAGCAAATATATCCCTTTGAAGACCTAAGTATTAACAGTTGAATCTGCACACAATCTTTTACTATTATCACGAAAAATGACCACTTAGAGGTCTCTAAATAATTTTCTGAAAAAAGGGAAGGATGGATACCATTTGTTTTTATTTGGAGTGAAAAATCTTAAACTGGTGAGACTAAAAATATAGTAAGAGGACAATAAAACATTTGTAGAGAAGTCGTATCTTTTCTTTTACCCTGAGGATTATAGAATTAACTCATGATCTTGCAAGTCGTGATGCATTTAATTTTAGGTTTATAAAAAGACAATAAGGAGATTCTACGTACTACCCAACCCACATTTCTAGTCTTTATCATACCCTATCTATACCTAATCATCTACATCTGTTAAACTTTTGTTTCCAGCTGATAAAACATACCAAACCTACCGGTGTATTCCTTACTTTCTGCGAGTGGAAAAATGTCACTTTTCTTATTGTACCACTTGACCTTTCGCCTCCACTCCTACTTTGCTCCACTGCCTCATTTTTCCGTGGCATTCTGTGGATACGGACGCTATGAATTTCCTGTATGGGTAGGAAAAATTGGCGGCACTTGCTATGGGATAGCATGGCTATCAGGAAGAGGGGAGAAGACGAAAGAGTCAGGATGATATAACTGAGGTTCCATCCAGAGGTCCTCATGGAAGTCCTTCGGCATCTCTCTTCGAAACATGATTCACTAGCACTTTTATCAAACTCTCAGCTGGTGAGTGACATTAAGTTTTCCGATGCCTTCACCAGAGCTGAAAAATGCAGAAAAAAAGATAGCGGTAGAACTATATATTTAATGCTTGGCTCTAAGAACTCAATTGATATCCTTTTAAATTGATTGTAATTCCTTAAAATGTTTAATACTATATTTTTGAACATATTGAAGTCCAATAAGAAGGTTGGAGTGAATTATTATTCACGTTGAAGATATCGTTTCTCAATAAGAGTAATTCTAATGGATGAGTTTCACCGGATATATTAACTTATCCAAGCATGGTCAGTTACCATGAATTAGGTTTTGAGCGCTCCTTATATTCATGAGGTAGACAACATTTTAGAGTTCTAGAGGTTTTATTAGAGAGCTGCGTAAGTGCGCCGGCATATTTTTATGCAAAGGGATTAAGAATCTTATCAGCTTTTATGCCTCACAGACCACGACCTGCATAAGCATCGGAGTGAACTTGTGTTTCCGTCCGTACACGTCTGTTTTTCCAAGCCGTCAAACTTCTCACGGGCAGTTTAAAAAAAAATGTGGTCAGCGTCGACACTGGCGCGGCGCGATATCGTTTGCTCTCGGCTGGAAAATAGCGATGGGGAGCAAATATTAGTGATTCAACCCCCCACCCCTCTACCGCTCTCTCTCTCCCCCCCCTTGCCATTCAAACCATCTCCATGCTCACGAATCCCCTAGACGTTTTACGCAGTGGCGGAAGCGACGCGACCATTTTGCGGCGCGCGAAAAAATGGGAGTTGACGAATATTCGGCGAAGCGGTGGTGGTGGGGATGTGTTTGAGGGACTCTATGGGGGTGGAATTTGGCCGAGTGAGATGGGCATTTTATTAATCGAGGAGGCAAATATTTGTTCTCCAAGTTATTGATGCGCATCGGTATTATTAAAAACACATCGCATTACAATGTGCGCGAGAGTGCTCTTTATCTCTGTCAGTCCTCCTTCCCCAATGCCTTAGTTAGTGCTGGCGTTCGCCATGCATAAAATAATACAAATATTGACTGCTGTAGTTAACGGAGGGTGTTTACATTCCAGAATTAATCTCAATGTAAAATATTTTAATAGCGTTGCAAGAGCGGCGATGATATAGTCAAAATCCTCTCTTGAAAAAGTCCGTTGTATTAAAAAAAATACTAGATATGTATTTTATTATTTATCGGGCGTGTGAGCTCGCTCGATCACGCATTGATAGAAAACATTATCTAACTCATGAATGTTTTACTAAAAATACGTGCAGTCTCGGAAAACCATTAGAAAATATTTTATGAAGGCTGGTGAAATGCTGATGCATGTGGAAATATGGGTTGGCTTGTCAATAAATGTCAAGATAATTCTATTCAACTGTGAAGTACATCCCCTGTTAAGTGATGGCATAGTAATATCTTTCAATACCAAATGCATTCTTCCTCCGATATATGCCTTCCCATCGTAGACGAGTCCGCCATTAAAATGCTTACTTTGGTGTATTACCCACCAGTATAGTATGGGCTGTTCAACGTTTTATTTAATTTGGCAGTGCGTTTGTATTCGAATGATGGATTGCGCCGAATAATTGCGCACAATTTGTAGGGTATTCTTTGGCAGTAAATTCTCAGTTTACACATTAATGGCATCCGTGTGTCAGAAATGGTTGCAAAGACCCATATCGATGGACCTAGAGACATATCGAATCAATCGACCCCAATGGCACGGAAAGCTACTAATTGCCTCCAACTAAGGCACCAATGTCAATGCATTTTAAAGCTGGATAAACTTGAAACAGAATGGCAAGATCATTTGAATATGTGATGAATACAAATCTTAATTTTCATCATTATAATTAATTAATTCTGCTATTCTTTGCAACTTATCATTCTCCGATCCTAATAAAAAATACTAGCTCTTCGTACTGACTTGAATTCAATGATTATCGCTGCAGTGGTGTAGATGTAGCAACTTTTTAAAAATTAGGATCCTCGTTAAATATTTGGAGCAAAAAGCCTATGGATTGTTTTGCGAGGAATATCAATTTATTCTGATCTGATAGGTCTGATATAAAAATAATGACTGCTATTATCTTTGGTCAAGTGATACAATCACCATTTACACAGATGAAGAGAGTTGTGTCATCGAGGAGCGCGTCTCTATCTCCTATTATTCAATTATTTCCATGAATTATTTTGCCTATATATAAGGTTAAGTGGTGTGAGAAATTTTGGTTGATGCGAAACTTTTATATGACTTATCACTAGACGCAGAACATTTTCCTGTTACTGAACATTACCATTAAAGGATAGAAACTGGAAGTCTTGTACAAGAATGACCAAATATTCATCTCAGGCCGGTATTCATAGTCCTCAATAATTACAGATTCGTTTCAATCTGTGATTATATCTCTAATTAATTACTGTTTCTTATTCATAGTCGTCAAAGAATCAGTGATTCGTCAATCGATGATTCTGGAATCAGAGATTCATCAATCTCTGATTATTATGTATTCATAGTCGTCAAATAATCATTGTTTATAGTTCTAGTATTCATAGTCAAGCAAACTGTAATTATTTGGCCAAATAATCATTGATTCGTGAATTAAGCTCTCGACCGTAATTAATTAGAGTTTTTCTTTGTTGCACTTCGGTAGTTCTGCTATTGTTTACGACATATTCGTGTCTTTACGTTCCAACTGTACAATTTTATACGGTGCTAAAGGCATAGAAGAATTGATTAGGATTATTGACTACCTTGAAATGATTAGGATTTCCGTGCAATGGAAATTCGTTCGGATATATTAGCGTATGTGATTGCCGATGACGATGTACCAGCGTATCACTAAAGGCTGCGAAAAACACACATTAGGAATCCAACAAATCCAAATTACTCGCATGGGGAGACTACGTACCCTGACTCGCCGATTTGAATGCCGTATTTACTATGTCGTGCACGAGGTCAAAGGCTAGTTCGCCTTGGACTTCGTCAAACGTATCCTAGTTGTATTGTAATTAATCAGTTTATCATCAGAAATACCCGCCCTTAGCATAAAAAAGCTGGGAAAAGCTCTCGTTGTTCCGGAGCATCACATCACCCGTCTCATCACACTCAAAGCGACTATAACTATAGCTATTATTATCGCCCTCGTACTGCTCAGGGTCGTTTGGTGTAGTGGTTAGCGCCGCTGGTTCATACTAGAAGGTCGAACGGTTCGTTATTCCCCCTTGCCTTTTTTTTCCATCTTTATATTCGCGACCAGAGACACATTTTTCCTCCGAGTTACATGTCATATCATAGGACTTCACCTCGCTTTTTTTCTCGTGATACTTTCCACAAAATTCGTACTCCAGTGTGAATCTTTAATGTCAATGACCTCACTGGGGTCTGGTGATGGATCGCTTATGATATACGTCAATCTCTGTTTAAAATCCGTTATCTAACTTGCTGTAACAATAGACATGAGTGTTGACCGACGAAGAGTTTAATATAGGATACCGATTCTCAAAATCCGTAGTGATCGAGTATATTCTTCTTAGAACTAATGTTCATATATCGACACTTTCCGCAAGGACTGACAGTTCCTCTTGTGCTACTGTGGCTCATTGCTTTGAGATTTTACGCTTAGGCATCACTATTGAATTTGAAATCATATTACAAATTTAAAAAAATGTATCACAGCGGTTTTTAATCACGCAGTATTTAAAAAAATCTTCGTGCTGAATTTAACATCGGCCGAAATTGCCATGAATGTTTTACTCGTAAGCTATAATCAATTGCTACTAATTACATATTTCAAATTTTCTTTATCGGCTATGATCAGTTATAAATACTGCCACTGCTACTCTTCGTCTTCTTTGGTGTTTTACGTAAATATGTAGGGATTGCTTGTTCTGTTTCGCAGCCAACGGTGTCCAGAACTGTGAAACATTTAACTAATCTTTTGGCCGTGGAAATAGTTGACACCATCAGACCGCCTGTTTCTTAGGATGTTCAGGCGACGAATAGGTGTCTCGGGTGTCTCTTTGTGAGAATAGAAAAAAGAGGAGACCACACTTATGGTCGGACAATTCCTGACGTTAAACAGCACCCGCTACTTCATCAACACTTGCCGGAATACGAGATTACTGTTTGTTGATTTTCCCTAGCAACGCCTTCATTAACGTTGAATAATCATAAGAAACAATTCTAATGTAGACACGGATAATTCATTTTTATCAAAAAAACATTTCCAATCCATTTTTTATTTTCTTTTTCAATATGCAATTAATAAAACTATATACTCAACTTGGATAAAAATTTAACGATACCCACAAAATGTTTTGCCTCTTCAATTTCTCATACCACTCAAAAATAAACAGACATCCAATCTGTAATTCACCAATTACAGATTATTCCAAATAATTAGAGATTCATGAATCAGTGATTCATGAATTGGAGATGGTTTTCTGTCTATGAATACATAAATCAAATAATCAATGATTGACGAATAATCGTTGATTCAGCAATCATAGATTATTTATCCCGTCTATGAATACCGGCCTTAGTGTGAAGATTAATTGTTATGAACCTTTCTGGGGTGGTTCTTGGTGTTGGATTTGAAAACGAAACACGTAGGACTTATTTGATGCTGACGGGTTTCCAGCAATATTACGCTTGCTTTTACGAGCCATACACTCTCTTTTTCCCAACGCCCTCTTTGCGTATCCCGCATTGTAGAATGAGCTAAACTGGCGATGCTTGTTTTAAGTGGCGACATTATTTTCGATAGTCTTGCATCATAGGCTTAGGCTAGTCTTGTCGCTCTGGTTTGTCCATGGGAGTTTCTGTTTTGGCAGCTTATGGAAAATGACGCACGTTTTCACGACGAGCGATTGGCTAGAGATGAAACGATTAAAGTGGTGTCTGCGTTTTACCGTAGATCTCCCAAAATATTCCAAGGGACATAATGTAGTGTCTAAGGTTAGCTTAGACGTGTTGTATTAAAGTCGTCATATGCTAGACAACCCTTGGGGAGAATAGTTACTAATGTATCTAAGTAGAGAAATATACAATTTAGCCTAGAAAGCATGTTTCGTTAATCGTTAATGAACTATGTTAGAATTAAAATAAAAGTTATAAAGAACATGCCTGGCTCAGGTGGCGGGTCTTCCTAGGGGTGCCCCTGATTTTAGTGAAGGAATTTTTATTTATGAAATTATCTCTAATTTTATGTCCCTAATATAATTTTTTTAACCTTAAGGGACCACGAGTTCGTCAGAATGTGTATTCGAAACCTAGCTAAGAACCTTTAAAATATAAATGGAAAAGTTATGAGATAATCTTAACCAAATACTAAAACTCAATTTATGTCTTTGCTTCTGATAATTCAGACACAGGAAAATGTTTGAAATACAAATGTTGACGTGCACATGTGTATAATTCTCTCTGTTGGGATTTCTGGTCATTGATGATTTCTGTTTCTCTTATTGTTACAGGCTGAGGGAAAGATTCCTAGCCACCTCGAAAGCGTTTTCTGGTGAGTAGTGTTTTTTTCTGCTTATAGTGGGAAGTTGGGGCGTACCTTTTTTTAAATATTCCTATTCAAAAACATATGAAAGAAGCAGAAGATCTATTTGTGTTGAAAGTATCTCCAATTTACTATTTTTATCAAATATGTAGTTTCAATGAGAACCTGTCTATTTTCATAAATCATAGACCAGGACTCAACCTTACACTTGGTTACATTCGCTCAGAATCCTCCCTACTCCAGAATGCTACGTTTATTTTCACAAAGCGCGAAAGTCTTTGCATCTAAAAAAACGTCCGCTATAGTATTCGAGAGAACGCTTACTGTGCCCAGGTTGAAAAATTAACAAGACAGACTTGGTGAGAGACTTTGAGAATGGAAAGTTGATTATAATTGTCTTTAAAATTAAGTCTTAAGTTGATTTATCCGGGAACAGGGTTTTGGAGATAAAGTAATCGTTCTCAAATTGTATAATATCAAATTTTTACCCCAGGAGGAGCCAATATATTTTTTTATGCACTAATGGTGGAAGTACATGTTGTTGATAAATCACCCCCTGCCACGCACCTTGAGGCGTTTGGCAGGGTATTGTGTATTTGCGGATTATGTTTATTATCAACAACGTGAAACCGAGTTTTTCAATTGAAGGCAAGAATCTTGCATATCCAGCGCATATTTTGGTAGCTCTGAATTGATTCAGGAAAAAAGTGCCTCGCTTATTACCTTGATTTCTTGATTCAAAGACTATATTTTTCTTGATGAGACTGAACACCTAAACGTAAAACGAGGTGGAAAATGCTGTTTAAACGGCCATATTCAAATATTGTATAGCAGAAGGGTATGATCATTCCTAAGCGTGCTTCACTTCAATACTTTTTGTTCGTTTTTTCGAGAATTTCGCGCTTCATTCTCCTTTTCGCCAGCAAGGACCTTACTCATAATCGGCTTTCACATACTCATGACTCGGCAGCGAAGTTTGCTTCTCACTTTCAGTCGGATTTCTTCACGGAACGCTTGTTTGCAGTGTGACTAAAGCTGCGCCTCTCAAAATTTCCCCTAAAGGCTTTCGAAAGTCGTCTCCTCAGCAAATGAGAAAGCATTGTTGGCTATATCTTACTGCGTATCAAAACTGTCTCCAGAGTGATGCTATAGTTAGGCTTGTTTAGAATAGAGAGCGTTCATCTCAGTGTTTTCGTCATTTTGCTCGTAGATATTACCAGGCTTCAAGTATTATTTTGGACCTAAAACATTATGACTTATTTCATTACTAGTATCATTATCATTGCCCTAGCAATCTCGCTCTCGACATTTATTATTAACGCCATTGGTATTCTTCCAGCGGCGTCGGCTCTTGGTAGAGTTCTTCGATGGATTGTTTCCGCCTATTCCCAATGTCCTCATCGTTCATCATTTTATTTCCGTTCGCAGCTCTGATGATGTTATTTTTTTCTTTCTCTGATGTGTTTCTTCACTAGCTTGCTTAGTTTCCTAACTCTACCGTTACTCAAGCCCTCTTCGTGTTGGCCCTCTCGCTCACCAGTTGCTCTTCTGCTACATGTATGATTATCCTCAGCTCATTCTACTTACCTTTGGGACCCATTTCTGCCTCATGTTCTAGTTTCCTGTCGATGGCTGTGGTGAATCGCACTCTGTTTCCTTCTTCAGCCAGTATTTTGTATACCACCCTGGTTTGTGTTTTATCTTCTTGATATTCTTGTAGAGAAGGTGGAAGTCCACGACTACTGCTTATATCCGCACACCTGGATAGCTCTTGCATTGTTATACTTGATTTTTGTATTCTTGTTCTTGGTTCTTGTACTCTGACAAGTATGTAGTCTCAATGTTGATTTGTGATTCAAGTGAGTTAATATATATTCAAGTCATATATAATACAAATATATATTACCAATATAAGTTATATATAATATGAAAAATATGGTATCTGGCAATATATTCTGGCATCTTCCATGTGTATCTCCTGCGCCAATGGTTCTCAAAGAGAAAGTTAGCTACTATCATATTCTTCCCATTGCAGAACACATCCAGTCTTTCTCCTTTTGCGTTTCTTTTTCCCAGTCCGATATTTTCAACAGTATTTCATTCTTTTCCCTCTCCTACCACTGCGTTCCATCCTCCCTTTATGGTAAGAATCTCTTTCCCCCACACTTTCCAAGGACTCCTTCAATTTAAACACACACTTCATCTATTTCTACATCCGAGTGGCTAGACGTTGACATGTAGACCTTAACCATGCCGTACGCTCTTCAAGATTCACCATCAGAATCCTATCGCTTTACTGCCACACTGACTTCACTTTTCTGCCCCATTCTTTCTTCAGTATAATGCTTACACTAGCAATCCTCTGGTAGTCCCCCGAATATATTAATCTATATCCATCATTCTATAAGTCGTCTGTCCCTGTTCACTAGATCCAGACATACAATCAATCGAACACCATCTCAGCGGCCCCACTCATAATATCAACATTGAGGAGACAAGATTAATAGCTAGGGAAATACAATATTACCCAAGATTAATCAGGGAGGCTATAGAAATTGCAAAGAGACCGGAGAACGTCAACCGAGAAGACGGTTACAAGTTGAGTAGAAGTCTATAACGAATTTGTTCAAATTTTAATTCCGGCAACAATGGGAGTCCAGACTCATATATATATAGAGACGAGCGAGACTAAGAAGTCAATTCAATTAACCTGATGAGGCTGGCAGGAGGACCAGCGAAATATTGTTGTTTTCTTAAAACATACATCGCGGAATGAATCCCGAAAAAAGGAACAGTCACGGTGTAAAGAAGACTAAATAACATGCATTTAGGATACCTAACTTATATATGTAAAGCTATCGATTGCAATATCTCGAAGATTAATCGACTTTTTTAACTTTTGCGATTTTACACAATATCGACACATAAATCTAACACTCCCCTGAAACTGGCCCGCCTTGCTGAGTTCCAAACCTCGAATCGACACTCCGCCCGGCGACAATGGAGAAATTTATCCATAGCAACGAAAGTGAAGAGATTTCTAAAATCCCAAATAAAAGTTTTAAAAATATTTGTGAAAGAATCAGTCTTAAGGTTCAATTCCTTCATATTTTAATGAAAGAAAGAAAAAAGGTCTACACAAAAATGTTTTATTTTTCCCATATAACCCCATTCAAAGCTATCGATTGCAATTAATCAAAACCTAATGGACTTTTTTTTAACTTTTTCGATTTTTTCCCAACTCGACACATGATTCTAACTCTACCATGAAAATTTTAGCCACCTAGCTCGTTTAGAAATACCCAGGAATTCTGATGACTCAGTCAAGCAGTCAGTTCTGTAGCATTTTATATATTAAAACGAGTAAATGGGTGCTTGCAATTTGCAAGTGTTATATGTGTTATATGATGATACTCTTTAAATAAGGAAAAAAAATAATGCAAGATCTCAAGTCTGCGTGCTACATGTAAGCAAAGAAAAGTATAATTCTCGAAAATGAAATACGCGCCCCATGAGGTATGGATACCAGACAGTTCTAGAACAAACTTATATTGTATGTCATCCGGTTATTAACGACTTTTCAAAATACTATAATCAGTATACCGAAACGAACGTGGAACCACTGGAAGATCATTATAACCTCATTTGATGGCATATAAGACGCTCTTCTACGTTAGATATTTCATTTCAGTACAGTATACTTAATAAGAGCACACATGAAGAATTGTAATATATAAATTCGATCTGAATCAAGTTTGTTAATATACTAATTTTCATATTCAATTTTTCTCTGCCAATCTTTTACATGGACTGCATGTTATTTTAATGAATACTACAATATCATAAAGCTTGGTTGGTTGAAATTGGTCATCAAAGCTACGGTAGAGGTTAGGAAAAAGTTGAAGATATTATACGCAGTTGTTAGCAGCGCAAAAAATGGTATAAAGAAGACTAAATAACATGCACTTAGTGTAAATCTATTGATTGCAATAACTCGAAGCCTAATCGATTGTTTTTAACTTTTACACAATATCGACACATAAACGTCCCTGAAACTGGCCCACCTCGCTGAGTTCCTAACCTCGAATTGACACTCCGCCCGGCGACAATGGAGAAATTTATCCATAGCAACGAAAGTGAAGAGATTTCTAAAATCCCAAATAAAAGTTTTAAAATATCAGTTTTACGGTAGGTTGGAACAAATCAATTGCAAGAATAACATTTTTCAAACATTCAGCCTCATATTTGTGAAAGAATCAGTCTTAAGGCTCTATTCCTTCATATTTTTATGAAAGAAAGAAAAAAGGTCTACACTAAAATTTTTCATTTTTCCCATATAATCCCATGTAAAACTATCGATTGCAATAAATCAAAGCCTAATTGACTTTTTTAACTTTTTCGATTTTTTCCCAACTCGACACATGATTCTAACTCTACCCTGAAATTTCACCCACCTAGCTTGTTTAGAAATGCCCCAGGAGTTTTGATGAGTCAGTCAGTCAGTCAGTTTTGCAGCTTTATATATATATTTAAAAAAATTATATATATTGATAATAATAAACCATTTTTGGCTCAGGGTGGCCTAATTCATGTGGCTCTCCTTTTCTAGTGTTCTTTGTAATACCTTCCTCTTCTAATCCCCTGTTAACTTCTTCATTTCTTATTTTATCCATCCATTTAATCTTCAGCATCGACCTCCAATACCATGTTTTTAACGCTTCAAATATTTTCCCATCTCAAATGACCCATGTTTACGATCCATGGAGTGTATCGTTTGTATCCCATTCTTTCTTCAGCATGGTGCCAACACCTATAATCCCCTGGTCATCTCATCTACTGAGTATATCACGTACCATCCGTCATTCCAATTGCCCTCGGCCCCCGTACTTTCATCTCGCTGACTCGAAAGATGTCCACCCACAGATTCTCTATCTCCATCTTTACATGCTACAGCTCTCCGCTCACCCCCAACGTCCATACGTTTTATGTTCCTGTCTCAAATTTTTTCTCTCTGATTGATGTTTCCCTCCCTTTATTTGCCATCTGAAGACCCACTCGAGGGACTTTTTTTGAGGGTAAATCCGGGGATTTTACCTCCGGAAAATTTACTGAGAGGAATGCCATCACGTCTTGTGTTGGTGAGTGCTCGGCTTTATCTACTGTCTTTGTTTTCTGTAATCATTCTTATCATAGTATTTCAGCAGATTTCTTAAATTTAATGCTTACCCGAAGCTGTAGCAGTTGATACCGGACCAATCTGCGCCTTAGTGTCTCTAGATGAGAATGATGTCTCTCAACAACGGAGCGGAGGGTAGTTTGAGTAGCCTGTCAGGAAAGAAACTTCTAGTTACTTCTGAGCAGATTGTTTTACTAACATTATTTCCAAAATCACGAAAATATTTTTGTCACTGGGTCTCTCACCGGAGACCCTCAAACTGACGGTCACTTCCTTGGGCCAAGACGGAACTTAATTCTGACAAAACGATTTTAAATGATGGTAAACATGTGTGTTTTTAACTTTTATTTCATCGAGAGAATTCTTTACACCCAATCTCATATTCAAATGACGTGCCGTAGAGCATTGCGTACATCCTCTCGAGTAAGGGACAGTTAAAATTTTACCAGGCGCTGTTTGATTGACATTAAAAAATGTTTCTTCGACAAGTTTTCATGATCCCTGCTTCACGACCTTGTTTTCAACGTGCATATTCATTTCAGTCGGACTCGCTCATGCTACTTCCATTTCCGGAATCAATCCTAAAATTTGTGAAGTGACATTCAATTGAAATTCATCGAGGACGATTTTGAGTGTACTTCTCTTGTAATTGCAATAACAGGTACAATTTATTTAGGTAAGCATGCATAAACCACGCTCCGCATGCTATTTATACTTAAAAATTTTAATTATACGTACGCATTGCCATAATTTATCGAGATATGTGGCGCAAAAAACGTTGAAACATAAAGTGGAGGTCATATCAATATATAATATTACCGAATTCATATGTGGACCCCAGAAGTCAAGGAGTCTAAGTGACATTTTTGAGAAAAATAAGTTAGGTACAGGAATGGGATGTAAAAATATTAATCTTTTAGGTGGTAAAGGGATCCCAGTGATTTTCTTGACAGGTGCTGCTATCTAGGGTAATGCCTCTTAACTACTTAGTGGGTTGTACCAAACATTTTCAACTTTGACTTAAGTTTTCTCAAAACAATGGTTTTGTTACTTAGACCCCTTGACTTCTGGGGTCCTCATTTCAAGCATGATCAGAGAAGTGCGTTTCACTTACAATGTAAAAGGGAGATATACTCTCTTCAAAATATTTACGTGAATACTCTATTCTTCCATTTGCAACTGCAAATTATGTCATTCAAGGGGAGTGAGGCGATGCATAGGTTTTCATCATGGCTGACTCTTACCTTTTTGCTACAAACGTTTATGGTATTACCTGTTTCGATGAATCGCGGAAATGTCAACGTTCATTATAATTTTGAGATGATTTTCACTATATTTCAGGGTCTTACATTAGATTATACATCTACCTAGTGGCGCACAAAGCACAGAATAACGTCTGGTCGTTTAAATGTTCGTTTCTCGTAAGAAAATCATCTTCTAAACGGACGGCGCGCTAATCGGGGGACTGCGCCATGTTTGAATCATGTAACGATTCGAAGTCGAATCCATCTAATTCGAATATTATGAATCATTCGCTTTCGAAGCATTCCGATTCGCAGGCGAACCGAATCGAATTAAGCCCGATTCGAGTCGATTCGATCTATGTTATATTTTTGTCCACTTCATGTTCGTGCTGCTATTTCTGTTAAAACACCCACTTTGCAGAGTAGTCAGGTTGTGGTTACCTTACTCAGTTCTCACGGCGGCCAAAGTCCAAATCCTTGACGTGTCGGAAAGAAATCTGCGCCTCGCTGAAATATTCATGCATCTTTGTGAGTTGTCTAGCTCCTTTCTCTTTTTTAGTGCCTGCGGGCACGAAGCGGCCTGGAGGTCACTTGAAGGGGTCCCGGCAGTATCGTGTGGTGGCTCTACTGCTTGGTGTGGCGCTTGGTGAAACGACCTCGGCAACTTCTACACTCCTGCGGTCCTATTGCCGCTGCCCGGAATTTCATGGCAAACAACTAATCGCCGCTCTTGGGAAGTTGGGCGCCAGTCTCAGGTTCAGTCGTATTATGCGGATTCAAGGAAGGGAGCTTATAGTTCCCATTTCGCTGTTCGTCCGTGGGAAGGGATCAGCAGTTAAAAGAGTGTTATTAAAACTCGCACGCGATTGAAAAAAAGAGGACAAAGTTCGCCGATTCGTAAGTTGAAACTTTTGTTTCATGGTTTTGTGTAAAACGAGTATCTCTTCGAGGGACAATTTTTTGGATGATTTTTTTATGAGTAGGCCAATAGTTTTTGCCAAGGTAAATGGTTGTCGTAGTACTCTGATATTTCTACGTTGTAAGATACCATAAAAATATTATAAAAATATGAAAGGCTCTCTAATTATTTTGTTCATAAGCTTATTGCTTTCTCGTCCAAAGAGTAATAATTTACGGCAGAGGAATCAGAAAACATTGCTGATCGGGCTGGTTTATGAGTATTAGCACCTCATGACTTTCTATTTTATGGTCACAATTATTTCCAATAAAGGAGAGCTCCAGTGATTTTTTTCTATTAACTGTGGCTTTTTAATTGGCTGAAACTGTTTTGAAGTGTTATTTTCAGCACCACTGAGTAATTTGAAACTGCATTTCGTCGCACGAATAGCTATGCGAATATTTTTCGTATTCGGAATTACCTACCTGTCCATTATGAGTGGAATGATGTAATTGTGCATATAATATCATTCTCATATTTTTAACGATGCCATGATATCTTTTGAGAATGATGTATTAGTTGAAAATGGAACATTTGAAAATTGATATAATGAGTCATTCGCATTACTCCCAAAAAATTATGACCTATTCGCTATTTTCTATTGACACGATCTTTAAGTTAGCAACTAATTAAAGATCTTCCAGTTATCACTGGTCAATATTGAAAAAATAGTTATAATCTTTGAATAGGTATTTATTAGTAAATTGAAATCATCAAAAAGCATGGCGTAGGAAAAAAATATATACAAATAAATGTTATCTCGCGACATTTGTGTTACACGGCAGAGGTAAATTAAATAACTGTTGGAGTACGATATGCAGGTGAATGAGTACATATTTCCGCCTCAATTTTTTGGAAATAGCAGCGATTCATTATTTCTCGGGAGGCTTCCATGTTAGGCTGCGTGGTTAGCATGTCGTTGACTAGACCTTTAATCAAGAGTTTTGAAAGACAAGTATATGTATTGAGGAGTATTAAACGTTGATTTCATTTTTATATGTGATTTATTATCTATTCACTTTTTTATTTTGGTTTAGCTATATTTTGATTTATTTCAGTAAGCGTATTTTAACCACTCTATGAGTTAATTAGTTCCTAGGCTTTGGCTTGGGAATCTCTCTGTCATGACATACAAGCTGGGCGGCCAATACTGGCCGATGCCTGAGTATGGCGGTGGGAGACATGGGGGTAATGGAAGGAGAGTTGAAGGCTTGGGGAAGAGGGAAGGCACGATAATTTCAAGACTCCTGAGGGAGAGAGGGAGGGAGGCTGTGGTCGTTAGGTGAGTGCTGTGAGTGTGGATGGGGAGGGGGAGAAGAGAGGGGAGGGTGGGGTTTGGGGAAGGGAAGGGGTTGGAAATGGGGTAAGAACTCGAGGGAAAGCTAAGAAAGCCCGTTTCATTTTTTTTACCGGGAAGAAAAGATTATTGGTGGTCGAGAGGGAGAGTTAAGGAATGGGGCCGTTGGTGTTTGTAGGGAGGACAAGGAGGAAGGGAAGATGTAGGGATGGAGGGACGGTGGCCGGAATGTGGTTGGGCGGAAGTAAGCGGATAAAATATCTAAACGCCGGGGGTTGGGGAGGTGGGGAGAGGAGGAAGCGGTGCGGGTGAGGAGCAGGAGCGGGAGCAGGAGGAGCGGCGTGAGGGAGTGCGGCAGATGGCGCCAGCAGCCATCCAATTCCGAGTTTTCCTTCCGTTAAACTAAGTCTTGCTCGTTCGTTAAAAGGGACTTTCATTATAGGTCCGGAATGAGGGAGCGATGTAACGACTTATCGACCATGGAACAGACAAACTCAACGCCCACCCGCGCCTCTCGCCCCAAATTACGCACACGGACAAAGAAATACACATTGGCTGACGCACAGGACTGCACACCTCATCCAATCCAACCGGCCGGCCTCTCCTCTACTTCCCTGCCTCCTTCGGCTGAAGGGGCGTGTTCCCTTCCCCCACACAGAGACGCAAGTATGGTTGTGCGAGCGACGCCCGAGATTGCGGGCGTCTTCGCCAGGTGCAATTAATACTTTATCCCCCCCTCGGCGTCAATTCACTCTCTCCTTTTCGAAATATCATGGATTCCAGTCGGTCCCGGACGGTAACAAATCTAGCGATCGCACACCTCGAGTGCGAACGGTAGACGATAAGTCGCCTTTCGAGGCTTAGGAAATGGTTTCAGGAACAATGTGGAACAGTCGTGTGGGTGGAGGTGAAATATTTCATCATCGACATTTTTCCCGTATGAGGAATTAATATATTACACTTGCTAATTATGAAAGATAGAAATCCCATCCACACGTTTATGAATAATTTCAACAGATTCAGGCTAGATATCGTGGAAGTTCGTCATATTAAAACAGAAACAACAGTTGCACTATTCCACAGGGCATTTACTGCGTACGACGCGTTTCAACTCTCAGATCTTCTTGTCATCATCAGGTACAAAGGTCTTGTACCTGATGATGGCTCTGTCAGTTGAAACGCATCGTACGCATTAAATACCCTGAGGAATAGTGCAATTGTTGTTTCTGTTTTAATATGTTTATGAATGTATCACGATAGATTATCCCTCGCTATGGCATAATCGCGTATCACATGATTATCACAAATGCCTTGCCGTCTAAATTATTCCAACTATACAGAACCGTGGAGCTATTTCTATAATTATTTGAGAGTTGATGTAAAAGTCTTCTAGTGACATATATACTGATAGCATTCACGGCTTAAAGCCTTAAAATCTTGTGATCCAAATTTCAGTTTTTTCGTATATCCATGCTTTCCTTTGAATACTAGCCCAACGGGAGAGCTACGAATATATTTTGGGGCGTGTTTGATTATAACTGCTAATAGATATTTCCCATGATAATAATTGTGTACTAACTTTCTATAATTTGGTATTCGTCACATTTCAGTGGCTGTAGGAGATATAGGGGTAGCGTAGTAGGAAATGTGTGAGAACCTCCTCAGGCTGAAGATATGATATAGTTTTCTCATATTTTATTATTATATAATGTTATGAGAATTTTTTCTATTTATAAGTGAGGGTTTTTATTCTATTCCCTGGCATACAGTGTGTTATAAACCTTTCAGAAGATATTTATTACATGCAATAAATCTTCTAGCTAAAACAACTCCCTTCGCTGCTTTCTTTAAAATTTAGCGAATCATGTATATTTGCACAGTTTTCTGAGAAAAAGTTACTACCTAAATTCACCTTTTTTTCCTAGCATGATTGTTATGCTAGGAATAAGACGTTTTTATGATACCGCCATCTCCGCATCTTAACTGGCGGAAATAAAACATGTACACGTACTCCGTGAATGGAGATGTACTATGCTATAGGGGCTTTTCATATTTATTTTCGCCAATTAGGGAAAAATACCTTGTTAGCAGTCTCCATGTTATCAGCTAGCGGTGACTTTTCTCGTCCGGTCTATTCTGCCATCAGAGTGGAGGATCTTCATTTCTCTTGAAAAATTAAAAAAATGAACTCTCTGTAAGCGTGCGTGCAGCAGTCAGCGCTCGCGTCTGCTCGGTGTTGGTTTCGGCGGTAATGGTAGCCGCCGGATGTGGAATCACATTTAGATGTGGCTCCTCTAACACCTTGCCGTGGGATCTTGCTCCATGGGAAGATGCACGAGTAGGGTGAAAATCTGCTGCCATTGCCGGCCAATAGGAAGCCCTCAAGGGGGTCACGGGGTGACGCGGGCGCTGAGCGCGGCGTGGGGGCAGAGGAGACGCGAGGAGTCTCGCGCTGGGTGACCGATGGTAAACATGTATGTTGTTGTTTGCGTGAATTAAAGTGTTAAAACAGAACGTCCGACTTGTTCCCTTACCGCGCCTCCTGCGGACCCAGTCCTTTTTATTCAAGCTAGGCGCTTACATCTCTGTGCTTAAGTTAGTTGCATATTGCGAAACTTCAGGAACCGTTAAGGCATGTGCTCCAGGCCTTAATATCCTTAGACCAGGGCTCAGAAGTTTCTAACTCACTCTTCTGCACAAGGTTCTTTTTCGCATGTACTACCAAGATATCTAGCTAATTGCCACTGCCTATCCAACATTTAACAAGTTGATAATCAATATTGGCACAAAAAATACCAGATGTTTAAGGGCCAATAGGCAGGGCAAATGTTCCACTACAAGCCATTCCACTATGCGAATTTGATGAACGTTTCATAATTTATGGAGGTAATTTATTGGCTTTGGAAATTCTGTCAGGGTAGAAGTTTAACCAAGAGAGGAAAGTAATCTAGATAAGATGATGCCCATTGTGAGATACCCCATGAATTATCGGAGGCTTAGGTCTGGGAGAAACCACATCAAATAGTATAAGGAGAATATTAAGTAAGCACAGTGAAGTGAGTAATGTATAAGGTGCATGCTACTTACCTAATAATTGGGAGATATGCATGAGAGGATCAGATTATCTTTTCCTGATGACCGCGATGTCCCTGCTTTGACGGGCTGCCCACAATTGCTCTCATTGTTTCTAGTTCACAAGGCAGTTTATCTTTTTCATCAGAGTACTTTAGTTAACGGTCGACAAAGTTGTGCTAACACCATGCATGAAAAAGCTGAGCTTCATGAACAGGGCACATCAATTTCAGTCGGATGTAAACTAAGGTTCTTAAATTTTCCATTTATATATTAAAGTGAATTATGCCTTGTTTGTAATTAATCTCAACTTGGTTGTCAAAAAAATTGCATGATTTTCAACCGATTTCACAATCTACCACCTTGAAATTTCATAGCTATTTAAAATTAATTGGGGAGCTCTTGATGTGAAAAACATAGAACTGAAAAAATAGTCGCATTGAGAAAAAATTTTAGACTGTTACAATATAAACCAAAAAGCTTATACCAAAATATTTTCACCAGATCATTCAATTATCAGATCAAAATCCACGCTGCAAACTCGTGACAGTAATTCATCAATGTTTTTTAACATCGTAGATATACTTGGAGGACTATTTACATAAGAAAGTATGCTTGAAGATTTCATACGCAGTTTTTATTATGATTATAGCTGAAAATTCACACATCATTCTGAAATTGTGCTGAAATTTGTCAAAACTTCATCTGGCAA
Organism: Ceriagrion tenellum; assembly: GCA_963169105.1. NCBI lineage: Eukaryota > Metazoa > Arthropoda > Insecta > Odonata > Coenagrionidae > Ceriagrion > Ceriagrion tenellum. Next base: position 17,070,694 of record OY720635.1, read on the forward strand.
TAGTTCATTGTACGATTTGACGATGAGTACGACGCCTTTTCTTGGTATGTAAGGAGATCTAAATGCTTTGGTAGCCGTTAGCTCACTTTCTTGAATCCACAGTTTTTCATCAAATCAACGCTGGCAATTTTTCAGGAGAACGCCTATCACTACTTGAGTACCATGTGGATGGATCTTAAAGAGCAGAAATTCGTTGGTGGGGTGATATCCTATCGGTCCATTTCCTTTAATTGAAGACTGAAAGCCAGTGCCGTGCTCTTCTCTCATTTCCTAGATACTCTGTGCGTGTCAGGGCTTCCCACAACCCCCAAGGGGTCAAACGTAATCGGCCTCTGGTTTTCCTCCCTGAAACTGCTAAGCTACAGCATTTTCAATCGGTTTATCGTTCATTAGGCTACGAATTTCGACGTGAAGTTTGCTTAAACTGTCGTGAACTTCTCGTCTGATCTCACTTTGACCTTCCGTCGTTTTATCCATTAACAATGCTCAATGCCATGAATACATATTATGGATTTAAATGTTTGGAATTGTTGCCTAGGTTACGTGTTGCCTAAATTTCCACTTTCAGTTCACACAGTCCTTGGCGCCGCTTCGAAAAATTTCTTTTCAGTTGAATCTTAAATAGACGTAGTTAATTAATGTCAACGTGAGACTTTGATGACTATTCAATAGCGATCGGGGAGATATGAACTAATTGATACTTTGACTAATATCTTGCTACTTTTGTGATCTAAAAGTTAATTTATAAATGCTGGAGTGGAAATATCTATTACAAGAAATGTGTAAGAGATTTATGAAACGTCCATCGTGTGCCGACGACGATGTTTGCCAGACTCTGATTCTAATTTGAATGCATTAAGCCCGTTCGGCTTAAATGAAGAATTTAGAATGTCTTGTTTAAACAGAACTTGCTTTGTACCAGGCTGAAAAACAGAGTATGCGTCTACAAGGACCCAAAATAGGAGACATGTATTGAAAAATAAGAATCTGTTCAAGGCGGCGGTAAGTGCATTCTTTTTTACCTACACTGCAATGGTGGCCATTGGGAATACTCATGAAGAAGAAGATTAATTGTGCATTTATTTAATCAACTTTTGGAGAGAAATTAAATATATCTGTAGACCGGACGATATTAAAAAAGTGTATAATTACGTCCCGCGTGTAGTATTACGTTTTTTATTGGCTGAATTATGATTACTTGTAAGTAAAACCTGTAAGGCGAGTTTATTTACAAACTGTCGACTGTATTTACATTTGAATTTCCGTCTTTCATCGCCAGGCGGCACAACATTCCCAAAAGTTGTTTGTTTACGGAATTCTAGACAACAGCTTTTGGGGACGAGATAACAATCCATAATATATATTCATTCTCTACGCAATGAATCCTACTCATTCTGAAAATTTTATGGCCAAATAATGGTGGTGGTAAAGAGGCGATATTGAATGAATACTGGCAGGCTGATTAAATGCCCTCACGTAACTTCCAATTATGAATTAGTAAACGCAGCAAAACTATACTGCTACTTGATCCGATATCATCCGCCCCATTGGCGAATCCTTACCATTATGCGGATTTTATGACGGAGTAATTTAGGAGGTATGATGACATTGTAATGCTGGCGGTGCGATCCCAAATCCTTTTCAGAAATTGCAGCAATATATAAGAGAATACAGTTAACCCTTTGAGTACAGCATGACGTGATATCACGTCATGGTTGTCTTTACGATGGTTCTGATGACGTTATATCACGTCAAGGGTACTTGAGTGTTCCAGCTTTCACTATGAAACTTTCACTAGACCCCCTAGTGAAAGCTGGAATACTCACGGTACCCATGACGTGATATCACGTCATCAGTACCAGCGTAAAGACAACCATGACGTGATGTCACGTCATGCCGCACTCAAAGGGTTAAACTCTATTTTGTACAATTATGCCGATGATTACCAGAAAATGCGTTCTAAATCACTACCTTCCTCCCCGATTCGATGAAATGAAAAGGAATACTCTGTAATACCTCCCCTGCCTCAACTTCTCGCCATCTGTCACGAGTAATAATGTCACCGTCTTTCAGCCGCTACCACCTCCGCTCAACTCTCGTGACTTCGTCTCAATTCTGCACTCCGACTCCCTGTCCTCCCTCTTTCCTCCCGTCCTTTGCCCCAGTCTCTCGGGATTCCTCCTGCTCCCTTATCATTTCCCCCCGTCCCAACTGCCTACAAGCAGCACCACACTCCCACACAACGCATAAACCGCCACCTCTTCGCTTTCCTTTTACCGCCAACGCATCCAAAACGGTCCCGAATTCCCCGAAGGGAGTGAGGAGGGAAGTCGCGAAGGGGGGAGGAGTGACTTTGCCGTCTGTCGCGGGACCGACCAACCCCCGATTGCCTCCCCGTGGCAACCCTCTCCTTCTTCCCCTCCCCTCTCTCCTCCCTCCCTCCCTCCCTCTCACTCTCTTCTTCATCCACTTCCATTTTCCGCTCCGCTGAATGCTTACCGCACCTCTTCTCCTCCTACCCGTTCCTTTTCCGACCGCTGCCCTCTTCGCTCGTCTCAACACGAGACCTCCTCAAGGTGGAGGAGAGGAGACTGGTGCCCAGCTGATAGTGCACCGGCATTTCACTCCAAGGGCCCGAGCTCGAATCTCGCTTGCTGTGGTGTTTTGTGTAAGAACTTAATTCGCCTGCGAGTCGACGGTGATTATGAAAATATCTAGATTTATTAATCATAACCCTTTGAATGCGGCATGACGTGATTACACTTGACGCGATTACACCTCCGTACACTACATTATTCTCATTCGACAGCAACCTTTACTAACAAAAACATTTGCTAGGATTTTGAACCTAGGACAAAGCGCTCATGTTTACAAGATTTTTAACTCCCCATGTGGTCAACTGAAATACCGTATTCACGCGCACAAGAATCAGAAGTACTTTTGCTGTAATTGACCACCTTTCATTTTTTCTCGAACAAGTTTAATGTATTTTATTCCTCGAATTTCCTTGGCAGAAACTACCTCCAAGTGTTATTTTTCGTTAGCTAGGTAGGTTATTATAGTTTTGATTTCGTCACATTGAATAATATGTTCACATAGCTGTAGGAAATTTAGGGTGATAGACTGAAACTCAATAATTTAATATATCTACATTATATCTCGTCAACCTTTTTTACCCTGGGGGAATGAACCATGAATGAGTTTTGGCACCATACTTTTGGTAAAATGTCAGGCAAATAATACAATTGCGACAGAGTTTTTTTCCCGCTCGCATGCGCTTGCAAAATCACTGCGCCTTCAGCGTGGTCAGTGGAGCTCATTTCCTTTTTTTGCACCTATTTGGAGAAATGGCCACCATATCTCGGTGATTGTGTTTCTTTTTTCATTTGCCATGAGGTCGCGGGTGTAGCTCCCGAGGGTAGGTTGGTTGTGTGGTGACCACATAAAGTGCATTTCGGAGTCGCGATGGCCCCTCAGGACCCAAGAACGCCGCCATATGCCCCTCTTCCTACCACCCAAACTCTCTCCCTCCGGTTTTTCGCTCGTGAAACGGTAATGACGTGACGAAAGAGTGTAACGGAGCCTCGGGGCGTCATCCGGACGTGTTAATTTCCGCGACGTCCGCTCGTAACGAGGGGAGCGCCACGTGTCCATTCGCCCAATGCGGTCGCTAGGCCGCAGCCGTTAAATTTCACCGAAGGCCAACAGTAGCCCTCGTTCAGCAACAATGCCCCTCTATAGAGAAATAGAAATCGAGGTTCATACCAAAATTCAGTAAGTTGGCGAATCGACTGCAATACGCGGTCAGCCGCTCTCTGAACGTAATTATTGAAATTTTTTTGAAAGTATTTACTCCATTTAGCGTGTGCCTCATTGGTTTGTAGTTCTCTGTTAGATATGTATTTTCACATGGGCTATAACTCTGTGGATTCAATCATAGTGAATTAATAGGTGCCCGTAGCAGTCCATCTCTAGCTGTGCGATTTAATGGATTATTTCTACTCTTGCTTCTATATTACATTATGTGTGAAAAGAAATAGAAATTGAGGTTCATACCACAATTCAGTAAGTTGGCGAATAGACTGCAATACGCGGTCAGCCACTTCCTGAACGTATTACTGAAAATTGTTTTTTGAAAATAGTTACATCATTTAGCGTGTGCCTCATAGGTTTGTAGTTCTCTGTGTATTATGTATTTTCACATGGGATATAACTCTGTGGATTCAATAATAGTGAATTAATAGGTGCCCGTTGCATTCCATCTCTAACTGTGCGATTTTATGGAACATTTCCACTCTAGCTTCTATAATATGAAATGTGTGCGAGTTAATGTGCATAAAAATGCTGTCCCCTCAACTGTTTACTGCATCACATCCATGAAGCAGTAAATGAATTTGTCCATTCCAATAGCAAAGCAAAATTGAAATATAGATGTGCTTTGCCGTGGGTGCAAAGGTAGTATCTGCAGTTGTTAGAAAAGTTGACCATAATTCACGTTTTGAAGTTTTCAATGGTTTCCTTATATTACATTACGACAATTCTGATGCAAAAAGTTGAGAATAATTAACGCGTTGCAAAAAAAAACGTTAAGCTGATTTTTAAATTAATTTCCATTGTGAGCATGAGGAAATGTAACCAAGATTCCAGTGTAAAAATAATTAGCTCACTGCTATGCATGAAGCTGTATATTTGTTCCATAATTCTATAAACAACGAAAGCCTTCGGTCTTAATATGAATAGGAGAAAGTCATGAAAATGATAGTTGTGCGTGGACCATTTTTACAGTTTTACCCTTGATTGATGAAATATATGGAAATACCTTAGACATTCCGACGCATGTTCACCAGCATCATTTTATAAAATGCATAAATGAAATAATATGCTATTTTGGCCATTTTATTTGACTGTAAAATGTAGTAATGCGGTCAGCGTCATCACCGTTATCATAGTTTTGATTAGGTTTCATTTGAAATATTCTCTTGCCCTCACATTTTTTCCATATAATTTTAGTTTAGCCTTGTTCAATAATCTTCTAAATATAATATGGAGCTCATAAAATTAAACCATTAAATAATTGAGGTTGCTGTTAGGTGTGGAATACTGTAATATGATGTAAATTTTAATCATAGAAACCTGAATTCACTGTTTTATGAATTTGTTCATTCAAAATTGTGGCCGGGATCTTTCCTTGTAAATTTAAACCACCTAAAGATCCCATCGGTAGTGTGGTATAATTATATGAAGCAGTTTTGTTCGAAACTATTATAGGCATTCCCAGGAAAGTGATTGAATTAGTCTTTAACGGGTTTCACGTTAGATTATGCTCCCGAGAACCAACGTTTCAAAAGCTGTCACAGCCATCGTAATCTGGGTTAACTCAAGCAGAGGGAAACAATTAACGGCTTTTTATAACAGTATAGCGCTAGGTTCATTGTTGATATTCCGTTTATAGGTCATTTAAGCTAGTCCGAGCGAGATAGTTCCCTAATCATAATAGAGGCCATATTCGATATGTACGTTTTAATTTCACCAGCTGTGAGACACACGGATTAAATATTGCATTATCAATGGTGCGATAATATAGTTTTACATGAAAGAAATTGTATTTAATCAAATGAAAATATCTAAATAAGTCTTTAACTTGACTCATTTTTTGCACGCGTTACGTTTGAAAATTCATCAAAACGGAATGTTTATTGTGATCCCGAAGAATTTACTTTGGTGACAATATTATTCACTCTAAAAAATAGTTGAGAAAACATATTAACTACACGCTGTTGATTTTTGAACGAGATCTAAGTGTAGGAAATGCCTCATTTTTAATATAAGGTCTCTCTGGAGTGCATACAAGTACCATTTTTCACATAAAAGGGCTGGTATTTATTGGCAAATATCTCGGACAGTAATTTAGTAAGGGGTTTAATTTTTGATGGTAATGGAAGGGTGATATATTTTTCTTTAAAATGAGACCAAAGTCATTGATTTCTAGGTAAAATGTTATTTCGCTCAAACTAACTAAAATGGAATTGTTGACTGGCTTCCATGTGTTTCTAAGCTTGAGGCCGTGGTCTCAGCTCTCAGTCCTCCTTCTATCCTAATTTCAAAGGCTGCTTTAACTATTCTGTCTCAATTTTCATTCGGATAGTAGATTTACATTATACTTTGGAAACAAAATGTCCATGCGTGAAGTCCACCTCCGCCTGTAACATTTGATCCTCATAACCTATTCCGCTCTAAATCCAGTGACTACTACATTCTGTATTGTTCGGTTTTGACTACATCACTCAAGAAGTTATGCTTCTGCAGTTCAGCGTGGCCACTGTAAAACTGCGCCTCCACCCAAAAGGCGAGGAAAAACCAGGTCCCTCGGATAAACGTGATAATACGCAGTTAAATTTCACAACGGGGAATCTTTCTCCCATCCCCCACGTGGACCTTCTTCCGTCTCCTTGAGTATTTTTTCATGGCATATTATGTTCCGCAGTACGGCGAGGAAACGACCGAATCGTGAGGACCGCGGATTCTCCCATCCAAAAGGCTTCCTCTTTTTTTAAAGTAATGAGGGCGCGAGTCGAAAAATATAATGTGGAAAATTTTTTTTAGTCATTAACTCGACAGTTTTTTTTTGGCCGCCCTTTTGGCAATCATCTTTCGTGAGACAGTATGAGGGAGGGAGAGAGAAACGAGGCATACTGGGATCATACATCTCTCCCTCCCTTCCCATAATCCCTCCCCCCCCCTCTCCCACTTTGATATCCTCTAAAGGAAGCGCGCGGTTACGAACTCCAATCAAGTGGAAAAACTGAGATGGGGAAGGCGTTGCTATGGGGTGGGGCGAGGGGAGGTTATCTAATCAAGCGTCGCATTCTTGATGAAGAGTGTCATTACGTAAGGCCTTTTGTCGAGGTTTTTCATTAAGAGTTAATGAAGGTTCGGATGCCGTGAAGTTTCCCTCCGAGTTAACTCTCGGGTGCGCGCAAGTCTTGCCGCTCGTGAAGGAGAGTGGCTGGCTGGCAGACGGGAGAGATCTTCCACGTTCAACATCCACGGGGTGAAATGTGTGGGAGGGGGTAGCGGGGTTCAAGTGGAGGGAGCAATAGGGGCGGAGCGGGGGGGGGAGGTAGGAAGGGTAGAAGCACCGCTTGTCAACTTGGAAGGAGGAGAAAGGATTAAGTTTCAATGTGGGGATAGGGAAACGCGACCACATGAGAACCACAAAAGGGATTCTCTCAGGTCGGACATTAATCAGATTTTGAAGGAGAGAAGACTGTTCAATATGCATTAGAGATGAAAAGATACCGCATCCTCGAAAGCTGGCGATATTTGACAGCGATAAAAATGTTTGAAGTAGTAGCGGTATCCACAACCTTTCATTTTTCACGGCTTACGTGCTGAGGGCGGATTTATGATTGAAAATCAACGTCAAAACGGACGCCAACCTCGAGAGACTTTTTGCGGTTGATGCCTTTTGATCAACAGAGAAGAGATTTTTAAAATCAATTTGGATGCAGTAGAAAAATTCTTTGGTGTTTTGCAACAGATAAGTAAAAAAATCTGCTTTACTGTACTTGCCTAGTTCTAATAGTTGTAGAGCTCGTTATACATGATTCAATAATATATTCATTTCGGCAACATTCTTGTTCGATGGCTGATTTCAGTAAGATACAACAGGTTTATCCGTCCGTAAAATCACAGGCATTTCCGTATTTTTACAACTGATTCTTGGGTACCATTTCTTTGATTTTCTTCTACTTAGCATTTTTCCTACCTTTGCTTGCTGTAATCATTTTATTTACATTATCATGATATTGTTTCATCAAAACCTCATGATGGAATGTAAAAGTATGGCGGAAAATACGATATTCATTTGAATGCCACTGATATTTATCATAAGTTGTTTATGCAACTTAATGTTTTTCATTAAAGATTTTAAGATGGCAGCATTTAAAAAATTTTGAAGAACCGACAGCAATTAAGACTCCGTGTTAAAGCATTTTTCTGAGAAAATGAAGACGCTTCAAAATGCACTTTTTCATCTCATGAGATGCCAATGATTTTTCTTTTAACTAATGATTAATAAACCCAAAAAATATATGCTCGTGCAAATTCAAAGTAATAGGGTTGAAAAAATATCTAGAGTGAAAGTATCATTGACCTCTATAAAGATAAGAATTAAAAATTTAACTATGCCAATGTGAGAGACATCAGCCTACCCCGCGCTGAGCTGTGAACAAAATACTTTCTGTAGTATTGTTTTTCCAGAATGTTCAGATTCCAGATCAGTTTGACACACCTGGTCTCTAAACACCTCTCATGGTCTGGCTTACGAGCACATCCAATTTAGGGGGAAACCAGATTATGATGGATCAATTTTAATTACGAATTCTATTTTCAAAGGTCAAACAACTTCAATCCACATCATGATCAGATTAAAATACTAATATTTTATCTGAGTGTTGTAATTCGTCTCTGAATACTGATAGTATCTCTTTGTTCGTCGGTTAATTTTAAATTTGAAAAATCTTCATTTCAGCTGATAATGCCACGAATGTTTTTTAATATGATATTTAGGAGTGATAACAAATGTTTTACTAAAGTTCCCGAAGTCATCAACTCCAAGCTTTATTGGCTCAGATAAAACTTGTAAAGTGGATAAACATCATGATGAAATTACTGCTCCTACTCTAATTAATTCAGCTAGAAAATTTAGCGCAAAAATGTATATTATAAATATTTACTCACGGTTCATTGGAATCAGTTTACTTATCTTTCTGACTATGATCTTCTCTAACTAAGGCGTTCATTATCCATAAGCCTCAACAATTAAACGGACTGCTTAACGAGCATATGACAGCACACCACGCATCAAAGTGGACCGATCACATATGGTCTCCATAAAGGGAAATTGGGGTAATAAATTGGACTTTGTGGTTCTAAATCGATGAACATGAAGCCCAACAGTCCCAATTAGCACATTAACATGAAAAATATTGACCAATCTAAACTAATTTTCTTGGCTTCTTTTTATGATGGGTTACGTGGGGTGCAAATGAATCATTTCATCGGACTAAGTGGTAGCGTAGTCAATCTGGTGAATCACGCTTAAGCGGGCTGTCTTTCAGTACGGAACGACTCACTTGGGCGCCCACATTTCGTTCTTACGTAATGGCCCCGCCATTTCACTGGGGAAGGAAGTGAGAGGGAGAAATTGTATATAGACTTGCTCGCGTTCGATGCGACGGTTTGACTTCTCCCACTCCTTCCCTTCCACATTTTCCCACCTAACTACAATCACCATCCTCCAATCGCTCTCTGAATCTCTATTATGTCCACATACTAACCAGCGAGTGGTCACGTGACAGTGTGACAGGGGGCGTTACGTAACCAGCCAAGAGGCTGAGAACGAAAGTGAATTCTTTGCTGACGGGGTGTCGTATTGCCACTCTCTGTTTATATTTAAGTCACTAATGATTCATGAGTGGAAGGTAATTTCACATCTCTCAGTTCATCCGTGTATTTGGTAGCTTTTATTTTGTCTTTCAGTATCAGTTCAAGAGTTCAATTACGTGGTTAAAATATATACCTCCGTCCAGGGCGAACCCAACATCAGAACTCGGGAGGAGCAGCTGTTGTCAAATTGAAAGGGCCCAGTGGAGGTAATGGCATCTGTTTCCAACAAAATAAACAATTTGGTAACTACCCTGACCCTCACTGGAAATTCCCAGATACGTTTTGAGGTGCCGTTCTAAGACAGGTTACAACCCCAAAAGGATTGTGGTTTGTACAAGGTGCATCAATACCCATTTGAAATTTCACAGAAAACCTCCAAAAGATGACGAATGTCTGCAGAAAACATCAAAACAACGATAATACTGCTACTCTAATCCCTCTCCCCGTGGAATTATTTCGTAAGCATTTTATGACTATACTTATATCTACTTTGCGGGTACGCAAATATCTTTCTTGTCACCATAAAAGTTTGACAATTTAATGTTTTAAGAAAGTCTCAGCTGTGCATAAAACTCTTCTCTCCCCCGCCAAACAATCTCGCAATCAAACTTTTGTACAAGATATTTCAAGTGAGGTGTATGTTATATAGGGAGGCGATTGCCCGCTGAGGTCATGTTTTCCATTGAGGATTGGAGAGTCGTTTGGTTGGGAATATTTTACGAGGGGAGTAAAGGAAGGTAAAATAGAATCACGATGTCGATATTTCCTTACTCTTGTCGATAGGTGCGAATATAAAGTAGATAGTTGAGAGTTAGTGCAGCTGATTCATTGATAAGCTCCCTTATGCTCGTTTCTAAATCTGCCGAATCGTGCTAATATTATGTTTTGCATGATCCCTGCATGAATCTTGTGTTACTTTTACATAGTTACATCACCAATTAGTTTAGTAGTTCCTGTGGAATTTGTATACCCATAGTGCGGTGCATGTTGGTAAAAGTTAATTTCTGTATTGAAGTGTATGTTGGTGATAAGACACCTCCTGCCAAATACCCTTGAAGTGGCTTGCATGGCAACATGTAGATGCAGAAGTGTATTTAACTTCAGTGCTCGCGATTTACTGCATTTAACGAATGTGTCTTCTTCATCTCCTCTCCCTCCTCTTTCCATCTCTCTTTCTTTATCCCTCGGATTGCCTCCATTTCTTTTTTCAAGCGCACATCTTGCAAAATATTAAGGCAGATAGATGTCAATTGAACGAATGTCATAGAGGCAGGGTCCGTTACTTGATACACAAGGATGTAACTGGAGTGCTTCAGCATACTTTTGACCAAATTGAGAGCAACACTCGGACCATGGTAATAATACTGCAAACCAGACATTCAGAGGCGAAAGCTTCTCACACCCAAACCTCACCTTCTTCCATGTTCCGTCTTGTTAATTCCTTCCTATATAATAACCATATCAATCAATAGATGTTTTTCGTATTTGTCCACAACCCACTTGTTAGATATCTAGCACCAATTGTTGAGCCTTGAAGCCACGACACATCATTCGACAAACGGACTTGAAACTTCAGTATTACTCTTGCTCTTTCTAAGTAGAAGTGATTCGGCCAAAGCGAAGTACACAATACTTTCCGAGAAGAAGATTGTCACCTTACCTGAGTGTTAAATTCTGAATATATAATTTATTTCACTGTAAAAACTTTTTCACTTCCATACCTCAGCCACCTCGCTGTTTCTTCTCGTCACCCCATCAGGTTTTTTCCCTTCCGTGACGCAGTGTTCTGAACATCCATCAGTCGTCAGCTTTTGCGATAAGTGCACACGTTTCCCCTTTTCCCTTGCGTTTTTTCTCCCCGCAGTGTCCTTTCCTCCGATTCCCCATTCATCCCATTCCAGCTTCAGAATCCCTCCACATACACCGCCTGCCCTTGCCCCCTCTGTTCACCCCCTTGGGTCCTCGCTCATTAAATCTCTCCCCATTTACGCCCTTGACTCCTTCATCCAACTCCAACCCGTCCTCCCCCTCCTGCTCCGCTGAGTGAGGAGGTCCACAACAGCCTCTACTCCTCCACCCCTCATCTCTTCATCCCCCAATCCTCCCCTTCTTCAATGTAAGGACACGGGGGGGGGTACAGATGAGTGGGAGGTGGAAGATAGATGTATTTAAATTAATTTATATAAATAAGGTAAGTGTTAGAACCGTCCAGCATCGAGAAGGGTTATATTCCTCGTCCCCGACAACTTGCCATCTCCTTCCTGCCAACACTTTTCCTTCTACTCCTCTCATGCGAAGTGTGGATAATGTATCAATTGAAGGCGGAACCAAGCTGTCAGAGCTTTTTTCCAGTGCAGCTGTAATAAGAATAGTTGGCATATTTTAAGAACATAATCCCTGATCCCCTCCGCAGTTGACATTTTAACGTATCAGCAGGCATCTCGAATCCGTAATTGCCCTGATCAAGGGTCAGCGCAGAAGATCCCGTAAATGTGGCTTCAAATTAACATTAAAAATGAAAATAATGATCTCCAGAGTTTTGTCCGTAGAATTTACCGCCTTAATTCACTTCCTGGTGACCTTTTCAGTGGCTGGAGAAGACATAATTACTTTTATTACGTGTCGTCATGCTACATTAAACTATCTGAATGTGCAAAAATAAGATAATGATTCTCAAATAGCTATATATTGGTTTGAGGAGAAGGATTTTATGCGCCAAAAGTTTGCCGACCCCTGATCTAAACACAGAACTCACATAGATGGTAAAAATTAGTGCCGTCGGATACATTCGCAATGGATAAAATTATTGGCAATACATTTTGAAACGGGGCTGATATGAGTCGTCACTTGCTATGGAAAATAACTTGTATGCTGGCATAGCAGCTGTTTCTATTTTTCTTAGGAGATTGCTATTCGCATGTGACATAGAACGGTACAATCTCCTACGCGTGATTAACCCACATTAGCCCAGCAGTGTCGTATGGTACCAATTGCAATCATTTTGGAAAGTATGCAGTTTGCATCTCCGTTAGGTGATGGAGCGTCATTATTTACTTGCTTGAGTTCTAAATCCAATCCAAAGTGCAGGGAATCGACCAATGGCCATTGCAGTTTATCTTCATCCAGTGGCTGCTAATGACGTATTTTATGATTTTTAATTGAGGAAAGCAAAAAAGATGAAGAAAGGGGTGCAAATATTTTTAAATAATTTTTTAGCCTTTCTTCCTAATGAAAATTTCTTAATTTTTGGATTTTCTTACTTGTGCCACGTTTTTTTCTTCCCTGCTGATAAATCATTCACCTGCTCCTTTAATCGGTATGGCATATTCTGAAGTGGAACTCGGTGGTACCTTTTGGTACCGGGCTGGTTTTTTTTCTAAATTTCAAAAGTTTTTGCATGTTTCTTCGCCTGAACAGCTTGCAATATACTATCATACTTTTTTATGGGAAAAAGTATCAGTAAAAAAACTATCAGTATTGATTATTTAAAAGATTCAAAAGTGGTAACTGAAGTAAAGAATTGGCAAATAACTCATATTTTACCCAATAGAAGCATGCCATGAAATACGATTTTTAAGCTCCCATAATATATTATAATTAAATATTTAACTCACATAATACCAACCAATGACCAGCCAGACACTCGTTTCGCATACTTGACTGCCGTAAGAGAATATGTTTTCGATGATAAAGGGTATGCGGATAAAAAGGCAGTGGGAATACCTAGTGGCACTGGATGATATCACCTCATATGTCAAAGAGTTTGCCGAATAAATCAAAGCCAAATATCATTTCTTAATCCCGGAAGCAATGCTACAAAAACATGAAAAAATTATCAAAATTAAAGACAAAAATTCAGGCTTTAATAGGTTAATCGTGGAAGTCATGGTATATATTCCCTAGACTCCGCCATTACTTATCGGATTACATGAATACGCACCATTTATCTTGAGGAAATCTAATATCGCTTGATGCTGTATTATCATAATTGATTCGGTTAATGATACTTAGTCCAAAAGCTGAATTTCGTTTCAATGTTTTCCGAGCAAAGTTGCTCAGTTACGATTATGAAAATGGTAAAAGCTTTATGTTATTCCATGGTAAATAAATTTGCAAACTTATTCGTAATCGTGATTGAAATAGAATTCTAAACCTACCTTCTACTCATAGAAAACTGTTTGTATATGGGATTAAAATATGATAAATGTGCAAAGTTTCGGGTGGAGATATTTCTTTGGAAAATAAAATGTAATTTCATGATTTTTAATGAGAACTCTATAGCTATTCTAAATCAATTTATGTCACCCTTCATTACTAAATTCAGCTTTTCCTTGTCTAGATACCTCTTTTCCAGTCTGCATTTCTCTCTGCTTTGCAGGGAATCTCATTGTCCACCCCTCTATCCCTTACTCTGCAGATTTTGCCTTCTTCGGGTGTGAGAGGGAGAATGGACCAGTTTAGTCGTGGGAGTGCGGCTTCCACTTCAAAATCCTTTTCCGTCTCTTTCGCCGTCAACTCTCGGAAGACTCGCAGGCGACCCCTCTCCCCCCACACCCTCCGAAGAGACTCCTATTTTCCTGAAAACGCAGGTTCTCTTTTTTCCATCAAACCTCGGCTCTCCTCAAAATCGCCCCTTCGTTAAATTAATCTCTCACTTGGCTGCCTCCTCCCGTTTAGGGCCCTCTCCCCCACCCCTCTCCTCGGCCCTCAACCCTCTGCTTCGGTTCCATTTCTCAATTTCCATCTGTCCCACACACGAACCCTTTAAAAACCTTCCCGACCCCTCATTCTGCCGCAACCCTTTCCTCCCTCCCCCTAATCTCCGCATCTCCAGCCGTCCATTCTTCCCGCTCCCTCCCCCGTCCTCTCATCATGCCTCCTTTTATCCACCCTGTCCTTTTAGCTCTTCTCCCTTTCTCCTCCTCCTCTTCTTTCTTCCCTCCCTTCTCTTTTTTCGCCACCTTCCGAAATGGTCGCGTCCACCCCCATCTCCCCGGTAGTCAAACCATCCCCCGCCCATTGACGACGGACCCTGGGTGCCACCCCACCCCCTGCGAGTACTTTGCGAGGCTGACGGGGAAAGGCGTTCATTTGGGGCAGTCATTCATTCGGGTCAGGAGCTATGGAAGGGTGAGTGGCAGGTCGTGTAAACACGCTGCCATGGATACAGGGGGCGAGCTTCTGTCCATCCGACCTCATCGGAAGCCTCCGAAATATGGGAAGGGAAGACTGGCTTGCCGTAGATTCCTTCCGACGGTCACCATGTGTCGAACAAGCGGCTGAATAGCCGGATTAAATGTGCAGCCGACCGAATGGGTGGTTACATTAAATGTATGCCGCACAGGAGGATTATTTCCTCGAGTTGACTCATCTGTGGATGGGCGCATGTATACACCCGTAATATTGTATGCACCCGCACAAGTTGTGCGTGTGTAATAATGGGAAGATTGTGACTTTATTTTGCAGACATTACATCAGGTGCTGTACCAGCACTTTAATAAATTGACTAATTTAAACAAAATTTCTGATTGAGATGCTTACAAATACTCGTGTAATATAGCTGACAATGAATAAAATTGATGAAAAACTGCTAATGTATTTCATCTACATCCACATAATACACCGCGAACCACCAATTGGGCGTGTGGCAGGGGGTGTTAGATCACCAGCCATTTAATGGTGTACGTTTTTTTTGGAGATGAAATGGTGACATGTATTATAGAAGTGTATTTAGTGGAGTTCAATTTTTATTGTGGTCGCTTATTGTTCACCGAAAGAACGAGTTTTTGTACCTATCTGTTCGGGAGTGTATCTCACTTATTTTATCGCATCTGTCTGACGTAGAGATGTAGTGAGGAGTCATGATAATATTCTCTATATCGCTCTGAAAAATATCAGTTCTGAATTTATCAAGCAAACTAATTATCGTGTAGCCTCCGAGTCTCTAGGGGCTCCCACCTTAATCCCTTTAAAAGTTGTGTGACACTATATGTACGCTCGTAGCAGTTTTTAAAGAAGCGCCTTGCTTGCCTTTATATTTCATTAATTTTTTGGTCAAATTTATTTGACCATGGTCCCAAATGATCGCGGCATATTCGAGGTGTGGCCTAACCAGAGCGAAGTAGCATCTCTCTTTGACTTTTTCATCCGAGAACCATCCTATTATTAGAAGTAATGTGTAATCCATACGATATATCAGACGTTAAGGTCATTCAAAGATATTGTACTGTATCTGAAGATTCTATGTTTACTCCACCCACAGTATAGGTATGGCATTTTTGTGATGACTTTCGCAGGAAGTGAACTGTGGTACATTTAGAGTATCCACGATTTTGTTTAACTCCTAATATATACTTGCTCGATAATATTTATGCCTGAAGTATAATCTGTCTCAAGTAGATTTTTATGAATTATTACTAGATATGGAAAAATGATTTTAGCTTAAGTGTATCTACTTTTTACCTATGTAAAGCGGAACCAATTAGTTGTAAGGCTATTAAAATTATTTATTCACTAGCGTGAAGCGTTTTTATGCCACGATTATTTTCTTGTGTCTATCTCATAGCGACTGTCGGGCTATTATTATGGTGTGGGTAGTTTTCTTTAGTTTTACATTTAGATATTTTGAACTTCATTAAGGCGGTTCGTGAGTTTTTTCGCATGGATGAGTCCAGTGCATGAATATACATGGTCCAGTGTTCGTTCTGACGCATGCAGCACAGTGCATCATGGGACTTTTCACATGGAGGCGAATTTAGGAAAATCTCCATCTATGCTAAATCCAATACACGAAAAAGGCACTTATATGTATACGCTCCCTCATGATGCCTAACGAGTTGAGACACACTTCATTGAGATAGCGATGTTCATAAATTTACCAATTTAGGTGCCTAATTGGTGAATCGGGGCGCAGCTTTATTTATTCCCCTCTTTTCTCCTGAACTTCCTACTAAAACTAATTGATCGCATAACTGAACATATCAGTCCTGTAACACATGACACCAAACCTTGTCATCAGGGTAAAAATACATCATTTAGATACAACTTGTTTGATGCTCTATCGCCGCGCTCACTGTATAAGTAGCTTTTAAGGGCAATTTCTGGTTTTTAATGGAGTTGGATTACTTTACAGCAGCTAAGAGTTAAGTCAGCACCGGGTTCATAAAGTTGGGTTATTACCCATAGCTTATTTTTGCCCAAATCAAAATACACAAATATTCGCTGTGAAACAAACGTATGATTTTGTGCGCAGTCACAGTGGTTACGGTTAAGTAAAATGATTTTTCATTGCAGATATAATCACTTTGGTTTACATGGGAAGATAACATTTGCACTCCAGTGGCGTGAACGGGCTTTACCCCATTGGGCCTGATGCAGGGGTTTCTCAGGGCTAGACTTATAATCGGGAGTTTGTGTTACACTGGGCGAATCTAGCGAGAGCGTGATAATGGCAACATGGAGGGAGATTGGACCAGTCCGGCGTGCGCGCTTAGGTTAGCCTCTAGCGAGCCCGTTTCGCTTCACCAATATCCTCCGCTTATCTTCCAGTGCAATAACTGGCGCCGTAGACGGAGATGGGAGTGGGTGGGTGGGTGGTGGTAACAGCGGGGGAGAATAGAGGAGGCAAGTTGTGCATTGAAATTCCGCGTAAGGAGACTCAATTTTCGGAAGTCGCCGCTCGGGGAGGATGCACCTTGGGAAATTACTCCGGTCTTTACCGAGTCTCTAGCTCCCCTCACCCCATAGCCCTCCCCCGTTCCCTTGCTTATCCCATCCATCTTGTCCCTCTCTCCCCAATATCGTTCTTCCCACCGCCCCCTTGCAAACCTCCCCATTCCTTGTTCCACACCCCCATACGTCATCTTCCCCCCTTTCCCTCCTATCTTCCCGGGAGCATCTCAGTTTCTTCCCCATCTTCCCCACCCCATCCCTCCATCCTCCACTGCTCAGAACCCATCTTCTCCCCAGCCCTTGGAGGAATTTCAATTCCCACGAAACAAACATGGCTGTCTTTTGCTTCTTCGTTGTTTTTTTCTGCCGGCAGTTATTATTAACTGACACTGAGTGTCCCTCTGGAACGCATAAGCTAAGAAAAAGTTCCCATCAACTCTCATAATATTATTCATTTAATATACCGCTGTGCCCGAACAGGGCTCGGTGAATATAGAGTACTTTTTGCAAATTTTGTGAACAAATGAAGGAATTCTTTATTATTTCTCTCCGATGGAAAATATTTCTCCCGTAGAACTGTACATTTAAAATTACTAAAATATCGTTTCATTCCAAGAATGAAATATTTAAGAGATTTGTAATAATTCATTTGATAATACCCAGAGTGTATCCTGACGTGGACTTTGCTTATTACTAGTAATTGCACTAATTTTGGTATACTACTGTTGAAAGTAAACGTTCTCAAAATCTTGCTAGACAGTTTTCACCATCATGTTGCTTCTTACAAAGTGACCAAAGCTCTTATCTTTTACATTACGTTAAAAGTCACTAAAACCCTAAAGATCTCGCACTTGTCGCCTACCTGAAATACTTATGGTAATCATTTCGGCAACTACGGTTTATTCACGCTATTTTATGTGTATTTTGCAACTTTTTGTTGCAAACTAAATCTCATGTTCCCCAATAGTGTTTCAATGAGAATTATTATATTGTGATGAAATACACAGTCAAAAATGTTTATTAAATAAAATTGTGATCGATAACATGTTTATGTGTCCTTAGATCTTCTTTTTTGGATGTAGTGAGGTTTTTCCTCAGTTAAATTTTGTGTAGTAGATGTTTCAATCACTTTTGTTTTACATAAATCATTTAAGTATGATGTCTTTGAGTAATTTGTATTAATGTAAAGACATTTTCGAGTCCCTGATGTATACTTTCTCTTCAACCGTTCTAGTTCAGATAGTTGCGGCACCTAACAGAGGAGACAATATTCTTGACTACAAATATACCGCATCAACGGATTAAGGTGAACACTGTTGAGGGCATCAGTGACTAGAGGATAGTTAAAGCCAAATTATTATTAAATATAAATATGAATTTTAAACGAATAAGAAAGCTATACAGTTTTAAATCAGCAGATTTCTATGTGTTCTAATGTCGTTTAAAAATTCCATTCCCATTTTCCAAGAATCAATAATAATAATTTAATAAATTTAGACGCGGAGGGTGCTTGGAAAGCTCTTCTTTCAATCGTACATTCAGATGTCAAATATTATATCCCAACTGAAGTAAATTCAGAGAGCAGCGGATCAAAATGGTACGACGTGGAAGCGAAAAATTTGCTGAGGTGACAGTTATCATGCAACACCAACATGTGAAAATCCGTGCAGATTTATCCGCTGATGATCCCTAGTCAATCAATGAAAAATATAAGCTGTCTAAAGGAACTACGAAGAAAGCTTTTACGAATTCATTTACAGATTTCAAAAGGAAAATACTCGTGGAATACTTACAGGATAACACAAAAGCATTTTGGTTATACGTACATCTACATCTACGTACTACCTTTTGAGTCGTCACATGGGAGTGTGGCAGATAGTGTTATGACACAAGCTGTGTAAAAAATGAAATTTTTGGAAGAGAAATGGGGCAAAGTCCTTGAACATATAATTTTAAGCTCAATGATGAAACGCCATGACTTGCAGAACTTGCTGATGAAAGCACAACACGGATTCAGGAAAAGAAGATCTTGCGAAACTTGATTAGCACAGTTTGCCCACAATATTTTAGAATCCAGTGAAAATGACATAATTAATGTCGTAAATGCGGAATCGGGCCTCGTTATTTATTTGAAGGGGGGGGGGCGCTTCCCTCTCTCGTAGTGAGCCGGGGACATCGAAATATGCGGGAATACCTCCAGCATGACCTTTGCTGCCAGTCCCCCCCACTGTCCAGTGTAAAGGGGGTAACCGGCGGACCTGGTCTCCCGCTGACCGGCCCGAGGTCAAAGCACTCCACCGTCGATGTGTCCCTTGCCACGGGCTTGGGATGCAAGCCACGGCTCAACTTTAAGAAAGCATTTCATAAAGTGTCCCCATAAAATTTTTAGTTAACACCAGAGCCACCACTGGGACAGTGGACAATGTCTAGGCAAATCAAGTGTGGTGCGATGCGTGGCAGCTAGAATTAAATTTGAGAAAATGATTGTAATGAACTTTTGTTCTGAAAAAGAATGAACTCCCGTCAATGCAGGTTTTATATACAACATACCCAATTAGAGACTCTAGAATCTGTAAAATACCTCGGAGTTAACTAACTAATAGAGACCATAATAATAATCACAAGAGAGAACAATAGGCAGCGTAGCAAAGAGATAGGTAGGTGAAATATAGTTAGAGTAGTCTGTAGTGAATGATGCATGTAATAACAACCAATAATCCCTTTCTTATTATGTAGATACTAACCATAAAGCTGCATGTGACCCTGTTCTCTAGCATGACTCCCTTAAATATCCTACTTGCATGGCAATAGTGCATGTTTGGTGATCTTCACCCCCTGCCACACACCCTCGTGGTGGCTCGCAGGGTATTACGTAGATGTAGATGTAATGACCTCTCGTGGAGCAAATATATTCGGAAAATAACTGGTCAAGCTAATCGTAAATTAGAATTTGTTAAAACGTACTTGGAAAGTGCGACGGTAAAGTCAGAGAAATCAGCTTCTTCTCCCTTGTAACATCATTTTGAATGCGCTGCAATTTTTTTGGATCCTCATGAGGTAAGCATAAAAACAGAGTTGGAACGCGTGCAGTGAAGATTAGCAAGATGCGTGAAAAGGCCGTTATGATACCGTTACTGACCTCTAACAACAACTTGGATAGAAATGGCTTTCAGATCGTCGATTGAACATTAGTCTCAACCTTTTATGTTGATTCAAAACCAATTTATGTTCCGGTGAAATTATCAATATCTTACGAACTCCAACATACCACGGTAGATCAGATCATGTGAATAAATAAGGGAAATACGTCGTAGAAGAGAAAGGTTTAATTTGTCGTTTTCTTCATTCAATCGATAGGAGATCATAATGGCTGCGTCAAGACTTTGAAGTAGGTTTGTTGACCGGTAGTGTAGCTAATTAATTGATGTGCTTCCTAATGCATGTTTCTAAACCTGACGAGTCGTGCTAACACCATGTTTTGCATGTTTCTCGCATGACTCGTGTCTTACTTGTCCCTACGTGACTCGTGATTAGTCCAATGGATTGGCTGCACCGGAGGCGCGATGGCTGGTCCAGTTCCGGTGAGCGAAGCTCACCACGACCTGTTTTTTCACAAACTTGTGCATTCGGGGGATTTTAGTTGGAGTGTGATGTGTTGTTTGTGTGGAATTCGAAAAAGACACATTGCCATAAAGAAACTAATACTAAGAGGGGGGATATACAAAATGGGGTTAAAGGTAAAGCATTGAGAACAATACAGTCCATTTACACATAATCATATTAGATTAATTTTAATGTATATATTTTTTTTGTTTTCCTTTTTTGTTTTTTTTTCCTTTTTTAATATTATTTATATATGTATGGATACATATTTTTTAACCTTTTTTTATTTTAGTATTATCAACATTTTTTATCTTTTTAATTTAAGACTTTTTTATATGTATTTATATATTTTATATTTATATTTATTATTCTCTTTTTAATTATTTTTTCATTATTTTTTTTTAGAGAGCATTTCACTTGACACTGACTTTATCTAAAAGAAACATTAGACTGTAAGTATCATAAATTATCCGAGAAACTTCTGTTAGACATGACTTTCTTACAAATATACACATCTCAATTTTCATTCCACGAACTTTACATTAGCCTGTCATTTGCTCCTGACTCCCCTCTTCCGTACAAAAAAACGATGCATGTGTCCATTTCTTGCATTGTACGCACAAACTAATCGTTTCCATTTTTCCTGTGAGATTCAGGAATAGTGCACTTTTTTTATTAGTCAGAATACGCTCGTTGGAATGACATCCCGCCATACATCTGCGAGCAGGGTGCTGAGAACATATTGGGACCAAGATTATCGAACAATAAGAGAATGAGAGAGGTGTTTGAGAGTGTAGTTAAGTGAAAAGACCCATTACGATGTATAATTGGTCGAGATTGGTCCGTCCGTGCATAATTTTAGATATAACGCAGCACCTTGATATAGGTGTCAGACAACATTGGAAATTACAATCAAGTGTTAATAAAACCAGAGATTCATCGTTAGTTGTTAAAAGAAAATAGTAAATATTACGTCAGGCGATATGCTAAACAATACCGCAACAATATTTTTAAAGTATACTCAAAACAATAGGCATTAATGTTAAATAATCCCTGATAGCTGAAGTAGTGAAAAAGACTACCTTGGAAATTCAAGCTAAATTTTTGAAAGGGGTGAAAACTGTAATTCAGGATGAACAGTGCTAACGCTTACATAAATAACATGAACTTTAAATGAAATTCACTAAATTTTTTATTTCTGTTATGAAGAATGTGAATGGGAGAGAAAATAAAAATCGAAAGTAGCAAAAATGACAATCTTACGCATTTTAGTGTTACATGCATGATACCACTTTTCTCTAGGCAGACACACTTTATGGACTCTTTAATTAGTGAATTAGTGAAACGTTATGGCTATTATAAGCAATGAGACACTTATGCGAGTTTCAGAGAAGTGATTTCGCCAGTATACCAGCTCATTGAAAACAATAATTTTCTTTTATGACGGGATGACGTAAATAGATACCATCTTCACTTACTGGATGAGGTAGGAGGAACTGGTTTCCTCAAGGATGGGTTTGGTATCTGCTTAGATATTGCAAAGGAAGGAGTCTATGTTAACTAAGGTGTCATGCATTTGCAAATTTTTCTGAATTGTTTAGGCTGAATCTTGGCTCGATTAAAGAGAAAACACGTTTTAAATATAACATACTCAAATTCTTTGAGCGGAATGTGTGTTATATCATGAAGATTCCTATTTACCTCACAATCAACATGTTTTCACATGATAATCTAAGCTAAGACATTGGATCGTACACCCAGAGTTATTCCTCAGTCTTTTGAGACTTCAAAGACCCAAATTCATTTTTACTATCTTTTACACATTTCTACAGGTAATTATTGCTTGCTTTACTACAAATAGTAAAGATTTTTCATCAATTTTTGGTGTAGAACTATAAGCCATACATAAAGCGTCCAATTTCAAAATTTGTTTCTCTTAGTAATGGATTAATATTTAAATCTCCGGAGGGGAAAGCAGTTTCCTACTGATTTAAAGCTCTTTCTTTTCTGCGGTCTCTTAGTTTGTTAGTGAAAGTTGACCTCAAGTTTTCATAAATAAAACTGGTAAGTATATGAAAGTGGGAGAAAGACCTGAGGTTGGAACATGTAAAATTCAACGTACGAGAGACCTATGAAAATGGATTTGAAAGAAGAGGGAAATTTAAGTTTCCGGTTTATATATCCGTGGATTGACCCTCTGATTCGGAGAATTTTTATAGCCTCGTTAATATTTAGGCTGCTTGAGATATTCAGAACTGGTGTATTTCAGAGTGACACAGAGAATATTATCATGACACCTCACTACATTTCTAGGTCTGACAGATGCGATAAAATAAGAAGAATACACTGCCGAACAGATAGGAACAAGAACTCGCTCTTTCCGTGCACAATAAGCGACCACAATAAAAACTGAGCTCCTCCAAATACACCTTCATAGGACATGTCACCATTTCACCTCCAAAACTTTCACATCTTTACACGGCTGGTGACCTACCAACCCCTGCCTCACGTCCATGCGGCGGCTCGCGGGGTAGTATGTAGATGTAGATGTAGAATATTACAAATTTTAGACGAGTTAAGTGAGTAACAACGCTAATCTAGATATTTTGAGTGAATCATAAATTGAACATTACAAACAGCAAACCGTGCCGAGAAAAAATACAGAAAAACTCTTTCCTTTTTGAGGCTGGAAAATATAATTACTGTATACATCTGATTCGATATCACTTTGGCCGTAATATCTGAAATAAATTTCATGCTGGGATAAAAATGTGAGGAAAATACGGAAACACAGAAGAGGATAATAATGTAAAGGTAGTAAACTGCGATTCAAAACAGTAATTTTTTTAAAAGTAACATTTACAGATCAGTAAGAACGAAATATATGTAGTACACCTTTTCAGTAAAAAAAATACGAAGATGCATAAGAGCAAAAATAATAACTCGAGTGGAAGATCAGAGTTAAAATGGATTTCGGGCGTTCGGCGATGAGAACAAGGATTGGGGGTGGGGGAGGAGGGTTTCTCCCTCCGTGTAACGAAGAAAGGGGAGGGGGGTGAGATTGGGAAGGACTCTAATAAGGGTCATGCCGGGAGAGGAGGGAAGTAAAGGAACCCCCTATTCCACCCCCTTGCGATTATTAATTACCAAAATAAGGGCCTCTCCTCCTCTTTCTCCGGCCTCCCTCATTCCCGCCCCCCACTCCGCCCCCCACCTCCCCTCGCCCCCTCTTGGCCCCCTCGGCCTCTTGGCAGGGCGAGCAAGGGCTTGCGAAGGGCCACGAGGGCACTCATTAGCAATTCCATTTC
This sequence comes from Ceriagrion tenellum, assembly GCA_963169105.1. Classification (NCBI taxonomy): domain Eukaryota; kingdom Metazoa; phylum Arthropoda; class Insecta; order Odonata; family Coenagrionidae; genus Ceriagrion; species Ceriagrion tenellum. The sequence continues at coordinate 17,094,726 of OY720635.1, forward strand.
GCCCCCACCTCCCTCCCCCGTCTCACGCCCACCTCACCCCACCGAATTCCCCCTTCCAACATCCCACCCTCTCCCATATCTAAAAAAAAACACCACCCTCTGCCATCCCATAATTCCCCTCCAATCACGCCCCTCCCCCATCTCCATGATCCCCCCCCACTTTCCTTTCTTTTATCCCGCGGCGTGAGCATCGCCGCGCTTATTTTCATTTAATGAACCTTTCCGAATCTAATATCCAATGGATTTAGGTAGCTGCTTCTTTTTTCCTTTTTTAATTTTGCTCACGGGGGAACGAGGCGGAACGGGGTTGTGGGGGAATTCTTTTTTCCGGGAAAAATGTATGCCGGTACCTAATGGTGGTTTTGATCAGTTGCTTTCTCACTCTGCAGAGTGGTACGGTTTGATTCCCCCCAACTCATAATAAATATTCATCGCAGGATGTGATTTCCACAATGATGACATTATGAAGGTATATTGGGGATTAGGTATTAGTTTTGAGTCAACATTACTTCGATCGGAATGTTTTCAGTGTCGCGACGACATCTCCAAAGAGAAGACAGAAAAGGTTGAGTGTTTGGAAAAGGAGGTTTTGTTAGAAAGTGAGTGAGACTATGTGGGTGATTACGATGTTAGTGGTAAATTCCTGCGGCTATTTTCAAGGGATATTAGTTCCTTTGATTCATTGTACGCCTCATCCAATATATCTGATAACTAACTTCGTATTGTGACTTAGTTGCAATTACATTGTACGACAATGCATCTGAATTACATTTTTCACCCCATTTAAAAAATTTAACTTGAATTTCCGAGGTAGTCATTTTCACTACCTCAGCTATCAGGGATTATTTAACATTAATACCTATTGTTTTGAGTATGTATTGAAAATATTGTTGTTGTACTGTTTAGCATATCACTCTTTGCGGTTCGCCGAGCTTCATCGGAACCCTCCGCGCCGTCCTCACACGCACTGTCGCGTCAATTGGACGGAACGCAAAAGTGTCTGCTTCTCTCCTGCGTTATGTTCGGGCGCCCGCGCATGCGCACAACCAACCTGAACACTAAATTCGCGTCCATAGATATCTCACTACGTTTTCCTAAAGCTGCATATTTAAATTTCAACCAGTTTGGTTGATACGACGTTTTGTACCTCTTCATTTGAACACCCCTTGTAGAAATATTCTTAATTTTACATTTGCCCCATTAAAATTACAAGCAGCTGTGAGGTTATAGGTGATATAGAGCAAATAGCGATATATCTGTGCCAATCATCGACCGTTTACACTATTACACACCTTTTAAGACACCAAGTCTTAGTACCTTTAATCTTAGACCACTCATACTAACAATTGTTTCATTTAATTTATTTCCTGTAAATCGGAGAATAGTTTTCCTCACCTTAATAGTAATGTTGTGAGGAAATACATTACCCTATATGCAAGAACAGCCTAACTTATCCATATTTGCAATATGAGCTGTTTTGCTTTTTTAACATAGAGGTACCATGGAGGAGAGAGAGAACATTGAGCGGTCACCCATCGGAATAAATGGAGCATTTTATTGTAACATTAAATTTCTTTCATACCCCTCAGGAAACGTAATTAATAGCCTCTCGTCATCAGGCGCCCTCGTGGAAGCATGCATCGTAATTGCTTCCACAATATTCGCGCGTTCATTTAACTCTCTCCGCTAGGACAATTTCCAGAGGGCTAACGAGTCGACGGAAGAAGAGCAGCGCCGCTGGTAGACGACGGAGAGCAGGGGAACGAAGCTTTTTTTCCCTCGAGGGAAGGAAAACAAACCGGCCGAAGATATGAGAACTGAGCGCAGGCGTACACAGAGTGCGCAAGCAAGCACGAGAGGCGGCCGCCAAACCAATCCTTTGTATATTTAATGCACTAATTCTGAGTTACACGTTTCTCTCAAATGCCGTCTTTATTTCTTTCTCGACCTGAGATGCTCGGCGCTTTCGCCGTTTCCCTCCGGGCTCTTTGTCCGCTGCAACTTTAACGAGCGACCATCATCTCCGACCATCTTTCCAACGAAAGGAGAGAGAGCCCAAATTATCGCTCTCATTCTCGGAGGACGCGACAGAGGGCGTCCCTCCCTAATCGTTGGGTCGCGTCCCCCGCAGCAGCAACTGAAGCCGCAGTACGGGAAGGGCAGAAGGGAATGAAGGCGAAAGGAGCAAAGGCCCATCATCTCCTCGTCTCCGACCCTCAGTCAGTGTTCCGCGTCCCTCCCTCTTAAACCACTTCCTGTCTGTCTTTTTATCCTCGCCCTCGAGCGATCGCGTCTCGAGGACAGGAACTTCTTCAAAGACCAAGACTTCCTCCTCCCGTCTTTTTGCATGAATACTCTCTGTAATATGGTTGCTGATGATTAAAGTGGGCGGAGATTCTAATACATTTTTGATGGTCTTTAAATCTCGGTTTTTAGGACTAAAATGAAACCTGGATATCGTATCCTTACGAGTATTTTCTACTCGCTTTAGTGCGCTGTTTATCTTCCAACAATCAGCACAGTCCCCCACGATCCTCTTAGACCTTGCCGATTGGGATGAATGAAATTAAAAACGAACACGGTCAGATTGTATGCGACTTTGAGTGCACTTGAAATGAAAACACATGTAATAGCATCTGCGAAAGTTAACCTTGTATTGATTATTATCAGTCACAGTATCAAAAGTAATTTGCATAATTTTCGTTAGCCTTGCGATAAAATTTCTTACGTATTTTACTGTAACTTATTCATTATTATTGACAAATGTTAAATCAAATTGAATAAATGAGCACGCCAGAAAAATGATGAAACCACAAATATACACTTTTAATAAAGCGATTCAAATCATAAAAGTTCAAATGATTTAAATCATTGCCAATATGTAACTAGATATCTCATTTTAGAAAGAATCACACCGAAGAAAAGATATAAGCCTAAACTATGACGCCGGTGGAACTGCAATCACCTTAAAAATGGCTTAAGTCCACTGCCTGGCCGTAAAATGCCTTGAGCGAGGACGTTCGAGAACGCCCTCCGTCAACCGATAGCAACCACAGGACCTTCCAGAGTGACCTCGAGCGTTGAAAGTTTTGAAGATGTGTTCTTCGGCCATGTAGTTAATATATGAATATAATAATAACATTTATATAAAAGGATACATGAAAGACTGCCAACGAATAGAAAAAGCAAGAAATTTCACTGCCTTGCACCGCAAAGCGACGGAAAATTTCGGCGAAACTCCCCGAATCCTATTTCCTTCCGCGTCCCTCAATTTTGTCCCTCAGGCGAGTCACCTCTCGGATTTGGAACTCCACAGTCTCTGTATGGAGGTTTCCGCGGCGTTTTAGCATTTTGAGCTCAGCTTTCGCGTTTCCTTCCGCGTGTTGTCTTTTGGTGACGACAGTTTCTCCAGCCATCCTGCTGGCGTCTTCCGGTTGAAGTAGGTTCACTTTTGGAGATCAGCAGGTTCACTTCGACCTGAGAGTAGGCCGGTTCACTTCAACCTGAAGACGCCAGCAGGATAGCTGGAGAAACTGTCATCACCAAAAGACAACACGCGAAAGGAAACCCGAAAGCTCATCTCAAATCCACAGTCATTGAATGTCGCCTTTTGGTTCGTGTGTGTGTGTGAGAGTGTGTCTGGGCCTATAGCCTGAATCACACGATACTTGACCTTGTACAAGTCCGAGGATGCTAGCGAGTACTGGATTTATAGTACGAAACCTAGCATCTTTAAATCTTTCTAGGAGCTATCACATGATACTTGAACTTGCACAAGGTCTGTGTAGTAGATCTTTGATCTAGTACAGTCGCGGAAGGAGTGTGACGACCGAAATGGATGATTGCGAACGAAGACGTCTCATTTGAGCCGCTGCAGCTCCTCAACCTCAATTGCCTTAGGTAACCAAGCCATTGTGTCTTGTTGTGAGGTTTGAGTTGTATATTTGATCGCGGGAAATTGTAATTGTTACGAGGGACTATAGAAGCGCTGACATAAAAAATTGACGACCGCATTGCAAAGAACAAAGGTGATTGGTCGGCGGTTACTAGGTCCTACTATGAGCAAGTATCAAACTAGTACCGCACCAATTACGAAAACAAGGATATCAGCTAGTATGCTAGCGATCATGCAGGATTTCCAGTATGCTTGGTCTGTATTACACGATATTTGCCCTCGGCACAAGTCCTAGTATGCTAGCTAGCAACCTCGGACTTGAACAAGGTCAAATATCGTGTGATTCAGGCTTAAGCAAGAGTGGGTTGAGGAGAGAGAAAAGGAGGGGGTGGGGTTGGTTGCGATTAGGAAAGTGGGAGGTATAGTGAGAGGAGGACAGATGAGTGGAGGGGGTGGCGGGGGATTGTTGGGTAAGATCAGACGCTGGAGGTGGGTGAGATTTGGGGGGGTGGGGAAAGGGAAGAGGGTGGTGTAGTTTGCATTGCTTGGAGGCGGGTGCGATGTGGCTGGGTGCCTGAGTGAAATGGAGGTTTGACCTTCCCCTCCCGCACCCCGCTCTCAGCTTTTTAAGGAGTGGGCGGTGGGTGCAAGTGATGCGGAGGGATGAAGGAAGGGGAAGGGGACGGGGCCGTGAGCGAGGAGGCGTGTCCGGGGAGGTTGTGGAAGCCGCGGGGGCGCAGAGAAGGGTGCTCGCTCGGGCGATTAAGGCCGCCTTCACACGCCCCGTGCGTGCTGCCCATCCCTCTTCCTCCCTACCCGCCCTCCCTCCATTCCTCCCCCATTATCACCCTTCCCCTCACTCTTTACTTTCCGCTCGTTTAAAGGCCTCTTTTCACAACCGCACATCCTCCGCCCCCTTTGGCTGCGATTCTTAAAGAGTTGAAAAAAAGAAGGCGAGGATGCGAGGGGAGAGGGAGAGAAGAGTGTATGGGAGATCTAACCCAAAGTCCTCCCCACGCGAAGAGATTACCCATTTAATCTAGTCTCCCAGCGCGCAAATTGCTCGCGTGCAACAGTAAGTGAAAAGTTGAAGCTCATATAAATCTTCCTGTTTCATTAATTATTGCGTGGAAGCGGCGGATTTCCATTGTGGTTGCTACAACCTTGTACTTTCCACTGGTTGTCATATTTATACGACCATTTTACGTGCCATACGGGGGTGATAATATTCTAGAAAACTGAAGACGCAAAACGTTTTTGATATGGAGTACGTATTCATGACGATCATAGCTTACAATCAAAATATTGAGCTAATAATACTTATTAAAATAATTCCTTGCATTACTCCACCATCATCGGGATTGCACCCTGCTGATTTTTTGTTTTTTGGAATATTCTCCTCTAATCACCCCTTGTTGTTTCATCTTTGATTTTTTTACAAATCCTCCCCCTCGCACTCCATTAGATCCTCTGTCGTCTGCCTCTGCTTATTTCTTCCCTCCCTTTATCTTTTCCCGATAAGGGCGAAGGTACACTGCAAAAACGTATCTCGTAGCATAATATTTTTTCCCACTGGTTTTTAATTTCCTCATATCGTTTTGAAAATCTTCTTCTGGTGGTATAAATGTCGGAAACTAGGTAAATGTGGCAAGATACAGGCGTTGATTGGGCGAATTTGCAATATGGGTGAGGAGAAGGTTGCCAAGCATAAATTAAACGGATGAAAAATTAGGACCTTATGAACCAAAGGAGAGGACTCAAGGACTGGAGGTGGAAGTTTTCAGGAGTAAATGGAGGACGTGTTGAGAAATAATGTCATGCTGAAGAGAGTAAAAAGAGGAAATAATGTATGGTTAGCAAAGCATAAGGTAGAGAAAAATAGAAATATTGGTTAGTGGACATAAAGAGGGTTTTCATAGGTAGTATGAAGGTAGGCGTGAGTGATGGTAACTTGAAGAAGAGTGTAGCATTGGAAAAAAGTCATTTGCGCCTCTACCTCTGACGGAATCGGGTTTCATGTGAATATGGCTGACTTAGGTACTTTAAGCGACCGTTTGAGGTGGACGGGACATCAGCACGTACCTCGTTTTTGTACATAATTCCCCGTTTTTTATTTTGTTTCCCTTAAAGATCATTGCTCTGGTACGTAGAAGTCGCGAGATGTGATGGACAATAGTTTTTCCCCAAACACAAATTAGCCGCAAGTCGATGTGGAGCACTCATTCATCTCGTGCATACGTGACGCCGATTCGAGGTCATTCTCACATTACATTTATCGACCCAATCGGTCGATGTTTAATATATTACATTCGTATGGCGAGTCACAAAATTCAAGAGCCGTAATGGAATGCTTTAGTAAGTGTCATTACCTCTTTCAAACTAGTACACCGTAGACCCGTTTAAAATAAATCAATGGTAAATGTTTTAGAAATGAAACATTTCAAAATATCCCCGTGCTAGTGAAAATTAGAGGCATGGCTCTCTAATGATCCACCATTTGATTTTTTTGATGGTAATCATGATGATTAAAATATTTCACTTGCTAGGCACATGTTTTCGAGTTTTTCTCTCCAAGGAAAGAGGATTAGCGTAGTTTAAAAGCTTAAGGTAGTCCGAGCGAGATAGTTCCCTAGTCATAACAGAGAACATATTCGAATTACGCGTTTTAATTTTACCAGCTGTAGGACTCACGGATTTGGTGCAATAATATAGTTGTATATGTTAGAAATTGTAAGTAATTAATTGAAAATATCTAAATAAGTCTTTAACTTGACTCATTTTTTTTGCGCGGTGCGTTTGAAACTCCTTCAAAACGGAATACTTTTTGATATAACAAAGCACTTACTGCGTTGACAGTATCATTAATGTTTAAAAATAGCCAAAAATACATGCAAACTACACGCTGATAGTTTTATTGCGACATCTAAGTGTAAGAAATTCCTCATTTTGTAAACAATGTCTCTTTGGAGTGAATACACGTACCATTTCCCATATAAAAGGGCTAGTATATTTTGGCAAATATCTCCAAAAGTAATGTGTAAAGGGTTGAATTGTTAACGTCAATGGAAGGGTGAGATATTTTTTTCTTTTAATAAGACCAAATTCATTGATTTCTAGATAAAATGATATTTCGCTCAAACTACCTTAAAATTTGTGGGTATAAACAATGAAGGGGATAACCTGGGAAGAGAGACAATATGTGTGTTAAATATGTTGTCAGGGAGTAATGGGTTGCCGAATGAATAAGAGGTGTTTGGAAGTTTTATTGAGGGATGATGGGCTGCTAAAGATGTATAGTGGAATAACTGTTTGGTAGGAAGGGAAAATGATGAAGACTAATGAGAATTTTCAACAGCTTGAGAGAGGGAGTAGAGAGAGAGAGATTTGATAGTATCAAGTGATAAAAACAGGCAAAATTGATCATGGCCAATGAAGAGATTCTTCATAAAACTGGGAATTTAACATGATTAATAATAATCTGCGAGTAACAGAAGGATGATATTCCAAATTGTACTCACTCGAAGAACAAGCAGCCTCCTGTGAATAGTGCTGAGAGGAGAAATTGATTGGACATTTTCTAGGATCACGCAATCTCGAATTGATCAATCAAACCTTCTGAGAGGCTGAGAGGAGAAATTGATTGGACATTTTCTAGGATCACGCAATCTCGAATTGATCAATCAAACCTCGAGGTGTTTTGAAGTGATAATATTTTGTGAAAAAAGTGGTCATCTGGATATAGAAAGAAGTAAAAAGTTGAAGCTAACCAGTATTCAGATATGATGACTGCTGGTAACGGTAACATATCTACACCTGCGTAATACCATGCGGACCACTCTAACTGTTGCAGAGTGTTGGACACCATCCATGCAAAGGCATAAAAATAGGAAAGAGGAATTAGAACTTAGAAAGGACTAAATATGAAAGGTGACAGTTTGTATTTTAGTTTCATTGTTTAATTTTTTTAGTCATTAGTGGAGTGTAGAAAGAAGGAATCTCTACACCTAATACCTCGGAAGTGTATCTTTCTCATTTTGTCCCTTTTTCAGTACTATAGGAATAGTTCTTGGTTTAACTGTTAATCCTCTTCTCATCGCTAAATGAACTGAATTTTAAAAGTAATATTAGTCGTTTGCGTAACATCTAGGTTCTAGAAACTCCCCACCTTTTCCTTTCATCAACTCCTTCCACGCACTATTCGCTGATAACAGTATATTAACGGCTTTCGTTTATAATTTATTTCATTTATTTATTCTTTCCTTGCAAGGTCCAATATGACAGCGGCAATCTTGAGATATGACCTTACTAGAACGAGGTGACATCTCTCTTTACTTTTTATCCAAGGATCTTTCTATAATATTTGCATTTAATATGGGGAGGCGACCGACAGCGAAGGTCATTTAGGATAGGTAAGGGAGAAATGGCGGATAGAAACCCGGCGTCGGCATTAGCCTGCTCTTAACGAAAGGCGCCAAGAGGACCACGGTTTAACGTCTCATTCGAAAGACGGAGTACTGTACTTGAAGTGCTCTCCACAAAACACTAAAGTAGTGATCGGGTTTCCTCTGAAAAACATCCTCCTCTGCAGGGATTTGAACCCTGGCCGTCCGTATGTTTAGCCAGTACTCCAGCCACCACACCAATACAATTCCCAAGACATTTACTACTCATACAAAGATGTATTTAAACCTATAATTATGCGTTGAGTATCTGGGAAAGAAATATGCTGGTACCTATCAGTATTAGTACATGAATTGTCTGTTGGTAAGCTTTCTATTTATCTATACGTATAATCATATGTTGTAGTCTTAATGGTTTGCAGGAAGAAGGAATGAAATCAGTGATGACGATTCGACTGGTCTTCTGTAAAACATGGGTATTCTTCGCTTCGAAAACATGACAAAGCTCCAAAAAAGAGTAGATCTAATGCATCTCAGATTTGAATTATTTTATTATATATATATATATATATATATATATATATATATATATATATATATGTAATATCAAAATTATTAATGTGAAAGTTGGAGACAAAGAAGATATTAGGGACGTTCTCTCCCTCGACTCATTTTCCCCCTTTTCTTTTTCGAGCGTCTCGAGAGCAAGGAAGACGAGGATCGCTGTCCGTTCATGAATAACCGAAATCATTTGGCCGAGGGAATGCTCGCGCGCCCTTAATATCGAGGGAGGAAGAGAGTGGGAGGAAGAGGAGACTGCCTCGGAGTGAATGGCGAGGAAGGGGTCCGCGAAGAAGGCGGCCTCCTCCCTCGGCTTTTCATTCGTCTCTCTCGGCGAAGAAAAACAACTCCCCCTCGCTCCCGAAAAGTAATTCCTCTCCCTTAAGTCCAAGCCTCTCAGCAAACCCCTATTCCTCTCCCCTCCCCCTATATATCTCTCATCCACCCATTCTCTTTCTTTCTTTCTCCCCCTCCACCCTGGTGGATTCTCAACTTTCTCCAGCCCTCCCTCCACCCCATCTTCTCCATGACAACACACAACCCTTTCCCCTATCCTTCGCTTTCCCCTCGGCGCCGCCGCTATGTGAGCGTTGATTCGCCAGGGTGCTGGAGGGGTTGGAGGGAGCGGTGGGTGGGTGTCGGGGGAGGGAAGGACGGGGGTACAGAAGCGGGGAGATTGGTGGGAGAGAGAAAAGGCTTCATTTGACGTGCTGCTATTAAGATGATACCCACCTACCTGCCTACCTTTTGCTATGGAGAAGGGGTAGGGATTGCGTCCGCTATTAAGAGAAATAACCGACAGATGTCCTCCTACCTCGTTTCATTTATCCTACCCGCCTTTTAGTTCTCTCTCTTTCACTCTCACTTTCGCTCTCCCCAGGGAGGAATTGTAGGGGTCTACGTCTTCCCCTTACTCATGTCCCCTTCCATCCGAAAACCCTCCATTCGTCCTCCTGCCCCTCTCTCATTCCGTGAGTCGTTCGGGACGAAAGAAGGGCACTAGTCGACGCCGCCTCGTTATCATCACGGCCTAGCACAGCGTATATGTCGTTCTGAGGAATCCATTCCCTCGTCATCTCCCCTTTACTCCTGTATCCTCTTCGCGTCTTCCTTTCTTGCCCTTCCTTCCCATTCCATTCGCTCAACCCCCCAATGTGCCTCTTCCCCAACCACCCCCTCGGCTTCATTTGCTTCGTTTTATGCGCGCCCATCCGCGACGCCCATATTGTTTCAAGATGGCGCACGTAAACCGAAATAATCCCCTTTGATGCCCAGAAGTCTTTTTCCCCTTCCACGGACCGTAAATCCCCTTCCTTCCTGCTCCCTACCACCCTCCACCCCCCCGCCCATCTCGCGCTGTGAATTTCCCAGGGCTCGGGAATTTCGTCGTGTGATACTCATGACAGTATTGCCCGCATAATTTTTGCCAATATCCCCACCCTCCGTGAAACGACGTCGTTAACGCAGTTGCTCTTATCTGATCCTTCCTTCTTCACTGGCTGACTTTACGTCCCTCTGTTTTGCTAATTTATGTGGACGATTCAAATAATTCCGGAAGTTATACTTTTGGTGTAGCGTTTACGCTCGTATCACTTGCCAACCGTTTAACGGGATCTAACGAATTTTACCATTCTAAAATAAAGGAATCAAGGTACCAGTTAGAGGAACAGCAAGCGTAAATAATTGATTCTATGTTTTTTGTCACATAAAAATCAATTAGAGTATCTTATTTCTTGAAAAATATCAATACTGCGCAGCCTAACCCTTTTATTAAAAATATTTCCCATGATGTCATATAGCACCTCACTCCCATCTTTCCACTATTGTCATAATGTCCGCTAATGCCCATATATTTTACTGGACTTTAAAATGGTGGATTCCACGAACGCCACACACATCGCTATGGTCGTTTGCCCGTACTTGTTAATTAATTTTCTTCTTCTCTCGCATAATTCTTGTTCTTTCAGTCATAAAATTCCTCGTAGTTCTTCCATCTTTCAGGTAACTTCTCAAACTGCATTGTCCATACTTACATATAATTTATCCATTACTTCTGAAGCATTTCCTATACTCTTTTGGTTTTCTAGAATACAAGCTATTTAAGCTGTTCTCAACGTCACCAGATAGGAGTTTGTAGAGAGCAAAAGTGCATTTAGTCCGTTTTTTGCCGTTTTTCAGATAGTTGCGCTGACGTGTTCTTCTATTTTCATTCTATGTTGTAAACGAGAGTGTTTTTTTATCGTTTCTTTAGCTATAAAGCTTCACTAAGTGTTTTTAAGGCTCCTTTTTAAAAAGTTTGAATTATTATGTTCACCATTCCTGCTGTCTACTTCAGCTCACTGTCAAGGTGACTAAAAACTATTATACTTGTGAAGACAGTGTTCTCATGTAGCCGCTCATGTAGTGCTGCTGGTTCGCATGGAGGAAGCTGGATTGGGCCTTCCCTGTCGATTCTTTTTACTTGAAGTGACAGCTTTTCTCTACCTCCGCGTAGAGGATATTCTTAAGAGGTTTCCCACAGTTTTTGTTATTTCAATTCCCTTTTATGGAAATATTTTATTATCAACTGTGAATGATATTCACGGTTTCATTTACCTCGAGCTTTCAAAACCCTCATTATATGCCAGAAAAGGATAAAAGTGGTGCGTTTTTGTTTGAAATCCGGGAACAACCAAAAATTAAACAATGTTTATTATTAGCAAAGCATCACAAGATTGTCTTAAATTTGGAGGAAATTGTCTGTTTAACGATTTGTATTTTCCTATGGAATCACTTTCCTATGGGTTTCCATAGCTGAGCCCAGGACTTTCAAGGAAAGTTGCAGCACAACATGCTTCTGGCTTCCGTCATCCACTATTCTTACCTTTTGGTTTGTATTCACTTTACCTCTACTTGCCTCGGCCTCACTACATTTTATCAATGCTCTCTCCTCCTCCTCGGCTCTCTCTCTCTCTCTTATCGCTTCAATCAGACCGAGAATGGGCTGGAAGTGATTCAAATTCCGCTCCAGGTGAATTTTTTTCCCCTTTGACAATTTCAGACGCGTTTTGTAGATTTCGCCTTCGGCTTCTTCGTCCCCCTTTTGAATTTCAAATGCGGTCGTCTCTCGTCGCAAGGGGACGCCGGAAGCCGTCGAGCGAGTCTGGATACTGCGCCGTCTTCCTCGGCGCTCTCTTTGTCCGCACACCGCTCCTCCTCCTTCTCCGTCCCGCACCCTCCCCAACCCTCCCGCTCCCTCGCACGATTTCTCCTCCTTTCTAACCACTCGTCCGTTTCATCTTCCTTTCTGCGCTTTCACCGCCGCTTCCCTTCGACTTCCGTCCTTCCTCTCGCCCGCCCACGTCCGCCTACTTCCTTTCTTTCCCTTTAATTAGCATCTCGACTTTCACATTTACATCCAGGATCTTTGCCATGGCAATCACTGATCTGCCATCAAGGTGTCCGAGTGCAATTTTTGTGTGTGGGTGTTAATGAGACGAGGGCGTGGTAAAAACTCTGGTGACCGATGTAAAATAAACACGTATGCCATAATTAACCAATAGTGAATGTGCCAATTGGTAATTTTCCCTTAAATAACTTGGATATTTTTGTAGAGAGCATTTAATACAGGACAAATAGTTTGATAAATTTGCTGAGGAATATTTTTTATTCCAATTCGTACTTTGGTGCATGACTTGAGGTGAAAGATAATTTCAATTTTGTATATAAATGCTGCACACTATGTTATGTTCTAATTCATATATAGTCGGCCCCGGTGGCGGCGGAGTAAAGTCCTCGCCTGTTAACACGAGGGTCGCGGGTTTGAGTCCCGCCTGGGTAGAATATAATCAGCCCAGGACATGGGCGTTTGTGTATCGTCCGTTGTTACTGTTATCCACCCGACGTAAACTGTCACATTGTGCTGTATTTGGGATGGTGAAGATAAATAAATAAAAAATATATATCCCATTAATATACCGCGCGCTTACTTTAGCATGATCCTGGATAAAAAATTGCAAAAAGGAACAGGCAACTAGCGCTTGCATTTACTTATGGTCGAAATATACGACACCCAAATAAACAAATGAATGAAGGCACTTGTCGATGTAACCTATGCATATTTGAAAACACTTAGAAATCTAATTGTACTTTCCAATAAAAGTTAATTACGTCAGGCAGCCACAAAATAAGAGTGCTTACATTTATCAATGGCATATATAAATTAATATACCATTAAATTAGCGCTACTGATGTTTGTAACCCAAGCCGTAGCGAGAGGTATGAAGGATTAGTTCAACTGACACGACCAGTTTGTAAGCCTTTCTCCTGCTATCCCGTGTAATCCGATTTGTGGTCATGAAGTTGGTCCAAAGGTTGAAATCAGGACGTCGTTTTCTGAATGTAGGGAAAACTTAGAAAGGCTAATTTACCCTTAGCGCGGATTGAAACACGGTCTGAGTGATATCCTAATGACTGTAGGGCCCTTGACGGGAGGTGTGTGGAAAATATCAGGAAAGGTCTTTCTGAGAATACAAATTACCCATTAATGTATTGAGTACCAAGGAACCATAGTTCTAAGGAATCAACACGAGGTTCAAGGAAAGATAGAATAACCATTTTCCACCGGTGAGTGAATTCTGGATGCCGTTAATATTAACTCGTGGTGAGAGGTGATTATGAACGTTAAAAGGGGCAGCTATGGGGAAGAAAAAAATCAATGCCAATCACTTTGAGACAAGTAATTTCTATTGCAGTGGTAATGAGCTTGATCTTTTAACTAGGTTGAGGTGGCTGCTATCCCTATGTCCGGCTATGGTTATGCGGTAAACATTCTCTAGACGGCACATAATCTACCTGAAGTATCCTATGGCTCGGCTCTTATTTGGAGAGGTCATTCCGTGGGATAAGCTCATCCCTATTAGATCTGCCCAAATCTGCAAGTAGCAAGTGGTAAGTTTGTAATGTTCTTAACCGTAGTAGGAGGAAACCGAATATTTTGTACTAACAGCTGTCTGAAGGAAATTGTTGAGAAGAACTGAGAGGAAAGAAGCTTAAGTGTGTGTTTCCATTGCACTGATTTTGAATCATAGGGGATCATCCTCGTGGTATGAAGGTTGCCGGTTCGAGGTATAAACATCATATTTTTTTAACTGTCATAAAACATACACCAGCTTGAAATTTTATGGCGTTAAACGTGCTATGAAGATATCCGCCGACGCATGGGAGTGGCACAAATCGCGGAAAAAATAAGTGTGTCCAGACTTCGATGGTAAGGCCCCGTCGTCAGAATCGCCGAGCACTCAATCGCAAGAACAGCGATGCGGCTGAGTCCGAAAGGACGCCGACCAAGGGGATGACCAAAGAAACAGTGGATGGATCAAATAGCCGAAGGTATGCGCAAGGTCAGCATTGCCCCAGAGGAAGCCTTCGACCGAGCCAAATGGAGACGGGCGTGCCGAAAAGCGGACCCTGCTATCGCGCGGGATAACGCTAGGAGGAAGAAGAAGAAGAAACGTGCAATGCTCATTGAAAATAAGTACTATTTCACTTCACTGGGTTCCTTTTGCTCGAAAATCGTGGGCTTAAGTATACCCAGGCTGAAGCTTTAGGGTCTGTAAAAGCCCAGAAATTTGTTTTCAGAGGCGCAATAGACGGTTTTCATTGAAACACAATAATGCACGTTTTTGCTAGTTCGCCTTTAATACGTATGTTTCGCGAGAAGATCCGAAAGTATTGTATTTATAGAATGACAATGCTTTCTTATTAATTTGAGCAAAGGACAATTTAGTCTATATCAAAATAGCCTCTCTAAATCAGCTACTCATCCATGACAGTGATTCCCCTAAAATCCCACGATCGATAGCGCAGATATGTCGGGCGTTACTTAATTCTTGCGTATAGATGAAGTGACTGCACTCGTCATAGTGTTTTCTACCCTGACCTTGTGTTTTACATCATGCTGGCCTGACATGGAGTTGAAACCTGCTTGAAATTACCGATTCATTGCGTTTCTTACCGTTCATTTCTCAGTGGTAACTTCCTTAGGGGGGATAAACTTTCCTTCCGTACTTTTACAGCCCCATCCTCTTTAAAAATTTCAACTCTCCCCGTTTTATCCCTTAATCTATGCGAACCTCCTTCTTTATCCCTCTTTATGGATCCTTTTTATGCTTTTTTTAATTATTCCTCCTCACATTTTTTTCCATTGCCTGCGTTCCTTGACTTAGTGTGATTTTTTTCGTTTACTTGGCCGCGGAAAACTCGGGAGCGGGAAAAAATGCGTGAATGGGAAGTCCTTGAGCGGTCCCCTTTTAATTTTTATCGTCGCAGCATCCAAAATTTTACGACTTTCTGCTTGTTTGTGAGGGCGTTTGTTTGCGGGATGAATTTTAGTGCATCCCTAATTTCATTGTGTTAAGCGTTTATTAAATAAAAAACGAAAATTATGTCCCATTTTCAAACGCGATCGTGAAGTCGTTAAATTCACCCCGCTGAAAAGTTGGCGTCGAGTCATTCTACTCGTCTTATCTCTCGCGCTCTCCCTCCAGAAAGCATTTTTTGCATCTATGACTGGGATAAAATATATAAATGGAGTACACTAAAATTAGTTATCTGTATTAACTGACAAATTTCTCTTTGGTGCGATTGAGTTGTATCTTTGGAATTCAATGAACATGAGATCTCAAAATTTTGCATTTAATACCATCCATCTAGTGCTGTGTGAATCAGGGATTTTTATTTCGAATCGAACTGAATCAAATCTTCCAAAAGATATTTCGAATCGAATCGAAACGAATTTCTTTAAAATTCTCGTTAGCAAATCAAATCACCCTAAAAAAACGCGAATCGAATTCGAATTCTAAATAAAATGCACACGTTTATGCAGAGTTAAAGTGATGTGGATTTTCGCAATATTTCAGGGCCTTACATTACCTTATACATCTAAATAGTGGCACAAAGAATAGGACAGAATAACGTGAGGTTGTTTAAATTTTAGTTTCGCGTGAGGAAAACATCTTCCAAACGGACGGCACGCCATTCGGGGATGTGTGCCATGTTTGAATGCATGTAACGATTCGTAGACGAATCTATCTGATTCGAATATTACGAATCATTCGCTTTCAAAGCATCCCAATTTTATGGCGAATCGAATTGAATTAAGCCTGATTCGACTAGATTCGATTCGATTTCGAAGAATTCGCTCAGCTCTACATCTAACCTTTGGCAGGTGACCATCGTAGCTGACCAAAATCTAAAGTAATCTTATTGATGACTTTGGAATAATTTATTTGTGTAAGATTTAGAAGTTGCCAAAGCATAAATTGGGTGATACTCTTTCGACCACCACGTATTTTATATGTAAGCTTTCGCCTTACCTTACACTCTCGTCATACTACCGTGCCCTTTTAAAGCTGTTGAAACCCTCAAAATATCACATTCAGTAACGATGTATGAAATATGAAGAATCTGTTACTTAAATAGATTTTCTAACAAAAGAAGCTAGCCATCAGTTCACCTTTGATAAGTAGGTATTGGTCAATTGAGGTGAAAATTTCCAGATTTATTGAATTTTTCGTTTCTTCAAGGGTGACCTTTTATCAATGATTTCAGAGTGAAGAATTTGTAATTAGTTTTTGTGGAAAGAAAGAGTTCCTCACGGCAGTGACTAAAAATGGTATGAATAAGATTTTATAAAATAGCAATGTATGAAAGAGAGGCATGATCGGCGATAGATTAACAATCCCATAGCCTACATCCCCATTCCTGTCTGGCGTCTAGTAAGACTCCACCTTAAATTGACATATATCAAGCTATATATGTTGGTGATGTTGTCGTTAAAGCTCTCGGCAAATAAAAATTATCTGAGACTCTACGAGGGTTTTTTTTAAGCAAGAACCGTTTTGAAATAAAAAACCTGAACCTGACCTGACCTTCACCTGAAGATGACACGAAGTGTCGAAACCCGGGTCGTGTTATTAAACCTATAGTGGAGTATACGAAGTTTTATTTAAGTTAATATGAATTACATCCACAAAGTCAAGCCTGGAATCATTTCCTTTGTAAAAACTATTATATTTTTCGTAACAATTTTATTCATATATGAAAACCTGTACCTTAATCTACTTTTCTACATAATTATCACTAATAATCATGCACTCATCGCATCGTAGAACAAGCTTTTGAATCCCATCCTCATAGAAGTTTGCCGCCTTATTTGACAACTACTGCAGCACGGTAGTTTTGGTCTCATCATCATCGTCGTGGCGCTGACCACCCAGATGCATTTTCAAATGCAAAAACAGGTGATAGTCACTGGGTGCTAGATCGGGACTGTACAAAGAGTGACAAAGTTGTCCACAGCCAAACGATCCGATGAGATCTTGAGTATGATTAGCTGTGTGTGGACGAGCATTGTCTTGGAGTAAAACAATCGCCTTACTCAGCCCCCCCAAGGCCCTCTTAATCTTTCGAATACTTTTCGCGCAACAACGCCCGACGGGTAAGTGCATTACTACAGTTTTAATCCTATCGTGCTGTAATTTCGCCGAGTAATAGCTCAAGGTAGGAGAAAAGTTTTAGGCTACTTTAAAATGATCTCAGGGCCCATAAAGGTCCCAAAAAGGGGCCCTTAGGTGGTTCGCGGTACGTATCGGGTTTTGTGCAGTGGTTTCATTTTTTACTTTTTAAAATTATTTTTGCTCAAGATAGAGTTGGAATTTTTTTATTAAATGTCTGAAAGAATCAATTTTTTAATTCTTTCAATTAATTATCCTTTTCACTTCGTAATTGACTAAAAATTGCGTTTTTAGCGGCAGAAACATATTTTTCTGTGAAATCAACAATACCATATTCGCTTGACAACAAGATTTCGGTCATTGCTGTAGGAATTCATATTGCTTAGTTGAGCCGATTAGGAATGCTAAGCATTGGGATTTGTGCAGCGGTTAATTATTTTGCTTTTTAAACTAACTTTAACTAAAGATAGAGAGTTGAAATTCATTTTATCACATACCCGAAAGCATGATACTACTAAAATTAGTGGTATCATGCCCGAAAGAATGAAGTTTCTCTCTTTTTCAATCGATTTTCTTTTACGCATTTTCCTTGACAACCAAATAAACACAAAACATTAAATCTAATCTTAATTAACGAAAATTAAATTCTGAATAGCTACTCAACAATTAAGTACTCGGATTATGTACTTAACTATAATGTTCTTTTAGTCTGGCTGTGCAGGTAGTATGATTACAGTAAAGGGTTTCAAAAAATTGTCTCTCCACTCTATATTAAACAAGTTTTACAAATTTCATTGTTTTTATTTTACCATGTTATTTTTATCATTCTGTCAATTTTTCAGTCATTTGACTTATAATTATTATTGTTTATGGGAGATATTGTCACATTGTTTACTTACTATTGTCTCACAATTGTATAGATGCTCTTCAGAAGGAAATATTAATTTAATAAAACAATTACTTGAAATGTAGTCTGTTATCACAACTACTTACTAACTCCTCACCTCTTATATAAAGAGTTTTGAAGGAAGTATGATCCCGAGCAACGCCGGGTAATTCAGCTAGTTGCGTAAATAAAATGGCTGGATCTGATTCAGAAACTCAGGATTTTGGAATCTGGTTAGACCGATGAGATAGATTGATCATGAAACGCCGATCATTTTACTATGCGTATACTGACTGATAAATTGGAACACAATATTTCATTACAATGCTAGTTCAAATGTAAAATATCATTTCCATAATTCGGAGATATATGAATTAATATCATCAAGAAAATGATGACAAATTGAACAAAATGCCCTTGACTGAATGGCATTATTTAACTATTTAGCTGTTATCTGTTACCTATCAGAAAGTATAAAAATATATGCTTTTTTCAAGACGATTTCTGTTGAAAGTAAGAATTATTCCTTGAATGATTAACGTTTATTATTTTCTGTTTTCTGGTTTAAAATTCATGAAAAGCCGATTCGGTGGATTGAAATTTTACGATGTGAAATTTAACCACATTGAAGTAAAGCCTGGGTCACATGAAAAAATTTGCTACACCATCACAATGGCCTAGCCCTTGAATTAACAAAGTCCACAGCTATCATAAGTGATTATTTTTTACCTTTTCAAACCGATGACAATAAATTCGTTGAATATTTTACACTCTCCTATTAAATGAGTCTCAATCCTAGAAAGTGTATTTAGACCTGAATTCATCTTCATGAAAACATATTCAGTCTCGTTTGCTTGCTTCATAATTCCAAATAAGAAATGAACTTGAGTGCGTATTTTTTTCTCCGAGGTAAAAAATAGCGCTAGACTAGGGGTCGAGAACTGCCGGGGGAGGAGAATGACAAGGGGTACCTCAAGGTATTAGCGATGGGTAACTACATGAGTGGGATTAGCTCTCCTGTTATTTTCTGTTTCGATGGTTTCAGGAGCGTGTGTCGTTGCCATGCGGACCTCTTTCCACTTAACTCTCAATTAGAGTTCACGTGGAAAAACTCCGCAGAGTAATAATCATCGTCGGAGGATAAAATTCCGTCGCAAAAGGTTGATTCGAAAGGTCAATCAAAACGCTCCCTGGGGAATCGGAGGAGCTGTGGATGGGCAGCGCGATGAGGTGAGTGGGACGCGGGCGCTGCCGGGATATGTGGGGATGAGGGGAGTTTTGTCGGGAAGAGGAGGGTGGAAACGAGAGGGGGAAGAGTGGGAGGAGAAGACAGGAGTAGGGAGAAAGTGGTCAGGGGGTGGAGGCATGGCAGGAGGGAGAAAGTCGATCAAGCGTTCCAATTCCGGTGGCTTCGTTCGCACGGAACGAAATAATTCGCTACAAGGGCCGCGAATAATCAATGTCAAGTAATTGACTGAAATATTCGCTTTTTATGATTGCCACATACCGCCTGCTTGTGAGAGTAGACCTTAGAAAAGCAAACATTGACCGGGGCACCACGGAGATTGATGATATAATGTTAACAGAAACACAATATGGTTATTTTGTAAACTTAAGTTTCAAAGGACCACGGATCTAGCCACGCAGTTACTTAAACTGAATCACCCGCCAGTGATCCCACAATTGTGTGAAATTCACAGTGGAAAAATCATAAAGCCTGGACTGGGAATCGAACCTCGATTTCGCGTCGAGTGCTCTAACCAATTCAGCTACCCAGGCGTCCTCTTCCACTATGAATCTCATGGGGGCTTTAAGGAGCAAGTTTAAGGAGCATGATTTTTCCACTGTGAAGTTCACACACGTTTGTGTGATCACTAGCGGGTGACTCAGTTGAAGTAACTGCTAGGCTAGTTCCGTGATTCTTTGAAAATGTCCAAAGTAAACACCTTTGTGTTTAAAGTTGGGCTTTGCCCCGTGGACTGTGGCGCTTAGCGCTCGCATACGGGTACCTCTGGCATCATATGCACGGTACCTGTGAGGACAACTTGCTCCTTAAAGCCCCCATGAGCTTCACAGTGGAATAGGACGCCTGAGTAGATTAATTGGTTAGAGCCCTCGGAGCGAAATCGAGGGATCTGGGTTCGATTCCCAGTCCAGGTGAATGATTTTTCACTGTGAATTTCACACAATTGCGTGAACTTAAGTTTTCTTCAGTTGAATTTGCATGATGAAGGATACCTGGTGATATACGTTATTTTGGAATATTTACATTGCTGTATAGTCAACCATTTCCATTTTTACTATCTCTTTCCTCATTAAACAGTATCACCAACTGGTTAGTTTTAACAAATTTTGAAGTTTATCTGGAGGAGTATGGGTTTGCGCGTGCAAAGTCTGAGTTTAGAATTGTGTAGCATGAAACCGCCGAAATTATTCGCTCAAACTAGCGTCGCATCGTATTCTGAAATGAACCCATTATGCACGTAATAGAGAGAGTGATTCCACGCCAGGCGTGCACTATGCATATTAAGTGCCAAAAAACGACTTGGAACTTTAAGCGAGGTGGGGTCCTGTTAAACAGTTAATATAAACGGGGATCTCTTCCCCTTAATGGACCTTGCTACGAGTTCATTGCTAATTTTGTGAATACACAATTTAATTGCTCCTTTTTTATGACCTAGGAGTATTTTTCTGAATTGTTTAATTGATAAGGGTAAAAATTTTCAAAAGACACCGTGTAGTAACGCGTTATTTGGCACTTAACGTTTGCGGCCAGTTCGTTACGGCTAAAGCATTAGCCAAATATTCTTAAAAATTTATATCAATTATTGAGGAAGGAATTGAAAATAGCTTTTGATTCTGTTAGTGATTGGTTTTTTGCTTTGTTAATCCTGAGAGTGAGGAGCTGTGGAATCAGTAATTATTAGGTGGAAAATTTTTTTTTTCCTGCTGACCATCGATGATTTAAATTTTTTTCTGCTTATTTTTTGGTATTTTTTGAGTAAAGACAGATTTTTCCTTGCAAATATTTTAGCAACAAAAAATGAAATATTTTTTCTGAGCAATTTTATACCCTAAATTTTGTCTTGATTAATATAGTCATAAATATACTAAGGAGATTATTGCTGTTAAATCACGCAATGTGTTTTCAATAATTTGTGCCGAGATATTGACAAGCGATAAAATGTTTAGCTATTTCAAATGTAATTGAGAGCTGAAATTGCTCATTGGGAAATAAGAACACTAAATTTGTCATTTGATAAGGACGTATTACACAATTTTTTATCATATCCGAAAACTACAATTGGAGTGTAAATAAAGGGAATATTTTCTTCCGTTTATGATATTTAATGTAATGGAGAGGATTGAGAGCTTAAATAATATAGTACATCATAAAAATGAAAATGGTGATATTAAAACACCATCAAAGTAAATTAAACATCGGGAAATACGATAAATTTAATATTGATCTTTAGTTTTTATTTTTGTAATTCCGTCGTACGGTAAATATCCGTTAAATACATCATTTGTAACACATTTGGCATTGATTTTACTGAAGCCATGTATCAGTTTTCATACTTATTTTCTTGACTTAAACAGCAATTATAATCTTTCGTATATATCTATATTTATTTTACTAAAGGCCTTTATTATGTTGGACACGTATTTAGGAATAGTAACATTCTCCTTAGCCGTTGACACATTTACCTACTGTGCAAACTAGGTAAGTTGTTCTCCCTTTTATCATACTCTTTCGTATCATTCGCCCAGATATTTTGATTTTTTATTTTACTTATTTTTATCATCTCGGAGAAATAATGACACAGAAAGCCTGTGTCATTGTCTAGTTTTAACACGGTCAAAACGATCAGCGTGCAGAACCAACGTGAGATTAGAAATCCGCATTTTATCCCAGTGAGGATTTTATGAGAGTCCTATGAGTCTGAAAGAAAATACCAGTTTTGTAAGAATTCGGGAACAGCCATTTGATCAGATGTCTGGTTCGTAAACGTAGTCTGGAAATCAATTTGGATGATTTATTCTTTAATCGGTTTTAGTTGTTTCATCACAGTTAGAACCTATGAATATAACATTTGCTGCTGGCTCCTTGATTGCAAAGATACTTCATTTGTCAGTTCTTGGGTTCTTTGGCGCAGATTCAATTTTTTGTGCGTCGTTTATTTATTGTTGATCGAGTTTTTATAACTATTCTACCAAATAATTCTTCTTAACGTATGCACTGAGCCACTTATTTTGCTAAAAGAGTCTTGGAGTAGCTAAAAGAGTAAAAGAAACTTGGGTATGGGGCAATTTTATAATGCTAAAATGATGGCTTTCAGCGATTATTTTAATCTTAAATACTTCATTTCGTATTAAATACCACGTTATTTTATATTCATTTAAGATACAGGAATTCCATCCTATAAGTCTTTTAGAATTCCTTCTCCATTGGATTTGTGAACGTCGTCTTTGATTTCCGTAATTCACAATTTGGAAATTTTTACTAGTTTTACCTTTTGTAATTAAAAAAATATTTTGATTTCTTAATGATATTTGAATTCTAATTTCATGTTTCGTAACTTTTTCTGGTTATAACTTCTGATGCTCTGGTTGTCATTAGAATATATTTATGCTGTCTACATGCCACTATAAAGCCACTTAAGAGAGATAAGGAATCAAATGCAATGTTTAAGAAGAAAAAATTACCCTTGAAATTTTTGCGGCCTCCTGAGGCATTGAATGTCGCGTCAAGGGTGCTCAGTGGAAAAAAATGTTTTCCTACTTGACTTACTTTCTCCTGGAACTGTGAACATTCCAGAACAAAATTTATGATTATCCCGCACCAAGTTCTCCAGCAGTCATTGTTGTAGTTAGTCGTGAACATTATTTAACTTTTGATGCTTGAAGTCTGAAATGTGAAAAAAATGTAACCTTCTCACCTCTCCCTTTGGAAATTCCTCCATTTTGCCGTTAAGTGCGCCAAGTTCCTCGGAAAAAAACCACGTGGAGGCCCCTCGTAGCAGTCGTTGTCGGAAACTTTCTCCTTCCGAAGCACTTGGAATTTCATTGGCACTTAAACGGCATAACGAAGCGCTTCCGAACTTCTAAACAAAACCCCCGCCGCCCGCGGTAACACAGTGGTAAAGAGGCGAAGGGAAAGGAACGTGTGCACGCAAGTCTCGCTTTCCTGTGTATTGTGATGCGCATGCTAATTTCTGTCTCTGGGATCCACCCACCTTCCTCCTCGCGTGTACTTTCCCGCTCGCCAATCTCCATTTCGCTCCTGCGGTCCCCAACGGAGAATGAATGAATGAAAGGGACGTGCTTTGACGTCGCCAATCTCATTCCTTCCTCTCATTCTCCCTCCCTTCTCCTACTCTCCCTCTAACCATCCTCCCATCGCATAAATTACTCGCCTTTTCGTCCGCTGGCCATTTTTTCAGTCATCCCCCCTATGTGCACACTACATATTTTTTCCTTGAACTCATTTGTCTTTTTCACGATTTTATTAACGACTCTTCATTAAGAGAGACAAGCCCCTGGGAATAAAATTGCGAAAGTTCTGACAAATTCCTCGAATCTATCCCCTCATTACTGCGCATCAGGTCGTTTTCCTAGTCGAGTATTTCCCTTTTTCGTCTCATTTGGAGTAAAAATGTGAAACACCGACCAGAGTAATGTTGCTTTCCATTTTTCGCTTCAATTTTTTTTCGTCAGTCTGATGAATATGGATTCGATGTGGGCGTTTATATTTCAACAGAAAACAGAATAGTTCAGTGCCCTTAAAAGCATTTCGTTGCTCGTGTATAAAGCTCAAATTCATAGTTTCCGTGCCAAAATGAAGATATCCGCAGTAATAAGAAATTGAAGGGTATTTTAATTGGGTGAAAGTAGGTGGCGAAAACCAATGCATTCTCGCTCTAGATATAACAGTATAGAAATAAATACCTTAAAAGTGAAATTTTTCATTTAATTTCTATTCGCACCAAGCCTATACATAAGCTGAAATGCTAGAATAATCTGGATGGAATGATGGTTTCGTATATTACCTATGTTTTCAGCTATAATACATTCTTAGGATACATATCCAATCTACTATTGTACTGTTTTACCCATGCCTCGCCTCAGCTATTGACGCTGCTTTTCTAAAATGTTGATGCCACTATTTTTTCCATCTCTAATGAACTAGCCTCTGCCTATTTAGTAAAAAAATCATTATGGTTATCATTTATGCCAAAAGCAAAGACCTTATCATTGCCATTTTTACCTACATTACCCGTTGCAACTGTTGTTTCTGTAAAATTCATCTGAATTCATTTTCAAGTTTTAGTTGTTTCCATTTTTGTTTATCTCTCATTTAAATGTACGGTGGAGGAAAAAAGTTTTCATTTCGTTCACTTAAAGAAGCTTCAACTCCTCATTGTATTACATTTTCGGCCCAAAAGCAGGGAAAAATTGCTGTAAGGCAAATCCCAACCGACAGAAATTGTGGTTCTGTAAGTTTGCACCTATTGCCCTATTCCACTTAAGCCTTAATTAGTGACGACCGATCTCACAGACCGGCAGTATACTCTTTCTGGTAACGCAAGCAGAGTATGAAATGTTGCTATTAATCCCCATCATTACCTTCCTATTTTATACTGCGCCTCCGATTTAGGAGCAAAAAAATCACTTCGTGGGTTTTCACTCCTATTTATAGCTACTATCGGTCTAATAGACCGTGCAGAACTACTCACATTTTCAAACATTCTATTTTCTTGAGCTTCGTAAAAAATGACAACTAAAAATGTGGCTAATAATTTTTTCACTCATTATAGAAATAAATCCCTTTTATATAACAACTCCTTATAACAGCTATTTTGCTCAAATGAAAAATAAAAATGCTTTAGCCTTCCCTTACCACCGTGTAACCAAGATCAAATGAAAACTTTAGTGTCTTCTCTTTTTGCTGAGAAAAATTTGAATAATATTTTATTTAACAACTGAATGATACCATTTAGAGGTCATTCAAGAAAAACCTGATATCATATTTTTTTAAATATCAAAGTCCTCAATGGTCCAGAAGACCAACGTCATCACGCATGTCCCAATAATTCACGAGAGGACCGTAGGGTTAAACCAGGTTCATCTGTAACAAATAAATTCAGGCTTCACTTTGTGGAACCTCTCCATATCGGAAATCAAAACAAATTGTTTTGATTTCCGACAGGTTCATCTGTGTTTCAATAATTTGGATAACTTGATATTTATTCCAACTTGAGTAAAAATTCTGCTCCGTTCGGATTTTGGGCCTAATTCATTTTCACTTCTATGATAATGCTCGTTGTTTGACTTGGTGTAGTGAATTCATGTACCTGTCATATGTGTTCTTTCAAGCATAAATGCGACGCAGACTTCGGCGGAAGACTTCAGTCCATGTGAATTATTTCTGCATTTGACAAAAAATTGATAACCTCTTATCTTCCGATGAATGTGTGATTTTTGCCTCTTACGTAGCGAAGAAAATGGCTGCAGTAAAAGATATGGTGTAAAATGTATATATACGGCATTGATCATTTGAGATACAAAATTCTATATCATATTTGGAGTTTTTGAACCTTGTGGAAAGAAAACATTTTTTTTTCACTCGATCGGAGAATATATTTTATTTTCGCAAAAAGATTCTGGCAAAGGTAAAGCACTAGAAACAGTCTCACGTAAAGATATGAGATTGAATGGTATCGATTACTGAAACATTATTATGTGAGGAAGTTTTTATGACCGTAAGTGCGTACGTAGGAGGTAGATCATGTTGTCAAACGGTTACACAATATGTATTTTGTCTCCTGTAGGGAAAATCAATCTCGTTGAATCCATTTGGTTTTTCATCAACCGTGCGTTTATTGCATCAGGATTGAACTCCAGCATGCCGTTCATGCCTCCTTTTCCACGCTCTTTACATTCCGTCATTTCTCATTTTTTACTTTCTACTACGTACAGGAATGTTCATAAAATCTTTGACGACACTTTGTCAACAAGGGTAGACCTTGGCATTCAACGGCGTGATGGCGAGGGGCATGACTGACTTTCAGCGAAGAGTTGAAGTTATTTCCAGGGCCTAAGTCGTTTCACACGGGGTGACGAGAAGAAATAAGGTTGCTGGGGGATTGGGATCAAGAGGGTGAATGGGCGCTCGTAGAAGAAGAGACGAAAGGCCCTTTGTGACTACAGACGGGTTCTGAGAAGAGACCAGCTGCCTCGCGGATTTTAAGGATGGAATAACTGAAGAAAATTTCCACCCTTTAATAAGCCATTTTGCAATGAACGTAAGCCAAGCACTTTCCCCTCGTGGACCTAAGTAAGTGTGCGTAGAGTATTTTGCTTCATACTAAAGTGAAGGGATTGTATTACATACTTAGCGAGAAAAGATATTCTCAGAGTAGGGCTCTAATAAAGTCAGTGTCATAAGTATAACAAATCAAGGCTTTGGTTACGAGCATGTGGCTTCGGATTAAAATTTAAAAGGAAAAAAACTGCCATAAATTCTTTTATAAAGACGTGAAAGTAAATTTATTCACATAGTACTGAATGTTTCCTTAATTATAATTAGTATTTAAATTAGGTCAAACGAGCGAGTTTATACTGCTGTACTTAAAAATATTCTCACTACTGAAAAATTGTCAAATGGCACTTCAGTTATTTAAAACACTTATGAAGGACAGCTTTGCTTCACACTCGTAAAGTGTTTACAAACCCTGGTCTATAACGATGAATCACAGGAAAATATTTTCAATATACCTGCCTTTTAAATATTTATCTAATAACATGGTTAACCACCCTCGCATATAAGGCATTCCAGTTTTGGATGAGCAGGTCTTTCAATATAAGATCTCATTTTTATTGTTGGCGTTCTGGAAATTATACCATGCCTACGAAAATGAGAGACAATTTTTTTGCTGGCACTTATGCTAGAAATCAATTATCTTTGCTACTCTTGGGTAAAGGGAAGAAGCATTATTGCAAGTGACTAGAGAGTGACCAATGAGGTGTGAGTGGGCGGGGCGTAGCTTCGGTGAATGGCAGTCTCGTACAAGTACGCAGTTCAAGTAAACACCATTATCGATCACTCTTTGATATTTCGAAAATAGTTCCATGTGTTCAAATAGAATAACTTCGTATGAGGCTCTAAACAACCGGAAGACTTTTACAGGAATGTGAAATTTCCAAATACTGTTTCACGATGAAGTTGTGGTTAAGTACCTCCATAAACAGTAACTTTAAGTTTACACAACGATGGAAATACTAATTTCATTCCCTAAACACCTGTGCGATTCCATCACATTTATGGTGATAATAACTTCACATTTAAATGAGTGTCGTTAACTTCACTCGTGAAAGGTGATCATCTTAATTGGAGCCAGAAACTTTGTTAAGACTCATATAAAATTTATCGTTCATCGTTACAGGATTATTTTTTAGAAGTATTGTATGCTGAAGAAACCTTACCAGAGGCCCCTTAATTTCCGACATTATAGCTAATTGGATCCGACGCTCGATACCGCTTAATGTCATAGCCTTCCATTCTGCATTTACCGTGATAATGTTTGGCGGTGCTACCGTCGCTGGTCTCAGTCGATCCAGTGGATTGCAAAGACATCAGTGTCAAGGGAATTGGAGGGGAAACATGGGTCCATCCAGACTGCTTTCAACCGCGGTTCGATCGAAACACTAATTGGTTCGACGCTCTATGTCGTCATTTGAGATTTATAGAAAGCAAGTTCAGATTCACCCTTCGACAAGGATAGAAGTTTTTTTTACATTCGTTGTCGGTGAAAACGAGTTTATCCTTGCATGTAGCGTAAGTGAGCTCAGAGAGGTTCTTGGTCGAATGTTACCTCCTAATCTCCGTTTGGAACATGGGTGGAGATAAAAATGACATGCAAAAAGACCGATTGTGAATAATAATATTTCTTGAACTAAATGCAGAAAGATAAACCCGTTTGTTTTTTTTAATTTCACGTTAAACTCAATCTTCGGGCCTTATCTTATCTTTAGACCCACTTATTTTTTCAATCGATTGCTTTGTTAACTCTTGAATTAATGCCGCCTATGAATGTTAGCTTCCTCGTGAGTGCTACATTCCTTCATTTCAGTGAGGCCAATTGGTGATCGGTATGGTAATTGGACAATAAATGAAGCACCTCCTACGTAGTTGCATGCCTTAATTATCTGCGCCCTTCCATTTATTCATTTTTGCAAGTTAGTTTTGGAAAGTCCATTAATTTTCTTTCAATAAGGGTTGTAAAAGCAGATTAATGAAGCAAGTTTTTCTTGCAAACAGTTAAATAAACATGTACATATTATGTTTTCAACAAATTCACGCATAAAAATACGCTTTATTAATTATTGATGCTGCAGTACTCCTTATAGTAATTAATTAAAAATTCAAAAACGTCTTCAAATAATTTTTTTGCACTAAAACTCTTTTGGTTTGCAGAGAACGTCTACAAACCAAAATAACATTTCAGTGGAGCAATTTTATGGCAAAACCGATATTCGACATCTATACCTGTAAAAATTAGTCTTGCTTGTGCTTGTGTAATACTTGTGTTTAGTTACTCGGCCCTTGCGCAGCCTTTCGTTTGCACCATCGTCATTAATATAATTCCGTTACTGATTCCATATGGCATCAGTGTACATTTTTTTCGAATGAAGATAAATCGAATAATTTAGTCTTCTTCTGGATTAACGATATTAGAAAAGTTATTTATTTGCTAACAAAGGTGCATTGAACTATAAGAAAAATAATAGTTCTCAGTTTATAAACTTTAACTTCATTTACTCATTTTCCTGGAAATATTCCTACACTTTAACGTAATCTTTTTGATACCATTTGATATGCCAATAAGAGGTTAGGCACTTGGCGAGGATTTTTTGTATCTGAAAATTGTACCACTTAAGGATAAAGAAAAATTTTACAGACTAGTGAAATGTGCAATGCGGAGCCAGCAAAATTGAACAGACGTGGTTGTGTTTTTGCCTCTCATAGCACATTTAGTAACGCGCCATGCGTGTTTTAAGACTGGATTCCAGAAGTCCGCAAGAGTTTTGGAGGATGAAAGGGGTAAGGGTGTGAGGAAAGGGCCGTCGGGAGGTTTAAGGGCGGATCAGGTGTACAGGGTGGATTTTGGAGATTGAAATGCCCTTATTCCACGGCGTATTATCTCCGAAAGATAATTTACGCGGTTTCTAAGTTTTATAAAAGATTCCAATAATTTTCTCGTTTTGGATTTGTCGGCACGAATGCCTTGTTAAATAGTTTGAATAATCGGCCACCTGGTGCCGAGTGAGCGAGTAAATCACACAGACGATACATCTCTGATGGGCACTGTGGCGAAGTCCTCTTCAGCACGATGCTCGCGTTGAGGGCGTATTAAGTGGGTCATGTTGTTTTACCATTATGTTTAGAGGCAATAAAACCGGATGAATATTTGTATTGGCATCTGAGGAAATTTGGCGACGCACCTCAACTAAAATCGAGGCTATTGCATCACCGACCCAATGTCCGTTCCCGAGACGAGTTTTAAATGCACTGCCATTAGGTTGACCTGAGAAATTTAACGGTCACTTCATTGCCATGTTCAGAGAGCTCGTATTTATTATGGCGTTCCGGTTAATTTCCTTCATTTTCATAGCTCTTTTTAACATTTAATCGCACCATATCCCTTCCCTGCATTAATAATCGTCAATACCATAAGCTGCGTCCGTGTTCAGGGTGATGTGGGAATCAATTTTCTTCGCAAAAGCATGGGAAACTCATCGTATCAACAGGACCGGAATAGTTTCTGGATCTCTACCAATATTAGAAGCAAAATACTGCAACTACACTTCACAGTAGAGCAAAAATTAATGGAAATGGATATAAGCGGTAATGGAGGTGTAAACACAGAGTACTTTTCTCACTACACATGAATTAAATACCTGAGTTTTTTAATAAAAATGATCTCAGAAATTTTGAAAATACCAATCAAAATTAACGCCAGGTTATTCTAACTTGCTTCTTTTTTAGAAGCTGTGAAATTGCAGAAGTAATAAACTATATTCTAAGTGCGGTTTGTGGAATGCCACGCAATTTTATGAAAAGCCAGTTCTTGTGTTTTTGCCATTTTAGGAATGCAACTTCGGTAAATGTGAATCTTATGGAATAATTTAGCGTATTTCAATTTGCAAGGAATTCCAGCACCTAACGTGCAGCATTGATGGACCAGGAATACCTTGGTAGCCAAGTGTTTGCATTGTTTGCCTTCATTGCTAATCCTACATCAAAATGGCAGTATCTATTTATTCATTTCTTTTTTACATTTTTTACATTTTTTACATTCCTTTTCATTCCATTATATTCATTTCTTCGTTACTTCTGAACATGAGTACTGTGTCTGCTGGAAATACTTTGACAAGTAAGGTATTTTTTCAATACACTTATCACCCTTGCAATCCTCGACACCTAAGAAATTTGGAACTGCGGAGGTGATGGAAATATTTGTTCCTAACTAGCTCTTTATTCTGCCGGGCTAATGAGTTTTGATTTTTTTAATTTTATGAAGTATTTATTTTTATACTGCAATTGCCCTTCAAAAAACACATAAAATGAGTATTGACCTTGAATCCTGAAACAAATGTTATGAGGTTTTCTGGTGCAATCCATTCCATATTTATGCCAGGAGTATTATTTTACACGGCTTTTTTTTGCATTATATTATATGGATATACTGTTCAAGATGTGATCGACTCATGCTACACGGTTGGAAGGTTATGAACACCGGCAACTACCATACATTGACTGATGAAGAAATCAAGCATCGGAAAATCCATTTATTATTCCCAGCTGAATGTATATATTATTAGTCCTTGCTTCCCTACTCTGCGTGCAAACGTAGTGTATACTCTTTGCTAATGGCCGGTTGCACATTATAAATATTAAGTGATGCATCCCGGTGAATCGGTTTTAATGTCCAGAGACTTATTTACTGGTCTTTCCTACTACCTTCAAAAGAACCCGCTATCTTAACAATCCTGGAAAATAATTTTGGTCTATGTAATTTTTTCTTGTTTTATAAATGTCTAACTTATTTTTTTTTTATTTTTCAGGTGGAAAATATTCTCTTAGACGAGAAAATTTATTCGATCGAAGCGAGCATTGTGCTTCTTCGGCTGGCTTAAACCTTTTTTGAGTGAGTGCAACAGATTTTACTACTTTTTACTTTTTCTAATGTATGCATCTACATTTATCGAAGTAAACTTCGGTCATTTCAAGTTCGTTGAATTTTTAACGTATATCTCTCTTTCAGATCTTTTTATACGTTCGGTTAATACGTGCTCTGTAAATCTCGCAGTGACAAAAAAAAACAGATTTAAACCTATAATTGATAAACTACAGTCTTTTTGCAACTTAATCGTGATCAGATAAAAATGATAGTAAAAACAGAAATTTAAATCTTGTTTTAACTCTCACAAAATGTTTCCTTTGACAGAAGAGTGTCCTATGGTGTATTGTATGTTAGTGAAAGTTACTGGTACATTGCATCTACATCTACATAATACCCTGGAAGCCGCCGTATGGGCATATGGCAGGGAGTATTAGGTCACCAGCCGTGTAAAAATGTAATTTTTTGGGAGATGAAATGGTGACATTTATTATAGAAGTGTATTTAGTGGAGCTCAATTTTTAATGTAGTCGGTTATTGTACGCGGAAAGAACGAGTTCTTGTACCTATCTGTTTGACAGAGTATCACTCTTATTTTATTACATCTGTCAGACCAAGACATGTTGTGAGGAGTCATGGTAACATTCTCTGTGTCGCTCTGAAAAATGTCAGTTCTGAATTTCTCAAGCATTATAGAGCATTACGGTGATAACTCTCCCTCTGCCGCTCACCCCTGAGGTGGCTTGCAGTGTACATTTATATATAAATGAAGAGAAGTCTATGTTCGTGTAGGATTTTTAAAATAATGTTTATTATGCCCTATCTACTTTATGACAATTTGTTTGTCGGTAGAACAATATCAAGCTCTATAATTAATAGCTGTAATTTTTATTTGCATACATTGATCGTCTATGAATTATTGTGTGATTTCCAAAGTGATATGCAACCACTAACGCGCAAATTTGTGATAAACTGGCTCTGCAAATATCTTAAACTCAATTGTAAGCGAGGAGTGGGCTTGGCGAGTTCCATGACCAGTGGGATTTATTTTCTCAGAATACTAAAGGGGAACAGTTGAAACTTCTCAAGTCTACTTACGGTTTCTCGGTATGGACTGGTCCTCGAAAATTATTGGAGCTTGGAGCAGTTATTGTCCCAAAGAGAATGTGGATAATGTAACCTTACTAACATAGAGTTTTTGGTCGTGACTCACACCCCCCTTATGGCTGCTTTTCTGAAGGGGGTTACACTTACAGCAATAGCCGACAACAGGCGCTGGCTAATTGGTTTCTCTGTGCTAACACACGCCTGGATGGCAGTTTAAACTGATTGGGATGGCAACGATAAGCCATTGACGTTGATTCCTACTGATATGGAAAACATACTGGCTTCTACTTTGCATAATATAATATCGCATAAAAATCGTTAAGGACCAATATAACAACCGCAAGTGAGGATAGATTTTGGCAAAAAGTTATGTTGCTGACATCCTGGGATTCTAGTATTAACAGTAACTCTACGCTTAAAATGGAGGCATTGTTCGTTTGAGACGTCTTAGAAGTAAGACTTGTGGCTGTAAATTTCTTGAATTATTAAGAAGAAATGAGTTCTGACACCATGTCTGACTTTTATGAATTCATATTCTGTTTCATTGCAACGATTTCATCGATTCTGCAAATTCCGGAGGAAATGGAGGAGAATGATGCACAATGACGTTTAATTAACCGCCAACGTTTGAAAATTTTTGAATTTCCCCATTCATTGTTTTCTCTCCTCATTCTTTTGTTTGCGAAAAAGCCGGAAGTATCGCGTGAGCAGGTCGATGCTCAGCAAGTAGCTATCCAACAAGTAGCAGCAAGTAGCTATCAAGTAACTGTACCATCGCTAAGCCCTTCACTTCTCTAGGTAAGCTACCTCTATCAGCTGAGGACTGCCAGGGACAGAAGGAGGGGAAGTGACGAGAAGGCGGAAGTGTTGAGAGGGTGAATGGGACGAGGGGAGGGATGTGAATGTGATCTCTCTCCTCGCACGTTCATATCACCGTTAATTCATATCTAGAGGGAGGAAATTTGAGCAAAACATTTACGGCACTTGAATAAAGAGTAAGGGATTCATAAAGCTAAGAGCTAGAGGGCACTCGAAAAAAAATGTGTGAATGACAGATACTGCGTTCACATATCGAGTATCGGGTGTTTAGGGACAGTGCACTTATAGAGTTTATGCACAAATAAACAAGTGCTTAAGAGAAACCATAAACTGTATTATAAACTGGCAAGAGCGAAGTGAAAGCTAGGAGCTTGCCACAGAATTGAATAAAGGACTAAGTTGGGAGCCACTAAACACTTGCAGGTTACACACTGTTTTCAAGTTGCTGTACAAATTCAGGAAGGGCGAGTTTCATGATGGCTTGGGAAAGAAAAATAAAGGGAAAAGAAAAGAGATGCTCTTGTACACTAATAGGTCCAGCGTTCACCTTTTCCTCTTATCATCTGTGACGCTATCAATAACAAAGCAAGACTAATTGTAACACTTTTTTTACCGTACACCTCACAGTAGTGTCTGCGCTCGTGACTAAGGAATCGCGAGGGGTGTTCCTTCGATTCCTGGAATAAAAAGCCTGTTCCATTTACCCAATAATTTTCATAATTATTGTCAAAATTTTACTGTAGAAAAATCACTCACCTCGAACCTGGATCTCTCGATATCACGTCAAGAGCTTAAGCCTGGGAAGCTACCGAGACGCCCTCCTCCCATGTAAAGTTTTTTCCTGGTTTTAAATGGACTAGATGTTCAAGACTGCCGTATGTACAATGGATCGAAGCTGTCCGAAGCGTTAAAGAAACTAGGTTTTGTTAAACGTATAATAGGAAGGTCCTCGGGTAAAAAAGTAAAAGAGAGATGCTACTTCGCTCTGGTTAGGCCACACCTCGAATACGCCGCGAGCATTTGCGACCCTGGTCATAAAGATTTAACCAAAAAAATTAATAAAATACAAAGGAAAGCAGCGTGCTTCGATAAAAACTGCTACAAACGTACATAAAGTCTCCCAAATTTTAGAGGGATTGAGGTGGGAGCCCCTAGAGACTCGGAGGCCGCATGCTAGGCTAAGTTTGCTTGATAAATTCAGAACTGATATTTTTCAGAGCGACTTAGATAATATTATCATGATTCCTCACTACATCTCTAGGTCTGACAGATGCGATAAAGTAAGAGAGATACTCTGCCGAACAGATAGGCACGAGAACTCGTTCTTTCCGTGAACAATAAGAGACTACAATAAAAGTTTAGCTCCATTAAATACACTCTTATAATACATGTCACCATTTTATCTCCAAAAAACGAGCACATTTACACGGCTGGTGACCTAACACACCCTTCCACACGCGCAAGTGGCGGCTCGCGACGCATTATGCAGATGTAGATGTACCATAGTCCGCGAGGATAAAGCCAAACTTAGAAGACATTGAGGTGTTTGCCCTTTTTGACAAATTTTGAGGGCACTGTGGCTTGTCTCGTTATTCTCAAAATCCGTAGCGGCTGGTGTCCAAACAACCGCAGCCCGGCGGCGCCCTTGCGGCACCTCGCAGGCCAAAAGTGTGTAGATGTAGGGGAGGCCTTTAAGTGGAAGGGAGAGGCGTGTTTGTGCGTCGGACGTGTTGAGGTGGATCGAGCGAAGGCTGAGCTGTGGCGAGGATGAGGGCATGAGAAACACGGGGTCGGAGGAGCGGGGAATGAGGCGAGTGTGAGGCCATCTACATCCACATCTACATAATCCCCAGCAAGCCGCCGCTTGGGCGTGTGGCAGGGGGTGTTAGGTCACTAGCCGTGTAAAGGTGTCAGTTTTTGGAGATGAAATGGTGACATGTATTATAGGAGTGTATTTAATGGAGCTCAATTTTTATTGTGGTCGCTTATTGTTCGCGAAAAGAACGAGTTTTTGTACTATCAGTTCGGTAGTGTATCGCTCATATTATATCGCATCTGCCAGGTCTATAAATGTAGTGAGGAGTAATGATAATATTCTCTATATCGCTTTGAAAAATATCAGTTCTAAATTATCAAGCAAGCTAAGCCTAGCGTGTAGCCTCCGAGTCTCTAGGGGCTCCCACCTTAATCCCGCTAAAAGTTGTGAGAGTACGCTCGTAGCAGTTTTTAATGAAGCGCGCTGCTATCCTTTGTATTTTATTAATGTTTTTGGTTAAATCTATTTGACCAGGGTTCCAAATGCTCGCGGCGTATTCGAGGTGTGGCCTAAACAGAGCGAAGTACTAAATCCAAATATCTTAGTTGCATGTCAATAGTGCATGTTTGGTGATCTTTACCGCCGCCACACTCCCTCGTGGTGGCTCGCAGGGTATTACGTGGATGTAGATGTAGATGAAGTAGTATCTCTCTTTTACAGTTTCATCCGAGGACCTTCCTATTATACGTTTAACAAAACCTAGTTTCTTGAATGCTGCGCCACATATGCTCTTTATGTGTAATCCCCACGAAATATCAGATGTTAAGGTAATTCCAATATATTTTACTGTATCTGAACATATTATGTTTACTCCATCCACAGTATAGGTATGGCATTTTTGTGATGACTTTCGCAGGAAGTGAACTGTGGTGCATTTGTTGATATTTAATTCTAACCCCCACACCTGGCACCACGAATGAACGTTGTTAAGGTCCGATGACAGAGCTTCAAAGTCCGCGTCTTCTGGTGTGCGCGATTGTCTATTGCGAGCCTGAGTGAGAGAGGCGTTAAGGGTGGGTTGAGTGAGCTGGGAGAAGGACCAGAGTCGATTGTCCGAGAGGTGCGGAGACTAAATTGGTCTCTCTTGCACTGTTTGAAAGTGGAGAGAGTTCATCCAGCAGAAATGTGCGATACTGCGAGGAATCGGATATGGTGTTGATCCTACAGGTTGAGCAGCAGAGAATTGCTACCTGATGCGGCGAGATATAATAAAATAAGTCACTTTTTAGATTGCTTCCATGTCATAAGCGAACATGACACTTAGAAATGCAGCCAATTGGGGAAGGAAATCACGAATCCATGGTACTGATCTTCGTTTTAATCAAACGATCTAAAACGAATGGTATACCTTTCATTTTTTTTAGCCCAAATCAGTGATTTGTATCTGCGCTTTTACCGCAGACGCACTCAAATACGCGGTTATCATCAGTATCTGCGTCCATTTATCCAAAAAGTGGTTGGCTTACAGCTCTCCAATCTATCCTTTTCTTAGATATTCTTGCATTTCCGGTTAGTTTTTCATTTTACGTCATTTGATCCGTTTATTACGGGACAGGTCAAGCATAGGAACTTTTCAATTCATGTCCTTCCATTATTATTCCTCTCAAAAGGATTGTCGCGCCTCAGACTGCCTTCTGTGCTCAAATTTTCTGTTTTGCAGTTTTCATTAAGCATCTTCTTTCAGATAATAGTTTTTATTTTTATTTCTGCACGCTTCTGCAGCACTTCATTTCCATTCCCTTCACCTCTATTTGTTCTACTGCAGTAATTGTTCGAGCTTCTTCATCATACAAGATTTGACAGGCTTTTTTTATTATTTTGGACGAAGTGCTTTCTTATTTCAGGATTTTGTTGCGATTGCCTGGAAACATTATTCTTCTGGAGGAACGTATGCGATGTAATTTGACTGGATATACAAAGAAGTACATAAAACATCGCGCATTTGCATCGCAGCATTTATTCTAACATTTTGTGCTAAAGTTCGACTATTATACAGCCCGTCATGACTGAGAGATGTACGAGAGATTGCTGTGGGGGAATTGGTGGCGAGCGCTATAGAATGCGATGGAAGAGGCCACGGGATAGCTGGAAAAAACACTTTGCCGAATTGGATCGAAGGCGAATACTCGAACTCTTGAGTGACTGGGCGAAGAAATAGAAGTCCTCTCTTTCCCAAATTGGCTTTTATTGCCCAAATGCTGAGCACTGATCTGTGAGAGACATTTTGTAATCATCGAGAAAGTCTGCGCTCATGACCAAGGAATCGCGTGGAGTGTTCCTTCGACTCCTGGAATAAAAAGCCTTGAATAGCAGCACCGCTGATTGATAACTCTTTTGCTCCGTAATTGGTTTGTGCCTTCAAATAAACGTAAGTATTTTTGGAATTAGCACCAAAAAAATTTAAACATCTATTCAAGTAAAATCCAGTTAAAGGACTCCGCTCAGACCTTATGGAATTCCGGTTTCCGTCAAATTGGCTGGTATTGCAGTATGCTGTGTGTTTTGATATTCTGATCAAAAGTCTCAATGGGTGCGAAGTCCAAAAACCCCAGAATGTTTAGATAAACCCTGATTATTCTTTATTACAGGTTTATGCTCGCTCCAATGTAAACTGAAAATTACGTAGCCAGAGTTGCTGTTGACTAAAGGGTGATGGAGCGATTCTGACCCCGGATTCGTGATCAGAAAGCTAAGTTTCATCGGAGAGAACACAAAATGGCAAAGTCTGATGATTTCAATCTATAAAATACAATTTTATAACATATCATTACAAGATGCTATTGTTTGGATAATTGAAGTTTTGAATGTGTTTAAATGAATTTAGCTTATTCTCAGGAATTATTCTTCGCATGTAATTTTGGCTGCATTGTTGATATGT
Organism: Ceriagrion tenellum; assembly: GCA_963169105.1. NCBI lineage: Eukaryota > Metazoa > Arthropoda > Insecta > Odonata > Coenagrionidae > Ceriagrion > Ceriagrion tenellum. The sequence goes on from OY720635.1 coordinate 17,132,767, forward strand.
GCTAATCACTATGCTATGCTTATACTTTTCAAATAACCAGTATTACGTGAGTGGCTTGGGATTTGGCCGCTGGTTTCAAATTATTTTGATGCATTGAATTCCGAGCAATGCAATCCAATTGTTACTGCCTGGTAGATAGTGATTACGAAATGGCCGAATTGACATAACTATTCCTTCAATTGAATGCGTTATTCGTCTTCTTTCGCTGTTTTTGCAGCCAATAGGCATTCTAAAATGATAAAGCGCAATATGTTATGGACTGTTTACCCAGGAAATGGACTGACTTGTTGAATGAAACCCATAGGTCTTCTTTTACAACCCTGGCCACTCCTTTGAAGGACTTTTGACCTATCACCCTTCTGGGCTCTTTTTCTAGCAAGGATTGTGGACCACGGACTTTTTCAAAGACGGTCTTTGTGAAGGAATGACTTATGGCTCCAAAGGCGAAATATAGTGCATATATTTCCCTTACATCTCCCTGGCTATGGAAGTTCAAAACAGCTTGGTTTCTAAATGGAAAACGTATTGCTTCCGTAGCCAATGCCGTGCCTTAGATTCATGTCTTCCAACTTTAGCTTTTAGATAAAAACATGATTATTATACGGTTCAAGCCACGGAAATAAAACAAATTTTTACTTCAAAATTTTTACACTTCTATGATATTTTAACCCAATAATTCTATGACTCTCGTCAAAGATTTCTATGTCATAGCTGCTTATTCCTCTAGACACCTCTGATATTTGCTTTCCGATATAGATTCCACATCAATATTTTGTAACCAAGTCAAGCTGTATGTAGCTACCTCTTTTCTTAAAAAATAATTGAGTGTAATCAATATTTTAAGAGAGAATAATTAACCAAGCTATTATTATAAAAAATGTGAAATGCAAATGACTCGGCTTCGTCATCTGATTTGTCGGAGGTCCATAAACTCATTAATAGCTGATTTTAAATCTGAATCTCTGTACGAATGTCAAGTTTGTCTTCAGCTAGATCATAAAACCTCAGCATATGGACACCCAAATGTGCTTGTCAAGTGAGTATTATCCTCAGAGGAAAGAGCAATGTGCCTGTAATGTAGTACTTCTGCTTACTCTCAAATTACATTTTTGGCTGACTTCAGAATTTAGGTTATTAGGAAGAAGCCAATTATCCTACTGTCTATACATGTTTCTCAGTCTAATTAAATATATTGTCATGTATTTCACTCGTTCCAAAGCATATTCCTCTTTACATCTTTAATAATACGAATCACCTCAGATGTTGGTTTATCTCCGTACCATCTCCTAATTATGCAACAGGCGATAACAGTGAAATTCTTCTTTACAATCTGAGTCCCACACTGATTTTCAACAGAATGGATAACAGTTGGAATTGATGTAGTCGTTATATCAATATAGAAGTAAATTCTATCATTTGTATCATTATAGAAGTAAATCTGAAATTAATCGAATGCATCATAGAATGTACAAGAAACTGAATGGAATTAGAGCAGGTTCTATTTCCCGTTAAGTCATTCAGACAATCATACAATTTGCCTCTTTACACGGTATAATTTTCCTCATTCAAGATTTCATACATTCTGTATTCTCATTTCATACAAAACTGTACCGTGTAAAGTGGCCTTTAGCAACTAAGCAAGCAAACTGGAACTGAATCTGGGGTCTTCCATTTCCCTCCACTCGACTCACTGCCAGTCGTCTATTTGCCTCCCTTTGGGAACATGCTTTTAATGAGTTTTTTCAGCCGATTAGTAGTATCTTATTAACATAGAGTTAACCTACTGAACTATGGCATTTAATGTAGTACAATTCTAAAGAGCAATTATTAGCCTAAAATTTAATATGATCATATGTATTGTGAATTCAAAATTGACAACTGTAGGTCTTATTAGATGAAAAATATGGTGGTGGAGTTAGTACGCACAAAGAAAATGATGAAACGAAGGGAGAAAAAACAAAAATTGTCCATCATTGCAGACAATCCTAAAAAATAGCGTTTCTGCAGGAAAAATAGGGGCTGCAAAAGAGATAAATTAAACGGACGTATAATACTTTACTTAATATTAGTTAGTTAATAACCAGGAAATAATTGGATTTGGTGCATGAATGCAAAACAATGAACTCAGGAATGCTGCATTTAACGAAAAACATTGTTTTCTTGTTGAGCTAACGGTAACAAAGGTGATTATGATGGACACTTTTGCATGTTTTCATGGTATGTGAGGCTACTAGGCAACTTTAGGCCTCGGAAAAGGTTTTCTGTATTGATCTTGAGAGCCTTTATATTATAGTCGAACGTGCCCGTCTGTGCACCAACTTGTCCCGCATTGGGGGCATGTTTGCACACGTGTATTGTTTTAGAAAATATTTTTTAAATTTTAATTATACTGGTTTTTTTACCTAAATTTTATATTTATTGTGGATGAAAAGTGTTTCAATATGCTGGTTTTATTGTTTCATTTAAAACAATTTTAGTTAATTATAAAATTCAAAAGACAAAATTGTTTGTCATAAGCTCTGGTCTCCTCTAACGATTGTACAGACACCTCTACAATTTTATGCATTATATATCATCATCATCTGGTGTTATGCCTGCTGGTAGGTCCCGTACACCACTGCTGTCTACATCCGCTTCTGTCCCGAGCTTCCTTCTTTGCTTCATCATAGCCGTTGCTCTACACCTGATCCACCAATTTAATTCTTCTCCTTCCTCTCTTTTTCTCTCCTTCAATTGAACCCTCAAGTGCCACAGTTATTATACATTTCCCTCTCATCACATGGCCCAACCCAGTTTTCTTTCCTTTTCTCAATTTCCTTTAGGAGCGATCTTCCTTCTTTTACTTTGCTCAACACCTCCTCATTTCTCATCTCATCTACCCATCTTACTTTTCCCATCCTTCTCCACACCTACATTTTACAAGCTTCTATGCAATTTCTTTCCCTCTTACCTAATGTCCACGTTTCACATCCTTACATAAAAACGCTCCATGAATAACTCTTAGCTAGTCTCTTTCTCAGCTCCAGATCCAGGCTTTTACTGCATAGCAAGTTTTTCTTCTGGCTGAAGGCCTCTTTTGCTATTGCTATCCTTGCTTTTATTTCTGCAATACTTCTCCAGTCGTCTGTCACCATCGTTCCTAGCTACCGGTAGCTTTTCAATTTTCCTACTACACCTTCAATTATTTTCACTCTCGTATAATATTCAGTTTACTGGCATCACCTTTGTCTTTCCTAGGTTTATCTTCATCCAATATTCCTTCATCCCTTCTTCCAAAACCTTTATCAACCTTTGAAGTGATTGCATATCATCTGCTAATATTAACATGTCATCTGCGAATCTTATACTTCTTATCTTCCTACCTCCAATGCTGACTCCTTCCTCTCTCCCATCAAAAGATTTATAGATCATGTCCTCGAAAAATACATTGAACAAGGTTGGCGACAGACAGCATCCCTGCCTTACTCCTCTACCAAGATCCACCCATATATATTACATGTACATGTTACACGAATGCGGAAAGTGCCGGGTAAAACCCAGTATGGCACGCCGAGACCACAGCAGAGGGGAGAGTGTGTGTGTGAAGGGAGGGGGAGTGACAGTCACGAGTGGAGAGGGGAACAACAAAGCGGCAGGGGAGGTGTAAGAAGGGACGGTGAGAGGGGAAGGAGGGGGTTGGCAGAGTGGTCCCGACTGGTCCCGACCGAGTAAGCGGGCGGTCGGTGTATGTGTAGTGTGTGAAATGAAGGTGTTTTGAAAGGAAGAAGTTAATTGTTTGTTGGTGTGCCAGTATTCCCTTTTGAGTGCGTAACATATATATTGGTGGAGATAATTTGATCATTAATCAGAAGACAATTTTTTAACCTTTCACTCAGGAATTTATAACAGCTAACATTAGAATTTCGTAAACTGCCATGCGCTGGATATTGAAAAATCCAACCAGGGGAGGACTTTTCTCCAATATTCACGAAAACCGTCAACATGAAAGTTTTCCGTCACTCAAATTTCTGATGTGCATTTTGCTTGGGTAATCTTATAGCTATGTCACTTAAATCGCTTGCCTTTCAATCCTCTCTTTTCAATGCACTCATGCTAAACAAGTTCTTGCCAGATGTGAACCAACCATCATTATCATCAACAAGGTAGTGATCATATGAGGAGAGGGAGGTCATCTAGACCAGGGGTCGGTACACTACGGCCCGCGAGGGATTTTTATCCGGCCCGCGGTTACATCCCAAGACGGTACTGACGTGGTAAAATATGGTTTCAAATAAAGACGTTCCCTCGCCTAAAAAAGTTTGTTCTAATCCTAATCTAAATATAAGTACGATAATTTTACCCGAAAGTACGACAATTCTAATTAAAATCTATTCTGAAAGTTGGTGGAACGAAATTTGAACCAAAATGGGTTTAAATTTTGAATGTAATGCAGTTTCACAAATCCCATTAAGGACGTTTTAGTTTGTATTCAGTAACAATTGTAACTTAACATTTAGTTTTAATTGCATATTCTTGAGTTTTGTTTACTACACTGTATTAGAAGTTCATCAAATAAAAGGTATTTCTACTAAAATGTGGAAGTGGATTATTGTATTATAACCATTACAAACACACCGGCCCGCCAAGTTGTTAATATTTATAAATATGGCCCAACTGTTCAAAAGTTTGCCGACCCCTGATCTAGACAGTGTAGGTTGTTGAGGTGCATGATGGGTATGTGGTTTGGGGGGGGGAAGGGGGAGGGTAGAGATCATGTCCTTTCGGAAAATGAGTAGAGGAAGGGTGGGGAGAGGCAGGCGAAGCTCTCATGTGAACTTATCCGCCCCGGAAAGCCGTTCGGTAAGCCATTTAATTGGAGGCCGGTCCAGCACGGAAGCGACGGAAAAGGTGCCTCCCCCTCCCCCGTTGGGGGCAGGATGAAAAGAAAACAATGCAAGCGGTTGGGGAACGGAAAGGGGAAATTGCATCATGGGGCGCGCGCGGTGGGAATGTCGCAAGTTGTGACGCGGGAAGGACCGGAGGATGGGGACGGGGAGTGAGGGAGAGGAGTAGGGGGGAGGAAGGCGGAAGGGAGGGGTGGGGGAACTTTCTCGCGACTCGGCAGCCAAGCGAGCAGTGATATCGAAGGGGATGAAGCGGGAAAGAGTTTGGGAGAGGGGTGGAGGGTGGAATGGGCGGTCGCACTGAATGTTGCGGACAATCCTTGGAGGTAAAGGGAAAAATTGCGCTTTTCTTCCGCGAAAAAAGCGTCCCATTGTAAAAGTTTCACGATGGCAGTAAAGCCATAGGAGAGACTTCGGAACTGCTGTCCCTTGCCCCTAATTTACCATCAATTCATCTACTACTTTGTGTTTACTCCTGTTTCTCTGTACTTGGGGTATCTTTTGTAAAGCAGAAATGTACTTTTAAAAAGTTTACTGAGGAAAAATAATGATGCTCTTTGGCTAGAGCTTACAACAATGTGAAACAGAATGTTCTGTAGTCAGAGTTAATAAATTTTCTTTCAATTTAACCTTTTAATGTGAAAAATTGCTATTGACATTGAAGCGAAGGGTTTGAATCGCACACTCGAATACACTCGATGTCGCAAGTGCTTACAAAGGAGTGGACATGCTGGCCATTTATAAAATGTGATGTCTTAAGTGCTTTCACAATTGATATCTATTCGCAAATCGAATGATAGAATGTCTTCAGGTTCATATGCTAAAGCAGTTACGTTCTTCTACCCAAGCATTTTTATTTCCTAGTGTCCTATAAGCAATATAAGTTTTCAATGTGCCTCTACTGCAGTTCATTTTTCTGTCAGGCAACAAAATGGCTATTATTCATGTTTGCATTGGGTAGCTTCTAAAGGTTAGTATAGTTTCATCTGCGAGTCCGTATATGTGAAATAGTATGAAACAAAAGTTCAGTTTAAATCACCACTCTCTTTTTCATCCATTTTTTTGGCTTTGATTTGCATATGCATATGGAGTACAGGCGCTCGTAAACAAGTCAATTATTTTTTCGAATCTGAATTTGTAGCCTCAGATCGATTTAAAGTCTGGCATGCTTGCTCTAATGAACCCAGGAGTGGAAATAAGTATGTCTCTTCATTAGTGAATATTGTGGTGCCAGGCAATCAGTCCTTGTAGGCCAAATGAGGATTCATATGTCCTCTGCCCATCAAATAAGATATTTACTGATGGATATTTTCATCGGTGAACACATTATTCGACATCGCCCCCTGGATTGGAGCCATCCGTCAAATGAGAGTGGCATTTAGTGAAGGAAAAAATTTTAGGAGGAAAGTTAGAGTGAGTAGGCTTGTCCTTGAACGATGCAATAAATTTCCGCGGAGTAACTTTAATGTATCCTACGTGTCTCTCATAACTATTTTTCACCCAGCAAATCTCAGCTTTATAATATTTTACTTTTGTGCCGGTGCTTTATTTCTGGGGGTCACAAACAACTACCAAATCATGTCTATTCAATGTAAATGAAGAATTGAATTAAGGTGAACATATGGAATTCGGTCTAATTCTCGGGATAATATAAAAACTCCAACCATCCTTAAAATTTATAGCTTGATGATCCATAATTCGAAAGTGTTTTAACTCCCATTTGTTTATGAAGCTTTGCGGCACGCTATTGTAATTGACAAAAATGATTTTCAGAATTATAGTTAAGCTCAGTCATCGTGAAGAATCCAAAACGTCGAATTAATTTGGAAAGAATTTTTAAAAAATATTATCAGGGAAATCTCATTAAGTTTCCCTCACCGAAGTCAGTGGCCGCCACGTTAATACTGCAGCTCGCGTCCCATCTGCCTGCCCTGATGGTGGTCACTGATTTTTGTTCCTTTAACTTGTTTATAGAAGATCTTTGCCATCGGTTAGCAACCTCGGCACGCCTGTGTCCCCTGCTAGGGTCGAGCTCTGCTGGTTGCAGTGTTTCGGGAGTGGACAATGGAGTACGGACGGGTTTGAGAGCGGAGTTAGGGTCACTAGGATGAAGTGGGTGAGAGGGGTGGGAAGGAGGGATGAAGGCAGGGGGTGAACAAGGCAAGACAAAAGGTCCGGCGTTGGGGAGAGACACGCATATTCGCTCGCTAATGGCCAAAGGCGCGCTCCGTTCGCTGCAGGCCCGGGAAACTGGCGGGCACGTTGCCGTGAGCATAGAGTGGTCGGGGGGGAGGTTGCCGAGGGTCAAGAGGTGGGAGGGGTCACACACGCCGTAGGAAGGGTGGAAGAGGGACGGAGGGCAGGGCAGGAGTCGCGCCGTGCATTTCAACCCCCTTTTAGTGATCCCTCCGGAGCTGCCTCCCAGCCGTAGGAAGGTAGCCGGCACCCCCTTCAAATAGTTACCAACTCCCTCTGAAATCCTCCATTTCGGGGGCCCGCACTGCGACCCACTTACCCTGCCTCTCTCTCCACGTCTCTTCCCACACCTCTCCCGGCCTCCCCCTCTCCATCCTCCCTTTCACACGACCCTCCCTCCATCCCCTCCCGCCTCGAGAGCACGGCCCTGCCCATCCCCTTCCAACAGGCTGGCCTACGTAACCGTTCAAGCAAACTCCGCCCCTCCAGCTCGCTTTAATATGGCCACGGCCAAAGGATCCTCCTCCCTCGACCGCCTCCGAAAACCTCCTCAAAAGAGAGGAAGCTGGCCTCGGAATGGATTTTCATTTTGTATGCAGACACACCCCCCTTCTCCCGCTCCTCGCCTCTCTCCCTTGGTTAATCTCCTCCCTCTTTTTCACTTCTTTCCTTCATCTAACGCCTCCTTCTCCAACTCATCCGTTACTGCGTACTCTACCGCACTTTTGTCTGATTTCATTCATCAGGTTTTTCTTACCATTCTGTTTCTTCGTGAATCTTCCTCCCATACGCTTGAAGGAATTCCTCTTTTCACAAGTTGTGTGCCTGAAGGTTTAAATTACCTCGGTCAAATGTCTAAATTTCTATTCTTAAGCATACTTGTTACAACATAAGGCTTTAATTTTTTGTTCTTTATTCCTATTCTTTTGCAATTGGTCCAAGTGAAAGACAGAATGTTATAGTTTTTATTTATTCTATTAAAGGGATATTAAGTATATCACATTGCTTTTGGTCGCAAAATCTTCACAAAAATTAACGGTTGTTTATATTATTTCATCTCTTTGTGAGCTTGGCCTACCACCTTCCCCGGTTTGTACCTTGTTCATTAAAAGCTCACGTACTGTAAAAAACATATTTTTAGTAAAACTGGACACTTTTCATAGGGGGTGAAAAATTAAAAATTACTATTGAATGCCTAGACATTTTTTAAATCCTTTTTATAAATACATAATAATTTTTACCGTTTAGTAAAGCGCGTGGTTATTATCACCTATTTTCAATTTTGGGTTTTCAAATGAAATTGATTGTCCGCAGTTTATGACAGACATTTGCTTCCTCTCGCATCAAGAAGTCTCTTTTAGTGCAGCCCCGTCAAATTGTCCTTTCATGTTCCTTTCGCGTGCACTGATGGACTTAATTTATATCATTTTTTCTTAACACAATTTTACATTGCAAGTGTATTCCTAGTCATCGTATTATTTCTTCAACTTTTGTATATGTGCCCTCTTGTTGCTTTTTATAAATCTCCCTATTTTTTCCACTCGCACATCCAACCAGAGGTTACCCTTGGAAGTCATTTATGGAGCTTAAGCTTTAAAGATGAAAGGAGGTTTACTCTCCTGTACTCGGTTTCTGTCACAGCGTCCTAGTCACATGATGAATTTCTAGTGCAGACGGTTCAATGTCACTTTGTGCTGATGTCGCGAGAAAAAATGGACTTTGAAATGAACTATGTGATCAACTTGTCTTTATGGAATTTTTTTAAACAACAAGCTGAGAGTAGTAACCAGAGCAGAAATTATAGAAATACCATATCATAAAACGAGAGACCGTGCAAAAATTTAAACATTTTTATGACAACTTACTAAACTTTATTGTGTCAGACGTTACTGTTTAGAAGTTTTTTACGTTTGCATCCATAAAAACGAGATATACTTATTGCTTTCCTACTCAAATTAAATTGTGTACATGAATACTAAGTATTTCTCGTCATGATGGATTGAAATGATGAAATAATTTCATACTAAAACAATAACTGATAAAATCAAAATAATGCCAAGAGTTTTTAAAAGTTAAAAATATAATAAATAATTTGGATTTTTTTTCAACCAGCGTATATACCAATGAATGTTTCCGACTTTTGGTCAAATTTTTTATGGCTAAGTGGTCATTATTATTTTAATGTCCTAAAGTTGCCAAAAAAACTGTAAAATCTTCAGTAAAATGGTTATGTTTGATGCTGAATTCATAAGTCAGTAAATTTATTATATATATACTTACAAATTTTTTTGTAATATATGAAAGAAAGCTGTTGTAAGCGTCAGGTATATAGTATTACGTAAATGCTTGAAATATGCCAAGAAATTTGTCAAAAAGTCGCCATATAACCATAAAGAAATTGACCCAAGCTCGAAAAAATTTATTGATAAATTAATAGATAATACTATTATTTGCACTTTTTGGCGCCCAGAAGTCATAAAGGCACCAATTTTGACGATTTTTCGTTTCAAACCTGATTTTTCCGCAAATCATATGACAGTATAATCCTCTGAGTGAACTCAGCTTGTTATTTTTTTTAAACATTCTATAAAGACAAGTTAATCTCATAGTTTATTTCATAGTCCATATTTCCGCGACATCAGCACAAAGAGTGACACTGAACCGTCTGCACAAGAAACACATCATGTGACTAGGATACTATGACAGAAACCGAGTACAGGAGAGTAAACCTCCTTTCATCTTTAAAGCTCCAGAAATGACTTGCAAGGCTAACCTCTGGATGAAAGTGCAAGTAGAACAAGTAGGGATGTATTCTGATGGATAAAGATCCAAAAATCTGTCCACATTAGCGAATTAAAAGCCTTCAATCTGTAATGTTTTGACGAAATTTAGCTCCATATCAGTATCTTACACTTTTCCATCAAAAATTTAAGATTAACATTGATTGTCTTTGTAATATTACTGAAAAGCCTTTTGCTAATTAAAATTACTGATTTAGTTTCCTGATTTGTGTGTACGCCGAATTCTGAGAGAAAAATTGTCCACGTTATCCAGTCGAATACTCAACTCGCTATTACAAAACGAGTCTGCAGTTTCATGCGGGTGAAATGTCGCTTCGGAAAGAATTCTTTGTCTCCGGTGGCGTCGGAGACTTTGGTCAGAATGGCGTATGCCAACTTCGCCTCTCATCGTCGAAATTAAATCTCTGTCCTCGAGAAAGTCATTATAGTTCCTAGTTCAGTCACTTTAGTCGGCACTTCCTGACGAGGGCTCCAAAGGTTATTTCCTAGGAGGAGAACCTCATATTAAAAGAGGTAATGAAAAAGTTCGCTGAGACTGGAAAAAATATAATTATAGCTAGCAATATTGGAGCAGTAGTTTCGAATCCAGTTCATCTATACTTTTGTACCCATAATTTCACCGGAAGGTAAATTGTGATTTTGTCCCCGCATCTTCCCCAATCTCTTGTCTCCTGTTCCTTATTTTGATATTGGCAATTTTTCCCTTTAAGTGGTAGGAAAATACCCATAAAAGTTTTTGCGTATCAGTATTCCAATATTAATTTCATTGTTACTCCTAAAGTAGGCGGGCTCAGTTTTTGTCAAAAAATTAATCGCGTGGAGGTCTGACACGGTCCTTACATTTTAAATAAATTACAAAAACTTTTTCAATTATTTCCCCCGAATAATCTTGTGGCGTATTGTTTATTAAAAGTCAAGTAATTGCAGCAACATTGATTAATTTGCCTAACAATTCAGCACTACCATAAATATCCACATTTTAATTTGAATAGGTATTGATTTCTGTTGTATCAATAATTTCCCTGCAGTTACTTGTTAGAATATTGTTTACTTTTTACGTTCAATGGTATCAGGCTCAACTATGTGGAAGTTAATATTCACAAATGAAAAAACGACTTCGTTTTCTTCCACTGATTTATTTTTTCGGTACGACATGTTTCGACACAGAGGTCATTTTCAAGTGACTTGAAAGACACTTGAAAGTTAGACTAAAGACTTACAAGAGACTTGAAAATGACCTCTATGTGTCGAAACATGTCCTACCGAAAAAATAAATCAGTGGAAGAAAATGAAGTCGTTTTTTCATTTGTTGTTTACTTTTCTTGCAATTAATGTAATATTGAAATTAAAAAAAGGTTGAATTGTCAATTAAACCGCTACCTACAGGAACTATAGCATAAAGACACCACGAGCAACAATACGACGTTACTAGGCGCGCTGTATCACTGTGATTTCACATGAGTTAAAAATTGTAAGTAAAATGGATATCGTTCAGTATTTAAAAAATATTATTCTTTGTTGAGGGGGAATAGCAAATTTCTTGAAGGTACTGAAGGATTCAAAAATGTCTATCGTTCAATTAATAATATAGAAGCTAGTATGGGTGTCTGACAGACTCCCGCGAGGCTATTTAGGGGTTGAGTACAGATAATTAGCTCCCTGATTTTATTTCACTCTTCCGATTGAGAAAGCTGAATCCGGAGGTAAATTCAGGGTGACGATCGTCAGGGAAAACCTGGAATTGTCAGGGAATTTTGAACTTCTGAAAAAGTCAGGGAATTATCGTAACAGTCAAAGAGAAACTGGAATAGAAATCCCCGTTATTTTTCTACTATTACGTTTATCGGCCAGTTTTTCCCGCCCTTGATTTCAGCAACTAAAACTAACATCCGTCGCTGACGTTGATTGAATAAGCACCATCAATTCGTGGAGTATTCAATTGTAAATTTTATTAGTTGTAAATCTTAGTTATTTAGTTGTGAATCAGACGTACAATGTATCCGTTTTTCGTATCCTTATTGCGATATTTGCCTAGTTGTGTTAAAAATCATGATCACAATGTATTACGCTCATCAAAAGGAATTTGAGGCTATGTCGTTCGGAAAATTTTACCTCGCGTTTTTTTTTTAACTTCCGAAACTCAGGTCGAGAAGTGGCTGGAGGACACTAGCTCATAGTAAATACATGATTTCAGTTCTAAAAATACGAGACGATGATTAGAAAATTTAGAAAATTCAAAGCTGCTGTAGAAAATTTTATTCACCAGAAAAGAAAACATTCCAATAATAGGTGACCATTCGGCGATTGGTCAGGGAAATTGGTAAATCCACCAGGGAAAAGTCAGGGAGTGGTCAGGGAATTTGAAAATTGATTATCAGTGGCCACGCTGTAAATTAGTATCCGCCCTCCGTTATTTCTACGCGTGATCTCCAGGAAAACTGTTCATAAGGTGACGTGAAAGAAAGCACGTCGCGTGCGAGCACACGCGCCGCTTAAAAATGCATTCCCCGGTTATTCGTGTCGGACCGTTGAAAAAAGTTGGCGCGCCCTCTTTCGAAAGCACGTGTAATCAGAGCCGAAACATTTCCCCCGCGTGGTGTGTGTGTGTGTGCATGTGTGTGTGTTTGTGGGCCAGATTCCTTTTCATTTCGCTCGCGTGAGAGTGCCATCGATTCCGTGCGACAGCGGGCAGGCTTTTATGGTCGCATATTTTTTTATCACTGCCGCCCCTCGGGAGCGAAAAAGACGATTAAAAAAGAGGGAAAGTGTTACCATGCATAATATAATTAAAAGCCGCGTGCCCTTAATGGCCACTCGATTCTCACGAAGCGTGAGTGAGTCACGAACTCTCGTGGATTTCTCTCGCGAGCACGCGTCAACACTTCGTTCTCCATTGCGGGATGGCCGCTGGATTCCACGGTCGTCTTCTATTCTAAGTGTTTTAGGAGTGAAATAAAATCACGCTTTCTTACAAAGTATTGATTGACCTCATTTATTTAATGGATTTATTTTACTTTTTTCAGTACAACAACCATTTCATCTAGTATCAACTATTTCCGGGTATACTGCTGCGTGGTGAACTATAACGGCTCAACGTTTCGCTCCTCCTGCTGGGAACGTCGTCACTGGGAAAGTCCAGCTGGGAACGTGGTTCCTCCTACTGGGAAAGAGTCTTCTGATGATGTTCCCAGCAGGAGAAACGAAACGTTGAGCCGTTTAAGTTCACCACGCAGCAGTATACCCGGAAATAGTTGATACTAGCGAATCTAATCGCTGCAAATATCTAAAAAAATAATTTCATCTATTATATAACCAACTTGTTATTCATAAACCTTGTCCTAGCAACCTTATAACTACAACACAAAACTCAATATAAATTTACTTTATTTACTTCACACCAGGGATACATGTATTTCTGAGTAAATTGCTGACTTGTCTAGACTATTTGCGTTAAAAGATCTTTAGCCTGAGCGAGACATTTCTTTGTTTGTATTTTGATGATTCAATGATTTGGCTGTGTTATTAGAAAAAATGATGGTTTAAATGGTACGAGAATGTCAAGAGCGTTCCTCACTATCTTTCAAGATTTTTCCATTGACTGTTATCCATTTCCACGAGTTATTGGACGATTGCTTGCGCCATAGGGATGTGTTGCAAAAATAAGCTCCTTAATTATTACGTGCAGATCACATCAGAAATATAGCGGTCTGTGGTTCGTATGCTTCTTTAGTTACATTTGTAAAAAATGAAGCATTAAGTACGGTAATACGTTTGGTAAAAGTGCAAAAATATTGTGGCAGTGGAAGTGTCTTCATCAATCGGAACAAAAGAAAGTAAAATTGGTTTCGGTCATAATGACTTCGGGAATCACTAAGAAATTCACTCACTAATATAACTTGTTTGCAATGCAAGCATAATCGATTTACTTTATGCTTCTAATTTTTAAAATAATACTTGATTAAGGTTTACAGTATGCCTAAATATTACCCCCACCCAAAAAAATCCATTTTACTGCCTTTAAAAGTCCCCTCAAGCATCCTGACGCTAGTGGTTTATTCCAATTCAAATAAAATGATCGCTGCTAAGATAAAATAAAGGTATAAACAGATAGAAATATGCAAATCCCAACTTTCATCTCGGCATGAATATGTAAAAATTGCACACTTTCCTCTCGTGGTAACCACGGCAATGGGGTTTACTCAAATCTACGTATTACGTATTATCGTACGATTATTACCTTTATGATACCCTTTCATTGCGAATATCTTGATTTGCCATTATTTTTTACACGCTGTCTTATTCTTAAGACTTAGTACCTATTCCCTCTCTTACAAGTGTCCTCTACCGCATTCACTCAGTACTTTTGCGGTTTACAACTTTCAGTAACTTCTATATCGTAAAGTAGCCTCATTCGACATTTATCCATTCTTATTACAGAGAAAAATTCTTTATTCATAAATGTATCTCCATCATAAGAGTTTCCAATTATTGTCCTTTCAATGATTCACTCTCTTAGATTTATATTACTCCGGTAATCTATGTACTGTAGTACATAAAAGCAAATTATATTTGTATACTCTTTACTCGGCAACCATGCAGATTGTTACGGGTTTATTGGGCTGTCACTTTATGGAGAACTCTACAAAAAATGTCGACTCTCTAGCAGCTGAGATAGAAATCTTAAAGCATTAGAAAAATTGATGAATTGTGTAGGAATGAACCAATTCAAAGCGACAGCGATACATTTAGGCTATAATAATGATTTCTTGACTCGCAGAGCATGAATAGCTATAAAACCTTCAACACAGTAATGATTATGTTATGTTACGCAAATATCCGTGACATGTTGAGAATAACGAAAATCGAGGAGAAATATCACTTTTTCAAGGGAGTGGAAGCTTCATTTTTATGTAGTTTTCTCGGTTATCGAGGATTCGCTAGGCTCATCATTTAGAGAGGTAATTACTAACCGAGGTCACTTTCACCATGGGTAATAGCCGCCGAGGGAAGGCAAGAAAAGGATTATTTAGGAAAAGGAGGAAGTGTGGAGAGAAACACGATGTCGGCCTTAAACTGCCCTTAACGTGAGGTTTCAAGAAATCCACGATTCAAATATCCATCTGAAGGACGCTTAACTGTTCTTGAATTGCACTTGCAGTTTGCACTTGATTGGCAATGGTGGAAAAATCTTTGCTGCTGCGGGAATCACATCCGTAACCTCGAAATGGGAAGCCTATTCCTCGGTCTCCACATCAATCCAATGCGAGATTGACGTTTATTTCAGAGAGAAGGTGGGTCACCTGGACAATTATAACGAACGATAGGCTTATCTGGTTTGTGCGTTGAGTAAAATAATGGCTTGCCATTCCGAGAATCCCTGGTTCCATTCCTCAAAGTTAGGGATTTTTTCAGTGAATCACGTGCAGAGTACTCGTATTCGGTAATTTCGCCTGACGAATGGAATATTAAATTTTTGAAGCCCTGGACTTCTTCCATTGAAAGTAGGCTCAGGTTAACATTGGGTTTCACTCAGCCATTCCTTCTTTCCCCATACACCCCTTCCATTACCACCCCACCTGCCTTTTTGGCAGTTTAAAATGCACATCATTTCATC
Organism: Ceriagrion tenellum; assembly: GCA_963169105.1. Taxonomy (NCBI): domain Eukaryota; kingdom Metazoa; phylum Arthropoda; class Insecta; order Odonata; family Coenagrionidae; genus Ceriagrion; species Ceriagrion tenellum. The sequence goes on from OY720635.1 coordinate 17,148,261, forward strand.
TAGAATTCAATAAATTTGGTCTCACTTTAATGTAAACTACCTTATCTCTTCAAAAATACCAACATATTTGCCGCTTTTTGTACTGATTTTCGACATATTAACCAAAAAACACCAGCCATTTTTTGTGACAATTTATACGATTATGCACTCGACAGCGACTTCATCTGAAAAATGAGGAATCTATATCGTCTAGGCTTCGTCCAAAGTTAAACTTTATCCCTCGCATTTTATCTCGACAATTTAAAAAGTAAATCAATTACTCACCACTGTAATTTTTGTAGAATGTCAAGAAAACATTTTCAATGTGAAGGCTTTTTTCCCGTGTGTTGTGAAGAAGTGAATCAAGTTAAGTACTAATTCATGTTTTGTTAATTACTGGGATTTTTTTTTACCTAAAACAATATTTTTGCGTCATTCATACCAAAACATATACTTCATGCTTCTTACATGAGCTGAAATAAAAGAAATGAAATATAATCGTTGGTCTGGAATGAAATAACTTTGCACTTTTCCACTCGGTTTATTATCCTCAACCGGTTTCAACGCAATAGCGTCGTTTTCAAGAGGTTACTAAAACTAATACTGTTTTAGTAACCTCTTGAAAATGATGCTATGCGTTGAAACCGGTGGAGGATAATAAACCGTGTGGAAAATTACAAAGTTATTTCATTCCAAACCATGATAAAATTCCACAAAGTAAGCCCATCGACGATTAATTTTATTAATATGGTCACTATTTTTGACTAGGGGAAAGTCTTGCTCAAACTGCTATCATAGTGCCAGTGACCCCTAGTTGTCGGTCACCCCCGCGAATAATCAACTAGCCCTTTGGAAAGCCCTATTCAACCTTTCCCATCCAACCACACTCAAACAAACTCTAGCCTCTCCATCCTCCCCAACCCACCCTGCTCACCCCCTCCCATCCCGTCCCAACCACCCCATACGGAGAAGAATACACGACCTCAAATTGGCTCGCCACGATCAATCCATTCGCCTCCCCCCCCTCGCTTGAGCTCCTCGTGAATTGGGGCGGGGCGGGAGGGGGGGAAGGGAGGAATTGGGAGGTCTTTTTCTTCGATGCCATAATACGGAGAGGACGAGAGGGAAGGGCATTCGACCCGGGAGGCCGGGCGAGCGCACACATATCTCATTGAAATTGCCTTTTAACAACGGGACTAACGCTCGGGATACCGCCGCCGTCCCGGCCGCATTCCACCGCTCAGGCGCCGCGCCAATTGATTGGAGGAGGGAGGATTGGGTCGCCTACTTGCCACCTTACCCATTCCATCCCTCCCCCCCTCTCTTGGGATTGCCTCTTTTGATTCGTCTCCATCATCGTTAAATACCTCCGCATCCCGTAGTCGTCATCAAGGTTGTTACGGCAATCAAACCTGAATAACAACCCGGAGAGGAGAAGATTTTCTGCGGGCATATTCCTGACGACCCCCCGATTGCATCGTGAACGGCAATTGATGACCTATAGAACGAGAGCGCATGTCTAACACTGGATCGTTAATTTTCACATCTCTCAATCTTTGTAGCCCTTCGTGCGACAATGTGTAATCCTCGCACTTTATCCCATATTGCTGTTTTGGTGGGTTGAGTGAATGAAGCCATAATTGTCGACATATCCTCTTCTCCCTTTGGCTTGTGTGTATCTTCCTCACAATCTATTGTTAACCATACTACACGTTATATTCTGGAACAGGTGGATGAATATTGCCTACAAATAGAAGTCTAACTTGAAACCGAACTCGTTAAATATACCATTCGGATCATTCTGAACATGTAGTTGATTCCGGGTCCCCGTAGATGATCTGCTATCGCTGACAATTTGTTTGAAGACGAATGGACTTTTGCGTCACTTTAAAACTGATCATTTACCAGTGCGTATTAAGTTAATAAAATATTTATAAATAAATCAGTACTCACATCCTGTTTTGAGCATACATTGTTCGCATTGAAGAACAATAAGTGAGGACAGAGTTTAAGCTATCCGGGACTAGCCACGGAGTTCCGCTTTTACGGAGTCACCCGCAATGCACAATTTTGCGAAATTCCACAGAGAAAAAATCATCCGACTTGACCGGGATCCCGGTCAAGGCGGATGATTTTTTCTCTGTGGAATTTCGCCTAATAAGTAAGGATATGAAACGTGATGTTTCATGATTTTAATTGACAAAATATGAATTTGAGGCCAAAAAGTAATTGCTTCTATTAGCTTCTATTTACATTTCCTTTTCAAAAAGCCGCCAGTTTCCTTCGCAAATTCCCATTTTTGCTTCCTCATTAGTATGATTAAACACCTTCCTGGCCATCTACGGTAATATCTCCAATACTTGCATTAAGTAGAAATCTATGTACACACGAAAACGAATGAGCGTATTATAATTTTTCTTTTTAAAATCAATAATAGGGGTTTCCGCATCATATCTTCATATTTGCGTTGCTTCATATTACTCTAAGAAAACAATTTTGCTTCCTTTTTTTATCGGACACGAGCTTTTCTCCGGCAATGGAATTGCTGTAGGAAGTTGGTGGAAAATAAAAACCGCTGCACTATTTTCATAGGGACTCGGAGAGTCTCGACCGTAATAGAATTCCTTGAGCTAAAACTCCGTCCTTTTTTCCCCCGACTCCACCCTTAACCTGAGCCCCGTCGTTTTCCTTCTTATTCCTCCTCGCGGCAGCTGCGGAGACGAGAGAGCGCCCGTCGTTCCCATAAGTCGGCCAATTTGGCTTAAAGGCCTTCCTCGCTCCCGGCATTGCACTCCCCGCGAACGAGAGAGGGAAGAAAGAAAGAAAGGCAGCGAAATGTAAACAGATGAGACAAATGCTACCGAACCCCCCTTCCACTCTTCCTGCGTCCCCTCTCCCTAATCCTCCCCCCCCCTTTCCCTCTTCGCCATGGAAACCCTCGCACGCCACATAATACCTCCAAGGTAACAACACAAAGCCGCACACATCTCAGCATCTGCACGCGTCATTGTAGTCCTCGCTCCGCCGCTGCCGTTCTCCGGCACCACTGTTCTGACTTCTTCTTCGACGTACACTCTGATTCCCTTTCATTCCGCTTTGCATTCTCTCAGAGAAAACAACATGGTGACGCACGCACGAATGCCTTACGTACGAGTGTAACACGTGCGGGATTTTTCCGCAGATTAGCGCAGATATCGTGTGCGAGTCGAATGCGAAGATGTTTGTGAAAGTTTGCGCCATTCATCCGCCTCTCAGACATACACTCGACACAATACAATATACTTCATCATGAGCGGAACGAGAGAAGGATGTCCTATATTATTAGACCTTTACGTACAATATTTCTAGTCCTAAACCCTCTCACATGTAAGACAATCACAATCGGCCGGAAATTTTTCATGGATAGGCGATGGTATGGTGTGTCTTAGATGACAGGTGTGTTTCACGCTTAGGGTACTATAATAATAGTGAACAGTACTGTACAGCGTTCCACATCTAGGATTGGATTGGATATTTGGGGAGGCGACCGACGGCTATGGTCATTTTTACCGTAGGGGACAGGTAAGGGAGGAAGAGTGGATAGAAACCCGGCTTCGGCGTTAGCCTGCTCTTAACGAAAGGCGCCAAGGGGACCACGGTTTAACGTCTCGTCCGACAGACGGAGTAATGCTCTTAAGCGCCCTCCACAAGGCACTCAAGTAGGGATCGGGTTCCCTTTGAAAAACATCCTTCTCCGCAGGGATTTGAACCCTGGCCGTCCGTATGGTTAGCCAGTACTCTAACTACCACACCAAACCGATCCCCGTTTCACATCTAGTTGATAGTTTGGACTCATAGTGATTCGTTTCTGTTGTATATCTCCATAAGGTGTGATGTGTGGCGTGGGCAATAGGATTACGAAATTTCATATTATGCGTTGCAATGTACTAACTACACATCTAGGAGTCTTCTAATATCCAAATATCTCTCGCTAAAGTAACTTATTTCTATTTAATCAGGTATTGAAAGTGGTTTTCCGCGTTTCCTAGGTTGTAGAAACCTGGAATCTAATTTTCGCATCAGAGTTCACAACTAAATGTGGGATCCACTTTAACCACGGCGTTGTGACGTGTAATTATGCCTCTCCCACTTCCTCTGCCTTCTATTCCCTCCTCCCCATGATCTCTCTCCCTCCTCTCTCCACATCTTCCTCTAAACCACTCACACTCTCTCCTCATCTGCTACTCTTCCCCTCTCCATTCCCCTCCCCAAAGAGTAATCCCCAACCCCTTCTCGGTCCATTCTTCTGAGCTCCCTCTTCAACCGCCATTTCCTCCTCCCGCCGCAAGACCCCGAATGAAAAGGAGTCGATGCGGTCTTCAGTAGTCACGCTCTGAAGAACATGACTTGTCATAGCAACGGGCTTCCACAACATAGTGCTCATCTCAGGAAATCGCGTGCTTCCATTATTGCGCAGGATTCATGTCGTTCTAGTCGGTCCTCCATCATGTGGAATAACAACCTGCACCATCTGCGTACAATTACGGGTAACTAATTATGCTAAGTAAGAAATTTCTCAGGTACACAGAAATTTGTTTCATCTTACATCCCGCGTCATTAAGTATTTACGTTCCATAGTTCTGAGAAATTCGAGATCTTAACTTACAGTTTCTTCATCTTTGAGGTAACAGTGCGTAGTCTTGGCAACTTGGATGAGAAAATTCTGAGTCACTGGTAGTCTCAAATTTCTGGGCTAAATAATGATTCTCTTTTCGTGAAAATATTTAAATAATCACCTTGTAATTTGTAGTTTATTCTTAAGGTCGAATTGATGGAACAATTAGCTTAGCGTTACAATTGAGTCTTTGTGATTGAGATAACTTTTGAAAATGTGTGTAACTTCATTATAAAGTTCCTTAATAATGGCGAGCAATCGGGAATAACGGGAGACGGGGAATACCAGTTGATTCCACCCTGGCCATAAAATTTAACCAAATAAATTAACAAAATACAAAGAAAAGCAGCACACTTCGTTAAAAACTGCTACGAACCGACGTATAGTGTTACACAACTGTAAGAGGGATTAAGGTGGGAGCCCCGAGAGACTCGGAGGCTGCACGCTAGGCTGAGACTGCTAGGCTGAGATATTTAGAAATGGTGTGTTTCAGAGCGACACAAAGAATATTATCATGAGGCCACACTTAAATTTCTAGGTCTGACAGATGCTATAATATAAGAGAGATACTCTGCCGAGAAGATAGGTACAAAAACTCGTAACAATACACGTCAACAACAAGCGACCACAATAAAAACTGAGCTCCTCCAAATACATTCCCATAGGACATGCCACCATTTCTCCAAATAATGTACACCTTTACACGGCTGGTGACCTATCAACTACCACCCCCAGCTACACGCCCATGCGTCGGCTCGCAGGGTAGTATGTAGATGTAGATCCCTTTTTCATTATTTTTTTCTCTAATCTGCGTCCGCCAGTAACATACGTAACCCTGGCTGTCTCCTCAGTCTCCTACCCAACAAAACATAAATTTCATCCAAAGCCCACTCTCGGGTATACGTTTTGAATATAGCTCTAGACATGTATCCCATCATATCGGCTCGCATATTCAGACGAATGCGATCGCATTCCTCTATAAATCTTTCACGCATGAGACTTAGGTGTGCAAATCGATCAGTGATGAAGCTGCATGAAACAACATTACTTTTCTATTACGATTGAATTTTCATAAATCACTGATAGTTTTATTGAAATTGCAATGAAGTATTTATATTTAAAAAGAAACAAAGGGAAAACTATCGTCCATTTCCTCTGCGGATAAATGGCATCTGAAAAATGTCTGAATTCCGTGGAGTAAACTTCCCTCTGAGGTGCTTAACGGCTGAGACAGAATCAACGTATACGTGTGACGCGAGACGTTAACGAGACAACGGGAGACGGGGAACGCAAGTCAGCGGTCATAATCGACGTTAATGTGGCCCGGAGTAACAATTGACTAACGCAGGCGCAGCTAAGAGATCAGGTGTAAACAAGTGTGGAAGTAAATAAGTTGTCTTTGCCAAGAGCAATCTACAACACAACACGCCGAGTCTGTTAAGTACTTAGGGGTCACAATTACTCACGATCTACCTTGGGGAAAACATATTAGGGAAATATGCGGTCAAGCATATAGGAAGCTAGGCTTTGTCAAGAGTGTACTCGGAAAATGTGATGAGAAAGTGAAAGAACGTTGTTATTTTTCAATCGTTAGGCCTCATCTGGAATATGCTGTTAGTGTATGGGATCCATACGAAACGGGGTTGATATCAGAGTTAGATCGCGTCCAGCGAAGAGGAGCTAGGTTTGTGAAACGATGCTACGATAAGTTGGCTAGTGTGTCTGGACTGTTAGAAGAATTAGGATGGGAAACGCTATCACAGCGTAGATTAAATTATAGGCTTAACCTCCTAAATAAATTTCAGGAAAATCATTTTACTGACGACGTAAAAAACATACTATTAACCCCTTCGTACTACGGCAGATTAGATCGCGCCAATAAAATTAGAGAGCTAGATTGTAGAACCGATAGGTATAAAATGTCATTTTTTCCGCGTACCATTCGGGACCATAACAGCTGTGATCGTAGTCATGAATAGTGCGAATAGTGACAATAGCTAGACTGCTGATCTTTCTCTTTATATTCTCTACGTTCTTGTTTATGTATGATGTAAGTATTGATGCTCTTATTTATGCATGATATTTTGAATCTGTAGTAGTAGTCTTTGTATCCCTTGCATTTTGGAAGTTGGAACTTGAATGTTGGATTGAAGATAGAATGTTTCTTGGGTATTAGATTTTTAATTGGCGCTTTGCATGTGTGGTACGCGGGTTTTAATGTAATTTCGGTGTTCTACCATATCATTCATGCATGCCTGGTGCGAAAGCACCCCCTGCCACACACCCTTTGGGTGGCTTGCAGGGTATGACGTAGATGTAGATGTATCATCTAGCATGTCTCCATTAAATATCCTAGTTGCATGTCAATAATGCATGTTTGGTGATCTTCACCCCCTGCCACACACCCTCGTGGTGGCTCGCAGGGTATTACTTAGGTGTAGATGTAGATGTACCAGAATGTACATTTAAATGAACCGCGCTAGAGGCGCGTAAGTGGCAACCACGTAGCTATTTTCCCCTCCCTCCACCGCAGCAGAGCTACCGGTACGCTATGCGAAACAGGCCGATAAATAACAGACAAAATTGGCTGTTATGATGATATTAACTCTACATAATCTTAGTATCGGTTTTACTTACATTATAGAGCACACAACAGTTGCCATCAATTTTCAATTGAGCCATTAGTTTCGAAGTTAGCAGAGGTTTGCGTTGTCTACAATTACATGTTCAATTTTAGAGATATAAACAATTTGTTTTTTGCAGACAGGAATAGGTTTGGCTTTCCCATATTAAAATTAAAAATTATTGAAACGAAAATTACATCTACATCTACGTCATACCCTGCAAGCCACCCAAAGGGTGTGTGACAGGGGGTGCTTTCGCACCAGGCATGCATGAATGATATGGTAGAACACCGACTTTACATTAAAACCCGCGTACCACACATGCAAAGCGCCAATTTAAAATCTAATACCCAAGAAACATTCTATCTTCAATCGTTCCAACATGCAAGGGATACAAAGACTACTACTACAGATTCAAAATATCATGCATAAATAAGAGCATCAATATTTACATCATGCATAAATAAGAGAGTAGAGAATATAATGAGAAAGATTTACTGCCTGCTTATTGTCAATACTCGAACTATTCATGACGACGATCACAGCTGTTATGGTCCCGAATGGTACTCGGAAAAAATGACATTTTATACCTATCGGTTCTACAATCTAGCTCTCTAATTATATTGGCGCGATCTAATCTGCCTTAGTACGAAGGGGTTAATAGTATATTTTTTACGTCGTCAGTAAAATGATTTTCCTGAAATTTATTTAGGAGGTTAAGCCTATAATTTTATCTACGCTGTGATAGCGTTTCCCATCCTAATTCTTCTAACAGTCCAGACACACTAGCCAACTTATCGTAGCATCGTTTCACAAACCTAGCTCCTCTTCGCTGTACGCGATCTAACTCTGATAACTATATATAATTACGGGTATTCCAAGCGCTCAAAGTTGGAAAACTGGATTTTACGCGCAAAAAACGGGTACATGTTTGAGAAAAAATTAAGTACAGGAAATACTAACGGGCAAAGGATTTTTAAAGTACATTATTCAACGTAGAAATAAACAAGCTCTCTTATGAATTTTACTGCCTTGAAATCGGTTTCCTCGTTTGGACTATATAGCATCTCAAAATCAGGTATCTTGTATTTTTTTACAGACAGTAAGCTATGCATTATTTGCGGGATTTATCTTATAATTTAATCGTTGGGGATTTTGATTTATAGTGTTTTGTATTTTGATTTATAGTGTTTGTTAATAGTGATTTATATTTGGGGATTTATAGTGTGATTGATATCTTGAGTATGTAATGTGCGTTTATGTATATAAAAGGAACTAGATTACTGTGGCACATCTATTGTTGAGTCGTTCTTGCCCAACTCTTTTCAATATGCCTCTACGACTTCACCGTATTTATTTGTACCAGATAAGCGTTTATTTTTGGAAAACTTGATTAACTTCCGCCTTTAGTATGTCTCATATTCTCTTAGCGTTCTATTTCACGTTATTATTAAAAATATTGTTTCAACCGCATGAGGAAATCACCATATGTGGTGGTAGTAATTGTAATTGCCTCTCTGTAATATTATCTTGTCCGCAAATAATCTTACGCTCGAGAGCTTATGGTAACATGTGGAGTTTATGAGAAGAAAAAAAGGCTCTGCGATATACTTAGCGGTTGCCAACTATATGTGACTGTTGTCTTATCTGATCATATATGCATTTTTTGCGGAGGCTGGTGAGCCTATAATAATAGTCTCGTATTTTGCATGGGGTACACCTGTCTGTAGAGGGGATGAGTCGCTGACGGTCAGTTTGGCTACGCGCGCTGAGTTGCTATCCGCTGCCCATTGCAAGCTTTTCTTCTCTTTGCTGCATTTGTGCTCTGGAAGGTACAATTAATTAACTCGTGCATTTGCATGCGTCCGCGTCGAACGCGCCATCGAGGGTGTGTAAGGGACGCTTGGCAATTAGAACTCTCGGCGTAATTGGGAAGCGTAAATGTAATTTCGCATGCCCGCAAGGGGACATTTGCAGCGACCGCGATGCGCTTTTTAATCGTCTTTCAACACGCATTCCTGAGTCCCTTTGGGTCTTTACCCATGGGAAATCCCAGCAACGAAGAGTTTCTGCTCAAGACGAAACTGAAGACACTCTTTATTGTCGTGCACAAACATATCATTCATGAAGTTTATAAGGCCTTGAAAGCGACAAAATAATGAGTAACAAGCAACTATTTTCGGTACAAAGTACTTCGGAACTTACTAAATCTGGCAGCAATTGGAGGCTGTAGCAACAGGACTAAAACTGATGCGATCGAGTATGACTGAGTGACTCTGAATGATTGACCGCATAACTGATGCAGTGTTTGCACGACCTTGCAAACCCAGTTGCTACGCCGGAGATTAGTCAAAAATAAGGGTTATAGGCGAGTATAATGCGTACTATAAATGGTAAATTAGATCAAACGATGGTAAACTGATAATTAAAATAGATTGACCAAGAAAAAGTCGTATATAGATTCAAATGCTATGGTGGTGATGCTCTAAAACTGTAAAGTTACTTAAAGTATAATTCATTATTTTTATAGGTATCAAAGATGACAGAACACTGCTAATAATCATCTATTTAAATTTCATGGCAGTACAATACGTCACACGAAATTATACGTATTATGATGTGGAATTAGTATTAATTTCAGCTTACATTCAACGTAGTAGAACAGTTTATCGATAAACAGCCGAATATATTAAGTATGAAACTTTCTTTTATCTCTGTTATGAACATCATGTTTAAAGCGTAATAAGTGCTGCAGCTGGACCCAAGAACACCAGTGCGATTTGCAATACCATAGATCGTAACCCCCTTCTATTTTGATTAATACTAATGGAATCAACTGATTGCTTCCGGATTGAACAAAAGTCATCCATTTTTATATCCCTTGACTTTCATAGTACACTGTGAAGATCTTAGAAATATGAAATTTTAAGACTCTACATAAAAGTAAGAAATTTTAGGAGATTCAGTACCAGATGAACTGTAGTTCCTTATTAATGACGATTATTGATACCACATCTTTCCTGTGGGGAAAGCCATTTCATTGGGAAAATCTCAAGGTTAGGTACCTGGAAAATGAAACGGTATAATTAGCCCTCACATCGCTACCTCATGGTCAGATCTCACCTAAGCGTCTTCATGTTTGTCTCATTTGTCAAGAGTCATTTTACATTGGCAATAATAATGCTAGTGAGCAAAGAAAACAGACCATGTCCTGGCTTCTGAAAAATACACCAATGCGGGAATCAGACTTGCGGAACTGCAGGCGAGGATTCAATCCCGTCGTCAACAGGCCCAAAAAAGACGATACGTGATTCCAATGGGCAGTAAAACCTGGAACCAAAGTTAGACGGAAATGATCCCTTACTTACAATGGGGCATTCTCACTTTTGCTTTTCCAATACACTTAGTGCGATTTTTTGCCCAGGTCGCGCTCGTGAAGCGAGTGCTCACGGATGGCCGGCCTCAGATTTGACTGACGATGATATTACTACAAGAAGAACCCCGACCGATGCGAAAGCAATGAAACCGTCTTCACCTTACTGCTAAATTTCTCATCCTTCAGTCGAAGGCAATCGCATGTCAGTGCCAGTCTGTCTTTCCTCATGGATACTCGACCGTCTACTGACCGAGGCTGGGGGACTACACGTATCACGAAGACAAACCGTAAGTTGCTTTGTACTAAAAAAGACAAGCTTTTTTCTCACTATGAGCAGAGAAGCAGGAAACTTCTCTACTGTGCATACAGCTGGAGATCATAGTTATAGTGATAGCAAAACGTGGTGGTGGATGCGCAAGAGGTGCTTTTTAGGGGACACGGCCATTCCTTATGGATTGCAAACCAAACAGGGGTTAGAGGAAGACTACGCGTTTGACTTGAATGGTACTGTTATTTACCATCGTGGCAAACTTAAAATCACTCAATTTGTTATTTATGTCAACTAAAATGCCACGTGATTCATTTCGATGGCCCTCTCTGATGGGACGCGAAAAATATCTACTTAGCTTGATTCTGCTTTGATTGGGTTATAAAAATTGCCATGGAACACTCGACTTAAAACTTCCCCGCCGTCTCTAGTGAATTTCTGTTCATGTTGGCAGCATTACTGACCGCAAGTGCCACCCTCCCTTCTCCTTTCTCACGCCTCCCCTTCCATGTGACCGTTCTCCTACTTGACGTCACGATTCACACAGTCGACTGTCAACAAGTTTCGCTTACAAAACTAGATGAGTGAAATGGCATCTACATCATCTACACCTGCATAGTACCCCGCGAGCCGCCATTTGGGCGTGTGGCAGGGGGTGTTAGGTCACTAGCCGTGTAAATGTGTACGTTTTTTGGAGATGTAATTGTGACATGTATTATAGGAGTGTACTTGGTGGAGCTCAATTTTTATTGTGGTCGCTTATTGTTCGTGGAAAGGACGAGTTTTTGTACCTATCTGTTCGACAGAGTATCTCTATTATTTAATCGCATCTATCAGACCTAGAGATGTAGTGAGGAGTCATGGTAACATTCTCTGTGTCACTCTGAAAAATATCAGTTCTGAATTTCTCAAGCAACCTAAGCCTAACGAGTAGCCTCCGAGTCTCTAGGGGCTCCCACCTTAATCCCTCTAAAAATTGTGAGACACTATATGCACGCTCGTAGCAGTTTTTAACGAAGCGCGCTGCTTTTCTTTGTATTTTATTAATTTTTTTGGTTAAAACTATTTGACCAGGGTCCCAAATGCTCGGGGCGTATTCGAGGTGTGGCCTGACCAGACCGAAGTAGCAACTCTCTTTGACTTTTTCATCCGAGGACCTTCCAATTATACGCTTAACAAAACCTAGTTTCTTTAATGCTGCGCCACATATGTTCTGTATGTGCAATCCCCACGATATGTCAGATGTTCAGGTAATTCCAAGATATTTTACGGTATCTGAATATTTTATGTTTACTCCACCCACAGTATAGGTATGGTATTTTTGTGATGACTTTCGCAGGAAGTGAACTGTGGTACATTTGCTGCTTTTTAATTCTAACCCCCACTCCTGGCACTACGAATGAACGTTGTTAAGGTCCGATGACAGAGCTTCAAAGTCCACGTCTTTGCCCATTTCATGATAGATAACTGTATCGTCTGCAAATAATCTTAATTTACTTCTAACTCGAGAACTTAGCTCTTTAATATAATTAATGAATAACATAGGGCCGATCACTTTTCCCTGAGGAACCGTGGATGTGAATTCGACCATATCAGAGTTAAGACCATCAATAACTACTTTTTGTTTTCGATCAATGAGAAAGTCACTTATCCAATTCACTATTTTATATTTGCAATTTATATATGAGATTTTTGTGAGGAACCTTGTCAAATGCCTTCTTGAAATCAAGGAATATACATTTACAAACTCCTAAGAAAGACGTGCCAAGTGCTTATGTCAGGTGGTGTCCGGACACTATTCGTGAACAAGGTAGAAGTAGAAAAAACAATTCGAAGAGAAGTGCGATAATTTCTGCAGCATGTTTGGCCGAAGTATGCCTTGATTTTCTCTTCTTACAGTGGTGATCAGTTCTCGGGAAAGAATACCTCTTTGACATATCTGTTCATTGGAAAACTTTGAGGGCACTGGGACTAAATTATGGTATGGTATTATTTTTACGAATGGTATGGCGAATGGTTTTATTTTTACAGAGTCAACCGTATATCATTATATGCGCGCACATTCTAATATTTTTCATTGGATTAATCATCTACCTGTAACAGAACTCGAATCCGGGTCTCTTGATATCACGCCAAGTGTTTTAGCCAGTAAATTATCAGTTAGAAATGGCCTCCTACCTTGTGGCTTAGTCAATCGGCGCAATAACAAGGGATTCGGGTTCTAGTCCCGGTCAAGGCGAATGGTTCATTGTCTTCCATGGCATTTTCGCATCGATTTGGTCATTATTGAATGACTCTACTTATCCGCTTGTGTCCGTCTTGTACTTCTGTGAAATTGAAATATGTTGTGGAGACCTAACATAAGTGATGCGAATTTTTCAAGCAAATTTAGCCTAACGAGCATAGCTCAAGCTAAACTTCCCGGCGATGCGCCGTGGTCGAGTTTACGACATGAGTCACGAAACTTACAATAATACTACGAAACGAGGGAGGACCTTTTCAATTGCAGCCAAAAAAATCGCTGAGAGAAGTGAATCACACGCCACTGCCTGTTGTCCCGTTTTGTCTTGAGTCACGATTACCCTTCAAGAAAGGTTTCCTGGTAGAGTCATAACGATGAATGAATTTAACCACTAGTTTTGAATATAAGTGCCCCGTGCTTTTCCCTCAGATTACTTTCATTCACCTGCCTCATTCCCTCTCGTTGCTCACTTTCTATTCTCCCATCCATCGTTTTGATTAACTCCCCTTTTTACCTCCCCTTCTTTCTATGCAGGTCTACACCTGGAACATTCGCGGGCGCAACATTCTGCGAGTCTGAAGCAATAATTCTAATGAATAACGTGTTCCCTGAGGAGTTTAGAGCATGAACAGCTGGTTCGTGGGGCGAGGGGATCAGAAAATGAAGGTCAAGTGATCGACCATCGACGTACGCTGGAGCACCATTCCCACTCCATAGGCTGGGTTTTAGAAATCGGAAGAGTCTCATACTGCGCCGCCAAAGTTGCAGTCCTGTAATACGAAACGAGCCGAATTTTGCCTTTCCCTTCCCAAGCAATGCGTTTCGTCATTCATTGGTCGTTCAATACTAGGATTGATTGACTGTAGTCCTCCACCTTCCTCTATTTTATGCTAGTTCCTTTATCTCCTGGTATCTCTTTCTATATACTTCTCTCTTTATTCGGTCCATGAACTTATTCCTTGGTGTTGCTCTGGGGGTTTTTCCCTCTATTTTGCCTTCAATCATGTTCTTCACAAATACATTGTGTCTCAGGGTGTGTCCAATCCATCGTGTACTTCTTTTCTGCATGACATTCCATATGGTCCTTTCCTCTTCTACTCTTCTGTACACTTCATAATTTCTTATTTTGTCCGTCCATCATATCTTCAGCATCCTCCTCCAGCACCAGGTTTTGAAGGCGTCTATTATTTTCTGGTCAGCTTTTCCAATGGTCCATGCTTTCAATCCGTAGAGTGCTATGCTTCACATATACTGTCCACGTATTAATTTTTGGTGAGTAGTTCTATCTACTCAGAGCAAAGTAATTGTCTTTTTCACATGAGCGCCTTCTTAGCTTGGGCTATTCTCCGCTTGATGTCCGTAGTACTTCTTCCGTCCCAAGTGATGGTACTTCCAAGATAGGTGAAGGAATCCATTTACTCTAATTTCTCTCCTCTCAGGGTGACTCTTACATTCAGCTTCTCTCCCCCGCCTACTAGGATTTTGGTCTTCGTCTCACTTCTTTTCATGTTGTATTTCTGGAGAACTTGGTCCATTACTTTTAGTGACTTTTGAAGATCAGTTTCGTAGTGATATTATTTCAGTATGCCACAATCGTTTACAACGCTACAAAGAGCAATACAGTGCCTGAAATGTAAAGGAAACAAAGAAATACCCCCCGCTTCGTTATATGGGCATATACTCCTACTAGTGGACAGGGATTGTGAAACTGCTCAAAGAAAGAGAAGTTAAGACGCCGCGAGACTCCGGAGGTCACACGCCGGGATAGGCTACTTTCAGATCACAGGCGATACAATTTGATTCTTAGGATATGATTTTAACCCCTCTCTACACCTCAACATTTTAATGAAACTATATAGTAAGCCGTACACACTATCAAGCATATGGGTGCAAAAAGCGCCTTTCGATGTCCTGGTGACTAACACCAAATAACGTGAGATCTTTTGACCCTTTTGTACAACTTGATGAGTTCACGCTCACTCAAATGAGTGCCACGTGGGTCCAGAGGGCAGATTAAGTGAAGGGAAGGAAAGAAGAGACGTCAGCCTCGGAAGACACTTAGAGTGCAGTGCAAGCAAATGCAGTGGAAGGTGCGCTGTGGATAATTTTGAAACAGAATAGTTATGATTTCTATAAAAATCGGTAACAGCGGGTGTCTGGGTATTGTTTGTGTAGTTCTTCACTTGCGACTCCCAAATCTGCAATACGTCTGCCATTCCGATATTGAACATCTCTGAAAAAAATTTTATAATAATATTCCTTGCTTTTCTTTCCGTTGATTTTCACTTCTCCCTGCTATCAAACTTTCTTCAAATCCGTCTGCCTCCGTATCTACATCTACGTCATACCCTGCAAGCCACCCAAAGGGTGTGTGGCAGGGGGTGCTTTCGCACCAGGCATGCATGAATGATATGGTAGAACACCGACATTACATTAAAACCCGCGTACCACACATGCAAAGCGCTAATTACAAATCTAATACCCAAGAAACATTCTATCTCCAATCGTTCTAACATGCAAGGGATACAAAGACTACTACTTCAGATTCAAAATATCATGCATAAATAAGAACATCATTATTTACATCATGCATAAATAAGAAAGAGGAGAATATAATGAGAAAGATTAACTGCCTGCCTATTGTCAATACTCGAACTATTCATGACGACGATCACAGCTGTTATGGTCCCGAATGGTACGCGGAAAAAATGACATTTTATACCTATCGGTTCTACAATCTAGCTCTCTAATTTTATTGGCGCGATCTAATCTGCCGTAGTACGAAGAGGTTAATAGTATGTTTTTTACGTCGTCAGTAAAATGATTTTCCTGAAATTTATTTAGGAGGTTAAGCCTATAATTTAATCTACGCTGTGATAGCGTTTCCCATCCTAATTCTTCTAACAGTCCAGAAACACTAGCCAACTTATCGTAGCATCGTTTCACAAACCTAGCTCCTCTTCGCTGGACGCGATCTAACTCTGATATCAACCCCGTTTCGTATGGATCCCATACACTAACAGCATATTCCAGATGAGGCCTAACGATTGAAAAATAACAATGTTCTTTCACTTTCTCATCACATTTTCCGAGTACTCTCTTGATAAAGCCTAGCTTCCTATATGCTTGACCGCATATTTCCCTAATATGTTTTCCCCAAGGTAGGTCGTGAGTAATTGTGACTCCTAAGTACTTAACAGACTCGGCGTGAATAATTTCCGTATTATTAATTCTGTAAGCCCTAACTGGCCTATTTTTCTTTTTCCAAAAGCTGACTGCTACGCACTTTTTTATGTTTAGTTCCATCTGCCACTTTTCGCACCAAGCATGAATAGCAAGTCGGTCGATTGTTAACGAGTCGCTATCTTCGGAATTGTTAATATCCCTATACACAACCGCGTCGTCTGCGAAGAGTCTAAGCTTACTTTTAACGACGTTACTAATATCATTAATGTACAAGAGAAATAAAAGTGGACCAATTACACTTCCCTGAGGAACACCCGATGTAACGCTAACTGTGTTTGACATGATACCGTCTATGACAACCCTTTGTTCCCGCCCATGTAAGAATTGATTAATCCAACTAATAATGTTTTTATCTATTCCATATGCTTCTAGTTTTGAGAGCAACTTAACATGAGGTACCTTATCAAAAGCTTTCCTAAAATCGAGGAATATCGCGTCAACTTGGACATTATTTTCACCCGAGAGCAAGATGTCATGAACCAAAAAGCATGGCCACTTCCTAAAAAAGGTGTTGAACTTTCTACTTTCTGGCCAATGTAATATTTTGATATTAACACCAGAATTAAAGAGCACAAAGGGTATTGGAAAAACTGCGATGAAACATCTCTTTTAGCCAACCACCTGATACAAACTTCTCATTCCTGCAGATTCCAACCTGAAATCCTCCACTTTGAAAATAAAGGCACATGATTGGACGTTTTAGAATCCCTTGAAATTGTACAGTCAGAAGTGTTTGTAACCCATTCTCCTCTTCTCAAGATCCCCCTTCCTAAAAGAAATGGTCAAATTCCCACTCACCCTCTCCCCAACCAACTCCCCTCCCCTTGAAAGTTTTTTCCCATCCACCCACCCAGGCCCTCAACCCTTAACCTTGCGGTGCCCACCTTCCGCCTTATCCCTTCGTAGAACCCTTTCCTATTCATATTCCTTTCATATTCATTCATTTCCCAATTACCCTCGTGTGCATTCTTCCCCCCCCTCCTTTCCCTGGCACCGCTTTCCTCCGTTCTAATGACATGCCTAT
Organism: Ceriagrion tenellum; assembly: GCA_963169105.1. Classification (NCBI taxonomy): domain Eukaryota; kingdom Metazoa; phylum Arthropoda; class Insecta; order Odonata; family Coenagrionidae; genus Ceriagrion; species Ceriagrion tenellum. The sequence continues at coordinate 17,165,674 of OY720635.1, forward strand.
CCGAGACTCCGATGACCGATGGCGGCGCCGTTGTCGCTGACGTCATTTCCCAATATGGTCGCCAGAACGAACGTCGTCGAAGATGAAAGACGTCGAATTACGACATACACTCTTGCATGTTAGTCCCATATTCAAGTTATTCTTGCTATTATATTTCTTTATTTTATTCCTGGGAGTCCTTTTTACACGTAAACGCAAACATAGCTTACGTATAACAAGATATTCATCACAGTTTTGGAGGGAATGGGAAAAGCAATCGTAAATTGAAATATAAACTCAGGAAGGTATCCCGTTATTGCTTGCCGTCATGGTGAGGGAAATTTCCTCATAAGTTCTTACCGTCTCAACAATAGACGCTTTACAGATTTAATTCACGGTATCATACATACATTGGAATAATATATCATAGTGAACTCCAAAATACCCCATCAAAAGTTATAAAATAAATACGAACATCCGGTTTTCTCTGGTTTTCCCTTCGTCGCGAGGTATGTTTTATAGTTGATTTCCATGATTTTATGACTCGTACAACTTACGTCCATCATTATAAATTAAGAGCACAATATTTATTGCATGTCTAGAGATATATCATGTGTAAAATTAAATATTTAATGTTTCAGTAACAAATTGACCTCTACGATAAACACAAAAAAGCACGACACACCCACTGGCAGTATCATCGTTCCAGCGGTTGCAACTTTCCCCTGTAGATAGTGTCTTCCCATTCGGGAGTCTCGAATTCCCTGCCTTCTTCCCCCCCTCCCCTTCGATTCCCCCCCTTTGCCGTTTCTTGGTATTTCCCGTTTCCTACCCTCACAGTTTAGTCCTTTCCCCTTTCCTCCCTTGATTTTTCCTGATTTCCTCCCCAGGTTATTTCTGTAATTAGCTCCTCCTCCCCCCTCCTCAAGTCTCCTCCCCCTACTCCCCCCTCCTCTGAAAATGTATATATGTGACGTACACTCATGTAACTTTGTCTTGTACCTGATGATGGCTCTGTGAGCCGAAATGCGTTGTACGCATTAAAGTAATTTGTGGAAAAGTGCAATTGTTTCTCTTCAAAAATGAAGAACTTCCACGATATCTCGTCTTAATCTGTTGAATTTTTAGGTAAAATGATATTACGCTCAAATTACCATAAGGAGCAGGAAGTGTAGAATGATTATATAGATGAAATTCAGATTTCTCGCGCAACCAGTGGGCGTCAAGTCTAGTCAAATTAGATAGAAGATCAAATGGCGACCACGAGAGAATCACTTTTGACCGGAGAGGAATACTTAGTCATGTGCCGCAAGTTCGAAACGAAAGTTCGACTCTAGCCTACATGTGTAGTTAGATGGTCGGGAACAGTACGAGCTTTGAGAATCGGCCTCACATCCGCTGTGATAAAATTGCCTTGGATTTAATACTGCTTCCGATCACATTGAGCCGGAGAAGCTGCCCATGAAACTGTATTCTAATCGTTATATTCCTAATTGATAAATAATTCCGATATTCCCCGGGTTTATAAACTCTTTAGGAGAATAATTTCTGGAACTCTCAGCCCTAAGTGCTGTCAGGTTTTTGGGGTTGGAAATTATTTTTAATGAATTCACGTGTTTCGAACCCACCTTAATGGAAGCGCCTTGGGAAAAAATCCGATGGAAATGATTGCTAATGGAAATAACGACTGTGCGCTTCTCATTAAAATCTCTTGCGGGAGAACGATTCAATTAGTGGTGCATTACATACGTAACCGAAGCAGGGGCCGGGGGATGCGCGTTCTGTGGCATCATTGAACCCCAAATCGGGTGAATTTTTTTTTTAAACGGATGGAGGGCCAATGAAAAATGCTAAGTGTGGGTCCGAGACAACAGCCGTGGGCGAACAAGGAGATAGAATTAGCTTTTTCCCCTCCTCCAAAGAGCCACAAAAACACCTGCTTCGACACCTCGGCCGCGCTATTAAATCCTCCCCTTTTTTATATGCATATTTATTCTTTCATGCGCGACGTAAGGCCGACTACTTTCACGGACCGAGGCCAGAAGCGGGGGAGGCATACTCCCCCTTCCCTTCATATCCCTCTCTCCTTCCTCCTCCTTCCACCCCAACCCCCTCAATCGAAATGTGACGACCCCTTGGCCCTTACAACACCCCTCCTCCCATTTCCAAATCTTTCCCTCCCACCACCCCCAGGTCGTATTTTCCGGCCCTCTGCCCGTTCCACCAAGGGTCCCCCCTTCACTCCTGAAATTCAATGTGCGAGCCTGTCCTCTTTATTATATCTGGGTCACCTTCAGGTGGGGAAGAATGGAGGATGGGTGGGGGAGCGTCCTGTCGTCCGATTTTACGGTTCGTTTCTTTTTTTCTATTACCTAATAAAGTAAAAGTAATGATGGGGGGAATAAAAAGGAGGAGGCGATGGCCCTTATTCAGGCTCTTTGTGGCCGAGCGGGGCACGGGGTTATAGTTTTTGGAACGAATCCATGGTCTCATATTATCATCCCCTCATGCACAGGTCGTAGATTCTATTGACTTCGCTTTCTCTCCCTCTTTTTACTGGACTTGTTTACTGGGGAGGGAAATATCATGGGTTGACCTTTTCTCGCTAACCTTATTAGAAAAGTGGCGTCGTGTGCAATTTATCTCGTGTCAAGGATTTAGACGTAAAACTTAGATGGGTTTCCCTTTTAAGTGTTGTAACAAAATGTGTCAATATGATTGCGAGGATTTACTTCCTATCAATAAAATTATGAAATTATTTTAGGACAAGGTATTAATCATTGGTTTTCAATAATAATGTATGGAAACACATTCAGTGATATGCAACCATTAATGGGACACTCATCATCTTCAGGAAATAAGGCATTCGCTTAAAAAAATTTGTTTTTTTTACGGGCCGTTTAGACCAGAATCCTATTGAGAGAATAAAGTCCGCGGATACTGAATACAACTATATTTACCAGACTATTCTTCCCCAGAGAGTCAAACAAAGTGGAACATTTTAAAAAGTCCCAAAAAGGATCGGTTTGGCCTTTAACATTCTATTACCTTCAATACCAAGCTTCATAAACTTCAAAAATATCATTTGCTCCTGTACCAAACACAAGTTCTTGTCTGATACGTCTGTTTCAAAATTCTTTGAAGTGGATCGAAAGAGATCATTCATAAACGTAGCCCTTAAAATGGTTGAAACTGAACTCAAATTAAGAACTTCTTTGTCTCAATTAAATATTTTAATCAGCATATTGAATTTTTATGATCTAAGAGAAATATATTGGCCCTGTAAAAGAATCTTGATGGGTTAAACATTCAGCTACTGTCTGATCAGGCATGAATTATAATCTTCTTCCAATTAGTTAGACTTTATTGGTCGATCGCTCCTTAGCTCAGACTGAGACAGTCCTAAATACTGCATTGATAAAGACCTGAGACAACGCTAGATAAGTGGATCTTATCCATTTAAGAGAAATCTTTGGCGAAGAGCTATGTTTTGTTAAGCTTTATGTTCACCTATTGTACCAGACTTTGACTCAAAGACTGAGCTTGAAATGTAATGGCATTTAAAATGCTCACGCCGTAGCGACATCCGTGAAGCTTCTGGGACTGTTAAGCGCACATGATGGTGGAAAAGGATGCGCCGGAGGCAGTTAAGTGCTCTGCAATTTGTTTAATGCTCTCGTCTTGAATAACATCGGCGCCCGTTTCATCCTGAATAGCGTCTGCTACAAGTCTTGTGTAGCTCTGTCATTTCCATTCGCCTTTCGCCGAGACTGCGAATTCCATCCTCCCTCAAACCTCTCTCCTCCCTTCCCAACGTTTGCATCCGCATCTTTGTGAAGCCTTTCGTGTTCTCCTTCCTTCGCCGTTCGAACAAAACCGATCCCGACGACGCGCTCCTCGGATTTCTTCGTTGCGAACAAAACGATCACCGCCTCGGCGAGAGGCATTCGGGTGATCGTGATATTACACGCCGTCAGGTTGACAAATTCACGAAACGGCTCCGACCGCCCGCCTTGTTCGTCTCACGCCACTCTCACCTAAGGACAATGTAAAAGACGCACGCACAAACAAGAGCGCATCGAAACGCGACGCGCGTGCAAGTCTGCGGATTTAATTACGGCTTTCTCTCGCGGCGCGAGCGAATGAAAACGCGTGGTGAATGGACGGAGGAAGAATATCCTCGTTGTTCTCGCGTTCCCAAAGTATTTTTATTTTAATCGCGGTGAGTCGGGATGTGGCGGGGATTCATTATGCAACCCACTTTTTGATTCTTCCCGCCGCCGCCGCTACTCGAGGAGGGCGCTGGCTGCTTTCGCCCCATCCCTCCAGCCTCCTGCGCGCCATCTGAGATGATTGCCTCTCTCTCTCTCTCCTTATTCTATCGCGCGTTCACGACGCAGAGGCGCTTTTGTTTTGTTTTTCACTTTTCCCTCCCTCTCCATGATCCTCTTACGCTCTTGCATCTCATCTCCTCGGGAGTGAGCCAAAGCACCCACATCTCACCACTTTCTTGTTTCTTAATACGCCCATCTTCCTTTCTCCTTCCCGTGGGAAAACTTCCAACCCCTCCCTCCCCCCTCCCCCCCCAAGCCACCCACCAAACTCTGTCGGAATAACAACAAGTATATTTTTTTTATGCAACTCTCGTCCGGATGAGATATCGCGAGCGTGCGCCTGTATTCCTCTGTCGGCTTCACATTCAAAATTTCGCGACTCTTTTTTGCACCTCTTTACTTTTTTGCACCTCTTTTGCTCTTTACTCGAGATTGGCACTTGGTAAATTCAAGGCGCGGTTACACAACTTTGGATTAACATTAACCATAGAATGGCGTCATCGTTTGCGTTAACTTGATGTTAAATGAGAGTGGGTATTGTACATCATATCAGACTGGCATCCATTAGACCTTGAGTGTCATACATGGGAGGACGTATTAGCATCGTACTTAAGGTAGTCCGAGTGAGATAGTTCCCTAATCATAATAGAGACCATAGTCGATATGTGCGTTTAAATTTTACCAGCTTTGAGACACACGAATTTAATATTGCATAATTAATGGAGCAATAAAATAGTTTTACAAACAGAAATTCTAAGTAATCAAATTTAAATATCTAAATAAGTCTTTAACTTGACTAATTTTTTTCACGTGGTACGTTAGAAACTCTATTAAAACGGAAGGTTTATTGTGGTCCCAAAGAATTTACTGCGGTGACAATATGATTAATTTTCAAAATTAGTTGAGAAATCACATAAACTACACACTTTTGATTTTTTGACGAGATCTAAGTGCAGGAAATACCTCATTTTTAAAATAATGTCTCTTTGGAGTGCATACACGTACCATTTCCCATGTAAAAGGGCTGGTATTTTTTGGCAAATATCTCGGAAAGTAATGTGGTAAGGGGTTGAATTTTTTATGTCTATGGAATGGTGATATATTTTTCTCTAATATGATACCAAATTCATTAATTTCTTGGTAAAATGATTTTTCGCTCGAACTTCCTTGAGTGAGAAAGAAATGTACTCATTGATCAGTTATTTACACCGAATCCAAGTACACGTAAGTATCATAATTCTTTAGATGTTGTTTTTATTTTTGAACATTAATTCTACTGCATGCGGTTTCTAAAGATTAAAAAGATAGATGCGTGTTAATAATATTCTCATAATCACTGTGATTCGAGTCGTAAAAAGGTCATTTTGGCGATTTTTATCTGTCCCAATTTAATGTACGGTATAAAACTTTCATAAAAAACACATTGAAGTAACTTTCCAGGCTATTGTAAATTAGCTTCATGTAGACTGATTTAATGTGATGCCTTGCGACTCCAGTTTCCCCACAATTTCCTTCCATGCCGCCGCTACATTTACCCGCACCCCCACAGCTCACTCGCCTCGCTCTCTACTCGCCTGCTTCTCTTCTTATTTCTCGGTCAACTTTCTTAAACACACACATCGATCAGCATTCACCTCAATCTCATTATCTACGCCATCCTCCTTTGAGGAAAAGGTTTTGTTAGTTCAAGCGATTGATACCCAAGATCGTGCACCGCAGACTCATTTGCCAAGTTGAAAACGAAACTTCGCCGGAGTCAGCGGTGACGGTGTATTTCTCCCTCAGTTTGATGAGAAAGACTAATAAAAGTTTTAGCACCTTAGTTTTGAAACTGGTAAGGTGAGGAAGAAGGATTAAGCCTATTGCAAAAGGCAGAATCAGTTTTCGCTCATCGTGATTGGAATGTTTGATCGCTTTGTTTCTTTGGTGTACGTAAACCAGCCGCATTCCCTAATGCTATTCCTTACTTTTAGTTTTTTTTTAGCCATAAGATGCGAATACAGGAGTTGAGAAAAGGTAAAGTAATGTGGTACTCTGTAGTGGTTGATTCAATCGAGAAATTCGCGAATGAAATTACATTTTTATTGTAATTGACAGTCTGTGGCGTAAATATGTCGATATGTTCATCTTTCAAATAGTTGTTAAACTTCAAACATTGTGATTATTACAGATTATTATATTGATGAAGACCGTGGATTCAATGTACCTTATGGCAAGGTAGTATAAATGCAAGGTAGGTCGTTGAGCATGACCAGAATCGCTTCGTGTCCATCCGTGACATCACGTGGATTAGAGGAGCAGATGAGAACTCGTGATACGCATGGAGCTGATGTTGTTATGCCGTAATTTACGTTTGAATTACAACAAAATGTACAGCATATATACAAATATTGTTTATCTCTAGTGAGAGGTATTGCTTTCCACTTAAATTTTACATTGCTGAATCCATTGTGGCAACAGAGTGCCTACCAACAAACATCATTTATTTCTCATAACTACGCCAAGCAATATCTGAAACCTATCTGAAATCGTAAAAATATTTATGTTCATGTGATATCAAATGCATTTGCACTACCATGCCTTATGGTACTACCTTATATCAATTTATTATCGGTCTTCAAAGCTGATATAATTAGCGGAAATTGTAGGATTGCAATATTTCCAGGCTTTCCCAGGTAGTAATCCGTCATTTCAATTTTTGTAATCTGCCATCTGAAAATCAATTTCCTCTCATCTCTGAGTAAAGTTTTATCTCCATTATCTAAAACAATAGAAATCAGAAACCTAGTTTCCATTAATTCATGGACTCACCTGATAATCTAGCCAATCAATCAGTTGGAAATGGATGTTAGTCATGCTGCGGATTTCTGCAGAATAAATGCTATTGCTGCAGTATAAGGCTCCACTTCGTGGAATTATTCCACTTCTAGAAACGAATAAATAGCTTAGAGTGTTCTTAAACGGTCCTTATTTTTAATAATTGAAACTTTCATATGCAATAGTGATGCTGAAATAGTCGAAGGTACGACAAATGAGATATCTGTTAATGATACCCATCCTATATGGAGTAATAATAATTCAAATAATCTCGATATTTTCATAAAAGATCTTAATCACGCATTTTCCTAAAAAGAACTTGATTACAGCATTTTTTTCAACTAGTTCAAATTGGCACCGTTTTATTAAGAAATACTTCCCAAATGTCATGTCGAATTTCTAGTATTGTTCGTTTTATCTCTGGGCATGTCCGAAAATGTAAGATTATGTCTTCTAAAATAGTATTCAGCGATCGGATCCATTTGCAGTTCGAAGGAATACCTTCTAGTGGAGGCTATGATTTTCTAACTTTGTAGTTTTTTCTGAGAAACGCAATATTTGTATTCCCCAATAATCCATACTCCATAGTTTTTGCTCGTATTTTCTTTGGACTGAGTAAATACTCTTTGCCATGACAGGTGCTTTGTGAGAACTTCTATGGCCGCACAGTTTCTTATAGTTTCGTTTTGTTTTAAGTTGGTTTTTGCCTTATTCTGCGAAATGTTCCCTCTCGAGTTTTCCAAAACTCGAATCTCGCTCTTTTTTCTTTGTTGTCAATCCAAAATTGCAATCAAGGGTGAAATATTGGCATCCTGCCGAAATGAAGAACTTGAACGGACCTTTTCCAAGTCTTTCTCATCCCTTCAACAATCCCACCTCCCTTCCTCGCCCCCAGAAACAGTTAGCTGAAGGAAGCTCAACTCATTCCAAATAACTCAAGAGGTGTTGGAAGACATAAATCCTTGCCTAATATTTGTCCTTTATGTCCTGTTCCATGTGAACAAACCGTTGTATGTTGCATTCGTGGATTCGTCCATCTCTCTCGGAAGTACTATCATGTGTAATATAAAAAGTAGAACGAATATCTAGCAGAGAATAGTCAAGCTTAGAAGGTGCTCATGGTAAAAAGGCAACTGCTATGGTCAAAGAGGATAGGGCTACGAACAAGGAAACAGTATGTGAAAACATTCTTGTGAAGCGTGGCACTCTATGGATCGGAATCATAAACCATTGGAAAAGCTGACCAGAACAGACTCGAAGCCTTCGATATCTGGCGCTGGAGGAGGATTCTGAAGATAAAATGGACGAAGAAAATAAGAAATGACGAAGTTTACTGGAGATTAGAAAAGTACTATATAAGAACACCATGCAGAAAAGAAGAACATGATCGATTGGACATAGTCTCAGACACAATGGGTTTGCGAAGAGCCTTAATTGAAGGTAAAATAGAGTGAAAAGTCCCCAGAGGAAGACCCAGGAATAAGTTTATGGACTATAATAAAGAGAAAAGTATGTACATAGGAAAATATACCAGGATTAAGGGACCTAGCATTAGATTGGGTAGCATGGAAGGCTGCATTCAACTAATCTTAGGGTTGCACGACGAATGAATGAATGACATTTTGTTCGTAATTATTCGATTGAAGTCTATTTCCCGTTCACATGTTTGGAAATAATCCCTCAACGTGCGGTCCGTCTTCGAAATTTTCTCTTCAAAATTTTAACCCGACGATGCAAACTTTTAATTGGTTCTAGATGGAATTTCACTGTAAAATTTTTAGGTGGATTTTCATCTGATATGCAATACTTACATAAGTGGAGAATGTGATTAATTACCATAAATCGTAGAATTCTCTTTCTTCCTGCACTAATAGTGAAAGTAATGACCATACCGAATAAATATTTCTGGTTTTATTAGGCACTATCTCCGTCGTTATCAGGGAAATCTTTGATACTCATCATATTAAAAAGAGAATCTCGGTATAATTCCGCGCTAAAACTCTGCAACGGACGCAAATCTTGGATAATTATACAATTTTCAAGGTAAAAATATTCCAAAAGTTTGTCATTGCATAGTACCAGGAAAGATGAGAGTAGGCGGTTGATTGGTATAACGGTCAATGAATGTGGGAGAACGGGGAGGAAATTCACCTTGGAAGATCTGCGTATAAACGGGGGGTGGAAGATAAAAGGGGATCCAAGATCAAATTTGAGACTGTTGTTGGAGATTGAAAAGTTGATGCATAGAAGAGGTGAATTGGGAAAGAATATTTAACCATTACAGAGTCGATTTTCTCTGAGTCATTTCACAATTCTGAAATGTTCGAGAAAGTCCAGTTTGTGTCCGTTTTTCAAAATGTGCAAAATTCGTGGTTCAGATTCATGTAAAAAATGTATAAAGAACCATTTACGAAAATCATTAATAATACTGAACCATGATTATATATGTTACGAACAAGGTTAGAAAACTTGATTTTCGAGAACATTTTGAAATTTAAATTTTCCCACAGAATCTCAACTCTGTAATGACCATTTGCTGCCTACCTATCTACCTCTTCTATATGTACATCAACTTTCCATCCTCCTTCTACCAACAGTCACAAACTTGACTGTGAATCTTCTTTGTTCTCCTCCCACCCTTCCATTTGCTTTCCATTTTCGTATTCTCCCTCCCATCTTCCATAACCTTTGGCCGTTATACCTAAAACCCAATACCCAATCCCATCCCTCCATGGTCCAATATAAGAGAGAACCACTGAAATGTTTTCACCTTAAAAATGGCATCACATGCCGATCATCAGTTGGTTATAGCAATAATACTTGGATTTATACTGATAAACTTTCTTCAATATAAAAGGTAGTGGTTTCATGTCTAACCATCAGTTTTCATATTATTTCAACTTGGCATCACGAAAGTTATTTCTAGGGGATCGAGTTGGTGTGGTGGCTAGAGTACTGGCTAACCATACGGGCGGCCAGGGTTCAAACCCTACATAGGAGAATATTTTTCAGAGGACACCCGATCCCTACTTGAGCGTCTTGTGGAGGGCACTTCAAGTACAGTACTCCGTCTGTCGGATGAGTCGTTAAGCCGTGGTTCCCTTGGCCCCTTTTGTTGAGAGCAGGCTTATGCCGACGCCGGGTTTCTATCCACCCTTCCTCCCTTACCTATCCCCTATGGCGCAAATAACCTTAGTTGTCGGTCGCCTCCCCAAATTTCCAATCCAATCCAAGTTATTTCTATCTATGGACAGCAAAGATTCTTGGAAAACAATAATTCTATAGGGCTATAAACGCAGTTAGTTCATTTGATATGAGAATAGATTTGTTATGGTTATAAGATGTGTTTAATAGTAAGTTATCTAATTATTCTGCATCCTTAGGAATTTCCTTAGGCTTTACAAAGTATTCTAAAAAAATTAAGGTCTATTTTCTTTTGGGTAATCACCCTTTCGATAAAGGAGCGTCAGTAATTGGCATATCCTTGTTGAACAAAGACTGATGGCCTACCACAGAGGGATATTGGATTTTTCGTAGGCTATAGTGGTATAATTCCCCCCTGGTGGCCCAGGTTAGAATTTCACCAATTGCAGAGAATGTTTTTAGTGAAGTTCCAGTCGCTGCATTGGTTTTCATGTAGAGAATACCTCAGGGTACAGTTCTACAATCTTTAGCTAATGATTTCCTCAATTTTCCCAACAATAATGCTCACGCCAGCAATAGTCCGATGAATGAGCAAAACTAATTTAGCAGTTATTTGCTACTCTATCATTCAAATATATATTGTTTTATTTATTATCAATGATTTTTGCACACAAGAATTTTCACTCAATCTAAGCAACCTTAGATCGGCAACTATTGAGCCTGTTATGACAAAAAAATTATTGGAGGCTGGAGGTTCAAAGTTCAGTTCAAAGAGTTCAGTTTTATTTCATTTGGATGACGAGGGACTCTGTAAATTCTCGGGCTTCACCCGCGTGAGCCGTGTCTACAGCTTCCACGAAAAGACGTAAAAACCAGCCACGACGACGAGCATGGCGGAGCACGCTCATGATTTGATTTTTTTTTGCGGAGCTTAGCCGAGGAACGAGGTCACACAGGCGAAGTCTCGTCCCGGAGAAAAGTGGCTACTCGGAAAAATAGAAGGTCCTCAACCTCTCCCGAGTGGAGATCCTGGTAGTAGAGGGGTGAGGAGCGATGGGGAGCCTGATGGTAAGAGGGAACACTCCAGGGGACATGAAAAAAGAGCCCCCATTGGACTTTAACGTCTGCCAGCACCAAAGCGGGTCGATTCAAAACACACTACGTGTGCACGGTCGACGACTCCCGGCGATTATATCTTTACTGCCCCTTCACTCACCACAGACGAGATGCGACCGCTCAAGGAATTCCTGTCGGCGGCGTCGACCAACCGATGGCCACTCCGGCGCAGAGCGGGGTATGCAGTGAATTCTTCGTCGAAGAACAAAATTAATGTAAGTTTTGGTCTTCAAAAGCAGAGAAATCATCAAACTGCTTGCGCTAGAAAGTTTGAGAAATTAATAGAAGACGATTCATCATCATCAATGTAGATCTGTCCTAAGACAGGTTCCAGCTGAACTCCTCCAAGCTTCTCTATTTTGCGCCCACACTTTCACTTCTTGGTAACTCCTGTTCTCCCTCAAATCCGTCGGCATATCAAATTTTCTTCTTCCTTCCTTGCATTTTCCTTTCACTTTTCCTTCCTTTATCTTACTCAGGAGGCAATCATGTCTCGTGACATGCCCCAACCAGTTTGCCTTCCTTCTCATTGCATTCATGATTGATCTTTTCTCGTCAATCCTTTCCAAAACTTGGTCATTCTTCCTTATCCGTCCACCTCACTCTCATCATCCTTCTCCATAACCATATTTCAAAAATTATAAGATACTTCACTTCCTTTTTCCTTTAGGTCAAAGTTTCTGATCCATAGAGGACCACGCTCCATACAAAGCATATAGCAAATCTCTTCCTTAGGGTAATAGGTATTTTATTTGCAGTTAATAGAGCTTTTGTTTTTTCAAAGGCTTTCTTTCCCATGGATATTCTAATTTGAATTTTCTGAGTATAGTTTCCATCTATATTTATCAGGCTACCAAGGTATCTGAAAGATTCTACTTGTTCTAGTTTCTGACCTTTCACTATCACATTGACATCGCCTTCTTCCTTCCCGATCCTCATAACCTTTGTTTTATTAACATTTATTTTCATTCCATACATTTCTCCAACCATATATATGCTTTCCATGTTTTTCTGAAGACAATTATGGATAAAGAAAAGCATGGCCATAGCGCTCATAATGATTTTTAAGAAGGATAGTCGATTTGAGTAATCATTTTCGGTGGTCTTCCGGATATGTTGGGCTAGAAGGGTAGAAGTCAGTGAAAGTCTCCTGTTCACTTACAGGCACATACTACTTACTCATAAAATGCACATTAGGATTTCTTTTTGAGGTCGGCATAAGTTTACTCTATCCATGAATACTCTTTCCACCTCATCTGCATATGCCACACATTCTTCTCTCTATCACCAACTCCAGCACCTCATTGTCCATCATTTTCTTCTCCAACAGCTTAAAAAGCCTCTTCCAAATCACTAAATATTTGGCCTTTCATCATTTATGTTATACCAGTTTGGGTAAATTTATAATAAAACGGTTTAAATCTTCTGGATTTTTGTTGGATGAGATTACCACTCATCGGCTCATACAGGAATACTTTTATAAAATCCTTATTCGATTTCCTTCTTTAACTTGGCATACGTCTAACCTTTCTTAATCCCATTCTTAAAGTCCGTTCTCTTTCTTCTTTCACCTCACCTAACAAACTTCCTCCCTTCTATTACAGCCTTCAACATCCTTTCGCCAACCATTACTAGCCTAAGCCATCTACTCTGACTGCCAGCCTCGGAACGCAGCTTCCTCACTCCGCCAACCATACCACGCGCATCCTCGTTCGTCTTCGTTCTAAAGTATGGAAGTTTTTCCAGTTTGTGTCGTCGGGCTCCTTATATAATACTATACTTGCTTCACTTTGTTACCTTATACTTTTATAAACGACCTCGTTTTGTTATATTTGATAATATCATAAATTTACTAAATGATAACACCAACTATGTTTCAATCCACATAATTACTTTTATTGGTACTACTAGTTTCGACGCTTCTGCGTCATCTTCAGGTACCTTGACTGGTCTTCTTCACATCTTCAGGTACCTGAAGATGACGCAGAAGCGTTGAAACTAGTAGTACCAATAAAAGTAAATCTGTGGATCGAAACATAGTTGGTGTTATCATTTATTAAAAATGGACTTCCACAAGGTTACGCCTGAAACGATTGAAATCATCATAAGTTTACTTTTAATCTTTACTACGTATCTAGACGCCAAAAAAAGAGTTGATTTTCCTTTAAAAAATGTACATTACCTAAAGGTATGTGTAATTTTTATATTTTTGCAAATAAGAGCTATACAGATGAGTATTTTGTCAGGCACTTCAACATATATATCACATTGTAGATACTCTTGCAGTAAACAGATACAATTAAATTGTCACCAAACGGCTATGACTTAAATGGTTCAATATATCTAGCGTTGATTTATTTGATTTTCTTGTGAGGAAAGTTGATTGAATCATGTCCATCACTGATCCATCCGCTCAAATTATATTTTCATTTTATTTCTGCACAGTATTTCGCATAGATTCCAATAGCCTTATTGGATGTGATCAATTCCAGGGGAGAGGGATCTGATCACTCCCAGCTAAATCCGAACCGTTTGGATTTTTGAACAACTGGTTTTCTGAAAAGTCATGTGGTATAGCAAAGGAACTAACAAAAAGTTGCAAAACTGCCGCAGTGTGTGCCAGGAATAAGTTCCCAAATATAGGCAAGCCACCATGCGTTGCAGAATTACTTCCAACTGAGCAGCAATGACAGAGAATGCAATGAAGTGGAAGAATGTTTTGTGCACACAACATTATTTTCAATTGAACGAATGTTCTAGAATGTTTCATTTCTTTCCAAACAAACTTATCAAGTACTTTTACGATTCAGGTCAGGCAAATAAGATTGCTAGCGGAAAACTTAAGTATGCGTTGCAACTCTTTGATTTTTGTGTGAATTCGGTTCTAATCGTATAAACTTGCACACCTATCCTCGAAATAATTTTCAATGAATCACCTTTTCAATCAATCAGTCAAATATAAGTTTAAATCGGTCTGCTATCTATATCTCGTGCATTTAATGTGATTGAAATAGGAATTTTGGGCCATTGAGTTCAAATTTTAATAATCCTGCAAGGAAATTGAAAAAAAATTCACCGACGGCCCATCATTTAATTACAGTTGTTTAACACTTTCTCCGCGATAGTCGACAAAAGTCCATCTGCAAATATTTGTGCTTCGCCACGATGATCGACTTTAGTCCACGACCCTGAAAAAACTTTTTCTTTGGCCGCGACAGACGACCGAAGTCTCTCATGCTACCTCCCCGAATTTGAACGCGGCATTGGTGATCTCTGGTGCGGTATAATTGAGCATAGTGAACGCACGGAGAATACGAATACGAATAAAATAATAGGGATATGACTTTCATTTTTTCTTGTAGAAGGATATTTTCTAAGAAGGCTAGTTGAAAATTAGATACGCTGTGAAAGGGTTAAGTAGTGGAACTCAAAATGCATACAGTTGTGGAAATAATTCAAGAATGCTTAAATATGGACAAATTGTATAAACTTATCAAGAAGAATACGTGAAAGAAGACTACGTGTTAAAAAAACATCAAATAGCAAAAAAACCAGATTGGATTGGTCCAACTTTGTTTACTTTCACCGATGAATATCACTAAAGAGGATAGGTGTGCAAAGATTCACTCAAATGAGCACGAAAACAAAAATCGCTCAATTCACCTGAAGTCATGGCAACGGAGAAACATTGTCTCCATAGCGACGTGACCCTCGGCCAGGGACGGTGGCGGCGCTGTCGTAGCTGAGACCCCGACTTCCCTCTCGGAGAAGGTAGTAGGGGAGAGGTAAATTTCGCTCCGGATTCAATGGCACTCCCGAGACTCCCAAAGTGGCGTGTGTACTACATGCAAATGGCACGGATTCCCGTCCGCGTTCTCTGTGCTGAATTTAGCTGGTCCGCTTCATCCATCCCCGTCGATTTAATGTCGCAGCACTGCGAAAAGAGGGGCAAAATAGGTTTGGTCCGGAGACGGTGAGAATGCGAACATATTTCATTCTATCGAATTATTTAAGGAGAATAAAAGGAGGAGATTTTCGAGGGAAGAAAGGCAGTAGGAAATTTTCAAAATGGGGCAGGAATGCATAGGGAAAGAAACTTTTGATAAGGTGCTGTCTTCTCATTCAGCGAGACTTGGAACGAATCTCGACATAGGTGGTCATTTTTATCGGTTCCCATCACAATTCCAGTTAATTATAGGGATATAATTATCACAAAATGAGAGATAATTTGTAATTGTAACTCGACTTTAATGTACTGACCTAGGTTTTGACAAACTTGTGCCCTTATCAAGGTCAAAATTATGCACTATGTAGTACATTGAAAATGGCATAATTTTGTTGAACTCAAGGTTGGCGAAATAAAACTCTGTGGAAATATACTAATCATCTTTCCATTTGCCCACTGTTGAATTATACTGTTTTCAATACTTCATTTTCACGAGGTATGGCCAGGTTAGTTCTACTTTTCTCTAAGTAGAAATTCCTTCCAGGAGGATTTCTCAGTCCGTTGGATGGGACGTAAATTTCTGGACCCATTTGCAGTTTTCGTTAAGATTTGATCAATTCTGACGTTAGGTTTCTCTCCAACCGTCATTCCACTTCTCTCAATATTTCTCCCAAATCAACTCATCCGCACATCATCTGCGATAAAAATTATTTGAATTGTCGGTTACCATCCCCAGTAACCTTTGAAGATGACTGTTGGCTAGTCTCAGTGAAAAAAAGCTACAAGAGTTTTTTATTGAAAGTTTAGAAATACATGGAGAGAGACGTGGAGCATTTTTTTCTCGTTCTCTCCCGGAAATGGCTGAATAAACCGCCGCGCCGGCGCGGCGGTCCCATGTCGTATGCGTCCCTCGGTGACTCCTTACCTAGCTCTCTTAACTATCGCTACTCCGTGACGCATGCGGCGTAGAATATAGCTCGCAATCCTAGAAGCCTCCATCAGAAGAAGGCAAAGGAAAGTTTACGATTGGCGTCAAACGTTAATTGCAATTACGGTCACAATTTTTGTTTACAACCGACTGTCAACCGGAACCTTGGTCAGCAACTGTCGTCCATATTTTCTGATCTTCAGCCACAGAGCCTAAAATACACATGCAATGCTACCATAGTTAACAGTAAGACAGTGCATTTATTTATGTGGGTCAAAATATACATTCATATTGATTAGTCAAGGCAAATAATAGTTTTTATCAATAACTTGATAGAATGGTGGTTATGGAAACATTCAGTTCTCTTGTGATTGGCGAACCAGTCTTGGAATCTTGGCCAGGATAGTGAAAATAAACTAGGATGAAGAATGAATAATTCAATACACTTGCTGCATATGAGCTAGCGTCAACCAGAAACGTCCCAAGTTTGGAATCATTGAACTCTGAAGTTGAGATCCGATGATCGTGGTTGATGGTTTCACGCATTCTTAGATTACGCCACTGGCAATTCTGTGACTTCTGTCGACTAAAGTTAATGTCAAAAATTGTGTCCCTCATGGCTTTTATTTTGGTCAGCTCGTCTATATGTAAAATTTTTGTCAACAGTTGTCAATTTTGGCTATGCCATCTGTTACATTGTCTACTTCGGTCTCTCACTCTACTTTACTTCTCTACTACTCTAGTTTTACTGACAACCACCGGCTCAGTACTAGATAAAATGCTTTGTAATCGACATTGCTGAAGGCAGTTTGAGCAAAATATCATTTTACTCAGAAATAAATGAATTTGAACTCATTTTAAATAAAAATATTTCACCCTTCCAATATGACACCAAGAATTTAACCCCTTATTACTTTACTTTCTGAGATATTTGCCAGAAAATACCAGCATTTTGTATGGGAAACGGTACGTGTATGCACTCCAGAGAGACTTTATTTAACTAACGAGGCATTCCCTACACTTAGATCTCGTCAAAAAATCAGCAGTATGTAGTTTGTGTGTTTTCTCAACTATTTTTTTAATATTAATCATATTCTCTCCGCAGTAAATACTTCGGGGTCACAATAAACCATCCGTTTTGATGGAGTTTCAAACGCACCGTGCAAAAAAAAATGAGTCAAGTTAAAGACTTATTTAGATATTTTAATTTGATTACTTACAATTTCTATCATATAAAACTATACTTTTGCAACATTAATAATGCAATGTTTAATTCATGTATCTCACTGCTGGTGAAATTAAAAAGTATTATTCGAATATAGTCTCCATTATGATTAGGGAACTGTCTCGCTCACACTGCCTTAAGTTGTCGACCTTCGTAAATAATTCGTGTGTTGATTCGACAATGTAGATTTATGGCCCCTGGAGAGACGAATGACGTTTTCTGATGTAAATGAAAAGATACAGACTTACCCTCCAATATACACCCATTTATTGATGTCGCAGTTTGAGTTAACTCGAATGATAAACAATTCTCGAGTGTTGAGTTAAGAACAGAAGGCGTAGAAGTGAAAAAGTGGGGGAAATGCTTGTGGAGTTGACAAGTGTACCCGATGATGGGATAAAGGGAAGTGGAATTGTGGGAAATGGAGAAAAGGAAGAAGATGGAATGATTTGTTGCGGCCTCGGGCAGAATCGTAATGTGCGCCCTTGACACTTATCCGGATCGGCTCGCCATCACACTCCCCTTGGACGTTAAGTGCACTCAATGCCATTCTCTTTTCTTCCTCTCCGATCCTCTTTCGCATATTTCTCCAAAAAAGGAAGTGACATAGAGTTGGTGAAGAAGGATCTCTTTTCCTCCTCGTCTTAAGCTTTCTCTCCTTTCCCGGCCAATTCCGGAATTGAACCAAGTCCCTTGCAAAGGGTAAGGGATCAAGAAAACTTAACCAGAATTTCACGCGACTCTAAAGCGACTCGAAGATTAATCCGGGCCCCGTGAAAATGCGAGGCGAACCCTTTTATCCATTACCCCTGCTCTCCTCCCTGCCCTCCAAAAATGGGACCCTCTGAATCAAAAAGACATTTTTCTGGCATGGCTTCCCACTTGCGAAAAAAAATGATACGTCTTATGCTCTACGTGAATATCCAGTCAAGGATAAATGACGACTGGTAATCAAGATTTATGCATGGCTCATAATTTTGTGGATTAACCGACGAATTATTATAAGCTCTCCACTCTCGTGCAATTCATCATCCACAGAGCGAGAGGTCCTTTATCCGCCCACGCTTCCCGAGAAGGGCGTTGTCGGTGTGTGATTCAAATCGCAAGCACCCACGTAGCCTTCTCTTCTGTGGATTCGAATGCCTAAATCTATTTAAAAGCGAGGAATGTCGGGTTAATTCTTTATTTTTATCTCTGCGATTTTAATGAAAATTCCTCGCCCAAATTTCTGCTTGAATAGCGAAATTTAAAAATACTTTTAAAAATTCCAATAATCCGGAATCACTTCTATTGTTCGTCGAAAAAAAGCTTTCATTACTTAGAAATGGGAAACCTGATTCTTCATGGGAATAAATAAAAAAAAGCTAAAGAAATATATCTCTCCGTTTAGGGAGAAGAGGAAGAAAAAAAAGAGGCTCGCTTTTTGACTTTGGCTCTCGAAATCGGGACAAACACGGTTAAAATTCCCCCTTTCCAACCTCCTAACCGCCTCCTTCCTCCTCCTCGTTATGGGATAATGGCGTCTAGTTTTTTATTGTATTCTTTTCCTTGTTAGGGCGAGAGAGAGAGAGAGACGGAGGCGGAGAAATGGAAAGAGAGAGAAAAAGTGGGTTTCGGATGTCGGCTAATTGTTCGTCCCATTCGTTTGTGTTCTTCCCATGTTCATTCGTTTCCCCATTCTTCCCTTATCGGTTCCCTTCTCCTTCCCCCCACCTTCCTACTAACATCCGCCCCCCAAGCAACTCCTCCCAGCTATTCCATCAGCTCCGATTCCCTCCATCTTTCTCTCATCTTCGGCTGAATGTCAGCGCTTCGTTGCCAGCGTCGCAGCCTCCTCTCCTGTTCCGTTCCATCTGCTTCCACTTGGGAGCGTTGTTTTTGAGCCGATGACGCAACTAAGGAGTCATTTGGTTCAAAAACGAACGGCTGGAGATTTTGGTGAGTTTTACTCACACAGATAGATAACTTTAGGGTCGGATATATTGTTTATTGTATATTTTATCATGACATTCAACTACATGAAAAATATTCCCGCGAGAAAAAAATCGATCGATCGATTCCGAGTACGTAACTAAGGAGTCACCAGGTACAATCGTGAAGATAAGGGCAGCATTCTTCTGGGGTTTTTCACCGCGTTGTTGTTTTCAAGGACAGCAGTTTCGTGTCGACCGGAAGACACCTGCTGGAACGCCGGCGAAACTGTTGTCCTTGAAAACAACAACTCGGTTAAAAACCCCAGAAGAATGCTGCTCTTATCATCACAGCACTGCGCAAGCCTTCGCACCACAATCGTGAAGAGTTCGTGATTTAGATGCAAAACCAGCCACTTGCCAATATCTGACGTAGCCTTACCGACCTAGTTATTCTCGTGGCCATGTTGTTGATGGAGCTGAATATCGAGTGTAGAGAGGCAATAAGAAATATGACAGTCTCTCGAGTTGTTCCTCCATGTGGTCAAAACTCAATACCTCCAACCGGTCGCTCCTGTACCACGTGACTCCTTGGTTACGGTCACGGAATCATTCCGTGTGGCTGTAAACATGCCCCCCCCGCGGGAAGCAGGGCAACGCAGCGGGACTGCGTATATCGTGGACGAAAACGCTTCTGCAGTTGTCAATGCGGTATTATTATCGACTCTGCTTTGATGTCTGTAGAAAAAACTGCAAAGGCCTATGGAGTAAGGAATAATATTTTGCATGAGTATTGTGACTCACGATTGTAGCTTCTACACAATTATTTCAACCTCTAAAGATGCATAAATTCATCACAAAAGAGCTGACGGCAATTTAACGTTATTTGCTAAAAATAATATTTATTTTTAAATTTATTACTCAATAACTAATTTTTTTCTCGATTTCTTAGGAATGTTTTTATTAATTCCAAATGAGAACCTTTTATCTCCACGAAGGACCGTCACATTATTTTATACTGCGTATAATTGCGTCTCGTCGCTGCGCATCAAAAATTGAGTGAATTCTACGAGTACAAATGTATTACAACCTAGGTATTGCTTGTTTTGGCATCATCAGGTGATACTGATACCGTTGACCTGATGATGCTGTTACAAGCGAAACCTAAGTCCCAAAAAATTTTTACTCGTGGAATTTGCTCAATTCTTGATTTATCAGCGATATTTCAGTTCCAAAGAATATCGTGAATATCTCAAAATATCAGAAAATATAGCGTCTCAGTTAACATCCGTCTCCGTCTGGATCCAGGCGACGCACTTTCCACGGAGCAGTCAGCGAGTTGTCTGGATGGACACTTGAGGTTACAATCTCTCCTAGTCTACGGCAGAAGCCAGGACTACAAGGTAATTTTCGATCGTAGAGTACAGCCCCCTTAACTTTCTTGTGGTGGCACTCTCGTTGTTGATGCTCTTCACTCGTCCGTTTGCCATGAGTGGACGCTATGAAGTAATCATTACTGATGAAAGATCTAAGGTTTTCCCGGCGTATCTGCTGAATAAATGTTTCTCGGGTGTTGCACCGGGTTAGAGGGTCCACAGGTCCCGACGTTTCGGAGATCGACTTGATCTCCATCTTCAGGGGTTTGATGCCGTGTTTTTCATTTTGGCCGGTGTATATATATATATATGGAAGCCAGAATGAGATCCGCCTGCAGCCAAAAAACTTCAACAGAGACGCTGGCTTCCATTTAAGTAACTCCTGGAGATCCATCTTGAACACCCTTAAATGCATACGGGAAGGCGGGAAAACTCGCACACGCCATAACCAATCAGATGGCACCTGAACCTAGTGCAAAGAGTATATATACCGGCCAAAATGAAAAACACGCCATCACACCCCTGAAGATGGAGATCAGGTCGATCTTCGAAACGTCGGGACCTGTGGACCCTCTTACCCGGTGCAACACCCGAGAAACATTAATCCAACATTACTGACTTCTCATTCGTATTCTGAGTGCACGAAAAACACCGCCATTACCATCTCATCATCTCCGTTCTTTCTCATCCATCCGATTCTTCTAATATTTCCAGTGTCTTTCCTCTCTTCAAATGTCGTCCTCAGGGCTCTCTCATCGCACTCATATTGACCTAACTTATAAGAGATACATAAGGATGAATGACTTTATAAATGTAGTGACATCTGGGCCTCTTGGTAGATACTAAAATGTCCAAAGCTT
This sequence comes from Ceriagrion tenellum, assembly GCA_963169105.1. Classification (NCBI taxonomy): domain Eukaryota; kingdom Metazoa; phylum Arthropoda; class Insecta; order Odonata; family Coenagrionidae; genus Ceriagrion; species Ceriagrion tenellum. The sequence continues at coordinate 17,187,309 of OY720635.1, forward strand.
TTTAACTCAATGAAGGCAGCTGGAAAGCAGAGGTCAACGTAAACGCTAAATCGATGTTCTTTCCGCGGAGTTAGCAATATCTCTCCTTCTTTGGTTGGGAACGCAGTTAGTTTGAAATGCATATCTTAGGTACCTTCGAGTTTCAGCAAACATCGCAGGCAATAACTTGTAGGATTTTCACTGAAGTGTCATTACCGCGTTACTTTACACTTGCCATCTAATGCACCAAAAATCTGCTCTCTGGAAACTTAAGAGTTAAATAAATGAAAGGGGCCATGTTCGGTGAAATCTCCCATTAAGGAAATTTTCTGCACATTTAATATAAGTATTAAATGTATATTATTTATTTTTTCATAGTTTTTTCGTTAAAGCAGTTTTCATTTGATTTAACAGATGCTGGCGTGTAGGAATGAATGAAATGAAAGATTTTCAAGGGTTCATGGGTCTATCCGGAATATTAAATAAACCAGATTGATCGCGCGTTGAGGCTCCAAGGGGAGAACCGTGTCCTTTGAGGTTTCATTTTCTGAGAATACGGGAACAGATTCACCATTGTGCTGCAATAAATGGAGAGATCAATTTTTTCATAAAAGTACGTGCCCAGATTCAATTTGAACCCGCGAACCTAATGTTGTAATAAATCCCTAATCATGCAAAGGTGCAACTGCAATTTTGTTGGATCAATAACCCAGGAAATGATAACGTTCCATGAATACGATATCAGCAAATAGCCTTTTAATTGATAGAAGCTTGTACTCATATGTTTATTTAAAGGTAATATATTATCTTGCCATCATATGCTCTTATCTGTATTGACCTTGTAATGTTCACATAAGCCTAATGCATTTTGCTCATTAGGAAATAATATGTTCTATTTTAGCAAATAAATACGTTTTCTATATAACTGATTACTAATCAATGGAATATTTTGTAGTTCTTTGATGTAATTTCTGTCATGTATCAATATTCCAAACTACTTTTTAATACATGTACCTATACCTTGATGTAAAAATCAAACTTTCTATTAAGTAAAATGATTATAATTTAAAATTAATCGAGCTGGTAGTAATCGAACAGCTAAGTTGGCCACATTTTTGCTTACCTGAGGCTGCCTACCTCGAGGAAGCCGCATTTTTTTCAAAAGTCATGCAGGAGCGTGTGTACTCGTTGTCTCAGACATCATTATAGGGAAAAAACACCCTGAGGAAGGATTTACGACCTAAGTAAGCTCGCGCAAAGTGACGATGTTGACCTTCGTAATATTTCTTTATTCCATTTTTCCAATAACTGGAGCATAACGGACGTGAAGTTGTAGATTTGTTAAAGTCGTTTATATAAGGGCAATAATTTCTGGTCATTATTGCTTCGAGTGTTTGACTTAGCGATAGGTTTTTCTTTTGCTTCATCTCAATTAACGGTGGAAATATCCAGTTCCTGGAAAAGTAATTGACAATTTGCCCGGATGAGCCCGTTTTGAAATCACCGAAGCATTAATCCTCCACTACCCGGTTGTAAAAGTTTGTCCTGAATTTCTCAATCGCTAATATTTCATATTTCCTCGTCTCTCTCACCATACAAGCAATCATTCTAAGTAGCAAGAAAGAAATAAAAAATAAAATAATTTACAAAATTTTAACACGCATTAACTGGACCAAAAATATAAAAGAAACATAATTTTTTTAAAGAATTGATAACTAACATACACCTGTATGCTAATGAAGTGGTTCAACTTTTCCTGCTTACCGCGTTGAGTTGATAATGATGACAACAGTTTTTCCAGCGTTACAGGTCTTTAGGTCGGAATATCTTTGAGCTGAGCTGTAGACCGAGGTCACATTAAATCGACACGGAAAAATGAAGTCTCTTCATCCTACGTCCCGTTTAAGTAATCGCTCGAATTAAGGTCCACGTTATGTCCGTTGGTGTTATGTGCTTGATATTTTAATGAACTGAGTCCTGGTTCTATCCAACCTCTGCCATCATTTAATTCCATCTTACAACTCTATTGAGTTCTTGAAATTGATTAGGCAGTCTTGATCTCCTGCGGGATGTTGACTTGCTTACCAATTCACACGTGAGAGTGGACTCCTGTGTGTTCAGAGCCCTTTGTGAACAGTGAGAGTGAACTCGGCTCCATGTTCTGTGTGCATTAGATTCACCTATTTCGGAAGGGGGGAAAACATTGACCCTTGAGAAGGTAGGACCGAATGTCAATGTGCAGGACTGTTTGTTGAAATCAAAGGGTGCTTACAGTGATAAATTGTGTATGCCCTGTCCTTGCGGCCAGCTGTTACAGTTCACATGTATGCTTGTTGTCTAGGCAACATGCATTTGAACATCAAGCGCCGCCAAATTCCAACGTGAGGAGTAACAACTCCGGCCCGATTACCACATTTGAGAACGACAAGGTAGCTCCATTGCTAAATTCAGGAGACAGGTGTCGCCATACAGGATGCCCCACTTTGGTGTGGAGCATAAACATAAAGACTGAGATGTCGAACGGTTGACTCCAGCAACTGAAGCCCAAATGGCAAAACTTTTTCACGGAAAAAAATTCATGGTTTTGTGGCGCAAACAAAAATCGGGCGAAAATATAATTTGACCCATGGAGACAGAAATAGGGGAGATATAAATTACGGAATCAAATCATGATCAATATCTTCATTTTTATTCTCTAAATCTAAATTTTTGACGACCATCATCCACTGCATGCAATTTTTAGAGAGGCAATATGTTTGAACTCAAGAGTTGTTGTACTTCGCTCCTAAATTTGGTGCGAGTATGTGACACTCCGCCTTGAAAATGGCAATAAGCTTCTGAAATCATTATTCGAAATATATTATGAGTGTGTTTACATAATAAGCAACCAGTTAAACCATTTGGAATTTTTGGAATTTTGGAATTATTTATCAACCATGTAAATCAACCACGTAGAATCTATTAAATACTTAGGCGTCACCATCACTGAAGACATGGCATGGGGGAAACACATCAGGGAAATAACTAGTATAGCAAACAGTAGATTAGGATTCGTGAAAAGGGTTCTAGGCAAATGCGATGAGAGAGTACGTACAGAAGCTATTTTACATTTGTCAGGTCTCATTTAGAATATGCCGCTAGTATATGGGATCCGTACGAGGAAGGTATGATAAAAGAATTAGAGCGCATGCAAAGGAGAGCCACTAGGTTTGTTAAAGGCCGTTATGATAAATTTGTAAGTGTTATGAGCTTAATAGAAGAACTCGGATGGGAATTAATATCAGAACGCAGGTTAAAATTTAGGTTAAACGTTTTAAGTAAATTCGAAACCGTTTTTTTCACAGATGACGTTAGATATATATTAAGAACCCCTGCGTATTATGCTAGGTTTGATCATCTTAACAAGATTAGAGAGATAGATTGTCGTACCGATAGATTTAAAATGTCATTTCTCCCGCGTACTATAAGAGAGAACAATAGGCAGCGTAGAAAAAGGATAGGTAGGTGACATATAGTTAGAGGAGTCTGTAGTGCATGATGCATGTAATAACAAACAATAATCCCTTTCTTATTATATAGATACTAACCACCTAGCTGCATGTGATCCTGTTCTCTAGCATGCCTCCCTTAAATATCCTACTTGCATGGCAATAGTGCATGTTTGGTGATCTTCACCCCCTGCCTTACACTCTCGTGGTGACTCGTAGGATATTACGTAGATGTAGATGTAATTCATTACATTAGTTCGTCAGAGATTTAAGATCAATTTTTGCTGGACAATGTCCGCCTACATTTGCAAGGTCTCGCCCGATCATCAGCATCGTGGGGTAATCTTGGACGGAGGAGATGTAGAAATTGTATTTAACTTAGTGCGAGCGAGATAGTTTCCTAATCATAATAGAGACCATATTAGAATAATACGTGTTAATTACACCAGCTGTGTGACGCACAAATTAAATATTGCATCATTAATGGTGCAATAGTATATTTTTAAATGACAGAAATTGTAATTCATCCAATGAAAATATCTAATTAAGTCTTTAACTTGACTCATTTTTTTCAAGCGGTACGTTTGAAATTCCATCAAAACGGAAGGTTTTTTGTGATTCCGAATAAATTGCTTCGGTAAAAATATGATTAATTTCCAAAATACAGTTGATAAAACACACAAACTACACAGTGTTAGTTTTTTTACGAGATCTAAGTGTTATAAATACCTCATTTTTTTAAATTTGGTCTCTCTGGAGTGCATACACGTAACGTTTCCCATGGCTGCTGTTTTTCCGCAAATATCTCGGAAAGTAAAGTAGTAAGAGGTTAAATTTTCGGTGTCAATGGAAGGGTGATATATTTTTCTTTAACATGAGACTAAATTCATTGATTTCTAGGTAAAATGATTTTTCGCTTAAACTACCTTAAGGAGGAGATGAGAGAGGTTGGTTCACGAGAAGGAAGAGATTGATCTAAGGGGAGGAAAAGGAGAGGAAAATAATAATTTTCATCCCCTTACAGCGGCAGCTTTTTCTCCACCTCCCTCCCCTTCCATTAGTCCCATCCCACCTTTACTTCCCACCCTCTTCCAATACGGCTTCTCGACTCTTGAGCATTTCATTTTCTCTCTTTTAAAAAGAGATGAAGAATAAAAGAAATACTATATAAAGATGAACAAACCTCTCCCTGGGTGATTAGCGTTCCCATAAATGCGGGGGAAAGAGGGCATTTTTCCTTTTAACGAGCGGCTACGTAACCGGAGCGCCAACTGCTAGTCTTTTATTTCTCTCTCTCATCCTCCCCGCCCCTGCCTTCTCTTGCCACCCCTCCTTCCCCTCCTTGCTCCCTCCCTCGCCTCACCTCATTTGCAGCAGGGAGCGGGTGGCAGGGGGGTTGTTGAGCCAGCCTCGCATCCTCTCTTGGATTTTTCGACTCCTTCCTCCGACCCCTCTCCGAACCAAGTCTTTTATTATTCATCCCGTTCTCTTTTACTTCGCTGAGGTACGTCCGTCGCTTTTCCCTCTTTCCTATCGCCTATGCGAGCACAATCCGTTTGCACTCGCCCGTACTACGTACGCCCATGCACACTGGGCCCTTCCATTACCCCCGGATTTCCTCATTTCGTATTTCCACCGCCCTCCCCTCACCTCCTCTTCCCCGCCATTTATTATGCATGTCAATGTCTTAACGGCCATTACTCTCCCGAGGGGATATCGTACGAACTTACTCTCCTGCCTCAGTAGAAAAAAAGGAAACACAACGGGAGCGGTGCTGCCTTCAGAGGCGGCACATGCGGGGATGAGTTATAATTCCGGAGTTTTTTCATCCGTTGTTGGAAATTTCGCCGTAAAAGGCAAATTTATTCGTTTGTGTGTGTGTCTGCGTTGTTTGAAAAGTTCGCCGAATGCTGTGCTCTTGGAATTGAGAGCACTTGGCTCCTGTGTCTCTCGAGCTCCAAATTGCTACATATAAGTAGATACGCATAAATGTCTGTCGCGGCTCTGGTTGAGTGATTTACGGCCTCTATATACATTCAAAGGAACTGAACGAACGCTTAAGCTCTCGACAGCTTAACAAATGGAATGGCGTTATTAATGGAAGTTTCACGATGAGTGAGCAAGAAACCCATGTACAAACAATTTTCATCTTTCTCCGCTTCTGTCGTTGCTCCTGATCTTATCGAGCGCGTCTTCCTGGCCGAATGCACGATTGCGCGCTCTTTTTTACGTAAGCGTACAGTAAATTTCCCAGCTGGCTCGGCTAAAATCGTGATGGACGAACATTCTTTGAGTTTTATATTCGAATATGTTCTGATATAGTTTTCATGTATAACGTAATGATAGATGCAACTTTGGGTCGCTAGTTCTTTCTCTATTTCCTTCGTAATATTTACTCTTTACGTAGGCTTGTAAAACTAAGAATCTGGTATAAAAATATTTATACAATATATGCATACAATTAGTACACGATTACATTGTAAAAACGTGAAATGAAACACATCAAAAGGGTACATTATTTTCACTAAACCAATCTAAATGGCTCGCACTTTCATATAGATCATTTTGTTTCTTCTTCAGGAATACTCTCCTTTATCGAGTGTTCAGTGGATGATAAATATGTGGACAGGTATACAGAATGATTGAATATATTTGCTCTTAAATCAACTGAGGAAATCAATTAAATATCTTTAATTCTTTCCTGATGCATATAAATACATAGTGCCTAAAATTTTGTCATTGTTAATGATAGGAAAGTTGGTTTTTTATATGGGGGGACCAAAACATTTAATTACTGCTGGCGTGCCCACAACATGGATTTCTCATATGAGTGCGTTTGCCCGAGCAAAGTTTATCATCGTGGGGTATACGTATGCGTCCGTGTTTCCGGTTTCGGACGATAAACCTCTCTGTTGATTTCCTTGTTCATAACAGATTCGGAAAGTGAAGATTAGCGTACTTGACGTTAAAAAGAGATACTACTCCTCGTTCTTCGTTCTCTTTAGAGAAATGGAGGGCGAGAGCTTCAAGAATTAAACATGACAGCGGATAATAAAGAGAAAGATACTCAAAGAGTATTCTCCTTTGCAACTTGCAACTCTGTGTAAATCCATTCAATTAAATCTCGTATAATAACTAAAGTTATGCCATCAATAAATTAAGTTTATGAGTTTCAGTTAGCATGTCCGATGACTTTTCTGAAGATATTTAGCATGCTTTAGTGTGCTCCGAGGATCAGAGAGCGAATTGCAAGCATGCGACGCTACTATTTCAACAGATAGAGCGTATTAACTTATTTTGAGAATTGCATTCTCATTTGTTCTGTTTCCTTCACCTATTTACACAATGAGCCATTCGAAATATAAAAAATGAGTCGCTGTGAGCTATTATTTTATATTGCATCACCTCACCCAATTATCATCATATGGACTAAAAATCTGATACAAAGCTAACCGATGATTTAGCCTTGCGTTTTGGATTAAATCATGTAACATGTTGCTGAGTATATGACAAAAATTTGGCTGATGATAATGATTTTAAGACATTTAACGACATATCCAAATCCTTGTTGTTATAATGTTTGATCCAAACTATTTTCGCCCTATCCCTACGGAAAAAATCTCAGGATAAACTGATACTTAATATCACCGTTTTATTTTATTATGCGTTGCAGTCCATCAAGGACTGGATGCAAATCCAAGAATATAATTTTGCTAAGTCGGCATGAATTTAGCTGCTTTGATCAGTAACATTAGGATTACAAACAGGGAATATTGACAAAATTATAAATAATTGATTTCATGCATTGCGGGTTAGTGTTGGATCCTTGCGCCGAAAATACAAGTGCTGATGCTGTCCGTTCAATAGATATAGGCTCTTAAAACCTCAATGCTACTTGGACTGCTGTATACTCAAGGGCTACATTCTCCTTCATGTGTACCATGGGATATTCTTCGAAAACTATACATAATTTCAACTGTCTCATTGACTTCTTGCCTCTAAGTTTCTAGTCCCGGTACATAGTCTTTTATAACGGGTGAACGATTCAGATGATTTTTCGGAGAATTCTCCCTTCTGTGACTCATAAACTTCCACCAGGAGCGGCGCCCTTGCCTCTTCTAGAGTTTCGCATTATGTGGTGTCCAGCAATTGCATGCTCTCCGAAGGCTTCTTTAGGTCTGCTAACTTCAAGATGTTCTCATTGTGAGCTCTTTTGCTGGTCAGATCACCTACGTTGGGGCTATCCATATTTAATTTTATCATAGAAACGTCTTTTAAAGACAGATCCTGCGGCGTCGAAGCGCCGTGAAATTTAAGAGCAGGGCTGAGATTTTTCGGCGATAGAATATATGTAGGGGTGAATTTATTCTGCCTGCCACTTGCCGAGGAAAGTTCAAAGGCATCGCTGCCTCTCACAGGATCTCCATCGACTGAACGATTATTTTGAAACGAGGCCCTTTGAAATCTGCCTGCATTTCATGTGCCCGTGACTCAGTCCGTTTTGCAAAAAGAAAGCTATTTCACAAAACTAATTTTTACGTGTACAATATTTCAAATTAGTCTTTTGCTGAGCGAGATTCATCAATAAAATTTTTCTCAGGTGATGATTGAAAAGTGCAAATCGTATCGAAGTAATGCCGTGATATCAAGTATACCGAGATTAGCATAATGACACGTGTTTTTCATGGAGAAAGCGACCTTGTGTGGAATCGGTAACAGTGCAGAAATTCTGGCTCGTAACCTCTGGTTGCCTGACACTAAAAGGTATAGCTTTCTTCATTATTAAGTTAGTAGGTGATGGGTTTGAAAAGTTTGTGGGTCATCATCAACCAGTGTCTGCAGACCGAGAGTCTGATGATTTGAGAAATCACAAAATCCTCCCGAAATGATCTTTTATAGAACCATATTATTGGACATTATGCACTATTTTACTTTTTCGTAACAACTTCTTAGCAAAAGCATAACTCGTTTCTCCTACGATTATTATTTTTTTTTAATTTTTCCCCTACAGCTTCTCCACAGCTTTAGTATACAATTTCAATCCACTCTTCTCCCTGTTTCGCGAACGCTTATCCCATTAAGTGCCGGATTTTTTAACGTTAAATTAAAGGATAAATTTTTTACTACTAAATGGCTTGTCAGAAGGTTCCACAAATCGTGCAAACACAGCGGCATGTACAAAAATGTCAAAATGCAACTTCAAATGACATAGAACAACAATTGATTCCTGGTGAAAAGTGAAATAGGGAAGTTAATCGATTGAGATATAATTCCTGGGCGCTGCCCTTGTATCACTGCGGCCGCAAATCCTCCTCCCGCGTACGCTCGATCGGCTTCCTTCGAGAAATTTGAGATTTTCCTCGACAAAAAAGTAAGATTTTCATAATTTCCTCCGCGAGAGATTAAAGGATGAAAGGTCGCTTTTGGATTATACGAGAGAGAGAAAGAGAGAGGAAGAAGGAAAGCAACAACTTCCACCTTTCATGGGCGCCATCAATCTCTTTCCCCTCCCTTTCCCCTCGCCATCCCAATCGCCTCCTTCTCATCCCCTCCAGCCACCCTCGACCTCACATCTCCCTCTCCACACATACTCTCCATCCCTCCCTCTAAAAATCTACCCCTTTACTTTCCTCATCCTTTATTCTCTATTACACATCCTCTACATCTTGCCTCTCCTCTTCGTCTCCTTTTCCTTTACATCCTGTCCATCACGCCCTGTCTACCTTTCCCACCAGTGGCCCGCAATATTTATCTTCCCCTTGGCCTCCTCTCACCTTGAAACTCACCCTCCTTCGGACCCGTTCTTTCCTTCCTCCCCCAACCCCTCCTTCCTCTCACTCGAGAGAGGGAGCAGGTGTTGAAATGCTCAAATGGGCCTCGCCTCTTCTTCTCCCTCTTGCGACGCCTGCTCTCTTCTCCTGGAGGCAAGAATAGGCAGTGGCAGTGAGGGCAGCCCACCCTCCACGCCACTCACCCCATTCCACCCCCGCCCCCGGGGCTGTCCGTGTTGTCGTTCAATACATGCCAACACCACTCCCGACTGCACTCCTCTCTTCTTTGCCCTTTTCACCGTTTAACGACGTCTGCTCCCAGCTCAAGATTTCCCCCGTCCACCGAGACGGCCGCATATGCCCACTCAAAAGGACCTCTTAAATGGCGAAGGGGGGGAGTAGTTTCGAAGCCCTCCCACTGTTCCACCCCCCCCCCCCCCCAAGGGACTGATCGTCGGGAGGGCGCGTGTTTTTCAGCGCTTCCTGTTGTGACCCTTTTCCTCGCTTGACCTCTCCCCACCCTTTGTAATCCCTTCACACTTCACCTCCCTCCCCTTGCCCTGACCTATCAGTGAGCTCTCCAGTTGACATTAAGAAGTAACCTATGAGAACCAATCCTCTGTCCTGTACAATCGCGACTGCCCTATGAAGAACCTACGTCAGGCTGGACAAGGAACTGTAGAAGGGGACTTTCAACCTTTAGTGATGCATTTGCCGGCTTGGTCAGATAGCCGAGAGATTAGGGAAACAGAAACCTTTTGGGAAAAACCAAAAAAATATACTTATTGAAAATATCTATTCGGGTCTACTTTTAAAGCCAGCCGAAACTGAAGACTTCGATTTCTTTCCCAATTTCCATGACGACTGAAAATGAAACAGGACACATTACGCGCGGGAATCAGAAATTCCACTTCCCTCGCATGTTGTACTTTCTTTAGCCTAGTACGATAAATGAGCAGTCATGTTATCGCAGCTATGAAAGGATTCATTTATCAACTTTTGAAACAGCTGATGAATAACACGAAATATAAAAAAAACTGCCACGGATGAAAGTGGAGTGTTAAAATGATGTAGAAAAGATTGCATTGAAAGCCGTCTGCGACTCAGGAGGGCACTCAGTGCGCTTAGGTTACTGTAAAAATTAGGACTCTTGCGTGTCAGGTCTCTGCGGCGGTTATTAGACGAAGCCCACTTCACAGCCGCACGACAGGCAAAATCGGCAGAAACGCGATACGTAAACGGTCGAAGGAATGGGATCGAAATTTTTTTCTCGCCGCGCGACTTCGATGATAACAGCAAAATAGACTTTCAATGGGTGTCTCTCTTTTCGTCCCTCCCGCAATTCTCATCTTTCCTTGAACTGATCGACCCTGAATCACGCCGTTCAAGTGACTCTCGGTGTAGTACACGTTTGTGAATATGAAATACTATCCTCGTTAAACTCTGGCTGTCTTTGCCGATAAAAGGAACGGATAGACGTGCAAGGTTAGAGTTGGCGCATTTTTTCCACTAGAATTACGCGTGTGAAATGCGAATCGTTATTAGATTTACTCTTGCTGTGCTTCTACTGTATCCGAAAATTCTTATTTTCCAATAATTTGTGAAACAGAGTATTCCAGGGCTTTGAGATGATACTCTCGCCTTTTAAATGCTTATTTTTTCCATTTCAACGGTAATGACCATAGAAACGGGTCATTCAAGATTCTGTAATAATATGCATGGGAGATTATAGTGAAGTAATCCAAAAGCAGCATGAACCTGGAAGCAAATATAGGAATTGGGGTGGTCGCCAAGCGGAAAATCTAAGGGTGATGTAGGACGGGAGGATGCTGAAGACTGAGAGAATATGGACTGATAAGTATTATTATCTTATTTTAGCTCCAAATTAATGGCTATAACATAATATTTAAGCCGGCACAATAATTATTGAGTAATGCATGCCTTCGACGGTATTCAATCCCGTGACCATTGGCATCCCAGGCCGACGTGGAAGTTAATCAGCCTAAGCATCCGGGCAGATGCTTAAATAATGACTAATTGTTTCCAATGTTTTTGCCACGTTCTACTGCCACTATCCATAGTTATGTAATAATATTGGTTTGACTTTTATTAGCAATTGATCTTACAACTTTGCTAGAGTAGTTAACTTCTGCATTCATCCTTATCAAACCCTAGGACTTAAAAAATAAGCGAGTCAAATGAATTGGAAGATAGTAATTTGGAGCATTATTTGACTATAATAAGATATTGATTAATGGCATGCCCCTTAAGAAATAATGAAAATGGTTTGGTTAAGTATCAATAGTAATGCATGTTAAACATAGTGAAATGGAGAAAAAAATTAGTCCTCTATATAAGAGTAAAATTAATTTATATTTTGGAAGAAACGAAACATATATGACGCCTCACTACATTTCTAAGTCTGACAAATGTGATATAATAAGAGAGATACTCTGCCGAACAGAAAGGTACAAAAACTCGTTCTTTCCGCGCACAATAAGCTACCACAATAAAAACTGAGCTCCTGTAAATACACTCCCATAGTTCATGTCACCACTTCACCTCCAAAAATTTGGCATCTTTACAAGGCTGGTGACTTACCACCCCCTGCCACACGCCCATGCGGCGGCTCGCGGGCTAGTATATAGATATATATGTAGTAACAAAGAATTCTGAGACCTTAACATTAATCTTGTTTCTTGTGATTCATAAGTTGGTGTAAGGAGCTCCATTTTGTCGTGCATTTTGGAGTGACTGATTCCTTAGGATTAATATCTATTTTTCTATTTATCCTGGCAAGTTTCAATTAATCTTTTCCAAAAACATTCCACGTAGCATTACGGGAATGCTTAGTCTTCAGCAAATGTTTATTCATATCACTTAGGCTGAACTTGGGTCACGGGAAATATAATGGCGGCGGTATTTAGTCCTGGGTATTCCAATCGCTCAGCGCTTGAGCTCTCCATTGAGGCAATGGAGTGAATAACGAGATACTATGCGAATGATTGATTGCCGTGCGAGACGAGAAATCTTGGGATAAGTTCAACCCAGAAGTGCTGGTTGTTGATAATTGCGGGTAAAGAATTCGGAAGCGACCGAAATGAGCAGTTGTGGCGTATAACAAATGAGCCTCGATTTCCCGAAAAGTCAGAAGAGTAATATCATGGATTATCTCGAGTTCTAAAAATCACGTGGTATGCCCGGTAAACTTTGAACAGTGGTCTTATTTTGTTCTGCTGTTTCAAAGTAGTTCTCAGTGATTGATGGCTTTGAATTTTGTGGCTATGGCATGAGACTTAGAAAAAGAAACCTATTCCAACTCATGTCTGATATATGGCGTGTACCGCAAAATTCAGATCGCAATCAAGAAAATGTTTTTGTTCTTCGTTGAAAATTCCAGCAAAATCGCAGTAAAGGTAGACTGCGGTGTTTACGGTAACATCACTGGCTCTCCCAAGATTGCTGAATTTTACAGAACAGCTTCATATAAAAGCCAAAACAATTTCTTTGCGCGAGCATCTTCTTAAGAATGATTTTTTTGTTTATACCATAGAATATGTAGAAGAATGTATACTATAAAGATCTTGTAACCTTGGAGAATAAACGATAGACTTCATTGGTTTTCAGTAAATATGGCCCTTGGTGGCATAAACGGATTGTTACAAGGATGCATCAAGTAATCTCAGTATTTTGAAGTTGGCCGTGAAATATGAATTTGCTCTAAAATATTGAGGTAAAAAGTTTTTTTAGTGGATTTATGCCGATAGGTACATCTTTTACGTCATAAATATTAAGTTTTCCTCGTCTTCTTTTGCAGATACTTCTTAGGGGATATCATTGGCCTCTGAAACTGCCACCTCACGCTTTGGGACACTGAAGTACCACAGCCCTCTTTTAAGCGTCACACTGAGATTTCACTGTTCGCTGGAATAAGGTAAGATGCCTTTTCTTCAGTATTTATCTTATATACTTCATCAAACTTTAAGTTTCCTCCAAATCCCTTAACTTATAAAAATGAAAACCGCCCCTGTGTAAACGCGCAGAAAAAAATGCCGGCACAGTAAAATTTGCAGTGTTAGACATTATTAATGACATACTTTTTATAATTACACAAGTAGGTAGGATCCGATCGATTTCAATGTCTCTAGTGTCACTATTAAATTTATACACCCAAGATACATAGGCGCACCTTGATAATTGCACTATGGACGCTATAAGCACTAGAGACGCTATAAATCTGGTCATAAATAAAGTGTGGAGTTGTACAAAGTATTACATTAATTATGCATTGTGGGTTTTCACATTGTTGCGCCTCTTCCATCAATTTAAAGTCGTAGTAATGATGTATTCTAGGGCAGGAGTCATGCATTTAAAATCACCCTTTGGTTCACTAAGGTTCCAATTTTACACCACATATTGCCCTGAAAACCACCGTGGGGTCCCTTGGCAAGGGGTTTTAGGTCATTAACCATGAAAATGGAAGGAAATTTGGAAAGAAAGTAGGGTGTGGACATAAGTGAACTTCATGTTAACGAATTTCAAATGTTCTCGCCATGTCTTTGTTGCATCCAATAATGGCGCTTGGAAAGAAGGAATTCTCCTACTCATCAATTCAGCTGTGCTTCTTATATTTTATCGCTTCTATTAGTGCTAATAATGTAATGCGGAGCTCAAATTAAATCCTCCAATTCATCTTGGAACTGTCCTGGTCTGAATTTTCCATGTTATCTGAGTCTATTCACGCCATGCCTTCAACAGACTTTTCGTGTATATTTCGTCGGCTGTTAGAAAGGTGGTTGACAGCTAAGGTCATTTTGGCTATTTCAGAGAAGTTGGGAATTTTTATGCTGTTTCCACTGCCATGTGAAAAAAGGAGGGATAAAGAGAAACCCAGCATAGGTATTCGCCCACGTTTCACGTAAGACCTAAAATGAACGACAGGTTAGCTTATGATCCGATGGATTTAACTCAGTGCCTGAGATATTTTCCAAGTATCCAAGCAGAAATCGGGATTCTACTGATGGAGATAGGAGGCCAGTACCCTTATAAAATCTTCAACTTAGTGTCCTCGTCAAGGTGCCTCAGCTATTACTCTGGCCTTACACCTTCCTCTCCCATTGCGATCACCATCGCCCTTCTATCTATCCGTCCACTCTCCCTCAACAATGCCTCACACATCTTTCGACTTGTCCTAAATCATCTCATCCCTCTCTTCTTATCTCATAGCCTCGCTTCAAAACCCCTGCTTCCACCCCACCCACGAGCATAACTCCTTCCTCCACCCTTTCCCTCTTTTCCCCTTCCATTTCCGCCAAATTTGTGGTAAATCATACTCAGTTTAAGAAAGGCTGCTAGTTATACCCTAAACCTATGCAAAATCTGCGATCTGTATAAGCAGTGGACTAAGCCATCTTATTATTTGCATTATTAGCAGGGTGGCGATCGTCTGAGAAAACCGGGAAAATCTAGAATTGTTAGCGAATTTTAAATTTCTGAAAAAGTCAGGGAATTCTCGTAACAGTCAAGGAGAGACTGGAAAAGGAATCCTCGTTACTTTTCTACCATTACGTTTATCGGCCAGTCTTTCCCGCCCTTTATTTCACCAACTAAAACTAACGTCCGTCGCTGACGTGCATGGAATAAGAACCATCAATTCATGGAGTAACCAGTTGTGAATCTTACAATTAGTTATTTAGTCGTGAATCAGACGTACAATGTACCCTTTTTGTATATCTTTATTCCGATATTTGCCTAGCTGTGTAAAAAATCATGATAACAATGTATTACGCTTATCACAAGGAATCCGAGGCTATGTTGTTCGGAAAATTTTATCTCGCGTTTTTTTTAACTTCCGAAACTCAGGTCCAGAAGTGGCTGGAGCACACTAGCTTATAGTAAATACATGCTTGCAGTTCCAAAAATACGAGAATATGATTAGAAAATTTAGAAAATTCAAAGATTTTTCAGCAGAGAAAAATATCCCAATAATAGGTGACCTTTTGGCGATCGGTCAGGGAAATATGCAAATCCATCAGGGAAAAGTCAGGGAAAGGTCAGGGAATCTGAAAATTGAATATCAATAGCCACCCTGATTAGACTTATTTTCAATACCGAAAAGGAAATAAATTTTAAAATATATGCTAAGAACAAGGCGTTGAGGTTGGAGAAGGATAGATAGGTGTATCGGTGGACGCTCACAGATAGATGATCCATGGTGACACCGGTGCCCACTGCCTAGAAAGCTTTCAGATAAAAACCCTTCTTAAACTGGATAGAATCACTGATCACTGATTTTTTTTTTGAGAAAAGGAACTGGTTGGAAGGAAAGGAGGCATTTAATGGTCGGGCAGCGTCCTGCTACAACGAAAACACCGATTCCCGAATGTAATATTCAACCAAATTTAAGTAACCACCCTTAGACTTGGGTGGAATTTGGGTGAATTTTCCTCCTGTGAGTGAGAAGTTGTCCAAAAGCTGTGTTGTCTGTCCAATAATGGCTGGAAGTAAGTGAAAAATGCTTCAAGAGATCAAAATTAGCTAGAAAGTACTTCCATCGGTCAAGAGTAATCGCTGCAAGATTAAAATAAACACAATTTTTTTCTCTTCCTGGCTCTCACTTCTCGCCTATGCAGTAATGCTTGGCTGGCTACTTTTGTGAGTGTCCGACAACTGAGCCCATTTGCATTATTTCAGGTCTGGTGAGTTAACAAGAGATAGCGATAGAACTCTTGGGTAGATGGAAGAAAGGTGGTGTAAATACTGACGTCGGCATTCACCTACTTCTTAATTCTGTGTTACATAATACATTTGTTTGTACAAACTCTTTCACAAACTCTCGCTTGAGGAAAATTTTACCATGTGAAGCGGAAAGTTAAATGATGGACTGTGCATTTGTGCATTGTCTGTGCATTTGTGCATTGCCTGTGATTTCCTGAATGATGGAACGGAAAATTAAACCAGCTCGAAATATAATCAGTCGTTTACAATTTCATGTTTGCTTGAACATCTCATGTAACTTAATAAATTCTCAAGCATGAGGGAACAACATTGCGATGGTTTGTAAATAAATTCACTTTGCAATATTCCACAATGGTTGTGAGAGGGTCCTTGAACCATTGTGGAATATTACAAAGTGAATTTTTTTTACAAACCATCTCATGTTACATTTTTGTACAGTAAAATACGCCCTGCAAAATTGCCTCTATGAAAAAAATTTTGATTTATAGTTGGTAACGAGATTATTACATTCTAAAAATTGATTGTTAGATTCTTGTTTTGCATTCAAATTATCCATCAATCTCCCGCTGTTTAGCTAGCCAGCTTCGTAAAGAATTTGTCCTTTCTTCGTTTTCCAACTGCGTTACCCCCTCGAACCTACCGTTCCCTCCACATCTCCTATCCCCTCAGTGTTCTTCCCGAATCGCGCCTCCCGCTCCTCCCTCCGTCCTTCATCCCGTCTCGACTCAAATCCACACCCTTCTTCCCCCAAACCACCATCTCTCACTCTTCCGTCCATTTCCGTCACTCTCGTAATATAACTCTCGTGCACGGCCACCTCTTTTTCCCTCTCCGTCTCCTGGGCCCGCCCATCTTCCCCGACCTCCCCACAAAATGTCCTTCCCTCCCCCACCCGCCACTCCCCGTCTCTTTTCTCGCGACACAGGACATCCATTAGCACACTCCCTCCAGTCTCCACACACACCCTCTCTTCATCTCTGCACCTATCCCATTCCACTCTTCCTTTCTCTCTCTCTCTCTCGACATTTCCTGCGTTTTAAGCTTCCAGGCCTCCTTCTTATCCTCCTCTCCTTATACCCAACGGCGTCCATTCCTCCGTGCCATCCACCCCTTTCTCTTTAAGGGGACAGACGAGCCTCGAGTAAGAAGTCTTGAGTTTTGCGCTCATCTGACGTAGTTTGATGTGGGTAGGGGTCCGGGATCATCTTTACATATGAAGATATTTGTTTCATCTGATATCAACGTCGCACTTGAAAAGTTTGCCTATGGGAATGCATTAAAATTAAGGTTGAGTCGAATCCAAATGTTCATTCTCGATTCCACCGATTCTCAGGATTAGAATCGGTATTGAAAATCGATCGCCTAAAGTCGATTTCGATTCCATCGATTGCAGATAGATGCATATTCAAATCAAATTTCATTTATCACATCATATTTTTCTCAGAAATTTTGGGTGTATGCTATGAATTCGGACTTTTTATCTGCCTCAATAAGCTGAGGATATATTTGCTCTTTGTTAATAAATATATTTCTTAAGCGACTTACTTGTCTTTATTATTTTATTTTAGCCAATAGTTGAATTTAAATAATAGTCGTACGTCACTGGTATATCAATATCCCACCTGTTACTAGGAGTAAGAATCGATGGAATCGGAATCGAGAATCGGGATTTGGAAAAAAGTGATATCGACTCATCCCTAATTAAAATATCTGTGAAAACGAGAGGGTGAATAGGTGAGAAGGGTTGATTCATTAAGTCTTAATCTAATCAGCTATACAAGGAAAACTCTGTTATTCCATAAAATTGCTAATTTGAACGGCCATGTTTTCGATGCAGTGCATGGTCTTCAGGTGAATACACACAAAATTTAAGTCCTTCTGTGTGTAGTGTAGACTGTTGTCGGGATTCACACCGGTTCAGATCCTCCATGGTATTCAACGTTTCGAAGGAAGATTTTCCCTTTGTCTTCAGGGCAACTGAATTTCATGGAGGATCATAATTGCAAATCACGGAGGATCTGACCCAGTGTGTAGCCCGACAAAAATTTGCGTCAGTTGTTCGCCGGGATAACGCCAAATCTTTCACCTTCAGTATACATATATGTTAACACATGGAGAAGGAGGTTTAGGAAAGTTTGTTGAGGTGGGTGAAAGTGAAAGAAGATGGCTTACGGAGTGAGGACAAGAAAGCTGGCGAAGGTGAGGAAGAAATTGTAAGAAAGTCAGTGGAAATAAGAGGAAAGTGTTACGAAGCATTAATTTGCTGAATTCTGAATTTACAGCTATATCCTGTGTGGTTGGGTGGCTTTTAGAGATTATAGCACAACTATGTAATACTTTGTAGAACTGGAGTGCTTCCTTTACCCTCATCATGAAGGAATTTTACTTTATGAAGGTTGTAGCCAAAGCCCGTAACCCTTATACTCTATTTGTCTTTCATGGAAAAAAGAAAGTGATAGAATGTGGCCCATACCTCCTCACGTGACAACGGAACGGTTCCTGAAGCCTCATGGCATTATTTACTCTGTAGTTTGTTTGCCGTCATGATGGATATGGTTAGTAAATGAGGTTAATAGGGGATATAAGGCTATGAGAGTCGATTGGTAGGAAAGAATCAGTGGTGGATTGGTGTAAGGGCTGGAAGAACCTCGGCATCGGCAAAAGGACGCGATGAAAGAAATGTCATGAAGAAGTTAAATTTCACCATGGGAAGAAATATATCGGATATTTAAGTTTGTCCAATATAGTGGCGCTGGTGACAGAAATGCATCCAATCACTGAACAGGTCCAATGCTGTTTTGGGAAGGGAATCAAATGGCCGAAGAATCCATCATGGTGGCTTTTGATCGAGTCATTAAATCGTAATAAAATAGTTTTTAACCCATTTTTTTCAATACCAATTCAATATATTTTAAGGCGCTATTATGTTAGGCAGCCTCTAAGGTAAAAAAGGTTATGATTGGAAGATGATAACGGTACCTCCACTTCGAAAGTATTGAAAAGGTCAGTCTACTGTTTGATACAGAAAGCATTTGAGTCGATTTGAGGGTTAATTATGATTATTAGTTAATTATGTTGAGTTAATAATTGAGTTAGTTAATTATGAGGGTTATAATGAGGGTTAATGCGCCAGATAATTGAGGTACTTTGTACCACTAAGAATATGCCAGTGTGGTGATAAAGGAACAATGGATTGAGTAATGTATTAAAGTGGAGAGAAACCAGGCACTCTCAGAAGCTTGTTACTAACGAAAAGCGCCGAAGAATTTCCAAAGCGTGCCATCGGAGTGTTCCGTCCGCATAGCTCTCAATTGAGAACCTACGAATTTCCGCTTTTGTCAGGATTCGGATTCGAGATCTCGAGATTGAAGGACAGAAATCTAGCCATCGCATCAATCCAAATCTCTTGGCAGATTTTAAGCTATCCGGGACTAGCCACGGAGTTCCACTTTTACGGAGTCACCCGCAATGCATAATTGTGCGAAATTCGAGCCGGAAATCGATGGATCCGGGATCGAATCTCGGTCAAGGCGGATGATTTTTGTCTCTGTGGAATGTCGCCAAATCTCGTATTTTACTCCTCCAATCTCATTGTTATCTCCCTACCATCGGCGGCGCCTTACCCCGCCCCCTTTTCCTGAAGCCCATTAGGTGACAACCCGATCACGGGAAGTTGGAAATCAGTCCCGAGAGAAAGAGAGAGACTGTAACGGAGCAGATATTCATTTGCGCGGTCGCCAAAATCGGGACAATGTTTTTATTTCAGGCGCTCAGCGACTCGGAGAATTGAAGTTTTGCAAGCACACGTGCGTGTGATTGGCTGCGATAAATTTTTCCGTGAATCCTCCTGGAGCGGATTTTTTTATTCTGGTCAGCGAGTGTGAATGATTGAGTGATATTTTCAAGCTCTTGAGCGTAGCCATGTCAAGTATGTTTTACACTTTAATCCTACCTAAAAAACTTTGGTATCATTTAAATTTTTTAGCTTTCTTGATAATAGAAATGTAACAAAAACTTTATACATATAAATGGAGATAGTAAAATTTAGATCAGGAAAAAATTCCATAGCGCAAAAAATGAAGCTCGTTTTCTGACGGGGCGAAGTAAAAACACATTGCGTAAAAGAATACGTATTAACTTTCGTGGTATCTTTACATAATTAAAGGGAATTTGGTCCTTTAAATATATGTATAAATGCATTTGCTTAACCCAAATGAAGAGTAATCAAACATAAAATGCTGGTTGGTGGTTTCCGGCCATACTTTGAGGAATTTGCTAAACGTTTTGAATGAATAGGATAAACTATGTTTTTCCACAAAGAATTTAATGACTTACGACCATGGTTCCAAAGATAACTGATTATGACGCTTGATCGTCGAAACCATGGTCGTAAGTCATTAAATCCATTGTGGAAAAACAAAGTTAACCCTATTCATAAAAATAAATAGAATGCTGGCAAAAGTTCATTGGACGTCTTTATTTATCAAATTATTCGGGAGTGTGGAGATAAACGTATCGATTATTCTTATGCTTATTTAGCATTTTACACTTTTTCACCATTAAAGTGTTTCATTAGGTGATTTTTTCTGGTATTGAAGTGTTACATCTGATGTCCTTAGTAAAGATCAGTCAATTTCTCTCCTTGAAGCTAGACTTTTTTATTATAAATTCTGGCTTGGAATTAAGTATCTGAGGAAAAAATAGAATTAAGGGTCTCATTATAGTCTATTGCAGCAAATTCTGCCTTCCATCTATCTGGAATAATTACTCAGCCCAACTGAAACACGCGGTTCTCGCAGGTGCGCGCCTGCTGCGATGGATATCTCACGCTGGCAGCGTCAATACGGTGGCCGGTGTAAGTAAATCCTCCTGAGCTTAATTTCAGTTTAGTTAAAGAGGAGCGATGATTACCCTTTTTTGAACTCCAAGCAGACGCTCCCTTGAAAAATTTCTTCGGAGTGATTTCGGTGGAATGCAGAGGTCCATCGGTGCGCGGGCCAACTTCGGTGCACGGCCACAGGCATTATCCCGTACCTGAGGTACTCCTTCTGTCGCGGAGAACGACAAAGAATGCTTTCGTAAAAAAATTGTTTCGGGACTGGAAATCAAGCCTAGTATTTTTAAATTATCAGAGCAGTGAGCTGGAACCGTTTCCACTGACAATCTGTCAACGCATCTATGCATGAAACAACGCTAAGAGGTTATACAGCTAGTCAACGCTCAGTGAAAGGCATAAACTCACAGTATAGTTAAATTTCTTTTTCCCTCTTTCATTCCCAAGACCTAAGCCATTCACTGTAGAAATCTAAGATAACGCAGGGATACGCTACGAGAAATAAAATTGGCCTCGGCAGGAATTTAACCACTGACCTTCGGCTTTGCCTTCCCATTTCATTATTAGACCAAGGCTTTTGTTTAAGAATTCATTTTGTGTGGATTTTGAATTTTTTCTGCTCATGAGCTTCGGAACTAAACTTTTTGATGGTGATGATATAATTTTATTAATTTTATCAGCACTCTGGTTTTGTGCGGGAACAATAATAACTGATTTTTTAAGGCAACTTCTCTTACCTGCCAGAGGAATTAATTTCATGAGCGTTAGGCTTTTGGTATACTAATCTTCACGTTTCCCAATGGTTCTCGTTAACAAGGTCCTCGGATGAAAAAGTAAAAGAGAGATGCTACTTCGCTCTGGTTAGGCCACACCTCGAATATGCCGCGAGCATATCGGACTCTGGTCAAAAATATTTAACCAAAAAACAATAATAATAAAGTACAAAGGAAAGCAGCACTCTTCGTTTAAAACTGCTATGAGCGTACATATAGTGTCTCACAATTTTAGAAGGATTAATACGGGAGACTCGGAGGCTACACGGTAGAGACTCCTACACCCTAGAGACTTGGAGGCTACACGGTAGGCTAAGGTTGCTTGAGAAATTCAGAACTGATTTTTTTCAGAGCGACATGGAGAATATTATCATGACGCCTCACTACGTCTCTAGGTCTGACAGATGCGATAAAATAAGAAAAATACACTTCTGAACAGATAGGTACAAAAACTCGTTCTTTCCGTGAACAATAAGCGACTACAGCAAAAACTGATCTCCATTAAATACACTCCCATTATACATGTCACCATTTCACCTCCCAAAAACTTACATCTTTACATGACTGGCGGCCTAACACCCCCTACCGCACGCCCATTCGGCGGCTCGCTGGGTATTGTGTAGATGTAGAATAGTTTTATCCACACAATCAACTAATCGAATTAGACCTCCGTTTCATCTTTCTGAATTGCTATGTCATAACTTAAGATATAGCATATTGATTTTTTCTCCATGTTTCAATGTTCATGCACGCTGCACGAATGTGGAATTAATTGCTGCTGGCGATGCTACCTATGATGGCGGCGATAACTCCACGCAATGATATCAAAATGCAGCAGAAACAGTAATTCCTTACATAAGAAGGATCTCTCTCCCTCTCTCTCAGTCATTGGCTCGATATCGAGTTTTATGACCCATATGGGCTAAGTTTATGTTTTTCAGACTATCTGGCGCCTCTCTTCTCTATCTTGGGCCGCGTGGACTACTTCGCTCAGATTTAGATTTGCGAGTGCCTTTATTTCGTTTTTCAGTCTTAACGGTAGCCGACCTCGCTGTTTTTTGCCCTGGATCTTGCATTGGACCACTATAATCTCTAGGCCATTACGCCTTACAACGTGGCCGAAGAATTTGAGGGAGTTACGATATATTGTTGGCAACAGTCGGTCTCTGCCCACAATTTTCAGCTGGGCGAGAATGGACACGTTTGTTCTTCGATCCGTCCATGATCGAAGCATTCTTCGGGAGCAATAGAGCTCGAAAGCCTCAATCGTCTTCCGTATGGCTGCTGTGATTGTCCATCTCTCCGACCCATAGGTCATGATGGGGAAGGCCATTACTCGAACCAACCTAATTTTGGTAGACATTTCGATTCCTCTGTTCTTCCATATTTTTTGCAGCTTTCCGACTGAGGCTTTGGCCATCGCTATTCTCCACTTGAATTCCTTTTCACTGCCACCCCTGTTTGACATTAGTGAACACAGCTATACGACACAACCACATATATGACGCTCTGAAGTTTTTATGGTGCTTCAAAAAGTTCGTTCGGAGAGGTAACACTGCCGGTCTTTGAACTTTGCGTGCGGAAAGTTCATCTGTAGGTCATTATAAATCAACGCAGTGAGAGTAAAACATTTGTCAAATGGACACTTATTTGAAGATTTTTCCAGCAACATTCTAGGACTCTGGACGAACAGAACGAAACGCAAAAGGTATCAAAACGTCTCCTATTCCAAGCCATTTGTTTCTGTGTCGTGTTCCTTTATTGGATCTCTTTTAAATAGGTTGGGTAATACAATCAACTGTATCCAGCCCTCGTGTCTGCATGCAAGGCGAATGCACATTTTGCCTTCAACACAGGTGATTCGGGGAAAGACTCCGCGGCCGAAATTTTGATGTGTTCAATAAAAAAAGTGAAATTTTAACATTCTTTTCTCTTTCGTGAAGATTGATTGCTTTGTTTCAAATGACTTTAGTGCCAATACTCTTACCCATGAGCGTAGGTAAACTTGGGTCCTACTCTTACGATATATGCCATAGGTACCACGGTTGAACGTCCTATTAGACGGACGGAGTATTTTTACCGTAAGTCCTCTCATTTACTGAGCTACCTTTAATGTTAAACTCTAAAGTTTAAATTGCTATAATGTCTCAGCGTTTGCTACACTGAATCCTATTAGAAGAGATTGCGCAAGCAACCACTCTTCAAGACAATGGCCCTCTGTGATCACCGTCCATGCAGTATATCCTCCCCATTCCGTGGCGGCGGATTTAAGGGTGCGACATGTAGGCTGCTTGCTGTTGAGGGTTCGTCGGTGGCGGAGAAGGGGGGAGGGTGGGAAGGAGCGGATGGGAAGGGAATAGGGTTGGTGAAAAGTAGGGGCGTGAGGGGGAGTAGTAACGTGGAGGGGGAGAGGGGTACGGGGCAACGGGATCGGAAAAGGCGAGGGAGGAGAATGAAGCGGATAAGGATATTGTTACTCAACAGGTCTCCCTTATTCCTCCTCTCTCTCTCTCTCTCAATCTCCAATTGGCTTGTCTCGCCCCATCTCCTCCCCCTCCCCCTTCACTCCTCGTTTCAGAGGAGCAGAAAGGGGAGCGGCAATCTGGTTCCATCGCGCGCACGACTTTCGGTTATCCCCTTGGGGATGCGAGATTCGGGGGTTCGCGAGGTGATGTGCAAATCGAGGGTAGGCAGGGGGTGGGATGTGGTGTTCGCGCGGGCTCAGGAGTTGAACGCACGGAGAGAATATCGAGACAAGGAAAAGGAGTGTGCGAGGAGACATAAGAGGGTGAGTCGGGCGCACTACGTGAGTACGGGCGCCCTTGCTCGCGGGAAATTGTCTCTCACTTCCCCGCTTACCTCACGGAATTGAATAAAACGTCTGCCGTCGTGAGGTTTTCAGCGTATTCCATGTTGTTATTTCTCCTCTCGACCCCTTCTTAACCATCCCACCTAATACCCGCCAAGTATCCTCCCCCCGAAGCTTTATCTTTCGCCTTTTACGCACGCACAATGCGTTTGAAGGTAGTTTGAGCGAAATATCATTTTACCTAGAAATCAATGAATTTGGTCTCATTTTAAAGAAAAATATCTCTTCCTTCTAATGACATCAAAAATTTAACCCCTTACCAAATTACTTTCGGAGTATTTGCCAAAAACTACTAGCCCTTTTGCATGGGAAATGGTATGTGTATGCACTCCAGAGAGACATTATTTACAAAATGAGGAATTTCTAGCACTAAGATGTTGTAAATAACTAACAGCATGTAGCTTGTATGTTTTCTCAACTATTTTTGAAAATTTATCATATTGTCACCGCAGTCGGTTCTTGGGTATCACAAAAAACCTTCCGTTTGGAAGGAGTTTCAAACTCACCGCGCCAAAAAAATGAGTCAAGTTAAAGACTTATTTAGATATTTTCATTTAATTACTGACAATTTCTGTCATGTAAAACTATATTATTGCGCCATAAATAATGCAATATTTAATTTATGTGTCCTACAGCTGGTAAAATTAAAACGTATAATTCGAATACGGTCTCTATTATGACTAGGGAACTATCTCGCTCGGACTACCTTAAATGGCCACAACCCTGACCACTATCTCAAGCCTTTGCGACATTATACAGGCTAAATTGTGTGTTGGGATCAGTGTCACCGTCTATCCAATGATTAGTTTGTTGTACATCTCCATTCCCTTCAGCTCTTAGCCAACCGTTCTGGTCACTTGATGTATTTCATTTTTGGTCTTCCTCGGAAGTCCGTTCGACTAATTTAGCCTGCAGCTTTTTATGCTGTTATGTTGCAGTATGTGTATTCCACTATACACAGTTTTCAATTAAGTAAATAAAGTTTTCGACGACGACTGATTTGCTTTCAGTCACAATATTCAACCTACTTCACCAGCTTTAAAATAATGAATCAGCTACCTTACTTTTTTCCCTGTAAAAATAATTAAAAAATGGACCGTTCTACGAAAAGACGGGAATTAAAAATGCTAACTGTTGCGGAGGTGACAGTAAGCCCCATGAAGCATAATATTAAACCTCTATATTCATTAATTACTATGCGTTAAATTAGTTTAGCATGAAGCATAATGTTAAACCTCTATATTCATTAATTACTATGCGTTAAATTAGTTTAGCATGAAGCATAATATTAAACCTCTATATTCATTAATTACTATGCGTTAAATTAGTTTAGCATGAAGCATAATATTAAACCTCTATATTCATTAATTACTATGCGTTAAATTAGTTTAGCATGAAGCATAATGTTAAACCTCTATATTCATTTATTACTATGCGTTAAATTAGTTTAACATAAGAATTAAATGGTCAACAATGAAGTTTAAGTAATGGTTAAGCCCTTAAGATTGGCCATTTTGTATTAATTAATCGGTTAAAAAGCTGTCATTTTTTATCGTAAATCGGTCTATCTAGTGAAATACTGGATACATTCAGTTTCTTTCTTGCTCACTATAGGGTTACGCGGAGAATTTTGGATCCTTCATCTGGATCAACCTACTCATTATCAGTTTCACTGATATTTTGCACATGTATAAGTATCACTCACAATTTACCTTTGTAATTGATTACTAATTTTTTGCTTCAGAACTAATAAAATACCATCTGGTATTTCATATCTTATCTGATGCACAAAGTGACACCTTAGTATTTTAGTAAACTTCTTTATACCTTCATTCACTTAAGTAATTGCTGCCAGTATTTCAACACATTTGTCAAAAAGTTGTTTTAAACAACTATTGAGACCAAACTTAAAGGTAATTTCCATAATTCAGAGTGCTTTCTGTTAAACTATCTACAGGTCTCTCCACTTATATCCTATTTTGCCCTTGTGGTAATAAAATTCCTTGAAATGCATACATTATGATTATTGCTAAGGTAAAACCATTTTGCGTACTTGGCACATCATCTGATTGTGATTAATTCCCTTAATAATGCAATTTTTTCAACGCATGGTTTCAACTTCATTGCGTTTTACATTCCTCGCACTTTTAGAGTCCAATCTGACGTTATTTGGCTAATTATTAGAGCAAATGTGCCATTAAAAACTCTCTGCATCAGCCGGTAAGTTCTATGCATCACCTCGTTTTGTTTTACTGATGATTTTTTTAAACCCTTTTTTGAGTAAATTACAACAAATTTATGCTCTTACATTTTTTTTACAATAATCACTCTTGATTTTTAAGCGCACATATCAAACCGACAGAATGTTATCAGATCACACTCTCGCCAAAAGATGGGGGAGCTGTAGTCACATACGTTTAATGACTTAACTTTTTTAAATATAAATACCGCAAAATGTTTTAGACACAAAAATGTTTGTACCTCTATTTTTATGTTACAAACTGTGGGGGTCATTTTTTTAACCATACCATTTTTTCCCACTATCTTTTTTTTATCGCCACTTAAAAAATATCTTCTTTACATTATTATCGCAGCACTTTTTAACTAACACGTAACACTTTTTTGACTCTTCAGCACTATTTCCTGTTCACCTCACATTATTATAGTTCGCTATTACGATAGAAAATAGAAATTTTACTGCTCTGCATCATGACTCTGTAGGAAAATTAATTTTGTGGAAGTAGCTGGTTTCCGTCTCGGAGAAATGAAAGTCAAGAGAAATATGATAAAATATAAGCTTTCCTATTCAGCCCCCTGGAGAAATGCACACTCGAAATTTTTCTGTTTCACTCGAGAGTCCCACAGCTGGCGAGATATAGGTGTTCGTGGAGGGTCCTCGTCTGCAAGAGGGCCAAGGAGTGCTCGTTGGGGGATAGTGTGGGGGGGGGCGACGGAAAGGGGTTGGCTTAGGGAGGAGGGGTGCGAGGGGTGGGGTGGGGCTGGAATACACAACGACGCTCGTCCAAGAGATGAATAAGGCATGCGGGCAACTTTTTCATTCTGCCTCTGGTCTGTTGTTATTTTGAATGGAATAAAATGCTAATTCGAAGGAAAGTATGAAAGTCTTGGCTCGGAAAGAGGATAGATAATCATAAATACATA
Source organism: Ceriagrion tenellum (assembly GCA_963169105.1). Lineage (NCBI taxonomy): Eukaryota > Metazoa > Arthropoda > Insecta > Odonata > Coenagrionidae > Ceriagrion > Ceriagrion tenellum. The sequence goes on from OY720635.1 coordinate 17,214,923, forward strand.
CGTACAAGGACCACTTTCTCTTCTTTACACCCAATTGATTCTTGGGAAAGGTTTCGCAGCACATTTCGCGGAACCCTCTTTGCACTTAAATCACTCCGCACCGTCAAAAAATGAATGAATAAGTTTCGTCGGAGACCTTACAACTTTTTTTAATCCTCACTGTACCTTCTTAATAGATCACCTGACACGCCACTTGTATTTTTTCTCTCTGAATGAATTTTATACTTCTTAAGAGGAGAACATCGACTACACTGCAGATCACACAATTCATGAGATTTTGCATCTTTTAAAAGTTTTATGTTCAGTTCATTTTAATTGCAAAGTTATATAACCACTTAAGGCGTCTTTATGATGACTGCTTAAAATTGTGTCGTACGACATTGTCACGGGACCCGTGGCAAAGTCGTTTATACGTTAATATTGTTCTACTGTCTTCATCATTCTTATATCCCACATTCAACATCTATTCTTGCCTTCACTGTTTCTACATTTTTCATATCACTCATCCTCCTGTGTTTTATTCAAATAATTGGATATAACATACTTTTATTTTTAACTCATAGCCAACTTATTATCTCATAACGTTTTACTCTCTCCCTTTCAATTTCCTCTCTTGAATTTCCTTTAAACCAACTCCGTTTTCTACCATTCCTCGCAACTGTTTGAATGTTGTTCCGCCGAATATCCTATCTCTTACTTTTAAGAGGCTCCTTTGATTCTTATTTCTCCCCCCTTTACACTTTATTACAGGGGGATCGGGTTGGTGTGGTAGTTAGAGTACTGACTAACCATACGGGCGGTCAGGGTTCAAAACCCTGCAGAGGAGGATGTTTTTCAGAAGAAACCCGATCCCTACTTGAGTGTCTTGTTGAAGGCACTTCAAGTACAGTACTTCGTCTGTCGGATGAGTCGTTAAACTGTGGTGTTCTTGGCGCCTTTTGTTAAGAGCAGGCTAATGCCGACGCCGAGTTTCTATCCACCCTTTCTCCCTTATCTGTCCCCTATGGCGTAAATGACCTTAGTTGTCGGTTGCCTCCCCAAATATCCAATCCACTCCTACTTTATTACATAGTGTGTACATGATGTATTTCTTGTGTGAATTTTATGGCTTATTGTTTCATATGTGATGGATTCTTACATCTTCCTCTTGTTTATTTTGGTAATACACCTTAACACCTAATAGTCCTTCATCATTGTGTACTGTTACATTTTTTAGTGAAACTTGAGCTCAAAAATCTAAGAAATATGGTCAATCTTAAAAACAATTGAAACGATCTTATTGAATTCTTGTCCATAAATACATCTAGCTGTTTTTAACTCAGTTTTAAATAATATTCCTATCATCTTGACTTTCATAGAAAAATTTTTAGCCAGAATTTCAACGATATTAGCTCTTATGTTATTGAAATATATGATATCCAATTCTTTCGAGGTGCTAATTTGACGGTACTGATACATTTGCTCTTAATCATAAAGAAGTTTAAAGACCAGGCAATATTTTCTGGTTCATCAGACATCATAGATACTGCATGTGCCGGTGGGAGTTTTGAAAATATGCTGACGAGAAAAAGGCTAAGAAAAGTTGCTAGTGAGGTGCGTGGGAAGCAATCGCCAAGTGATAAAAAAATATTACTCTCCCTGTAGACCTCTAACTTATTTAAATGAATAGAATAATTATTTTTTTAAAAGATAGATGATAATGTTATTTATCCATTCAAATTTTTCGTTCTTTGCAACTTGATCATGTACAGAAATCTTTTTATTGTGTGGAGTTTCAACCAGTCTTCAATGCATTGTGGCATTGCGGGGATATCTTTGATTATTATCTTTGTGAAGAGCGAGTTCCTCTGAAACATAAAGAAGAAGCTTATGATCAAAGGTATAGCAGTTGATCCTTTCATGCGAAACTCTACGCTATCGCAGAAATAATTCATTATTCGGAGAAAAAGTTCTATATCAATGATTGTGAAATTATATACCATGGGAAAACTACTCGCCTCGACCGTACCAAAATATCCCACATGGGAGAATGATGCCTCAGTGGTTTCACTTGCTCTAGCTAATGAGTGCGATATTAAGGGAATCAGGTTCGTGCCCCGGTGAAAGCAAATGATTATTCCTTTCTAGAATGATGCATTTACGTAAACCTGCGGTTGACTTCGCGAAGTAAATCGCAAGGCTGGTTCCGGTATTCTCAATATTTGCACACATTTGCACATGATGTTTCATTTACTCTACTCTTCACTAGTCTTTTTTTTGCCGGACAATTCTGATGGTCCGTATCCTTCCCTTGAATCCCGATAGGCTGCTACGCCTGTCATTAGATTTTCCAGGGACCGGACCAACAGAACTTGACGTACATCCATGCCGTGGGTGGTTAAAAACCCACCCAGGAGGGACTCGAACCCTCCACCCTCAGTTTAGCTGGCGAGGACTTTACCTCGCGGCAACCGGGGCCGGCTTAAATCAAGTAGACTTCTACATCTAGAAGCAGCATTTTGTTTGGAGGAATAACAAAAGGCATCGATATTAAATCCAAAATGTTTGTGAATTAACTCCAATGTGATCGAACCCATGCGTTGAAATTGATGCGTGAATAATCATAGAAATGCTTATTTCCAACGATTGCTATCTCTTCTGGAGTACCTAGTCTGATACAACTGGCATCAGTTTTTTCAAGATATTTAGAAGTTTATCTCACAAAAGCCTGCTACACAGTTACTCTGCAAATATCTTCCGCTTCACCTGTGGTTTTTCAAAGCGTGATCTCGCACAGGAGCGCGGCCATCGCTTGTACAATTCTCGCTAATCGCCGGAGGCCATCATCGCATTCGGCCGCCGGCATTGCGGCATTTGGGGCGATTAATAGGTTACACCGTCGGTGGTGGCAAAGTGAGGATTCCGGTGGCATCTCCGGGAATTGAGAGTACCACGTCCATTCGGAACACTCGGAAAGTGCTCGCCGGCGCTAAAAATGGATAGGTGGGTAGAAGAGATGTGGAGGAAGGTGGATTAGGGAGGGAGGGAGATATGGAGGGCAGGGGTTGGTGTGGGGGCGGGAGATGGGAGGAAAAGGGATACGGGGAACGAGAACACCTATACTAAGGCGGGAGTAGTACATTTTAATACGCGGGACTTTTTGTTTTTGCTCCGCAAAATTTAGGTCACCTTTTATCGTGTTAGTGAAGAGTGCTATCTAGCTTTGAAATATGACCCTCTTCCGGATAAGGTTTTAATTTTTTTTACCCCTTACCCACGAGAGTACTTCCCGGTCTGCGTTCTCAACCTTTAATTTCTATCATCGTTGCAATGGAGTGGTTGGATGGAATGCGTATTCATTTCGCGCAGACATGAAAAATAGTTCTTTTCCATTCCAATATAGACGTATGAAAGCAGAACTTCGTGATTATATAAACTAGACACGCCGATTCAAAATGCAGGTGCTCGCTTTGATGTATATTAAGACATTGAAGCCCAGAGTAAAAATATTAGAGCTCCTTTATGACTTTATCTTCTAATATGTTGCTTGAATTCTTATCATAAGTGAAATGGAGTGTTTATATTCACTGAATCAACATCAACATTGTCATCATTGCTTAGTCTATTCAAACTGACGTCTTTTATTGGTGATCTTATCTTTTTAATGCTTAACTTCCGCCGCTAAGGTTACATTGCGCAAGTACATAACCTTCACATGCTATAAAATGTCCCAATGTCATTTCAGGAATGAAATTTAAAATGCCACATGTTATGTGAAAAATGGGTTGGTAGCAGCATATTTCCAGTTAAAAATGCTTATCTTTTACGCTTACTGGCAATAGTAGAAACTATAGCACCCATAAGATAAAGATTCATTGCAAAAGCAACAGGCTTGATACATCATATTTACCGTGGAATTTAAGAAAACATTATAATTGACATAGAGCAATTTTATAACATTTTCACTCTCGCCAGGATAAGTTAATTATATGATTGCGTTTAATAGATTATCATTCATAATAACACCTCACACTGATGAAGTTTTCCAAATGATAGTACTTATAGAAGAAACTAGTATGCTGTAATATCCATTCATTAATATTAATGCTAATACTGATGAGTTGTAGCATTTTGTACCGTGTGCATAATGAATGATAGCATGTTCTTCAACTTCGCCCTCCCGTACTTCCCGTGTCGCATACCCTATACGTGGCTTGTACGGTATTTCGTAGATTATCAATGTGAACGGCAGTAATTTTTTCCTCATGAAATACGTGAATGTTAATTTTTAATAGAAGGATATCTTATAGATTTTTTACATGGAAATGTGATAATCTTCCATCGTCTTCTTCCATGTTTTGCTCATTTTAGTAAATAGTTTTGAATATAGGTATTGCATGAAGCGAGAAAAGTTCGGCGTATACCAAGTAATATATTCACAGGATATTTTGTAAGTGTTATTATTTATTAAAAGGGTTTGAAAATAAAAAGTATAATCTAAAAGTATTTACTTATTTATTATCTATTTCTCGTGAAGTTTACCCCATAAAAAGTTTCAACCCAGAGTTATCTAAAAGCTGGAGTAAAAGAATTTGAAAAGTAATTGTTAGTGAAGTATTCGGAAAACGTAAGCTTTTGCCACCCTTGTTCACTAGCTGTAAAAAAGCTGTAAAACCGTGCAAAATGTATATTTCATATTAGTTCATAGGATTTTGATTTTACTTAGAAGATGTGGCCATTAATGAAACGAGGAAAGACTTCATTTTATCTTGTATCTATGCACGGGACTGTAAAAGGTTGAGACAGATTCTTTAATGTCCTTAACATCAACCTCAATGAGTCAACTCTCATTGAGTCAACCAAATGACATAAGCTATGGGAACTCCTTGCGATTGAAATATATCGAATGACCTTTACGTTCATGAGTGTCATTCTAAGGTGTTACTATTTTGCCTATGATGGATAAATACATGGAAATTAAACAAACCACTTAATTCTGCTCCTTGCTTTCTTTATAACAGTGCTTGCTTTTTGCTTTTCGAAATGAAGACTCCTATTATTAATTTTTATTGGTTTTTATTTTTAATGTTTAAATATTTCAGACCTTTCTAAATTACTACATACCTTAATCAGTGAATAACCTAGACTATCCTTTTGAAAAATCATAATATTTTTGCTTCCTTATTAAATGTATTGCTAAAATCAATCCCCTTCTGCAGTATTTTAAATGTAATTTGAAGGCGAGCCTAAGAAGTTATATTTTTTAAACTAAGGACAGCGCGTGAACTTTAATCCGTCTCTATGACTGATGTTCTCGTTTTTTAATATAGAGGTTGAGGTTATTATCATTATCGTGCTTTTATATTCAGATTCCAGTTTGACTTGGATTGGATTATAAGTGATGGATTATTGAATTTTCCGTTTATTTATTCCAAGAAGGAGGGAGCTTGCGGTGTTACCATTCGCTTCTCTGGACATTGGTATCGTTAGCGAGGGCTAAATCCTTCGTCGCCGGATCCTGCCTTCTTGTTTCCCGAGAGCGGGCCCTGTTCACCTTCTTTTGTCACCTCTCTTCTCTCCCCTCGCCTCCTCACGATTGACAGTTTGGTGTGACCCACCGCTCAATGTCCCTCCTCCCCCACCCATCCACCACCTCCACAGCCTCCCCCTCCTCATGGACCACCACAGATTCCCCTTCCTCCTGTGCCTCAACGCCTCAAGCGACAAGCCGCCGGACATGCACCGCAATCGCCACCGTGTTCGTCGCGCGTCAACAGGGCCCGTTTCCCCACCTTAAGCTCCGCTGAAAACATTCCCTAAACCCATCGTTTCAATCTTATTCGTTTATTTTTTTGAAAATCCGGATTTCTAACGTGTAGGATTGGGAATCAGGAAAGTTTTTGATGGAAAAAGGTCAACATATAAAAAGTCATAAGTGCTTTCCTAGATTACTTATTTTGATTTAGACAAATATTTGACTCTTAAGACCAAGGAGTATCGTCAATACGTATATGTAATACCCATATAAAAGAGCCTTGCGTAGCTCTGGTTACACCTGACAATTCAACCTGTTTTGATGAAGTTTCATCGGAAGTATGTTGTGAGATAGTATAAATGTATATTAAAATCAAAGCTGAAATTTTGTCAAATGGCAATATCTTAAATGGCTTGATAAAAATCACCAGTTACGATCAAGTTATCGTAATAAGTCCAAAAATTCCAAGCAAAAAAAGTCGACTAATTGTTGCTTTTTTTTGGTTGCTTTCATCGAGATACTTTTTGACATAGATAAAGCAGTCGGCTTCAATGAATGTAAGAGGAACTGCGCCAGTTATTATACATTTTGTATGAATTATCAGCCAGTTATAGTTGTACACACTCGCATCTTCAACACCTAAGGCTATCACTCCAAGAGACGCAGCAATGACGTGAGGAATGTGTTGTAAGTCACAAGCTTGGCTATAGGGGGATAAGAGGTGGAAGTAAGTTGAGGGACTTCTTTCCTCAAGAGGACAGAATATCCAAAGGGAAGAAAAGTGAGATGACTTTTAGTGTCTTGGTATTTTTCGCCATAGGCCATGTGATCGTGAATGGTGGATGAGATAAATGAATTTATAACCTTACCTGTCCAGCTAACTCACAAGAGTATATTCTTTAATTCAAGAGTCTTTGTATAATTTTTTGTTTATCTAAACTTTTTCCTGCACATACTTATTTGGACCTGGGTTATAATTGAGAAAATTTATGTTCAGTGACAATTAATTCAATAATTTTAATTTCATGACCACGACTCAGTCGCTAAAATGCTATATTTCTTCGACCTACCACAAGAGTACCCATCCCTATCAAAGAAGCAGTTCCTTCTTTTGAGTGGTGTCTTGCCCCTTCCCACCATTCCCTGAAACACTTGACGATCTTCTTCCGTCCCTCCCCACTCCACTGTCCCGCTCTCAAATTCTCTGACCTCTCCACCCTCCAACCTCTCCTTCAATCTTTCTCATCTTCCTGCCATCCATCCTGAAGAGGACACGCTGCCCTTTACCTCGCCCCATCTCTCCCCCCGCTCAGTCTACTCCTCCCGCCAATTGCCCTTTGCCCTCCCATCTGCCCCTCCCATCTGCCCCCTCCCTCTCTTACTCTCACTTCCCCTTCTCCTACCAAAATTACCTCTTCAAGCCAATTCAACCCACTCTCCTGCTGCCCCTCCCCAATCCTCCATACTCCTCAACCGTTACCTTTTCCTCTCGTACACTCTTCAATTGGTCTCTTTTTTACACTCCCTTTCGTCCCATGACCAATCATCCAACACCCTCGGAGCATGCTTGTTGGTTTGCTTTCGACGCCAACATCCTTCTGGGAAAATATCCCTCGGCGCTTGACATTTAAGATCTCTCAAAAGTAGTTGTTGACTGGGGAGGTGACCGAAAACTGAAATGATATGCCATATTATGACTGGTAAGAGAAGGGCTCTTTTAGGAATGGAAGAGGGACGGAGAGAAACTCCAAAGTTGGCATGGGACTACGGTTGATGAGAAAGGCAAGGGTTCCGTCGGCGTCTGCCTATGATACACAAAAGATATCGGAGTGTCTACCTTTTATTACAATATCGTACTACGCGTGTTTCGACTGTCTTGCAATCATCGTCAGGTACGACTACCTCAGGACGAGTCGTACCTGATTATGACTGCAAGAATGTCAAAACACGTGTAGTACGATTTTGTAATAATAGGTAGACAGTACGATATCTTTTGTGTATCATTGAAAATTCTGTTCTGCAACATCTCGCCTGAGAAAGTGGAATTTAGGCGTCTGCCTAATTTACGACTGTACTTGAAGTTTAACCTTGACCAAGTACCAGGTTTGGGAGATCTTCGGAATGGCATTAACATATCAACAACCTGACACCATTTTAAATTCTCAGTACTTAAACTCATACCTTTCAAGAAAAGTTTATATATTTTAAATGAAGTTGTTTTTCCCAGTTTTGTAGTCTTATCTGCGATGAAACTGGAAGCCAGGTGTAAGCGACGTGAGAGAGAACTCAACGCTCTTAATCTCATCCCATGCTATGGGAACGTCCATCCTTTATCTTCTTCACTCCCTATCTCCATTTACGGTTGTTACATAAACTCGATGCTTCCCATTCGTCGTATCCATAAATGCCGCACCCATTATTTGCCACCAGAAGGCTTGTGGAGGCCTCTTGGATCGGCCCGGCACGTTCTCACCTGTCTAGGAATACATGATTTCTCCCATTTACTCGATGAGAGTCACCAGAGCTCGTCCAGCGGTGAGTCGTAAACTGTCATGCTCAAAGCCGAAAACTTTAGTCCTCGTCCATGAGGATTTTGGAAGATAAATACGGCTTTGAGATGGAATGACAGGCGATGAGTAGCAAATGTTTGACGGCAGTGGAAGGTCGATATATCCGACATCTCATTTATTCAATCCTTGGTGCTCTACAGTCATCTGGATATGTCGAATAATAACTAATGGATTATCTTCCAAAAGTTTTACATCAGGGTTTTGGCGCATTATTTATGGGTACATTGGACTTACATATAATCTTACAACATAATCAATGAATATCATGTCTAGGTTGTGACACGCTGAAAATATTTTGATTTAAATAACTTTAAAGATTGTAAAAAATTATACAGCAAAACTAAATCATATATCAAACTGAATATTCGGTCGTATGACTAAAGACGATTAAAGTATAAGAGGGTAGTGCGGTGTAACTTGCGCTGAAGTCGATCACATGCTCTGACGACATCTGAGAGGACTAATCAATGGACCATCTGAAAAACCCACGAAGTCTATGTTTTCCAAATGGCCAAATATACCAAATCACGTGTTTTTCGATAATAATATACATAATAAAAATCAGACTATCCCTAATGCTCGATGATTAAAAATCAACATCGTTGTAAATGAACTGAATGGTTACGTATGTAGCCTTCCTATCTCATTTCTATACTATGCTTCACGTCTTATCCACGTATTCTCATCTTTAAAACTCCAATTAGAATCTTCAAGGACTGCAGTATTCCTTTTCCTGTAGTTTAGTCCACTTAAAGTAATTTCAATGCCTTTAATGTGAAAACATTTTCGTGAGACAACTAAGTACGCAAACCTTCGAGAGGTATTCCAAAATTATCAAGCAAAAGAATTTTAAGTATAACTAAATTTGAATTAACATTTCATGAGGAATTGTGTACCATTATATTCCAGTCATCGTCATGTATTTCCATTAATGATGATATATACCTTTTAATCTTTGTACTCTTACTTAAATGCGGTTAATGACGTGAATCCTTGATTTCCCCATGGCATGCTCGTTATCTTGGATTTCTTCTTCCATTTGGCTGACTAATCCTCGTTCACATTCCATTCACTCTTTAATTCCTCACCTCTTCCACCCCCACTGTCGCTAATGCTGTTGCAGTTCACATCCGCCCCTCTCGTGCCTCCGCCTACGTCCGCGTTGCATTACGCGGATCAAGGGAGGGAGCGGAGTAGGTACATATATTTCTCCCGCACTAAATCCTCCCCCCCCCTCCCATATGCGCATTGCCCCCGTCTACCTTCAGTAATGGTGAGCTCAATGGTCCAAGTCGATCGCGCCTTGTAAAGACATCAATTAATCAACCCGCTCCAGCCTCGCTTTCCGCCCATCTCCAACAACCCTTTTCCAAGATCTACCCTTCCCTCCTCACTCCCATCCCACTCCAACTCCTCCAACGGCTGAATCCCTTCCACCCCCCCTTTGACGCCTCCCCTGCGCCATTAACTTTCTTCATTTAGGCCGTGGTCTCCCAGTCCCGCCTCACAGCGCCCCCTCGATCCCTTCTTCTTGCAGACCCCGGAGCGGTTCAAAGTAACCTTTCTCCCCGCTTGCCTCTGATAACCTTCTTCTTCCCCACTTCTCACCCCTTCCCCGTCTCCTCTTCTTCCTCCCCACATTTCCCACACCCTCCGTATTTCTCCTCCTCCTCCACACCGTCTCATCTTCTTCATCCTACTTACTCAGGCCACTGACGAAAAATCACCGCCCCCTCTCCCGCTTCAGAAAGCCTCCCACACGCTTGCTTCCAAGGCGGAAAGATTCTCCTCTTCTCTTTCAGTATTGCTTTTCTATTTGACTTTGCTCGTCTCTTTCTTCCTAAGATCCCCGGGCCTAAATTCGTTCTTGGCTCTTTTGAAACTCTGCTCCGTACTACTGCTTGGGCCTCACTCTCATAATCACACCCTAGTTCGTCTCTCTGCAGGCTTGCCCCACCTCCCTCCCTCCTCCGACCTGCAACACCGCCCATCCGATATCCCATCATCCCCCTCGCATTGCCTCTCCGTCGAGTACCTTGAGACTCTTCGACCTTCCTCTTGCTTCGACGCCTCTCCCAGGATATATGACATACGCCTGACGGCCTGCATTACTCCTGAGAGAGGTCATAGAGGAATGACGGCAACGACGACTGCCAGTAGTAAGTCCTATCCCCCTAATCCTATCCGCTGGTGCTTGGGCGGTGAGGATTGTGATGAGTTCTCATCCCCCAGGATATCAACTTTAAAAAAGGAGGTGGACGCGAACGCCCATGACCAACTTTGCCAAGTTACAACTGATTGTCAGTCTCCTCGGAGATTCCATCTGAAGGGTGGCCAAGTGGCATCCAGCCAAAGCACCGCTTATGGTGTAAAGGTGCCAAGCATGCTAAGGAGATGAGATATTCACAGAAGAGGAGATTTGTAAAGGATTAACCTAATTTTTCTTCTTGGTTTTGAAGTGCCTATCTGTTAGTCTTAAAATAAATATTATTTTAATTATACTAATGCCCTGACATTAGAAATGACTTTGTTTATCAAATATTAATGTACTAAGTTTTAATTAAATTGTATATTACCTATTTTAATGTCGTAAAAAATGAATGTGCTACATTCACAATAATCATTTACTAATTCAGTCCAACTTTGAGTTCAAAATCCACATAAACAGTCTCTCAGTCCTCACTTGAATCTTAATTCTCCGCTTATTATTTGTAATGGGTAATATTTCAAAACCATTAGTAACTCGGTGGAGAAATAAGATTTTTACTTCCCCAGTAATAACTAGTACTTACTTAGATAAGGTATAAATTTGGTAATTACTAGAATTAAAACGGGCTCGTACCTCGAAATAATTTGAATCTTTTGGAGTTTGTATTTTTTGGCGGAAGTCAGCGCATATTATTACAACCTTGTGATGACTTGTTAGAGGTGAAGCATACAAAACAATTCCAATTTTTGATTTGATGTAAGCAAAATAAACTCGCTTTTGTAACAGTCGAGCGGGTATTTATTCCACCTGTTAATCGCCAATTTTTACTCCCAATACCACTAATAATATTTTTTATATAAATGGCTAGCTTATTCACTTGATCGTATCTAATCTAAGTTACAGACCTTTTAGCTACAGTCTTGCTCCAAACAAGAATATTGACGCCCTTTTACAATTTGGTCAATCTCGAACTACATGGCAGAGCATTTTATTCACCCTCTCCACGGTTCTAACATGCGCCCGACCAGTGGTGACGCAATAATTGGCCCGCTCTTTAACATTGAATATCATTGTTCGCAGTCCGTCAGATCGGCCATTAGCGCGCTCGTGGGAGGCAGACGGTCAGACAGAGAGTTGAGTATGTCCATCAGTCTCATCCAGGGTCGTGCGCAGAGGTGCTGAAGTGAAGAGAAACCAGACACGCCCCGAAATTAGTATGCTCTGCTCGGAGTATGCCGAACTTCCCGATGGCGTCCGTCGGAGGCGACGCAATTTGCGCTCCCTCTATCGATGCAAACACACAACCAACGCCCTCAACACACCACACGCCACTTCCTCGTCACCCCCAGTCCTTATCTTGCCCATCCCGTTCCCTCTTTGATCCACCCCCTGCTGCCCCAAGGCCACAACACACACCGCCGCTGACCAGTCCCGTCCCTCAACGCTCCCGTGCGGTAATCGAACTCGGGAGCGTGGCGATGTGGCTTGCCTCTGCGCGCATCCCTTTACACCGCGTGAGGCCGTTGGAGGAGACGAAGGGTACACTAGTGGACAGCGTGGATAGAGAGAGAGAGAGGGATGCTGTCGGAGGAACGTGGCTAGCCTCCCTCTCTCTCATCGCAATCTCCACCTCGCACAAAAGGACAGGTGGTTTTTCATATCAAAGGGGAACCGACGCAAAGGCTTCTCCGCCCGTTGAGGGCTTTCCTCGAGTGGTGGCCGGACGTGCGTGCAGTTGTAGTCATCGAAGAGTGGGCGAAGGACTCCGTCCCCAGCACTGCGCTGGGGACGATATTACGATGCAATCATTAAGGTGTGCGATACATTAAACAGGGTGGCGATCGTCATGGAAAACCTGGAAATGTCAGAAAAACTGACATAGGTATCCTCGTTATTTTTATACCATTACGTTTATCGGCCAGTCTTTTTCGCCCTTTATGTTGACAGCTAAAATTTCGTCCGTCGCTGACGTGCATGGAATAATCAATTCTTGGAGTAATCAGTTGTGAATCTTAGTTATTTAGTTGTGAATCAGAGATAAAATGTATCCTATTTATGTGTCCTTATTACGATATTTGCCTAGGTGTGTTAAAAGTCATGATCACAATGTATTGCGCTCATCACAAGTAATCCGAGGCTATGTTGTTCGGAAAATTCTACCTTGCTTTTTTTTCACTTCCGAAACTCAGGTCGAGAAGTAGCGGGGGCAGTGTAGCTTATGGTAAATACATGCTTTCAGTTCTAAAAATACGAGACGATGATTAGAAATTTAGAAAATTTAAAGCCGCCGTAGAAAATTTAATTCAGCAGAAAAAATACTTCAATAATAGGTGGCCCTTTGGGGATTCTTCCCTGCCAGCAGTCACGGAAATGTGTGGCAGGAGTTGTTAGGACATAAGCCATTTATCAAGGAGGGAATGGGAAACGGTTATGGGTAGAAGACGAAAGTTACCTACATGTTAAATGGGGTTTTTAATGTCTCTTTCATTGTTCGTCAAATGCCCTAAGCGTATTCGGGAAAAAAGGAAAATTTGTATCGATCATTTCATAAAATGCATTTTTTGTTTATTTTTAGCCATGATAACTCTCAAAATATAGGGAGGGAGATTGATCATAATTTTGTAAAATAAATATATCATTGCATGATAATCGACATTTTTCGTATGGAAGTATGATAAGCTGCAACGAAATACACAACGTTAGGATGTGGGAGTTATTTTCATATGTGTCCCATGAAATTAATGATAGTTCCATCGAAAGCTGTGGCAGTAATTTCCACAAACACTAGGAATCATCTTTCATGTTTCACCATAAATCAGTATTTTTTCGATATAAAACGGCTTAAAACACTGTAGTTACCTTCTCTAATTTCACGTCCGTGTAAATAAGAAGTAGAATAGCACATGGAAAGGTAGTCTTTATTTAAGTCAACCAACTACTTAGCCAAAGCAATTAATATAGGCCGAAGGCAAAGATTTAATAAATATTTTACTTTGAGTGTTGCGCTTAATGGAACCGAAACATGGACAGCCAAGAGGAAAGAGGAGAAATATCGAGAGGGTTTTGAAGTGTTGCTGTGAAGAAGAATGGAAAGATTAAAAGGGAGTGATAAAGTGAGATACGAGGAAGTGCTGGCAAGGATGAATGAGAAAAGGAATATTTTGAGATCAATAAGAAAGAGGAAGGCAAACTGGATAATACACGTCCTGAGGAAAGATTTCCAGCTGAAAAGAATATTAGGATAAAGATCGAGGGAAAGGGAGGGAGTGAAAGACTTTGACAGAAATTATGAATGGAAGGAGTTACGAAGAGCTTAGGGAAGCAGCAGAGAATTAGTGAGCATGGAGGGAGTATTTCAGTTGAAACCTGTCTGAGAACAGATTCGCTCTATAAGAAGAATTTGTATCTTTTCTCTCTTTTCTATGCCTTCCCAGCTTTTTAACAATTCTATCACTCTCTTCAGTGTGTCGTTACTACACTATGTCCTAAATCCGAATTTTCTCTCCTTTTTTATGCCTTTATCGCTTTAACTTTCTCCTATAAGACACATAACTCTTCATTTGTTTTTATTTCTAAGAAGCTTGCAATTTTTATGCTTCTTCATACCTATACTTTCATAATCAGCTCTCCCCTTCCTTTCATAGCGACCAAAACTCTTTGCTATTCAACGCTTCGCTCCTTTTTTATAATGTTGACAAATCTTTTTGTTTTGTCATTGGTAAAAATTCCCAACATAAATTTACCCCGTTTCAAAAGGCTTTATTTACTAGGTTAATTCATTCATTACTGTTGTCACTAAACCCATTATCGTCCGTGATACTCCCTAGGATCATAATCAGTTTCATTTTGCAATAGGTTTTTTCCTCCGATAATCATATTTAATATTTCCTTCCGACTCGGAAACGAGCCTATAAGATTTTGCTTTTTTCTGTACACAGAAAACACAAATCTAATAGGATTCCACTCGTATAGTTTCAAAATGTTGCCACTAAAAGAGAATTTTTTCTTTTGGTTCAGTTTTGTCAGTCAGTCAAAATGCCAGTTTCTTTACTGACTAACAACAAAAAGACAGGCATTAATTCATGAAAACCAAAATATTGTTCTGCACATTCTTCCTAAACTCTGGTGTGATATGGGGAAGATTATTGTATTATAAATTTTGATAACCACTTAGCCATTATTTGAAGGACATTTTTCCCTGAAATAACGTCAACACCACTTTAGATTATGAGGTTTTATGTAGCATAGTACGATGTGTGATGCATTTCAATGAGTAACGAAGTGTCATTCGACGAAAAATGCGCAATAAAAAATTGATTTCGCACAGCGATATTGAAATCTGACGAGATCTCACTCCCATCCTCACCCCCAGTCATCCCCATCTTCAATTCGTTTGGCATCATGACGGCGAAGGGGTGAGTCAGACGAGCTTTAGACGAGCCTCCCTCCTCCCCTCACGGCTCAGGAGCGATGATGCGATGCGGAGAGTAGGGTGGGCACGCAACCCGGCAACAAAGAAGTGTCCCCGTGGGTTGCAGCATATCCAGGCGTGACGAGGCGATTAAATAGCCTGCTTCTGGGCATTAAATTCAGCATGAATGAGCACACGCGACCTCTTCTGCAAGTCCAGGAATCATGGGCGCAAGTGACGCCACAAATTGAGTCCACCAATGAATGAAAGATAAGCCGAGAAAACTATTAGCCCCCAGAGCTTCGAGTGCTCAGGGGTTCATATGTCGCAGTCGTTCTTTTAATAGTGACCCTCGGATTAATACATCCATCACAGTCGTTTAAATTTTCTTCATTGTGGCAAGTTTCAACAGTTTCTTCAATTCACAGTACTTTCTTCAGGGGAGCTTAAGGAGAATGACATTGTCTTTGACATGCAAATGTATATTTTTGAAAATGGCGGTGCTTCGCTGTAATACCTTATTGTGGACGTGCATCGCTATAATCCTTCACATTGTTTTAATTTTATTTTCTTCCTGCTGAAGCCTGTATTTTCCTTAGAATTAACATCATTATAAAAATCATCGGATGGCATGTTTTTCTCTTGACTGAGAAAAATACAAGCTTTTTCCGCGGCCCTCACACAATGTTTATCTTCTCCGAAGACCCTCTAGCTATCTAAAGTTGAATGCGTGTATATCTAATGTCTGGTCACAAGGTCCCATTTAACTCATTTACACTGAAGTATCATGTTCATTGCCATCGTTTAGAAGAATTGAAAAATTTAGCACTATATTTAAATGCAAAGAGATTTGTGATATCCTTTATTTTCACGTAATCACTTTGAACCCCTATATGTTTTTACAGCCTTAAAGCAAAACGTATTTATCAAAAGTCATTTTATTTTAACATTGAAAGTTTTTCTAGACTTTGAAAGTACTTTGTTACCTACAGAAATAATAAACTCGGGGAGATTTTATTTCTTAGCTATTTTATATAAGTGTAAAAAGCATGATATCGCCTGCTCAACTTATTTGTAATTTTTTAAGGGCGTTGGTATCTTCTGTTTGTTTTGCCATATTCAGTGGTATTGTGTGACGATATTTTTGGTTTTCACCTCAGCTGGAGGAAAGACATGTGGGTCTCCAAGGGTCATGGGCTTATGTCACGACGCGCGGCTTGTCGATCAATTGGAGGAGGTGAATAAATTATAGGGGACGCCCCACGAGAGAGCTTTAGCCGAACCGTTCTTTCCACTTCTTCCTTCACCTGCCCACTCGGATTCAGGGTATTTTTTAGACAATGTGGCAGGTTATTTGTATTTTCAATACTGGGGTAATTATCAAATTAGTATCTGACAAAATCAATCCTCTCTTTCCCACTCCATGTAATATTTTTTTATCGTCCAAAGACTTATATTTTCGAATGAAACAGAGTATTTGTTAGTAGTTTAATGAAGATACAACTACCGGGAGAGCTTATAGCTTATGGAAGCTCTACATCCAGTAGAGGCGTGTCCTGGAAGAGACTATAGTGAACGGAAAGAAATGGTCATTAATGGCTTTGTACTGTCCACTTCATTCATTTCGTACTTTTTGTTGAGTACTTTCGTACATGCTGTTTACATTTGTTTGAGCTGTCACGCGGCATTCATCAGGTAATTAGCTTAAACCGTTTTCTGCTATATACGTGCGTATTTCAGTCCCAAATCGGAGAAGGGGATGGGAAGGAGCAAATGTTTATATGAGGAAAGGAAAAATTATCTGGCGTGAGTAAGAACGGGCATAAAACTACAGTTACGGAATTCAGCCCTTAGCTCGTTCTTCAAAATACAATGTACATATGTAAATATCGGAAACATATTAGAAATAAATAATTATTATGAAACTGCAGTGGCTTTAGCAGATGGGTTCACAGAATTATGTTTTCATACCGTGTATACTTGAGTCTTCTAAGCTAAAGAGCATTTCAGTAAACATTCTTGTTTCTCTCTTATATACTACGATAAAGTTCTTGATACCCCTCAACGGTGATGCAATTTTATACCTTGTCAATGGAAGTGTCCAGTTGACAATTTCGTTGGGGTCATCTGCCATCAATATTCATGCCCAAGGAGTGTCACCATTACGATTACGCCTGGATTACCTGTGCCCAGCAGATGTGTATGCAACAACATTTAGTCAGTTTGGTCCCCGCACCGTCCTGGTTTTCGGCCAACACGATTCCCGGAAGTGCCACGGAATGTACCTGTGGCCACTGAGGATGCTCATTTGTCACGCATCACGCCGCTCAATTGTCGAGGTACTTTACAGTCCCACCGCTCCGTGGTCTCTTTCGCAATCAGCTGTAACGTTCTCAAAAACATTTTGTCCCGTGTATACCTTGGTAGCTTGGCACGTAGGTATGCACACGTGGATGCATTTCTGCCCTCTCCCTTTTGAAAAAGATTTAAAGAGGCTTGTTTGGACCACGTTTAGATGACATCATGGCCGTGAAGTAATGGATATCTCACATCACTCAGTGACGCTATGGCTCTCTCCTTTTGTAGGCTCGTCACGTGGTGGGCAAAAGTGACGCAGCAGAGGTGCACGGAGGTCAACACCTGTCACGAACGGTGAAATTCGGTTTCTGTACGAGGTGTCATATCACTTGAGCGGTGGAGCGTGCGCTTGAGGCATTTGCATCAAATTGTGAAAGCTCTTTTTGTTCCCAATTTAGTTTGAGGGCATTTTACCTTTGTATCCGCGCACTGTACTAAGCTTGCTCCGTAAATTGCTTCAAGCGGGCATTTTAGGTATGTAGAAAATCCACGAGTGTGATATAGTGCGAATGCTTGTGGGAGGGTTTGCTTCATAATTTTGTTGATGCCCTTCTAATAAAACATTGAATATCACAGTTAAGACAATGTCTTCATAATAAAATAAGAGGCAGTAGTAATTCGTGTTACTCTTATGTGATAGAAATAAAAAAAATCTTTATTAAATATTATGGTTTACTCAATAAACATGATCTGCATAGCTGAGAATTCTGTTTTATGGCGCAGATGTAATCAGAGTAAGTAAATGTAACTATGATTTAATTTCTTTAAATTTGCATCCAGATCCTGCAGTTTGCATTTTTTAAATCTTGCATGCAAAGTTACGTGAGTGCTGCCAATTCATAGTAAAAGAATCGTTTATCTTCTAAGTCCTTTGCATAGTGCTCATATTATTTCCCTTATTTATTTTCAACCTTGAAATTGTATTTATATTGTTGCTGTATCTAAGGATCCCGTTGCTAAGATTAAGTGAAATAAATGCATATGCTTTTGATGTTATTTATCGACTCCTGCGTTCTAAATTTCTCACCAGGGAGAATTCCAATTGCAATAAAATTCTATCATTCCCGAAGGTACACTTTAATTCTTTAACGTCGTCACATATTTTTCTTTCCGTAAGATATTCTGTGAAAGCTGCCCATGTGTTAACGGCCATTCTCTGTCTTTTGAATATCTACTCTTTTCAATGCTCTGTTTCAATGACACCGCAGTGGGACACTAAATATTTCGTGATATAGTGGAAGCCGACTTTTTTGTCCATACGTCTCCCTGTTGGAGCTTTTGATCACCGGCGTCCCAGTTTTATCTCTGATTTTATAGTTGCCGACTTTTTTCGGGTCTTAGTTACTTTTGGAGTGGGAATAACAGTTGAAACTGACTTATTTTGTTACCTGCCGTGGAATCTCACAAAACATAGTGACAAATTGGCTTGAATGCCGTTAAAATCTTGCCTCATTCCTCTCTCCCTTTCTTCTTTTTTTGCACTGCGTCCATTACCAGCACTCATTACGGCCGTAGATTTATGGATTGGGCGACGGGGTGAAACGCGCCTGCGTCAGAGAGGAAAAAAAGATCAGTTTGCAATGTGTCCGTTGCTTTAGAAGCTACCCCAAAAAACTCTCCCTGCCAGGACTGTTTTTATGGCAGAAGGTGGTCCAGCGCAGCCCCTGTGCCAGATTTTCATTTTTTTCTCGTGACCATAATCTTTTTTTTGTTTATTTCCCACGTTTCGATTCTATTCGCGCACTCAGCCGCACGCATGTGCCATTTTGTAACACCTTTAAGCGCCGCACCATGGAAACAGATGAATGAGGTGGTTTGTTTCACAAAATTTACCTTTTTAGTCTGAGGTGTGTCTGAAAAATTAAGGAAAACGGCTTTAACTCACGCTGTAACCGGTAGATTTGGATCATATTTCTTGCCATGGATCATGTAGAATTAAATTACATTGATCATTTAGGCAACTGTAAAACGGTAGACAAAACGAGCCAAGTGAACTATAATAAAAATAGATATATCTTTGGGCAATGCACATTCAAATAAATCACTCCCTGAGTTTCACTACTTTTATGTAAACAAATTGATTTTATCATTCTATTATGCATGGCTTTAGATTTGGAATACACAGTTAAGCAAACTAAAGAGCATTAGATTTAGAAACACGTTTTGAATTTCGACATCTATTATTAAAAAGACCAATCTACTACTCATTTTATGAATTCTAAACTGTGCAGAGGGGTAAAAAGGAAAATATGAGTTAGTGTACTTTTTTCCTCGACATAGGCTTGCTACTCCTTACGTGAGAATTCTCCAGCAATTTTGCTGCCTTTAAAATGCTATAAACGATCAAATTTATCGCTTGAAGGGATGTGAGACTTATTCTTAGTTGCTTACAAGATATGTACACTTTATTTCACCGTCAATAATCATGCTTTTAGAGTCTTTTTTTCTTAACGCACCCGAGTGTTCAGCATTTTCATCGCTTCTGCATATTGTACTACATCGACTCTTTGCGGTGCTGTATCTCTGTTAGGGAGGAGCTGCTATCACAAATTTATCAGACAAAAAAAGCTTGAATTAACACTCCCTCTCACCTCCAGTAATTAACGTAGATTTCTCCTGAATCACCTTGTAATTAGACTTCTTTGTCTTTTTAATTGAAGGAAAAACCTAATTTTAGGCTAGCACGGTGCGTAATTGCTGGAGGACGTAAACTGCATAATCCATTGCCTCTTCCAACCTTATACGAGCACATAAGCCTTTTCCCGCTGTCATTTTTGTAGATGATACTGTCGGAATTATTTCAGCCGCGCGAGCGCGTGCGGTCCTGAGGTTCGTTCGCACGCAGATGAATGCGAGGAGACGGCGGGGTGCAGCCTTTGCATTATTCGGCTTCTGCCCCCTCCCCCTCCTCCCAGCAACGGGAGCCAGCCGCCTAGACGTCCCCCGTTGCTCGTTTGCGTGTTGGTCCCCACCCTCCCCCCCTTTCCGGTCCCGCCACCTGCTGCCCCACCCATCACGGCCCCCGGAGGGCACGTCCTACCCCATGCGCCGCCCTCCCTTCTTTCTTCCCATTATTGAATTTTTCACCGCCAACCGCCGCAAACCAGGCTCCCGAGTCTTTTCTTATACATGCCCACCCTCCGAACACTCCCCCGCCTCCAGTCCCCCTCCCCCGATCCCTCCTCCCTCTATCGATTATTTACCTGAGCTTTAACTTGTATTCCCGATCCCTTCTCTATCAGTTTCTCCCCTCCTTCCCCCCCTCCACGAACTCCCTGAGGTGGTCATATCTCCGATTCCTCCCGGCAGCAGCAGTCCGTCCTAACTAATCCATTACGGACGGCTGCGCCCCGGCTTAACCTCCGACCTAGTCTTCTTCTTCCTCTCCTGCCTCTTCCTCTTTTCCAATCCCTTCCTCGTCCCATTTCAACCCCTCCCTGTCTCATCCCTGGCCTCTCTTATCGCTCCCTTCCCTCTTCCCTTCCTCCCTCTCGCCCTTATCCTTTAAAAGGTTTCTTATTTTTTTCTCCCATTCGCTTCCATATCTTTGCCCACCTCCTCTCGCCTGAATACTTCATTTCCAATCTTTTTTCACTGGCCTCTCCGTTCACTATCGAGTGCTTTTGTTGATGTTGAACTCCACCTCTTCCCCGCCCTCCCCCGTTTTGCTTTTATCCACGAGATAGTTTTCTTCTTATACTCCTGACTCGAGTTTTTTCCATCTCGCTGAACGTAATGTCTCCATGCTGCTAAACGTCACTTCTTCGGCCTCTCTCCGTACTTTATGTAAATGCGATTCCTAAAGCCTGAATCACATAATACTTGACCTTTTACAAGTCCGAGGACGCTAGCGAGTACTGGATTTCTAGTGCGAAACGTAGCATGCTTGAAATCTTTCTAGGAGCTATCAGACGATATTTGAACTTGCACAAGGTCTGTTTAGTAGATCTTTGATCTAGTACAGTCACGGAAGGAGTTTGACGAGCGAAATGGATGATATAGAACAAAGACGACGGTTTTTAGCCGCTGCAGCTCCTCATCCTCAATAACCTCAGGTACCCAAGCCATTGTGTCTTGTTGTGAGGTTTGAGTTGTTTATTTGATCGCAGGAAATAGTAATCGTCACGAGGGACTATGGAGGCGCTGACATCAGAAATTGACGACCACATTGCAAAGAGCAAAGGTGATTGGTCGGCGGCTACTAGGTCCTACTAGGAACAAGTATCAAACTAGTACCACAACAATTACGAAAACAAGGATACCAACTAGTATGCTAGCGATCATTCAGAATTTCCGGTATGCTTGGTCTGTATCACACGATATTTGACATTGCACAAGTCGTAGTATTCAAGTAAGCATCCTCGGACTTTTACAAGATCAAGTATTGTGTGATACAGGCTTAAGATATCTAAGCAAAAGAATGCTTTCCTCCATCGTCAGCTCAAAGAATGTCAATAAATATTTGACCGCGAATTTTTATTCTAGAGATGGTTACTTGTTTTCCATGTATGTGTTGCCATTACATTGGAAGCAGATGAATCACAAATGTTCGACTCATAGTAGATTTTCCGTTCTCTGCAAAAGTTAATGTAACCCGGGAACTCCATTTCCTCAGTAGGCAGAAGTCCATTGCCTCATCAATAGCCTGGAACTCCAAGGAAGCGCACTATGAGCCTGAATCGGTTGAGCAAGGGCCTACTTATCGTTGCTCATATGCTTTGTGGCGTAGCATTAGCCTTTGAAGCACCTAAATAGAATTTATGGATATTTTTATAGTTTTTCGTGGGCAAAAGACTATCTCACGATAAAATTTTTTTTTTCACCAATGAAAAAATAAAGAATCATCGTTGACGATACAGTTGTAGCGCTCATGTTACTAATCTGCTCAGTGTATGCAGTTAGAGATTCAGTAGATTTTCCTTGTGAAATCATGAGTATTTGGCGCATGTTTTTTTAATTGGTGCCTCTGGTTTCACCAATCACTTTCGTTTCAATTCATCCATTTCAAAAATCACAATTTTCTATTTTCACACAGGAAATGACCTTAATGAATTTTTTTCTACTCTGCCGAACATTTCTTGTTCTTCTCAGCATTCTAAATTTGAATACCCAAACTGATCTAAAATGCCCTGAATATGTACTCCACCGCGGAATAGCGTTGAATTCCTGTTCACTAAGTTATCAATTCATTGCCTTCGGTGGCCGAGTTCCCCCACCGCCTCTGTCCTGCCCTCCGCAATTTAAACTTTTCAGCAGTGCGCTTCACAAGGGTGTTTTCCAACCGCTAAAGTGAGCTCGTATTTTTGGGGTGAATAAGTAATATGTCTCGGGTATTAAATATTAAAGGGCCGTTATGGCGGGCACAGCTCGGAATTAAAGCCAAAACTTGGTGAAGCTCCATTTCCTGCACTCCTCCTCCAAAGGGCAATACGTCTTCGCCCATCTGTTGTCATCTGTTTGAAGGATAATGCCTGGTTCTCATACGTTCTATGGAAAGTCCTCTAATTTACTTTATCCTTTGGCTGTTATTTGATGATAGGTGTTGAAATGATCTTTTTTCACGTGATACGATCCCCACGGTAGTATTTCTACTATATTTTAGTAATGAGTCCCTGGTATTTGTCTAATATGCTTGATTAATCATAAATATTCACTTATTGGAGAGCATTTTGATGTTTACCATTGCCTTAATTTGAATTGGACGTAGCCCATCCCTCAGATGTAATTCTTTGCGTATTTTCGTTCAATAATATTTTTAGACGAATCAATGTTTTTACTGTGTGCCTCTGAAGTCAATTGTAATTTTTTCTCGATAATCCTAAAAAACAATTAGAGTATAAGTAATTATTGTGAGGAGGGAGCCTTAATATGAATTCGATCTCACACGAATTCGAAATCGTTTTTCTATGCTTCCTCAAAGTTCTGTGATCAAAAATGATTCCTGGGAGAAATGGCATCTAGGTATCACATTTTATCACATAAAAATTCCTAGGTGACTAAATTACATCTACATCTATATACTACCCCGCGAGCCACCATATTGGCGTGTGGCAGGGGGTGCCTGATTACCTGATTAATCCAGCAAGATGCTTTTACCTAAGTAGTGCCTTCAGAAAACAATACCAAAAAAAGAAAGTATAAGATAACTGCAGTTTTGAGATTGTGGCGTAATTCCATTGGTTTTTAATGCAAATGGTTTCTATTTCAATTCCCTGAAGATGAAGAAAAAGTCGTTCTTCGAAACGTTGAGTGACATGGCGCCTCAAATCCGGAGGAATACACGAGAGACCTTTATTTGGCATGTGGTAACTCGAGAAGGCTTGGTCAAACAAACTCGACCTCAAATTGTTTTAATGTATATTTGCCTATGGAGTACCTATGCTATACGTGCAACAAGATAAATTTTGGCAAAGAATGCGGACTAAAATAATGATTTTGATGTTATGGCCCCATGGATTGGCCATTTGGGATCTATTTATGAGCAGTCTAACGACAATGATCGCTCAATTACATCCTCTCCCGCCAATTTCGAGGTGTAGAGTTAAATTTGCACCTCGGTATGTTTTTCCTCAAGCGGAGCTTGGGTCTTTGTGAGCGTATTTTATTGTTAGCATTTTGCATATCATTGGAAAACGCCATAATGTGTCGTTGTCCTTACATATATATAAAAAAAAAGTAAATAGTAAAGGTGGACTGGAATGCTGCTTTTAATTCTCTTGAGTTATGGTAATAGAGAAAAACTGTGTTAAAAATATCTTCTCTTAAATCAGAAATCATAAGGTAATCCTTCATGTAAGAGGCAAAAGAAATACATGTGGTCCAGACAATTTGTCGGTGAGGTATCCTAACGGATGATACCTATTCGGAATCCGTTGGTTTAAATGAGGATGCGGCCTCTTTTGACTTTTACTCAAGAGTATGACTTTTTATGTGAGCCTAGTCTCTGTGAAAATCTTCAGGAGGACGAGGAAAGTACCTAGCAGTCCCACTAAGCTAGGGGTGTGAATTTATTACGCATTTGAAGTACGTAATTGGTTTTCTCAGATCCCACTCGTCCGATTGTTTAATGATAGATTAGTTTAATGATAGATTGTCCGATTAATTATTGAAAACTGTGGTTCCTTTTCCCGATTTGGAGGTATTTATAGCAATGCGAAATAATGAGACTAAAGTATTAGCGTGAGTTAATATGATGCCAATGCTTTTAGCACAATATGTATAAAATAACATATTTTATGGTGTTTTATAATGATATAAACTATGTAAATGGCTACACAGTAAAAATTGGATAATACCGCCTTATATTATTGTTGATTGAATTTCTGGAGTGAAAAAAGAGCTTCTATTCTACCAATGAGATGCTTAAAGACAATGTCTCCCAAGATAGAACCAAGATTGCATAGTTGCTTTCTCTTCTAGCGCACATGTCAGATAGTCATCTTCTACTCTGATTACTCATTGGTGACGATAAAAAATATACAGAATATTCTGTTAGCGTCTAAGACCTAAAATATACAACTATTGCATCATCCTCTATTTTTATTTACAGTATTTCTTTCCAGCCATTTCATTCGCATTAATCAAAAAAGCCTTCCCAATTTTTGGTATTACCTCAACCAGTACCCACGCGGATTTTTCATGGGTACCGGGCCACCTTACCAGCTGTCTGAGATTCCATACAGTCCTTTTAAATTATTTTCGTCGGCTATCCAACAATGACACGTATGCATGATCACGAATATAGTTCCCGAAATAATAATGTACGAGGGTAGCTATGCTCATCGCTCGTTTCCACGACAACGAGAAGTGCTCCAGAATATGAGTTCTGGCTCATGGGTTCAGCGAAGTTTCCAGGAGATATCGCTTTCGACAATCATCCCTCTCTCATCCGGCATAAAGCAATTTCACCTCTGCTTACAACTTGTCAGTTGATTAAATTTCACGGCGAGGGACTAAGGGAAGGGTGTTGGGGGGAAGAGAGAAGTAGGATGGGGAAGCGGACTACTCGTCAGCCGGGAGAGGGAGGCAGTGCACAGATAGCCGCGAGGCTTTCCAATAAGCCGTTTATAATTTTGACCTTTTTTTCAATAGTTCCACGCCGCAAACAGCATCAACTGCGGACCGCTTGGGAAATGAGGAAACGGGGGGAGGGGGCGTGGAAGGGAAGGAGGGCGGGATGGTGAATGTTTTTGTTTTTTTTTGGGTGTCATTTGGGAAGGAGGGCAGCTGTGTGTGTGGGAGGCAGGGGCCTGTTGTTTCGGGCTCTCGTTGGCTCGCTGAACGGGTCAGCGGCGGGGTGTCGCACCGCTGTAGTTTCCGTCCCGTCCGGGGCCCCATCTCGTGGGACTACACCCCCGCCCCGGGGACATAGCAATGGATTAGATGACCACAAACTTTAATCGGATGACGGAGGGGCTCCCAGAGGCACCATTCCGAATGGACGTAATGCGGTGGAGGTTCAGTGGGTTCGTTGCACGGATGGGCAGTGATTTCACGTGTGCCCCCCCACCCTCGAACCACCCTCCCCCACCCCCGAACATTTCAAAGTGATGAGGGGGGGGATTTATTCACCGCTGCCACGAGCGTGCTTCTTTCCAACTTTCACAAATTGCAATTAAAGCCGTGATT
Source organism: Ceriagrion tenellum (assembly GCA_963169105.1). Lineage (NCBI taxonomy): Eukaryota > Metazoa > Arthropoda > Insecta > Odonata > Coenagrionidae > Ceriagrion > Ceriagrion tenellum. The sequence continues at coordinate 17,240,833 of OY720635.1, forward strand.
TCATAATTTTTCATTCCAGCTATTTTTTGTGGAGCTCTCTCCGTAAGCGGTAGACGCATCTCAAGTGTATTATGTTTAGCTTCCATGCGCGCCGGAGAAAGTATTGTGTTTTGAGCCGTTTTTTTTAGATTCATTTTAGAATGCACGTTTTGAGGTCACCAGAGAACGCTATGGATTTATCTGTGTGTATGTGTAATGTGTACTTCAGTGAGTGAGTGTTGCCGACAGAAAAAAAATTTGTTGTTACTCGCTTATAAATGAAATGGGGATATTTGATTTTTGTCCTCCACAGTTTATCCTTCATTGAGGAATATTTCGTTAAGAAAAACTGCATCAAAATGCAAGGAATATTAATTATAGATCTTACTCTTCAGAGGAAGTATACATCCTTGATCTTGGAGTGCAAATGGTTGCTCTATTAATTACATGTTAACTGCTGTCCTTCAATCTGCATGAGACCATAATATTGCAAATATATTATTTCAGCCCATTTTCAAGGCACAATTTTTATTACTTGCCCCTGCCTGTGGGGATTTTGAAATTTTGCAATAATTGTACACATTTTATTGGCAGTCATAATTGTTCTCGGAGCTTCATCATGAGTGAGTCTTACCTGCGATGATATGGTGAAAGCGTTCCAGCTTTAGAGAGGGAAAGTTCACTTCCATGTTAATTTATGATATTTAGAGACTATCTTCCTGTATACACGCTTAGGGAACAGTTTGAAACACAGCCCCCTCTCTCCAACTTGAAATTCTTCTTCGGTTAGATACCAAAGAGTGGCGCTCGTGGTCACAATTATAAACATTTTTTTAGAAAAAGGAGGAAAGCGGAAAGAAGTAGGAATTCAACCCTGAAGCAGCTTCTTTGCGGTTGCTCATTATTGCTACGCTCATGGTTGCGATAGAAAAGATAGCTATAGCGATGGACCTCAAGTGGAAGTTTTTGAAAATGGGGTGGATAATACTAACTCCACCATTGTTACATAACTCGCTCTTCTTTATAGTTACTGGCAATATTCACTGGCAATGTAATGCAGAGGAACAATTTTACAACAGTAAGTCTTCCACAATAAACCGTACATACTCTGATAGGTCATGCTATCCGTCGGTCTATCATTTTATAGTTGACCAGAAAAAGGAAATGTGAAACCCACTAATGAACTTTATATTTAGATCTAATGTTTTTAAGCTTTTTTACTGAATTGATAGCACTAGATCCATTATTTTTGAGAGGATCTATGGAATACAGAGAGCTTAAAATTGCAGCGAAACAATACCTGCGAGATCTCCCCAAAATCACTGGGTTATTGGAAAGTGATTCTTTCCTCTCATAGTACTCCAACCACGAAATCCATCAGCGGTAATTATTGTAAATATGGAGAAATCGGTTCAATTCATCCTGCGTCATTGCATCGAGTATCAATTATTCCTTATCCGAAATTTTGACATTTGCCTTGGACATGCACTCTTTTCAATGAATTTATAAATGGCACTCTCCTTCACACTGGTTCACTCATAACGCTTCGTTTTTAAAGATAGTATTCAAATGCTAAAAACCACAGAACGGACTGAGCCACACAACACGCCAGCTTTCTATATCCTTGGCTACGATTGGCCTCAACGTTATCTTCAACTTTAATTATGGTGGATTGGTGTTTATTCAGCCGTTTCGATCCCGTGAAAGCTTCAACCTTCAACTCCAAATTTCAACCAATCCTAACTTTCAATTTCTTGGTTGACGACGGTACGTAGCTTGAGTATAGTATTTCATTAAATTTAAATAAACATTTTTTAAACTTACTTAAATTCACCAGGTTACTACAAAAAGTGCGCCTGGAATGATCGGCTGATACAGTAATTATAATATTTATCGAAGCGGTGATATTGTAGCGTCGTAGCTACGTTCACAATCACCGTACGCAAATGTCTTTGGAACGAGTTTATTTTTTCTCTTTGCGTTCAGAGTTACAGCAAACTATACTGGTAAAGATGGCTGCCGCGTTAACAATCCGCTCGGGGTTGTGATGACAGATTATATTGACCGTTGTCCTCCTGGACCTCTGGTGGTGAAACGGAGCAACAATTGACTTGCAGCCGCCGCCACAATATCATTTCCTTCCACCTTCATTCAGGTGTGTTGCAACTCACGGAAATAAATCTAGTGTGTCTATGTTTACATTGAGGAGTTGAGTGTCAGAATCAGCCACGTGACTTTTACATATTTTATGTGAAACCATAAAAACCTGTCATTTCTTTGCTATTATTCTTATAAAGTTCAACTTTAGGGAACTAGCGATCATTCATAATCTCTACAAGTGTCCAGAATATTGGAAGATCCGATGCTATAGTTGCCAAGTATATTCAGCATTTTATTCGCATTTTAACAGTTATGAGACTCAAATTGCAGGAAAGGCTGAAAAATAATCTTATGATATTTTTAGAGTAAGTACAACTGTCTCTTCCTATAGCAAAACCCTTTTGTAATGGTATTGATGAATTAACAATATAGCATAGTGCTGGTGATTATGCAAGTTTAAGTATAATTTTTTTAGGCACTAATTTTTGCTCAAAATCAATGTATTGACTAATTTCGGCAGACATTTTTTCACACATTTCATAACCCTCATCTGTGTTCTCATTTTGATATATTTTGATGTTTCCAAGTAAATATTTGTAATTACACGGGCGAGTATCGTTTTATAATGTACACTCACATGCTTCACCAGAAGTCTCTCTACGAAAACCCGCCTTTTCTGTTGCAATGACGATCGGTAATTCCTATTGGTGCACAGAAGTCCATATCTTTCCTATTTCATATTTATAGCAATTTAATACTTATAAATTTTGCTGTAGTACAGATACCTCAGACTATTTTTTAAAATCCTTTTTAAGTAGTGTGATGTGCTTTAAAGTGCTTTGATCTGGCCGACCTCTGATATCCCTGCTGATGCTCGAATATTTTAGGATAAATGCGTCTTGTTCTTAGTTGTGTGTTCAAAGAAGGTTTTGTTGAACCCGTGAACGTCGGTTTCCGCCAAGAATTGGCAGAAAATTACTTTTGGGCTCTCGTATTACAATTATGGTTGCATTCCATCATTTTTGGTGGTTTTGCGCCATATCGGAAAACAAACAAAGATATGTAATACAGTATCAAGTCATCTCGTAATACAATAAAAATAGTAATTCATCTACATTTACAGCTACATACTACCCCGCGAGCCGTTGCATGGGCGTGTGGCAGGGGGTGGTAGGTCACCAGCCGTGTAAAGATGTAAAATTTTTGAAGGTGAATGGGTGACATGTCCTATGGGAGTGTATTTTGAGGAGCTCAGTTTTAATTCTGGTTGCTTATTGTGCGCGGAAAGAACGAGTTTTTGTACCTATACGTTCGGCAAAGTATCTCTCTTATTTAAAGCATCTGTCAGACCTAGAAATGTAGTGAGGCATCACGATAATATTCTCTGTGTCGCTCTGAAACACACCAGTCCTGAATATCTCAACCAGCCTAAGCCTAGCGTGCAGCCTTCGAGTCCTTAGGGGCTCCCACTTTAATCCCTCTAACAGTTGTGCAACACAATATGTTCGTTTGTAGCAGTTTTAACGAAGTGTGCTGATTTTCTTTGTATTTAGTTAATTTTATTGTCAAATCTTTATGACCAGGGTCCCAAATGCGCAGGCGTATTCGAGGTGTGGCCTAACCAGAGTAAAGTAGTATCTCTCTTTTACTTTTTCATGCGAGGTCCTTCCTATTATACGCTAAACAAAACCTAATTTCTTTAATGCTGTACCGCATATGTTTTGTATGTGTGTTCCCCACGATATATCTGAAGTTAAGGCAATTCCAAGATATTTTACTCTATTTGAAGATTTTGTTTACTCCCTCCACGATGTAGGTACGGCTTTTGTGTGATGACTTTTGCAGGAAGTGAACTGAGGTGCATTTACTAATATTTAGTTTTAAACCCCACTCCTGGCACCACGAATGATTATAATTGTACTTGTCCAGTGTATTAATAATTGTACTTGCCCAGTTTATAGGTTATCAATATACGCATACCTTTTTTCAATCACCTGTTTACATTCATATGATTGTCAATTCTATTCTCTCATCACCTGGGCTACGTTGCACAGCTGTTCCATCTTACCTGCCAGTATAATCAGTTCTCAAAACCGACTGGTTATATTGAGCTAGAAGCAAGTCGGTTTGAGTGAATTGACATTGTACAAAGCTATCAGATCAATGAATACACGTTGCAGGTTTTGATATTAATGTAATAACAATGCAAGCTTTGGAACCCATTCCAATATTCAAAGCCAGATATTCTGGCATTCGGTTAACTTATGCAAGTTTACTCTTCAGCGCATGATAGTGTTAGTATCTGATAAGCGGGATGTATATCATATGCGGGATAAGTAGCATGCTTATCTCAGTTACGTTGAAAATGTCACTTGGCAGATTTTGGAACTCACCCACTCTTTTATAGCAGTACTAAAGTATAATTATTACGTGAACTAGGAGATCAACAAAAATGGACGAAGACTGTGGACGAAAGTTCGAGTTGACAGCCGATCGCAATAAAAAAATAATGAGCATGGTTCCAATTCAGAGTAAACTATAAAGTGGACGCGAATCTTAAACTAGGCTTAATAAATGCCTCAGAATGATAACTTTTGGGGCAGTAAATAGGCCAAAGAAACAATTTTGGGTTCTCAAAGAGGACAAGTCAAAAAGGTTGCTCAAGTAGAGAACGGACTAATGTCCCGTAATTATTTCATCTTAAACTTCAAGCAGGCTGCTATCACGTCAGCCTGCCGACTGTGATTCAATTTTTTCGGCTAGCCGGGAAGACTATTTTTAGGTTGTGTCTGAGTTTGGTCAACGTTTGAAGTGTAAAAGGCAATATTGTTCATTCATTATTCTTAAATTGATTCTCCCTAGTGCTTTCAATATTTTCTTCATCTTAATTATCAAATGGGTTCGTAACTCACAATATTTCGGGGATGAAATGCAATTATATGCTATTTTAATTTATCCCCTGTTATGCCTTATAGTTGTGTTTGTACAGTTTATTTAATGGATAAATACATTTATTCATTATTATTATTATTATTTTCATGAGGACTAACAGTCATGGAATTTTAAATACCCTTAATTGGCTACATGTAAGTGTATAAAAACCTATATAAATGCAGAAAAAACATTGCTTCTCATGCGTGAGGGAAACTAAAGTAGTTTGGAGCCAGATAAACAAGATTATTCCGAGTTTGTTTTGGTCGACCGCACCCGCCACTCTTTCGATCGCACGATGGAGAATAAACTGCATATCGGGGCGAAGATGGCGTTATCTATATCGATAACCAATTTCCTGGCAATGGCGGTTTCCGCACGCGCATCGAGTGTGGATTTCGCGAGGCGTTGTTTTCCTGGGGCGAGACGTGTGGCAGGGGAAGTCAAGTTGAGGAATTTATTCATCGGTGGAAAAACGACGCGGATATGGGATTCTGAAGGGATAAGGGCTTGAGAAGGATGGGTTGGGAGGCGTGGGGATGGAATGAGACACGCGAGTGAGGAATGGAAGAATGATTAAGGGTGCGAAGGGAAACTGGGGAGGTTGCAGTTGGGGTGACTCGGGGTGAGAGGGTAGGTGGGGTGGGATATCGGCCCCTAGGTTCCCCTTCCCGCCCACTCCACCCGCCTCCCACCATCCATCGCATCAACGCAAGTAAGGAAGTGGATGAACTCTGTACGGAACAAGGGTGGAGGGGAGGTGGAGAGACTAAGTTTAAGGAGATGGGGATGGTAGACTGGGGGGCGGGGGGGGCCTCAGAGTTGTCTTAGGAGGGGGAGAAGGTAAAAAAGTGGGCACATGAATTGCAGAGGTAAGTCTGATGGGAAATCAGAGAGAAAGAGAGAGAAGGGGAAGGTGGCTTTGGCAAACTGAGGTAAGGGGTGAAGAGAGAAAGAAGGGGGAGCTAGGGTAGTAGGGGCTGATGAGGGAGGGGTAGAACCTGGAGAGACAGAGTAAAGCTCTTTGGATGCAAGGAGGTCCATGGGCGAGTCTGCGCGATTCTCGATGCTCAACATGACTCCACCGTAATAGGAGTATTTATACTACAAGCAAGTAATTTTATCCACACATTGGCTACATTTAAAGAGTCCTGCTATTTGCTTTATACAAACAAACATATTTCTTAGTCATTTTTTCTCAAATCGAACATCAATTTTCCTTGATGTTTAGCCTGGGAACAGGCGGAAACAGTGAAAAATATATAGGGGTTTTTCCTATCAAATATTTAGATCATTAATACGAAACACTAATCGTAGACAGCGAACAATATCAGGGGATCAGGTAGTAGGTCGGACTGCCTTCGTTTTCTATTGCGTCTTGTAAAAGTTTTCATCGAATGAGAATACCTTGAGAATTCAATTCGTCGTAAAATCTTCAAATTTTACCCCTGGGTAATGCTCATGAACGTCCTATATATCTGGCATAATATTTTTATAAATAGCACAGTATTTTTATTGCACAAACATATTGCACATAAAACAGAATCCAAAATTATATACTAATAAAATCGCAGCATATCATTCTTAATCAAAATCTTGGGCTATCATTTATTATTTCTACAATTGATGATTATCTTTAGCACCGTTTAGGCTATGATTGATGTCAGTTTCGGCAACTTTATTCGGATTTCTTAATATACCCTGAGCACGCATGTTTAATACTTTTAAGTTTATTGATGATTGTTTAAGATATTTTTTTACTATATTATTTACCGCTCGCAGTAGTTTCATATTATCAAAATGTCGATTGCTCGATTATCATTTTAAGTCTTGGCGCATAAATGCAAAAGATTATCAGATATATTAATGAAATAAACGGGTTAAATAAGTGAGACAAGAATTCTAGTTATTACCTTAATACATGCGCACGCCAAGCCACTGAAGAAGTTTTTCTTCTTGCTGCGTGAATTGCACAATGTAACAAGCTTATGAGTGAGATTTGAGATTCCTTTATGCTTCCATGCCTGGTAAGATCCGCGCCTGGAACCTGGACAAAGGGTCTCACCGTGGGACCGGTTCAGCAAATCCGGGGGAAATTGTTAAGCTTGCCTGGGAGACAATGCGGATTGTGGTGTGCACTAAGTAGGGCACGCGGTATTGTGGAAGGCTAATTTGACAATCTGAACCTGCAATGAAGCTACAGTACCCCTCATGCGCTGCTGTGAAGTGTACTGTGGAACCATTTCACTACAAGTATATAATACCTTTAGGTATCGGCATCATTCGGAATTACTTCATGAGGTGAATCACTACTGATAGGAGCCTTTGAATGGGTCATTAAAATAGGTGTAAAATAACATTATAATTATAATACAATACGCTTATTACTTGACAATGGAGGATTACGTGGTATTTTTTAGAGGCGGAAAGGCAAAGGAATGTGAAAATACACTCGACATGAACATTATTGATAACAGAAATTTAACAATTGGTGGCTCTTCTGTTTCTCAAAAGCCCTGCACTTGGCATCAACAAACATTGATGGCAGAAATTTTGCAATAGGTAGCTGTGATTTTTATCTAATGCCCCACCCAGGCACCATGTCGTTTGATATTTCCTAGCACCAAATTGGGGTGCTTGGAAATCCGCCGTGTGTAGCTTTGAATATCACCGTCTCTGCTTAATATGCGCGAAACATCTGGAGTGAATATCTCTTTATAGCATTATAGGATATAAAATTTTATCTTTGAGGAGCTTAAAGAAAAATTTGATGGAAAATGTGGATTCATTTCATTTATAGCCGCTTTTTTTGGCGTAAGCTTATTTTAAAGACAAATTAGACGAAGGCTGGTAAAAATATGATATCACCTTACTGAGCCTGATTAGAAACGTATGTTAATTATTCAAGCTGGGCAATCTTGAAGAAGGAGAGGAATGGATACGTACGAGAGCTTGGATGACGTTCGCCTACCGAAGAACTGATGAGGTGAGCTGCTTGTTCCCTGCTGTTCTTTTATGGAATGTGAGAGGAGAGGTGTGTTGGTGGGAGGGCGAAGAAGAATGCCCGAAAGGGTGTGGAGGAAAAGAGGTGAATTTGGGAGATGAGGGTTGCATTTCAAAGGGAGGGCTAGTGCTGAGGGATGGGTGAGATTGGTCTCACCTCGCTCCGTTCACCCTGAACAACCCCTCTGCCCGCCCCGGGCGGCAAGCGCCCTTTGCCCGAAGGACCCCGCTCCCATGCTTTTACTTTAAAAGCGTCACAAAGTCCCCTTGATGAAGCGCTTAGGTCCGCTGGGAGTTTGGGGAGTATAAATCTGGGTGTTTCAAATCAAGGGAAAAGTTTTAGAAGGTGTCCGATTACGCGAGGAATACTACGACATATTTTTTAAAAAGTTTAGGGAGTTTTTTAAACGTCTGCTCGTCAGAAGTACGATGAGCTTAAAAATTTTCGAAGTCCTACTTACTAAATTAAGAATTAATAATATTTCCGTATTATTTATATTTTTTTCATTTCATAACTACTTCCTTATTTTTTCCATCATACATGAGCCATTACTGCGATGATTAGTAAGGGAGGACGACTATCATCTGAAGTCGATGAAGATGCAAGTATGGACCGCTTTTTGGTTTCTCAGGTCATGTAAAGCGAAAAACTATTTATTGGCCATATGAAAATTTGCCGAGACCTGAGGTAAATATTCCTTAAATGACTGTAAAAATATTCGCCGGACTTCACAAGAGTTAGTGCTGGGAGAACTATGAAAGTCCCCGTTTCCTGTAAAAAATCTGAAATTACTCGTAATTTAAAATGATAGCCAGGACTGAAGACTTTTATTTTGTTATATTTCAAGTGTCACCCTTCAGTCATGTCTTTAGTATGCATGTAGTGTGTACTTGAGAAAAATGATTACCATTAATAAAAGAAGTGATACTTACGTCATTTTATCAAGTGTTTGTTTATCTTCTGAATAAATGGATTACGAAAAAATTGGGGCCCGAGTTTACAATTGGCCATTTAATTTTTAATATGTTGCATACCCAATAGGCCATGGTATTGTCTTCTTTCTCGTCCTTTGGTAGCAATGATAATTATATTATATCTAAGCCGGAAGGATATCTGGAAATTCTTCTTTCAAATGGATTTTGCCATTATAAAATACTTTCAAGATATTCACCGAATACCATTGTATGTCTGAGTCATTCACCCAGCCGCTTTGCTATTAACTGAAGTCCGGATTCCTCGAATTCGCTTCGAGTACTTTAGCTAGTTATGATAACGAAGCTTTCTCCTCCCATGTTGTAATATCGTGGCTAGTCTTAGATTCCTCGAATTGTTTTCTTTATGGTGATGCAGTTTTTATGCTTTTTATTTGTCCCTAATCCAATTATTTTACTGATGATCGTCTTAAATACGCTAGTTCTATCCATCCGAAGTCATAATGATTGGTGATGAGCTTTTTCTTTGTGTTGATATCAAGTCACATGCAGCGGTTGAGAATTGCGTTCATTAGGCTCAGGTCAATGGCTCCCGTATAGCTCGTCACGTTGGCTGATACTGGCCGCATCAGCTTGAGGCTTTCATATTCGAAGAGCTCTAACATCGGGGAGTAAACTGCCGTCACTGCGTGTGACCTCATCTCGCCTTTGAATGCTCGGAACTGCAAGTTACCCCACCGAACAAGTTTTTTCAAAATTAGCCTTCTGTTTGCTCGCCCCAAAATGCTCTCGTCGATGAGCATCTCATGAGCTCCGAAATCCATAAACTCAATTATTTTTTCCTCTTATAAGTTGCTGCATGTTTATTTTTTAAGGTAGGAATGGACCTTGCTAAAGCAATCATTTCTCCATTGAGTACCTTTATCCAGATGAAAACATTGTACATTCATTTAATGCTTTGTCATGAATCATTTTGTTTCGATACCACAATGACCTAAAAATATTAATTTCAGAGTAGAAATGTTTCTTGCGTTGAATCATCCTCTATTTCTTATTCCTGAGAGAAGCTTCTTCAACCATTTTAACTACTAGTATTCCTTGCAGGAGCCCTGAAGTATGAAATTCTAGAAATAAATTAACGGCATCTAGTATTCTATGAACGGAAATTTGTAAATTCTTTCTCCATTCAACTTCTGGCTACTATTTTTGTCATTTTTTCAATGTCATCAATAGAATTGGCGGAAATAATTGAGGAGTGCCGCAGGTATCACATCCATCCCACAAAAATGATAAGTAAAATTGTAATAATTTTTTCTTGGAGTAAACTATAAAAAAGATCTATAAAATGTAGACCAAGAAATTAAGTTGAAATCAATAAAAATAATAATAATTTTGAAGCTTCTAGGGCTATTTTTATATCTACAATAAGACTATAACTTCTCCAGATGGACTATGGTGAAGAAACACAAGAGAGTCGCATGGTTTATTCTTTATTGCATGCAAGCAGTGGGATGTCAAATTCCTCTACCTTACGGTTAGAATTGACGATCTCACATCTTCTATTGTTCGGGATGAATACTTGAAAAAAGCAGTGTATGTAGCTAAATTTCCCTGCCACTAGCTCTTCGTTTTCTATTTAAATCTCTATGGCGTGCAAGGCTTAAGATCCCAAATGCGTTGCCATGGAGGCAATTAAACTACATCTCGATGAGCAAGGCGTGTTCTCGGAAATAGCTGTCTGCAGCCGACAAAGGAAATCCTCGAATCACGCACCATTTTCCTTCAAAGGCGTGTTCGAGTCAATTGTACCCATTATCCACGGTGCCGTTCACCACTTCCTTGAGTGCTTACTAGCCCCTCGCCTCGACACAAGATGATCCTCATTCGACTTGCAAACGGTGCGCATCCTCGATGAAGTAAGTGACTTCTTTCAGTGTGACGTGTTTAAGAAGCAAGGGATTATGCACCAATTTTCGTGCGAACGGACTGGAATGATTATCAGTCCACTATCTACTAATTTATTCAGATTTGATCCTTTGAAGCTCCAACATTTTTATTATTCCAAAAAAGTAATATAGTTATATCCTAGCAGCATATTACACTGGTATGCGTCATTTTGGAGGTCAAGGTATTTTATGCTGTTTTTAAATATTTAGTGCACACTGAATTCAGAAATGTAAATCATTTTGTTCAGGCAGGTCAGATTTTATTTCTGTCTCATTTTAAAAATGTGGCATTTCAGAAATAGAAAGAATTTTTAATACAATAGATGCGGATTGTGGTTTGAAAACAATCTTACATTTTGATGAAGTCTAAATTATGAGATAATAGATTAACACATTATTATGCAAGAAAGGACCTTTTCAAGAACTTTCGTATGTGTTTTGCTTCTGGAATGTCTCTCTTGAGGCACCAGCAATAGTTTTTTATACTAGATCCAAATGCTATAATAATCATTTATTTTTTCGAAAAGTTTTCTGGGTTATCTTCCATAAATCCCTTATAAAATTTTCCTATCAAGAGATGGATGTTAAGAATAAAAGTTACGCCAGAAAATAATGGATTATGATGTTCTCCAATCATTTTTTATTTTCTGAGTAAAAATCAGGACAAGAGTTTGTCGCTGTTGAATGGATACCCTTTTTTTAAATATTTTCGGCTGTGCAAGGTAGGAACTAGCGTCAAATAACGTATACCATAGATGATTAAGTTGAATTGATTTGACGGTAATGATTGACTCAACCCGTAATTAGGCTCACGTATTTTGTAACGATAGGGTCATGGAGTACGGGGCATTTCATTAATCATAAAAGAAGGGTTCACATTTCCCCCTACTTTTTTCTTGACTTTGGTTTGTTTTCATTACAGTTAGTTCCAAGAAATATAATATTACACGTGTATCTATGTTTTACCTTTATTATAAATTCTGATAAACTTTTATATGATTTCTTCTTTTTGCTCTTTTTCGTGATGCATATCCTCAAGTCATGCATTTTATAACTTTACAAATGCTGAACACAGTAGAAACTAGCTGTCTGACAAACGGTTGCATGGTTTATTTAATTCATCAATTTCTATCTACACATTCAACACACAAAAAAGGGATTGTATTCCAGTATTTCGTACCGTCTTTTGTTTTTTCTTAGCTCATCAAAATCTAGCACGGATTTTGGAGGGACTACAAGGTAAACTTCCGTTGTCTCCGTGTACATTGCCCTAGAGTAGTCAAAGTGGATGTCACAATCTCGCATTCTGCTAGTTTGCTCGGGAAAAACTGTCAGAAAGGACATCTGAAAGAAATTTTTTTCGAGTTTGTAAGTTTTTGTTAAAAATGTCAAATACCCCTCAAACCATTTAAAAGCTGGGAAATTATTTCACGTTATTGGGGAAAAGTAAAACAAATGCATTCCAAGAGGTTAAAAAATAGTTTAGTACTCATTGTTGCAAAAATTTAATTCCATTTGAAACTGGGTCTTATCTTTTAAATGTGAGATTATTTTGACTTCCTGAGTGAACGTCATCAGCTGAAAGGAAAAATTAGTTTAAAAAATTTCATTAAACAATAACGAGCATTAGTCAGTTAATTTTGACACTCCATCTTTTCTAAAGATTGAAAACATTTGTGCAAGTGGTAATCAAAAGAACAATCGCTCAATAAATGAAAGGCTTTGACTTTTAATGTTGGGTTTTACAATTATTTTTTCTGAGGTAGCACAGCAGACACACTAAATTTCCACTCACCAGTTCCTAACTCGGCACGCAGGCGAAGGTTGAAAACCTGGGCTAATTTCATTGTGTGCGGCATTGTTTCATAAGTTTTATGGGAAGTAATACCAAACTAATTCGGCATACCTGCTATCCCATTGATTGGAGGGGAAAGAGGTTTCAACTTATTTTTTTAAAACGTTTAGTTATTTTACAATGTTGGAATCAGTATGATACCCAGCCATAATTATTTAGTATGAAAATAAAAAAGTAATGAATATAGGCACATTTAGGGCTAAAAAGACCTCATGAGCCTCCATACGTCTTTAAGCATACAATTTTTATTTTTTTTCGAAGAAGGCATGCAATGTAAAGTGAGTATTTTTAATGGACGCAAATATAAATGATTTCTAGGAAGGAACTAAAAGCTTCAACTTTAAACGAGCTGTAGGAGATAAAATATTGACTTCATTGAGCCTTTGGGGTTTTTTAATTTCCTTCCCTCTTCTTTAAGAGCTAATTCATATTAAAATAAGAAAGAGTAACTATGACTTCCTTCTTAGAAAACTTCTCTTTGATCGAACTTCCTTCTCAGAATAACTCTCCTCCCTTGTGAATTCTGGGGAAAATTCATATGCACCTCGTAAAGGATATTTTACGATGCATCGTGAGAGCATAATCAAGTTCTCTAAAATATAGACAAATATTGCCAACAGAACCATAAAAACTTAGTTGTTATGTGTTCAAAACATTGATCTATGATGACAATTTCTGTAGTTTGAGTCTCTTTCCGAGTAATAGTTTAGTACTTCATAGTTTTTATGTGAATTATATTGACTGTTTTGGCTTCCCTTATCTTGTCTACCACAGTATTGTTGGGTTTCGCATGCCTTGAACATCTTTCATCGAGTAACGAGCAGAAGAAATATTGTTCTGTCGTCATGGGATATCATCTCACCCACTGAGTTTCGCAAGGCAGCAAAGACTCCACAAGCTATTCTCGGTGTCTCGTGCCCTCTCGATGTGTAATCCAGGAGCTCAGCTCCAACTCCGTAAGCATGCCTTCAAGGCATTCCTGCGCAAAGATGATAATGTCATGGCTTCTGGTCCTCCTCTCTATTTCAGCAGAAATCTCAAATTTGATGCTTCTCTCTCTTGCTTAAAAGGCTTCAAGGAACGTTTATGATTGCTCGTTGTCGGCAGTACATTGTTAATGGATAACGAAATGCCGTGTTTCAAATCATTTTTCTCTCTTTCTGACTGCACATATGTGACAATACATTCCACCTAGCTGGGAGAATCATCCTCAAATAATATTATAAAAGTTTCTTCCATATTGACTATGATAATTTTACTTTAAATTTCTACTCGTTGAATGGTATCGTTTAACTCATACCATTGGTTACATTTTGCAGAAAATAGCTAGGTATTATGCTTGACAGGAACTGAAGATAATTATAGTGTCCTAAACTTGGTATCGCTTTATTGGTGCTACAAACTAAGAAATATGTTGTAAGTGGAAGCTTAACTTTTCATATAGTCTAACTCATCTGAACTGTCAATAACCAAGTGCTATGTAAACCGTTATATATTTAACGACCAACGTTTCAAAACGAATGCCAAATCGAAAGTTTGGCATGTTGCTGTTGCAACTTCACAACTTTCAAGAAGCCTACTACCAGCCAAGTCGTATACGCCACAATTATAAAGAGGCCACCAGGGGCCCGAATTTTCTCCCCGCTTGCACTTCCACCAGACACCCTCTGGGGCCGGCCCCGTCCGAGTGCATCTTAGCAAGCCTAAAGACACCGGTCTGAATTTTAAGCGGCGCAAATATTGCATATATTGTTTTTATTTTGGAAATTGTTCGCTCCACTACACTCTATTAGCTAATTGAGGTAAATGATACTCACCTTAAGTAAAATTTGTTATCTAAGCTATGTGAACGTTCCAAGGATCAATAATGAAGCTTATGAGTTACCAAATATGTCGGAAAATAATCAAAACATGGCAACAAACTATCTCCGATGGAATTTTATTAGGGGAAAAAGCTGGCTTTATGAAAGAATGATCTTTTATTGTTGGCGTTTTTAAACTTAAACGAATCATACAGAAGCGGAGATAATTTAACCTTAGGACTCATAGAATTCAGATATTACAAAAAAGCATTCGATTGTGTCAACAAAGTAATCATAAGTTCAATGATTTAAAAAATAATATTTCCTAATCATCTGTTAAATGCTGCTCAGAGCTTATACAGAAGCACCAGAATGGTGATTCATGCTGCTAAGCGGCTAACACAGGTAATTATAACTAAACAAGCTGTAGATTAGGGTTAGATGGGGTTGCAATGTATATTAGACTTTATTGAATCTATACGTTGATGACCTATTGGGGAAATAAAAAAGGACGCAAATGCATAAAGTACCAGGCATAGATTTAGGGTCTTTGTAGTGATTAAATACAATGATATTCGCTGATGATCAAGTTATTATACAAGAGAGTAAAGAAAAATTGAAAATGGTGGCTCCCAAATTGCACACATTGAGTAACTTATATGACCTGAAAATAATAAGAATTTATATAAAGACCTTGGCATTCTTAGGAAGCAACTCAATATGTGCAAAAATTGTCATGGGAATCCAGCTCTGGAACAAGTATCCCATTTCTAGTATTGGGGATGCAATATAACATAAGATGAAGACAAAGATATCTTTAATAAATTTAACATTCCACTGATAATTTTTGAGGAGTCGCGGAGAAACTTACAATGCAATCCAGGAAATAAATTCACATTAAATTTCATAAAGTGATAGCAGTTCGTTCTGTGTTGTATAGAGCTCAGACCGTTGGACAGCCCAAACAATAAAAACTAAGGCATTTTAATGTCATCAAAAAAGCATTCTTCGAACGTTGAAAAGGTGTATAAGGTTAAACAAAATACGGAATAAATCCATAAGAGAAGAACCAATTGCCCACCCTACAACATATATATAATTAAAGCATAAAAATAGATGAAAAGTGAATGTACTGCGAATACCTAAGGATAGATATCAAAGTAGGATTTAAGGAGTAAACTTTTGGGTATACAAAGTTTTGAAAGACCAAGGATGAGATAGTAAAGTGAATTTGTAACAGGATTGAAGCCATAACAAGTCAGGAAGAAGAGACAGCGAGCAGAGAGTTCTCAGAACCAGACATTATTATTCCTCACTCGTAGATTTCCACAAAGTATACTCTTTGAAAATGTTAATATATGTAATGCATGCGCTCATAGTGAGGTTTACATTAATCACACATCATGTTTGTTGAGACCAGGGTAATAAAACTCATTTAATAATGGCTTTAAAAAGCGCAATTAACTGTTTATCGAACTGTATAAATTTTTTAGCACTGGCCAAGAGAACTGAGAGGATGAAATAGAAAGCCGTTTACGGCAAATATTTATCCATTTATTTTTTTCAATCATTCCATTCAACAGATGATGTGGTACGCGGTCAGTCGCACAATTGTACAGATATGCATCAAGAGTTACCTAACAGGGTTACTTAGCCTACAAGTGATTGAGAACAAGTCTCAAGATTAGCGACGAAACAATGAATTTTCATGACCGGAATCCGGACCCTGATCTCCCAATTTCAAGTCAGGTGGGTTAGCCAATTACAGCATCTTTCGACACCGGAAAGAGTAAACAAATTTATATATCTGTGTTCGAATCCCAGTCAAGTAAAATTATTTTTTTCGTAGTGAATTTCATCCTCTGGCTGGATACTTTTCTTGTCTCACGATTTTTTTATCGCCACATTATATTTTTCGACATAAGCTTCATTAATTACCAAAACAAATATTAAAACCAATTGGGCAACAAATTAAATTACAACAGTGAAAAGAGACGAATAATCGTTTGGCGTAATTGAGTGAGCGTATGTGTGAAGGAGATCTGGAATATGTGGACGAAGCGAAAGAGGGAAGAGTTGGATGGGAAACGGAGGAAGGGAGGAAAAGGAGGAGTCAGGGCTGATTAATAAATAAAAAGAGAGAAGTGAACCGAGTGATTGACTTATTTTCCCCGAAGAACAGATACTTCTCCAACATGGTCAACCCCTTTGCTCTTTCCCCTTTGTCGCCTCGATTTCATCTGAAATGAAAATTATAAAACTACTGCTCTCATGGAGAAAAAGGAATGAAGCAAAAAGCGTGGGTATAGAGACGTTAATCAAACAAGGGAAGTAAGTGGGCATGGATACAAACCTCTATCTCTCTGAAGGTCAAAACCGTGGAGCTTTAAATAGTCTATTCATTAGCATACCGTTCATCGTTAAAGAAAATATAACTGGGAAAATATATTAATCCGAGCGCTCAAGCGCTATTCACTTAGTGGCTCTCTTCTTGTATTAAAAAAAAGAATAAAAATGGAAATATTAGAGAATAGAATGGAATTTAAATGGATTAAATAATCATCAATTAATTTTTTGTATCCTGTATCTGGGCTTTGAACCCTTTGAATGCATTACATTTCTGGGTAAACTGAGTCAGCTAGAAGAAAAATTGGCTTTAAGTATCAAAGAATTGCATTCGAGTTGTATTAAGTAAGACCTCGATATGCATTTACTGAGAAAAATACTTCTGTGAATCATCTGGTTATGCTATCTTTGCTGATGCTTCTTAATAGTATCCTTTCAGTAACGGATTCAGTACTCATGAAGATTCAGGTTTTGTACAAGCATTTGCATAGAGAAACACCACGATGTAAACCGCAATATCTCAGACTTTGATAATCTGAAGAGAGCACTGTTTATTTCAATCCACTGCAGTGTTAATTTTCTATGTTCCGTTACAGTAATCGGTGAGTATATGAACTCATTTTTTTTATTCGTCCTGGAAGAAGGCGTGCAAGGGATATTTTATCAGATAACATTGTAAATGATTCGGATAAGCGCAATCTAAAATTTAGAAGAAAATGCGAAAATCGTGTGATTGTTGAATGGGAATTGAGAGACTCTCTATCTGAAGCTAATATATAAAGTATTAAACCAGCGGTAACGATCATAAAATGGTTCTTAATCTATCATGTCTTCAGCTACATGTTGATCAAGGCTTCGGAACTGGTGATGGACTCATTGGGATAACAATGAGTTTATGATGAAAGTGACACGTTCTGTAATTTCTCTAGTGAAATTCCATTTTCAGAGCAGTAAAGTAGTTCGGCATGCATACGAAACGCTGAAATGTCGGATTGCATGGATCGGTACAACTATCAATCCATGCAATGCTGAAAGCAGCTACTAAATAATAAATGACATGGATGAATTTGTTGCACGTCGCACAACATCTGTTTTGAATTGCACAAAAATGAGTGCTCATTTCATCATGGCATCATTACGTTTCAAGGTGCTGAAACTAATATTAAAGACAGATATTCTGACTCCATATCGCTCACGAAAATGATGTTATTCCTCATTTCCATGATCTGAAGTCTTTCTCGCAAACCGTATGCTTGGGCTCTTATCTACCGTACAGGGATCGCAAAATATTAATGGGATTCGTGTGAAGTGTGTGGCATTCGTGTTTACTTGAGGGGTTTAGCCTATATTTGGACGCACGCTCCTGTAGGGATTCTCACCCACCCACACTCTTAAAAATAAACTTGCGATCTTGATAAAATAATCATGAAGTTACTTTGAAGGATCAAGTCTCTCTCTGGATAAGGAAGCAGGATTTAAGTTGAAGATGGTAGGAGAGACGTAACGTAGTGGAGGCCAGTCGTCTTTAAGAGACGAATTCAGAAACGGGAAATGGGAAGAAAGTCTGCTATTTTTTAGAACCCCCAACCCCAAATGACATTATCCCTATTCCCGATAGGTTAACTCGTTGCAATGATAAGAATTTTCAATGCATGTGAAGGATGGATATTTGTATCCATCCTTCACATACATAGCAAACTCTTACCATTGCAATGAGCTAACCTATCGGGTATAGCGATAATGTCATTTGAGTGTAGGTCTCTATGGATCAGAAAGCTGGAATCTCCTCGAGAGAGATAAAAAGAGACTGCAGGTCTTTGAACTATGGTGTTGGCGTAGGATGCTTAAAGTACAATGGACGAGCAAATTGACCAACGAGCAAGTGCTAGGAATGGTAAAGGAGAAGCGTAAATTGTTGAAAATAATAGAAAGCAGAAAAGAAAGGCTCATAGGGCACCTGCTAAGACTCTCGGAGTGGTGTACCAGCTTAATAGAAGAGTGAATGGAGGCAAAGAGGAAAAGGAGAAGGCCAAGAAAGGAGTTTTTAACGGATATAAAGGATGAGAGACCTTACAGAGTGGTTAAGGATCCGGCGATGGAAAGACGACCGAGGACAAAATGCTGCCCACCAACCCAACATTTGAGGAGCGGAAGAAGAAGTGAAGGAAGGGCGGAGTACAGCTCGTCGACGACATTAGCCCACTGATAAACGATATGGGGACACAGTATCACGTTACATGCGGCAGACTTAGAAGTAAATGTGAAATGATCTTCACACAAAACTCTAGTAGGGAGCACATTATCGATGAAAATATTCGCCACTTCCAGAATTCGAACCCGGTCAATCGTTATGGAAAGCCGTTACTCCATCCACCACACCAACTTGAACCCTTGAGGAACTGAGGAACGGGAGAGGAGATTGATAGAATGGGAGGGAGGTGAGTACGGGAATGGTGGGAACGAAAATGGAGAAGAATGATGCGAGGGAAGCGGGAGGAGAATAGGAGGTGGAGCGCGGCATTCGGACGCCATTGATGCGGCGCCATGCATTGTATACGCCTCTCCTTCTCAACCTAAACTTCGTCCAATCCCTTGTGAGGTGTGCAGGAGATAAAAAAAGGAGTGAAACCCGGAGCGAAGCGAACGGCTTCGGCAAAAAGGGGAGGGAGGAGGGCGATGGTGATAAGAGACGCGACATTTGCGAGAAGATCAAACTGGGTGGGTGTGGAGAGAGAGGGCGGAGGGCCCCAAGTGTCCCCATCTCCCGGCCAACGCGTTATGCGGGCGGCATTGGGGGGGGGGGGGGGGTGGGGGAAGATGGGTAGAGGACGCTTAGGGAACGGGAAGAATTTTGAGTTGGAAGCGGGAGGAAAAATATTCGGAGATTTCTGGGCGGACGAAAGCAGAGTGACGCGTGAGCCTTGGTATTGCTGACGTACGGCTTGAAATCAATTACAGTTGTAATATAATTTATTTGCGATGCAGTGTGCAGTCGGTAATTCAAGATTTAAAGTTGGACGTGTTACATCTTGATCCTTTGCTTCACATGTATCATTAATTGTGGAATGTATTAATTTAAATCTCATGCTGTTTTGATCTCAGAGAGCCAACAGGGATTACAGAAGCTCCTAGATAAGTTTTGTGAATTTACAGAGAGAATGGAATTGAGGGTAAATGCGTGCAAGACTAAAGTAGTAGTGTAGTAGTAGTGTAGTAGTAAAGTATAGTAGAAGACTAAAGTAGTTTTTGATAAGAGAATGGGGAGAATAACTGTATGATGAGGGCGAATGACGCAGTACTTGAACTAGTGGATGATTTTGTGTACTTAGGTAAGATGTTTACGAAAGATAGACGGATAGATGAGGAGATAAAGAGACGTGCAAATGCTGGAAGGAAAGTGATAGGTAGCATGTGGAGCATATCAAGGAATGAGTGCCTGCCTAAGGAAGCGAAAATCGCTGTGTACAAAAGTGTACTTTGCTGTATGGTAGTGAAACATGGGTATGTCAGGATAGACATAAGAGTAGACTTAACGCCGTGGGTATGAGTCATCTGAGGAGTGTTTGCGGCAAAAGTAGGAAGGATAGGGTCAGGAATGAGTGGGTAACAAATGAATGTGATTTAGATGGTCCAGTAATGGACATATATGGAAGGAGTGTGCTTCGTTGGTTTTGCCATGTTGAGAGAATGGATGAGAGTCGAATAACTAAACAGATATATAAGAGTGAAATGAATGTTGCGTGAGGTAGAGGTAGGCCGAGAAAGTTGTGGGTTAGGAAATTCTTAGGAGAAGGAATATTAGGAGTCTTAAAAACAGGAGGGTGTGTATGAAGCAGTGAATGGGGGCAAATGAGGCAAAAGAGTTTTTCAAGGATAGGTCAGTATCGAGGAAATTATTGAGGCAAAGTAAGGTGTACAAATAAGTATTTATGAGTGAAACTTAGTGACTGTGCCTACCCCGGAAGAAAACGACGTGATTGTTATGTATGTATTTATGTATTTATGACAGAGGCTCCTATTTTTAACATTACTTAATAACTTTGATGAATAATTAGATTTTTGACTACAAGTACTTCTACGCAGCCAATAGAATCAACGAGTATCTTGAGATGATGGTCGATCACAGGCATTATTATAGACACAAGTGCGTTCTTTATCTCGTATATAAATTAACCAATGTAGTGCCAAAAATATCCGCAACACTTCGTTTATCTCCTCTGATTACCTTTAATTTTCTATCTTGGTTTTTACTTACCTTTTGTCCATCCCCGACGTTTCTACCACCACGTCTAGGGCTTCCACCCTACTATCTATAATTACCATTTCGTGCACACTTGTGTCGTATCTAGTAGTATAAGTTATTATCCCTGTTCTATACCCTCGAATTACCGGTCTCCTGCCAATGAATCTCGTAAAAGATACGGAAAGGAACTTTAAGGGTATAAGGGAGTGCTTGGTTTTTTCCCAGCTGATCGCAAGGTGGCTGAGTAACTTCATTGGTAGTAACGATAATGAAGTACTTCTTCATGGATTATAATATGAAAAGCTAATGAGACGGAAAACCTGTGTGCGTGGTTAAATATTATTATTTTTAAAATTTTAGTCCAACCTTTGACACTTTAGACCCAATTTTGGACATATACAGTGTTCAATTCATTTATATTCAGATCTCTGTTTTGATATGACTGTAGTTTTAAAGATTTTGAAACAGACTCTTTTTCAAAAACAATTTTTGTGAGAAAGCTAAATAAGTGAAACTTTCCTTATTTGGTGATTCCATTACTAGAGTTTTAGTAATCATTAGAATTCCAAAAGTTTTCACTTTAAATTTAAATCTATTATGGTTACTAATGTACAATCGGAGACTGAAAATAAGGGCTTATTTAAGACTACTTTTCGTTTCACAACCGACGCATGGAAAGAAAGGTGTAAGTAAGATATTTTTTTATCTTATACTTCTTTATGATGAACATATTTATACCTTGCTGGGAGGGGATACACGTGGACGGGTTGATATTTCCCCCGAGGTGTACGATGACTGGTGTTTTCAAATGACTGGAATTTAAAGTTGGTGGTTTTCGGCGTTACTTTGTGGAATTTGCTAAACATTTTGAATGAATTGAGCACACTTTGTTTTTCCACAATGAATTTAATGGCTTACCATCATGGTTTCGACGATTAATGTCATCATCAGGTGAAGATACATTTTGGTACAACTAAATTTGGTTGCACCAAAATGTATCTTCACATGATGATGACGTTAATCGTCAAAACCATGGTCGTAAGCCATTAAATTCATTGTGGAAAAACAAAGTGTGCCCTATTCATTCAAAATAACTGAAATTTTATATTTCTTCCATGTGGCGAAGGTCGGGGCCTCATGGAGGGATGAGTCGGTCGGCATATGTTGTGTGCGGGCGGGCGAGCATCTCTAGGGCAGGTTGGATGGCTGCGTTGACGGTGTCTCTGGTCGGGTACGAGTCTCCACAGAGTAGTATTGAGTGCGTAGGGAGGGAGGGGTACGCTCCCTCTCTCTATCTCACACAGGGCTCAGAAGGGATCCAGGGGTGGATTTAAGAGAGAGGGAGGGCCGATGGGTGGGCCCCTGGGCGAGGAGAAGGAAAAAAAAGAAAAAGTAATGTGGGGTTGGATTGAGATTGGGGTTTATGGAGGTCAGGAGAGAACCCTTCGATAGAATGGAACTGTGCGGTGCGGGAGGGGGAGAAGGGGTCGAATGTTGGGGTAGAGGTGGAGGAGGAAGGAGAGGGAATAGAAGCCTTCTGATTCTTCGAGGGATGAAGATGGCGGTAGAAGGGTCGAAGAAAACTGCATTCTGAAAGCGAGGTGAGGGGAGGGCAGAGGAGGTGGGGAGATTGAGAATTCATTAATGAGGACACCTCTCACGCACACTCCCAATTCCTCCAACCTTCTCACCCTCGCGATCGGTTTTGTGTGAAAGATGGATGCGAGTGGCGAGGAAGGCGGGACTTCTGGGAGGCGTGTGCCCTCAGAGGGAGGAGCAACCAGGGTGGCGATGGTCAGGGAAAACCTGGAATTGTCGGGGAATTTTGAATTTCTGGAAAAGTCAGGGAATTCTGGCATCAGTAAGGGAGAAACTAAAATAGGAATCTTCGTTAATTTTCTACCATTTCGTTCATCGGCCAGTCTTTCCCACCCTTTATTTCTCCAACTAAAACTAACGTCCGTCGCTGACGTGCATGAAATACGCACCATCAATTCGTGGAGTATTCAGTTGTGAATCTTAGTTATTTGGTTGTAAATCAGACATACAATGTATTCTTTTGGTGTATCCTTATTGAAATATTTACCTAGTTGTGTTAAAATAATGATCACAATGTATTACGCTCATCACAAGGAATCCGAGGCTATGTTGTTTGAAAAATTTTTACCTCGCGTTTTTTTTAACTTCCGAAACTCAGGTCGAGAAGTAGCTTGAGAACACTAGTAAACAAATGCTTGCGGTTTCCAAAATACGAGACGACGATTAGAAAATTTATAGCTGCCGTAGAAAATTTTATTCGGCAGAAAAAAATATTCCAGTAATAGGTGACCTTTTGGCGATCGGTCAGGAAAATTGGCAAATCCATCAGAAAAATGTCTGAGAAATGTCAGGGAATTTGAAAATTGGATATCAGCAGCCACCCTGAGCAACGGCTAAGCGCAGAAGGGCAAAGTGGTGAACTCTCCCGTTGGGAAGGCTGTGTGGCTGGCGCATTATGATGCAGCAGTTGGAAAATATGGTCAAAATCCGAAATGGTAAAGAATCGTTTTACACCTGGTATATAGCGGTTTTTGATGTCTCTAATTACGAATATGTGGTCGTGTGACGTTCCTCCCTGGAGGACTCAGACGTGATCGTCGATATTATGGGCGCCAGTACGGGAATATGATTCCGCCCGCACTCGAACGGGGGAAGTTTGAAGGATGAAATAAGTTAAATAAAAATTTAGGAATTCTCTCAGCGTTTGTAGCGTCGGTCAACCACCCGTTGACTCTAACACCTGTTCATCATGGAGAATGGGGTCGAGTAGGAAAAAGGACTGGGTGAAGGAAAAATGAAATGGAACAACTTACACAAAACGGAAAATACAAGCCTATACTGACGTGTCTAAACCAAACGAAACCCAAAAGACGATACTAGTTAGCGGAACAGCTCCCAAAGGAGCTCACGGACGAACTAAACTCTCTACCCCTCAGCCCGAGCCATCTGCGCACACCTCCCCTCTCCACCAACAGCGGTTTCCGCGAAAGAGAAACTGGAGAAATAGTTAAAAGTCTTGTATTTTCGTTGGCTATTTAGGAGGGTGTCTAACAAGTGAGGTCCTATTCGCCTTTGAGGGCTGATGCTTAAGGAGAAGCGTATATAGAAAAAGGATGAATTATCGTGAGAAACTATTTTTTTATGTTTGCCTACTTATGACAGAAGAAGCTTAGAGGATTACAGATAAACGTCTTAGCCAACCGATAGAGTACCGTGCCTGAAGGATTTTATCGAATAATAAGAAGCATTATTGATAGAAAAAACCTACTTCTTTTAAGTAATAAGCTGAGAAATATTTTATATAATAAAAGGGAAGTCCTGATAAACATAAATATTTCAATAATTATTATTAGTAGAATAAGAGAAAAGTTTACCAAGATAATATTAAGTACATTCACCTTTCCGGTATCAAAAAACTTATGCCATATAAATGGCCTGATTCAATTTTAATAATAATATAATAATAATAATTTTATTACCTCTTTAAACATGATCCAAGATTACTTAATCACTTAGCTAAAATAGTTGACAGGAGCTTTAGGTGACCCTTGAGGCATTGCCTGCTGTCGAGGGCACCTTCAGGACAGATGCAATACATATTGCAAAATGATCACTACAGAAGTGACAGTATAAAAGTTAATTCAGAAAAAAATTCAACAATCAGAGTTTAATCAGCTTAAGAAAAGATTTAATATGATTGGTATATTTTATTTGTAGTGGCAAAGAATTGATACAAACTAGAGTTTTAACAAAATTAAATTATTACTAGAGTTTTATTTATAAACCCAAAAGGTTGTTACGACAATTTCTAGAAATTATCATTTACCAAATTTGTTGCAGTTAATTGCCAAAGTTTATTTATTCTATTACCATAGAATATGATATTCATACACCTAGTCAATTAATCCCTAGTTTATGTAATTTGGAGAATAGATATTATGCAAATGTCGTCCCCACGGAAAAGTCTCCGGCACTTAGTCTTCTTCCTTCATTTATTTGGAAGTTTCTTTCGTGGCTATTTGATTAGAGCGATACCTAGGGAATGATCAAGGTAACCGGACAACGTAGCTCTCGGGTCGCCGTCTTCCAAGGATACCCTCCCGTGCGTGCTGAAAATAGGATCGGGCGAAGCGGGCCTAAGTGGCAGAAAGTGTGTTAGACAGGAGGAGGAGCGGGGAGGAGTATAGGGCAGGTGGGCTTGTCTCTTTCTCTCTCTCTCCGCGTCTCGAGTGGAGAAGGAAGGGAGAGTGCGGTTGGCTGCGTCCGAGTGAGGAAGGACCCCCGGAAAGTCCGAGCCCAGGAGTCGGTCGGGAGAAATGGAGAGGAAAGATTAGGGAGGACGGGTCAAAGGGTAACAGTTCTCGGGGGTAAGTGGAAGGGATGGATGGAGGCCGGCAGTCGAGAGGATAAACGGAAGGAAGTTGGCGAGCAGAGGAGAGGAGAGTTGAGGGAAATGGAGGAAGGAGGAGGAGGGTGGAAGAAGTAGGAGAGGGAGGGAAGAGGGGCCTCTCGCGAGAGAGACCACCCAGGTGGGCGCCGATGCGAGGAAGAGACGGACTAACTCCCCTGCCTTCCTCTTCACCTACCCTTCGATCCGGCTAGTATGTCCGAGGAGAGAGAGAGAGAGAGGTAGAGAGAGAGAGAGAGAGAGCGAGAGATAGAGGATCTAAGCGGCGACTTCGGATCTCAGCGACGTTAGGGATTTGCGGCGAGGTGGATCGTGTGCGCGGGGTGGCGTCGTCCTTGGAGCCGCCGCGACGTCGCTCTCCGGTCGTCCCGTCAGACGTGCGTCGTTCTCGTCCAATCGACTCGGATTCACTCGCGTTCACGGAGAGTCTCTCTCGTTTCCGCCCGCAAATCACGTCTACCACGGTCGACTTACGTATCCTCATTCATCCAACACCAACAAATTACATTCACAGATCGTTTTGCTTGTATGTGAACAAAATCGGTTAAATTCGCCGCGATAAAATCATCTGGATCGAGATTCAAACCAAGATCTCCAAATAGTAGCTCAGGTGGGTAGGTCAGTTGCACCACCATCTTAAGGTAGTCCGAGAGCGATAGTTCCCTAGTCATAGCAGATACCATATTCGAATTATACGTTTTAATTTCACCAGCTGTAGGACTCATCAATTAAATATTGCATTATTTATGGTGCAATATAATAGTTTTACATGACAGAAATTGTTAGTAATTAAATGAAAATATCTAAATAAGTCTTCAACTTGACTCATTTTTTTTCTCGCGGTGAGTTTGAAACTCCTTCCAAACGGAAGGTTTTTTGTGATACCCAAGAACCGACTGCGGTGACAATATGATTAATTTTCAAAAATAGTTGTTAAAACAGACTAACTACACGCTGTTAGTTTTTTTTTACATCTAAGTGTTAGAAATACCTCATTTTGTAAGTAAAGTCTCTCTGGAGTGCATACACGTAAATTTTTTCCTATGTAAAAGGGCTGGTATATTTTGGCAAATACCTCCGAAAGTAATGTGGTGAGGGATTTAATTTTTGGTGTCATTAGAAGGGTGAGATATTTTTCTTTAAAGTGAGACTAAATTCATTGATTTCTTGGCAAAATGATTTTTCGCTAAAACTACCTTAATTCAAGACGAATTACTCCGGGAGTTCATACGTTGAATGACTATTTCATGGCGAATTTCATTCCTTTTGTGAATATTTTGCACCCGTGCATGCTACAACGTATCACATCATTATTTCAAATCAATTATTGATTTTCCTTAATTAAACTTTTATTCCTGTACTTCTGTCTATTTAAAAAGCATTAATTTTTGGAATTGGGAAATTACAACTTCAGAGAGGAAATAGAACTAAATGGGAAGAAAATCTGAGGACAACCAAAATTGGAATTCATTTGATAATGTTTAAGGAATGTTAAAATGAAGACTTCAAAACGCATTCATAATATCTTGCATACTACCAAAAGGGTGTATAGCGGGACTTAGATGAAGGAGGAGTAAAATGATTGGCTATTTTGGGGAGTTGACCGAGGCTAACTTGGGTTTTGGGCTGAATATCAAATGGAGGAATCCAAGCATTTGCAGAATGGAGTATAAACGAATGGATTCCACTGAAAAATGTACGCCACACTTTGGTTTTTTAACCCAAGCCCCTGGTATGGGAAGCCAGAACAGAAGCAAATACCCTAATCCTATCTCTGGTATAGTAGTTTATGTTTTTGGAAAGAGAAATTTAACCATATTAATCTAGATAGAAGTATATTTGAAGAAATGAGTAGGTAACCAAGAAAATATATTAGGGCTAAACTAAATTCAGTGTAAAAATTAAGAATGTTATTAGTATGTTAACTTAGATGGCAATGAATTTCTTTGCTGTCCAAACCTTGAAGTAACGACTTCTACCTGGAGTTATATTTAGCGTAAACTAGTGCGCTAAAAATGAAATACGATATATCAATTCCAAGTGTGCGGAGAATTTTCAACAATCTACCGTATTTTAAAATGTGTAACGTTGCATTGTGGTCAAAAGATTGGGTAGATAGTGGCTGTCTCTCGCATGGACCAAAACACAATCGTTCCGTATTTTATGGATCACGCTACGCAGATTTTTACCATCGCGTCGAAACAATTGAATAAATACATACGACTGATGTTCATGAAACTTTGAGAACACTGATGCTTATGGCCTATTCTACATTTTTGCTTAATCTAAAAATTTCTTTAAGAATTAGCTGCAGAGAAATGAATTAGAATCTTTTTTTACCTCTCATAGCAGAAAAAAATTGAATCTTCTTACTAATATACAAAAATCTAGTGGTGTCTGTCTGTCTTTATCATTATTATTATTTATTTCTCGGTAATAATTTAACAAGTACATATAAAAAAGATCACATTATAGGTTTTCCTCTTCTTCCATAGCACTTTAAACTTATAAAGGTCTTCACGATGTTAAGGAAGGCACTTCCTGGATGAGCAGGAATGGGGGGGGGGGAATCCTCGGGGATAGTGTCCGCCCAGGTGATTACAACCACCTGCTTGGACTCTTCACTCTCCGAGGCCAATCCCTCCTCTATGAATGAGCTGTGGCTTAACGGCTTAGGTTTTCTGCATAGTGGCTGCCTTGGGTGCTTCATGGGCTTGCAAATCCTAAGCTGAGTCCCTATCATATTTATAATGAATCAAAGTATCAGTGAGGGAGGCAAAATTGTCTAAGGAGTCGCAGTTAGTCTCAAGGGGGCCAAGAGGAACAAACCAATGGAAAAATTAATGCTTGTTTAGTGAAATAATGGTGAAAAATAAATAAAAAGATAACAATAAATATAATACGCATAGAGAAATAAGTATTCAATGATCGTCATGATTAAAATGAATGCATAACTTGTGAGAAAGGGTTCTGAATATTACCTTTCGCACTACACAATATATTTTTTTAACCCCAAAAGGAAACGAAGTCTGAAATGGTGCCATTAAAATTGTTGATATTTCGCTCTTTTTCGAGTCTTTTCTGCAGTCCACTTTTAAGTCTACTCATATAGTCTACAGTTTGAACTTTACCTCGGAAAAATAGGGTTACTTCTTTCTATATATTACGCTTTTGCAAAGGGTAATAAGGTAATTCGCCAACAAACCACCCGTTTTGTTCAGCCTATTGATTGGAATTCCGGCATATAAATGGAATAAATAAAGAGGTCTTACCCCAGTCAGAGCCTTTAGTTTAACGCATACATTTTTCCAAAGAGTGCGAACTGTAGTGCAACGGAAGGCTAAATGCCAAGCATCTCCATCGACTCCTGGACGCTAAGGGCACTCAGCAGACATATTCTTCGTTAGACATATTCTTCGTTACTTAACAGTGTGTTGTCAAATCGCCAGTAAGGTGGTTGAGGTAGTCTTCCATGCAAGACAATTTTGATACATACACTCTTGTGGTCAGAAAAGGAATCATGGAGAGAAACATTTTTCACCTTGTGAATATTGTATGTTGTAGATACGTAAAAGCGGTCAAGTCTTGAGGATGAAGGTGGTGTAATGAACGTATGCCCTCTGGATTTTGGCATCAGCTCACGCCAGATGTCTTTGATATCACAGTCGTTAACCACCCGTTCTAGAGCAAGGGCGAAGCGGGGATTCCATTCTACTTGTCCACTTCTATCTTCTCGTGGGATTAGCGTAGTGTTAAAGTCTCCTCCCAGTACAGTTATGAAAGAGGGTGAAATTAGGTCATGTGAAGACTGTATCAGGTGGTTTTTCAGTGCCTCTGTAGCTTGCAAGGCAGCTTCAACATTTCGTGGTCCATAAAAGCAGATAATGCTAAGAGAGGTGCGGACAGTTCTGAGGGTAAGCCTCACTTCCTGTATATGTCCTTCAAAAATTATTGTATTGTTTGTCACCGAGTTGGAGAGGATATTTTTAATAGCAATTGCTGTTCCAGTATGGTGAGTTCTTGGCGGGTTGAGATTTATTTGGTATCCTGGAAGTCCTGTCATCAATGCTAAAGAGACGTTTGTTTCCTGAATATCAGGTTTCCATCTAGACACGAAGACTATAAGTTGCGCCCACTTACTTTGACTTCTCACAGACTGTTATGCAGGAAAGCGTGCAATTCATGGAGATGTGGTAAGGAGTAAATGACACAATTTTATTCCTTTTGAAGGTGTGAAATCATTCTGGTAATTTGAACTCCTAAGTTTTTCCGAAACATGCAACTTCACACCATTTAACTTGTCACATAAACCGTCTATATCTGAGGTAAATTTCTTTATTATGATGAGTTGCTTCGGCGTAGTGCGATTATGCGTTTCTTCTAGCAGAGAGATAATAGATGCAGATTTGAAGGGACTGTTAGGTAAGTCTTCCTTCATGACTATTTCGATCATTTCTCTGTCACTTTCATCTAAGCGATAAATACTTGTAGGCTTATCTCCTCGACCGTCTCCCAGCAGTGCCTTCTTATTTTGGGCTGGAGTTTCCCCTTGCTGCTCATTTTCATTCTGTTGCCGTTTCACATTGCGATAAGCCAGTGGTGAATCGTTGCTTGTGTCGTCAAACAAAAGATTTAAGTCTGTTTGGAAGGCAAGGGGATTGCGTTGACTCATGTTATTCGCTTTTAGTGATTCTTCATTCACGGAAATGTCGGCATTTGATAGTTCTAGGACGCTTAGAGTATTAGGTAATGCAGCGGGAGAAAAAATGATTGAGGAGGAAGATAAGGTGAGTGGCGTAGGAGGGGGGTTGGACTGTGAATCAGTAGGTGGAGGGCGGGAGTGAAGGAGGGTGCCAGGAATGAGCTCGGAATTAAGATTGTCAATGCCGCTTGACTCGAAAGGACTGTTTTCCTGGGAGGGAAGGCATGAGAGTGAGTCAGTCAAGGTGTCACTATCTTGCTGAGGCTGAGTGGAAATATTGGGCTGTTCCGCGGAAACAGTGGGAACTTGATTATTAGGATCAGAAGGAGTAGATCCATTAGAATCAGGAGTGGCCTTTGAATCTACACTGGTAGTATTGTGGGTGGGACAGTGTTTAGCAATATGCCCTTCGGCTTTGCATAGGAAACACCGCGGTTCTTCAAAGGATAAGTAAATGCGGTGACACGAGTTTTCTATTTCCAATAGCACTGAGTCAGGCAAGATTGAATCTGGTCTTCTCATGACAGGCACTGATCGCCTAAAGGATAGGATGTGATCGTAATCTTCCCTCTTCGTACCTACGGGAAAGTGCTTAATTTGGCCACAAACTGTCACAGCTTTCTCAATTATGTCTATTTGTTCATGATCTGGAACTTCAGGTGGTACGTTGGAGATGATAAGTTTTTCCACCCTTGTGGCCATTGTACGAGCTTCTACGAATTTATCGTTCAAGGTGATTCCTCCGATTTCGTTCATGAATTTATTGAGAGTGGGTTCGTCTTTGAAATAAATAGCAATTCTTTGATTCGCAATTTTCGATGCGTGGTTAATGTATGAGCCTCCTCCCACGGCTTCGCCAACGGCGTAAACGTAGTCTAGGAGAGAGGTATTTTCAAGGCATGGAAGAAGGATTCCCGTTTTCTTTGAGGATCCGTTTTCAATAGGTGTTATTTTCTTCGGAGACGAGGAATAACTGGGATGAAAGCCTCTTCGGGGCAGTGGATGCAATGAATTTGGGTTGACTGGGAAATTTGAAACCGATGCTCTACCAGAATTCTTTCCTTTGGTTGCGGCAGCATAATTGACCGGGGTTTGCGTCGCAGAAAGCGCCTCGGGATGATTAGGGCGATCATGGTCATTTTCGGTGTGGTGGTTGACGACGGGCGTCTTTTTTCAAGGTGCCGGCGACTCTCCTGAGAATTGTTGGAGATGACGGTGGAGACGAGAGAGTTTCATTTGATTGGCTTAACTTTTCATAAGAAGGTGTTCGGTTTACAAACGCTAATCCCTTCCCGCGGTTATCACGGGATGTGGAAGTTGACGGGGGTAGGCCGGAGAGAGGGGGATGGCCCCCCAGTTCCCCGTTCAAGGCCAGTTAAGCAGTTAAGACACAAAAAAATGAAAAATCACTAATATATCAATAATCAAGGGTTGCAAAGTAGATGAATGTGTAGTAGTAACAGTAAGGAACGATCTCACCGAAAATAAACGGCAGAGAAGCTCCAAAAACAGACGAAAAGGCAGCCAAAGGAGAGAGCATAGGGATAGCACGTCCTCACTCGACGAGTCTGTCTGTCTTTCTGTCTGTCTTTGTGTCTGTATGCCTGTCTGTTACTCAATCACTCATAAACCACTGAATCGATTGAAACAAAATTTTGCAGGAAGATACTTGATATATGTGGTTCACGCATAGGCTATAGAACATGGGGATTGGGGCCCTAAAAAGCCCTAAAGTGGGCCAAAAAATGACCCTCGAAGATAATTCTCGCCTGTATAAGAAACACGTAAAATATACCTCTACTGAATTTACAACAGTCATAGGGTCGTAAGTCACGCTGGGGCCCCAGAGGGCCCAAGGTTCCCAGAGAATGCTTTCGTAAAAGCCTCATAAGTATTGAACGAGTGAACCGATTTTAGTGAAATGTTCACACATGGGATCAGTAAAGCTTTTTTAAGGAAATTGGGACTATAAGAAAGGCCCCTGAGCCCCAAGGGAAGCATATTGGGCCGTCTGGTGTCTTATGTGGTTGGAAAACTGAAGTCTAAACATTTTTTTCAACTGCAGAGGTTTCTATTTTTGCATATTTTAATTATTCTACTAAAGATAAAAGGCTATAGTTTTCGCCATTAGATAGATAAATAATTGCAGTTTTTTACTTTTTCACTCAATTTTCTTATACGAATAAAATTTCCCTAGAAATCGCGTTTTCAGTGTCAAAATCATGAATTTTACTTCTGTCAACAATAGGATATTTCCTTGGTAACCGTAGAATTAGCATTAGCTTACGAAGGGAAATGGGACCTTTACGAGTACAATGGCGGCTGGGTTTTATACCTAGAGATAGATATTACAGTGGAAATCTAGGCCGTATACTGAAATGTTGCTGTTTACAATATTTTCAGGGATATTTTTGCCTAAAATTGACAAAAATTCGATTCGAAAAAAAATTAATTTCAAGTGGACTAATTTAAGTCGGACCCCTGTAAAACAGGAGAATGCCACGATGTTAAATGAATGCGGAAAGCCTCTGAAATGCAAATGGCCTGTAGTTTAATTTCTATGTGATACTGCAAAAGAATGTTGAAATTTGGTAAGCATACTATAATGCGGTTTTCATCTGCTGAATTAAAAAATAAAACTAAAATTATAGCTGATTTGCCTAGAAAAAAATACACCTCATGAGCGACTCGAACCTACAACCTATATGCTCTGTCTTTCTTTCATCCCCCGTTGAATTCCTACGGGTACCTTTGCTAGTTCCTAAATAGGTTGTGTAGATGGCCTCAAACGCTCGGTTAATCTACGACTGTATTTATGGGTAATAGTGCAATTAAGAAAATACTATTTTCTAATACTAGTTTTGTAACTATACCAGTTTGCCCGTATTACGGTTATTGTGCTGTTTTTTGTGATTAAAAGACGTTGTATTGGATAAATAACATTCTATTATGCAAATCATATTATTCATAACAGTACTCTCCTGTCTTTGGCAATCCATTTGCGTGAATGAGTATGTTTTTTATGTTTGAATAACGTTCAAGGAACTACTCTGACATAAGTGACGAGCCTTGATCTACTCAGCAGAGAAAGAACAATGATTTTCACAAGAGCCGCCAATGTGTATTCTGTATCCTGCTTCCGGATCTCTTGATACATTAACCTTGTGCATCTACTTTACTTAGCATTCTCATGGGATTTGAGTGCTCTAGGTTAAAGCTCACCTGAAACGAAGCCCGAACCACGGATCATGAGTTTCTGGGTCAGTGCGTTGATTACTGCTCTCCTCAGAGGAATAGGTGCCGTCTCCGCTAGTAACACCTGGGCGAACATGAAGGAATGAATTTTCAGCAAAGGCAGAAGAAATGTGACTCATGAGGATGGTGTAAGAATGCGAGCATACTAAAAGAAGACGTTCCCATTCGTACCCATGCTGCTAGGTATGCTTTAAATAGAGCATCTACATCTATATAATGCTTTGCAAACCTCCTCAAGGGTGTGTGACAGAGCGTGAAATGCCAGCATGCATTACACAGCGTATTACTTAGTTAAAGTTACTTTAACTACTGATTTATCAGCCAAAACTGGTCATGAGGTAAAATTTCTCAAACGCAAGCAGTACACTAGGCATGCGTTATTTGTATTACTGTCTTTACGACTACACGAATGTACAGAAATACTGAGCTTACACCACAAACATGCACATCCTGCTGATAGTACCAGGTAGAAGATGAGGATTCAGGCATTTGAGAGTAAGCCAACTAGCTTGCTGAAACCAAATCAGTAGTCAGACATTAAAAAATGCTCTTCTACCACATTTCGCCCGGCACTGTTGAATTTATTGGAGGTAAAAGATTACGCGTAGAAAATATTGAGTGAGTGATGGATAAATTGAGGAAGTTCTGAGGGAATAAA
Source organism: Ceriagrion tenellum (assembly GCA_963169105.1). Lineage (NCBI taxonomy): Eukaryota > Metazoa > Arthropoda > Insecta > Odonata > Coenagrionidae > Ceriagrion > Ceriagrion tenellum. The sequence continues at coordinate 17,275,033 of OY720635.1, forward strand.
ATAGCCGAGAATAAATAGAGACTCCACCATAGGGTTGGCGCTGCACGCATGCGAAAATGTTGCGGAAAGGAGGATGAAAGCGGGGGCACGTGCGAATAAGCGAGAGTGGAGGAATTAGCTTTGCCTGGATCTGGGAGAATGGAGAATCCATCCTCTTTGCGTTGAAACGAATGCTGTTGAGAATTGGCCTCGAGCGATTTGTGGTCGGCTGGGCCTGCCTCATTTAGTTAAGTGGACAGCGCCGAGGAGCAGGAGGCCGTCCCGCGTCTCTGCATCGCTTCTCAATGCTCCTCCATCTCCATTACTTCCGCTGCAAAGCCCCTCCCTCTGGCTTGACACAACCTTGGCTCAACCCGGTCACAACCACCTCCACCTCTATTCATTTCTCCACGAACCCCAACCCTCGTCCTCGCCACGAGATTACCCGACGATGGCCTAAAAGAGTAGTGAACGCGAGTGTGTGTAGACGGGTAAGAATAATCTGCCACATTTTCCAAAATTGGTGGCTTTTAGGCACTTCGCAATGATACGAGACGGGTTAATGTTGTTGCCATATGTAGCTCATTTACAGCTTGACTGCAGCTTTCGTGAATCTTTACGAAAATTTATTTTTTGTCGTATCTCGAAACTAAGTAGGACCGACAAAAAATGTGGCTAATTATTGATTTGCTCTTATAAATTTAACTGATTATTATGATTTGATATGGTACATAAATTGAGATTAATAAATGCCAAGAGGAAAACTAATAAGTTGGATTGAAAAGTCAGATATTTGTTGCCCTACTCAATGTTTAGTCGAATCCAAATCTTCAATATCGTATCCTCCAATTTCGTTTCCAAAAATCACTTAAAAATTCCATTTTTTATTGAATAGCTTGGACAAAAGATAACTTAAAAATCTGCGTTTGAACCCGGTTAAGTTAAAATGTTTATTCACCACAAATTCCCTTACTTCGGTGTGCTATACTCTCCATCGTCCCCGCCTGTCTGTTTTTCGCCTACGCGTGGATTTCATATTCCTGATCGCCATCCCTCAATAAAATCAGATTTGATACGAATACACTACCTCTCTCCGTATATATTTCCACCGACCTATCCCCTCGCTCACTTCTTTCCAACCAGGTCCATCTTGGGAAACTCTCGTGTCTCACGCCCCACTGGATGTCTGGGGATATCTGGGAAGAATGACCTTCGGGAGGCGGGCAGGAAGAGGGATGAGAGATAAGGGAGAACGTCCCTAGCGGTGGAGAGTTGGAGCCGAGAATGGATAGATTGAGGACGAAGGAAAGCTGCTGGTGAATGGCAGGGCGCATTGTGGGGCACACAGTAGGTTAAGGAAGGAATAGAAGGAGGAAGAACGGGAGAGGGTATGTGATGGTATTCGGGAGATGGGTGTGGAGTGGGATTGGGAGGATGTTCAGGGGAAGAATGATAAAGGGGAATGCAGGGAAAGAGGAAAGTACAAGTTGAGCGAGGGGGAATGTTAGAAGAGGAAAAGGCGAGGCTTTTCATCGCGGGGATGCTAGGAAGCGCAATACTCTCGAAAAACCCCGGTCACGATTAGCAGTTTCGGGAGTCAACGGAGAAATGAAGCCATATCTATCATTTTAAGGTGGTAGATTTGTTGATAACGGGAGGCCTTCAGCAGAAATTGACAAAGAGTTTAGAGAAAGCCTGCATCGAAATATTGGCCTTCTCTTGTTGAAAATTTTCAAAGGGTTTTACAGTTACATCCTACCCGACGGACGGAATACTACACCTGATGGGGCTCTCCTCAGAGCAATCAAATTGTTTGGTTATTTAAGGAGGCGACTGACATTTGAGGTCATTTAATACTCTACGGACAGGAGGTTATTCTAGTGGTGAATTCGTATCCTGGGGAATAGACCATGGGTGGAGAGAAACCTGGTGGAGGAATAGTCTACTCTTGACGAGAGGTGCCGAGGAGCCGGCTATTGAGACCCGGCATCCCAGACGACGGGCGCGGTATAGGATATAATACCTTGGAGTGCCACTCTGAACATAGTGCACCAGTGAGAACCACCATGTAACTGAAATTCAATTCCCCCCTCAGACAGGCACAAAACTCCTGGCCTCAGAATAGGAATTCTCGACACTACACCAGTCCATTTGTTTCTCGGATCTTTTGAAGCAGCACGAAAGACGAGAGAGGAAAAGGAAGACGTGAGGTGGAAGAAGAGCGATAGAGTGATGGATAGTTGGAAGAGGGGGAAAGTTGAGAGGGGTAAGGGGCGGGTGATGCTTGCAAAGGGAGAGGTTGAAGTCGACCGCAAGAAAAGGGGAAAAAGATCGGTGGAAAAAATTCCCCGTGGCCTCGTTCGACTCTCCTCCGGCTTCCAAACATCCCTTCGGGCGTTGGGGTGCGAGGGAGAAAAAAATAATATTTCATTTACCGCTCGAGGCGTTCCCCTGTCATGAACCCTTCCGTCCTAAATGACTTGTTGACTTTTTGAAGACGATCCATCTCCGCGATCCCATTATCGCATTTCGTTCGGAACTTCGGAGGAAATTGTGTCATGGGCGCGGTTTGCTGTTGTTTTGGCACTGAGATCATGCATCACGTACCAATCCGTAAACCTTTTATCAGCCCAGTTTAACGTGCTTTTCAAACACTGATTGGGATTAAATTTAACTTTTTGCTTTGATTGTATGAATAAAATTCCTAATATTACGATATATTTGTCACTGTCTTATCAAAGTTAGGTCATCCGGCGAGAATGAATTGAATCTTTTCAGAATGTGTTTTCCCATCTATTTGATCGGTATACCATAGCCAGATTATTGGAAATTTTTTAATTGTCAAAAGTCAGTGTAAACATATCAAAATTGAGTCTCTTTGATCATTTTTGGTCAATTGTCAGAACATGAGATGTAATAAATTTGTTTTGTAGTGCTTGTGGTGAGTTAAAATTGGATATTATACCGGCCTTATTAGTGGTCTGACATATCTTTTCTCCTTATATGAGCGCGTCAAGTTGTCTTCGTTTTTATCTCCACACATGTATCCATCTCGTAAATATAATGTAATATTTTAAATGGTAGAGGAAACTTGAAAGCTAATTTCTCGAAGCAGGAAAGTATGCTAACGAAAGTAAATGGTGAATTCTACGTTTTCCTTCCCATATACTCCGGGATTACACCAGTAAATTAAGAGTCTCTGCTATAAGTAAATTAAGCTGAATCAAGAGTAATGGTGTCGACCTTAGTAAACGAAAACACACATAAGTATTTCCGACCTAAAGAAGGGGAATTTTTTGTGGAAAACTTCTGTAGATTTAAGTCATGAGGAAGGAGAGAAAAAAAACTGGAATGTCAGGACAAAAAATTCATTGCTGATCGGTTGAATTAAGATTTAAAAATCTACGACTCTCTTCTGAGGCTGTATAGTTCTTCCACGCCATTTTTTGGAATTGTACACAGTATTAGATGTAGTTGTGATATCTTCCTTAGCTGCAGCTCTTTGCGCTCGAATGAATTTTTGTTCGAAAGTTATATTAGCCGAAGATTCCTGGTGAATGTGAGGAAAAATATGGAAAAGTCAAAATCTCCTCCGCTTGGTTTGATAAATGTTTATAATGCCGCATTTATAAACCATAGAAATGAAAGTGTCTCATTTTAAAGCTCAAATTTATCATGTGAGTCAGTAATGAGCATTGATATAAATAAATCAGGGGGTCCAGCACTATGGAAAACCAGGAAGACTGGGAAATCTGAGGGAAATATCGAATTGACTTTGGAATTTTCTGTTGTGTCAATATATAAAACAGCAACGGAAGCAATGTGCCTTTTTCGGCAAGTTGCTAAGTCAAATTTCCCTTGCGTTGACGCATTTTGCATTCCTGTAATCACCGAAAGTAGGTACAATGTTTTCTATATAGGTGCATTGTGTTCTTATGGGTCATAGTCTTACAGATCAATGGCGTAAAGAACGTGCCTTTATCGGCAAGTTGCGATGTCAAATTTCCCTTGCGTTGTCTCATTTAGCAAAATAAGGAAAACATTCTATTCCTTCATTTTTTTAAGTTGTTGTTCATTTTATATCAATGCTATTCATAGCAAGTCTGGCTGTAGTATAACCTTGTTCCTGCCGGAATACTACCACTGAATATAACCCGTTAACCGCCAGCATGACAATGTTTAAATCTAAGTGATGTAATTTTCTCTCAAACTATTTTAAAGTTTTGTGTCTATTTTACTCCAAATATGCTAGTTTAAAAATAATCCTTACGTTTAACCACCCAAAATACTTACCAAACATTCTCTTATAATTAACGATAAAAAATCAATATTTCCTCTGGAAAAATCAAAATTATGTCTGGAAATCCAGGAAATCTCAGGGGATTGTCAAATGCCTAGCTGCTGGACACCCTGTAAACACAAGCCTTTTGATAATGGGGCAGTATTATTGAGAAGTAGGTTTTAGGTATACTATTTATGGAAACTGACCATCAATTTATGAGCCTGTTAAATATGTGTGCCATTTGGCCAACTACTAACCCGCTCATGTAGAAGTGGGCGTGGCTGAAACCAATTGTGGGAAAAACTAATTTGAAGAAAGCCATCCGTTAAATCCCGGAACGTGAAGCCGAAGGAGGAGAGTGTGAAAAGCGTTGTGTGTTTCGCAGATTGAAGTGCACGGTCATGTCCGCGCTATTAATGGCAGATGTATCGCCCGCTTCACGCCCATCTGACGGTGAGCCGCCCCTGGCTCTGTTACGGCCCCCAAATCCGGGTTATCCGAAATGCACATGGGAGCTTTAAGAAATGTTTAATTAATGCTCGCCACGCTCGGATGAATTGTGATTGACGATCCAATCTTCCCATTCCCCGGTTCAACGGCCACTTTTTTGTGCCTATCCGTCGTCCTGCTCGCTCGCTCTCCGGCCCATAAACACACGCTCCCTTTTGCACTGTGGGCTGAGCGAGTGAATGAATAATTCCCCGGCGCTTTGCGAGAGATGCGTTTCTCTACATATGGGGAAAGAACGCATCATTCACTCACTCGTTCACTCACGCCACGTCGATCGCTTGAATTTCGTGCATGGCGTCCTCAATCTCTCTCCAACCATTCATTCCAGAGGGAGTCATTTTCCCTGAAGAGCAATAATCGAGGCTTACGTCGCTCTTTCTTTCGTATTACCCCACATGCCTCTGACACGAATCCTTCCTTTGGTGTTCCCTTCTTTTCCTCAGGAAGCCCACCGCTCCTCCCCTCTGCTGCAGAAAACAAAGAGAACTCAGCCAATACCTGACCTTTGCATCCAGATCATATTTTTTTCGTCAGCTAGTTTAAATATTGTTTTATGTCCCTTTCCGTCCCTTGTCTTTAATTAGGAAGGCTATCGTCAGGAAAAACCGGGAAAACCTGGAATCGACAGGGAATTTTGAATTACTGGAAAAGTCAAGGATTTCTCGTAACAGTCAGGGAGGAACTCGAATAGGAATCCTCGTTATTTTTCTACTATTACGTTTATCTTTCCATTACGTTTACGGCCAGTCTTTCCCGCCCTTTATTTCTCCAACTGAAACTAACTGCCGTCGCTGACGTGCATAGAATAAGCACCATCAATTCTTGGAGTATTCAGTTGTGAATCTTATTAGTTGTGAATCTTAGTTATTTAGTTGTAAATGAGACGTACAATGTATCCCTATTGTATATCCTTATTGCGATATTGGCCCAGTTGTGTTAAAATCATGATCACAATGTATTACGCTCATCGCAAGGAATCCGAGGCTATGCTGTTCGGAAAATTTTACCTCAGGTTTTTTTTTAACTTTCGAAACTCAGGTCGAGAAGTCGTTGGAGTACTCTAGCTTATAGTAAATACATGCTTGCAGTTCTAAAAATACGAGACGATGATTAGAAATTTTAGAAAATGTTAAGCTGCTGTAGAAGATTTAATTCAACAGAAAAAAACATTCCAATGGTAGGTGATCTTTTGGCGATCGGTCAGGGAAATTGGTAAATCCATCAGGGAAAAGTCAGGGAAAGGTCAGGGAATTTGCAAATTGGATATCAGTAGTTACCCTGTTAATGCCCTCTGCATCCAGAATTGTTTTATTTTGTTTGAGCGTGCCTCTCATATTTAATGCTCCCTCGTTCATCTGGGAGTTTTTTTAAATTTTTTTGGCCAATTTAAAAATCCAGTTGAGGAAAAAAGAGGCGAACGGGTAGCAACACTGATCTTCCAGCCGTGACCCGCTCTCCTGCCCCTCTTTCTCTTTGACCTCTACTGGGCTTGAAGATTAATGTGTAATCACGGCATTGATACTGTCTGACATGAAATTTCTCCCTCGGAAAACGAGTTTTTTTTCCTCCCCAGCGGTGCCCCCGACAATCCGTCAGAGTTTGCTTCCACCGTTCGTCCCTGGTGGCTGCAACTTTCGTTTCCATCGTCCAAAACATGAAGGGAAACAATCGCTGCGTCCATCACCGAATGCGACGCAATTGAACTTGAACCTCGTTGCTTTTTTTAAACTGGAATCATCAGCGGGGCCAGTGTTTCGCGGTGTGTTCGCCAGCAAAGTCCGCGTCACGTTTGATTCCGGGAACAATATGACTTACGCGCTCATTTTTGAATCTCACAAACTTCATTTCCTTCCCATATCAGAATAAATTCCGCAGAGTATTTAAAGTCGCAAATCTCACCAAGGATACTGACTTCCAACCAATACCATATTTCACCGCATAATCGTCGCCATCGCATAATCGTCGCACCATACTTTTTCAGTCCAAAAATTGGTTCACAACTTTTCATCACATAATCGTCACATGTTAATTCTGTTCGTCACGACACTTGCTGTAAATGGGGAATTTTGTCTGATTTTGCACTCTACCTGACATACATTTCTACCTGCCATTCACAGATAAAGAGTAGAGGAGACCGGGGCTAGTTGGGTACATATTTGTCTTATGAATTTTCTATTTTTATCTATAAACGTTTTCAATGAAATGACTATGCTAGCGCATTGAAACAAAGACAGCAGGCACGATGAAGGCAGTTAAGTACGTAATAAATGACCTATGTATGACTAATACCGGTGCAATTATATTTTTTTATTTCCCCTCATAATTTTCGCACCCTACTTTTTAGCGAAAATAAATTGGCATAAAATCTGCGACGATTATTCGATGAAATACGATACTTTTGTATGTAGAATTAAGATTATGTTCTAATTCAATTTCTCTCTTTGTAAACAATGTGTATTTTGTTGTAACCAGAATTCCTTGCAATGCGTCTCAGGTATTGATGATAGACGTCCGCATCATGTTTGGTCCTGGGAACGAAATAGGTTGATTTTGGAATTTTATATGCACTGCTTTCTGTGTCAGGGATAATACTGCAACAAATTAGAGTTCAATTTATTTCACGAACATACCATAAATATTCTCTTCCCAACAATAATTTTGCAATGAAGTGAATTGCATGCCTTAGTGTAAACTGCATTTTTTCGCAGTGATGTAAAATATTTGAGATTTTTACATAAACCTTCAAAAACTGGTGTTTCAAAAAGAGTTTCACTACTTCTTTAGCTTAGCTGAGCAAAAATGTATTATTTTATAAGTTTGGACAAATATTTGAAAGTGCCGCTGTTACTTATATGATATGAATCAAAATATTGAGGTAAATAAATGTCTTTGAAATGGCAGAGAGAGGTACAGTCTTATTTTATTTCAGGTTTTAGCAAATACACTCATTCCACACGAAGAAAGCATTGCATAAAAAATAGGATGCTGGGAAAAGACCAAGGTTGAATATTTCAAGCTGCAGCAGAAAAATATTTCTGAGCCGCAGAAAGCGATGTCCAAAGTCAAAGTGATAGGCATGAAAATTATGTTTTCCACTCGTGGGCGTACATTTAGGAATATGAATTTCACGTTATATTAGACGCTGTGGTTTTTAGAAACATATTTTTATGTCCGAATAAAAAACAGGAAAAAGCACTTTAAAATATAACGTTATTTTCATACTCTGATTGAAAAAGCTTTTCTAACCAATTTATTATTGCTTTATGCTTAAAGGCTAACATTTTTCTGGTAAACAGATGCGTGCGTTTTGTATTATGATTTTTGGGAGTAAGTGAAGATTAACGAGATCATGACTGCTGTTTCCACCTGCTCTTGTGATGTATCTTGCTAAGAAGCGTCATAAATTAGATCCTTTTCACGCATTCAGAGATATTTATTTCCAGTATCTGCTGGGTTGCTAGGTGCTAAATCGTAAAAAACCCAGTAAATATTCCAGATCGTTTGATTTATGTTATTTACTAAGAAAACACTCGTTTATTTTCCTCGCGTCAAATAAAAACGCTTCCACCAGAGACGGTTACGGTACGGCGAAAGTGGCCGCTGAGATGAAAGCTTAACGGTAAATTGTTATTCCATCTTAAATAACTGTTGTATACAGCTAGACCGGAAAAAATCGGTTTGATTTGTAGTAACCAGGGTGAGACTGAAATTGTTGAGATAAATGAAGGCGAATTATTTCTTGATTAAATGCAAACATTATGAAACTGGATGTTATTATACGTCACGCTAAATAAAAAATATTTCTTAGATGCAGGTTTGATCATGGCATTTTCAGAGCTACAAAAATGCGATGAAAATTCGCTTAAAAAGTGTAAGGTCTTCAATTAAGAGTTACTCTGCCAGCCCCTGCAAGGATTCAGGGAGTTGCAGAGTAGTTGGGTCGCATGCAATGTTTTTAAGATAAAACTAATTGTTAGCATTGTGTTTCATAGAAATTACACATGAAAATGCATATACAACTTCCTTGCTGGTTCCAATTTTCTCCGAAGCCATTAGTAACAATTTTTGTTTTATCTTGTCCACGCCTCCCCAACTCCCCGCTCTAGTCATCTTATTAATATTTTATCATTTATAATTATACTACGTTTATCCTCCCATATTGTTACTCTCTGTGATGTTATCACTACTCTTTTTAGGGTGGGTGATTATTAATTATCAAATCCGAAGTTTTATCATGACTACCTGAATTTTATATGCCTTCAAAAATTACTTTCTAAAAGCAACTGAGTAGAAATTGCTGACCATTTAACCCATTCATCGTTTTACAGATATTCATTACCAACCAAAAATGAAAAACTCAGAAGACATTAATTATTTAAACATGTACTTATATGTCTGTTTCTATATTTCCTCAATTAAATTGCGATTTTTTATCGACCCAGTGATTTTTGCTAAGTGTAATTTTTTTATACATTAGTCTAACGTTAGAGGGCCAAACGCCTTTTAGAGCAAACAACTGTTCAATGAATGTGACCCTTTGAAGAGGCTTCAGAAACCGGAATCTAATGATTTATCCTGTGAATGATTTTAATGCAAAACAAAATATATCAGAGAAAATAAAACCATTATTGCTATCTTAAATGAGAAATTAGACCTCAAAATATGTAGTGAAAATACATAATGCAGCCACCGCCGGACTTATGAGATAATTAAGGAGGTCACCGCTCGAGGGAGGGAAAAAATATGCTGCCTATCCGTATAGGAAATACGAACTCCGTTCCAAATCAATTCGGCCGCTTAGAGGGGAGGCCGAGGATGTGTAGGTTTCACAGTATCTATTTTCAATAATATGAGGGTGAAAGACAAATTTAATTTTTGATCGTTTATCTAACGAAAACAGTGACTTTTATCACATTATAGGGACAAAAATGCCAGAGGGAGTATAATGGGAGAATCATGTGATGGCTAAATAGGCTCTTTGGCGTACTTTATGGCAATTCAGGAATAGTTCAGTTTATTGGACGAATACCTCACTTATGAGCTGCAGTAGAGCAATAATCAAGGGTCATAAATGATATCGATGACGGTCCGAATATGAGATGACGCGTTTTGATTGGGCACACCCGGGTTCTGCATGAAATGGTTTCTATCAACCTTATATTTCCTCAATAACGTTTCCGTATCTCTCCCTTATCGAACTTGCATGTTCATTTCATGAAATCCTTGCTTGACCAGCGTACTTAATTAGTCCACTTTGTTCCCCGAATTTAGGATAATGTTACCATTTTCTCTTACGCTCTTTCATGGGTACATTTCAGTCTTGGAAAATTTATTCACTTTTGTACCGGTTCCGTAGCCCAAGGGCTCAGGTTCGAATCTCATTTATGGCGAACTTATTTTAGTTGATTCTCTACTTGTGTGCTGTGTGCAGAACATTCCCTTCCGACGCCTTGAACTTCAAGCCGAGTTTTTCTAGGCAGACGTCGTTCAGAGTGGTCTAATGCTGGTACCGGGTTTTCCTTCACCATCCTCCAATACCCCAACCGAATCCACCTCCACCCTCGTTCCATCATGTCTTCTCGGCAAAAATGACCTCATCTGCCGACCCCATTCCAAAGTGACTGACTGTAGAATACGCTATTTGGTTATGAATTAAAATTTGGAGGAAATATAAATTGAAAGTGGGAATACCTCAAAACTGCTTTGTTGTAAATCTACATCTACATATACATCTACATAATACCCCGCGAGCCGCCGCATGGGCGTGTGGCAGGGGGTGTGTAACATTTTTTGGAGATGAAATGGTGACATGAATTATGGGAGTGTATTTAGTGAACTTAACTTTTATTGTGGTCACTTATTGTGCGCAGAAAGAACGAGATTTTCTACCTATATGTTTGACCGTGAATCTCTCTTATTTTATCGCGTCTGTCACATCTAGAGATGTAGTGAGGAGTCATGATAATATTCTCTGTGTCGCTCTGAAAATATCAGTTCTGAATTTCTCAAGCAACCTAAGCTTTGCGTGTACCCCCGAGTCTCTAGGAGCTCCCACCTTAATCCTTCTAAAAGTTGTGAGACACAACTAGTACGAACCAAAGCTTCCGCTCTCTCTTACTTGTTCTCAGTTTTTGACCAAATTCTAATATCTCTCTCTCTCTATTTCATTCTTTCTCTCAACCCTTTTTTGGCTTCTTTGATATTCTCATGCCCTCTACGGTGACCCTATGAATCACCTTGCTATTTAATCCCAATACATATTTTATTCGTCAGCAGTATCCTCCTCCGACACAATTCTTCCCTCCCAACCCTCTCCCTCCCCGACTTGGTCCTCCCGCTACGCACGTATCTTACCGCCCCCTCCCCCTTCCCTCTTTGCTCTTTTTATTCTCAGTCCGTTGCAATAAAGAACAATCGCATTAATCCCCTTCCCCAGCGTTCTCCTCTTCCGCCGAAAAACCAGCTCCGCTCCATCCCCTCCACACTCCTCTCCTCTCCTCCTCCTCCTTCTTCCCTTGTTATTTTTGCGCCATTCACCCCTTCTCCTTTTCCCTCCCCTCCACCTCACCCCAATCCAGTCGGAGGATTCCTTAGATAACCCCCCTTTTTCCACCCTCCCTTACCTTCCCCTTTGTCCCCAACCCCCTCCCAGGCTCTCTACGTCTCGTTCCTCTTCCCTCTTTTTACACTCCATCACGCCTCTCTTCTCCTCTTTCCCCCTCCTCCAGCACCCTCCCCCTCCTCCCACCCTCACCCCTTCCTCCTCCGCCCTCCCCACCCACTCCTCTGCCGGGTCGATACTGGGTCACTCTCCCACCATCTCTCTCTCTGTTTCTCTCTTTTCTTCTCTCTCTCTCTATTTCAGTCTCCCTCCTCTGTTCCTTCCTTTCCTCCCGTATCCTTTACCCACGCGCACATATGGCCCTTTTTCAGGCCTCTAGGCCGAGGTCCGGTGCATGGCCCACGGGATGAGAACCCAGAGGTGCTGACCTTTTTGGGAGAACAATTTCAGTAGTCATCATTCTTCAGTTCAGTGGCTGAATGCTTGCTTGCTACGAGCGGCCCGGGTTCGATTCCCAACCGATGAATCGTAATATTGGCCGACCCTGGAAGAAGCCTCGCCCACTGATCCTAAGGTCGCGGGCTCCAGTGGCGCCCAACAAGGGGTCTTCTCCACCCAGGGAATGGGTTTAATGTATGAGAGTTAAATTTACGGGTAAGAAAGGACTACGCAGTCCCAATTTGGCTATCAACAGAGCCGGATCTGCTGATCTTTTTGGTGAGAACAATTTCAGTAGCCGTCTTGATCTTGATCTTGACCTGATGATCTTTTTGGGAGAACAATTTGAGTAGCCGTCATTCTTCAGTTCAACGGCAGAATGCGCGCTCGGTTGACACTAGGCCCGGGTTCGATTCCCAACCGATGAATCGTAGTATTGGCCAACCTCGGTGGTGGCGTGGAAGAACCCTCGCCTAATGATACTAAGGTCGCGGGCTCTAGTGACGCCCAACAAGGGTTCTTCTCCACCCAGGGCATGAGTTTCATGTATGAGAGTCAAATATCAATTTATTGCACAATCCGGATTTTTATTGCATCTGATGATGAAATTCTGATTGTGCAATAAATTGATTTGTGAACTGAAATAAATTGATTTGTGAACTGAGGTGTAAAAGTTATTTTTACTAATTAACAGTCAGAAGGATTTGAAAGCGTCTTTTGCTAGCATACAATATCTACCTCACTTGTGTGACATTTATATTTAAAATGAATTGGTAAGAAAGTAAGAAAGGACTACACAGTCTTAATTTGGCTTTCAACAAAGCAGGACCGCTGACCTTGTTGGAAGAACAATTTCATTAGTCCTCATTCTTCAGTTCAGTGGCAGTATGCTCGCTTGCCACGCGGGTTGACACGAGGCCCGGGTTTGATTCCCAACCGATGAATCGTAATATTAGCCGACCTCGTTGGCGGCGTGGAAGAACCCTCGCCCACTGATCCTAAGGTCGCGGGCTCGTGTAACGCCCAACAAGGGTTCTTCTCCACCCAGGGAATGGGTTTCATGTATGAGAGTCAAATGTAAGGGTAAGAAAGGACTATACAGCCCTAATTTCAACATAGCCGTCACTATTATTATTATTATCCGGTCTTTAAGGACTGAACTCAAGGCAAGATGAATGAATTCTTCCGGCATTTCCAAAAGATTAATTAAAATACCAATTCAGATATTGAGAGGGAAGATATTATAAGAATTGCCAAAACTCACGGTGGAATAATATTGTAGCTTCAATGGGATTAGATTCTTTAAAATTATTCCATGTATCCTATCCAACAGATACCTCATTTTCTGGCAAGTGAATTTCTTTTTTATTTTTCATTTTGAATTTTCCACATTCTTGTGCCTCTTCGGCAGGCTTAAAGGCAGTAGATACTTCTCAGAAATGCAAATAGAAATTTGCCAGAGTGCAAAAGGTATCCGAAAACGAGCTGTGGAGGTGGTGAAAGTAAGACCGTTGCATTGGACTGATGGACGCTCGTGTAATAACGGCACTCCCTGCTCGGCAACACGCCGGATGGGAGGCAGATGACACCTAATTCGGTTGCCAAGGTCTCATAAACTCTTTTGGACCAATTTTCTGGAGACATGGCTGAATTTCAATTTGGAGGATCATAGAAGTTCATTGGATTCCGTACCAGTTTCCATCACTGGACACAACTCCCCCAAAAGTGTCCAATCAGCTAGATTTGCGAATATTTCCTTTCAATATGATATTAACTCAATGGCTAGCATTGAGCTGATTTCTCCAGTTATTGAGTAAGGAGCATTGAAAGAATTTTTTAACGACTGACATGCAATCGTAACGATGACAGTTATAGTTAATGAAAATAAGATCGGTTCAACTATGTGAGTTCCACGTTAAATAGTAAAGATAACTTTTACACTCCACTGGTCAGTTAACATATCAATTTATTGTACAATCCGGATTTTTATTGCACCTGATGATGATGCCAGGCATCAAAATCCGGATTGTGCGATAAATTGATTTGTGAACTGACCAGTGGAGTGTAAAAGTTATTTTTACTAATTAACAGTCATAAGGGTTAGAAAGCGTTTTTTGTTAGCATACAATATCTACCTCACTTGTGTGACAGTTTTTATATTTAAAATGAAACATTTGAGTAATTCTTTCTGACTTTGCCGTACGAAAATTTAAAAAAAGGAATTTATTCTATACTTTGCTGCTTTACATTACAATGTTTAATCACTCAAGAATTGTACTTTTCTTATGATCTTAGGATAGTTAGCAGTAGGTGCTCCCTTGGAGAATTAAGAACGGTTACGACTGATAAGGCTGTTTCACACGAGGTTCTTTTACGGCGAATTTTTACGCTTTAAATGCACAAACGCCAGCTCGGGATTGGGGAAGAGGCTGTTTATCTAGCTCCCATTGATGTATTTGTTATTTTCACATCCATCCATTTTGCACGATGTTATTTGTACCCAACGTCCACTCATTCAATGTAGACAGTGCAGTCTTGTGCCTCGTATGGCTTTGAAACCGCGGCAGGATGAGAGACAGTCGACTATTTTGCCTCAGGAGGAATGAAAGACCGTGGTGCCTCGAGAGTGCAGAGTTCGAGGCCAGGCGCACAATTTAAGCCCTTACTTTCTGAGAGAGGATGCATCTCAAAAAATAAAACGAATAGCTGTGGAAAAAACGAGAGAAGCGCGCTGGGCAATTAATAAAAGTTGGCCCGAGTTTCTTCCACCTCGCGCGAGGGAAAAATATGGACGCTCTCTTTGGTCGGGGAATAAACTCGCAGCTCTTTCCCACGCTCTCTTTTTTAACTTTATTTTTCCCTAGCCCGGATTTATTCGGTTTTGCGTCCGCCGCCGAATGCGATCGGTAATACTTTCATTTTGTTTTTCCTTATTTATTTTTTTCGTTGCCCGCTGCTTGTTTCTCTCTCTACCTCCCCGTTCGAGGCGTCCCCAGTATGGATTATAACGGCTCCCTAAAGCCACTGGCACCGGAGACTCCCTGTCGCTCTATTTGGCTCCGAAGTGCTATTTCGCCTCCAGGAACCGAATATGTATAGAGCGGCGGGGTGAAGGTAGAGACCCCTAAATTCGCAATATAATGATGGAAGTATTTCTCGTTGCGTTAGTCCGAAATGTCTGTCGGCGAGCTTTTTTTCCATCCTGCCTGCAGCTCAGCAGGATTCCATTAGTAGTATTTTGCAAAAATATGATGTTTAGACAAATTTTTCAACAGTTCAGCTAGGGTGAAAGTATTAATGTTTATTTTTCAAGGAAATATGGTTGTTTATGTTTAAATACGGCCCTGTATCCTGGAATAGTGACAAAACAATGAGTTATTACTTTTGAAAACGTTTTTTCCAAATCGGTGTTAGCTGTGTAGAGGGTGTTAAGTTCTAAATGACAAAAGTGAGTCATCATTTAATCAGGTTAGAAAAGTAAAGAGCTACTGAATAGTACTGAGTTATAATCATAGACATGTTATGTCTGTGATTATTACTCAGTACCATGTTAATCATGAGCTACTGAAGGAGCTACCGACTACTTTGATTTTTCAAACTTGTCAAAGATGATGACTCAATTTGCCCATCATGGGATTTACACCATATACGCAGCTGACACAGAAATATTCTATCATATTTAAGAATTACTAATGCAGACTATATTATTTTTTTTAAACCCTTGCGCAAAAACTTCCTCCAGTCACTCACTCTGTGAATTTCAGCTTAAATAAGGCGATAATGACTCTTCATTTGAAAACTATCTAATGATTTATTTTCACTTTCACAGTGTTATTCTTAAATGTTGTTGTCTTAGTTGAATGAAAGGAATTGGTAATGTTTGCGATATCACTTATTTTTATGGACGGAGACCAAATTCATCAACTTTGGAGCAGTACCAATATGTAAACGCAATTCATCCATGAGTATAAATAACTTATTGTGAAAATGCATAATTTTAATTTCAATAATAATTCTGATCGTGCATGATGTAAACAACTATTTTTAGTGTCTTTCACTCATATTTTCAGCTTTAGTCCGTGATAGTAGAATTTTCTTAAGACGTACAAGCCCTATTTGAACGACCAAAGTTTCCCATTAAATCTCGTACCCTTCTGCGGCATAAAATTTGTATGCATCCTTTTATGCCCTGGTGGGCACTTTGGTGCCAGGAAGTGGAGTTTCTTTCCTTTCTCCAATCAAGTTTATTATACTTTAAACATTGGGGAGTTAAGTTGGGAGGGGAGCTTGAGTTACACATTGATTACAAATTTTCTAGTTTTAATGCATGGAATCATTAAACCTCGTCGAGGCATAAAATTGCAATGCAAATTTATTCATAACATGAGAGTCGCTCTTTTTCATCCCCGCCATACCGATGAAAGTTACCTCATCGCCGCCGCATATAACACCAAATGGAGATATGCTACCTCAAGCTTACCTCAGTAGCGAGTATTTGCATATGTTTACTCTTGTGGTTTTTTTCTTTATTCCTAGAGAAAAATCGGGTAACTATTCGTTTAAAACATTCTGTATCATGAAAAATTCCAATTAATTGTTATCTATTGAAAATTAAAGAGACTGAATGCATATAAATACGCCATTTGCAGTAGATATGCCACAAAAAATAATTTTTTCGAATAAAAAGGCATATATTACATTATTAGTAGGCGATTATATAAGATTGAAATGGTATACATCAACACTTATTATATTCAACGAAAATATGAACTAGAGTAATATTGGGGGTGCTGCATTGGTTCCAATAACTTTACTATTTGATATTTTATTTCCACATGTATATTAATTCACTCGTTCTTCACTACTACAATAAAATATCATTTCCTTCCTCAGAAATATTCTTTGCTTATTTGAAATACCAATTCCCAACTCCGTGCCTATTTTGTATATATTATCGGATCTCTACTATATCATATAATAATTATCTGACCTAATACCATATCATTTTACCACTCCACTCTGATAAAGTTTTACTCGCTGGTGATTATTTTACCTATTACTAAACTTGGGGATGCTGCCCAGGACTTTAATTTATTCCGAACCAAGTTACGAATCAGTGCATACACTGATACCAATATGACCTATATGGATAGCCTAGTCAGAGGAGGCGCTACAAAACAACGAGACTTAATCGTCCAAATGTTGTGTCATTGCGTTTTTCAACTATTAGAATCAATTCCGAAATACTCTACTATATATGTACTATCAATATGTGCAACTCTTCCGACTTCATTGCATTATCACCATGTGACCGTTCTCTCAACACAATGTTTTTGATACAACTGTCACAAATAAGGCGATTGCATTCGTCTGACTCAATCGATAATTTTCAATTATGTTATTCTGGCGAGCACTTCAAATCACCTTTTGGAATTGCGATAATTGATATAATTTTATATTATTCGTATTTATTAATATATAACTATTTCTATTTCCAAAACACATCAGCAAGAACATCTCATAATCAATAGAAAGAGAGTTCAGAAATACAAATACTTAGGCACTTTTGTAAACGAAGACAATGACAATTTAGATGAGATTAGAACAAGAATATGTTAGACCAGAAGAACTTTTAACAAAATGAAAAAGGCCCTCTGCTTAAGAGCTCTTAGTTTAAGTGTTAAAATTAGGTTGTTAAGGTGTTATATATATTCAACTCTTTTATATGGAATGGAAGCTTGGACTCTAAAGAAAAGAGAAATAAATAGACTAGAAGCATTTTAAATGTGGGAATACCAAAGAATCCTTTGTATCAGTTGGGTGTCGAGGACCACAGATGATGAAGTCCTAGCAAGAATGGGAAAAAATAAAGAAGTGCTAAATACAATAAAAGTAAGGAAGTTACAATACTTAGGGCACATTAAGACAGGAGAAAAATCTAACCTGTTGCAAATAATTCTACAGGGGAAGATTTGTGACAGAAGAACCAGAGGAAGACGTACATCCTGGCTGGACAACATAATATCATGGTACAGTTGCTCAGCCATAGAGCTGCTGAGATCGGCGCAGTCAAGATTTAGTGTGGCCATGATGACTGCCAACCTTCTGAGCGGAAACGGCACATGAAGAAGAAGAATATATAACTCTGTACCCCCCCCCCAGCTGTTAGTAATACCCATACTCTGTGTACAATAACCATCGACTGCTCCGAGACTCCCACGCTTTTTTGCTTTAAAGTAGTTTTTTAGAATCTCGTCTCTTATCTTTAAGTAATGACAAGTATCACAATAATATCTTACTTTTATTTCAGCCAATGACAATAAAAGAAAATTTCCATACCGTTCAAAACTATTTTTTTAAGAAAAGAAGGAATAAAAGACGAGGCTCTTTAAAAAGCCTTGAGAAAGACGGTTATTTGTCAAGCTTACGGAACGTTTTCACGTCGTTAAGCCTTTGTCATTGAAACGTGTCAGCTGTGAAAAGAACTTGCTTGAATAGCAAATAAATCATCAGATGAATGTTTTTAACTCTGTATAAATAATTCCAGAGATTTTTGTGTGAATAAAAAAACAGGGAAACAATATTGAAGACTGCAGTGGACATGCGTATAAATTGAGCACTTCCCATTTATCGCTAGATAAATCGATCTGCATCGATAGATTGGACTTCCACGGCAACTGGAGATAAAAAGACTATACCTCTCAGATTTATTTAATTCTATTTCCTTATTTGGCTCAACTTTTGGTAGAAGCCAGACTACTGATACTGGACCAAGAGCAGCGTCATATTACTCCCATAACTCTCTTCTGGGTCTGTAATTGATAAAAGTTGATGGAAAGTGAATTCCTCTTTTCCCACGTATTGGCCGACTCAACTGGGAGTATTTAATTTCACATTCAAATTATAAAATGTCTCTCTCTGCCACTCATATAAAAAAATCCTATAGCATGCGCTGTTTTTGTTATGGATACATTTTTTAAGTAAGCGATAGTAAGGGAGGGAGAAATTTAGGTTTTAGAATTGGGACCTGGCATTTAAATGGCTTAATAGCATTGATAGTTCACAGTGTCGATAGCTACGAATAATTATTCAATATTCAGAATATAATGGAATTCCTTAATATACCACAAACAGAGCACATTCAATCCATTTATTCTAACCACTCGTTGAAAATAGTTATGATCAATTTTACTGTGGAAAGAAATCCAGCAATTTGACAATGATAAGATATACATTTTCAACGAATGTAATTAGGCAGATATCAGAGTGGAAAAAAATATTCTTTTTACCGATGTGCTAATGTAAACAAAAAGTATCGCAAAAGGCTTTAAATTGATTAATAATTTGTGCGATGTAATTTTATTTAAAGGTGTTTGATGATATTGGTGACACTCATTATAGATTGTTTTTCCGATTGATTGACTTTTTTCGTCATTTCTGATCGAGGGGTTGATGACAATTTTGTTGAAAGTTAAAAAAATAATGTCAACAAAGCGTTCGATTGTTCCGTACCACATCGCACCCAAGAAATGTCAGTACCGCTATGTCATGAAAAATGGTTGGCCTAAATTATGTCGAGGGATGCTCTGCCGTATCGCTCCCGTTTCTGCACGCTCACCGCCAATTGAATAAAAACTCCGGGATCAGCCCAGTGTAATTTTTAACCGACACCCTGCCATCCGACCCAAAAACGCAAAATTGAATTGGGACGCGTAGGAAAAGGCGTAGATTTGGTAATAACCCGAAATGGTGGTCGTTTGGAGACATGGGTGGCCATTATTGTTTTTTTTTTGTTCGCTTGCAGAGGAGGATTTTTCGCCCAGTAGCGGATCCGAATTTGCGCTCATCGATGTCGTCGGCAAAACCTGTCCTGTCACGAGTCAATCAGAGGAGTTGGGAGGGAGAAGGGGGGGCGGAAACACGAAGGGAATCAGAATATCGGATGTTTGGGGGCCTCCATCCATTCATCTTTCGTGCACGGACATCTATCATTCGCCGCATCGCGCAAACAAGCGTGCATTTTTCCCCGGCAGTCGGACCCGTTTCAAAGAGTATCCCGTCCGCCCCCTGGCAAAAGAGCTGTGCGTGGGCAAATGGAGGCAATGGGTCAGTAGGTTCACTGGGAAAATGGTCCCAAATGTTGAAACCGTCGCCATGGTGACAGGAGAAGAGCGCTTGCTCTCATTTTCTCCTTGGTTCGAGGAGGAATCGGCTCGGTTTTGTACAGGGCTCCCCAACAGGGGGTGCTCATAAATGTTGAGTTGAGCCGAGACTAGCCGCGGGATCGTCAAAAAGAGCAAGCAACTCATTGTGATCAGCTTGGCTTTAGTCTCGATGACTGTGGAGCCTAGGCTATGTGTTGGACCACTCGGTGCATTGCATACCCGGCAGCCCTTATCACCTTGCTACTTTATAGCTCACATAAATCGGGAGGAGGATGCCTCGGTGGCTTCATTGCCCAAAGCACACTGCGCGATATCGGGGGATCTGAGTTCCAGCCACGGTCTTGGTGGACAATTTTTCCTGTTTCGAGTTACGCACTTTATTACTTCAGTTTATCATTAGGATACCAATTTTTGCAATTTTTTCTATATTAAAAGCAAGCTGTTTATTTATATTTATAATTTGTTTCCATATATTTCAATATATTTCCTATGTCATTGATAATTGACTTTAAAAATTTATTTCGGTTGCGTTCTTTTTTATTCTTAAATGAAGTATTACTTAAAGGGCTGCGAGATATTCTTTTCATGAGTGAGAGAAAATGTTAAAAAAGTTTGGGGCATTTAAAAAGGTTGGGACCACTGGTCCAATGAATGAAGAACTTGCTTCCCATCCCAAACCCCAGGGCTTAATCCGCAATAGTGATATTGATTATTTTTACTGAAATCCCCATTTCCGTCTGGATTCTGCTTGGAAAGCACTCCACATCGAACTACGTCCGTTGGATACAAATTGTGTAAACCTTGGCGCCAGTAATTCTGTAGGCTAATTCCCATGTCTGTTTTCCCTTCCCCTTTCGTCAGTTTCTGAAAAGAATCCTTGCTTTGCTTACCTCTTTCCTTGTCGGTTGTGGCCCCAAATAGGTGTGAAGGGATCGTAGTCAAAGAGCGGACAAAAGAAGAACCGTTGCTCCCACAGTGAGATGACTTGATGAAGGCGGTACGCCGCACTCAGCAGCAATGTGTTTGAGGATGCGGCGTAAGCAATCCACCTAATGCAAATGAGATTTAGGGACTGCATGGGAAGTGAGAATGGAGGCCGAAAAACGGGAAGGTCGTTTCACGAAGGAAATGGAAAGAAGTTGGGTAGTGCGATAATAATCCTGGGTTTTTTCAATCCCGATATGTATTAAATGAAGTATCTATGGCGTAATAAGAATTAGAGTGCGGTTTTCAAATAAAATATAGATTGTTGGCAAATGATATTTTGAAAAATTATCAATTATATGATAGTTGTCTAGATGGAGGTCCTATCCTAACTCTTACTGCTCAAGTACCGTTTACTGCAAAGCTATTGGCAAATAATTAAGTAAGTTGTCTGCTGATTGCCATGCAAAGCCTGAATCAATGGTGCTTTGAAATAGCAAAGTGAGAACGTAATACTGACTGATTTTAGTTGATGCATACTTGGATATCAGTTTAAGGAATATATATGATGCATACTTTTTGAGTTTTTCACGGCATGAGAACGTAAGGAGATAATTTAAGCGTAATTTTTTTTTAGCGTAATAATATAATAATAATAGCGTAATAAAAAAATAAGCGTAATTAAATGCTACCTCTATGATCATTTAGCCATCTTTCTAGTTGAATTTACGTCCCCCTGGACGAGTGAAGATTTAGTTCAGTTCTTCTTTAATTGTGCAAACCATGGACTACATTTTTCTTGTATGCAGTCAGCGTATTTCAAGAGTGCGACGAGTTTGAGTTATCATTTCGAATGCAGTAAAAAATAATCTAATTCATTTCCTTCTTTAATTAAACCGTAAGGGGGTAAATTTATATGTTCAAAATTAGAAACAGCATGTGATGATTCATAGCAACTGGAGGTTTTAATTAAAAATGAGAAATAGTTGAAGGAGGCAACAAATAATTCATTAGGTTACTTAAAGATACATGGGCTCCATTACCAAAATTTTATCATAAAATAAAGGAGCATTCTCTCAATTCTAATAGCTATAGTTAGCTGTCTTAGTATTCCAAATTGTTTAAATTTGATAAACCTGACACAAAGTTGTTTTTATTTTGCTTTAATCAGTTGTGATTGGTATTTGAGCGACGCCTTATCCATATGTTGAGACAACCTTAAACAATAGTGTTTTTAACAAACCGCACGGTTTTAGGGTGAATGTTGTGAAATTTTTCCGTGATAGAATAGGAAAACTATGCAAATTCCACATAGAGAAAATTTAACGCACGACCCGGGTTTCAACAACGTGTTGGAACCCAGCTCGTGCATTAAATTTTCTTGAAGTGGAATTTGCATAGTTTTTCTTTTCTATTATAATAGTGTTTTTATTATCTGCTGCGTTTATACAGTTGTGCTTTCTTCTTGTGCAAGTCTTTGCCATGGAAACATTAACTCATAATGGGTATTCTGATTCGTGGCATTTTTGAATTGTTAAGTTTCGAAGTATGCTCTCATAGTTTTAAGATTTTAATAAAAATTTTAGGTTTGCCCAAGAAGAGCAAAAAAACTATCAATTCATACCCGGGTTATTCCTTTCGACTCGAAGACCCGCTTTGCTCTGATGTCGTTGTAGTCGGTAAATTTTCCGCACTGGAGAGTCTCTACAATGTTTCCTCATTAGTTCTTCTCGCGGAAATGCTTAAAAACAAAACGGGAAAACGAAAGGTAAAAAGGATTTTCATGGTCATGATCGTAAAATGTATGAAATAGCGGTTACCTCGGATACCCAAGAATACGTGGTGGAAAACAACGGATGAGGATAATTGCGCGGATTTGAAACCTCGTACGCTCACCAGGGGAAATTTTCATATGTTGGAGAATTTCCTCATCCAGTGTACAGAGTATGAATAGCTATCATCTAAGAGAAAGAACATCACCAGCCGTTGACTTACATCACGTCTGAATCACAATCCTACAAATGGAACACATAAAGCTTAGTTCGTGTTTATTTTTTAATATTTTATGCCATTATTTTTAAATTTTGAATCTCAGATGACTAAATATTTACATCCTAAGTATGTTGTTAATCAAATGTCATTGGCACAGTGATATTCAAATGACTACGTTTACTGGAATGGAGTGTATATTTTAATACTTCTTCACATACTAATTTGCACGAACTACACTTTGAGTCTTTACGATATGAAGTGTCGGCATACGAACTACAATGCTTTATTTTTATTTACCACCCATTTGATGAGCGAAGCTAAATGAAATTATCTGGTTGTAAAGTTACAAAGAACTCCACAATTAGCTTAAATATTTATTTTTACTCATTTTTATTGACTGGTAGCATCAGTTTAAAGATTTAGGGCTTCTATACCTTGCATCCGATTGCTACCAATCCTCCAGTAATTAGGCCTTGATTATAAAAAGCTAAACTCTGAGATCAGAATCAACAACATGTCCCAACTCAAAATAAGTTATTTCTGCCGTAATATATTGCATTATTTCAGCTAATCAGATTTTTCTCACGTAGGTTTTTGAACCATGCACCGCATTCATGCATGTAACGATGAACCAAGGCTATAGTCGTGGCCTTTTAAGAAGAACAGAGGAAAAATTGAAAAGCGGTTCATTTGGAAAGAACTCCATTATATTTTTTTGTAAATGTCACTGATTCATTTTTTTCACGCCGGGGTTTTATTTAAAGCGGTGTCTGTCTTTGCGGAAGCATCAAGTTGTAAAGCGAGAAATCTTCACCATTCAGTAGGCTGCGCTGATAAAAAAATATATATAGCTGTTGCTCCGTTTTTGATACACGGAACCATGATAAATGCCTCGGCTAGGAGGACAAAAAAAAGACCCGGCTGATTGATTGGTTGGTTGGTCCATGTTTCGAACTATCGATCTTGTGGCAATCAGTTTATTACGGTGGCACTGTGCTTTTTTTTCCTCCGTCTCTTCTACTCTTCCTTCCTTGAGTCGACGCCTGAGAATCGCTTCCCCTGCGTGGATCATCCTCCTCGTCCCCTCCCCCCAACCCCATTCCCTACCTCCCCAACACTCTCCCCGGTCCCTTCCCAACCGACGCACAATGGACATCATAAATTGTGCCCCTTCGCGGGGGGGGAGGGGTGTGGCAGGGGATGCGACGGAAGAGGAGGAGGCTGTGACGTCGGCGGCGCCAGTGATTTGTTGGACGGATGGGAGGCGAAATGAAAAGTCTTCTTCCCCTACATGTCCCCACCCCCCATTGGCATGCCCTCTCATCCTACCCCCCATTTGTGTCACCCCACCCCCGCTCATTGGGTTGGTCGGGCGGTTGAGACTGTGTGCGAGACACACATGCTACACATGTGACGACTCGGCGAGCAGCATACCATCATACTTTGCAAAAAGGAGCCTTCATCTGCTCTCCTCTGTGGTCCATCCTCCCTCTCTCTCTTCTTCCTCTCCTCTTCTTCAGCCCAACACCAACCCCCTTTCCAAAAGCACATTCCCTCCACCGAGCCTCTAATTTTCCTTCAGAATAAAAAGGAGCCATTTTTAATTGGGCGGCCGATTTTTCACCCCTTTTGGGATGAGAGGTAAAAAGAAAAAAGTAAAAAGAAAGTGCTCGGTGCCCTACTTAAAGGCCGCGCGGATGATGTGCCTCAACATCTCCACCTCTCCAACCCCCGAAAAACTTCCCCCTCTCCCTCTGTTTCGCGGCCCTTTAAACCGCCATTCACCCCTCGTCTACCCCTTTTCTCCCTCTCCATGGACAACCCCTTTAATCCTCCCCCATCCCTCTCTGTCTCTCTCTCTTTGCAACCCCCACGGCCGAGCACAACCACCCTCATCCCCCTCTACTCTCAGCCCTCCCCTTTCCACCCATCCCTCCTGGATATCCACCCTCTCGCCTCTACTACAACCCTTTCCCCAGATATTCACTGCGCGCGATATGCACCCCATCACTTTGACTTTGGCGGCGCCTCACTTTGAAGGGAAGGAGGCCGTCCTCCCGTTCCAGCCCCACCGCCCCCCACCGCCTCCCACCGCCCTCCACCTCCCCCATCCCCCCATCCCGGCCCCCAGAGCGGAGGCGGAAGTGCAAACAGACACTCCAAAGCCATCTCGCACGCACTCACATACATCGGGCGAACGCAGGCACGCACACACGAGATGAGAGCGTCGTGTTGGTGATGGAGAAGACCACTTCAGAAAGAAGAACTCTTCCACTTACATCTTTTTTGTGTTTTTTTTACGTTTTCTCTTTACCCATCCCCTCTGTCATCCCCACTGCCCGCCTCATTCCACCCGCCTCCACCCCCATCCTCATTCCCAACCCACCCCCTTGTATCATCCGCCCGTAAAGGACTCCTTTGCGTTCTCCATCCCACATCCTCAATTTTCCTCATCTCTCTCTCTTCTCATTTCTTTCCCTCTCCTTCTTTATATCCTTTACCAATGCGCGCACCTCCTTCCTATGCACATATACATCTACATAATACCCTGCGTGCCACCGCTTGGGCGTGTGGAAGGGGGTGGTAGGTCACCAACCGTTTAAAGATGTAAAACTTTTGGAGGTGAAATGGTGACATGTCCTATAAGAGTGTATTAGGAGGAGCTGTTTTTATTGCAGTCGCTTATCGCGCGCGGAAAGAACGAGTTTTTGTACCTATCTGTTCGGTAGAGTATCTCACTTATTATATCGCTTTTGTCAGACCTATAAATGTAGTGAGGCGTCATGATAATATTCTCTGTGTCCCTCTGAAAAATATCAGTTCTGAATTTATCAAGCACCCTAAGCCTAGCGTGCAGCCTCCGAGTCTCTAGGAGCTCCCACCTTAATCCCCCTAAAAGTTGTGAGACACTATATGTTCGTTCATAGCAGCTTTTAACGAAGCGTGCTGCTTTTCTTTGTATTTAATTTTTTTTTGTTAACTCTTTATGACCAGGGTCCCAAATTTTCCTCATCTCTCTCTTTCTCTCTCTTCTCATTTCTTTCCCTCTCCTTCTTTATATCCTTTACCAATGCGCGCACCTCTTCCCTATGCATATCTATATCTATATCTACATAATACCCTACGAGCCGCCGCATGGGCGTGTGGCAGGGGGTGTTAGGTCACCAGCCGTGTAAAAATTGTACGTTTCTGGAGATGAAATGGTGACATGTGTTATAGGAGTGAATTTACTGGAGCTCAATTTTTATTGTGATCGCTTTTGTGCACGGAAAGAACGAGTTCTTGTACCAATACGTTTGGCAGTGTATATCTCTTATTTTATCGCATCTGTCAGATCTAGAGATGTAGTGAGGAGTCATGATAATATTCTCTATGTCGCTCTGAAAAATAACAGTTCCAAATTTTTCAAGCAACCTAAGCCTAGCCTGTAGCCTCCGAGTTTCTAGGGGCTCCCATCTTAATCCCTCTAAAAGTTTTGAGACACTATATGCACGCTTTTAGCAGTTTTTAACGAATCGTGCTGCATTTTCTTGTATTTTTTTTAGTGTTTTTGGTTTAATCTTTATGATCAGGGTCCCAAATTTTTCTCATCTCTCTCTTTCTCTCTTCTCATTTCTTTCCCTCCCTTCTTTTTATCCTATATCAATGCGCGCACCTCCTCTCTCCCATCTCCCACCCCCTCCCTTATGCTCTCGATCGCCTCCCATCTTTTCCTTTCATTCCTTCCAAAATAAAAAAGGAATATCATCGCCCCTCCCTCCCCCCCGTATCCATAGCAGCGGCGGTGGCGGCTGAAGCGGAATCGTCGGCGTGGCGGAGGTCTCCCTCTTTCCCATGGGCCTGTCACGAGCTCCGGAAACTGATCCCAAAAGATTATTGCCTTTCGAGGGCATACTTTATTCAAACGGCAAAGGATATTGCCTTCGAGCAAAAAGGGGGAAAATTAGAAAAATAAGCGGAAGACATGAAGGACGGCGCGCGGTGCAAAGGAAAATATTGAGACCTGAAAAAATTCCACGCTCGAGCGTTTTGCGAGCCTCGAAAGGTTTCCGGGGTTAAAGCTGACTGCAGAGAAATTTGGATTTAAAATAGAATCTCATTTGTATAATATGCGTTAATGTCGCCAAAGACCTGATTCAATATTTTCCCCTAAGGAAGAGGCCAAGTTTTCAAAAGATTACGAAATGTTATGGTTTTTTCCTAATCGGCGTTACGGCAAATATTTACCTTGTTCCCTGAGAAAATATAGTCACAACACTTACTCCTCAGAATATTCCCTGTTTGTGATGCTTAAATAAGGCTAAATGTTCGTTCGGGTTTCTTTTGTCATTTTTTTGTGATCACGAGAAATACCCAAAGTGGTAAAAATGAGTTTGTTCTTTCTTATATTTTTATGCTATTCCCTCAAGGCCCCACTTTTGTGATTAAACGGATTTTATTTTAAGTTGTATTAGAAAAAATTAATTGTAAGTTTTTTTAAAAGCTTAAGGATTATGAGAGAGCTAAAAGATATAGTAACAAGTGATGTTTTTCTTAACAATTGTATTAAAAAGTCCTTGAATAGAGAATTAACGACTGAACTCGATCATTTCACAAATTATATTCCGCGTTCAGAGATTTTATGATAGTTTCTCTTAAAGTATAAACCGAGGGAAAATTTTCCTCCTATTTAGGCATTTCATTTAATGTATAAGATAATCATTGCATTTCAATCAATTTACCTGATACCATTGTCAGCAGCTGATGAACGTGAAATCCCTTAAATTTATAAGAATCCACAGCTAGTGTAACACCTTGGTGTTTTCTTTTGGTAGTGCTTTATTTTCAGTTTTCTAGTACACCTTCTATCTCTTCTCTCTCCTCTCCAACAATCCCCCCTCTCCAAACTTAAACAACTCCCCTTTACCCAACAACGAACATAAAAAAGAAACAAATTAAACATTAAAACACAAAGTTATAAATAATAGAAAACACACAAAATAAACTAAATAAACATTAAGACAAACAATAACGCAAGGAGCGCGGCGTTACACTAGAGTCTTAAAATAAAGCTATCTAGCTATAAAAACGGTCGAAACGACTGGTGAAAAGCTCTTGTGGAAGTTGTCAGAAAACCTTCGATGAGCTGCAATAAATTCGAAATGTGTTACTATATTATGAGCAAGGAAAGTACTTTTTAACCTATTAAAAATGTGTGAAGCACTCAAACCTTGCTCAAATTACTGTAAAATCCGATTCCTAAAAATTATCTTAATGATTATTAGTGTAACATTGTATCGTCAAGTTGCGAATGTGACAATCTAGATTTATTAACTGGTTGTCATTATAGACCTTTAATATCTTAATTTACTTTATTTCATTCTATTTTCTTCGAGCCTTGATTGCTTCGGATTCCAACATTACTACTGTGATAAATGTTGTCGTAAAGAATTCCTCATTATATAGAACATTAATATAGGTGACTGCCTTAACACAAAATGAAACGCATAGTATAAAACAAATAGCATAAAGTGGTCGTTTATTCTAAAGTGTAAGGTCATGGAAATATCTGAAATTTAAAAAAAAGTGAAACATGGAATAAGTTTTATCCGTGTTACAAAGTACGAATTCTCACTAAATGCTGCATGCACCGAAAATATGATATACGCCGAAAGTAGACAATCGCGAATAGATGTTTACCTTGAATTCTCTTCGTGCGATTGGCCACCTATAATGCACATCCTCGCAATGAATGTCGAAATAGTTAATGGTAATGTTTGCTTAGTAGATAGTTTTATTTGGGAGATAAATATGTCGTCAAGGCTCTCAACTTCCTTTCCACTGTTTTCCGTCGCATAATTTCTCATGTGAAACACGGAGCGGCGTAAATTTCGCCATCCTCTTCCCGTGTTCGGTCACGGTGGGCCTCGTGTTCCCGTCCTTCCCGAACTTGTCAAGTGGCTCGATTTATGGGCGCCGAGCCATCACTCCCGTGGATTCAGAATTGACGTCGGTGGGCGCCACCACCATACCCGCCTCCACTCTCGCCCCCTCCCGGCCACCCCTTCATCCCTCTTTTATTTTTCCTCCTCCCTCTCACATCCCCCAGTCACGTCCCATTCCATCCGCATTTCTTTCCTCATCTCACGTGCGTGCACACACCCACACACACACCGACTCGGGCACATATTGCTGTCTCTCTTTCGCAGCCCTCCTCCTCAGCCCACAATACCTCCTCCTCTCATCCTACGACTCCCCTTCCTCCCCTCCTGTCACTGTCCACCCTATTCTTATCCTCGGCTGCCCATCCCCTTTTTATCCTTTCTCATCCTCCTCTTCTCCATCTTCGCCTCCTGTCTGCCTGCCTGCGTCCCCCGGCCGCCTCCGCTGGACCCTTTTCCCTGATCCCCGTCTCCTACCCTTTCCAACCCCCCATCACAACCTCTCCGACTCCACCGCAAGTAAAGAGACGTCCCCATCTCCGGCACCACCCATCATTTCCCCTCCGCCCCCCAACCCACCCCCAAATCCACAAGGAACGATGATACTCCTACTTCCATTTTTTTTTCATTCCTTTTTCCCTTCTCCGCTAAAACACAAACGCATCGGAGTGCTCATGTGGTTGTTACATCGATCCCTCTTCCATTCGCATTACAAAATTTTTATGTACTTCTTTGGACAGCCGCTGTATGAGTAGAACTTTGCCACTAGAAGTAGGTAAATATTTAGGAAGAACTGATACACAAACTAGAATACATATACCAATATACCATTGCTTTTCTTCAATGACCTGAAGACGGTAAAAACTTTTGGCTTGTATACTGCAAAATATTTTGTTTTCGAATATGTCGCGAGGATATTACCCGAGACAGGGATATTTTACGCGAAAAATGAATCGAATACAATATAAGATGCGCACTTTGTTTCAAACTGCAACGAGAGGACAAATTGTGTTTAATTGCATTTAAGGAATTGAAGGGGTTGTGAGCCGCTGGAGACGCGAAGGTTACACGCCAGACCTAGTTTGC
This sequence comes from Ceriagrion tenellum, assembly GCA_963169105.1. Classification (NCBI taxonomy): domain Eukaryota; kingdom Metazoa; phylum Arthropoda; class Insecta; order Odonata; family Coenagrionidae; genus Ceriagrion; species Ceriagrion tenellum. The sequence goes on from OY720635.1 coordinate 17,304,892, forward strand.
TTGAGAAAATCAGAATAGGTGTGGTACAGTGTGACACACAGAATACCATTGTGACGAATACTGCATTCTGAAATAAAAAAGTGAAAAATAATGGAGCCAAACAATTGGGTGCTAAAATTTGCGTGGGAATACAACTAGAATTAAATATCAGCAAATGCACCACAGTTCACTTCCTGCAAAAGTCAACACACAATGCCATACCTATACCGTGGGTGGAGTAAACATAAAATCTTCAGATACAGTAAATATCTTGGAATTACTTTAACTTCTGTTATATAATAATATCGTGGGGATTACACATGCAAAACATATGTGGCACATCATTTTTAAAAAACTAGGTTTTTTTTAACGTATAATAGGACGGTTCTCGGATGAAAAGTCAAAGAGAGATGCTACTTCTCTCTGGTTAGGCCACACCTCAAATACGCTGCGAGAATTTGGGACCCTGGTCATAAAGAGTTTACCAAAAAAATTAATAAAATACAAAGGAAAGCAGCGCGCTTCGTTAAAACTGCTCCGAGCGTACATATAGTGTCTCACTACTTTTAGAGGGATTAAGGTGGGAACCCCTAGAGACTCGGAGGCTACAGCTAGGCTTAGGCTGCTTGAGAAATTCAGAACTGATATTTTTCAGAGCTACATAGAGAATATTATCATGACTCCTCACTACATTTCTAAGTCCGACAAATACGACAAAATAAGAGAGATACACTGCCGAACAGATAGGTACAAAACCTCGTTCTTTCCGTGCACAGCAAGTGACCACAATAAAAATTGAGCTCCACTAAATACATACCTGTCGCCTTTTCATCTCCCAAAAACTTACATCTTACACGGCTGGTGACCTATAACCCCCTGCCACACGCCCATGTGGCGGCTCGCTGCGTATTATGTAGATATAGATGTAGAATAAGTGACCACATTAAAAATTGAGCTCCACTCCAAACAATCAACACTCCCAAAAAACGCTTCACCATTTCACCCTGTGGCTTTCTCCTTAACCGTTCACACGGATGGTGTTCTAAAACCCCCTGCTACACACAAATGGTAACAAACAGTTGTTGAAATAGGCTAAACACAATCTAATTTTACGATTGCTCCGATTCCGTATCATGAGCCTAACGTGAAGAGGCTCGAGATAAAGGGTACCCCACCCAGTTTAGTTGAAAATAAGCTCAAGGGCTTTAAATAGGTTAATGACTCTCGGTTTCACGGGTTGTTATTCCCCAAAGCGTGCGAGTTTTTGCTCAAAAGCATTGTTTGGACCTCATGTGGCGGGTGCTTGAAGCCACGTGCGTAGTTATTTATTGAATCACGCACCTCAGAGTGGTCGTGAATGTAATATTTGGACCACCATGGGAGCCGATCAGTAACATAAGGCATTTTAATTTGTAAAATTAACCTCAGCTTATCGAATGTGAGTGTGTGATGGACTAGAGTGAGTTTTATTAGTGCTCATTGGACATAGTAAAGGAATGAAGTGAAACAGATGTCAAGATGTTGATGAAGCACTTTTTCACATCAATATTATTCCAGGTAATATGTTTTTCTCATGAATAAAGTCGTCAAGTAGCTTCAAATTCCTCTTTGCTTATATATTTCCAGTAAAATTGATGTTGTTTCTATTAAGATTTCATTTTTTACAGGAGGTTTGATTTTTCGAATTTCAATACATTTTAACGCGATCCATCATTTAACAATAATAGATCAGGTATCCTTTTTTCACCATTAAACTTCTTATTTTTTATTTAAGTTTCTAAAATACTATCTATGAATTTGTTTTCGATACGTATACGTTAAAATTACTATATATTAAGACAAACGTTTATCATATTGAGTGTGGAGAAGATCGCGAGCAAAAGAATTTGGCTCACATTCACCGAGACCCAAGTAACATCATAGGCACCAATGCGTCGGTAGAGCTTTGGTCTCCCATAGGATATCCCATTAGGAATCAAAGCTATTATAAGAATTTTTCACCGTTAAATAAAGGTCCATGCGCCAACCTTACGATTGGGAGGGCCTATTTAAACAGCAGCGAGGATATAAGGACTAAAATAGGTCAGGAAAACTTACGTACGTTGAAGGACCACTATGAGTCGGAAATCAAGGGCCTTGATCAAGCAGGATCAAGGTTCTTGAATATGTGCCCCTTTTTTGAGAATTTTGACCCTCTTTATAGTTACGGCGTCTTCATTTATCTCGGAGCATCCGATATCAATGCCCATAAATGAAGCCATTCGGTGTCGCCCGTGGAAAAGACGGATATGGAGTTGGTGACCGCGTGACAGGAAGCTCTCCCCTACGTCAGTAATTAATCAACGTCCATTCGCAACTCACCCCTTTAATGCCTCGTGCTCCCTGAGCAGATCGATTCTCCGCCGTCCCGGCTAATACCACGCATTTCCTTGACAATGCATCTGCGATTGCCCCCAATCTCCTCGCCCGTACGGGAACATTTGCTGCTACGACCTGCCGTACATTTTCCCTTTGTCCCCACAACCGTGACCTTTTTCTTGAGCGCCCATAATCCTCAGGAGGTACACCATCCCCTTATTGTCAATGCCCTGCAAGTGTATTTGTATTCGGATTGAATTACGAAAGGAATTGGCAACCCTGACAGCTTTGGTTGAAATAGCGAACAAAGGTATCAACCCCAAGAGAATTGGTTTGGCATGCGGCGGGAAAGATCCACGCGAAACGCGGTCGTCCCTTGGACGCCAGCTATTCATGTCTTTAGACTCCTCAATTTTCTCTTCAATGAGTCCCTGGTTTGGAATGAAATAACTTTGTATTTTTCCAAGCGGTTTATTATCCTCAACCGGTTTCAACGCAATAGAATAATTTTCAAGAGGTTACTGAAACCTCTTGAAAATGACGCTTTTGCGTTGAAACCGGTTGAGGGAAATAGACCGTGTGGAAAAGTACAAAGTTATTTCATTCCAAACCATGGAAAAATTCCACTAAGTAAGCCCGTCTACGATTGATTTTATTCATTTAGTCCCGTTGCAGACTACGATCATGAAAAAAGAATTGATTTGTAATGAGGGTCGAGTGATTTGCAAAGTGACTCCGGAGCGACGCTCCCGGAAATCCAAGAGCCGAAGCCAGGGCGATGTAGATAGTTCTTCCTGCCGTCTCCGTCGCCCACGGATCTTCCGCTCAACGCCATTGGGGCTGCAAACCTCCTTACCTTTTCTCATTTTTCTGTGCTCGACCCATTTTCTTAGCTTGGAAGGTGCAGTCTCTTGCGTGGCAGATTGCCGTTTTGTCCCTCACTGAATGCATGTCTTATTTAATCTCTGCCATCTTGGTGTGGCCCATCATTCCATGTCTATTTAGTCATGTATTCCCCTGTCTCACACCCTTGAGGTGGTTTGCAGAGTATTATGTTGACGTGAATCTTCTATTCAATAGCACACAATCATTTCATGTATGATATATGTATTTCTATAAAATGATTCCGCTGTTTTGCTGTTGCAAAGTGTAGTTCCATTAACAGTGACTCAAACAAGCCAAGTCTCGTACATTGAACTTAAGTAGTTCGTACACAAAGAATACTGGTAATCAACTTGCCAGCAGTCCACTCCTTATTTGGTATGGGATGTTCTTATTTGTATTATTCCATGGATATGATAATAATACTGTCTACCTTACATACTGGAGGAATGTAAACACTTGGAAAAAATATTTTCTTGAATGCAGCTTCAGGTGATAAATTCAATTTTTTAGAGCACTTAACGATAATACATTATGTTCTTTATTCTTAAAAGTAATCAGGGTATGTTCATGTTACCAATAGTATCACTCGACCATTTGAAAAAAAGCCTTTCCAAGTGACTTTGGAATTAAACCATATGATTTGATACATATAAAAACTATATTATTGCTTCTCACTGCAAGCATTTCCATTTTTGACTTACAAAAGTTTCTTTAGGCAACTTTTTGTTTATCTTTAGAATGTAGGATATAAAATTTTTATCTGGAACAGCTATTTTTTGTAGTATTTTCATGGGTCTGTGTTAACTTGTTAGTTTTTTCCCGCATCTAAGTTTTCAGCAATTTTAAGGGAATAATGGAATAAAATTTACCAGTTCTTAAAGTCATATCCATGCATAAAAGTGGAACTAAACATCCTAGCAAAAATAAATGCAACATTGGCGTAGCAAAAGAAAAATCACCACCAAAACACTGCAGTGAATGCATGTCAGAAAAACTGGAGTTGTTTCAGAATGTTTGCCGCAGGAGTACAGACAATATTTCGAGCAGAGAAGAAAAGCAAACGAAAGAATGCCAAGATCTCTGTAAATAAGACCAGTGTTGAAGGCACACAGTGCGTGATGAAGCAAAGCTTAGCTCTTTGGGAGGGAGCCGATGTTTGGAAGGGAATCCAAGGTAAGGCGTCTCGTAAAAATTGAACCGACCAGCGAGTAGAGTGTTCCCAGGACTCAACCAGGGGGCAGTAGATTTATGAGTCCAGGCGTGAGAAACTTAGATGTGGAAGGGAATCTAAGGGTCATCGATTGCAGCTAAAGAGATGACCGATTGTGTCAAGAGGGACGTGAGGGTTAAAGGCCGTAGATCACGACGAAGCTCGAGTGTGAAGGCTCGGTTGGCTGATAACATAGAATGAGAGAACCTTATGAAAGAACGATCGCCATTCAGAAATATTACGATTTTATAGCAATAATGTGCCTCGTAGTGCTCGGAAAAACCTTAAGTTAACTTAGGAGGATACTTTAGTTTGCATAAAATTCTTCAGCCAACTTTTCATTTATTTTTAGAATGTAGGATATCAATTTTATCTGGAACACCTATTTTTTCTTAGAATTTTTATGGAGTCTGTATAACCTAGTTAACTCATTGGCCAATTTCAATGACCTTGTTTTTCTCCATTAAGTGTTGGATTCTACATCTAGTGGGGTTAAAAAAGTCATTTTTATTTGGTCGATCATGGATAACTTCCACAAAGTAAAGCCTGCTGCCATTTCCTTTCTGGTTAATTCAGTTTTTCGCCCACATTAGTCTTTATGATTCTTCTTCGTAACCTCTTTTTTATTATGAAGTTATCTTCTGGAGATTATAGGTCATACTTTTTTTAACTTCTAAATTTATAAAAATTGACAAACAAATAATAAATAGCAACTAAGGTATCAACAAAAAGTAATTCAAAAGGTACTCTCTCTGAGGTAATAAAAAAAATCTTATGTATATATATTTTTTTAAATAAGTACCTAAATTGTAAACTGGATTCATTTGATGTACAATACAACTATTAATTTTCATTGTAGCCCTGATGAGCATAAATAAAGATGCAAAACGGTAGTGAAAAAGTAAAAGTTTATACATGAATTATGACCTACAATCTCCAGAATATAACTTCATTTTAGAGTCTTCAGCAATTTTAAGAGAATTATTGGCATAAATTTACCGTTTATTAAAGTCGCATCCATGCGCCCTGTATCTTTCATGAATTATTCTCATCCTCACTTTTCAATGCCTAGAAAATCCCATTGAATATATGAATGGCTTTCAGCAAAGTTTGTATCACACCACGGTGGTCTATTTATTTCAAACTCATCTAAATAAATAAAAGATTGACTTGCATCGTTAGTATTGTAATAAATGATACAAGTAAGTAATTTTTTCTCCAAACACTGAAGATATCTCTTATTGAAAATATTATATTTTTTTAAGTACAGTTTGAATATTGTTTGAAATGTATGCCGTCATAACGTAATGGTTTTGAAGTCGATTCCCTGTTCCGTCTCTGCCAACTACGTTCATTACGTTATGCTTGAAAGCTGACCGGAGGAAAGATTTCCTCTTTCCCTCGAAAGTCTTCTGCCACCACTCAATCGTCCACTTACCACCAGAAACTTCCTGTTCCCTCCCGGTAAACAATCTTTGATCAAACTACTTCTCTACTCCCGTTTCCAGGGCACTCCAGCGCGTACACCGTCCGTGGGAGTGTCTCATTCTCCATCTTGACCAGAAAATGCATTCCTATCGTCCGTTTCATTGACAGGAGACTTTACCACGGACATGCTGCCGCTTTAGTTGTCCGGAAACAGATCCTTCGAGGGCTCCGTTGTGTTCTTTTCTTGATTTTTTTTACTACCATAAAAAATAGGGCGTTTACAAGAAAGGGTTTCAAAGTGGTTTTGATTTAACTTCGTGGCTATTGACCGAAGACCCACCACAATTTTGGCTGAAGAGGAAATAAATTGTGGATTTAGACCAAAATATCACACCCTAATTTTACGTGAGTTTATTTCTAAATTTTTTAGTTGTGCAATTCTCCCTCCTTATCTTGATGGTTTCAAACTGTACGCTCCAAAATAGATCGGATGGCATTGAAGCAGAAAGATGGAAACAGTTAACCGGGGAGAATTGAAGGGAATGTTTCTGTAGATGATCTTAAAGGTTGATGATTTTCAGATTTTCTTCCTCGTTCATTCATATTTGAAGACAAATAGGCCTTCAAAGCTGTATCCTTTCGAAAGAAAACTCAGAAGTCAACATGCTTTGTTATCTGAAATAGCCCTGCTTTGCAGTTCTCTGTCTTTATCTTTCTACGTTAATTATCTCTGATCGGGTATATCGTGATATGGAATTGTGTTTATCATATTGTTTGTTACAACGAGTGATTTCAAGAATGTTTGTGATATCATATCCTTCTTGAAAGATAGTGGTATTCCGATGATTTTCATGTGTGTGGTGTAATATCTTTATGACCCATAATTTTTACAAAGTTAACAGTTCAATTATTCTGCGAATGGAGCTATAACGATAGGCTTTATGGATATCATCCCTAATCAGGCTTTATTTTCATATGAAAATATGTGTAGCTATCGTAACGCACTTTTTTCTACATTAAATATTTACTTTTCATTTTTGTTGAGTATTTATTCCAGTGTTCATGAACAATTGCCGCATATTGAAGTCGAAACAATACAAGTAACCGAAAAATGAAGTTTTACACTTTCTTCTTCTATCGTAAAACTATTATTGTTGTAAATGGGAATTAAATACTTCCGCCTAAAAGAATTTGTTGTGATAATTTGAAGTTTATGATAGCCTTCTTGGTAATTAAAATAACAACGCTCGGCTAAATTATTTTGAAATGATATTTGATTTCACTTCAGATATAACCCAAAGAAAATACATCCCATTTTGGAGATGAAATTGAGTCACGCATCGGTAATTATATCTAAGTACCCTGAGAGTTAATTTATTTATAACAGATATGACACTTGTTGTCGGTGTATATTACCCAACGCGTATTGTCGAAATTCACTTGCTGGCCCAACAAACGATCTCAACATCTGTGCACGCAATATGTAAATTTGTGTGACACTCTTTTTTACATCTCAAGGGTTTGTGGAGGAAGATGGAAAATCGGTCTGTAATTTTTCTTTTTCTTCGCTGTAAGCTTTAAAATTACTTTAAAGCTCTCGGGAGATACTGACAGGGGGTGAGAGTTGGGGGAAAGAGGAGAGGGTAGGAGGAGGAGGAGGGCGACGAGAGAGATGAAGAAAGGGGTTGGGTGAGGAGGGGAAGAAGTTACTCTTGGAAATATATCTTTGGAAATTAGTGTTGGTTCGAACAAAGTTTTGAGGAAACGTCTCGAGGACTTTCATTCCGTCCGGAGAAATTAAAAAGGCATTTAGACAGCGCAGAAGAAACCACGAAGTAAGAAAACTCTCAGGCATCGTGAGGACAAATAATCTTAAGATATTAGGCGACTTTAACGAGTTGTACGTGGTGGTCACAGCTGTGGGAGGAATGGAAAATATTATCATGCGCATTGCTAATTATGAATGTTTTCAAATTTATACTACGAAAACATTTATTTGTTTTAAATTATCATATTAAATAAGACTTTTAATTATAAATTTTCATTTTAACATGGTCAACCTATATCGAAAACCAGGTTTTATTTCATTTTGCAATGAGCGTACTGTCCATTTCGCGTCCTCTCTCGAATAGTGTAGCAGCTAGGAAAGAATCTAAATTGAGGCCTCAGTCATATTTACCATGAGTTTTGAGCTTATAATATCTATTGGCCTGTTTTAACTACCATACTTAAAAAACGAGTATTTAGCAAATGAGCATTGAAAGCAGACCTTCCCCGAGGTGCGATATTACTGCATAATGTAGTGATTCAAATGTACAATTCAGTGCTTTGATCTTCTTCACAATTATCAAATCAAAATAATTCACTAAAAACGGATAACCATTTTGCAAAGACCAAACCAGTATAGCTTTGCAACTATGCAAGCTCCCTTGAATATTTCACTCTAGCGTCTTATAATGTGTATTAATGTAATTTCCAGGAATTACTCCAGATTTGTGCGTTCCCAAGTGAGTGATCTCACAAATTCCAGTTCCTAAGTGACAGTGCATTTTATTAAAACTAGTTCAAAAGAACAAATGTTTTCCAATAATTATTTAAATTTATTCATAATTATGAACGCGGGAAATAACATTTTTCACGAGTCCCTCCCGCTGCAATGGCCACACCGCGAAACTCGTTGAAGTCAAGAAATTATTCTGATGCAGTCAATGGCCAAGCACAATTTCAGGGTTAAAATAGGCCTTAAATACCAAAAAAAGAACACCAAAAATACCTTATAACGATCACACATACCGATTTACGATGTCTAAAACATTTGTCAATATTGTACAAGACATGTAGTTTTGATGTTGTTTCTCGTCCTTATCAGTGTTCCGTTCACCTGTTCAGCTCACCTGTTTTCAAGACTTACCCGAAGATAACATTTTCATGATAGTTCAAAGGGTGCTGAATAAAAATTATTAACTTAGCAACATTAGAAAGGAGAAGCAATTGGATGCCCATTGGGCAAAAACTGCTTAAGATCACATTCCAAATCACCTCTTGAAGTTTGTAAGAGGATTCCATCAGAAATACCCCTCTGATTCCTCTCATATACCTAATTCACCTCATTCACCCTATACTCACCACAATCTCCTCACCTATGCGCATTGCTTTCACAAAAGGGTGCACATCGTGTGGGGGGGTTGGAAGTGCTTAAGTATCTTCCGGAGAGATCGTGCGGAGAGTGTCGAGGGGTGAAGTCGAGAAGGGGAAGGTATTGGCTCATCGAAGGAGCGTGCAGCCATCAGTTATCCTAGGGATCCCCATTCTAATCAGTCGCATCGTTGTGTGTACAGCAAAGGGACGAGGGATCGGCCAAAGCGGGTAAAAATGGTGCACGTGACCTGGGAGCACTTTGTCGACTATCCGAGTGCATGGAGAGGTGACCACGCAGGTGACTTATCAGTGGCTTGGAGAAGTGGGAAGCATTTTAGCGTTTCGATCTCTGACTTTCAGCTTGGGACGAGGGTTGTTAAAATGGAGGTATAAAGAACTCATCAATTAAGTAGATAAACGCCGGACTCTCTTAGGCTAAAGATGAAATGTCAGTATACTTTAATGTTTTGAGTAATCACCCAGAAGGATATTTAGAGAGAATAGAACACCTGGAAACCACTTCCAGAAAGACCATACCAACAAATGAAATCATTAACTTAAAGAGCTAACTTGGGAAATTTTGTCCATTTTAATGAAGGAGTGAAAGCGTGGAACAAAGGACTACAGGAAATAATTAAGTTCAATATGAATCAACAATTTTATAGCAATATCTTATGCTAGTAAGCGAACAGTTCTGGTATACATGTTTATATTTATATAGTTATGTGAATATTTTCTCAAAAACTACCGAACCGATTCTCGTGAAAGTCGGTATGAAAGGGTTTTCGAGTGCGAGAAATCCATTGGATTAGAGGCTTCAGGGCTGCAAAGGTACCAAGGCCCCCAAAATGGGCCCCTATTTTACTCGGAATCAATGCAAACGTTCAAGTTTTTGCTATTTTAAATTACTTGCAAACAAGATATAGGGTCTACATTTTCACTATTGCATGGCAAAAAATGAAGCATTTAATTCTTGAAAACGATTTTTATACATTTCGTTTTCGCTTAAAAATTACGTTTTCAATGGCGACATCGTCACTTTTTCTCTGATTTCAACAAAATATCACAACGAGACTGTTATGGCAACGGGCTGTTATTTAAACAACTCTAATAATAATAGTAGCGTTTATAACGATATGAAAAAAATATCTTGCTACGTGGATGTTTTCCTCGTCAGTTCTTCATAAATTAAGAATCATATGTACAGTGTACCGAGCACAGCTTATCTTGTTACTATCTCTTATCGAATGCTACAACCTCATTTTTCACATTTGTGGAAGTCTGAGATATGAAGCCTTATTAAAAACTAATTTGGGTTGATTTTTTAAGCATGGCTATGAACCCTGAACAATAACAAGTGTAAAATAAAATGTCCATTAAACAAAGGAATTGAAAAGTTAAATGTTGATAATGACGATTAAATGGAGATTGAATGGAGAATCGATGATGAGACTCTACGAAGAGTTGGAGATAAAAGAGCTCTGAGAAGATTGAATGACATACTTATTAGACACGTTTTGCTACTTATACATGCTATTAATTTGTATAATGTATATGTAATTGCTACTCGTAATTAATTTGTTTGCTATGTTATTTTTAAGTTTCATATTGACCACACGATTAACTCATAGCCATCATTTAATGATGGTAGGAAATTACAAGTGCAGGGTTGGAGAAGGGCGCGTTGGAGGAACAAGGTCAGGGTGGAGGGTAAGTGAGACTTGGGGTTGTGAAGGAGGATGAAAGGGAAGTGGGAAATTCACTCCTCATTTTTCCACTTCTCCCTCAAGAGCTTCAAAGAGAGAACATGCCAAAGTACTACCAAGAGTAACCAAAAAAGACTTGCGTGAATGTAGATTTAATTTGATGTGGATAGCAAAATTGAGACAAAAATAACTAGTAATCAGTGATAAAAAACCCTCCCAGGAAATAAAAATTTCATAATAATGAGCTTCCAAATTCAACGTGGACTCCGTTCATTTAGGATTCATGGACATTACATACAAAATTATTCAAGGAAATGGATGCTTAAATTTTCAATTGCGCTGGAAGACCAATTTCACCAATGTGGACCCAATTTTTTAGTATCAAAACCTAATGAGTAAATTTTCAGAAAATGTAGTTCTTGCTGGTTAGATGCTCATTAAAATTCTTGGTTACCTTACTGAATCCTCAGAATCGACCATATATGATGCATCATGAGGAAGTTGAAAGTAGGATCACAGTAGCATTGGAATTTCTCACATCTTTCAGCCAAAGTTTCAATGTAGTAATTTGATGGAAAAAGTTGATTTTAACTAAGAGTGTACTTTAAAAATTTCCCTGAAGATAAATAAGAGAAAATACTGTACACCAGTGAAAGAATTTAACTGTAGTTGAAGCGGGGAAGATGGAGGTTTTGTGCCTTGCGTTTGAAAAGCATAGTTCAGGCATATTTTTTACATAGAACAAGCTTTCAATTATCTAAGTCCTTGTCCATTTAAGATTAATGATGCGTAATAAATTTTTCTTTGGAATTTTCTCGGCATCTAAGGGTATTCCAACCAAGTAGCTGTCATTTTTTATTTCTATACTTATTGGAAACAGGTACTTTGAAACCAAATTTACATAGTCCAAATAGTATCTGCGGTGGTGGCGTGAAATTCGGGCGTACACAGGGAAATATATTGATGTTACTGCGATATGATGAGTGGGAGACGGGGAGAACGGAAAAGAATTTGGGAATAAGAGGAGGGGGCGGGAAAATTGCGTGCGATGTGATGGGAGGGGGGGAGGGGGGGCTGGGATTCGAGAGAGAAAGGACGTCATTGACTCTCCCTCCGCGGTCTCCCTTGGAAACGGAAAAAAAGACTATCACTGTTATATTTCTTCCGGGACGTCGTCGATAAATCGCTTTAAGAACAGATTTATGATTCTTCATCCTCCACATTTTATTCTTCCGTAGACTTTTCTCCGCGTCCATTTTCATATCAATTCCTTGAGAAGCACATTACAGTGAGGAGATATGCGAGGCAACGCATTCCGAGGATGGCTCTTCCAAACGTCGCAAAGATTTCATTTTTATTTCTTCTGCAATTCATCTTGACTGCTGCTCGCGCCACTCCAAAGAGAGCCTCTTTTATTGCCTCTTTAAGGGACATTACTTTCGGATTTTTGTGCTCCTAATTTATTCCGTTTACCTCTTGAGATTGGGCATGCGTGAAGGTTGTCCTCTCGCGCGAAGAGCGAACCGCACCCTTTGACTACTATATAGAGGGCGTATGCAGCTCTCATTGTCTGCGTTCGCCACCCTATCCGCTCCAAGTTTGCGCAGTAATGACATGTTAATTATAATTGTTCATGCTGCTCACCCTAAAGGTTCTCAAGGTCCGTGGGAATACATTTTATGGGCCATTTATATGGGCTTCTTAAAAATACCCATGCTCCTTCCAAATTAACTCCCCGAATATGCGTTGGCCCTCTCTCCTATTACCTTACTTGGTTGAGAAGGGCGTTTTGCTTCCTAGCGCATTTCTTAGCAGGCGGTTCTCCTAGATGAACTTTTATGTTCGAAAAAAAAAATAAAACCTATTTAAATTCGAAACCTCCCGCTTTTATGGTCCCATTGAATTCCTAAATATAGGAGGGATTCCTTTTATTTCCTCTCACCGTAAATGTATAGAATCACCTTTCTTTACTGCTTCCCAGCATCGTAGCCTACCCCTCTACCACCAAGTTTGAATCTCCATCCAGGAATTGGAGCTGCGATTTTCAACGTCCGTTTCTTCAAATTTCTAGGCCTATAGAATTTTAATTTCAACTATGAATTGAATATTACAAGCCAATGAAACAATAATAAAGAAATCGGATGCGCACCATGACATGTGGTGCAATGCGTGTACTCTTGAGGTCTAGCTGAGTTTTTATATTTATACTCACAGGCAATCCCCTGAGAATTACTTGCGAAGCTATTACAAGTACCATATTTATAAGGAAGCCAGTTTTTCTCTCCTCTCCTATTATACATTTTTATGTGCCTTACTGTTCTACAGTGGAACTATTTACAAAGTATTTGTTGTAATATCATTGCATTTGTCCAAATACGTGTACCAAATCATTTCCACTAACATTATTTTATTTAATTTGCGGTCCAAGTCCTAATTATTTTCACAAATATCAATTCTCATTAGTTGTGCATGTTTTTCAAGCATCATCAAAGGATGTTCACTGTAACTGACAAATATGAAAATAAGTCTAATTAATATTCAAAATGAGAGACAACTCTTGACATTGACTAAATAATTCAGTTTGTCAATAAGGTACGGCATTTATATGTAAACTATTAACGAAGTTCTTACTAAAGAACTATATTTTAATGGGTTTTAAGAGGAAATTTGTCGTTGTTACCATTGATATATTATCATTGGTACATGAAAATATTTTAAAATGAATTAAATTTCGAATCATTTGTGCAGAAGTTGTGATTTAGGCATCGATGGATGAATGTGTATAAATATAATGAAAAAATTATACTTATAGTTAAATAAGAGAGTCAATTATTGTCCTTAGGGCCTTAACACCGAATGTTTTCCTCTCAGTTTCATGTCCTAATGCGAGATGTGAAACTGCTTTCCACGCTGCGAAACCCGACAATGCTCTTCGGAAATGAATGCCTGAATGTCTGCTTACAGCACACTCCAGGGCAGTGTACGTGATCACCTGGTGCAAAATGACGCGCTGTTGGAATTAGCATGCTAAACCAGATGGTATCCTTCCATGAGGACGTGTTGCGTTGCTATACTCGGCTTTGTGAAATCTAATGATTTCACCCTGGGTAGGTGAGCAGTGAATCTACTCGAGAGCGGATGGGAGTTATCAAAGCCCGTTGTTTGTCATGAAATATTTACTGAAATAAAAATTGAATAATTTTAACTCCCAAATGAAAATGAAAATAAATATTTTATCTTTCGATATGTGATTTTCAAATTTTAGGTAACTCTCTGACTTTGTTATTAGCTGTTAGACTAGAGCAAGATTTTTGAAGTATTTTATTTGCTTGATTTGGTTATATAAATGTAATATGGTCATTAAATTTTTGCTGACTTTTAAAGCAAGCAGCATACAAAAATATTTGCCCAATGTTAGCACATCCCAGGGGCCTATTCCGTGTTTTAATTTGTAGGCTCTGAGTGATGGACTGCCATAGCTAACAAAAAATAACTAAAGTTAAGCCGCCACGATGCATATCATTGTTCTCTGATATCTATAAGTCCACCCATGCATAGCAAAACACTTAAGAAGATCCGTTATAATGAGCCATCATGGCTTCATATGCGCTCAAACGTGTGCCGCCCGCGTGAGTGATCGCCTCTTGGCGGAATTATTATTCCTAATTTATCCTATCTTGGCGCTCGTACATGCATGGCAGCGCTTTATGCGTGATATTATAATTTGATGGCCGAGATTATCTTTATCCTCGCACTTTAGAGCCATTTCAAAGGAGAGAACCACTCAGTCAAGTTTCACCATGAAGCAGTTTGACTCTTCTTTTGCTCCTTAAGAGTCTTTTACTCGCAAATATACGTACGTGAACTATTTAAGCTCGTGCCGTCGTGCATTCTCATCAAAATTATGCTTCAGCTTTGGCGTCACCGAGGCCCTATTTGGCTATGCCATTTTCTCAGTGTAGGTGTTGAGCGATGGTAATGCGATGATAATGTGTTCCCTGCCGTATTCCTATGCACGAGGCTTAGCGGCAGCTGGACCCAGTCGGTCAAAGTTCTGCTGGCGCCGAATAAGCCTCTGAAAGTTCTTCTAGCCATCAATATTTTATAACGAGAGAAGGGTTGTCATTAAAGCTAATCAAAAGTTATTAAAGCAACAGCGTCGCTGATGATGAGGAGTTTTGTTCTAAAATATATTCCTTAAAGGATTCCGCGGAGACTTTACCTGCCCGGCTCTGGAGAGCGGTTTTGCATGCATTATGGGATTTAATCGAATAAGCTGGCTCTTTGATGGCCGTAATACTTAGGCCTGGGTCTTCAATCACGTGCCTTGGGGGCCCACGGGCGGCCTCTCCACTCCACCAGGGCTCTCGTTGTCAGCCGGGGCCACGGGTTAAGGCTCTCCCGGGAATTTCTGCCCGCTTCCAATCATCCTTTAAAACATTAAACAAGATTAGCAGGCATTCTGAAGGAATTTAGAAAAAGGAAGCCCGTATTAAAGAGGTAGCTTCTAAAAGCCGCGGCAGAGTTGAAATTAATGTCAAAATAAACGAGTGGAGCACTTAGGCGAAAGTAGGTACGCTTAGGCGAGTGGAAATGTTAAAAAATGGGAGGAAATTTCAATTTAAGTCTTCTATTCATGCTGGAAATCGATTTTAGCGTTCAACGGTCGTTATATGCAGAGATTTTTCCGCCCTAAAGAGCATAGACAATTTAAAATCGCTTGAGAATATCTTTAAGTTTCTTATGATGTAGACATTTTGAGCCTGAACTAAATGGAAACGAAATGTCTGCTACTGTTATCAATGTTACATTAAAATTACTTGAACTGTTTTGCTACTTCCAGCATTAAAAATGACGATGACAAAGCACTTTTTTAGCCTCAAATTATCCCCAGCGTCATCCTTTTTTTGATGTTTACCGTTACTCTTTTCAACACCACTAAGGTGATTTTACGCCCTTCTCGAAATTGTCATTAGGAACAGGCATGCCGTTCATTTCTTGAGCTTTTCATAAAATAGTAATTCGTTGATTTGAAAAAAAATTCATTCCCTGTTTTTGATTTAATACAAAGTGGGCAAAAACTTATCGAGTTATTACTAGGACTGGATTTGGCGTGCGTGGAGAGTAAATGTAGATCTCTCATCTCTTATTGATTTCACGTGAATATTTCCAATGTCTTGATAGTTCCTTTTGCCAGTAAACCAAACATACATGCTTCTTTTTTCTCAGCATTTTACTTACCATTACGACCGAGAGTATTCCATTGCCCCTTTAAGCATTGAGAGACACGGGAAGAATACCTCCGTCCTTGTACTCCGTCGGTGAGTATATTTCATCTGAATAGGATTTGAGGAAGGAGAAACAATGTACGGCAGGGAAAAACCGTGGCTCGCAAGCCTACAAAACTAGGGGTACGCAACTTCAAAAACAAGTGTACACCGCATTTCCATTTCAGCCATTTCTATCCATTTCTAACCATTTTCATCCATTTCTGTCCATTTCCGACCATTTCTATCAATTTCTGTCCATTATTATCCATGCCTATCCATTTATGTCCATTTCTATCCATTTCCAACCATTCCTATCCATTAATGTCCATCTATGTCCATTTTTAGCCATGTCTGTCCATTTCGCAACCATTTCTCAACAAGCGTACACCATTTCTCAGAGTTACATACCTCTGACTACAAAGTATACTTTCCGCAGAATTCTGTACTTTCCAGGTAGTTATACTTAGAACTTTTAGATTATAATTGGTGGGTGGAAGCTTACAGGAGTGAATTTATATCATCTTTCGGGAACAAATCTTACGGCACTCAAGAGTGGTAGAGTTTATCACCGAAATTCTTTATTTTTTATGCTGTCACCAATAATAATTTTCCTCCATATTATTTTTGGAAATATAACGACGTATTCTACTGGGTTTATTTATTACAATGAAAATTACTTCCTTGGCTTAAAAGATAGAAATTTATGGTAATATATTAGAAGTATATCTCTCCATGCTGTTATTTGAAATCATTTGACGTAATATGTCTATTCAATTCTGTAAAAGATCATATTGTTCTTGAGCATAAAGCTCCTGCTGCTGAAGGAAATGAGCCTTAGTAAGGTAGTGCAAGCGAGATAGTTCCCTAATCATAATAGAGACCATATTCAATACACACGTTTTAATTTCATCAACTGTGAGACACACGCATTAAATATTGCATTATTAATGGGGCAATAAAAATGTTTTTCATGACAGAAATTGTAAGCATTCAAATAAAAATATCTAAACAAGCCTTAACCTTGACTCCTTTTTTTCACGCAGTACGTTTGAAACTCCATCAAAACGGAAGGTTAATTGTGATCCCAATGAATTTACTGCGGTGGCAATATGATTAATTTTCAAAAATAGTCGAGAAAACACACAAACTACATACTGTTGATTTTTTGACGAGATCTAGGTATTGGAAATTTCTCATTTGTTAAATAAGGTCTCTCTGGAGTTCATGCACGTACCATTTCGTATGTAAAAGGGCTGGTATTTTTTGGCAAATATCTCGGAAATTAATGTGGTAAGGGGTTGAATTTTTTATGTCAATGGAAGGGTGATATGTTTTTCCTTAAAATGAGACCAAATTCATTGATTTCTAGGTGAAAGGATATTTTGCTTAAGCTACCTTAAGTATTTACGAGCAAACTGCCTAGTGTTGTTAAACTGACCGTAGCCAGTAAGAGGGGGAGCGCGTAATAATGTAGTTGATTAGTTCTGAAGAAAAATAAACGGAATGAAAATGCCTCACGTCACCTTTTTCAGAGTCGATCCTCTTTTATAAAGCACCTGTGAGTCCCTTTAAAGTGCTGATGAGACCACATGTCCGCACGCGTCATTAGGGATTGATTGTCACCCCGTCGCGTCGACCTCAAACGCATCTGGACCAATTGCCGGCGTCGGGATGACCCGACGATCATCGCGCACACAGCTGCCCACTTTACCCTTTCGGCGGTGGACACGGGCGATTTAAGGGAACGATTCGAGCGCAGGAACCACGTGTGCCGTCCACACCATTTGAAAGGCTATCCCGAGCTGGGCCCCTGGCTCCGAGACACACTTAGTTAAGTCTGGTTAGCCCCATTTTGGAGGAAATTTGAGATATTATCATTTCTGTCGGCTAATTGGCTAACAACATTTTATCAATTTAGTATTTTCACGTAATCTTTTTAGCATAGGGACAAATAACGATATACATTAACAATGATAATCTTCAAATGAAATTCACCTTTAATAACTTTTATCATGATATAGAGAATAACTTAAATAATGTATATTCAGCACACAATGGTACCTTATTTCCTAACCAGAAATAATGCTTGCAACCTCTGTTTGTGGAACTAGCAGCGCAAATATCCCCTCAGGGTTGTCAAAGTATTCATCACGTTACCGAGCACGAGCTGTGTGGAGATAAGAATTCGTCCATAACGAAATACACTCAGCTACTTTTATCGGTAGTTCTGAAATTGCAAAGTTCCTTATGCAGTCAAATTAGCCTTAATATTAACGTAAAACACTTAAATAACAAATTTTACACATTTTTTATCATATTTTGCTCGACACTGATTTTCACTGTTTAAGGATGTGTTTAAATTGATTACAAACTTGACTATTCTTCCCTTCATTTCATTCCTGTGTGGCTTCTTGACATCAATAGCCATTGGGTAATATGAAAAAGGTTTTTTTCATTCACTAGCGTACTATACACTAGAAATAGGGTTGATATATGTAGAGTATTGATCGACCGTGAAGTAAAATGAGCATTTGTGCTAAATATCCAACTTCATTTCTCCTCGTTATAATGCTTAAAAAACTCCAAATTATAGTGTGTCTTAAGAAATTTCGCTGAAATAGTCTATGCCTATAAGAAATCATTTATTTTTTCATCCGATTGGTATCAAACGAACATTTACCGATCAATCAAATGATTGGTTTTACCACCGCCCTCCGCCACTTTACGAATAGCCCAATAAATTGCTTTCTGTTCATACCGTTGTAGATGGTCCATGCAATTATTTCTCGGTCTTCCTCGTGGGAATCACCCCACTACCATTCTTTCTATATCGTTCGTTACGATTTTATAGTCTCTCGAAGTACTCATCTAAGCGTTGTCTTGCTGATAATACCCGATATGGTTGCCTCATCCTCTATTCCTCGGCACATCTCATCCTTTGTTTGATTCTGTCCGCCCATTTTATCTTCATCATTTGCCTCTAGCACCTAGTTTTGAAAGAATCGATCCTCGATAGTTCCATATTTGGAATTCTTCATGTAGTTGAACCATATACCGCAACACTGTCAACGATTTTCTTTCAGATATCGCAATCATGTTGGTTATTTTGTTCTGCTCTTTGAACACAGCAGTTTTTTTGTCTTGAACTCACGCCATCCATGGAATCTGATATTGCAAGGGACCTACTGACATTTTGATCCAAAAATACTTGCATAGTTTGTGAATTTTACCTATAAGTTGTGATGAATGGCTCTCTACAGGAGTTGATTAAAAGTTGTGTGTGCCTAGGAATACAGAAACGCCAAAAGGAGAATAGACAATATCCATAACACTTGGAATTCTTGCCACCCAAGCCTACATCTACAATGAACGAGTTAACTGGTGAAAGTGGTATGGATATTTTTTCGCGCATGCCCGTCGCTTAACGTGTTCGGCTGGCGAAGTCAGACAATGGGTCCGCGGTCCGAAGTTGGAACTCCGGAGAAATTAAACAGGTCTGGAAGGCATTAAGCAGTCCTCCTTCCATGGGAAGGGTGTGAAGGAAAGGCTGGGAATACGGAGAGCGCCTCCAGATTGGTGGAGAGGATGGGGGAGAAAGAAGGGAATTGGGTTCCTGCTCGTCGCGGGAGTGTGGCAGAGAGTGAAGTGGGAGGTACATTTTAAAAGAGCTTGTACGCGGTGGATTTATGAGCAGTTGCTGCCGAGGGAGTTGGGAGTTGGCGGCGGGAAAAGGGCTTCGGGGATGTAACAGAGTGGGAGAGAGAGGGCGAGGCCCAGGGCCGGCCGGGAACGCTAAAGGATCGGGTCGCGAGAGAAGAGGGCCCTTCACACTGGCGTGGGATGGATCTGGTTGGCAGCCGGGGGGGCGTGTGAGGCGTGTGAGGCGGGGGAGGCGGAGAGGCCAGGTAGGCAAATGGATCGCGAGGCGCCAATCCGAGACCGTCTTCATAAATCAGCGTCCGCCGGAGGCTCTGGATTTATTTGCGGCGGAGGAGTGGAGCTGGTTAACGGGCTTGCTCTTCATTTGCAATGTGCTTCCGGTTCCACAGAGAGAGAGAGGGAGAGAAGGAAGGAAGGAGAGAGGGGTGGAATGAGAGGAGTTGGGTGGGGAGGAAAGGCAGAGGGCGGTTGGTTGGAATGGGGGAGGGGAGGAGGAAGGGAAACTATTGAGCCCTGTGTTTGAGGGGGGTGGGAACGCGGGAGTGGAGGCGAGAATAGTTGGAAGTGGAGACACCTTGCTAAGTGCGGAGGAACAAGAAACTACTCACACCAGGTAGGGGATGGCTGGAATCAAACCTTTGACGCGCACGATTAACCAAAAACCAAATTAAGAGGCCGGCAGTAAATCTTACCCAAAACTTGAGCCAAATATATCACCTCCCAAGGCGTCACAAGGCCGAGCGGCAGGGAACTTTAGTTGAAGAAAGTGAAAATCATGCAAAAGCTGGAAGTTTTTTTTGTACCAAAAGCTTTTTTAAGCTAGGCAAAGTGTTATAATGAGCATAATAATTATTTGTCATAATATATTTCCACGTCACATGAGTTATTGGAGAGCCAACCAATGGTGATGGTAATGATGATATGCCATTCTGTCTTTACACCAATCGACTTCTTATCCTACCCTTATGACGCAGTATTTAATTATGTGTCAGTCACATGTTCTCATCATTCCCTTTGTGAATTCACCATATTCGCAAACACGTCGATAAAAAAGAATGCTCTTTGAAAGACCTGAGTAAGAATAGCTTATTTTTTTGTATACAAAGAGAAGCTTGCAAGTTGAAAATACTACTAAATGAAGGGCTGAAGTATTTTGAAAGTATTTATGCATGTAATATTTATTTATAATGCATATGAAACTAATATTGCATTGCCGTATCTTTTAAATTAGCAAATCTATGCATAATGCAACCAGCCTAATTTAATGGCTCTCTGAGAGACCAATCTGTTTTGATTTTTTTTATTCGGCGTAGACCTCAGATGGTGAGAAGTAAAAAAATGAGAGGATTATCTGCAAAACTTGGTAGATGGGCTATTTCAAAACAGACATCGCAATGAATCACCATATTAAGCATTATAAACTGCGCGCGGTTAATCGTATAATTATCATGGTAATTGTCCTGCCCTATTATTAAATCAAATTTACGATCACAAGTGATTTATAACATTGCGGTTTTACAGTGATAAAGTTCATTTTTACTAAGTTTTTAATTCATTATGTTCATCTTGTTATGATATAAATTTAATTAATTTTCCGCTAATGAGTTTGACACCAGGTGATATTTTTCAATTATATTCCTTCACTCAACTTATCATGTACTTTGCTGTGAGTAAAAATACAAGTATCTGTGATCAGTTCGAAGTCGATATAATACCTTAAATTTTCATATTAATGAAGAATTATTTCTTTATATTGAATTGATAGTACTGCGTTGCTAGTTGATGAATAAGTTTTCAGCTTATAGTTTTCTGCTGATTTGAGAATTGTGTCACTTTAACCAGGTTTAGTCTATTTTTATCAGGTTTATAATGAATGCGTTGGGTTTCTTGCAGATGGCCGTTGTAAAATTTTGCTAGAAACAATGAATCCATTCTTATTTTACGTCAATGCAGTTGCCTTCAGATTACAAAGCTCCCTGGAATTAGCTCTAATTTAACATGAGTTGATCAGCTAATTGTGTTCCACATAAATAAATATTAAAGTCAGCTTAATTTTTAATCTTGTTAAATTTCTGTCTTAATCGAATTTCATTTCTAGTGTATGAATAATAACTGTAATTTCATTTTTTCTTGCAAGTGGAAAGAGATAAGAACTACAAAAACAGTATATTAATAAGAGACAATTTAACGATTACGAATTATCATAATGCTATACAGTAAACAATTTACGTTAACCTTATCAGTTTTGAAAGATTAATGAATTCGCTCTTAAAGGCGTCGGCGATTAGGTGAGAGGGACTGATTTGGTAAATCATCAGATAATGACCAAATAATGATGCCATTCAAGTGCCCATCAAGCAAAACAAAAGAATGAACGGCGATACGTGGGTCAAACTTGCCTAGGTTGTATTTTTCTGCATAAGTAGATTAGCTTACTGAGTTAACAATCAATTTATTTAGAGCATGTATTTCAGTGTTACATTGGAGATTCTGTTTAGTCCGTCATGCCGTCTAATTGAAAACATTCTCTTCTGGTCGTGTCCTCAAACATTTCTTCAGGATTATTTGACACCTTTTTCCAGTTCAAATAGATTTTTTTCCGGAATCGTTGAGTGTTCCCAGTGCCAGCAAAAAAACTCTCCTACTTAAGTCGCTTGGCTCAAAAAGAGAAAAAAGACCCAAGCTTTACCTCAATCTCCGAACTGAAAGCGTTGACTAAAATATAATTAATTTAATAGACTTGATTTGATTGTTTTGATCTTTCTAGGATTAAATGCTACGAATTAACACTAGAACCGCCGTAGGTAATACTACCCCTCCGACCGCCAAGGGGTCATTTTGACCCCTCTTCGTTTTAAATAGAAAATAAATTACTGTATCCTAAAAAGAGATACATTTGTCAATTTTTTTGTCTGTAGCCAGGAAGTATACAAAATAAAACCGGGGAAAGAACCGAGAAATGGCATTTGATACTTTGTGAAAGACAAGACGAGGCAATGAAAAAAATTTGGAAGGGAGACAAAATTCGACAACATGCAATCGGTGGTCTAGACAAGGTGATGCCAATCCGGCTGCTAGCTATCATCTTTGGGAACCAAGGAAAGAGGAAGAGGTTCATACCATTTTATGTACAACAAAGCAGACACCATGAACAGCAAACAAGAAAACGATGTACAAAAACTTAGGGTCATTTTGACCCCTTGGCGGTCCGAGGGGTTGAGGACCTGTACCTCAGAAAAATAACAATACTCATCTTTAACCTAAGTGGCATCCAATTAGGTATGAAAATCAATTAAAAGTCATATACATATGATGACCCCATCTAAAAAATTCTAAGACTGACAATCAAACATATACAACCTCAGGGGTCAAAATGACCCCTCGGCGGTTCTAGTGTTAATGAGCGGTACTATAGTTGCGAAGTCATATATTCTACAAGCTGAAATTTTATGGCGTAGATTTTTTAATTTTATGTACGTAATAAACATTCTTTGTCCCATGAAGTTAGGCTTGTTTGCCTAAATCAATTTAATATGCCATAACGTGACGATATATGCGATTACAATGATAGATATATGTATATCTAAATCTGGGTTTGCTATCCGTCGGGGAAGTATGCATAGACTCTCATATATTATGTTTCCTCATACCACTTTCCTCAAACATACCTTCAGTAGGTATTTGACACATTTTTCCTATTCAAATAGATTTCAGCCAGAATCGTTGATTGTTCCGAGTGGTAGTAAAAGTCTTCCTACTTTAATTTCATTAATTATAATGAGGAGAAAGATCCAAAATACGCTTCAATTTCCTAAAAGTAAGTGGTGATATAAATATGATTTATTCGATGGACTTCACGACTCGCGTTATTGAAATAAATGCATTTGATTAGTTTTTTGTTCATTTTATATCTCTAATGTTATCCATGCATTATCTTACATTCTACCAAAAAATACTCTTAAGCTTAAAATGGTATTTGAAGATCTGAGTGCGTTCCTTTGTTTGAGTTTTTAATACTGGACGAGTTTTTTAAATAAAAAGCTAGTTTCATGGAATTAGAATGTTTAAACTAGATTTAAGGACTATAAATGCAAATGGTAACTATTTTGCGCCAATTTATACGTCGCTGAAAATTATAAGCTATTTTGAATTTTTTTTCAAATATCAGTCCGCAAATGGAAGTACGTTGCATAATAATTGTTATAACTCCATATATAAATGTATAGATTTAAACTTCCATTCCTGTTAATATTATGGCCTTTTGTACCATGTGTGTTGTTGTTATGTATGCTTTAAAGTAAATTTCCCGGTCTCATTCATGTCCATTTGAATCGGTTTCTGCTGAAACTGTCTTTCCCTAAAATTCCAATAATCGATTGGAGTCCACACCCTTTTAACCATTGAAATAAATAATGAAAAATCGTTTATACCGTTCGGGTCTCAGGGGTACTCGGAAGGGAGGGGAACTGACGAATATTTAAAAAAAATGCTCGCAAGCCTCTCGGGGCGAACAACTCCCACGCGCCGCGTAATATGTTTGGCCCGCTGGAATCGGTTGGTAGGCATTCCATCAATTTCATTTTTTGGGCGGTTTGGGGCGCTCCCAATTTTCTCCATGGCAACTCCTCCTCCCACAAAAGCCTCCCACTCCCCTCCCTGCTAATCACCCCTTCCACCTTCCCTCTCTCTTCACCCTCACCCCTCCCCACCACATCTCTAGCCGCAGTCTGAGCACTTCTCGGTGTCGTGTTATGCACGCAAACAATCAATGCTGCGATATATGGGCAAGGTAAGGCCAATCGATAAATCAATGAATGATATCCCCCCCCCATGCCTTTCCCATCGTTTTAACCTTTCGCTGACCACTCTTGGGAAGGCCTTACCTTGCCAGGCCATACGGCCTTCGACCCTACCACTCTTCCTTCCACTTGGCCCCGGCCGTTCCTTCCTAATCCAGGCCCATATCCGAGGAAAACCGTCACCTTATCCCACACCTCCGTGTCCATTATTGCACCTCTCTGTTGCCCTGGGATTAATCCAGTTCCTTCCTCTCGGGAACCGCGAACTCAAATAGGGAGCCTCTCCATATCCAGGGTATTTTTTCGTGCAGGGTACTCAAGGAGATAGCTGCAGGGTAAATACAGGAGATGGAAACAGAGTGAAATCCGTATCGAAGCAAAAACACGTGGTAGCAAAAGACTACTGCGCCCTTGACCTCCCATGGCATCCATTTTGTAATTCAATTGGAAGTGCGTTTTTGGGAATGAATCAAATCAATCTCCATATTTTAAAACCTCGTTACACTCGATTACGTCGTCTTTTTCAAAAATGTAATCGGAATTATCACTGAAATCGAAGCCAGCCCTCCCATGGCAGTGATAATTGCATGGCTGGGAAATTTATAAAACGGGCCAAATCATGTACTTGTGAAACGTGGAATCGTATGAGAAGCGCTGCATTAACCTTGGTCCCATTTTATATCTCGGGTAAAAAAATTATGGTTGGGTATTCAACGTTTCGCACATATCCGAACAAAAATATTACCCCAACCACATTAAACATACAAAGCTAGTCATTTACATAGAGGATAATTCTAAATTATTTTGTAATGAACGTTTATTCGAAATGAGCAAACTTAGGTTGATATGAAAGGAACTTACTGGGACGAGCTAAAACAATTTAAGACATGAAAATAAGTTAGAAACTTGTTCCTTTTTCACAGCTTTCACTCACTGGCTGGGTAACTCAGAAAATATGATAAATTTAGGACTAGTAAGAGACCAACCCTTGAATGGCAACGTATCAAGTATGATGATCATCAACATTTGTTTTCATTAATCCAATGATAGGTTTGTATCAAATCTCCATTCCACTGTCCTCTATGTCAGGCTCCCCATTCCACAATAATTACTTTGACATCCTAATGGTTTAAAACTAAGGATGAGTCAAATCCAAATGTCGATTCTCGATTACACCCATTCTCAGGATTAGAATCGGTATCGATAATCGTTCGCATAAAGTCTATTCCGATTCTATCGATTCCAGATATTCAAATCAAATTTCATTTATCACATCATATTTGTCTCAGAAATTTTGGGTGTAGGCTATCAATTTGTACATTTTATCTACCTCAATAAGCTGATGATTTATTTTCTATTTGCTAATAAATCTACTTTTTGAGCGACTTAATTATCTTTGTTATTTTACCTGTTATTAGGAATAAGAATCGATGGAATCGGAATCGAGAATCGGGAATGGATTTGAAAGAATCGGAATCGAAAATAAGTGGAATTGACTCATCCCTTTTTAAAACCAATAATTTTGTTCCATCGAAGCCCCTGTTCAATAATAAAATCGAATACGTTAGGGGGTATTGGGTCACCATACATCTGTAAAGTACGCAGTGCTTGTCAAGGTGACGTTACCTTACGATTTAATAAGAAATTCATCGTCTGTTGGCGTGAATCTCTCCAATATTCATGTGCAAGTCTTTTAAGAACGTTTACATTTTTCTCGTGTTTTTTCAACTGAAGAGTTACCGAGTCACCCTTTCCGGATTGTTAACTTTTGGTGACGCTGGGACTCGGCTTCGTACTGAGCCTGGTCTTTTCTCTGGAAGCGCTGGGGCGTGTGACGGAGCTGTCTGCTGGATCACTACGCCACCCGTTTGCTCTCCTCCCGCTGCCCCCTCAAACCCTCCCACTCATCGCCACCCCAACATTGCCCCTCGTCCCCACCTCGCCCTTGACCGACTTATATACTGGGCTTCACTCCTTTCTCCCTTACTTTCATGTCTTGTATATATCACCTGGTCTGGTTCTCATTCCTATTACATTGAATTGCACCAATCGAAGGAGTAAAAATAACATGGCGGCCAGGTTAAAACATACGATCGTCGTTTGAACGAACACCTTAATTTTCCCATCCAGTAGCATGTGGAGTATATCAAGGAATGAGTGCCTGTGTAAGGAAGCGGAAATCGCCGTGTACAAAAGTGTACTTCTCCCCACTTTGTTGTATGGTAGTGAAACATAGGTATGTCAGAATAAACATAAGGGTAGACTAAACGCCGTGGGTATGAGTTATCTGAGGAGTGTTTGCGACAAAAGTAGGATGGATAGGGTCAGAAATGAGTGGGTAATAAATGAATGTGGGTTAGATACTCCAGTAATGGACATACATGAAAGGAGTGAGCTGCGTTGGTTTGGCCATGTTGAGAGAATGGATGAGAGTCGAATAACGAAACAGATATATAAGATTGAAATGAATGGTGCGAGAGGTAGAGGTAGGCCGAGAAAGTTGTGGTTGAATGTGGTGGAGGAAATTCTCAGGCGGAGGAATATTAGGAGTCTTAAAAATAGGAGGACCTTTATGAAGTAGTCTATGGGGGTAAATGAAGCAAAAGAGGTTTGCAAGGATAGATCAGTATGGAGGAAATTACTGAAGCAGAGTTAGGTGTACAAATATGTTTTTATGAGTGAAACTTAGTGACTCTGCGTACCCCGGAATGGAATGGCGTGATTTGTATGTATGTATGTATGTACTATAAAAAATTATTATTGTCAGAATTAAATTGTTCATATTAAGAATAAATTAGATATTGCATGCAATCATTTCATGTGATCCTATTTATAGCTGTTTTGCTAATCTGGAGTATCTTCAAGAAAGAGCCTACATTATAATCAATGAGGTTTCCTCCCAGGCAAAAATGCAGTAATGTATTGCGTAGAAGTTACCATGAGGAAAATTACCCTTGTATAGCGAATCATGCCAAGGACTTTTTCACTTTGCCGCACCTGTGTGCAGATTTTCACGTGACACATGCTTCATTGCCCTCATGCCAATTTTGAGAATATTAGGGTGCTATTATTTTCTCGCGGCAATATTATTCCGTATTTCGCCTTGGTATCTTCAGCAGGCATGAAAGTATTTTTTCGCGGCTGAAAATAATAAGTATGGCCATAGGATCCATTCTGACGAGTTATGAATTCTTGGTAATTCTCCTTTCCTCACTTCGCCATCCTTGATGAACAGCAAGGAGATGGCACGTAGTTCCCTTGAATCCTTCATCACTGCTACGAGATATCTGAATTGCGTTGGAAACTCCTCATTGGGTGTCGTCCAAAGGTCCGCACGACTATCTCCAACGTAGTTGGATATTTTCTAACTTAGGTCGGAGAGTCAACTTATTATAATGTTATCTCTTCGTCAAATTATTTTGTGTACTTCATTTTTTTTATTTTTGCCGATACTCAAGGATGTATTTTTCTGTTAGTAGAAAAAAAAATGTAGTACTGTTACATTTGTGATCCGATTATGTATCATTCCAATTAAAAGTTGATTTTCGTAAAAAAATTAATTATTTCTATAGCCGCTCATGCATTTTGCTTCGTAATGAACAGAATGATTTTCAATTTATTCCAAGTTATTGTTTCAATTAATGAAAGCTGAGTATGTATGATCAGCAAAAACATTATTACGCATGTAGGTGGTTGGTGGAATGTCGAATGCTTATTAGTTGATCCCATTTTTCAAATGTGTTCTTTTTCTCTTGCAGGGTCACGCTCTTCCTTGGCTCACTTCACCCAAAAGGTAATTGTTTCCTCTTCTATATGTTTTTGTAGTTTATGATACACCATTTCCCTTCGACAGGTACATCTTTAATTGAATGGCCTCTCTGTCCGTTGATTTTTATGGTAAACTTTCAATTCACTAAATAGTTCTAATTTTAGGGCATAAATAGTTGGCACACGAAAAGAGCATCTTCACTTTTATTTGATCTTCAAGTTGATTAATTTCCATACCCAGTCAACAAACCTTTATCTGAGACCATCAAGTAATTTAAATTAACAATTTTTTTGATTGCTTAATTTACTCAGTGTGATCTCGATGAGTTTTATGTAGTGGAGCGTTAGTTTCTTCGTGAGAGTGATCAATTTGAAGATATCGGAAATTTGTAGAATGCTTCGTAATTGAAGTGTCATCCGTAATTTGCATGTGATTCACACACCAAACTAACATACGCTTTGGGTTGTTCTTACGCTACCAAGACAATCAGGGCTCACTTATAGGGCCATACATTTTGTTAAACCATGAAATGTGGGTGATAATGTTAGAGTACTCCCGAAAAATCTGTAAGAATATGTGGATGAATCAGCAAGCTAAGTGAAAGTATGAGAGTATTTATGGTTAAACAGTAACGTTAATATCCGTATCCATAGTAATCCGTTAAATTGGTACGGAATTCAGTATTTCAGGAATTCTAGATCATAAACTTTCTGTTACATATAAATTAGTATCATGCACCTAGTACTTATTTTCTATTATGCACCTAGTACTTTAATTCCACGTAAATTCATTTAAGCGGGTGACCCCGCAGCTTCTCATGATGCAGACTCTACTGGGATTATAATTAAAATTAACCAAAATTGGAACCAAATAAAATGTCATCCACAACTATCTCTGCCGTTATTTAGCCTCTTAATTTTGACGCCTCGGGCTTGAGTTGTTGCTGGCGAATACGTCTCCCAAGATATGGCCACGCGACTTACAACTATACATTCAATGACCTCTACATACATTTTAAACGTATAATAGGAAGGTCCATGAATGAAAAAGTCTAAGAGAGATACTACTTTGCTCTGTTTAGGCCACATCTCGAACACGCCGCGAGCATTTGGGATCCTGGTCAAATAGATTTAACTAAAATATTTATAAAATACAAAGAAAAGCAGCGCGCTTCGTTAAAAACTGCTGCGAGCGTATATATAGTGTCTCACAACTTTTAGAGGGATTAAGGTGGGAACCCCTGGAGACTCGGAGGCTACATGCTAGGCTTATGTTGCTTGAGAAATTCATAACTGATATTTTTCAGAGTGACATAGAGAATATTATCATGACTCCTCACTACATCTCTAGGTCTGAAAGATGCGATTAAACTAGAGAGATACACTGCCAAACATATAGGTACAAAAATAGTTCTTTCCGCGCAAAATAAGCGACCACAATAACAATCGGGCTCCACTAAATACACTTCTGTAATACATGTCACCATTTCATCTCCCAAAAACTTACATCTTTACCCGGCTGGTGACCTAACACTCCCTGCCACACGCCCATGCGGCGGCTCGCAGGTATTATGTAGATGTACATTACATTACTTTGATTGTCGTATGGTCGTAACGAGGATTATTTTAAAATGGGATGTCTAGAAAAATATTAGCCAAAAATTGGCATGTACCACGTTTTTCTTGTGCGAAATATCCTAAGCTACCCCTAGTGGTAGCGTGGATTCAAAAGGTGAGACACTGAATACAAAATTTTTATTTATTTTTTTCTCTGCTAACAGGGCCTCTTATGAGGTTCTTTAGCTTTTTAACTCTAGCATATTTCCTGTGTATTTCTTGCTAACTCATGAAATTGGATGTCTCTAGGCCTAGAATTAAGTAACTTCACTGTGGCTAATTTTTATTGCACTTGGGAATAACATGTGTGTATTAACACATACGAGAGAATAAGGGTAAGGACTAATCCCTGAAATCGAGTTGAAGGGGCCATAGCATTATTCTGTGACAAGCAACCTCTCTCCTCATTTCGTGACTAAAAGTTGACCCACATCTGCCTTTTGTCCCAGCAACAATTATCCCAACTGTCCAGTGAATGGCGTCATAGAGGTTCTAGAAAATCTCTTTCGTGCCACTTCACCTCCAGTTCCCTTTACTTTTTTTTATTGACCGCTAATTTCTATAATCTCTTCACAATGGACAGCAATGCCTAATTTATGCCGCATAAAGAGTCGCCATGACACATTTAGCAACCTCACGAGTATCATTAATGGTTCGCTTTATGAGTCGAAGACGACGCTCCTACCCCACGAACGAGGGTGGGATTCACCCCGTACTCGTAAAAAAAACGAGGTGGGCTCTCTTTTTATTCCCGCACACATTCTCTGGGAAATAAAAGTGGAATAGGGGGGGGGGGTGAGTAATGGAGGAAAAATAAGGAAGGTGAGAGAGTAAGTACCCATGGCGATTGGCATGCTCTCCACTCTTCTTGAACCTCTCCTTCCAACCTCCCACTCCTCCTCCTCCTGAAAGCGTTGAAACGCACCCTCCTCCCACCCCCCTCCTCCCCGCCTTCTCCACCCTCGGCACCTGGGTCACTTTGGTGGCAGGAGGAGGCCGACCTCCTCGTCCTTCACTTCCCATTACTCTCTTTTCCGATTTCCGCCACTTTTAAAACCGGCATTCTCTTCCTCCACCTCTCCCCTTATCCCTCCCTTCTCTTTCACGGTCCAGTCTTTACTCTCTCCCGCTCCAACCCCCCCGAACCCCACGCCCTCTCATCCACTCCATTTCCGGTACACACAGACCTCCATCTCCTCCATCTCTGCTCCCAGTCCACTTGTACATCCAACCGCATCGGCCATTTTGAGCCACCCGCCCCCATCCCGTTTAAAGGCGCCCGCCCAAAGCCCATCCCCTCTCTCTCAATCACTGCCCCTCCTTCCCTTCAAACTTCCGACCCCCCTCATCCTACCAGCCGTAAAGCTGAGGGCAAAACCATCCCTCAGGAGGGCAGAGGGAGATAAAATTCACAATAAACTCCAAAACATGCCTTAAAATGTTTTTGAGGTTGCTAAAAACGCATCTGATATCAAATTTGCAGCATAATCAGGGTGGCGATCGTCAGGGAAAATCTGGAATTGTCAGGAAATTTTGAATTTCTGGAAAAGTCAGGGAATTCTCGTAACATTCAGGGAGAAACTGGAATAGGAATCCGCATTATTTTTCTACCATTACGTTTATCGGCCAGTCTTTCCCGCCCTTTATCTCACCAACTAAAACTTAAATCCGTCGCTGACGTGCATGGAATAAGCACCATCAATTCGTGGAGTATTCAGTTGTGAATGTTGTTAGTAGTGAATCTTAGTTATTTAGTTGTAAATCAAGCGTACAATGTATCTCTTTTGTATATCCTCATTGCGATATTTTTCTAGTTGTGTTAAAATTCAAGATCACAATGTATTACGCTCATCACAAGGAATCCGAGGCTATGTTGTTTGGAAAATTTTACCTAGCGTTTTTTTTTTAACTTCCGAAACTCAGGTCGAGAGGTAGTTGGAGCTAACTAGCTAATAGTTAATACATGCTTGCAGTTCTAAAAATATGAGACGATGATTAGAAAATTTAAAGCTGCCGTAGAAAGTTTAATTCAGCAGAAAAAATGTTCCAATATTCGGTGACCTTATGGCGATCGGTCAGGGGAATTGCTAAATCCATCAGGGAAAAGTCATGGAAAGGTCAGGGAATGTGAAAATTGCATATTAGTAGCCTCCTTGATCATCCTTTTGTTAAAAAATCCATTTGTCAGTGAAATTACAAACATTTTGAAAAAATTTTGTACATATGGTTTTTTTGGGATCCTGCGATTGATACTTGAAAGGAAATCAAACACTACTAGTAAAGAAGACTTGGGAAGAGCATAAAACCTAAGTCCGCGTCGAAGTCCGCAGCAGATGTTTCCAAGCTGTTTCTTTCGGGTTATACTTATGAGAAATAATAACATAGTTGGTGTTTTTACTTCTTTATTACAACAACTGTTGTAAAATTATTTGGTATGCTGCTTTAAGGGCGTTACATTACCATAAATGAAATGGATGTGTTGTACATTCGCTTTCAATGCTTGACGTTGCGTATTATTATTTTTGCGCGTTGCCATGAAGGCAAAGTGACTGAATGAAATTTCCATCCAATTTATATACAATGATTTGGACAACGTGCCGTCCAAAAATATGCCCTTCTTCGCTTCCTTCTTTCCCCCTATTTTGCTTACGGCTGCTGCAAGTGTCTTCCTTTGGCCCTCGTGTGCTCATCCCACGTTATTGCACTTCGCTTGCTCGTTCCTTACAGCAGTCATCTCCCAGTCGAAGGTAGCTGATCCGAATTACCTCAACGTGGATCACCATTTGGTTGATTGAGATGGATACTCGTATATCATGATCGGCGAGGTAACCTTGTGGGTTGATCGGTCGCTCACAGATCGGAGTGCCTCAGGGTTCAATCTCCGGGCATCACGTTACACATAAAAGCCTCATATATGGGAAATATATTCACCATACATCATATATCAGCTCATTATATGTTGAACTGCCGGTATATGATACATACATGTCAGACAATAATGTGTATGACCATTTAGTTTCTTTTTTATTATTATATTGAGCTTTTTAACCTCATTTGAATTAATTTAGTTTAAAAAATTCGCCATGCATCATACTACAGCTCATGATATTTTGCACTGCCGATAGTTGATACATCTACATGAGTAAATAATGTGTATGATTTCTTGTTTTCTTGCTTTATTATTTGTCATGCTTATCAATCGCATTTTCACTCTAATACCTTAATTTTCAGATTTTGTCTAATGTCTATCCGGTTATAAGTTATCAAATAAATTTTTGCTATCTCCATTCCTAGATTTCACTTTCTAATACAATACTGCTCCTAAAACTACCAGCTGAAAATACCGTTGGAGCGGTTACGTATTCGTGAAAGTTATTTGTGTCTCATAAATATTTACATTTTTTTTAAAGATTATAGACTTTTCTCGTTCCAACTTTCATTTAAAAAACCACACTCGACCATGTAATTGAATGGCAATGAATGACCACTCTTTGATTATACCTTAGGAATAGAGGACGGTAGGACGAGGCAAACATTTTAAGGTGACTTAAAATATGATTTATGCCTCACCTCTAGAGAATCAAAGCGAAACTCAAATCGCGGTAGCAAAACACCGTATCACTTAATGACTCGGTGAGATTAAAAAAATGAATGATGAATGAATTGGCTTGGATACTGCGCTAAAACGTGATGAGATGAGGCGTGCGGGCTCTTAAGCGATGTGGGTGAAAATATTTTGAATACATTCGATGAAGGAGTGTGAAGTATGCATAAACTACGTTCAGCAGGATGAGGCAGTATGTGTCGGAGTTGGATAATTAAAGTAAATGCAAAAAGAAGTGACTGATTACAGACCAGCTGGACCGGGCAAGAAATGATGAGACAATCTATCTATCGGATGAAATAGGAGGGTGGAGGTGTTTCAGTTATATTCCATTGCAGTGTTGGCGTCAAGTTGTCCAATAATTTCTGTAATGCGTTGCTCCGTTCTTTTTTCAGAACCAACAGCTTTTCATACTTTCCTCACAATCTAACCATATTTACATTGTCATCTACTGGTGGAATTACCCTCAAATTCTTTTTATTCTCTTTTTTTTATTTCTCTTTAGCTTTTTCAATTCATTTTCCGCAGCCTCTTCATTTGGTAATTTTTAAATAGATTCAATTGTCACTAAACCTAGTTTTTCAGTTATGCAGTGAGCGATTCAGTCTCCAACCTTGCACATAAATGTTATCACTCCATCAATTCAAACCGCATCAATAACCTTGCCTCATTTCTATTGCATCTAGTTTATCCTCAGAGATTGACCGTGCTCCGTCTCCATAGATAACTCACTATTGTTGTGTTTTGCGAGAGTGTCGTGATATTTATGGGATTGTGTGTACGACGAGCCAGCTTTCCGGGAAGTATAATGCTCCTGTTGCAAATGTAGCTATTTCAACACCATATCTGCGAAGATAAATTTGACGGGTCATTCCCTTAGGGGGCTGACTGCTATGGACTTTTTTAACGAAAGAGTGATTGAAATGCACAATAAATAAGTTAGTTTCATGTGATGGCATCACATCAACGTAGTGAAATGTAATTAGATATCATAGATTAAGTTCTTATCCTCTCATAACAGGTAATATTTTTCACACTTCTCAGCAATCGTTTCTGCCATACTTGATGGGCCTTAAAGAAGATTATCATAACTGCCCACGAATTATCTCTTCACAAAAATTAAATTTTATTGAGATGTGTTTTGATAATGAACTGTAAAGATTATTTACATGAAAGCATATTAGTGATTAAATACACTATCGCTTTACGTAATTCTTAGGCCAACATTCTTAAGCAAGCACTTTTTATTTTTCTGCATAGTTAAAACTAATTACATGAGACCTGGGTAATTTATTGCTCAGGTATTTAGAAAATCATTTTATGTATGGTAAAAACTTAAAGCAGCAGTGCTGGTCCTATATCTCTTCAAGACCAGAAAAATTGATATGCAATTTTGCAATTCTTTTGTTTCCTTTTTTAACTGTATTTGGACTGCATAAATTAAGTGAATCTATTAGTTACCAATTCACACAGCATGAAGCCAGGTCTATTATTTTAAAGCAATAATTAGTAGCCTGAAACGCATAAGCACTTTCGGTAACGTGACAGAATTTCCATTTTTTCATTTACGCCTCGCTGTTCCTTGATCAAAAATGATTACAATGAATATATTACGCACGTTTTTGCTTTCTGAATGTTTACGACGGACAAATGTAGCATTTATAAATGTTTAGCATAAATGCGAAAATGGGTCATTATTTTCCAGTAGAGCGTCGAATGCTTCTGCTTATTTTCCCGCGTTATATCTTGAATGATTTCCGTTTTTGACAGAAATAATAATAGACTTACCAATTAGAGGTTTCAAATGATTTATTTAAATGTATTACGTAGGCTTCACGATGATCCCTACGGAATTTTTTCCCCGCATGGTTCGGTTTCCTCGGGCTAAGTTCCATTATGCTACCGCGGTTCATCCAATTCCCCTATCATATATAGGATATCCCTAGAAAAGTAGCATTTAGCAAGATAAAGGACCGGGTGACATCGAGAGATGTCAGGACAGATATAAGAAAAAGATTCGCGAAATGCTTCATATGGAGAATTTTACTGTATGGATGCGAAACGTGGACCTTGAAGAAGAGAGATGAAAAGTACTTGGAAAGCTTTGAGATGTGGCGGTGGCGACGAATGGAGAGTATTGGGTGGAAAGATGTGGAGTTGGGAATGATGAGGTACTGAGGAGGATTGGAGAAGAAAGGAGTATCGTGAGAGAATTTAAAAAGAGGAAGACTAATTGGATTGGGCATATTTTAAGGAGGAATAGTGTTCAGAAATTAATTATAGAAGGGAAAATAGAAGGAAAGAGGAAGGAGGCACGGAATGCTGACAGACATCAAAAAATGAAGGAGCTATGAAGAGATGAAGAGAGAGGCCCAGGACAGAATGCTGTGGAGGCAGTACCTTTGAAACCTGCCCAAGGATAGAATCACAATGATGATGAGGCGGTGATTTAGGATAAAAAAATAATAATATTGTCCTCCAATATGATTTCACACTCGCTTGACATTTTTCTCCTTTTCCATCCACGTTGACATTGATCTCTTCCTTCTGTATCACTTTTCATGCACATGGTTATTTTGTCTTCTGCAAAAGATTATTGAGAAGCAAAATACTATTTTATTTCCGAAGGGAGTTGTATCGATAGGTCTGCAATTGCCGGCGAATGGCATTAGGACTGGTGAATATCTCGCTGCCGTACAACAAAATTGGTCGAACCACTGATGCACACAGGCGAACGCGAGTGTTTTGATGTCGTGAACCCATGCTGTCCGGAATATATAGGCCTATTGGGTGGTCCAACTTGCATCTAATTCTTCAGATGGCCAGATCGGGCGGCTGAAATAGTTTCCTCTTTCGGTGGCTAAAATAGTTTCTTCCCATCTATGTCTGACCTCTCGGATCTTCCAGAAGGTCAGTTCCCAGGAGTTTCTTGGTGAGCAATTTGTGTCCCTATTGAAATTCTTCTCTTTCAGTCATAATTCAATAGCTTCTTTCCTGGGTCACTCCCAGAAATGACTCCCGGGTGAAAAAATCTTTTCCATGTCCAATAGGAAGGCATGATCGTGGTTGATGCTATCCTCATCCACAGTAGATTTATCCGGCTGACCAAGTCTGATGTTTCAGTAGTCATGGACATGTTCAGATGTCAAGGACATGGATCGTGATAGTTCTGCCCGTCTCTCCCACGTAAAAAAGGCCACATTCGTATGAAATGTGAAAATTCGCATGAAACTTCCAGGCATCATCTAACCAACAATCATACGGAACTTCTACCGGGTGTATTATCTTCCTTTTAAGCATGACTTCATAGCTAAGTTAGTGAAGAATTTTGGACACAGCCTGCCCGGCACCTCCTACACACTTTGAACATACATCTGGGATCATGACCCCCATACCCCAACCCACTACGGATTGCCTCACTGTGTGTCCTATGCCTATCTACACTAAGATCTTCTTGTTTGTATATACTTCTATTAGTTCATTGTTACAATTTTTCAGGTTTGCATACCGTGATATTCCGCCTTAGCACGAAAGAGTTAGATGATGTCACAGCCTGTCTGGGCGGACTGTTCCGGTATTCTCTTCAGGGTTTTTCCTGGTAGAGCGTGTTTTTCTCGCATCTATTGTTTTGTCCTTATGCCAGTGGCTGCGGGCTGGCTCCTCGGGCCGGAGCTGCAGGACATTAGTTCTCGGGAAGGACACTGCGGTGGTAATTGTAGCGGTCCCACTTCCGATCCCCGGTTCTGTGCGAGGTTCCTGATCGCCGGTTACGTTGAATCAGCATTCTGATATCATCTTACATACAAATATCTGCATTGTTCCAAAACTTTTTTTTGGGAAACAAAGCATTGCCTTCAAATAATAAAAAAATGCCTAAAATGATAAAAGATGTTCTTAAAATAAACTAAAAACTACTAAAACAACTTAATTATGTCAAAAAAGAGAAATGATAGAAAAAGCATATTTCATGCAGATTGCGGTTAATCTATTTTACTTCCTTGCTGCTACCACCACTCCTGTACTAAGTCGGAGACAGCCGTATTATTATTTTTGTTATTGTAACTATGTCCCCGTGTTGCTATTTTATTTTTTTTTACTTCTTTCGAACTGGATTAGGTTTCTTTAATCGAACTTTTTATTTTGAAGTTTCTTTTTCCTGTTGTTAACTTTGTTGCATTTCATGTCATTTGACCGCTAGGGGTGAGTCTCGCACACACCGGAACAGCATATGTTTATCGCATAAAATTAATCGTCGAAGGGCTTACTTCGTGGAATATTTTCATGGTTTGAAATTAAATAACTTAGTAATTTTTCACACGGTTTATTATCCTCGACCAGCTTCAACGCAATAGCGTCATTTTCAAGAGGTTACAGAACGACGAGGCCATCATTCTCACACATTTATACCCTGAGACAGAGGAGTGGGGGGGGGAGTCAGGAAAAGAGGTTTGGTAGGGAAGTAAGGCGAATATGAGCAAGCTTACTGGGAGGAAGCAAGGTCAGTATTTTGAAAGCATAATTCGGTAGAAGGAGGAGGGGAAACTCTTACAGACAAAAGAGGTGAGTTCATAGGAACAATTTCGTTTACCATCTTCTCCTTGTGCAACCTGTGATATGCCCTTATTTCAAAGTTTTCCAAAAATCCAACTTGGCATCTTTGTCCCCAAAATGTAACACATTCTGATTAAAATTAGAGACATGATCATTATCAATTAAATGTTTTGCAAATATAGGCTTATAATCAAGATTAATCAATGAATTTTGATGCTCCCAAATTCGTGCATTAAATCTCCTACCGGTTTGTCCTAAAGAAAAATAATTACAGTTAGGCGTATTACATTGTAGCAAATAAATACCATTTTTGTCCATAGCATTAAAACAATCTTTAGAATTAAAAATCAGTTTACCAATCGTCAAAGGGCTATAAAAACATAATTGTACATTATATTTAGGGAACATATTAAATATTTTATATGACAGATGGGGCACAAAGGGAATTTTGGCCCATTTAACATTTGGATGAGGAACGGGGGAGAGGTTGGTGGATAAATTGACAGCTTATTTTTTTAGTCTCTTTCTCAGAAGTTTGTCGATGAGAACCTTTTGTTTTTCTGGACAAGTTTTGACTTGTGGACAAGAGGTTGATAAGCGCTTCAATGCTCTCCAAAGGTCAGAGAAGGTGTCGTGTGTCGGTTCACTCGGATAATTTGCAGAGCCCAGCCAAAGGCCGGAGAGCCGCCTCCACTTATCGTATCATACCTTCTCTAAGTGCAGGAGTCATTAGGAATTAGACCCGCACCACTCCCTGGTCCACTCCTTTCGTTTCACATGAGGCTCTGTCCTTCGTCTGTTAAACCTCTCCCCAAACACTTTCTCCTCTCCTGCGTCTCACCCTTAACCGTTTCGATCTTATCCCTTGCACCATCCTCTGTCTAGCGACCGGCATCCCATCCCCTCTTTGTCCTTCCTTCAGACTTTTACACAGTAAGAAAGAGAGCACGGAGAAGTTGCTTTTATAAGGCTAAGTTCCAGCTTATAGGAAATATAAAATGCTGCTACAATATATCTAAAGAACATAACTCTATAACTGGATCTCTTTTAATTCTTTAAGTTTTGCCGTTACATTACCCCTATTAATCCCCAAGAGGAGCGATAACTTAAATAGACAGTCATAAGTAAGTTTTTATGAGTAAGCATTACGGTTTAAGCGGCAAAAAACTTGAATAGGAAAGGATAACCAAGAAAATTGAGATGAATTTTCACTTCTTATTGAGATGTTTCGTAATAATGTTGGTTCAGCAGAATGGACAAAACAATTTAAAATTATCAAATTATAGTCAGCTCATGGCGAGCAGTTGGAGTCAGTTTAGCATATTTTACATAAAGGTAGATGACTAAAATTTATTAATCATTTCAAGGAAAGAAATCTGATTTGTTTGGCAACGTGGACCATGTCCTAAATTTAGTTTCGCTCTGACGTTTTGCTCGTAGTGTAATATATATTTTAAAAACGGAAAAAAAAACTTTTCACTGTTGAAATACTCGAAACTTACGGTAAAAGAGCGATAATATCTTCAATGATCATTCATGAAAGATGCCGTCCAGGTTTTCAACCGATAGATGTCACTTTCAAATTTGAAAGTCAAGCTACAAAATGACTGCAGGTAACGGTAACTGTCAAACTTGAAAGATAATTCTCAAAGTGATTATTTTATTTATCATGTCATAATATGTAATCACTTGTTGAAAACTCTCCACTGTAAATAAATAGCATGGTTTTTCCTCGCTAATTTATTCATAGAAGGGTACAACTAAGTATTTTTTAATATTAATAGCTATTTATTCCACTCCAACAAGAAATACGAAAATAATAAATTAAACAGAAGACTGAAATCAGGCACCCCTGATGGGAAGTTCCTGTGATGGGGTTGCCATTCCTTGGATATGGCCTTCTACGGTAGTTGCATGAAAATATAACAAAATAAACTAACACAAAGGGCCATTCAACTAAACATACAAGTACTGTCCTTACACAATATGAACATATCATCTTATCACACAGATGTTACAATTTAACTATAGTAGTATATATCTCAGTTAACTACAATTAATAGAATACAATGCATATGGAGCAACTCTACATAAACTATATGGTATCCGTGAACATGGTCAATAGAAACCTTATTGAAGAGGCTTAAGCTATAGTTTTCAATAATATTTCAAATATCTTTTTGTAAAAATAACCAATTTTACAGTTTCTTTGTAAACAACACTTGGTTGTTACAACAGTATGACTCATTTGGTAACTGCATAAAAACTTTTGGTGCTATATATATTTAATAGATGACAGCCATTTTCTAACTTCCTATTCAAGTATGGAAATATATTTCTATTTTATCTGTTTATCGATGGTAATTATAGTTGGATTCTTTTGAAAATGACCCTGGGATGAAATCATCCACCTACCTAATATTTAATTTTGTTAGTGTTTTCTATTTGAGTAGGCGCTTGCTTCCTTTCACCAAGAGTGGAGAGGTAGGGAGGAAATCACCTCGTTTCTTCCCTCCCCTCCACCGCATTCCCCCTCAACTGCGCCACCGTAAATTCTTTCACTTTGGACCAACCTCCCTCCCCCTCCCCCCCCTAACCCCATCCTCCCATCTCTTCGATCGCTTATTTCCCCTCAACCTATTCCTCTTGCCACACCCCCTCTCCGTAAACTCGCTCTCCCATCCCTCCCTGTCCACAAAGATCCTCCTCCGCTACCATTCTTGCCTAACTTACCTTCCTTCTTCCCCTAACCTTTTCTCTCTCTCTCTCTTCCTCTCTCTCCCTCCCTCTCTCTCCTCTTCTTCCCCTCCATCTTCTTACACATAAAAAAGAATGTTTGAATGTCGTAATAACTACCAAACCACAGCACGAAATGACGTAAAACTTTGTAACATGATTTCTTATGTCACTCGAAAGGTTAATGGCTACCTTTTATATACCTAATGGTCTCCGGTTTGACTCCAGACGAATAAAAGCGTTTCCATATGGAATACATGTAAAGTTCGTTTTTCTGGAATGCAGACCTTTTTTCTTTTGCATGTTAAATTAGTAATAATGATTATAAAAAGTCGCAATAAACACCAATGAAAATAAATATATTTATTCTTGCAATTGATTTTTGTTTAAATCTGATTAACTTCAAATTTTGAAAAAAAATCTTAAATTTGCTTAAAATTCAGCGTATTTGTCCCCGTGACGACCAATAGCATTGTTGAAGCCAAACCTCATAAGGATATATGGTGAATATAGGCCTATAACGTATTAATTGAAATAGAAGGATCCATAAATCCATAAGAAA
Source organism: Ceriagrion tenellum (assembly GCA_963169105.1). Lineage (NCBI taxonomy): Eukaryota > Metazoa > Arthropoda > Insecta > Odonata > Coenagrionidae > Ceriagrion > Ceriagrion tenellum. Next base: position 17,346,163 of record OY720635.1, read on the forward strand.
TACATTGTGTGCAATATATATCGATATATTTTGATTGCTATCAATAGTACATTGTTGAAACCGAATCTCATAAGGATATATGGTGAATATAGACCCAGAACGTATTAATTGAAATAGAAGAATCCATAGAATCCATAAGAAATATTTTGTGCGCGATATATATCGATATATTTCGATTGTCATCGATAGTAAATTGTTGTAACCGAATCTCATTAGGATATATGGTGGATATAGGCCCAGAACGTATTAATTGAAGTAGAATATTCCATAGAATCCATAAGAAATACATTGTGCGCAATATATATCGATATATTTCTATTGCTATTGACAGTAAAAAATAAGTTCAATGCTTTACACACCCGTTAAATTTAAACTAGTACCTTCCCCTCCATTATATATAAAAGAGAATACCTCTATCCCTCCCTATCCTTGTTTCCTCTCGCTGCCCACGCCCACACTATTGGCCCTCTCTTACTCATATTTCTCTCTCCTTTCTCTCCTCTCTCTCTCTCTATGCCTCTTTCTATTGAGCCCACGGCCCATCCACCTGGACCACCGAGTCCGCATTACAAAGCCTCCCTCACCTCCTCTTCCCTCCCCATTTGCCCATCATCACACCCTCCGCCCTTCTCCTCTTTTGCCCTCCACAGCCGCCGCAGTCGGCCGCTCTCGCCTCAAAATAGTCGCGTCTCCCTTCCTAGCGTCTAAATTCCCTCTCGGACTCGAGGCCACCCCTTTCCAACTTTCACTTTCCTACTCGTTATCCTCATTGCTGTTTAGCACCTCTTTACGATCGATGAACAAATGCGGAAACAATAGAATTGAGAGCCGGAGAAAACTTCTCGTTTCGGTGAATATTCTCAACCTCATTCTTGAACGTTCAATTATTCGTTTGGATTATCAGGACGTCTGGCCTTTTTTTTGTTAACGATACTTATAGGTCATCCCTCACCACTTGTTCCAAATGCAATATAAATCAGTGAGAGGGTTTATCAATATGAAAGGCATGCGATAAAATAAATATCCTATCTCTTTTTAGGTGTCTTGCTTGATACGTTGGTGTATATAGTAGAGTTGAAGATAATTTGTACATTTCAAGTGAAAATGTTGCATTTTTTGTTTAAAGAAAACTTCATCTATCTCTGCACAAAACCCTATAATCTTACTCAATCATATGAAGCAGTGGAGTTTTTATCGGTTTATGGAAAAGATACAGAAATTTTAGACCTCTGATCACAGAGAAAATGTTGATCCATAAGTTTTCATACAATCCTCGGTCATTTTTATCGGTTGACTACTTATTATTTGCCACATGAATAAATTTAATGATTATTGTATAAACATGCAATTAAAAATAAACAATCTCAGGGAACAGTGCTCAACACATAAACTTGTGGAGCACTGTTCCCTGGCAATACCGTGTGGTATACCTCCGGATAATAGCAATCTAGCGGTAGCGTTTGTATTGAATTTTCCACAAATCTCATTTATCAACTTTCAAATGATTCAGTTTTTCTCATACGGGTATTGCACTACAACTCCTGTGCTCAGCAGCATTGTTCACACGAATCAATTATGGTATTCATTACATCAGCTGTTAAGACATATTCGCCCACCCTCAATCTCAAATCATTAACATATGGCGGTATATGTTACGTTGACGGAAGTGCTTTTCACTTTTGTATCGTTGTGGTTCATAAATACCATGGCGATTAGTTATGATGTTAATTAGGAAAAACGGCAGGCAGCTTTTCCGTCATCTTCTTCCTCAAAGGAGGCATGGGCTGGTAAAACACGACGGAGCTAGGGAACTATTGCGCAATAACGATTTAAATTACCTCTCTGTAGTCTCAAAATAATTATTTCATAAAAATTATAGCACTTCTTAATCCTCATTTTATCTTCTAGTTTTATTAAATATTTACAAGAATCTTTTCCCTAGTATAGATGATATTGAACCTCAACATATTTGAAAGGAAAATTTTCACACTTCTAATGATATGAGTTGCTTATTATTGCCACAGGTACAGAAACGAGTTGAAAAATACCCAGTTTTTATTAATACGTTCAAAGTTCTACATGCGGATGAAATCTACTGTTATAAATTAACCGGGATTTTCTTATTAGTTATTCAAAAATATGTTCCATGCAGTTTAGGTACGTGGCGAGCATTTGGGACACTGGTGAAATAAATGTAACCAAAAAAATTAATGAAAGACACAGAAAAGCCGCACATTTTGTTAAAAACTGCTACGAGCGTACATAAAGTGTCTCACAACTTTTAGAGAGATTAAGGTAGGAGCCCCTAGGGACTCGGAGGCTGCACGCTAGGCTTAGTTTGCATGAGAGATTCAAAACTGATATTTTTTCAGAGCGACACAGAGAATATTATCATGACGCCTCACAACATTTCTAGATCCGACATATGCGATAAAATAAGAGATACTCTGCCAAACAGATAGGTACACAAACTCGTTCTTTCCGCGAACAATAAGCGACCACAATAAAAATTGAGCCTCACTAAATACATTCCTATAATTCATGTCACCATTTCATCTCTAAAAACTTACACCTTTACACGGCTGGTGACCTAACACCCCCTGCCATACGCTCATGCGGCGGCTCGCGGGGTATTATGTAGATGTAGGTGAAGTTATAACTCGTTCATACTACCTTGGAGAGTGTTTGCGTATGTTGTGAATGTTCCATTTGCTGAAACTCACTCTTCTTGGAGTTCTCTACGGACTCCCCTTTAAACACCCCTTTCAATCCTTTCAACTTCCATATCGAATCCCCTATCAACTTCTCTTTCAACTCTCCTTTCAATCATTTCAAGTCCCCTTTCAACGCTCGTTGGCGCAAAGTGCGGCGCATGTGAGGGGAAGGTGGAGTGCGAAGAGGATAGAGCAATGTCAGAGACGCAATTAACTGATCTCCTTCCATATGTGAACACAGTCCATCTATCTCCCACTCCTATTATCCCATGTACAAACGCACAGCTACTCAATTCAGAGAGGATAAGAAGATGATATGCCAAATACCACATCCGCGAACAATAAGCGACCACAATAAAAATTGAGCTCCACTAAATACATTCATATAATTCATGTCACCATTTTATCTCTAAAAACTTACACCTTTACACGGCTGGTGACCTAACGCCCCCTGCCACACGCCCATGTGGCGGCTCGCGGGGTATAATGTAGATGTAGATGTAGGAATCATTCCGGTTCCCTAAGACAATCCAAAAAGAACATATCCTCATAAACTATAACTTTTCCCTTTACATGAATCCCATCCTAATCCCATATTCGCGTATTCCATGACAAGGGGTATAGGATAACTAATTGAAGGTATTTTGCAGACCGTTTTCTCAGAGAAATATGAACTGAGGAATACATATATTCTCAAGAGTTTCAATGTAGGTACCCGGAAGATTTACGCGCGTCTTTCATTTGTCCCGTGCCTTCCCTCACGTTGCGTGGCGTAGCACTCTCTCCACTCACGTAGGCCTGCGGTTTGGATGCGGGATAACTCTGTGGATTTAGTTGTAGAACAGAGTCCCTCCCTCTCCCGCTCGGGCCCGCTTCCTTCCTGCGTTTCTCCCAGGGTCTCATGCCCCCTCACACGCACCCCATGCGACCCTACTCCTTCCTTTCCCTTTTGAGACTAGAGGCTCGTCCTGCCCTCAGCTAGGGCTCCATTTGTCCCTTGCCAACAGAATGGCCACCCATCCGAAAACCTTCTCTTATCTCTCCAGCATCCCTCCCTTCCCTCTCTTTGCAATTCTGACCCTTGATGGATTCAAATGTCCTCTGAATGTGCGATCCCGCCACGATAAAAGGCGAGCTAGCGCGCTAGATGGAGAAAATTGGTTAAGGAAAGGTGGGACGTGGAAATAGATAGTAAAAGGAATTTTTCAGATAACATTTTTCACCATGCGTGAAAATTCTATTTCCTGTGTTCCATAGTCCCTCGCACGGTATCCTAGAGATTTCTTTGAGCTGATACTTCTCGTTATCAATTGGAATCATAAGTGAGAAATACTCTTCTGAATGTTGGTACCTTCCAACGAACAGTGACCTCAGAAAGTGGTCTGACTTTGGGGACAGGGGTCATATCGCAAATTAAGAGATTACTAGAAAGAAAACGGAGGGATTTCAGTGAGAGGACGTTTGCAGCAGTATTTTAGCCAACTTCCACTCGAGATTGTGAGTGATTTTCTAGCAAATATTGAACCATAAATCTGTAAATGTTTTAATAATTTAAACTTTACTATCATAATTAACTAAAATTTACACAAAATCTTTGCCCTTACCATTAGCACAGATATTCATAATTATATGATTATAATCCCACGCTTAAATTTTTCTCACAAATCTCTTTTCCTCGAAATTCCTCTTTTACTCCTCTTCTTGATAGTCTTCTACAATAGTAATTCTTAAAGCATTGCAGCAACTGAATTTCTCTTTTGTACCTGAACAGAATGAGAATTATATGAGTCCCTAACTGTGAAAGCACTGCCTTACAGAATATCAACCCCCGAAACCATATGTTGACATCATCGATGTTTACCTTGCTTTTTTGCTTTGAGCATCCCGAAAAAGGGTAAATTGAAGTTGGACAATTTCTAAATTCCCATGATAGGAGTGATATATATCATTCCAGACGAAAACTTGAATCTTAATACATTCAACTAGTATTCCATTCCTCACAACGGATACACCTACCTTGCAACTCACTCAGGTATCGCGGTATGCCCGCCATTTTAATACAGATATTGAGCTCTTTTCTGTAAATCACGGAATATGGAAAGATATAAAAGCGTGTTCCATGTACGGGAAGTTCTTACAATTAGAGAGAGTATGAAAAGCTGACATGTGCCTATCGTGAGCATCGGAAATTCTCTCGCTGCATCTCTCAGAGAATTTTATAGTCAACCCCACACGACTATCAAATCCACACTCTGTTCGTGCTCTGCGGGAGTAGTACGTTACTACAACAATCGTCGATATTAAATACGTCGAAAACACCCTTCATCCTCTTTTAGCACATCATAATCACAATTCAGCCCACACTGTTCTACGTGTGTGCCTATTCAACACCATTGCTAGCACCATGCTTTGCATGTTCCCTGCATTACTCTTGCATTGCAGAAGCTCAACCCGTGACCTCATCCTTTCCTCGCTTGGAATTTCTCATATAACTCACCGCCGTGTCCTATCAGATATGATGTTCCTACACAGAATCTTCTGCGGATCTCTACGGACCAATGAAATACTCCCTCTCTTTCGTATTCATGTTCCTCCCCGACCCTTACGCAGTAACTGTCTGCTGCATAATCCCCGATTCCGTCTTTTCATCTCCCAGTGCTCTCTCCTACACCGAATCCCCTCCTTGTTTAACTCCTTGGCCTCGAAATATCCTTTCTTTGACCTTTTCTCCTCTGCCACCGATTTCAAATACTCCCTGAAACGCCATTTGAATGGTCCACCCCTCTCCAACCCCTAAGTTCCTTTCTTACGCTTGTCTCACTATTGTTCTATTTAATGTTTATTATGTTTTTCTTTGAAAATTTTTTTCATTTATTGATTATGTCAGCCAATGTAATAGCCTTTGTGACGTTTTTGGTGGTGAAATAAATAACTAAAATCCCGTGTATATAGTTACATTATAGATTAGTTTAGTGGATTAGTTTATATAATTACATTATAGATTAGTCTCTGTAACATTTATAGCTACTCATAGGATGGTACATGTTGATGGAAGTTAATTTCTACATTATAGTGCATGCTGGTGATAAATCACACCCTGCCAAACACCCTTGAGGTGGCTTGCAGGGTAATATGTAGAAGTAGATTCAGCTTCCTCCTAGCAAATTTCGGATCCCGGTCCCTCCTGTATCTCCTGAGGCCTAGTTTTCATGTCCCTCACGAAATCCCGCCTCAGTTCCTGCCAAATTGTCAACCACGGGGCGAACTGAACGGTATGGGTTCTCTCGCCAAGGACATAAACCCCCCGAAGGAATGAGCGACTCATGAAGGAAAGAATCCGTCCGCTGAATATGCTGTCGATTGATCCTCTCAAAAGACATCCTACATGCGCAGGCGAGTAAGATTGAGTTTTTTTTATTATTCGGACATTGAAGTTCATGCACGTGTGTTTCTCACAAGCAGGAAATCGGTGCATGAGGGAGTTATAGGGGCTTCCTGGTGGAAAGCGGAGGCTTAAGGACGGAATGGCAGGGCGCTGCTTTTTGAAAGCGAAACCTGGCGATCGCGTGGTCTTCGCGAAAAGAAAAACCCATAATAATAAGTGTACATTAATGCTTCCATCGTAAATAATCTTACACTGGTTTTCAAACATATATTTACATTTCCTCTTTCGATAGAGTACCGTCCAGCCGAAATGTGCATAAATTGTTTCTTCCCACATACAGTAAGTGACTAGGTAGGTACAACAACAACAGACACTTCCTTTGTAGAAATGTATGGAATGTAAGCAAGTTAACATATCCATATATGCAGTTACGCCAACGGCAATATCGTCGTTCTTTTGTTTTTGGCGCGATCATTTAAACCTGAATTTTTTCGGTATCTAATTAATAAAAGGAAGGTTCGTTGAATTATTGCAAAAAAAGAAAAAAGATGATCCATTTTTTTCTCGTAAGAATGAAAATTAATATCCTTTGCTTAAAACGCACGTTCATCCTTTGCATAAAATGCACTTTCATCCTTTCTCCCTGCCTATTTCTATTACCTACTCTCTATCTCCTTCATGGCATATGTCCTGACATCACCTGCCACTCGCTCATGCGGATGGTAGCATGTGGATGCAGGACTCTTGACCCTCCTTAATTCATTTCCTATTTACTCGCCCCCTCTCCCTGTTCCTCTCTTCATGTATTCCCGGGCTCCGTTCCCAACATCATCTCTTTCACGTTGTCGCTCTTTCCACCGCCTCTTTCGCCAGCGTCGCGATGCCTGGACTGGCGCCGTTGGGCAGGCGAGAGGAGCTCTGCTCCAAAGTGAGCCATTCACTCGATCCCACGGTTTTCCGTGACGACGCATTAGCATTAGACGGAACGACCTTCCCAGTATTCCGATCCTCTACGAGGTCCTCGATCAACCCGCAAGATCTTTATGGCGTTTGAAATCATAATCGGAGAATGCACCTCTCGGCATATATTCTTGTATGAGACACAGTTAGTGAACTATAATACTGGAATATCCATAAATGAACATTTACGACCATAATGTAGAGCTTAAATCATAAGATTCAAATATTTGCAAAACATACTTCAGATTTATCTCTCATAACTAAATATTTTTATTATTATCAAGCATATGCTACTTTGAGGTTTAGCTGCCGTTCCTTCAATGAGGACATAGATATTTCGTCTTTTCAACATTATTTTGAAAATTCGTTTCCGTGAATTAGAGGATGCTGAATTAAGGTTCGCGACAAGAAGAAATTATTAAAATGAAAGTGAAAATGAAAGGCATTATTTTAGTCATTCATGAAGAGTCAAAGCCTTAGAGATGACATCGTTATGCAAAATTATCCGAAATGTTTACCTATTGTTACCTGTTGTTAATTATCAATTTGTTACAGAGAGCCTTTTGACTGTGAGCCTTATAGTTTGATTGAAATAATATGAACATTTTTATGGCCCAGATAGATTTTTAGCTAGAAGTAATTCACCAAACAAAGAATTCGTTGGCCATTCATTGCAGAAATGGTCCAAGAATTATTAACCCGAAAGAGCTCATAGCACAGCTTTTGCAGTTGGTTTTGTCAGCTACTAAATGCGAGATCGTTGGCAGACCTTGAGAGACGTAGACCTGTATTAGTGGGATACTTAAATGAATTTTTATTTTAGATTAATTATTTGTGAGTAATAATATTAGTGATAGCCTATATAATATTAGTGATAGTGACGACCATTAAAATTATTCTGGTACTTTTGGCATTCATATCTGATTTTAGTGTAATGTCATAATTGCTCAATGAATCATACCGCTTAAGAGCCTATTTAAAAGCACTGAAGTACGCATTTCTTCCTGCTCACGGTACTAGCTACCGGCAAAGGAGACCACTTGCACGGGCAAAGATGAGTACCTTGTTAGTAAGGAAATGTTTATTTGGGAAACAGAGTAAGAGTGAAGTAAAACCCAGCGTCAGCCTTCGACTTATCTCTACGAAAGATGTCGAGGGGAATGCCGCTTAACGTCCCAGCCGACGAAGAGAGTGCTTCACGCGAAGAGCCCAAGCTCTATGGAACCCAAGTTTGAATCAAGATTCCGCTGAAAGAACTCCGCTTCTAACGGGATTTAAACCTTGAGCCTCGAAGTGACGACTCAACAATCCTCCCACCAAACGAACTCACCCAACATCATTGACTGTATACTTTTTTAATGACCTGGGTGGGCATGGCATTATTTTCAATATTATAATCTCTACTCGGAGACAAACATTTCAATTGAATACACACTCCGCTAGCTACCGCAGGAGCGGGAAACATGCAGCATATTTTTTTTAAAAAGGGGCTTTGGGTGACGTTGATCTCGCAGAAGGAAACTAAGGCTCGCTCTCTGTCGAGCATAAGCCCCATCTCAGTGTAAATGAGGAGCCAGAATGGCTTATTTCTTTCGTTTTTTTTGTTTTCATTCCGCCGGTGTGACGTATGCCAGCGACATTCGCTTCACCATGCGTGGGCGAAAATAAGCGTTTTGGGTGGGTGGGGGAGTGGGAGGAGGGGGTGGGGGGGGTAAGTGGGAGCGCGTCTGGCGGGGTGGGTTTGGTTGGCGTCCGACGGAAGCCCTTTTTCGGAATCCCTGCGGTGACGTGTCCCTCTCCCTCCCCAAGCTCCACACAGCCTCCCATTTGCTTCCTCTGGATCCGACGGAGCGCGGCGGCAGCAAGCATTATATGCCATTACATACCCCCCACCCACTCCTCTGCATTGCTTGGCGTAAAGAGGCAGTATAAACTCCCTCCGCCCGCCCAACCCTCTTCCCCCCTCCCCACCCCATTCAGCCATTTAAATGACAGTCCCCGGCACGAAACGCTACGACTACGGAACGAGGGCTTTCATTGGATAACATTTTCCGCGGCGACTATTTTGTCCACTCTCCACACGGCTGGTAATATAATCTTCACGCCACAAGAATTGAAAAGTTGAATATTAATAGCAACAAATTTTAAAACGAGCTACCCACTTTTCTGAGTTTTGTAAAGTACAATCAATGTTGAGAACCAAGACCATTATTGATTGAGTAGGGACTGACCTTGCGAATAACTACATCAAACTTACAAGAAGAAATCCTTTCTCTCACTTTAAAGCGCCATTCATTAAAACTCTTCAAGAAATCTGTACATAATAGTGATTGGATCTGGGAGGTCGTACTTCTGCATCTGCTGTGTTGAAAATTTATTTTGCGAAGTTATGTGAAGTAAAATTCTTTTCCTTAATTCCTTAAGCTGATCCAAAGTTTTGGTCAAATTAAATGTCTCTGTATTTAGCAGGCGTATTTATTTGTTTGATATTTGATTCATTTTAAAGACTTCAGTCGTGTAGTTTTTTCACCCTAATATTAAAAAATTCATAGTTCACGACAAATTTTACTAACACATTTTTCCTATAAATATCTTATTCTTATGAAGTTCCTCCTTACTCTGCATGTCATTCTTCACATGCCAAAATGGTAGAGTATTCATATTCATAAGAATATTTCAAATATTTCATAAGAATATTTTGCAGTCTTGGAAAAAACATCTACCGCCATAATACATTTATCTCTCTTGTCTTGTCAACCTATGAAATCTCACTCAGAGCTCTTATTAGACATTCCGTGTTTTTCTATTGTTTTTCTATTGAGCAAAATATTATTTTTATGGCTTTAGTGTGGTGCGGTTTTCTATTTTTTTTAATGGAGGCAAAGTGATTACCGATGGAAAGAAATTACTTTGAAATATCCTTTCCAGATCTAGTTACGTCTAGGCTGAGTTCCTTTCTTGTGTCGTGTTACATTCCTCCACATGCCTTGCTTAGGGGAAATTTCTTCTCCATAATTTGTTGTTTTCCCCAGCAAATAACCTCGGGATCAAAATGGGGAAGGAGGGTCTGTGGATAAATTTGACGAAGGTGGCGTTGACGTTTGATTCATCGTGGTGCGATGAAGGGTTGATTTGATTGAGGAGAAATCGACATCAAAGGATTTCATCTCACCTTTCATCTTCAGCTCTGTTATGCAGACGAATGAGAAGATGAGAGACTTTAGGGAAAGGTTTAGTCTCAGTCGGTCGAAGAAATAAGGGGTTAAGGAGGTTCTCCTGAATTGTTTTCAAATAAAATGATGGATTTCCTGGAAATTTGAGAGGAAGCAGAGGTGGTGTTGGTTTACTGTTTAGTAGATTATTAACAAACCACTCTAAAACAGACCGTAGAATTAGAAAAACAGGTGAGTGCAACCTTATAAACCGAGGCAACACCTCTCGACATAACAGGCGTAAGAAAAAGGTGTTAAATCACAAAAAAGTTATAATTGTACGATTGGTCCGATTGGCATTTTTAGTTTACAGGTGAGTTTAATCTTGCCCAAATTGGAGATGTCTTCTTTCTGATTGTTCGTTGGATTAACAAGGGATGTTCTGGAGATGTAAAACAACTTAAAAGCCAACCTGCACTTTTCTGTAATTTGATATTTTAGAAGAAATTGTTAGAACTTTCGTTATCCATAATCGCGAAGGAAAAATTCTTCTTTTTCAATTCCTAGCATCTTAACATAGAGTAAACATTCAATTCACCTTTGCTGGAGAGTTCTTTGGGGTTTATGTATCAAAACAGTTAATGGAAGTCTGCCTCGATTCTAAGGAGATATCAGGAAAAGGAGAGTTCGGTTTTAAAAATCTAAGTACGTGTTTTCCCAAAAGAAAGAAATTATGTCTGAAACTTTCTAAAACCAGAGCGTTTTATAAAGGAAATCAAAACTCTGTACGTATACTTTAAGAAATATACCTCTGATTTCAGCACCTCTCAGGAATTCAGACAGAAATTATACACAGAACTTCCGCTGAGTGGAGGAATGCATTACGTCCAACCTTTCGATGCTCGACCGTAGCATCATTTATTTAGGCCGATATTTTTCACATTCAAATCCAGTATCGTTCTCATGGAAGAAAATTACTTATTTTACGGCATTTATTGGGTCGAGTATCGAAAAATCGGTCAAAATTTGACTTGACTCGACTCGGTGCAAGACCTAAGAAGAAATTTTTCGAAGCTTCACTTGTATTTACTGTGATAAGACCGTGGTTGACGTACCTGCGTAATTGACCCATTGTGCTCTACTTTATTTGTGCTTTGCACTATTATGAAGAAACTGGATTTAATTGTGGTGGGTTGGATTGAATAACTAAGGGCCATATTTCAAATTATTTTGATTGGTAATGCAAAATTTGTGGTAGTGTGGGACAAAAAGATCGATAAAGCTATTTAAAGATTGGAAATGGGAAACTGTTTATTAAATACGCATAGGTCTAAAAAATAAATAGCAGTGACATTTTATGAGAGAAATACATACATACTGTAATATGTGCTGATGAATATGCCTATGATGATAATGCTTCGAGTTGAATTGAATTCGTGGTTCCATATAGCGTATTCATGATTGTGTTCATGGGGATCTACCATTTGTATTTGTATGTACCACTTGCATTGTACCTCGCAATCGCATCCACAAAATATCTGCCTGTTTCTAAACCGTCCCTGACATTCATAACACTTACGTCATATTGGAATTATACATTGCATGACACCCTAATAATGCCGTAATGTCATCTTTCAACCTTCGCCCTTATTATTTCCCTGAGAATTATCAAAATGACCTATTATATTCAATGGCAATCATTATTTCTCAGAATCTCCCGGTCTAAATTGAAATTTTCTTTTAACCATAAAATTGATACATTTTATGCAATGCTTTAAATAGTTATTCATATTCTTTACTGCATTAACTGGAGCTGGCCATTTCATAAATCATTAAAAATTAAAGAGGAGTATTGCATAACGGTGAACACGCGTGAAAGGTACGTTCGGATTCAATTGAACTACATATTATGAATGAAACTGTTTATGGAAAAGTAGAGTTAAAATGACGCTATCATGGATTTGGTAGATATTGAGATATTTACTTCAAATTCTTACTTGTGATAGTTAGCTCGTAGGCTTCCGAGGATGCAGTGCTGACTGTTCCTTTTTTTCGGGATTCATTGCGCGATGTATGTTTTAAGAAAACAACAATATTTCGCTGGTCCTCCTGCCAGCTTCATCAGTTAACCTGAAGGAGCTGGCAGGAGGACGAGCGAAATATTGTTGTTTTCTTAAAACATGCATCGCGGAATGAATCCCGAAAAAAGGAACAGTCTTGTGATAGTTGCCTAGCAATAACGATTTATAAAGATTATGTACTATTTGGAATTTTATTACGGTAGGCTAAATAAAATACGCTATGAGCATGGCTTGTACTTTGATATTTTACTAACTGCTTTCAATTTTAGTCTTATTCAAACTCTGGCTTAGCTATTCAGTGAGTGGTTGAACACAAGAGAATGTAAATTCTATTTATATGAACAATTCTGACGGAATAAAATGATTAAGACTCAGCATATTAAAATGTGCCCTACGGCAACTAACAAATTAATAAATTTTCCATCAGTATTCTTGATATCAAGGAGTCGTTGGCTATACCTAATTCTTTACAGAGGCATTTTAAGTAACCTAGTAGTAGGTTGAATGCTAAATAAAACTTGTATTCCTAAACGTATAGGCATCTTTGAATGTTGCATTCATTATGAAAATTGAACTTGGTCCTTTTTTTGATTCGATGTCGCCGTTCTTCCATATTTCAAAAATACTCGCATTCATTCGTGTTTCAGGGAGCGCGGTCTCTCTTTCTGCCCTCAATTATGGAACCAACATCATTCCGATCTCACTAGTGGATCGTGAATATAATTCAGAGAGGACACTTAGCAGTTACAAGTGCCGCCTCCCGCATCAAATAATCCTCTCTAATACGATCAGCCACTTAATTCTGTGCGGTCGTTCGTCGGATGCGGACGAATAGAGTGAAGCGCCGATCCAAATTCCCCTGATCCATGGCCAGCAAATGTGCATGAAATATTGCCAAAGAGATTTTTTTAAATTTGTTCTAGATAGTTTATTTGAGGCACAGGATATACCGTCAAAAATTTTTTATTGTTTAAAGGGCCTGACTGTTATATACCTGAGCACAGAATGCTTGAGCTATAAATTATTGAGGAGATGAAAGGACCACACAGAAATGATTCTGGAAACAATAGATTATATTCTGAACAATCGGATGACGCTGTGGAACGGCTGGGTTGAATGAAAAATATCGATTTCATTTTTATCTCAGTTTCTTCGAAAAACTGGGATTAGAAAAACCTCATCATGGGGAGGTTAAAGTTGATATCCTGTCCATTAAACTCAAAATTGTGATATTTTTTTAGATACGAGCCCTTTATCATGTGTAGTAGGCTTAATTACTATACATTCAGAAGAAGAGCTTTATTCTTTTTTGACCTCAACATGTAAGTTTCTGGAATCCTAAATTCAGAAGCTATTTTTTGAGGCATTTGTCAACAGGCATCGGACCAGGAATTATCAGATATTAATAATCCAATTATGACTGTATTCTTTCTTCTCCAAAAGAGTTTCATCTCCCCGTTGTATTTAACCACATTTAACGTTAAACATTATACGATTAACAAGAAAATAAAAACATCTTATTGGAAGTGAAAGTTGCTTAAGGCACTTGCAATGACTTCCAAAGTCGAATTATTTCTAATGTTTACTGCGCCTCCACAGTTTATTTTATTCTCATTTTATGAATACCACATTACTTATGCATGCATATTTTACCTGCTAATCATTTCTCAAGTACGTAAAATTAATTTTTTACGTCGAGCTCTATTTACGCCGAGCTCTATTTGAAAATTTAATGGATAAATGTTTCTCGGGTGTTCCACCGGGTAAGCAAGTCCATAGGTCCTGACTTTTCGGAGAACAATTTGCTCTCCATCTTCAGTGGTTCTGAAAATTTCATTCTTAGGCTTTTTACATCGAAGATTAACGCTCTTAAAATCACGTAAGTTACTCCATGTATGCCTACATGAAGATATTTAGCAAGTTTTCCGGCATGTCATGAATTTTTTTACATATTCCTTACCTCCGCGGCATCCCAGTGTTCCTCTTATGTTACGAGGGATTCTTTACGTGAACATGCGATTTCACGAACGCTATAATTATTCCTTTATTTAAATGTTATACAGCTTAAAATTGAGAAATATCTAGAAGTAGCTCTAGGCACAACACCGATGAATCATTTTGAGCGATTTTTAATAATTTAAGAAAAACTAGGGTATATTTAAGTAGTGAGGTATTTTGTTCATCTTCAGAGCAATAACTCTATAAATGGAAGCTCGCCTTTTACTGCTACTAAAGGTTTCTTCATCAGCGTGCCTGCTCGCATATGATCGCCATTTGGGTACATTAAATACATTTTCACTCTGTACCTATAGATTTTTGTATTTTAATTATTAAAATATTAAAGTTACGTTTCACTCTGCTTGTACAACTTATCAAGCACTTCTCTCGCCATTTAAGACACATTTGTCATCATTCTAAAATTTATTTCCGCTATCAAACCGACATCGCGTTATGAATTTTCATTAATCATCGAACTGGATCGCAATTGATTTTTTTGAGTCCTACCTTCAAAACTCGATATTTCCCGCACGAAGAGAATTTTCAATTGGCCATTGTGAAAGGAAGGTGTGAAGCGTTTTGCTGAAATTCAAAAGCTTTTTTTTCATTTCAAATCAATCAGTCAATCTTTAAAATATTCATTCGGGAATTGCCAAATAATGCGGCCAATAAAAACGGCAGAAGCCATTTGAGCATTTATTCCGGTTGCGGAGCAGCCAAAAAAAAAAAAACAACACAATCACGTAATGCATGCATTCCCGTAATCGCCCCGGCGAATCGAAGTAGCGGAATTTGTTACTCGAAAAATAAATCCTGTCCCGGACGTGAGGGTCTCCGAGGCGCTGTTTTTAAAAGGGGAATGAATAGCCGTGCCTGCCCTCCATCCACACTCCCTCCTCTCGTCCGCTGAAACTCGACAGCGAAAGCTCTCGCGAGAAAGAGGGAATGTGGGGATGGGAGGGGGGGGGAAAGAAGGGGTAAGTGTCGTGTCCTTGCTTCCCCTCCCATCCCGCACCACGCCTTCTCGCCCCCGGCACAGAAGCACACCCCGCTCACACACAATGTGTTCCACTCTAGTCCGGGTCATTTGTCTCGGCCGCCCTTGCTCAATACGTCAGCGGCTAAATCGGCACTCGCCACCGCCTCAGGGTACTGATCATCAACCAACCACCCCCTACTTCCTCCAACCCCTCTTCCCCACTCCACCCCCTCTCCCACCCCCCGCTTCTTTCAACCCTCTTCCTACTCCACATACTGCCCCGAGTCTACCCTCGTCTCCCCCCCACTCCATCTCCCTCCATGTTCTGCGCGGCACACTACGTTTGTGCCGAGCAGACTTGGTTATCGGTTCTGGTGGAGCTGTACCATTCTTGAATGCTAAAGAGGTTTACCACGACTCCGTGTGTCAAAACAAATACGAAATCACTAAATTTTGCTTTGCTGGTTGATAAAAGTCCTGCTATCCCTGGTGATTTGCGTTAGCAGCTGAAAAACAAAATTTATGTATAATGTGCAGTTAATGTTTGCAATATTTTATTTAATAAAGACTTTTTAATTCCCAAAGGTACCTACTAGGCACTGGGCAATTCTCATATCTGTCAATTCCATTGAGATTGCAGCCCAATTTCAATGGAATCACCTTACTTTTGACTGGAGTATTTTGGTAACTATCAAAAAGTTTAAGGTTGTCCGATCGAGATAGTTCCCTAGTCATAATAGAGACCATATTCGAATTATACGTTTTAATTTCACCAGCTATAGGACACATCAATTAAATATTGAATTATTAATGGTGCAGTAATATAGTTATCTATGACAGAAATGGTAAGTAATTAAATGAAAATATAAAAATAAGTCTTTAACTTGACTCATTTTTTTCGCGCGGTGCGTTTGAAACTCCTTCAAAATGGAAGTTTTTTGTGATACCCAAGAACCTACTATAGTGACAATATGATTAATTTTCAAAAATAGTTGATAAAACATACAATATTGATGATAAAGGGAATAAGTCGGTTTGAAGGAGGTCTGATAACCTTGAATCCATACGGATCATTTGTAAAGCCAAGAATTTGAACTTGGGAAAGTGACATCTCCCTGGTGAGTGCATCACTGTCGATGAGGAGTTAGTTGGTTTTTGAGGTCGGGTTTACGATGTCCTTTACGACAAATTATTCCATCTGAGCCGCAGAAAATGAATGAAATTAATATTTTTTGGGCAAACGATTCTTCCGTAGGGTATTCTCTTATATGCCTTCCATATTTAGGTAAAGTAAACGGAGCAAAAGTACACTCAAATTTAGGATAAAGAATCTCATAGGACGATGGTAGTCCTTAACATGGGAGAAAACATAACTAAACCTGGGTTATTTTGTTTACAGCCCTTCAGCTGGATCATAATTTAAAAAATAATAGATTTACAATGTCGGGGGTCGTGCAAAAAAATTCAAGCGAAGAATTTTCTTCCGAACCCCTCTCGTGCCAAGCGTTCATCGATTTTTGGGCACAATAAAGCAATGACATTAGTATAATATATCTCTAAAAAGGGAGTCGCTAATGTTGTTGTAATCTATACGCATAAGTAGTGGTGGAGAAACAAAACAAATAAGCATTATGTTGAGCTATCATACCACTAAGTGTGGCAGAGATAAGATGCACCAAATTTTTCAGTCGCACACTAGCAAGAGAAAAATTATTTTTTTTACAATGCATGCACCTTAGCCCTTTAATTGATCTTGTCTTATAATGCTCTTAAAGTCATGTTATAGTTTCATTAAATGTTAAATAAACATACATCATATGAAAACAAAACATTTTTCTCTAAAAACAGCCAATTTTAACTTCATGGCGATTGTTCGCCGCAGCAGCGCCGATAATCCGTTTGCTCTAAGAAGTTCAGGAATCCGTGTGAGGGTTAACTTACGCAGCTATTATATTTTTCGTGTCCTCTCGATTATCATTCAATCTCTTATCAATAGCTACCATACTTTGCGTTACATTTAATTACTTCTTCCACCGTAGGAGGGCATATTTTGTTCTTATTTATCATTTATAGCTGGTGTTATCATCAACCATATCTCTCTTGAACCCCTCGAATCTTCTACATGCTCTATGTCAAGTGACGACAGTTGAAAAATGGTGTGAGTCCAACCGCTTATCGCGGTGTGTTCCCATCCAATTTTCTTGAACAAGTGTAATGGAAACCGAATTTAATATCAGAGGTCGAGGTAGACTTCATTGCCTACGTGGCCACTGCACCCAACAACCCTAGTTATAGATATCTGCATACCACCTATGGAGCCCGGAGAAGAGATTTCCTCATTCAAAATTCGACGCCGTATTATTCTCGTATAGGCAATGAATATTCATCGCCGTAGTTTCCGAGGTAAATTGACGTATGCATACTGGCTAAATAGCTCCTCATGAATGCGGGAAGAGAAAATTCTTTCCTCTGTGATTCGAGATTGTGCTATACATGAGTGTCAAAATATCAAATTCTATGCTCTATACCACATAACCTTATTTCTGTACAATCTGTCTTTTCGTCTAGGTTAGCCAGAGCACCAACAGTCAAGCTTTGTGAAAAAGAAAAAACGAAGCAAAAAGAGAAATAAAATTTAGCATAACTCTGCGCCGATAGACTACGAAACGATAAGTGCGACGCTTTTAAAATATTTTAAATTCACTACTTTGCTAATATCACATGGAATTTCTAAACATATTGGGGAAAAGTATACTCTTTCTATAAGAATTTTATTGTTCACGTACTTTCGTAGGTACCCAATGCTTTTGATATTTTACTTCTAATTTTCAAAATAGATCATTTAGCTGTAGTTAATGGTAAATAAATCTCGAAGCTATCCATCGATATCCACCATTACTCTATAACTTACTTTACTTACGATAAACTCGGTAGCTATATGTCTTCATTAGTACCATTAGGACAATATTTCTTAATTTATTGTCCAGAAAACTACAGGATAATATTTTGCTGGTAATTATTGCCGTCATTGCTTATCAAAATTGTTTTTCTTGTGTTTTATGTTACATACTCAAACAATCATTTTTCAGTTTCACGTTTAATGTTTGGTGTACAGGGTTCAAAACATTTAATTGCTAATGCCGATGCGTTTATGTATTAGCTGATATAAAGTGTAATACTGCAAATAGCATCTCGATGTGTTAAGGTATTAGCTGATAGAAAGTGTAATAATGAAGATAGCGCGTCGATGCGTTTACGTATTATCTAATATAAAGTGTAATAAAGAAAATATTGTGACGAAATATTAATCCACTGAGTTGCTTGAAAAGGTTGCCGATAAATTAAGCGTGGTGTACTTTGTAAAAACAATTTAGTATTGTTGAGATTATGTTGCCAAATGTAAGCTAATTTCGTATTTTTGGACATAAAATTTCTGAAATACTTTCAAAATTCTCAATGCAAATTTTGAATAACTCACCCGTTCACAACTTCCTGGTGAGACAAATACATTTTTTTCGGTATCAATAATTTTTTTCTCTCATTGACGCTGACTGAGACTGACAATTTTGGCAATAAGTATTTTGGCTATAGAAATGCTATTTAAAAACATAAACTTCCGATTGCAGACACTATGCTTAAAAATAAACACAAAGGATGTAGGTGGAAGTTTTAAAAACTCTCATATACTTCGTTTCAGCCCCTTCATGGAAATCCCCATTTTATGAATCCTAAAAATTCCTCATAGTTTCTTTCCCTCTTTGTTTCCCATAATGATGGATATGCGATGCTCACTTACATAGTCGGCTAGGCAATAAGCGCTCAACTTCGCTCGATTTCATATGGCCATATCTTAGAGTGGCCGCTTTTATAAGGTTAATTTTATGCAACATTTATGATGCCTTCCCTAAAAGCCTAAATAAAATTTTTCTGATCCCTACTTCCCTACTTTAAATCCAAAATTATCAGCAATGATGTTGATGATGCTTAGGTTGGAGATTCGATTGGGTTGGATATTTAAGGGAGGCGACCGACGGCTAAGGTTATTTGCGCCATAGGGGATAGGGATGGGAGGAAGGGTGGATGGAAACCCGGCGTCGGCATTAGCCTGTTCTTAACGAAAGGCACCAAGGAGACCATGGTTTAACTTCTCATCTGACAGACGGAGTACTGTACTTGAAGTGCCCTCCACAAGACACTCAAGTAGGGATCAGGTCTTCTTCGTCCTCTGCAGGGATTGGAACCCTGGCCGCCCGTGAGGTTAGCCAGTACTCTAGCCACCACACCAACTGGAGATTCAAGAGATCGAATTGTATCAGTTGAAAACCCAAAGCAAGCCGTGATACAAGTCTAGTAATGGAAGTGAATTATCCCCGATACATTTCGCCATATTAAAATAGATAAATACTGATGGCCAATCGAGAAATGTATTTGTGCATTACGTTGACGATCTTACCGGTAGCCGAGCATACCGATCTTTTGTTAAGTATATATATCAGGTGGTTGTCAATACTGTTGCATTGTCATCTGATATCGCATTATTTGACAATTTAATGATCATGCCTCGAGTCATGCAAATTACAGAATTAAAAATGCACAAATCTATGGAAATTTAGGGATTGTACCTTTTCATGCATTGCTGTCGGGTGTCTTTTGCTAAGAGAGCTTTCGAATAATGCCATTCTTCTCACATATTTTTCCACCAATTTTGCGAACAAGAGATGTTTCGATTTGTGCAACGAATGCACGGTGCAACAATATCTCGTACAAGCACAAAGCAATAACATTGCGTTTTGATGCAAATATTAGCTAGCCATGTAGCAAACTGCAAGTCCATGGATTCTTTTAATGTCACATGAGTTGGATACAATTATCTGTCATTGTGCTGTCTCACGTGCATTTTTTGTGAGGTAATATCTTGGTTAATATTAGATAAATCTTAAGCATCAAACGTCGTTTTTATTACATGTGTGTATTTTCATGCAGAGTTACATTATTCAAGCTCACAATTTCAAGTTTCATAATGTGGAATTTTTCACGTTTAAATATGGATGCTAAACGAAAGAAAGACATTTTTATATGAATTATTGTCAATTCAAATGTTGCTACCTTAAAAGTTTTATGCACAGTCACGATTATTTCTCATACATAAAAGTTAAGGCTGGAATAAAATTCGTGCTGGTACTTGCATAGGTAAGCATTCATCTATAGTTTCTGTTGACGACCCATATCTATTTTATTTTATGAATTTTCTCCAGATTTCTCAAAAAATGGCACAAAGAAGCGCAAACGTGTAAACAGCAGCCTTATTACGGTTTGTCACATCATAAAATTACGCGGACTAAATGTGGCCTAATCGCGTAGTGAAAAAAATTAGGTGCGGAGTTTACATGCATATTATTCTTATTAGTCTTTCTTATTCCTTGATTTTTTTCCATGAAAAAAAAACTAGAGCCGAAGTCAAGTTGCTTACCGTGCTTCTATATTTGCCCTGGGACGGATCATTTGCGTACTTTGCACGAACCTTGCGGGAAATTGCAGATGTTTGGGCGTACTTAGAAATGCTGCAATTTTCTCCTTAATTGTCTCCAATATGATGCTGTGTTGGTCAAGTTTAAGCGATCAGATTTTTGGCAGAATTTCATAGTTCAAGTCAGCTGTTGCACATGATAAATGATAGTTTGTAGAGCACAGGAGGGAATTAATCACTTAATTTTTAGGAAGGATTTAGCTATTATTTACACATGAGCAGATTTTTTATCGTCAAATAATCACAAATTTCATATGTGAAATAGCTTTTGGAGAGCACCAAACTCTCAATAGCGGACCACTAGAGTTTCTATGAGTAAAGGTTGAGACAATCTTATACAAGTAACATCTGCTTGAACAGAAAAGGCTGTTTTTTCATTCCATTTCTGATGAAATGTATCCCAAATAGGGCTGATGGTAAAGGACGACTAAGAGTTTGATTAATAGGAGAAGTCTTAGAAAAGTCCAATTTATTCGGAAAATGTTCCGATATGTCAAAAATATCCGAAAGGGACTCCAGCTAAATAGTTAAAAATCTTCAATCAACGAAATCGGGGAAGATTAGTGATTGAAACCACGAGAGTTCCTATGTTACAAAAATTGAGAGATTTATAATCAGCGACTTACCAAACCATCTTAATGGAAATGTGTTTTTTTCTGAGTTGCCTCACTTTTAATTACCATGCGGATTTAATTAATCTGTTGATGCCAACGAATGGATACTTTAAGCTTCATTATAAATAGTAGTAGTAGTATCAGTTTATTAGGAACGACTACTTCATCAGTTTAACAATAATATTTTTCTCTCAGCATCAGTCCACTAGGTTGAATTTGGTGTGCAGTCTTAAATCTCTCAAGTTACCTTTAAAAGTCAGAACTTCATCGATGTTGGAGAACTCCCGTTTGCAGCTTCGGTTGCGTCTTGGAGTCGATTAGTCATTGGTTCTGGGCTTAATGGTCGCTAAACTAATACTTAAGAAAATACCTGATGAGTATTATCAGCTTTTGGCTATTAATGGAATAATGGCGGTAAATGGTGAAGGAGAAAACCTTAGCAAAGTGACCGACAAGTGAAATAGAGAAACTGAGAACCAACACTTGCGGAATATAGTCAGGAAAATAAAAATGAAAAATAAAAATTCAGGCTCTACTCATTATGATTGAACTGGTGGTAGGTTATATGAAAATAAAAAGATGTAAACGAGTAGGTATAGAATTTATCCATTGTGAAGGGAATGCTGATGAGAGTTGTGACGAACAAGCATCAGGAAATTGGGCGTGCCTCAATGATTGACGTCTTTGATTCGAATCATCCCTGACGCATTCTCTCTTAAAATGAGGAAATTAGATGCCTTTCTCTGCCTCCAGGTCTAAACCAGTCGAAAGGATTCTCTTGGAATTGCGATAAGCAGCTTTTGGCTTGTCAGCCACATGTTTGCCAGAGGCTGATGGACGAGGAGTTCGGAGAACACCCATGCCTTTGGTGGGATTCGGGGCATTGCCCTTTGGGTTTGATGACTAGCAGGCTTCCGTGGGGAAAATGTAACCCTAAGCGAAAACCGAGCATATTTGAACTCTATGGCCTTGGAGAGAAACCGTCATACAGCCGGGCGTGAGATATCGAGGGACTCCACTCCGGGAGACGACCTGAGATATGGAGAGACCTCACCGAAGTCTAAACGCACCTCTGCGCCGCCACTAGATAAATGGCCCCAAGTGGACCCCCGAGGACCCCAACGGTCGCAGTCTCCCTTCCAAGCGATTCATCTCGGGAGAATCCTTCACTGTGAGGGTTCTTCCCCCACCTCCTTTCGCTCAAATCGGCTCATTTTCCATCTCTTCCTTTCACCCGTCATCAATTTATTTCTTCGTCCGCCGCTCCCGGCACGAATGACGGTCGTCGGAAACAAATGGCGGTTTGAAGGGGTTTGATGGAATAGGATTGAGGTGCGAGGGAAATCGGAGTTTCTATGAGTGAAGAGGCATGGAGAGGAAGAAACTTGAGTCACCAATAGCTGCACTAAAAATGAGTTTCGGTGGTTAAGGCCACGAGGATTATTTATCCCGGAAAACATGAAGTATGTTGTGAATTTATACAATTCACTCTCTGTATCATGGAACAAACTGTGTGACAATTACTTCATTCTTCGTTCCTTATCGCTTGTTTATGGCTTTTTTCCACGGCTCCATGAAATTTAGAGGTTTACGACCAAAAAATGACACGATAGTCATTCTCGCCCGGTCCCTTTCCATACAAAACGTGTGTCGACGATAACAGTCTGTACACTTTTTATTCACAACAGGTTACATTAAAATATTCACTGTGAGATTACCTCCAAGAAACAAATTATAGTTATTTAGCGTTCTTCTTTTAAAGCCGATTCACGTGTCAGTGTTTGTTCTCCTTAATATGTGTTCACTAAAAATCCTTTAAATTGAATATTTTTGGATACTTTTTATAATTTTGTAAGGTTTTTTTGAATGGAGTCCAAAAGTTTATAAGAGAACAAGGGGAAAAGCTACATTACTAAATAGATATTCCACTTTTCATAATTTTGCTACGCTCTAAAATGCGATATGGTGGTCCATTATCTACAAAACACGTTTGTTGAAGATGTGAAAATTGAGAAGCCAATAAAACAATGCCTGTGGACTCATTTCAGGGCAATTTCCTAGTCATTGATTTCCTTTATCGCTGCACGAACTGTAGTTCACACGTTTTTTCATCCAATCGTCCGTATTTTTTTTGAATTCTCAGGTTCTCTCAAGCAAATGAAAATTTGAAACCTAAAAATCAATTAGAATTGATTTAATTTTTGTCTCTTAAAACTATAGTATAACGTCTTTAAAATTAAACCAGGTGTCCTTAGACTAAGTCTCCGTCTAAGATTGTTTAAGATCTCAAAAAGTCAGAGCCCTCAATATCACCTCCTCAACAACATTCAATTAGCAGATATAATTCCATCTTCTAGCTCCTCGTCTCCGCCAATCTTCGCTGCTGAGTTAACCATTTCGTATTAGATACACGTTTTTCTACAAGACTTTTTTCTGATAATATCGCTTTCATACCTACTAGATCGGGGTTAAATATGGCAGTGATAATATTTTTTAACAGGATCGCTTATTTAGATTATTGCAAGTTCCTTATGACTTCCACTTTTGCAGCTAAAATGATTCATCAAAATCAAGGAATATGTTCGAATGGAAATCTAAACATACCAAAGATACAGCAAAGATAGCTCAGCGAGCATTTCAGTTAAAATACAAGTAACTTATATTGAAAATATTAATGGGATGGACTAAAATATTTGAAATTGAGGTCCGAACTTCTTAAGAAGAATGAGATTTTAGATGAATTAAGACTTCTTTGATGTCCAACGATGACGCGTGTTCCATGTAAAAATTATTTATTCCATACTTTCCATAGCTTTAAAATTACATCTTTTGTCACCACTGAATGTATTCATTTGCCACATTCTCGTGCATCTCAGATGCGCCACCTACAGCCGTGGGTTGATTGTGAAGAGAGCACAAGATTGAGAAGATTTTGCGGCACACATTTGGTTTCGTCTTTTCTGGGAATATTGCTTGGATGTTCCTGCTCAATTCTTATGGCGTTTGCACGCTTGAGTCGCATTGAGGGAATGGTTCCCCGTAACAACCAGCCCGAGTGACGGATGCCCGCTGAAAGGTGAAGTGAACTGTGGCCACGCAATATGGGGGTCGGGAGAGTTCTCGCGTGGGAGGGGAAAAGTGCGAAATAAATGGGATGATGTGAGAAGATATAAATGAGAGACGGGAGATAGCAGGGGGGGAAGAGTAGGCGCCTTGGAGGAGCCTTGAAGAGTCCTTGGAGGGAGGGATGAGGGATGGGCGTGTGGGGCGTGGAAGCGGTTAAGGAAGCGGTGGTGAATGGAGCGAAGGGATAACGCGGAAGACAAAAGAGAATCGGTGATGACGCCAACGCCCCCCCCTCGCCACAAGACGGAATGCCCTTCCCTTCGATCCCCCCCTCCTCCCCCTTACACCCTCCTCGTCTCCCATTCCCGCCGTCTCTCGCCTCGCCGGTCACATTGGTAAACATCATCCAGGGCGCCCACACTTTTTTTTCTCTTCTCCCGGAGAGAGCGTGCTTGTGCGACGGGCCGACGATGGCTCTCAGCGGAATTGCCCAGACATGTCTCATTTCCAACCGCTGGAAATTCGTTTGTTGACAGTATATTTCAGTCTTTTCTCAGGGAAATGTTTCGGGAGCGCGTGTAATAAATTAAAGTGGCTTCTGGCCGCGTGAAATTATTCCAGGAAGATCAAGAGCGCGGAAATGTAGATGGCAGACTTATTGGGGGTTATCAATCTCCGTGAAGGAAGTATCCTAGATGTTAGATCGCAAATGTGCCTCTACATTTGAATTTGAGTTCCATGTCGGTGAATGCACGAATGTTGAATAATACCAGAGGGAAGTTGCAAGGAATTCTCAAAATGCTTCCTCCGATTTTGTAAATTCTACCCTAATGTACCTGTGCAATCAATTGATTTTAGACACATTGTTATTTTCCTTTAACTTGAATGCGTTGATTCTGATTGAGTTCAGTTTATTGTCTGGAAGTCTTCCTTTTTTTAATAGTTTTGTCAGAAACTCTTGGGTCAGAAAGTCGAGAAATACAGTCAACGAAAGGAAATATAATTTATACTCCTGTTTCATTCCAACTAATTTCACTTCTCGAATACGTGAAAAATGTTGATATAATTTTTATGAAACTGCTCACAACTTTGCATGTTTCCTATACCGTGCCTTAAACAAGCACTGGTGAAGCCGTCTATTACATACGTCATAAAAAAGTAATTAAGGACGCTCCCTAGAATGACAGAGATGTACGATGTTGTCATCAAGTGAACACTTTTTGCCCTTAATTTTTGATTTTATAGTTTCAAATTCCACCATGAAAATGTGTAAAAATGTTGATTGTTGATAAAAGTGCTGTCATTATGTATTTTGGGCTTTCAAACCATTTTAATTTCCCATTAAATTTTCCCTCTAGTATGAGGAATGTAAGGTGATGGTCTGCCATTGAAAATACATTGCTATGTATTGGAAAATCAATACTGGGTATCTTTAAGGATATACATTTTATTTAAAGGAAATAAAGTTATTACTGCCATAGAGTATAACTTTAAATTAATTTTTTCATTAATGACGGGGGTTTCTATTACGTAGCATGTCAATAGTTAAGGGATAAATCCAATTCTTAGCTAAAGAAATTATGTAATTCCGAGTCGATTTGGAATCCATAAGAAATTCATGTACTTATAATTTACCATAGATCAACGGACTTTATTTTCTGACAGTTGGTGTAAGAATTAGTGAAATGTGCGATAAAATATTTTATCCGATAGCATACTATACTGTAGTACATATAATTCTGAGACTTAAGCTCAGTCAAGTATCCACCTTTTTGAGCCCCGCTTGATTGTGATTGGTTGAATGTATTTCCGCGTTTTAGACTCGTTTTGTATCTATATGAAGCCCGCATAAAGTATTGTAGGGGATAGATGGAGTGTGATGGGATGACGAGAGGAGGGAATGTGCGCATCTATGAACACGAGGTTGTAAATTCTCCTAGATCAGCCGTGAAAATTCATGACTTGAGCAATCATATTCGTAATCTACCGCCTTCCGGATAGGAGATTTTCCTCTTCCAAAAATGAATAAATGATTAAAAATATATTCTGGATGTAATGGAATTTCACGTTTTAAATGAATAAATGAGTAAAAATATATTCTGGATGTAATAGAATTTCACGTTTTTAAATTCTGACAACGTGTCAACTTAAAGACAGCACGGACCATGTCTGAGTACCTTAAAACTTCCTCATTTTTAATGGTGGGAGCGTGATGGTAGGCGATGTGATATGATCACTATGAATTCCTCCCTTATTTAAGGAGATTTACCTTAATAGTTTCCCAATACTTGAATGTTTGCTCGTTATCTATTTTGAACCCTAATTCAATGGCATCAAAGGCATAAGAAAAAACCCCTGAAGAGATTTCATTTAATTTTAACTTTTGAATTTTTCTTTGTGAGCACGGAAGAAAACAATTTTTTTAGATTCCAAGAGCTCTCTTAATTGCATGAAAGAGAATTAAAGGCTTTTTTTCATGTACTTACTCATTATGATGATAAGACTTTTAAAAAATGATGTGATGACAAAAAAATTAACATGAATCCTGAGGGGGAATATATAGGTAGTTTTAAAATGACGAACTGCATCGATAAACGATATCAAGTAATTTACTTTAAGTCATTTAATTATGAAGTAAATTCATCACCAACGCACTACCAATACGCACGAAAAAATTTAAATGCTAAGTTATTTTGGTGTTGAAGTAAGTGATGGCCTATATGAAATTTCTTTTGAGAATTTATATCTGCATCCCTAACTTGGACAAGGAAAAGTTCACATAGAGGGTAGGTAAATGGAAAAAAGAGAGGAAAATCATTAGTATATTGTTCTTACAGATAAAAGATTCGTGAGTGAGAAAAAAGTAATGTTAAGAATGGATATGAGAGACGGTTATAAACAACGGTAAAGAATAGAGAGCCGAAAGCCATCGTGATATACCGTAGACAAGATAAACCAGGAGAAAAATGGCGAAACGACCCTCACCACGACACGACGAACTTCTCATACTTCCACGAAAAAGACAGAAAAAGATTCAACCCCAGATTAAATTCCCAAACACAAAAAGACGGACAGATTTTTCTATCAAATATCAGTCAGTACCATACCTAAGTAAATGATACACATGTGGTCCAAAATGACCGCGTATGTATCATTTACAAAAATTAAGACCCATTTTAAGGATAAAACGGTATTAACCCAACAATTCCAAAGCTTCCATAGATATAACATGCTAGAATTATTGCTTATAGTCTCTCTAGTTTTAGCTAAAATTCCTCTTTACCTCCAATTATTTTCGATGTTACTTGAACTTGCACGATTATTCAAGACGAGAACTCAGATTCGTGTGATATGTGAGTACATTAAAAACTAGATTCAGGTTACGTATATTTTTTAGCGAAAACAACAATGAAAATCCCATAAATTGAATAAGGCATCTTAAATACTCATAACCACACGAAATAGATGCAAAATTGTATTCCAAAGTTGTATATATCATCAAGTTATATATATCATCAATCAAAGTTGTATATACCGTGAAGCAGCTGACCGAATCCTAGCGTTCTAATTCGGAAGTGGTCTTCTGAAATGGATTGGGCACTATTTTGGCATGTTATACGAGTAAATTCTACCCGGGCTCATCTCAGGAGAAAGTCAATAAAGCGCTGGTTTTCGAACTCTTGGCCTACTAAAAAACTTTGCAAAAGCATTCGATTTTTTTGGATGTTTCCAACTTAGCGCAAGGTATACAACTTCCTCTGACACATTTTTCCAGGAGCCCACACAAATTGCAGGAAAAGCAAAGCATTTACTAGTTCCTAATTTTAGGTCTACCTTGAGTACTTCACAGAATTCTCTATAATTGTTCAAATGTAAATAAGTCTTAAATCGGGTGAAACATATATTCTTCACCACTATTAATATAAAAACAGTTGCACAAATTCTAACTTTATTCCCTAACAATAAAACGTACCATAAAAGTTAGATCATTGCGCACTCGGTTTGTAGAGTATGTAAATAATATTGAGAAAATAATACATGGACCAGTTTCTTCAAAGAAAAAGATGAAAGGACTGAAGCAGTGGACTTGCTAATTCTCAAGTAGGAATAAGACAAGACATTTACGAAAAAAATAATTGAGTAAAGTTCAAAATATGAGCAAAATAGACAAGAATATATGTTAATCTTTAAAGTCTTAATATTTTTATCGAAAACTTTGACAGAAGCAAATCCGAGGAAAGATTGCTCGCTCGGAGGAATTCAGATATTTCAAGCTCGTCCTTCAAAGTGCACTATCTGATATCTCCGGCCTCGAGAAAAACTGCATTCAACTATCCTTCATGAGTTTTTAACTGTCTTTCAATCGCAAGGCCTTTCATCGATGCGTGTGCATCTCAAGAGCACGCCCTAAGTGGTCATATTATTTGAAGTGCATCCTTCCTCCTTTTATTGCTTAACCTCCTGCATTGGCCGTGACTTCAACCATGCTTGGCTTATTTCAAATACGCTTATGATCAAAGGAGGTAATGAAGGAGTCTCCAGCAATCTCCGAGAGCATTCAGAGTTGCTGCAAGGATTTTGGGAAGGTTTTCACGAAATGCTGACTTCCGTAGAAATCCACAGCGAATTATTTAACAGCATTTCATACCATCATAAGTGCTTCAAAAAAATAGCAAAGCTGCGGAATAAATACAACTGCCTTGGTAAATTTTCGTAGAGTTCTTCTTTCATCTAGATGAAGATCGTTAAATCGTCTGCAGGCACAAAACATCTCTCAAAAAATGCAGCTCTTACATCGGAATTATGTAATCAGAAACGGAAAAATGTAAAAATAATTTCCATCGATGGATTTCAAACTGAGATGAATGACCTGGAAAATGTGATTTAAACCAAACAGTTGTGCAACCGGAAAATAATTGATTGCTATACCCTCAGTTTTCATTTCCATGCATAAGTTTAAAACTATTATGGCAAAAATTAGAATAGTAACAATAGTGCAACGGGTTTGGGTAACATAAAAGAAATTATTATGGCTCTTAATTCTGCGACAAACAAAATTCACTCCAACCTTTATTTTCCATTGTTTTCTAACCAATGAACAATTTCCCTAACAACCATATTATTATTTCGGTATAACTGGGAATATTCATCATTATTCTTTCATTACCGATGATTTGTTACAATAGTTTCTTTATAAAACATTAAGTTTCATTAAATTCCTCCCTCTGTGCGACCATAATTGTCGCCTGCTCGTGATATGGCGTTCCGTAGGCCCGGCGAGCTATCAGGAAAAAGGCAGTTAATGGCAAAAGATTTTTACACATTAACTAAATACAGATTTTTTCTTTCCGTTATGCCATTGCTTAACTGGGTGGTAGCGTATGTTTTTTTTGCTCTGCCAACTTTGCACGCACGAACAGAATTTGCGTCTGAGATTAATTTAAGCACTGTCGAAAGGGACTTAAAGACTATTACAAAATGAACGATATAATCAATGAATACATACAATGCAACAATACACTCAATGAATACAAGACAAAAATGCCAATAAAACTCATTTTACAATTCAAATAAAGCGTAGAGTTATTCTATGGATGGAACAAAAAGCCTTTAAAATGTCATAAATTGAATTACGATTAATTTCCCTTAAATTCAGCTCTGTATATCAGAAAATAACTGTGTCATTGGAGAAAAAAGTGTCGTACGTTGTGAAATAATCTTTTACCTTTCCATTAGACATGGTTTTGGAGTCATTTGAACAAGTTCAGAAAGTCGACTTTTGTCCGGAAAATCTGGCTTTCTAGACCACTGTGCGCCGGGAGAAGAGCGATATAGACGACATAGGACTCCTCCTCCTAGCATCCGTCGCCTCCAACCACGTCTCCTTCCTTCCCGCCGACGAGCCACGCGTCTCTGTGATTTCTATTCGGCCCGTTTCGACGCGGTCGCAGAGAGCGATTGGTTTGCCACATTGGCTCCGCATGCCTGTCGCTTGATTGCTTTTGTCCGCGTCTGCCTCTGCGGCCGCTTATTGCTTCTGCGGACGGGTGAGCGAGCGCCGTCCCCTCGCGACGCTTCAGCGGACGCCGCGATTATGAATGGCGCTACTTTTTCACTCTCTTTGCCCGACTCTTCTTTCATCTTCGGTCTTTCGCAGTGTTTGCGATGCGGCGGAGTCACGTTCATTCCCTCTCCCGTTGTCGCAGGACGCCACTCCTCTGGGGAAATGGCACGCCATTCACGTGACGTTAAAAATGTTGGTAACAAATGACACGCCAATATTCGGTGGTTGTTTACACTGAACCTATGTCAACGGACAGAAGTATGTGGATATTTCATATTTTAACTTTGCCTCTGAATCAAATCCGTCACGCGTAGAAGATTCTGTGAAAGTTGCCTAATAATCTATAACTGCCTAATAATTTCTGCTGACTAATTGTCTAAAAATGGAAAGTTTTCATGCAAAATGTTTCTACAATAATCTGCAATAATACTATGGTTATTTCAATAATCAGGTGTCAATAACTGACAAATTTTGTGTAGTATTGACTTCCTTATTGCTGCTTTCTGCTAAGAGTACCAGAGAGATACGCAAAGAGTTTAGCCCTGGTTACTCGATACATTAACCCGTACGAGTTAATGTGCGAAAGCATGAACGCTTGAATGAACGCGAAAATTCATCGTGTAACTACACCAACTTGTACATTTTATATTTACAACTTGTGTATATGATCGCGTGATCAGGTTAAATACAACCTGTTCCATTCGGGTCATGTATTCGTTCATGAACTTGTAGATGAACACATACAGGTTAATGTGTAGTGTAACCAGGCCTTAAGTTAGAAATGTATCATTTCAGGGAAATAGTTATGAAGTTGTTTCTGTTGATATCAATTTACATTTACTATTTTACGTATTATTAATTAGTAATAAGTATACTATTATTTAGCATGATAGGCAAAATAATTAAGATTATTTCTTTTCTATAAAGTTGAGAAATACCTATGTATAAGCCCATGCATGGGCCCTCCGCACCTTTCACTCTGGAGGCAAAAGTCGATATATCGGCTCGTCACACTGATATGTTTAAATGTCGTCACTCAGAAAATAAATGGCAACAAGTTATTTACCATAGGTATCGGGCTTCACCTCTGGTCTCTCTCAGAAGCTTTCACAACAAATCCAAGTTACGGTCATTTTTATCACTCGCAGGTGCTGTTTCTTTTGCAAAAGTATATTAGAAATAACGGTAGTATGAACGCGAGAAAAGTGTCATAAGTAAGGAAAAATATTGGAGATTTTTTCATATTAGCCTTTATATGTTGTTTTTAATTTGAAATTGAGAGCGGTTATACAAATCATCAATAAGATCCTCAAATTCTGTCCAGATATTTTATTTATTCCTAGCAATCTCTGTGGAAAAATGAATTTGCGCAAAAGGCATAATTATAGAAAACAATTTCTTTGTTTTAGACTTTGTCTGTAAATATATACATCGACAGACCTTGGTTTTGTGTTTGGAAAAAGGACAGATGTGCGTTGAACTATCATGGTGTCGATAAATGAATGGTATAAGAGTGCAATATTCGAACGTTCGCAATTTAATAAATATCTTGTTTAAACTGTGGTTGTTTATGAAAAAGCATTGTTTAGTTCGATAGTGTATAATTTTTTTCCTTAACATTAGTGGTGATGGAGTTCAGGGTGAGGGGGTATTTATTGGAGAAAAAATACTTTAAATCCAAGAAGTGAGTACTGCTGCATTCAGTGATCACTTATAGCCAGCGCGTTAATATTGCATGCATTTTTACGCTTTTAAGGCGGAACCAAATCGTAGCTTAATCACCTTGATTAAACTCGGGATCCTAAGCCGGCAATGTTTCTTCACAAAAATTACCAAACCTTTCGATTTAGTTACTTTGAACGCTAGGTTTTAACTTTTCAAATCATTTTTTTTATTGCCATGAAGGTTTTTTCTCTCTCTTTTCAAATTTTCCAGTATTTGCATCGCTTTTTTTTGGTTGACAAATGGTCCAACTTGTAGTTATCAGAAAAAAATTGGAGTTCTTTAATTCCCTCGGCGTTCGGATGTAGACATCTACGGAGGTAATAACCACCTCAACCTACTTCCTTTATCAGTCAAAATGCCGCTCTTACTCATAGAACGAATGTATCAGTGTATTTACATGGTATCGCCTTCAGGAGCATACTCTTTCCGCTCTAACCTGCATGCCGTAAAAAAGAGAATAATGCTGTCGGGACTACCACAGACATTTTATGAAACTCCCATCCTCAAGCAATGAGAGGAAAGCGTGAGGGAGTCAGAGTTATGGAGTCCAAGGAGAATGGACGATGGGGGAAGTGATTTTGCCGTCGACAACTCGACGCCCTATTATATTATTGGATGGAGCCTTCGACAACTAACGGCGTTTGCGCCTTCATAAACAGATGAGAAGTTTGACCCAGGAATGATTGATTTGGCGTGACTAGATCGTGATTTGACATTGCGTGACTATATCGTACCTGTTTGCTTGCTAATAAAAAAGTACGCTAAGTTCACCAGGTTTTAACGTTACTTTCGATAGGCAAAATCTGTGCTAGAAATACTTTTCACATTATGCCCCAGATGGGATCAGGAACTTGCCAAAAAATCTTCGTCATCGCGAGGATTGGGACCGGAACCCATCGGTATGGAAATTCAGACGTCTAGTCACCGTACCAACACGATTAGTACCCCCTAGTAACCATTCTTATCCCCTCCCCAATCGCCTTGACGTCAAAGCGGCCGCGCCAGCTTCGCCCGTATTGAGTAATCAATTACAGGAGGCCCTTTGATCTCCGTCGCTTCGCTACATTTTAAAGTGGACCTCCAAAGGTAACGTAATAAAACCTTGCTTCTCCTCTCCTCCCGATTGTCCCGGAAGGTCGTCCTCCTCCCTCTTCCTTCCTTCTGCACTGCCTCAGCCAATCGGATGAAGACCTTACATCCTCGTCCGTCGCATTGTGTCCCAGAGAGACGACAAAATGTCGGAGGAGGGTTTAAGCACCGATAAGTCCAATGACGGACCGAAAGATGAAATATCGACTTTGTGGCGATTCGTCACTAAATCTGTCCGCATTGACCCAGAGGATCCGCGCTCGCCTCGCAAGCAGGCCTCGTGCTCGAGCCTCTGCCGGCGAAATATTTTGTTTCTGGTTTTTTCTGGGATATTTCTAGAATATTCTCTGTTCTGTTCTGGAGTGGCTTGAATCTCGACGATTCCATGCCTGTATATAAGCCGCTTCTCTTGCCATCCACGGCAGTCTGAACTAGGAATACTCGAAAAAAGGTCTATCCTCAACTAATAAACTTCTTTTCTCCATTCCGCGCTGCCTACGTTACAACTTTATTTCTTTGCACAAAGCAGTTCGCAAATTGAAGATAACGAGTACGCAAAGCGTTCTCCCTGAAATCTACGGTCATTGGTGCTTCGCATATCACACCAAGATTTATGTTGCATACCTTAAACTTTTAAAAAATTGGGTACATTTAATAAATAATCCAGTGAAAATTTCTTTGGCTCTTTCTATTTTCAATAATCATCGTTATTCATTAATGAAGTCTTTTAGAACTCGATACGGCTAATTTAAATTTCTAATGAGAATTACTGAAACTTTTCCTGCATAGATTAGGGCTTAGCCTATATTACTTGAACCATAACGCTTATGGGGTTTGGATTGTATTATTTTAAACTTACATTAGTTTTGGTGGAGAGATTTAAAGTATATTATTTTTTAAATGGGGTGATTAACGTAAAATTCGGATAAATTGTGTTTAAGCGGTGCTTAATTTTATTTTTCTTGGTTTACATGCTACATATTTATGGTTGGTTACAAGCTTGGTTAAATGTAGCTTGTAAACCAAGAATATGCTTGGGTTAAAAGCTACATGTTTATGTATATTTGATATTTCTTCTTAGAGCTTGAAAACAAGCTAGAAGATACAACCTCCAAATGCAGATAACTCCGACGTCTCCGTCAGGAATAAATAATGATCTCTTTAACGCTTGTAGCATTAGTATTGTTTCTGATTGGTGAAGTGATATTACTGAAGAGTTTTGCTCTTACCAAATGAAATTTAGTTGGCCTCTAGAGGAACAAAACGTGATAACTGAGATGTGGTGTATTTGCTGGGATCCATAAAGCAGAGGCGTTAATTGTCAGTTTTTTTCCGAAATAATTCAAGTATTTCATACATGAATGAAAAAAAGGTAGCCAGTGTTGCTATTGAAGTCACGACGGGGTATACAGCCATTGCTCCTATCTCACGGGCAACTCTAAGGAATTAAAAGTTGATTCACACGACCCCTTGAAATGCATTTCGAGTTCAAAAACGTCTGCGTACGTGAATCTTGAGTCAAAAACATCGCTTTGATGCAAGTTGAGAATCATTAAAAAGTCTTAGGCTTATAGTAATGATTACGAAAAAGCATATTTTAAAATATTTCTCTATTTACCAAGACCTGGGTCTCGGTCACATCAATTTTGTTGATAAGGAGTTGGGTAATTGACCAATAAGGGATCGTAACACAGGAAAACAAGCTTGAAAAGAAAATCTAAATCTGATATTAGAGAGTAGTGATGAACGAAATAAATAAGGGATCCAAGGTACCACAGTGAATGGAAATTACATCTTTCTCGCTCTGGTTCTAATTGAAAGTGTGTGGCTCCATTATTTAGCTTTGCTTAATTCCTCCTTCCATTTTTTTCTTACGGAAGATGTTTTAGAAGGATGGGAGGGGATCGCAAGGTATCTTTAGAAGAAAACTATGTGAAATTTTACTTAACAAACTCTACTGAGGTGTGAATGAATATTTTGACGATAAACTTTGAATATATGTAAATCTTAATTGTTTCCATGTATAAACTTGTCCTGTCTTTTACTTGTCTTTGTGTTGTGTGAATTGTGTTTTTATTGACGAATCCTATGTCTCTTGACCGACGGATTAAATAAATAAAAATAATAAAAAATATATAAAAAGCCTAGGAGGGGATTGAATTGGTTGGCTGGTGCGCCACATGCGTGCCCGTACATTCACGTTATGTGCATTTGTATGTATGTATGTTGTGTGCATGTATTTTTTGCCTCTCGCCTATTTGTTAGGAACTTGTCCACTGTCAGAGGTGTGCTAAGAGTGAGGGGGGGAGGGAGTTTGCCGTGAGGGGGGAAAGGGTGACAGAGTCACTCGGAGCGGCTGGGGGAAATAAAATAGAAGTCACTTAATCCGGTTTTAATTCCAAATGAGTGCTGTCTTGTGTTCCTGGGCAGACGTTCGAGGATGCGGGTAATCCCACTGCTGCTGCTGCAGGCGCCGTGGGGTTGAGGGGGGCGGGGAGGGGGGTGGAGGGAGGGAGGGAGTGTGCAGCGAGGAAATACAGAAGAGGGGGAGGAGGGTGGAATGAGTGTATGTCTATATGTGCAGAGTGGGAGCTGGAGGAGGGGGTTGGAAGAGGAATGAATGAGGTCGGAATTTCAAGGCTACCAACTCCGATGAGCATATGAGATGAACACCAGAAACGAGGTTCCGTTTGAGGTGGAGAGAAAAGTATAAGCAATATAAATGTTATCGTTCAAAAATAAGTCTTCGTACATTCATATCATTGGCTGGCATTAAGATGTTTAATTCACGGGCGTGTTGGATGCCTTGATTTCCGGAAAACGAATGTTTATGCTCCTTAAAATTAGTTTTCAAACTCGCGTATTGAATTTTTGATACTGGTGGTTCTTTTGCAGAAGTTACCGTTTCTGCGGAGTGAAATCTCATCCATCCAAACTTGTCAAAATGAAATAGGTCATAATCGCAGGAAACATAAAAATATCATTTCAATGAATTTGTAAATATATCTACATCTACTAAATACCCTGCGAGCCGCCGCATGGGCGTGTGGCAGGGTGTGTTAGGTCACCAGCCGTGTAAAGGTATAAATTTTGGAGATTAAATAGTGACGTGTGTTATAGGAGGGTATTTCCTGGGGCTAAAGTTTTATTGTGGTCGTTTATTGTTCGCGAAAAGAACGAGTTCTTGTACCTATCTGTTCGGCAGTGAATCTCTCTTATTTTATCGCATCTGTCAGACCTAGAGGTGTAGTGAGGAGTCATGATAATATTCTCTATGTCGCTCTGAAAAATATCAGTTCTGAATCATATATTATGTGATCAAAAATATCCAAGCTGAATTCCCGGAAATAATTTTATCTAACATAACATCAGTTGAAACTAAAAAAAAAACAATCCTAATACAATTGACCGATAAAAATATAACGATCAACTGAGGCAATCTTTTTGCTGCAGATATTTACCAGAAATAACCTGGGCGTTTCTATTTCTTTTTGAATGAAATTTTAGTTTTGAAAGATATGAGAAGAGATGTAAAAGAAGACAAATTACATTTTTTTAGAATGATCAATGACCACTGGACTCATACTATAAATCAGGGACTCATACTGTAAACATTTTCAGTGGTATTTTTATTTTTCTTAAGTTGTTTCCTGACCGTTTTTGAATACAAGAATTCAAGTACCACTAGTTATTGAGGAACCACACCTTAAAACATTTCTTCATTGTTTCAAGTGCAACTTACCACATTTATCACGCACCAAATAGGCCACAGGAGAGTGAGTGCACAAAAAAGGAGAATATTGGTGGCTGACTTTGGTCTTCATAATTTTTCAATAAATTAAAAATTATCTCCACTTCTGTATTCCGCCGTTGTGGACTGCAAAGCTACTGTGATGATAATGTTCACACCAAAAGGAATGCATAATTGAGCCTTAATTATTTTTAATTTTAGGTACTTGAGCCTTTATTGTAGTTAGGTTAAGAATTGCTCTTTATTTTTCAGCTCTGTTGGGTAACTACATCAAAAGACCTGTTGAGAATGTTAATCGAATCAGTTTACTACCATCAAGATTATGTGCAACCTATATGAAGTGTTGAACTGTCGGCATCCTATTTAGACATCAGATTATCTGTACTAAAATATTGCAAGTGGAAAGCGGGGAATCCTATTTGAAGTGCCGCTGCTCCCAATTGACATAAATTATCCGCTGTCACCGTGAAATGCAAAGTAACGTTGCATTCTCTCCATATTGCTGATTTCCTATGTACTTATTCCTCGCCGAATTAGTCTCCCACAGTTTTAATTCATTTCTCAGCGTAATTAAGTTTCCTCCTCATCAATTTTCACTTTGGTTCCCTTCCCCTCTTAGATCTGATCTTTTGCAGAGAGTGCTTGGATGTACTTTGACTTTGAGCGCATTAGGCTTGATTTTTCGATGTCATTCTCAATATAAATCCATGAGACGGGAAGGGTGCTTTTAATGATGAATTAAGTCCGGTGACATTACTTTTACCTTCACAAAAACGTTACATACAATCGACCAAGGTTTCTATTTCTCACTCTGATGAGGAGATAAGCGAAATGATTCAGCAATTATTTTTGCTGAACATGGTGGAACTTGCAAACGTTGATCTTGAAACATTAGGATAAGTAGAATACGCACGATATAGGGGACACGAAGTTCCTCAAGATTTTTCTGAATCATTATGCCTTCCGGTAACGTAAGTTCTTCGTGGTTGAACTCCAATGTATTCTTCAATGCATAGGTCTACCTAAGTGGTATGTGTTTATTTTTACGATGTTAATTTCTCCCAAGAAGATATACCAAAAACGACCGAGTTTACCGCAAGCAGCCGCTTAGAAACGGTTCCAAATAACTGAACATCGGAACCGGTCGCAGCGGGGTAAAATCCTCGCCTGCTAACCCGAGGGTCGCGGGTTCGAGTCCCACCTGGGTAGAATATTATCTGCCCGGGGCATTGGTGACTGTGTATGTAAACTGGGCAGGGGGAAGAGGGGACGGTTCTGTCACATCCATCCCAGGATAAATAGAATACAAGTAATAAGAATGAGTGATTCACTGTAACGCAAAATTTTCGCCTAGATTTACGACGCAAGGACGTCTTTGTTTTTAACGGCGGTGCTTTTGCAGTTGAGGGACGATTTTGATGCACGAGGGCCTTAAAGGGCCTCAGGGCTCGTTTTTGGGGCCTGGACTATGGATAAATGTCGAGTGTTGGGCGATGGGTGGGGGAGGAGGTGGGGTGCCAGGGGAAGCAGGGTGTCGGCGGGCAGGTGGGCGGTGGCACTACTCCTCCTCGCCCTGCACCCCCTCGCTCAGCGCCCCCCTCCTGACGGCGGCTGCGGGAATAACTAGTCTCCCACCCGCCATCTTACCCTCTAACTTGCCCCTCCCCTCTCTCCCCCTTCCTCATCTCGCATGTGGATGCTGTATCGACCTCCCTTCCTCCCCTCCCCCTTCTCCTCTCCTCCTTGCCTATCCCCCACCCCCCACCAACCCCCTCCGCCCACGCATCCTCATCCGTATCATACCAACTGCAGACGCAGCGAAAAGAATTGATCCAGGGAAGTGGGGTTGGGTTAAAGTATGGCATGTTGAGTGGACGTTGCATAGTACTGGCAACGATGCCGTCTTCATTCTCTTTTGACCCAGGGGAAAGTTTATTGAGTGATAATTTATTTGAAAACACTTGGTGAAGCAGCCGATGCTGCTAGTAAGTAGTGTATTATCCCTCGCATGCGTCATGGAAAACGTATGCGAAAACTCACTTGATATCTTCTGGCCAACTTCTGAATCTCTACACCCTGCAACTGAATCTTACGTACGTGCGCATAGCATTTTATATTGCAGCTTTTTATTCGAAAATGTGAATAATCCAATAAACAAGCAACTGATATTCCTTCTTGGGGGTTAATCTTGCTTTAGTGTGACGTTTAATAGTAAGATGCACAATCTAGAAATGGAATTTTTTAATAAGTTAACAAAAGCTCCCCTGTGCTTGGTTGACGTTGGCGTGGCGTAGAAGTTAAACTTTGGCAGGGTTCACTCATCGTCCTTAGACGGCACCGTCGACTCCTGGCCATCGTAAATGGCTCTTCCGAATAACAATAAATAACCTCTCGAACGCCCACCGTACGCTTCCGTCACGTCTGGGAACGTGAATCGTAAATCCGATCCAATGTCTGCTCCGAAAATCGCTTAAGGTAGTTTGAGCGAAATATCATTTTACTTAGAAATCAATGAATTTGGTCTCATGTCAAAGAAAAATATCTCTCTTCTTAATATACTAAAATATCATACCCTTACCACATTACTTTTGGGAATATTTGCCAAAAAATACCAGCCATTTTACATGAAAAATGGTACGTGTATGCACTCCAGAGAGACATTATTTACAAAATGAGGTATTTATAACACTTATATGTCGTAGAAAAACTAACAGCGTGTAGTTTGTATGTCTTCTCAACTATATTTGAAAATCAATCATATTGTCACCGCAGTAGGTTCTTGGGTATCACAAAAAACCTTCCGCTTTGAAGGAGTTTCAAACGCAACGCACGAAAATAATGAATCAAATTGAAGACTTGTGCTGATATTCTCATTTATTACTAACCATTTCTGGCATATAAGACTATATTAGTGCTCCATAAATAATGCAATATTTAATTCATGGGTCCTACAACTGGTGAAATTAAAATGTATAATTGGAAAATGGTCTCTAATATGACTAGGGAACTATTTCGCTCGGACTACCTTAAGTTGACTTTCTCCACAGCGTATTGAACGCTGACCGAGTGTCCTGGAATAATCCTGCAGTACATACTTTTTTAATATACTACATATTACTCCAAATTACGAATGGGGAATTACGAATTGTGATAATAGAAAAGAGCTATTTTATGTTCCCTTTACCGTACACTAGGACTGAGGAGGTTATTTCAATACACTGCAGACGGGCATGATTCTCTATTTACCTGTGCACTCTTTAAATATCTTCCTATGGATTTCAAAAATCTGTGAACAAATTTAGGACTATATAGACCCTAAATAAAACTTATTCGTGTACTTTGTAAATAAGTTGGCTTCGAATTGCGTAAAAACCAGTGAGGGCGCGAATATGTGGCCAAATAATTAACGGACTTGAACCAATATTTCACCGAGGACCGACAGTGCCTTGCTTGTATTACCCTCACTGTTCTCAGCGCTTTCTAGGCTAGGGAAGCGGTCATCAGCCTTCTTTGTTATCCGTTCCCGTTTATCAGCCGTTTCGGAAATCCGCATCATTCATTTATAACACAGTTAACTCATTTTTGACATACCAATCGCAATTATAACCCAAAATCCGCCGTTATTCCTGCTTCCTAAAGATTACCACTAAACCGATAATTACGTATCCTTTGGGATACGCTTGCAACAGGCTGGGAGTTACTGATGAAGGTGATACAAGAGAGGAAAAGTGAGAAGATAGATTCAATTTGGAAGATGGAATGGGAAATGGTGTGGGGTGTTTGGTAAGAGGGGAGAGGAGGTCAAAACAAAAGAATGAACGGGGGCGATCGGATTAGTGCGACTAATGGTGCGTGCAGTGCGACTACCCACGGCGAAGAGTCAAGGCCCACATTGTCAGAGGGATGGCGGAATTTATGTTATTGTGGCCCTAAACATCGTCGCTAATTGCATGTGCTCTGGCCGGACCCCTTGCTCCTTCTTTGATTGGGCAATAAACTGCTGACACAATTACTGCTTTCGTCAAGAGCATCTGGTTTCAGTCCTTTTAACTGCTGAAGAACGGCCAAAGTATACCTAAAGACCGGAAGACTGGTCGGCCAATTAGCATTACCAGCTATAATACATAAAAACGCTGCCATATGCCTTGTGGTTTGGGTCATTCATATTAGTGTTACATCCTACACTTAAATTGCATTAAGGTTGAAAAATTTGGTTGAATTGTATGCTAATGTATGTTTAACACGATGAATGTTTAGTGAAAATAAAGAATTAAAGAATTAAGACATTTGGAGACCTGGAGTTCAACGCTAATGTTCAAATATTTCATTCGGCAGCAGTGTGTAGGTAATGAGTACTGTTATGTTTTGAACCTTCAATTACTTCCATTCATAAGGTAAATCACCTTACTATTGGGAGTAAATGAATTTGTAATATACATCTAAGTGTCTGATAATCGTCTTATTTGCCGTTTGCCGGCGAAAGAAATATCTAAAACGCAAATGTTTTTAATAAAATACTCCGGTTAAATGAACAAAGGAGTAATGAGGCAGTATAGTTGAATAAAGAGGCATGATCTTCTCCAGGATGCTGCACCTCGGGTCATGGATGTTAGTGTTGAATGAAGTTGCTTCTAACCTTCGTCTTACAGAATTCCTGATGCTGGAGTGACTTTTGATACAGCTTACCTCAGCAACTTAAAAAAAACACTCTTAATTGATTACGCAGCCTCTTCAAAATAATTTGAGTAGAACCGCCAACTTTACGTTACATTGAAAAAGGTCGAGTTGATCCTCGCATGATATTGATAATGAGACTAGTGACAAGAGAGTAAACCAAAATATTAACCCAGCAGAGGAGTCTTATTATTCGTTTAAACTCACACAAATTTGGGAATTATAAAATCTTCCTAATTGGTGAGGAGACTCCATGGACCTGGGGCCACTGTATTCATGAATCCACCCAGGAGTTGTGCGGAAGGAAGATTCAAATGGAAGGGTGACCAATTAGAGTTGGCGGAGAAATGCTTTCGCGAAAACCTTTTCAGTTAAATTAAAGGGTCAGTGACCTATTCCTATGGGACCACTTTGAAATTTCATGGGCCAATGTCACCTGTTTTGTTAACAAGGAAATGGGTTTATCTTTTAATCAGAATTTACGTTTTCTCATAATTTAGCTGGATAATTTGTGCGCGTTGAAAAGTTGCGATGAGGGTAGTAGTTCGAAACACCAGCTTTGCAGTGGCACTGCCTGGTGATTAACTTTTTTATCTCTGAGAAAAATGCTTATTAGGAATGGAATTTATTAATTATATAAGATTTATTTTCAAGTGAAAAAAAAAAACAAAACTATTTTACCGTGGAATTAATGCGGCAGGGGTAGAAAAAGCTAAAATAAGACGAATATTTTAGACTTTCCATTTTGGCAATGCCAAGGAGATGAGTAAATTTTGGATAGAACTAGATGGACAAGCTCCCACGACTTGAGAAATAAAAAAGAGTGAGGAGAATTGCGACTCGGGTTCTTTTCTTGACTAGAGAACATGACTTTGTCGTGAATTATTTCGCCACTGTGGACTTGGACGTCTCTCTCCATTATTTATATACTTCTGCGATTTCTAACTATTTACGTGTCATCATAAATTATACTTTCACCATTCTCCCTGTTATTCGATTCCGAGTATTCTTTTTGCGCCCTTATATGCCCTCGTTTCCAAGAAATTTTAAGAGTATGCATTGGGACTGCTTTTCCATTTGATCTAATCATAATTTAATCATCCCCTCATAAAGTTCCACATGTTCTGTCCATTAACACTTGCGAAAATATTTTTAAGGCCAAAATATTTTTTCATCATTCTCTTTTGGTTTTACTAGTCGATATATATATTACTTGGCATCCACCCGCATCAACCTTTCAGCTAGTGGTGTTGGTCAGCGGTAGATTTGGACATGACATCGTTGTGATTACTAATGACGTATATTAGACCACACTTTCAACTCGTAAATCTTCTCTTGAAAATTTCATGTTTAGAAATGATTACTTAAGAGTAGCGAAAAAGTACTTAGGTGACTGTGCTTGAGGATAATCCTATAAGTGATCATTTCTGCAATAAATTTGATAAATGTCGATCGACAAAACCTTTGAGTTTATTTTATACTTCATTCATGCACTGAAATTCATTTCCGGAAAATCAGCCAAGTGTTTCCCGCATAGCTTCATCAAAAAAGAATTTTGTTCCGAACGCCCACTTAGCGGTAGTCAACTGTGAGCTTCAAGCATTTTTTGTTCCTGAAGCAAATGAGCCTAGGTAACAAAACTTTGCACCAGAGTGACTCCAGAGGGAATGACGTTAACCTCGCGCCAATGTACTTAAAGGAAGAAATGTTGGAACAGTAAATTCTGCCGCGCTGTCACAGGAACGCGAATTCACCTCTCGCCCTACTTTCAGGACTCGAAGGGTAAGCGCCTTCGCTCCCATGTTCACTAATAGTCTCTCCACTCCTCCATTCATTGCGCTGACAAGTTATCTCCATCGCTTGGGAATAACTTTCAAGGGAAGCCGTTTTCTATTCGAATGAATAATGATTCACCACTCTGCGTCTCGAACAAAGAGTAATACGCATTAACTTGTTTAACTGTCACCTCGTACCTCGCTTACACCGCTCAGATTATGAGAACTTGACGAAAAACTTCAGCCAATTTTGTAAGTTCACATTGGAATTTTTTCTCATTGCCATGTCTGCCTTCTATTCTTACTGGTTTCTTGGAGTTTCGGTAGCCTCTGTGGAAGACGTTAAATTTGTGTCCATCCATAGCGCAAATAACATATTACCGATTTGGCTAAAAAAATTAATTGAAAACGTGCAGTGCTTCACTATCGGATGATTTAAACAAAGACCGCCATTGTGAACTCACAGGTCACGTGATCCCCTTCCCCAAATTGTATTGGACGTATATTCTCTGTGGTTTCAGGCTTGATGGGTTGGAATCGGAACATAACTAAGTATAAAAAAATAGGCAACTTCCACTGTAATGAAATTTATTCCGACCGATTTCGCTTTTTAAGGCATCATCTTTTTATTTTAGAAGATAAAAATTGTGTTTAAAGTGATTGATCAATTGTTTATTACCACCTATTGATTTGTCAAATGAAGGGTTTTCATGAAAACGCACAAGTACATCCGTCCAGGGTTGATTAGCGGTCAAAGTTGGTTTCTGCTATTATGGGCATTTTGTAATCCTGGCGCCACCTCTAAGACCTCATTACCTTTCATCCGTAGACGCCTTTCTCTCTTATGCACATTTTGATGAATTAAAATAAAGGCGATATATTTAGGTATTTATTGAATATTATTAGTCTACTTGTTAAACAAGAGCATTGGCTTTTAAATCTGGTATATTTTATAACTCGAAAGAGATAATTTTGTTATACCTCTTATTTATGCTCACTTCACGCACATTAGTAAGGACAAAAAAAAAATGTTCGTATTTTAATTTTTAAATGGCTGAATTAGCTTCATTCTCCGTATAATTTTTCGAATAAATACTAATTAACTATTATTACTATAATTAATACTAATTAATTGTAACTACAT
Source organism: Ceriagrion tenellum (assembly GCA_963169105.1). NCBI lineage: Eukaryota > Metazoa > Arthropoda > Insecta > Odonata > Coenagrionidae > Ceriagrion > Ceriagrion tenellum. The sequence continues at coordinate 17,390,861 of OY720635.1, forward strand.
GAAGTAATAATTTTCTACGAGTTGTCAGCACTTAAAATTTCTAAAAAAGCCAAGGTTGGCTACTGACTTAATTAATTGCAAACGGATTATAAAGTCGATTCCCTATGATTGCTCAAGGCTATCGTCACCTCTTCAGAAACGTTAACTCAGAGAGACGGCAAGGGCGAGATAAGGTTATTTCAAACCGAGCTCTTATAAATAAAAAAAAATCTGAATACGACCGTGTCTTGCTTTAACAGCGGGAAGTTGCTTCATATTTCAATGTTTGCATCTCGATCTGGAAAGGATGTGACCCGAATGCTGTGTAAAAGGAATCGCTTTAAACCCTGCCTTTAACATTGATAAAATTCCTCTCCTTATTCATTCGTTGTGCATTTCAGTGGCGCGCCACCTCTTTGTTTGCGGTCAGGAATCACGCTGACATCAAAGAGGTTTGTGAGGATCATTAGCGCGGGACTAAAAGTTTTTGAAGGGCGTGCAAGTAATCCCCAAAATTCTGTAGATGCAAGATGCATTTATCGTGTGAGTGAGATCTTTAGTTCCAGTGTACCGTCAGAGCCTTAAGGAAGGTTGCAGCTTTAAAATGCTGAGTCAGAGAGAGAGAGAGAGAGACAAGAGGAGAGGTCATTATGACGGGCCAAATGTTTGGGAGAAAAGGGAAGGGAAGGAGAGAAATGAATGAATGAATGAAGAGGGAAATGAGGAAAGAGATTGCGGAGGCACCCCAAAGTGAAGGGAGAGGGGGGTGGGTTGGTTGGCGTGATGAGAGCACCGTTTTAAACGCCTCCTTCACCAAAGGCTTAAAGAAACTAGGTTTTGCTAAGCGTATAATAGGAAGATCCTCGGATGAAAAATAAAAAGAGAGATTCCACTTTGCTCTGGTTAGGACACACCTGGAATACGTCGCGAGCATTTGGGACCATGGTCATAAAGATTTAACAAAAAAAAATTAACAAAATACAAATAAAAGCAGTAGGATTCGTCAAAAACTGCTAAAAACGAACATACAGTGTTACACAACTGTTAGAGAGATTAAGGTGGAAGCCCTAGAGTCTCAGAGGCTGCACGCTAGGCTTAGGCTGCTTGAGATATTTAGGACTGGTGTGTTTCAGAGCGATACGGAGAATATTATCATGACGCCTCATTACATTTCTAGGTCTGACAGATGCGATAAAACAAGAGAGATACTCTGCCGAACATATAGGTACAAAAAATCGTTCTTTTCGAGCACAATAAGCGACTGCAATAAAAACTGATCTCCAAATAATCTCCAATGGGACATGTCACCATTTCACCTCCAAAACTTTTACATCTTTACACGGCTGGTGACCTACCACCCCTTGCCACACGTCCATGCGGCGGCTCGCGGGGTAGTGCATAGATGTAGATGTAGAAAGGCTTCACCCGACCACGCACCAGTCACTTGTCCGCCGGATAAACCGTTGGGATGTTCCGGGAAGGGGTTTGGAGAGTACCGAGGGTCCACGCGGGCTCATTAGTGAGCTCATTGCGCGCGGGAAAGGTTAACCTCTCCAAGCATTCTCACCATTTAAAGGGAAAAATTCTGTGGACTTTAACTCATCTCTCTCTCTTTCATTTCATCTCCTTCCTTCTTCTTCTTCTTTAAATCTTTCCTTCCTCCCTTCACTGATCCAGTGGAAACTTGGAAGGGAGGAAACCTGTCTTTAAATTAAAAGGAAGGAAAAAATAAAACAATTCCCCTCTCTTCTTAGCATTGCGGTGCTTTCAATCCTACCCACCTACTACTACCCTCCGACATTACCGTTCGAGCTTGTTTTTTTTTCGCTCAAAGAATTTCACTCAAAAAAAATTTTAAGAAATGAGGCAGGTGAATTTTTTTATTTTCCCTCCCGCAAAGCTTGCAAATTTTTCTGAAACTTGGGACTTTTTATATATTTTTTCCGCCTTCCACCCTCTTGAGTGCGTACTCAACTCTCTGCTTCCATTTCGCCTCTTCCGTGTTCCGTTGTTTCAGTGGAGACTTTGCTGGTCCATCCGCGAATTCACGTGTGCTCTTGGTGCGGGCAAATGGAGGTAGGTTATGGATTGAATGCCCGATTCTCTCTATCTCTCTCTACCATAGGTTATCTTTCGTGGAAAATCAAGAGAGTAATATAGCTACCTTTTAAGGTTTTTGCAGTGACTAATTACTGTATTAAAGTCATTCGGGATATCCCACTGCGTATTGAGCATTTTAATTTGATTCAACGTTTCGTTCTGCATACTGAAAACGTCGTCAGGAGAATGTAAGAGTTCATTTGTTTCACCCCTATACATAGATTCTTCGTCGAGACGGTTGACTATTGTTAACGGTTTTAAATTTAAACAATAATGCGTACCGTTAAAAATATTCGGAGACTAGGTGTCTTAACAATTTAAAACCGTTAGCAATGGTCAACCATCTCGACGAAAAATATGTATAGAAAGGCGAAACAAACTTGCATTCTCCTGATGAGGTTCTAAGTATGCAGAACGAAAAGTTGAGTCAATTTAAAATGCTCAATACAGTCTGTGCAGTGAACAATTTTGGGATATGGGCTCCATAGCTTTCGAAAATCTGCGAAACTGCTGAGGAAGGTTATTCCCTCTAGTGAGTCAAGAAACCTATTTAATTGCTGCTAACAAAAGCGATACAAATAGTTCGTTGATCGGCCACAACCAGGACATCCAATTTTAACTCGGTTCATGATGAGACCTTATGGTAGGACTTCCGCTTAAGTCATAGCGATGGGTTATTTTGATTATCTTCATTGCTACGTTTGAACTCTGTACTCAAGCCTACCTCTAAAAGATTCCAAATATTGCCAGACCAAACATGGTCTGACTAGGGAGACATGACTTAATTCCGTGCCTTTATCTTTGCATTCAGGCACAATTACCGTGTCCATTTATTCCCAAAATGCTTTTACCCTACAGGAGATCATGAATCAAATAACTCAAGTCAACACTCTCTAATTTTCTATACCGTCTGGTATAAACGTAATGAGGACAACTGGTTTTTTAGTTATTACCGAACATTTTTAAAAATTGATTTCTTGGTGTCACGCATCGTGAATCACTGCATTGCGTCAAGGGTATTTGATAGGGGTATTCATTCATGCGTCAAGGGTATTTGATAGGGGATAAGGGTATTCATTCATGCATGCCTGGTGTGGAAGCACCCCCTGCCACACACCCTTTGGGTGGCTTGCAGGGTATGACGTAGATGTAGATGTAGATGATAGTAGTTAAGATTGGTGACACAAACTTTCCTACGCTTTACAGCGTTGTGCTCATATAAAAGAAGTTTTTGGTCGATTAATTTAACGATGTTGTTAAAATGTGAAAGAAAAAAAAACGGTATTGTGTAATGTAAAACATAAAAACCTAGAATAACTAGGTCAAAACATAAAAAATAGAACACTTTTTTAGAGCTGATGACTACGCTATGTGTATTCCTTTACCTTTTACTACCAGTTAATCAAAATGAAGTCTCAAAGTCATCGTTTAAGGCAGTCCGAGCGAGATAGTTCTCTAGTCATAGTAGAGACCATATTCGAATTATACCTTATAATTTCATCTGCTGTAGGACGCATCAATTAAATATTGATCATTAATGGTGCAATTATATAGTTTATATGACAGAAATAGTAAGTAATTAAATTAAAATATCTTCATAAGTAACTTGATTCATTTTTTTCGCAACTCCTTCAAAACGGAAGGTTTTCTGTGATACCCAAGAACCTACTGTGGTGACAATATTATTAATTTTCAAATATAGTTGAGAAAACATGCCGTTATTTTTTTATGATATCTAAGTGTTACAAATTCCTCATTTGTAAATAATGTCTCTCTGGAGTGCATATACGTACCATTTCCCATGTAAAAAGGCTGGTATATTTTGGCAAATATCTCCGAAAGTAATGTGGTAAGGGTAAGATATTTTAGTATATTAGGAAGAGAGATATTTTTCTTTGACATGAGACCAAATTCATTGACTTCTACGTAAAATGATATTCCGCTCAAACTATCTTAGCTGCTATGGAAGTATGATGAAAGGTGATAATTTAAACCATGAAGGCATATTATGGGAGTGGGAGGGCCGAAGCTAAAGGATTAAATCACCCATTTCCCACTTATTGATTTATTTATAGAGCGACCCTAAAAACAGTTGTTTCTTTTGTTTGATAATATCTGGTTACGGTTCATTATATGCAAGAATATGTTATAAACCTCTAATCATGAAGTAAAATAGATATGAAGCGGAGTATGGTCATTCTAACTTTTTGTTGAGCGATTGCAAACCTATTCTCCGAAGCCACGACCCGAGGTGAGCACCTTTTGAAAATAAAGTTCTTTTCACTCGGTGCCAGTAATTTTTACACCTTTTAAGCATCAAAGACCTTTAAAGAGAATCATGGAAGCTAATATCACTATCATATATTTTACCAATGGGCCTTTTCCTGCGTATTAAAGCTTGCAGTGGACATGGGAAAATTTTATCAAGTCTCCAACGCATGAATGTAAGCTAATTCCCTATAAATGTTATCCTCGTTTGAAGGTATTTCAGGTTACTTATGCTAGACATATTTTTTACGAAATTTCTTTACCCTAAAGATATTAATTTTGCACATTTCACTCTCCCCATCGGCAAGCAAAAGTCAAATTAATGCTGTGAGGCAAGTGATGGACAGATATATAGGCGAGAAAGTTGGTTTCCTTTAGTATACCAGAGCAATGAAATGATAAGGCGAAAGACGTCTCGTTGTTAGCATATCATTCTATCTCTTAAATCAATAGTAGATGAATGGAAAAAATGCGCTGTCTATTTAGACTCACTCTACTATAATGTAATATTAGGTAATTATATAAAGGTAATGTTACTAAAAATAATATTGCACCTAATAAAGGCTAGAGATGATAATGGCAAAGTGAACGTACTAAGCAGATTAGGTATCGAAATCAGCTCTGTAAAGATGTAGTCAAATATGTGGAATTAGGCCAACCCATACTCCAGTGAACCCATATGTGGGTTATTATTCTTTCCATGAGCGGGTGGCTAAGCTCTTTCATGGTAGCAGAGATCCAGCCCCATACCAGTCAGCCCTACTTTAAACTGCAGTCCTACTTTAAACGGAAAGACAGCGGTTTCCTCACTTTGGCCTCTACTTCGGGATGTTGTCGTTAAAACCACTATTTCACCAAGAACTTTGCACTATAAAAGTTTAGGAATCAATTTGATGGAGCTTTCGGTTTAGCCACGGCGGCGGGGATATGTGAGTGTAACCGCTCTCTAGGTGCGAAGGTGGTGAGCTCCCGAAATCTCAATAGTGCCGTCCTTGTTTCAGAGTTGGAGAAGCGCCGGAAACTCGCGCTATTCTCCACTCTGCGGGGCGTCAAGGCACCTCTTCCTCACCCTCCCCCCTCTGCTCTAGCAAGTTGGCACGGTGGAGCAGTAATCTCCATGGAATGATTTCCCTGCGGTGTCGCTGCTCCTCGCGGTTGCCATGGCGGCACGTGCGTCGTTTGAATGAGATCCCTCAATCTCTCCTTCCGAGCGGCCTCTTTGACCATAATACATTTCGTTGAACTTTATTATCTTCTAGAAACTTCTGTATTGGATGCAATTCGTGTGATAATGCAGGTATTCTCTCAAAGGAGATACGAGTGCCTCATGAAAAGTCTATGTAATACGCCATTCCTTTATTTCATCCTCATCACGTATTTGGAAATCATAAAAATTCGTTTCTATTTAAAAATTAAGACGCTTATCAACGCCACTGAAGGGATATTAAATTACACCGATTGTTATGTCAATAATTTAACGACTGTCGTCGATTACGCTTTGATCTCACGCTGATTAACATATATTTGCACATATTCAATGTTTTTTCCGTTGATGTGTTCATTTTCTGTGTTTTTTTTTCAATTTTTTGTCATCCTCCAGAGTATCAATCCACTTCCAGTTCTGTTATATTTCCAGCGTTATTGATTTATAGCCATCGCATGTGATAGACCATTTACTTCATAAAAATATTGTATTATTTCAGTAAAATACGATTTTATTAGCCGGTATAATTATATTAGCCTATTTTTTCCACATTGGTTTTATGCGAATATATTGAGTTAGTTTGAAACAAGGAAATTTTTACACGGACTTGCCATGTGGCTGGCTGTGTGTCTATTCATCGGTCGTTCAATCCTAAGATTGGTTGACACCAGCCCTCCACCCTTCCCTATCTAGAGATAGTTCCCTTACCTCCTGGTATCTCTTCCTGTGTACCTTCCCCTTTTTTGGACAATGAGCTTATTCCTGGGTCTTCCTTTAGGGCCTTTTCACTCGATTTTACCTTCAATCATTTTCTTCACAAACCCATTGTGTCTCAGGCTGTGTTGAATCATTTGGTTCTTCTTTTCTGCATAGTATTTCGTTTGGTCCTTTTCTACTCTTATGCACACTTCATCATTTCGTATTTTTTCCATCCAATTTTCAAGCATCCGCCTCCAGCACCAGTTTTCAAAGGCTCCTAGTTTTTTCTGATCAGCTGTTCCAATGGACCATGCCTATGATCCATAGAGTGCTCCACATGAATGTTTTCACATTCCACTTACTGTTTCCGCATTTGTAGTCTTATCTCATGTAGGGTTATCTTCTTTGAGAATTGCAGTTTTATTTTTCCAATGAACGCCTTTTTGCTCTTTATTTTCTCAACAAGCTTACATAGAAGCCTTTAATCAGTGTCACCACGATATGAATGAGCCCAAAACTCACGCATTCACAACATGATGTGAACCCATTTTACTCAGTTTTCTTGCTGGATTACTTTCAAATTAGAAACTGTGATGGCTGAAGCACACCTTCATATGTGAGCTTTACTTGCATCCCATTCTCTTACATCCCAAGTCATTCAATATATTATGAGTTCGTGACAGCAATGAGGGCACTCTTTGATCGCTACTTCGCTATAAATTCTTCATAGAAATCCACAAACCCTACCGACCTCCGTAGTCCTTTTTTTCTAGAGCACTACTTCCCGTGGAATAGAGCTAACTTTTTTGCACCGATACTACTGTCGTAATATAATCGTTATTTTAGGATACCTCTGGAAATACACTCTTTATCTTAGACCACATTCAAAAATACTATTCATTTGAACTAGATTGAAGAGAACTGTAAGAAAATTGTGGAAAATAAGAGAATTGTGAGTCTCGAGTCAGCGTTTCTTCTCTCGACATAAAAATCATCACTAAGACCTTTCTGGAAGATTTTGTCCATAGCTCTTTCAGTATGATGATTGCTTTGTTGGTAATTTATAAATGCTTAGCATGTACCAATTATCACTTCTCTTTTATTTATGGTAATACATTTGGCTAGGTTAAAGGACAAGAGGCTGTTCCAATATTGCATTAGTGACTACTCCAATATTGAACTAGGGAGTATCCGAAGAATATGCTACAATGCTCTCTTTAACAACCGTAAATGTGGTATTGATTCGTTTACTTTAACAAATTTTGTAAATCTCTACGCACTGACTGGTGACTCGTTACTTTACATTTTTGGGTCACCGTATTTACGAAAAAAATGAATAAAAGACCATTAGATTTATTAATTTTTGATTCGAAGTCCCAATTTATTAATGTCCTCTCAATATTGGAAGCAGCCAAAGAACTTTCGGAATTCATACCCATCTTGAGCAATGGAACTTATAATCGATGAGTCGCAAACTCTAATTTCATCTTCTATTTATTTCAGTATAAAATTCACATTCTTATTCCAATTCTCAAGGCAATCATGGTAATTAGTTGGTGTCCGAGTCTAATAAAAAATATTGTGAACGCCTTATTGTCTGTTCTTATTAAACTATTTTCCTTCCTGTCTCTGCAAAGGCGGCGTTTGACATGTAAGTTACTTCCATGACAGTAGCCTTAGAAAGAACTCTTTGATGCATAAGCACGGACTACCAAGGCAGTATTGGGGTTCAATAGCGGCAGTAATGGACCACGGTTCGCCCTTTCAAGGAATATTGGAGACCTCTATATTTTCATGCAAAGATCACATCGATTCCGTTACAAAGCCGTATTGTATCTGGTGGAATCGTGGTCACATGACAGCAAGCGGATATAAAACATTACAAATAAATTAGTAGGAGGATTCATAGTAGTAATTTTCAATATTTAATTGTGCCTGGAAATGTAAAAACACAACTTTTTAGTACTTAATAACACAAAAGATATGTTTTATCTATGTTCTAGTTTTCATAAATTTTAATACTTACAACAATGTTCGTACTTGATGCGCTGAATTAATTCATATTCAAAGTTTATTTACAAATTTTTTACATCCGCGAATATCCATGGAACTCAAACAGTGATATGCGAACGCAATCATTGTCAAATTTAGGCGAATAACTACATCTACATAAAACCCTGCGAGCCGCCGCATGGGCGTGAGGCAGGGGGTGTTAGGTCACAAGCCGCGTAAAGATGTTGGGAGATGAAATGGTGACATATATTAAAGGAGTGTATTTAGTGGAGCTCAATTTTTACTGTGGTCACTTATTTTGCGCGGAAAGAACGATTATCTATACGTTCGGCAATGTATCTCTCTTATTTCGTCGCATCTGTCGGACCTAGAGATGTAGTGAGGCTTCATGATAATACTCTCTGTATCGCTCTGAAAAACACCAGTTCTGAATATCTCATACAGGCTAAGCCTAGCATGTAGCCTCCAAGTCTCTAGGGGGTCCCACCTTAACCCCTCTAACAGTTGTGTAACACTATATGTTCTTTTCTAGCAGTTTTTAATGAATCGTGCTGCTTTTCTTTGTATTTTGTTAATTTTTTTGTTAAATCTCTTTGACCACGGTCTCAAATGCTCAAATGCGGCGTATTCGAGATGTGGCCTAACCGGAGCGAAGTAGCATCTCTCTTTGACTCGTTCATCCGAGAACCTTCCTATTATACGAAAACAAGTAAGCAAAACCTAGTTTCTTTAATATGTACCGCCTGTGTTGTACGTGTGTTCCCCACGATACATCTGAAGTTAAGGTGATTCCAAGATATTGTACTGTGTTTGAAGATTTTATGTTTACTCCACCCACGGTGTAGGTATGGATTTTGTGTGATGACTTTCGCAGGAAGTGAACTGTGGTGCATTTACTAATATTTTTCTAAACTTTCTTTAAAAAATTATTTCTAAACCCCACTCCTGGCACCACGAATGAACGTTGTTAAGGTCAGATGACAGAACTTCAAAGCCCGCGTCTTCGCTTATTTCACGGTAGATTACTGTATCGTCTGCAAATTATCTTACTTTACTGCAAATTCGAGAGCTTAGGTCATTAATATAAATAATGAATAAAAGATGGCCAATCACGCTTCCTTGAGGAATACCGGATGTGACTTCGACCATATCAGAGCTAAATCCGTTAATAACTACTTTTTCTTTTCGATCATTGAGAAGGTTCCTTATTCAGTTCACTATTTTTTTAACTCCGCATGTATACAATTTATAAATAACTTTTACGTAAGGAACCTTGTTGAATGCCTTCTTAAAATCAAATCATGTATCTAAAACTATCGGAATGACCTCATCCATTGTTTACCTCCGTCATTTCTTTCTTTAGGGAAAACCGGAAGTTATATTCAGTTCCCTGCGAGTAGCGTTACTATTTGAGATATCGCTGCACTAGCCACTTCCGTAGATGTCACTTTCCATACGCAAAGTCGGCCTAAGTCGTTCTTTTGCTCCTACTGCGACCCGTCGCCCGCGACTTCCTCCAAATCCACCCCTCCTTTCCTCTCGTTCGCCCTCCGAACCCCCTTTGGATCACGCCCCCTCCCCCCACTCCCCCGCCATCCACTTAACTCCCAGTCTTCGCGTCCTGCTCTCACGAACATACCCACTATGCATTTGAATATTGCTTCCGGGATGGCTCAAAGAAGTCAGTTGAAAAGTCTCATCTCGGCGAGTCGAAGTGTCGGCATTTCGAAATTGCTGCATTCCACTGGAAAGATAGACGGTACTAGGCAAATGGGAATCCTGTAAAATTCTGTAAATCCTTCGGAATTATTCGAGAAATACGAGAGATCAAACTCTAAATCACAGTTCAAGATTTGCTCGACTGGTTTCATTAGTTATTTCCTAAGTGTAGACTAAGCAATAAATACTGCCCATTTCATTTAATATTTTAATGACCTCTGTCGATTGTTAGAAAGCAAAGTAGTAGACTGAACTCTTAAAAACGCACTTAGATTGACAAATTTTGATGCTGAGCTGAAATACCATGCCGCCTTTTTATTTGCGCACTGCTAGTTTGGACACATTGGCATAATCATCCGGTACTTTACCGAGTTTCATGATGATGGGCGTCCATGTGTCAAAATTAGTGGTACCGAAATAAAAATATGTGAAATAAAGCAGAATTTTCTTTTCCATCAGTGGAAATGAACCTTCACTGAGTTGAGCGGAAAACCATTGATCATACCTTACCGCCCTTTTGTCACAAGGCAGTACCTTATCGCCATCACGATAGCCTTGGTTGCCTTGTTGTGATAAACAGCAATTTAGCACGAATTTTTGAACAATAATTTGCTTGGATACAAATAAAACCAAACGACTGCGAGCTATAATTGTTGATTTGTTACACGCAGTCCCTCTTCATCACAACAAATGCCTGAAACGTAAGTCTTTTTGCTCCTAATATAGAAGCTGAAAAAAATTGAAGGGGGAGTCTGGTTCAGAGAGCTTAAAACCGGCAATTGCTTGCTTTTTCTAGGGAAAAAGTCAAAGCTTTAAAATCGCAGCTCCCTTTTCTTACTTTGCATATAAATAAACTTTAAGTATATAAACAAGATGATGTTCAGCGGTGGTAAACAAAAGGTCTCACCACTAGAGTGTTCGATCGGTAGGAGATGAAGCTCATAGGTTTTTAATAAAAATTTTAATTTTTTATTTGTTTATCGCTTATGATCTTAAAAAGAGGAGAAAATGAATGGAATCACAAAATGTTTTCCTTAGAACGATAAGATATCTATTTCAAAGAATTGCTCTTTCTACGAAAAATTATAATTGTTTAAAAACGTTTATTAAGGAACGTATTTAGTTCTGTTGAAATTATTTTAAATATTGATTTTTGCTGATAATTCTTTCGTAACCACACCCGTCAATTTCTCGTAATGGCAAATATTAGATTTCAAAAAAACGCTCTTGAAAGTTTTCTGTTGGAAAAATACTCCATTTGTAACTTACACCATCAAATCCAAATCAACTATTTATAGTCAATATATTCCTTCATTTTTTCGCTGTAAAAGTTTTATTTCTCTTCATCTACTGAAGTCTATGAGCAATGTCAGACTCCCTGCCACTTCATTCACGGTGCGGTTCTCCCCGCTCGATTTTTCACGCGTCTCTCGAATCGGTGAACAGCTTTTACTGATGGATTATTTTATTTAACCCTTTGCTAATTGCACACAAATACATAAACCTATGATCACGTTGAGCCATTAAGACCCGAGAAAAGTAGTTGTGTATACTATAGATTTATATTTATAGTAGACTATACGCTCGTAAATTTTACGTGAATATTTAATAAGAAAAACCTGTGAGAGGACTAAAAATGTTCTTTTACTTCAATATTTTTAAGTTGAAATTTCTAAACAAAATTGTTTCAGCTGATGCACTATGCACTGATATGTTGACATTGCCAATTATAAAACTCATCAAGATAAAACTGTTGTTAAGAGACTTCAATAAGCAAAAGACGTGATTCTAGGCGCAAAACTGGGGTTTCTCTCGAGTCAGTATTACGAAAAATTGGAAACACTCACGGTCGCGTCGTTCAAAATCTCTGCCCTGACGAAATCATTGAACCTTTTTGAGTGAATCTTTTAGCATCGATATAGTGACACAAAATAGAAGAATAGACCTAAACCTGAATTGACATTGAACCGAATTGACTGAAAAATCCTACGTGACCCCTAGTTTGGTCGTGCACCGAGCCGTGAGGGCTTGTCAGGGGCACGACAATATTAGAGCAGTTTCCATTGAATATTCTCAGCGTAAAATTTATCGGGTCATATTGACCTGACGCGACCCATCAAGGGTTAAAACCAATGCCACGCTCATCACGAATGCTACATGTCCGTAATTGAATATTCTTGCAGCTTAATATTCGGAAATTTCAATTACTTTAGCGCCCGAGTTAAAATCCAATTACTTAATCGAAGCGCAATATGGTGTGACTCAGACTTTCTATGGAGATCCAAGTATGTCCGCCTGAACAACATTAAAAAGAGATTGTATTCGGATAGTTTTACATGTATGGCGTGGATATTCGTTTCTGTAAGTAGCAGAATGACATGAGGGGGATATTTCTTCATTTTTGAAGCGGAATTTTCTCTTATTCCATTTTACAAGCCGTAATGTATTCATGTAATTTCATGATAACACTTTCCAGGCGCCCTTTTCTCCGAGCTCGTCTTTTTTTTTGGTATTCAGAAGTCGCGCACCCATTGGTTTTCCTACTTTTTCATTTTTATTTAACGAGGCCATGGTCGCCGTTTGAGTTTACTTTTAAAATTCAATTAGCCGTTTTCAATCCGAAATATTTATAATATTTCACGTATTTCATATCGCCCACCGCACAATTTTTCTTATTAATTTGATAACCTTCGAGTCCACTTTCATTTTGACGGCTTATCCTTCGAAATTAGCCGAGGACTTTTTGGCGTTGCGTTGGTACCACTCTATTTATCCGTCCATGCCTTATTCCTTCCTCAAATGGTTACACTTTCGAAAGTAGAAACCTTTTCTTCCTTCGTCTTTAACTTAGCCACTCCTGCCTGGTTGCAACACACGATGGAGTAAAGCTGCGTTTCTTCCTAGTTACAGCAATGGATAAATGTTCGGCGGGTGTCTTCTGCTTCTCTTTGTTCTCATCTACTGTCTTGTTAACCATTTCTAACGTTGAATATATCACCGAATAAAGATTCTACGTTAGTTGACATGAATCAGCTTGCGTTGACTGTAATAATCCTTTACATAAGTCAATATCGCCTCAAAATATACCTATTTGTTATTTTCCAACGCTGCATTTTCTCAAAACGAACACCATAATCCAGTTTATTTCATATCCGGTGTTGATATATGGCCCTGCGTTTATTTTACTGCGAATAAATGTGCATGGAAAATAAGTATTAATCGTTAGTCACGATTAACGCCATTTTTTTTAATTCCTCACCTTGCTTGCTCTATCTAAAGATAAGAATATTCACAAGTGTTCCAAAAATGTATGAAATTCTATTATTCCTTTATCCTCCAGCGGATCTGAATGACTAACGCAAAAATGAGTCAAGGTTCACTATTTCTAAAGCTATTCCTATGTCCAATATTTGCATCCTTCTCCTTTACAATTGCTGATTAACCATTACTCCACTCACTGAATACATCCAAGGCGGTTTTTATGCAGCAGACCATACATAAAGAAATAATTGGTCTTATTTTCCACTGTACATCCATATTTACAAAAAAATATGCACAAATTTTATACTCTGTGCTGGAAAATATATTTCTTGCTAACGTTGAAGAGTATTTTAATATTATCGTGAATTTCTGGTGGGTCCTGAATGAGTCATATGCAAATTAAGCATATCTTTATGTCGTATAAATATTATGCCATATAAACAATGGCAGTATTATACTCTCAGGAGATACGTTTTATTTTGTTGCCGGAAAAATTTTAAAGCATTGAAAGGAACTACGCCCACAAATCCGCAGATTTATAATGTATGTTAATGGTTGATGCCTGTTGCTAGTTGATTACAAGATGCTTTACTGCCTAGTGACGTCAGAGTTAATTTTCAACATGATCGCCAGTTTTTGTGATGTTCTTTTTTTCTTCATAATTTTTAGCTATTCAACAAACCTGAGGAATCATGCTCGCACTATTAGTTTGGTTTAATGATGTATTGATACTCCAATTTCCAATTTACGAATCGCTTCTGGGACATTTTAATAAGTGGCACATAACCTCAATCCACGCATGAAATTCCTCTCGGGAAACCAATGAATATATCATCAATTTGTGTGTGAACCGTAATTCCCGGATTCCTCATAGGAAGTTTACTACACAAGCGGAAACTGGCTTCTATTCTGATATACAGAAAATAGTTGCATGCTAATTAGTATTGTGAAAACTTGTTTCGTGGAAATAATATTATACAACTTTGGTGAGCTTTAATAATAAGAACTTTTTGAAACGGAAATATACCTCAGGGAACTTATTTACATGTTTACACTTTAATTTTATCTCTTTTTTACTCCTATGAATGAATGATCCACGAAGTTTCCCATAAGTTTCCCACATGCTAGAAAATCAAAAGAATATTTTCTAAAGTCAAGTCTCGGTTTACCTTTTAAAAAAATTCCTTATCCCATTTCTCAGTCTTGTACGTCGTCTGGAATTCCTCTCTTCCTCAGTTATCCGAATCGTATGAATCTGTCCGTCTTCCCGAGCACTCGCGATGTTCTTTTTAGGCGATATCCACCGTCGCTTTCTCTCTCCCATTGAATCTCAACCCCCTCGATCAGTTCTCTTTCTTTTGATCCTCTCCCAATCACTCCGGGTACATTTCCCCTTCCCCTACCTCCCACCCGCCGTACATCGTGGCACTTCGTCATTTTTGCGTCTGAACCTAATCATTCACGTGAAACGTATGATACGGAGATAAGGAGTCAAAAAACATAATAAAGATGATATAACGGAGAATCTTGAAAAATAAAGAGACTTGCTTAGAGCTTCTTACCTTGAAATAAAAGATTGAAACATCGGATTAAGGAAAAATTAGTTTAAAATTTTAGATTTAATAGCACTCAATTGGGTATATATTTCTTACAGAATCAATAAAAATTATGGGTAATTTCACGTTTTACTGTGTAAATAACTTAAAGATTATATATAAAACTAAATTTTTCACTCATCTTTTTTCTCAGCATTTTTCCCAAGGGCATATAACTTTCGAGTTATCGTTCTGTTATGCTAGTTATTCAAGAATAGAGTATTCGCACTTCTCATAAACTTAGGGGAAAATATAAAATTTAAGTTTTATGATCAGTCGTGGCATTTTAAGTGGTTTTTTTTCCGCCGTGAATATATGTATCTTTATGCTTGCTGATAAGAAGAACTAATAAACTTACGTCCTTTCCTAAATTTGATCATTTGAGCTTCATTATTTGACTAAATGTTTAATATTACTGAGTCACTTTATTTTTCCAATACCCTGCATTACACCATTTCCATAATACTTTATGCGCCATCTAGTGACCTCATTTGTAACTACAGTAATAAGATTTTGACTCTTAAAAGGTCCTAATGCCACAATTTTCACCATCTCTCCCAAGTAACTCTCCCAAAACTTACAATGGGACTCTCCCGCCACCATTCCCCAAGAAACGGAGTTTACCGGATTCTCATGTCTTCAATCTCATGGAAGGTGCGCTCTAGTCGCACAAAATCTCGGAATTCCCATTTCATCACTCAGACATCACGAAATATCATCGTTTGAGCATTTTATTAGGCTTAGAGTGGACAAATGTGGAAAGAAAATACACTAATATCTACGTTCTATTTTTAGTCATCATTTTCCAAAATGGTGGCTTCATCTCGTTGAATGTATACTAACGAGATTGATTTCAATGGCCCACGATATAAGAATTCACAACCAACCTATTGGCTGTTGATACTGACAATACCTAGAGATCCTAGGGTCACTGGGTCAACCCATACCTTGTATCTCTACGAGAGATCGCTACGTGTACGTGCTCTATGTACAGATCGCTACGAGAAATCAGGCCTTACCCTGTCTCCGAATACCCAAAAAATCGCACAATCTGTTCGTCAAATTGCTAAATCTGCGGTTGACGCAGGTTGTTGAAATCTTGTCGCATTTTTCAGTTTCCATTCAGCAAATTGCCCAATCTGGCAAGCCTGCCCACGGAAGATATTTAAAACGCACCAATAGATGTGAGGTGGGAATTTCGGTTCATTTCAAAGATTTGATTCATGCGGTTTGACTCAAGACAATGACTCGTTCTCTTAAATCATTCATAATGAACAAAATGAACCACGGAAGAACCAAATGACTCGTTCTCTTAAATCATTCATAATGAACAAAATGAACCATGGAAGAACCAAATGACTCGTTCTCTTAAATCATTCATAATGAACAAAATGAACCATGGAAGAACCAAATGACTCGTTCTCTTAAATAATTCATAATGAACGAAATGAACCATGGAAGAACCAAATGACGGCGACGAGTGATTTAAAGATAATGAATGATTTCACTAAGAAGAATCAAATAATATCAGCGAGGAACCAAACTAAGACGAAGAACCCAATACTACCAATTCGTACCATTGGTAAGATACCTACACGGAGATATTGAGTGATATGAAATCTGATATTCAGATTAATATAGTTTTATCGCCGAAATATTGGGAGACTTGAGGAACCTGATAGTGCCTATCCTTAGAACAGATTAAACCATGATGACTGGTGTTGTGAGCCTAAAAATTCGCCCATACTGCCACGGCGATTGGAGACTACATATTAAGAATCTTATGTACTAGCGATGTCGGGGTGTAAATGGTCGTGTTTGGTGTTATAATAAATCAACTTAATATTATCGCCTCTATAAAATTAATCCCCAGTTTTTATCATTGTATATGCAACCAAAAGATTATGGAATGTGGTTTTTCCCAATCACGTTGCTCTCCACTCATGAACCAAATCAAGTTATTCTCGATCACTCATGAATCATATGATTCTTTACAAACCACTCCACTCGACCTTTGAACGAGAACAGATTGTTTTGATTTATTATGAACGACTTGAACGGAGAACGTGGTTCAACTCATTTGGTTCATGCCAATGAATCGTTCAAAATGAACGAATCACTCATGATCGACACAGATCTAGTGAGGACTCCCCATTTCGTGCTTAAGTTCTTCTCGGCTAACTCTCTCGCCTGGACTCTCCATCCCGAGGCTAATTCCGCATTCGGCACAAATAACAGCAAATCCCGCTCACCGTCCCGCGTCTGCCCTCCCTGGTGGGGCGGAGGGCGGCGGGGGTCAAAGGAAGGGGCGAATGCGAAGGGGTGAATGGAGGACGGGGCATAGATTTTCATGTTTGAAGGAGGTCGGCGCAAACAAGACATTTCGATCGACAATCGACTCGTTGGCAATCCGGCGACGCGTGATGAGAGTCAGCAGCCTCCACCCCCCTCCCGCCCCTTCGGGGGTGGCAGGGAAGGAGGGAGCGGAGAATGAGGTGGAGGCGTCTCACCGCCTCCGGGATATGCGTACTTGTGTTGTGGTGGATGTACGATAAGTGAGTCTTCGGGTTCCGAAAAAGGCGAAGCAGTGAGCCACCATCAGGCCACGGGCCACCTTTGGACCGTGCGGGTAGTGACTCAAGACGCTGTGGCCTTTCTCGGGCTCTTGGAGGCGTTATCACTCCCTAGAAATCCCCGCCCCTGGACCACCAAAGAGTATTTAAGGGAAGAAAATTAGCCCAAAGCGAGTTCCGTTCCTTACCCAGGCAAGTCGGTGAAACGCCAGACTGCCCTCTTGAGCCAACCTTCGTTAATGTTAATTATTTAACCCTTATATCACGACGACACTTGTTTGCAGGGGATGGTGGGCGCACCGCTGCTTCGGAGACAACCTGGCGATTCTTTTCGTGCACTGTAGATAGACGTTGGGTCTCTACGAGGACGGCATCCGTGAGGATTGGCACCATTACAGCTCATTGTCCCATAGAAATCACGCGGGGATCTGGCTTTCATGGTGGTTAGAATGATTGCGTCTGCACTGCAAAAAAAATATTACTGACAAACTGTTTTTTATGCATAAGGAATTCAACAAAAATCGTCGTGCTTTCCGTTGAAACTGCTCGTTTTTTAAGGAGTTTTATGGAATCAGAGCATTTTTCTCATATTCAGTAGAAGTTGTCTCAGTTAAAAAAAAGAAGCCTACAAAAATTTAAAAGATTCATAAGCTTCCCGAGCATTCCTCAGCTAGTGTTCTCTATTTCGATGGGAATTTAACGAGGGAATTCTACGGCATAATACAGATTTTTAATGCAATACGATTGAAACAAGTGAGTATGTTGCTAAAACTGGAGGAGTTAAAAAACAGTAAGTATCCGTTCGACCGGGTGGGGGTATACGATAAGGCAGAGAAACCATATGGCTGCTCATTTCATATCCACAGCTATTGAGTTTCACACTGGGTAACGGAGCCCTCGCTGTTTGCTCTCGTAGACGGAAAGAAAATATCTCCTTTCTGTGCCCGAGGCGAGTAAGGCAGTTGCGGCTTTTTAAATTTAATTATATACGAGTTGCGTCGCCTTGAAACACATTTGAATAAATAGATCAACAATTAGGTTGTACCGAGTGCGATATAAATTGATAGAGTAAACCTTACCTCGAATTCAATTACGACGCCTTCAATTACTTGAGTCCTTTATGTGGTCATTATTGTAATAGATATTTATTGCTCTGAGGCAAACAAACAAAAAACTAATATCGAGCATATGTTTTATCGTACCACCGTCGAAAAGTGCAAAAAAAAAACAAAACACATGGGTTTAGGTATTATTTTGGATATCATAAAGAATGAACGGTTCAGTTCCTTTCGGGAGATGAACAATGGCTAACTGTTTCAATCTATTATTCTTAGGCTTTGGGAAGACCGCAAACTAGCCTTTGTGCACATTTGGTGAGTCTACCGAATCTGTAGAGAAGTGAGAAAAATCCGTCGATACAAAACTCTATGCATTGACTGCTGCCTTGATCAGATCAGACCCTTCGATAATGCGCCGAGTGCCAATGACAGCCGATATTCCGCGTTGTCTCGCGTTTCCATTGTGTATTTATGTGAGCTTTGAGCGGATGGATGCTCACGACTACCGGACATAAAATACCACAAAATAGTGGAGTAGTTCACGCCGTTTGACAAGTTTTAGGGAACCGTTAACTAGGTGAGGGATTGCCTCTGGGGTGGCACGCGCTGTTACTCATAGGTGCAATTCCATAGGTGTAATTCCACGGTGAAAAAATCATCCTCCATGACTGAGAATCGAGCCAAAAGACTTCGATGTCGCTCCGTATTAATATTAGCCGCACATAATCAGTCGAAAGTAAATCTGTTCAAAGAAAAGAGTTTAAATTTTAGCTTTTACATTGTTTATTGAGGCACTCTGCGCACGCTTAGCCTGACTAATGATACTGTTTTATTCGATTTATTACCAATTAGTGCTTCTAGAACCTCATCTTACTTTATTATTCTTTGTTGAAGAGGATCCCAACCTAGTTACACCATTTACGCTGTTTACGCCTTTTTTGCTCACATCTTTATGCATTACATATTTTATGGGCAATATAATAATATGTCATGATTAGATGAATCTCTGGTAAACATTCGTTACTTGAGTCATATTATTCCAGTTTATAGATTATTATGCAAAATGAGGCGTCATTTTCCAATTAAAAAATGCTGCAGGGCGTAAAAGTCGCTGCTTTGCCATGGATTTGCACAAAGGAAAGCGACTTCACATCAAAATTCCTCTCCAGTTATTCAAAGAATCCTTCAAAATGGACTCGCAGGGCAATAGAGAAGGAAATCCTGTTCCGAGAAGGAGTTGAGCCGACCGTTCATTGGGAGTTGGATTTCTGGAGATGGCTGCTTCAGAGAGCAGTCTCACAGGAGACTGAACGACACTCATATCGGTGAGGGACGTGCCTGCAAAAGCAAAGGAGTGCGGTTTGGCGGCGACCTCAAAAGGCACGTGAACGCCGACTCCTGGCGCATGACTCCATAATGTATATCCGAGCGGCCCGAGTGGAGGAAACCAGAATGCGTGACATTTCCTATTCGTTCACCAACCGCCCCTCCTCCCTCTCCCAGCAGCGTCTCAATCCGTCCCCGGGTGTGTCACGAGGAAGAATGCCTTCGGTGCCACACAAAAGCGAAACGCAGGCGCATAGCAAGTCGATGGAATCGCATCAAATCTTGAGAAGCCTAGCTAACATATGGGGACCGTTTTTTTTGAAAGGCTTGTAATCTCATTTCCAAAATTTCGTGTCGATTCGACAATTTTCGCTGATCGTCTTGATGCCTTTATTGCCACATATTTTTTTGTGGTTTGTGAATATTTGTGTGGTATATTTTGAATAATAATGAAAACGTATGGAGCTCAAATCCGTACATAGATTAATAATATCTCTCGTTGAACAGCATGGAGTTATTCGAGATTTGCTGACGTAATACATTGACGTTTTGTGTTTAAAAGTGCAATGTACGTATCTAGTTATATTTTGTTTTTGTTGACGCTGCATCCCTCATCATTGGCATTAAGTATGTCACTTAATTTTTATCATATTGTGAAGTTCACACTGTATTTTGTAATAATGATTCTTGTATATTTCGTCTAATTTATTAATCCCTATCCAGAATATCATGGTTAATTTTAATTCTTCAAGGGCATTGGTAACACATGAATTTAGCTTGGTTTAGAAAAATTGTACTTTCCGGGAGATCTCTCGGACTTAAGTTTAACTTGTTCGATGATTATGGTCATGTCGTACTTTCAGTCTACCGTTTGCAAACAGAGACTACAGCTCTTGGCCCATGCATTTTAAGAATTCGCGTCCAACTCAACAATGCAGATATTGCTACCAGAAATAAATCGACCTGGATAGGTAATCAAACCACGGACCTTTGGCATGTCAGGCACTACTCAAGCTTCCTAATTTCTGCGTAAATTTGGAGGATGCCAAGGAACGAAATGTTAAGACCCTACTAGATATTAAGACCACAATTAAGACCACTAAACCCACGAGGGACGTTGTAATATCTTCAATGGACCGGGATGCTCTATTCCAAACAGTATTAAATTTTCTTCATTCTTAAAGGTTAGCAGATTGCAACACTTAGGCCTTTTCTCTAAATAATGCCAGTAACTTAATCAGGGAGGAGTCAAAAAAATTGAACATCCACTACCATGCTTGGGCAACGGCGGACTGTAGGTCCTGACATATCCTTATTAGTAACAGGCAGTAAACAGTGAAGCCTGTTGGTACACATCAACATTATGCAGGGTGACCAACACACCGATGGGCATCAGCTAAATTTTTATATTTCCGACTTACAGCCATCACCAATGGAAACCGACGTATGTGTATTCCTAAATAAAGTATGTCACTTAAGAGTGAAATGAATGGTGTGAGAGTTGAATATGGTTGAATATAAGAGAGTAGTGGTTGAATATGGTGGAGGATATTCTTAGGAGGAATATTAGGAGTCTTAAAAACAGAAGGGCGTGATTGAAGTAGTGCATGGGGGTAAATGAGGCAAGAGGTTTGCAAGGATAGGTCAGTATGAAGGAAATTATTGAAGCAGAGTTAGGTGTACAAATATATATTTATGAGCGAAACTTGGTGACTCTACCTACCCCGGAAGGGAACGGCGTGATTGGTATGTATGTATGTATATACTTTTTCGGCACTCCGAGTAAATATTTTACTCATTTTGCCCTACCACTGCGCATTTGAAAACTCCACGAGACCTATTCACTTCTCCGAACTGCCGATTTCAAGTTTACGGAATGAAAATGTTATTGATTGCCGGGAGTGTGAGGCTGTAATGAAGTGTGGACCAACACGTTACGTCTCCGAATTTTGCACTCTATTGAAATAGGTGCACACGGTCTCTATTAAGGCCTTGGAAAGAGAGAGAGAGAGGTTGGCGAGTTTTCTCCCGCGGAGTGAGTTCGTGAGCTGGAAATGGGCTGGAGCTGCTGCTCCCGCGCTCGGATTTAGTTCGTCGCTTCGGCGACGACACAAAACGAAGGTTCCCACGTCAAGCGGCTCCAAAATTGCCTTCTCCACGTCTTCCTTTTCTCCTCTGCCGAGCAAGTCACCTCGAATGATTCTTCCGATTTCGAAGAAAAATCTCTTTTCTTTCGTCGCCGTCCTCCCACGTTGGGGCGAAAAATCTTCCACCTCTGCACTCCGCTTTGGAATGGGCCGATAAATTCTCCAATTTTCCCCGAGATATTCCTCCTCTGACAATACTGCCCGCGCTATAACTAAAAAAAACAGTATTTAGCCATATTTGTATCCTCAGTCTTCAGGGGATATATTAATTTATGGCCAATTTTGTTATGAAGGGAGAGTGAAGGCCCAGCCATTAGCGTCTCGTGCTTCAGAGATGCGATGTTAGAATTTCCACCTTCCGGTGGAGCATTTGAGCAGCCATTCATTCTGATTATTCGACGCTTTTTATCTTCATTCCATTGCAATAGCCTCCTTTCATTTGCGCGAATTGTGAATATCTAGAAGCTGGGAGGGAATTTGTCGAGTAAGATAGGCAATAAGATCACGCAATACTCGCCCATGTGCGAACGGAATAAGTCCCACCACTGGTGAATGAAATGAGGTCTGTGAAAAAGATATTAAACCACAACTGGTAATCGGTTTTCACTGTATTCTGGCGGTATGATGAAATTGGTTAACACTCAGTGATTCATTTCCTAGAAATGTGTTTGTTTTTGACTGAGATACATACACTATTTGACAATTATGGTATTTCGTGGTTTCCGTTCTCAGCATTGGTAGCATGCCTAAGAGCATTAAAATAAATGAATTTTTTCAGTTTCCTTGAAAAATTCGTAAATATTACGATTTTACATGCCCTAAGTTTAAATTTATTCATATACGTTACATTATATTTTTCAGTGATCAGGGTAAGTTGAGCAATAAGCACGCTTCATTATAATTAGAAGAAAGTTTTAATTATCAGAATAACTCGGCCCTGTGCTGCAGATCATATCAAAGCCCATTTTCCTGGCAAAACATCTGAAATAAAAAATATCCATTAATTATATGAGCTGCTTTAGGAGCTATTATTAAGTGATACTTCTATGGGCAACATTTTAGCGCTGACAGAAAGGAAAAATGGGCAGTTAGTTACACCAGTATGATACTATCTTTCGATTTAAAAACAGATACCAGGGATGTATTTTTCATTGTCATTACCTATTGTATTCTTAAGTAATTTTGCGTCCCTACGGTGGGCACATTCAATGGCGGTATTGTTCCCTTAAACAGCTCACTCAGTCCTCGAATATTTTCAGGTGTGGGCTATGTTTCGTGATCTTCCCCACTCAATTCTTTCAATATTATTCTGCATGCAAGCAACACGCTCATGTTTCCCATATACTATCATAAAAAACTCCACATCCTCTCTGAACTCTCGTTGTTAGAATGGATACCGAAAACTGGCCAAGTATTTACTTAGCATTTTCGTTTTAATTTTTATCCTTTCATGGAAATTGGTAACAAAACAGGCCAAGGGTAGCATTTGATGAACTTGAGGGATGTATGAAATAGTATGTTAATTCTTTACCCTCTTAAGTGTCGCTACAGAAATTTCTGCGATCTAGAAGTTAAATGCCTGTGTAACGGGAATGCTGTTACTGCACTCGAGAATGGCGAATTTGCCGCTGATGAACTTAGAAGCACGGGCCATGAGGTAGAGGAAATCTCACTATCGTCAGAAGTCTCTTTCGCGCTTCACAACGCTCGCTAACTCCCGTCTCAATCTCTGCGTGAAATCTTTCCATCTCTCCTTACACTGCACACAACCCCCTCTACTCTCCTTATGAGTCACCCGTCTTAATTGAAACCCTCTGGAGTCGAAACCGGAAGGAGCAGAGAGACGGACGGGGAGAAGATGCTGTGGGCGGAGAAAGAGAGAGGGTGGGTGGTGCTCATCTCCGAATAAGGATGGGGTAGCGAAGAGGGAAAGGGATCCTCCCCCCTGGTCGACGCGAGATGAGCAAGAATGAAGACGTGGAGAAGGGAATTCCACCACTTTTTTATAACGGTGAATTAAATGGGGAAAAAAATAAGATGCAGAAACGAGAAAGGGAGCTGTGGAGGGGGCGTGGTGGTTTTAGTTGCCGGAGAAGGAGGAGAAAGAAAGGCTGTGTCGAGCTTTTCGTGGGAGGGAATTTCGTGGGAGGGAGGGTTTGTTGAGGAAACGTTTTCCTCTATTCTGAAGGAAGCAAGGGAAAGGGTGAAAAAACTAGGATAGAGCGAGAGAGGGAGAGAGAGATTTTTTTTACCGCAAGATGATTTCTGACGTCGAGGTGTTTTCTCCTTTCTTTTTTAAACTCCCCCGTGTGTGAGTTTTGCGCCCAAGATTGTTTTTGGGGATGTTGCCTCTCCGCCCCAGTTGTCATTTCCCTCTCTCTCTTCCACCCTCTCCTTTTTCTCGTTCTGTTCTTTTGTTTTGTTTCTTCCTCCATTCCTCCTCCCCCTCCCGTCTCCAAGCAATTATCCTCGTCCTTCGCCTACATCCTTTGTCTGGTTTCTACCAGAGAATGAGATAAGAAAGTGGAGAAGGAGGAGGGGCGCAGTAGGAAAGGAGGGAAAGGGAGGTCTCCCCCACCCATCAATTGATTGAGGCCGAGTTGGCCGGAGAAACAAGAGACCTTCGCGAGCGAGCATCGAATGCCGTTACTCAACAACCCTTCTCGAGTTGTTGTCTCCCTCCTGAAAAATTTCCAGAATTAATTCATCACCCGGAAAAGGACCGCAAGAAGTCCTCGTGGAACAAAAGAAGAAATGACGGCTTAGCACTTGTATTTGCGATGAGTTTAATTTATGAAAAAAAATATGATCAGTAGAAGTTGTCTTGTAATTTTTTCCTCTTTCGTGCAGTTTTCATTTTCTCCTCTTCTTGAACGGCTGTGAAGCTTTTATAATAATTTGAAAGATTTGTGGTAATTATTCAAGCTTCGCAAAGTGTTTTTTTTGTGAGAGACATAGTTTCTCTTCTTTTGTATCCAAGCAGTTTTTCATTTCGGGGGAAATGAAACAATAATGAGTCTGAGTAATGGTTTCTTGAAATATTTTGCATGATCATGAGCTGATTGATTATGCATATCAGGGCATATTTTTATTTTTGATGCCTCTGTAGACGTCAAGTTTACAAATCACAACTATAAATAAAGAGAATTTTTACAACCATCAAGTCGCTGATCAACTTTAGCTTCTCTGCTTCGTGCTTGACGGCTGACATGGGTGGACCGTGTCACCATTGTCTTTATTTATCTTCATTTGATGCATTTGATTATATCCGTCTTCAATTTGCCAGTCCTCTATTCTGAAGATAGGCACAGTTTCACAATAGGTTTTCCGAGGTACAAAATGACCATTTGCCGTCGACGCACCCCAAAACCTAAATCTGCTGCTAATACAATTCACCAGTCCCTGTTAAATTCACCAGTCTATCCCACTAATTCAACATGGTGCTGATTCCAGGAAAAAAATCTTTTTATACTGGGAAATTTTACTTAGAAACCTAAGTTTTTAAGAAAAGCAAAGAGTTTTATATCCTTGAGTTGAGGCAATAAAATGGATTTTTTCACCATTATCATGCATTAATTGTAAATATGGTCATGTTGGGAAGAAAAATTCTACGTTAAAAGCTAATTAAGAATTCATTTAATTTCACTCGCATTATGCAATTATGATGAATTTTGAGTGGTATATATAATCATTGCCATACATATTTGTAGTGCCTTTCATCTCCGCTGCCGTACAAGTCATTGCTATTGAGAGTCAGAGCTAATTGATAGGCGATGTACTGTCAACCATATGACCTATTCTAGCTCTCTTTCTTAGCTCGCTTCTCATGGTTTCTCTTTTATTCACCTTCTATAAATAATGCGGCATCATGTTTCTTACTCACAACTCGTTGCAACCGTCCGCCAGAATGCTTTATTTGTTGCAAAAATCGTTACCATTGTCTTTTTATCAATTTTTTAAATTATAGGCAGCCACCCTAAAAAGTTCAATTAGAGCTCTTACTGCGATAGTAGAAAAGATATTTCTCGCTATCATTGCTATTTAGCACCAAAACGCTTGTTGTGGATTATGACCAGCCAGCTTTAAAAACATATACTGGTTTTCACTCCAAATTACTTTCTGAAAGAACGTCTTACCAACTGGATTTACAGATAAGAATTATTTGCACTCTATTTATATGCATAATCTATTTTCCACAGATCCCATTTGAAAAAACATATCGTGAATTTTGATGTTATTATGAACAACTTCCACGAAGTGAAGCCTGAGGTAATTATGGATGATAATGCGTTTATTTCATTGATATCAAAATTCAACTTTTATGTAAAAAATTTTACTTTTTTCTACATTTTACCATAGATATTACACAATGATTTTGCTAGGGTTCATTCAAATGAAACAGCTGGACATTATGTCATTATTTCCGCTTTTACCGTCAAAGGTTTTATTCAACTATGATAGTAAAATCTTTTGGGCCTTGTAACGATGAAAATACAGAAAAAATATAGACATCTAATCAACATCATTCCATTTTTTTAATTTCCTTAAATGGGAAGAAGGCTACTTTGTTGATTTTGCATTGTTTTCAATTTTGATAATTCAATTGTTTCTTTTCTAGTTGTCAGGAGACCAAGCGCACTATCATGATAAAACGTTTCGTTTAATGATTCCTCGGGGCCATTAATTTTGCAATTATCCAAGAAGTTTTCAGATACGTGCTTTTCCTTTAGGAGAAATATCATAGCATTTTATTGGCTATACGGGCTCACGCAATTCCCTGCTCGATATCTGATTCTTGGAAGTGCAAAATAAATTAACCCATTCCATGTTGTTGACTCCCCGCTTCCGATATTACATGCATAAAAATCAATTTGATTATACCTCAATCAATCTGCCGGGCATTTAGGATTCAACCGTGGTGGAGACATCCAGTGAGAACGTTTTATAGAACATGGCCGGAAAAGAACAGTGTTCTTGAAAACGGTTAAAATTGAACTAAACAAATGCTGTTATCTCGACTGATAAAAATAATAATTTTTTCGTCGGTCTCAATTCAAATTTGGGACTTTTTAATTCTATCCGCGGAATTCATGCATGAGACGTAGGTTGAATGCTTGCTTTTTGACAAGGTGGGTGAAGAAGTAGGAAAAAAACACGACTTGTAAGCTTCTCCAATGTATTTATTCTCCTCTCTATGATGTTGTGTCGCAATAAGAAGATTTAATTCATCGTCATATAGTCATCAAGCTAGGTATCACCACTTATGTGTTAAAATTTCCACTGCGTTAATATTTGTGAAATTAAAAATGCTAAATCTAGTAATATGGCGATGGACTCTAAGTTACAAATACGTGAAGAGAAGAATATTAAACTTAGTCTAAAATTCTATATAAACGCATGAGTGTGTTTGTGTGACTTTTAGCCTTTAAATAAGAATAAACATGGGAAATAAATGACGACTGAATTACTGAAGTAATTCTTTTTTCCATGGTGTGCCTCTGCTTTGAAAAATTATTCCAGGGGTTGGGCGCATGTACAACTGTGACCATGACGCAGAGAGAATGTAGCACTGAGGGTCAGTGGGTAGGAAAGGATGCATGGATAAATGAAAAAAGCATTTTTATCGCCGCATCTGCGAAAGAACGCAGTGCATTAGATACAAATCCATGGAGTAACCATCCTTATCGTAGATACTCACTGCCCACAGCTTTGTATATCTTTTGAAGCAAAGAACTACGCAGACGAGAGGATTCAAAAGCTGCTAAAGAAAGAGAGTAAAAAGTGTGATTTTGACGGATGCAGCCAAGCGATAGGCAAAAAAAATAAATGCTAAGGGCACCTCGAAAAGTTGTATAATCCCATTCTGGAGGCAGTCTGGCAGAAAAAAACACGCGGAAAAGGTTGGCTGGAGGCAGAAAGGGAGAAAAGGAATGGGAGAGGGGATGAGTGGCTGGGACGGGAGGGAAGGGAGGGCGGAGTAGGGTAGAGATTGCTTCGGGGGAGGGTTTTGAAATGGGACGGGAAGGCTCCAGCGGGGAATAGGGTGGGGGAGAGGGTAACAAAGGGGAAGAAGGAATTTACGTGCGACGAAACGCATGCAAGTCAACATCAATAATATGCAGAAAAGAAGAAACAGCTGGATATACAAATCTGCAAAGAATTGAAATGGCGGCGTCCTGGTGCGAGGCCCGACGAAGAGTCATGTCTCTACGATGATAAGGGCATACAGGACTGGAGGAATCAAGAAGAAAGGAGTAGGAGCAATTATGGAGCGAAATTACTCCCTTGTTCACGGCATGTTACTTCACCGCATGATCCGCATGATAAAATCGGTGTTTTCGGTAAAATGCTTAGCAATGAAAAATAATACATTTTTTATGGCGATCTGAGGATTAAAGTAGGTTAAGATCAGTGTTTTCCAAACTTTTTCGAGCCACCGCACAGTGGTCCTCGGCCCATGTATTTCTGGGATATGAAAAGATTTTCTCAGATCGAGATGAAATTTGGTGTATATAGGTATTCGGGGTCGCTGAATACGAATATGATGCCAAAACAATTTATTTGTTCCATTAAATGTGAATACTTGCGGATTTCATTTTTTGCTATATATGTGCGAATAGATTATATTTAGTGCAAATAGGACCAAATTAACAAATAAAATTAATATAGGCAAATGTCGGCAGACACTCACGAGTTTTTTGTATACTTAGTGATGTTAGTTACACTTTACAATAGATTTTTTAATGGAATCTCATGGAATGAGTGAACTTTTCACTAATTTTAATTATATTTCTCGGATTAAAGTTCTCTAATTTTCATGATTTTCAATTTTAAATCAAATATAATGACAAATTGACAGTAAATTTTTACTTTAATATATAAATAGTACATACTTTCCGGAGATGAATCTAGTTCTTTGATTTACAATCGATGCAACAGTCTTCTATATAAGCGACTCCGAAGTTAACGCGCATTTGACATTCGATTATTAATAGAATGCATACCTTACCAGAGCGTTTTCTTATATTACCTCTAACAGTAAACGTGCGTGATACCGGTTCAGGATCTTTGAATTCTGATGCGTCATCACTTACTCTATCCAAACCTACTGCACAAAAGATTTACCTGAATACTTTATTTTTATTACCATGTCCCATTTTTCCATATACAGGAACCACTGCGCACCGCACCCTTTTTTCCATAAGCCTTTACCCAGCGCCCCCAATCATAAGCTTGAAAATCGTGGAAGACATGAATAAAGCAGGATGTTTATAAAAATAAAGCGAAAACAATTGTGATTAAACTATTGTTTATTTCAAATCCTACAGAGAGATAGTTCACTCGTCCCCGATCATGTATTTTCGGTAAGGGCCCAGCCTCCAGTGCACCATTGCAGCCCCCTTAGATGAAAGCACCTCCCTCCAGGGAGCGGAACCTTTGGGAACTTTGGGTACCACTGGTTTAGATGGAAGTGAGCTAATCTTCTAAATATTTTCTAGCTCAGACACTTTTATTTTTTCAAGATTTCTTCCTTCACCTCGGCTTGTGCATTACTTTTCTTTAACTCGTCTATAAATCCCTTCCTCTTTCTTCCCGTTTCCCCTTTACCGAGCAGCCTCCCCTCTTGCACGTTCTTCAGCATCCCTTCGCCATATCATCATTTATTCTAACCATCTTCTTTGCCTCCTCCTAATCTCTTCCAACACTTTCCTGACCCGTCGCGTCGAGTCTGTCCTCGTTCGTCTTCTTTTCCGTCCACCACACCTTCTCCACTCACCTCCTCATCCCCCGTCACACACCCTACCGGAACACCTGCAGTCTATTCTCATCCTTTTTGCTCCGAGTTTTAGCGTATGCGCCATATATAGCGTCACCCTTCAATTTTGCCTCTTTGGCCGTCTTTTTTTTACATCCTGCTCGATGCACCAGTCATCCCTTTTCTCTTATTAGGAAACGTCTCCTGTGACAGCGAATTCTCTTTGCAGTACACTCAGCAATCTCTAATTTTCCTCCAGCGGACGACAAGAGTGATTGATAAGTTCTACCTTCTCTAGCTTGTGCTCTTTCACTGAACGTTCTATCATTACAGCATCTAGAGTCCAAAGGAAATCCTCACTTATATCTTGTACACAGATATGTCAAGCGAAATCTGAGCATCAACTGGCTAACCTGTGGTATATATTTGAAAGCTAAATGTGGGTGTCCTTGGTTTTTCATCTTGCAATCTAAAGTAAGCTACGTTTCTTTTTTTTAGCAGCAGGTGACTAACGAAGAATGAGGCCAGAGAGTAAAAAAAGGACACAACTAGATTAGAGACTCAATTCGAAATTATAAGGCAGTAACCTCGCATTTTACATTCCATTTTATAGTAAAAAAGATCTCACAGTGTTTTCAGTTGTAAATTTTATTGTCAATTATACATATGTAGACTATAAGTCGCTTTTAGATTTATGTTTTGACAAGGATAAGGGTAGGATATGAAGAAGAAGGGAGGAAAGTTGGGGGGAAAGACAGTTTCGGGAGGATGAGATGCACACAGGATGTTATTCAAAAGACCATTTTTTGTGAGAAATGCAATGGATAGTTATAGGCAATGTTCCGAGGATACATGTCACAATTCACCATAGATCCCAGTTTTAGACGCAAAAGTAACCACATCCCTTAATTTGATTTATCCAAATTACAAGAGTCTTAAATTGGACTTATCAGAATCTTTGAAGACTTTTAAAAATACTTTCTCATAAGGTCCCATGCATAATCTTTTAACAATTACCATACGCGTCGTATATGCTAAAATCATTGTAAATAGTTTTTTATCCTAATATTTATTGCTATTGGTATTATCTAAAGTGAAAAATGACAATTAT
The DNA here is from genome assembly GCA_963169105.1 of Ceriagrion tenellum. Classification (NCBI taxonomy): domain Eukaryota; kingdom Metazoa; phylum Arthropoda; class Insecta; order Odonata; family Coenagrionidae; genus Ceriagrion; species Ceriagrion tenellum. Next base: position 17,421,670 of record OY720635.1, read on the forward strand.
TTATTGAACACGTTTCTTTAACGTTGATGCGAGCTGTAAAAATGGTGATTTTTATCTTTGACACTGAAATTTTCAATTCGTCGGATGTCTTCCCATAATTTGGAGGCCATCTTTGTGTCCTAATTCAAAGCAGATAGTACTGTAATAGTCATCTGTCCTGACTCGTAAGCCCCTTTGGAGAAGTCACGCATTCAACTTTCCCTATCTTGCCATTCCCTTTCCAATTCGAACCTTGCGGATGCGACTAAATTATTCACCGGAGGCTTTGTTTGCACGGGATTGACTGATCGAGACAGCCGTCACTCAGTAGTCACTAAAATGATACCTTTCAGCTTCGTTGGGGAGATATTTGCGGGACGTGCGGTTGGCTGATCTAGTTCAAAGACTGCACTTGCATCCTTCGTCAGGGAAATTAAAATCCTAACATATCGCTTTCACAAGATGCATGGGCTCCGGAAATCGGGTTAAATTACGAATTAGCAAGCGGTGAGTGCAATTTAATCATTTTTCAATATTGTAGCTAACCTCATTTTAAATTCCGTACAATTCGCGAATCAGCCTAAGAACCAGAAAGCTTGAGTTTGGAAGCGCCGGCTACAACGATAGTTTCTCAAAATAGATCACTTCTTATTGCTTCGGCCTGATACTATTTTGGTTAATAATTTTCCTTCTCATATCCTTGGCAATGTCAAAAGAGTAATAATCCCCCGATAGCTCCGAATAGCATTCAAAGTACTTTATTTCATTTTATTCATTTACTGGGTAATATCTAAAGAGCTATGGACCCCCGATATTAAGTTCCGAATAGCATTCAAAGTATTCTTTTCAATCCTTTGCTTGCTTGCTTGAAAGTGTTGCGATAGCATTCAAACTGGTTGCGTATAATAAAGGAGAACAGAATTTTAGATATCATTCCTTTAGACCTGTTCACAAACCTCAATCAACACCACTCAAAAACCAAAGTCGATTCCTTTGTCTAATCCGTATACAATATTTTAGCTAAACGCGCTGAGGGACATATTGAAGCGATAGTTTGTAAATAAATTCACTCTGCTATATTCCACAATGGTTTTTATTGTTCCGACCTAGGTATTGACTCAAGTTAATTCATTATTAGTCGGTGATCTTGATAATGACTTAACTTGAGTCGAAACCTTGGTCGGAATAATAAAAACCATTGTTGAGTATTACAAAGCGAATTTATTTATAAACCATCGCAATGTCTTTCCACCAAGTGAAGCCTGAGAATTTATTATATACTGAAGGGATTTGGTGGTTTAAAATTAGCTATCATCTAAAAACTTGCTTTAGACTTTCAATATAAGGAGGTCCCGTTTCGAAATTCCCTCCATTGGACCTAAATATACAGGGTTTCTGTCAGTCATAATTTTACACACTCCATGTAAAACACTTTTTTAATTCATGCCCTAGTGTGAGATTTTAGTCCTGCTCTAATAAGGGGCCTCTGAAGTCATCAACTGCAATCTCTGCCACGCGAACCAACTGCAACTTGTATTCCCAAATTTCTGGTGAAACATCTCTTTAATTATCACCTATTTCTAGACATAAAAGTCTCTACATTGCAGGGTTCGTTGGAGGAGGAAGTTTGGTCGCTTGGGAGATTTTTTCTTTTTGAATCTTCTCGTTATGCGCTAAATAAGAGCGCATAACCTAAACTTTGTGACTGATGTTTTCTCGGGACCCCTTTTTCCTTCCTTCCACTTTGGCGTCGGCAACTCCTTTGAAGTGGAGTTTGAAAGTCAGTTACCGTGATCAACGAGAACGTGCGCGGGCGTTGTAAAAGTTAATAGCCGAACGCGATGGTGTGTTGTTACGCTAATTAGTTCGATGTAAGTTGCCATTGTACGGATGACTGCGTGGGAAATGAGGCAGTGAAGTGTATTGTGGAGGGTGGGTGGGGGGCGTGGTGAGGCGGAGAGTCGGGCCTCCCTCACGCACCCACCCCCTCCCCCCTCTGAGTGAACAGTACCCCGGGGGTGGAGAATATAAAACATGGAAAATAGGAAATCAGAGGATGCATGCGTCTCCGAATGGGTGACGCCGAGGGAGGCAGAAACTCTTGAGTATATACCCGCAGTTGAGTGGGCGCTGTATCCCTGCAACGAATAGCCCTTTGGGGCCTATGGAAACCAGTTGATTTGACGTCACCCATGGTAATAATTTGCAGTATGTACGTAGCAGAGGCCAGAAACAACGATGTTATGATTTCAGGAAAAGTGTTTTAGTTGGTGGGCTGTTGTTAAAATATCGCTATACTACTTTTCTTTGCGACCCTATATTTTAAACAGAGATGCAAGAAGGCGAGTTTGTTGTTTCTAGGGGACTTATACATGAGAAGTAATTCAAGACATAGAAACAATTTTTTTTTTAATTCTTACTCTAATACTTTGTCAAATAAAAAGTATGAGACACTAATCCTTTTATAAATAAGTATATAAATTTAGTAAAGGTCTCTCGGTCTCAATGGGGCAGAATGTGCCTGAAGTCATGCGTCAGAAAGTTCCTTTAAAGTAGTTTGAGCGAAATATCATTTTGCCTAGAAATCAATGAATTTAATTTCATTTTAAAGAAAAATATCTCACCCTTCTAATGACACCAAAAATTTAACCCTTTACCACATTACTTTTGGAGATATTTGCCAAAAAATACCAGCCCTTTTACATGGGAAATGGTACGTGTATGCACTCCAGAGAGACATTATTTACAAAATGAGGTATTTCTAACACTTAGAAGTCGTAAAAAAATCTAAGTTTGTATGTTTTCTCAACTAATTTTGAAAATTAATCATGTTGTCACCGCAGTAGGTTCTTGGGTATCACCAAAAACCTTCCATTTTGAAGGAGTTTCAAACGCACCGCGCGAAAAAAATGAGTCAAGTTAATGACTTATTTAGATATTTTCATTTAATTACTTACAATTTCTGTCATATAAAACTATATTATTGCACCATTAATAATGCAATATTTAACTGATGTTTCCTACAGCTGGTGAAATTAAAACGTATAGTTCGAATATGGTCTCTATTATGACAAGAGAACTATCTCGATCAGACTACCTTAAATAGACACACGAGAAGCAACGAGGCTAGACCTCAATTTCGAATCCCACTTGAATGCAAGAATTAAAATTTCCTCTGACAGCTTATGAGAGAGTAATTATGGGTGATCTGATGAAAGAAATTTTGTAGCCATCGGCAAGATGGAGAAGTGCCGGAATCACTCTCACACTTTCATTGACCACTACTTATGTTTCGACATGTCTCTAGTGAGTGCGTAGTCTGAATCAATTGTACCAGTGTTTCTTTGCCTTAAAGATGAATATCTATTGCTTTCAAGAAACAGGTGCCAATGCTCTTTCATATGTATTTATTTTTGTTTGAAGTACTTATCAGAGATGACGACTCCATACACATAATAATTTGATATCTGAAGGGAAATGTCAATTCATATTGCGTTATAGTCTTTCAATGATGAGTGTTTTAATACTCAATATGATTTTCAATCATGATAAACAATGAATTACATTGGTCCATTACTTACCGTTATATGAATTTTTTAGCGTTCTTCTGTGTAGTTTGCTAAATCCATGGAGTAAGATTAACTTTTTGATCATTTGTTAGCCTCTCACGTAAGTAAAAATCGAAATGCCTTATAATTTTCTCACGTAATATTAGGGGTGTTAGATCTGGGAGCAAAGTTCCGATGTTGTGCGGATTAAAGTGACGGTAAGAGCACTGGGAATCTTCATCACTAAAGGACCGGACTTTCCAACAGTATCAGAAATTTTGAAACGGAATATCGATTTCTATTTGATTTCTTTGAGGAGATAACTTGTACGCAGTACTTAGTCAGATAGGTAGTAAATCTGGGGACCCATTCGAACCATTCGTTTAGAGTAGACCCTCTAAATCATCATTCCCTTGCCATCCAACGTACGAGACGCTCTTTCAATTATGAGTCTTATAAAAAACTGGAATTGACTCTAACGACCTTTCATATCTGCATCTACATACTACCCCGCGAGCCGCCGCAGGGGCGTGTGGCAAGGGGTGGTAGGTCACCAGCCGTGTAGAGATGTAAAATTTTTGGAGGTGAAATGGTGACATGTACTATGGGAGTGTATTTAGAGGAGACCATTTTTTATTGTGGTCGCTTATTGTGCGAGGAAAGAACGAGTTTTTGTACCTATCTGTTCGGCAGAGTATCTCTCTTATTTTATCCCATCTGTCAGACCTAGAAATGTAGTGAGGCGTCATGATAATATTCTCTGTATCGCTCTGAAAAACACCAGTTCTGAATATCTCATACAGGCTAAGCATAGCGTGTAGCCTCCGAGTCTCTAAGTGCTCCCACCTTTATTCCTCTAACAGTTCTGTAACACTACACGTTCGTTCGTAGCAGTTTTTAACGAAGTGCGCTGCTTTTTGTATTTTGTTAAATATTTTGGTTAAAACTTTATGATCAGGGTCCCAAATTATTGCGGCGTATTCGAGCAGTGGCCTAACCAGAGCGAAATAGCATCTCTCTTTTCCGACTTCATCCGAGTATCTTCCTATTATACGTTTGATAAATCCTAGTTTCTTTAATGCTGTGCCGCATATGTTTTGTATGTGTTTCCCACCATGTATCTGAAGTTAAGGTAATTCCACATATCTCATTAAGCGAGAATGTTTCATAAATTTTAAGCATATTGGATGTAATTCTTGTTAATTCAAAGATCATTATAACACGCCAAAAAATACGTAAGTCAAACCAATATACGAGGTGAGAGATTGCCCACGTACTGTTTTTGTCACTACAAATATTTCACTGTTAAATTTTATCATGGCATACCTCTTACAGCCTTCGTGCACCTTTCATAATTTATAGCAGAATGGTACTTATATGCTTTATGGGGTATTTTTTGCGCTAAATTATTCTTTTATTTTTATCTAACAGTATAAAATATGAGATGCATTGAACATTAACTCCATGCATGCGATCTTACGGCTGATAGTCATAAATCCAGCCAAGTCAGTAGTCGATATGATTCGAGACAATTTAAGATTAAAGAGGAATTTGATCCGCTCAAGATTAGAGGAATTTTATGCCAATGAAGCCTTTCAAGAGCTTTCACGACAATGTTTTCTCTGTCTTAACGTGCCAACCATCTTTTCCATTCGAGATAGCTTGTTTTTTACGTGTCATGAATGGAGTTTTATGTGAATTACAAAATGTGAAACAGCCTTCATGGCGTCGGTTACTCCAATTCTCTGTCATCTCGACAACTAATCAACCAGCAAACAAATTTCAAGGCATAATTTAAGGGTACATGTTTCCTTTTCCAAAGATTTATCGATTAGAAACGCGTTTCGATATCTAATTATATCTAGTGAGTCTACTTTAAGGCACATTAACGCGTTATAATTCAATCAAAGTGGAAAGGAACAAAAGTAATTATGTTATAAACAAACTGTATTATGAACTTTTAACACCCCAAAATTTAACGCTTCATCTACCTCTACATCTACATACTACCCCGCGAGCCGCCGCATGGGAGTGTGGCAGGGGGTGGTAGGTCACCAGCGGTGTAAAAATGTTAAAGTTTTGGAGGTGAAATAGTGTCATGTCCTGTGAGAGTGTAGTTGGAGGAGCTCAGTTTTTATTGTGGTCGCTTATTGTGCGCGGAAAGAACGAGTTTTTGTACTTATCTATTCGACAGAGTAACTCTCTTATTTCATCACATCTGTCAGACCTAGAAATGTAGTGAGGCGTCATGATAATATTCTCTGTGTCGCTCTGAAACACACCAATTCTGAATATCTCGAGCAGCGTAAGCCTAGCGTGCAGCCTCCGAGTCTCTAGGGGCTACCACCTCAATCCCTCTATGAATCCGTGAATTCAATTTCTAAGATATGGACGTAACTTTTCTGTGCATTTCCGAAGGTAAGTCGCATACAGAGGAGTAACTGACGAGATTGTGGGGTGGGGGAAGGGTCGGAGGCGGGATGGAAAGGGAGGGTGGGAGGAGGGTTAAAATGGAGGGAGAAGGTCAAGGCCGAAAGGGAAAGTAACAATGGCCGCCGAGCAAATTGAAGAATGACCGAATAAAAAGGTAATTTAATAATGAATGGCCTCCTTTGATCTCTGTACATCTCAATTTTGCCCCAAAAACCTTTGTTTCGGTGTTTTTAATGCGGCGAATACGATTGTCAATGCGAATGTATTGCTTGCAAAAAATCATGAGGCTTAGTATCGCTGGCGTTTTTATGACAAAGGAAATGAGGAGAATAGGAGGGAAGTCTTACTAATATATAAAAATCTAGTGGTGTCTCTCTGTCTGTTACTCAGTCACTCATAAACCACTGAATCGATTGAAACAAAATTTGGCAGGAAGATACTTAATATATCTGGTTTACGCATAGGCTATAGAACGAGGGCCTTGGGGTCCTAGGAGGTCCTCAAGTGGGTCCTTTCATCGCCAAAAATTGGTCCTGGAACATAATTCTTGCCTGTATTAGAAACACGTAAATTATACCTATAAGTAAGTCACGCTGGGGCCCCAGAGGGCCCAAGGTTTCAAAAGGATGCTTTCTTAAAAGATTCATAAGTATTGAACAGGTGAACCGATTTTAGTGAAATTTTCACACATGGGATCAGTAAAGCTTTTTTAAGGAAATTGGAGCTATAAGGAAGGCTCCTGGTCCCCAAGGGCAGCGTATTGGGCCGTATGGTGTCTTATGTGTTTGAAAAACTCAAGTCTAATGATTTTGGTTTAAGTGCAGAGGTCTCTCTTTATGTATATTTTAATTAGTTTTACTGAAGATAGAAGGCTATAGTTTTCACCATTAGATGGATTAAAAATTGTAGTTTCTTATTCAATTTTCTTTTATGAATATAATTTCCGTAGATTTGGCGTTTTTTTGGCAAAATCATGAATTTTGCTTCTATCAACAATAGGATATTTCCTTGGTAACCGTGGAATTAGCATTAGCTTTAGAAGGGAAATGGGACCTTTACAATGGCGGCTGGGTTTTATATCTATAGATAGGTATTACAGTGAAAATCTAGGCCATATTCTGAAATGTTGCTGATTACGATATTTTCAGGGATATTTATGCCTAAACTTGGCAAAATTCGTTTTAAATAGACTAATTTAAGTTGGACCCATTTAAAACAGGAGAATTCTACGATGTTATATCAATGCGGAAATCCTCAGGAATAAAAATAGCCTGTAGTTTAGTTTCCATATGTTACTGCAAAAGAATATCAAAACTCGGTAAATATAATGCAATGCGGTTTTCATCTTCCGAATCAAAAAATAAAACTAAAATGCTAATATTTCATGTTTGATTCCCAGTGAAGTAAAACACATGTTGTCTGTGGCGTTGTCATCGTGGTGGTTCATTGCAGTGAATCCTTTGCCCACGTAGCATAAGAGTTACATCCCAGGTCAGCTCGTCTACTCCTAGTTCTTTGACGGTCTCTGTACGGTAATGGGCTGATTCATCCCTGCTCCTGAGGGATGACTATCGCTGCTCCCCCAAGGATTTTGCACTGGTTCAGCGTCCCTTTGTCCGATCGGCTAGGCTCTTGTGTCGAGTCGCCCTGCGACAACCACGATGCTTCCCTTTAGGGAATAGATCCCCAGCCATCGCTTCCATTTGAAGCGGGCTGGCTCATCCAAGCGGGTACAGAATCCACGCTCGTGTTGTCGCAGCTCTTTATAAGCGAAAATATGTCAATACGGTATTATTATACTATCCATTATGATCACGTTTCCCTCAAATTTTCAATCAATGCTGGCCAAAAAGCGTCGACTGATTATACTGTCACTTAACGAATCAAGATGTTTGGGCGTCAGTATCAATTCAATCAGATATAGGAGATATGGTTCCCATTAATTTATCTTGATATCTTGTGGAATAACATAATTAATTCCTCTTTCGGTGTTTATACCACAAAACTTGACTCCCATTGAATAACCCGAGCTGCATTGATACTGCTGTGATTATCCCTAGATATTAATGGGTGCAGATCAACAGTCGAGTAACGTCCATAGGTGCAGCAAATCATGTTCAATAAGGGCTTCAGGTTGTTTCTGGTTTATGTATCGCCCTGGGCGTAAAACATCAAAATGTAAGCCACCTTATTCTCTAATCTGCCTGCTGTTAGTTCCAATCAGGCATCAAAATCGCTCAAGTTTGGTTCTACCGGTATAGAAAACTCCCTTCCAGTAAGTTTTGTACATTGTAAACTTTTACTTACGTATTAATGTGTACATTAAAGCTTCTTTGCATCCTACTTCACAAATTTCTGGCGGTATAAACCTCTGTGGTAGTAAAAACGAGTTTTCAGAAGGTTGTAGCGACGCTTAAAGTTTTGATCTCATATTGGCCTCGGAAATAGACAGACTCCAGCATATGAATGTTCCCTTCATTCTAAAGCCTGCTAATTTTCATTTGGAATGCATCCATCGAAAGTCGTTGCTGATCTTTACTTTGTCGACTCTAAATAATAACCAATAATGTAACCAATCGAAGAAAGTCTTAAAGTGTGTTATATGAAGGAAAAGCGCGAAAGTTGTGTTATGGAGAAAATCGGTTATAACCCACCCATAAAAGAAGATAACCTGAAAGTTCTTCCCTCCAGTTCAGAGATTTCATTCGTACATTTTAATGTAAGTGTACGAATTACGTTGGGTGCCAAATGAAAAGCTCCCGAAATTCTTCAATGATGTGAAAGGAATTCATATTGGATGCGATGAATATTCAGGGAGGCATCGGTGTCAATGGGAGCAGTGAGCGGAAGGCGCTTCGAGGGGGGAGAGAGGCTATAAGGGCGGAGGGAGAGGTTTTTCTCGGAGGCGCGTGGAGGGGTCGACGTGAAAAATGAAGGGAGAGAATGCGCGGATGGAAACAAGTTGGATTGGCGTAAATGTTCTGTATGCTGAAATAAGTGAGGAAGAGGCACCCCTTTGCATCCGATATGTACGATATATATCGTTTTCGTTAGTTTAATGTCACTCTGTCGTAGTCAAATACCTTTAATGTGTCATTCTTAATGCTCCATTGGAATTGCCATGAACTATATTTTATAAATTCAAACACCAAGATCACTCTACTCTGTACGATCATGTTTCATATAACGTGTCATATTTGTAGCAAGCAATAGTATGCCTGTTTCTCTTTAAGAATCGTATTTTCATTCATCTCAGCCTCAAGGTAATCAACAATTAAATTGTGAAATAAACCTTTGTGAAATAAACCTTTGTGAAAAAGTTCTTAGGCATTACAATTTGGATTACCTACTTAGTAAATCTGAAAGTTTTTAATTTTATTTTTAACAGTTAGTTACAGCTATTTTTGGCCACTGCAACGCTGGCTCGTTGTAAGCATTTGGTGGTGGTCATACAGTAACCAACACAGTACACTATATGAATTCTCGTAAAAAAAGACATCATAATGATTTAAGTCGCATAGGTAAGTAATCAATTTTTTTCGGTAGCACATAGGAGTACAAGCCCCTCAAGGAAGATCCGAAGATTATTAGGGAAGACCGATCTAATCGAGATCTTGGTCAAAAGAAGACCATGGTTAAATGATTCGACGACTGAAATGAATTCAGCGACGAACAGAAAAGCAAATAAAAGTGTTCTCATTGAAGAAAAGTGTCAGACATTTCACGAGGATTTTAACTGGTCTAATGTTAAAGTACTCGAAAAAAATAATGGCAAAGTTATTTTTGTCAATTTTGGGCATATGATTCATTTTCCTTCATTATTCGCATTAAGTAAAGCAGATGTATTTTTGTTTCGTTTCAGGAATTTCGTCTTTACGTTCTTCAGTATACAGAGATTTAATACCATTGGTCGAGGGTGCACGAGAAACTAAATTTGGTGAGTCTTACAGATATTTGAATAGTTTTAACCATATAAGACAGTTTCCGGCTTCATATGGTGGAAATTTCAGATGTCACTCATAATAAAAGGTACTTTGTTTTATTCCACACATTACACATTATTGTCCAATTGTGTGGAAAAAAACAGAGAAGTATCTTCTATTATGAATGACAGTTTTAACTTTGTTTTTATTATATTTGTGCAATGACGTCTGAAATATAGATATAAAAGGAACCTCTGGTAGGTATATTTATTTATATTGAGATCTTGAGAGGATAAAGATCGCTTGACACATTTTATAATAATTCGAGATTCGATAAACGTTGACTTAGCTTTTGCACATAAGAATATTTAAATGAAAGAAAATAGCTCTCATTAGAGGAAAATTGGTTCATATGTATATCTTCTGTCACTTTTGCGCGAAAAAATACGTTTCCACTGTTCATTAGTTGCGGCGCTGTTGAAAATTCGAAAGAAAGAATTTTGGAACACTATTTTTTTACCTTCATTGCATGAAGTAATTCATGTAATTATTATAGTAATTCATTGAACGATCCTCGCAATTCCATATTTATGTTATGATTTTGCGCCAATTAATATGTGAATGATGCTGTTTCGAGCTCAGACAGTCAATAGGGATTATAGAAGCTCCTAGATAAGTTTTGTAAATCAACGGAGAGAATAAAATTGAAGGTAAATGTGTGCAAGACTAAAGTAGTAGTTTTTGATGAGGAGAATGGGGAGAATAACTGCATGATGAGGGCAAATGGTGAAGTAATTGAACAGATGGATGATTTTGTGTACTTAGGTAAGATGCTTGCGAAAGATGGACGGATAGATGAGGAGATAGAGAGACGTGCGAATGCTGGAAGAAAAGTGGTAAGTAGCATGTAGAGCATAGCAAGGAATGAGTACCTGTCTAAGGAAGTGAAAATCACAGTGTACAAAAGTGTACTTCTCCCCACTTTGTTGTATGGTAGTGATACATGGGTATGTCAGGATAGGCATAAGAGTAGACTAAACGCCGTGGGTATTAGTTATCTGAGAAGTGTTCGCGGTAAAAGTAGGAAGGATAGGGTCAGATATGAGTGGGTGATAAATGAATGTGGGTTAGATGCTCCAGTAATGGACATATGTGCAAGAAGTGTGATTCATTGGTTTGGCCATGTAGAGAGAATTGATGAGAGTCGAATGATGAAACAGATATATAAGAGTGAATTGAATGGTGCGAGAGGTAGAGGTAGGCCGAGTAAGTTGTGGTTGAATGTGCTTGAGGAAGCTCTTAGGAGGAGGAATATTAGGAGTCTTAAAAACAGGTTGGCGTGTATGAAGAAGTGTATGGGGGTAAATGAGGCAAAAGAGTTTTGCAAGGATAAGTATCATGGAGGAAATTATTGAAGCAGAGTTAGGTGTACAAATATGTATTTATGAATGAAACTTTTCGTGACTGTGCCTACCCCGGAAGGGAACGGCGTGATTGGTATATATGTTTGTAATTATATCATTTTTTGAAACCCGTCTCTTTGATAGAACCTTCCGCTTTTTAGTCAGTACTTATTGCATAAAATCAAACCTTTGCTGTTTCATTAATATTTATCAGTGCATATTTTATAACCAAGTTGTCTCAATTTTACTGCCAATATTTTTGTTTGATTTATATTTATCCATTAATATTATAATAATTTAGTCCCTTATTGAGATGTTGTTTACGGAGTATTTAGGTTCATATCTCACCGAGGGTCCACATTGTTTATATTCACCTTAGGCCGTTGATACAAATGACGGAATGTCATTTATCTACGTGCAATCCCTTAAATAGCGTGCCTGTATATGTACGCCAATCGCTGAAGTAACATCGATTTGTTTTAAAATATCCCGAATAGAGAGCTTATCATTTTCCATGCATTATTGTCGGCCTGCAAATCATTTTTCGCTCCAGCGTCAGGTACTCCGATAAAATATCCGTCCCGGACGCTGGATGCAAGCGGATGGGAATAACTGATTCCGGGGTCACATATTATTCACAAGCCTCGGCCCATGGAGAAGAAGGCCCACTCGAGAGATAAGAGGAATCCTCCGCAGCATCGGGCGATATTAATGGCCATTTTTTCCCCCGGAATCTGCGCGTGATCGGAATGGAAGGACTGGATTGCTGTATCGCCCTACTTTTCGTTCGTAAATCATAGTTGGATATGGATTGATTCGAAAATTTAGATGCGTTATATCCTGTTTCTTGTGCCACATTTCGTGAATTGGCCGCCATCGAAGTGCAAGAAATGATCTGCTATCAGTCATAGTGATAGCCTATAGATAGTACGTCAACATGTGTGAGCTAGCAATATCCTCCGTACTTTTAAATAAACGCACTTATATTTCACATATTATTAGACTTGGTTCCCAGTTACTGAGTTAATAAGATATTTGCATGAAAAGTGTGACGACTATAATACAAAATTATATTTTATTGAAGCAGAAAAGTGGTAAAATCTTATTTTTCAAACCTTTCAATTCAAGGATTGTGAGGAAGCATATTATTCAGCTTTCTCCAAAATGTGGCGGTTTTTCGTTTAACTTTCGCGCTTTTATCTGAGTCCACCTTCCATTGTTTTTCAAGTTCTCTCTCTCTCTCTCACACACACACTCTCTCTCCCTCTCTCTCTCTCCCCTTCTCTCTCTCTACGTTCAGGTAGTGACCTGAGCAAGTTCATCGGGCATTCCTTTTTTCTCCATAGTTGCTTTTCAGAAGTCACAAATACACACCAAATGCAGAGTCTAAAAATATTAGCAAATTAAAATGATTTCTCGCTTCTATCCTAAATGGTAATGGATTGCATGTCAGAGGGAGGAAAAACATTCTATATTGTAGTATATTTCAAATTAATCATGATACGGTGTCGTTTTCATGACAGCCTCCTCTATTCCCAAGATTTTCTCACTTCAAAAGAAAAAAAATGATGGAAGTTTTGGGTAATCTGTGGGGAAGTGGATGGGTGTCTGATCGATCAGAGAATGAATGTGGTGTTGCACATGTGTGATTGAGGAATGAGAGTTTATTTTGCTACGGTATGTACCATTTTGCTTGAATTTCATGCCTTCTTCCATCAGAGATAAAAAGTATTGTCTTTCATTGATCAGAAAATGGTCTCATTTCCAATATTGTGTAAAGGCATCAGAAATTGACCGCCAATTTTTTTTATTTTGGGTACAGCTAAGAATAATAATTTTAGCCAGATTTATTTTTGATATCTCTGTAACACATTGCTGCTAATTTTGGGCTTAGTTATAAAAAAATGCGATTTCCCCAAGAACTTTTTTTTGTTAAAAGTCATTGATCGTAGGTTATATTTCAAACACCTCCACTTTTGCCCTTTTGGAAGCATTTCTCTTAATTATACGTGAATGAATTTCAGAATGATTGCAAGACAACTAACAGTATTAAACTCATTAAGAAAATGTATGACTCCCAAAGAGATTAGTATGCTGAAACACGGAGAAGAGCTCGGTATTCCGAGAAGGTAATTTAACCATTTCGGGGCTATATGTCCGTGAATAGTAATCTTCGAGGCTCCGTAAAGAGCTAAAATAAAAGTGGTTTGGTAACTTATGTGTCTCTTTAACCTCCGTTTCATGGACAGTTGGAATTTAACGCTTAAACAGAGCAGGTAAGAACCAAGTTAATTAATGTTCCAGCTCATTACAGGGAAATTTATTCAATAACTTAAAATTTCAAAAAGCCATACGGCTTTAAGGTGGACTATCATATATACAAGCATTTCAATTTCAGCTTTGTAATCTTTGTTCCAATTTCTTGGCCACAAGGCATTGGCGGAGAGAATGCGGAATATCATTGTGGGGGTGAGGTTTATAAGGTTCTATTTCTTTGAAAATTACAACCTCATAGTTTTTAAGTCAGAGAGGGCAAAAGAGAAGATGAGGGGAAAGGTCGATTGCTCTCGCTCCCCAAAATGCTTTCCGCGGCACCGAGTCACCTCAAGCAATTCCGGAAACGGAATATCTTTCTTGCCGAGCACGTACGTATATTTTTTGTCTCCAGCGCCCGCAAGTGGAATTTTGCAAGAGGTGGCGGGAATGTAATTCGAGTAGAATGAGGGAGTGGCCGCGTGGAGGTGTGTGTGGGGCGTGAATACACTGAGAATTGGCACATGGAGAGATGTGTGTGGAGGGAGTGGGGGAGTTCAGGGAGACGAGATTCGCGAGTGGAAGGGGTGTGCGGTATGGCTGTGCGCCGGGACAAAGGGCCCCTTTGTCGCAAAAGGGAATATTAATAGAGATTGAGGGAGCAGAGTCACGGTGTGCGCCCGTGAACCAGGGAGGGCGGAAGGGGAGGCAGTCGGATGGGGATGAGTATATGGGGGTTAATGTGGTGCCCCGCCGTTAATGCCTGGGGGAAGCGGATTGTTTTAATGCTTAATTATTATCTGGGGGGTGGCGCTGGGATGGCAGAGTTTTGTGCAAGAGAGGGGAGAACGGATAAAAAAAACAGAAAGGGAGGATGAAAAAGAGAGGGAACATGGCTGTGATGGCATTATGGGGGATTGCCGCGGCGCGGCGCCGTAAAAGGCGCCCAAAATGGAAACCGCATTAAGTGAGAATGCCGCCTTTAGTGCTGGCGACTGCCGTGACGGCGGCGGCGGCGCTGAGGGTCCCCACCCCGCCGTCGTCAATCCGCCCGGGCCACTCGTACATGCGTCCTTTTTTTGTGTTCCCCCCGAGGTCCGTCCCGGCCACGAGCGGCGCTCGTGTCCGTCCACATGGGGCGTGTTTCTGTCCATCCAGGTGGTGTTTACACGCCTCGGGTCACAAACCCTTCCAGTGGACGCTTGACCGTTCAAGAGAAAGAGAGAGAGAATGATTTGGCTGCATCCTTTCGCTCACTATGCCTCGACAACTCTTGTGACACTCGGCACACGAAAACCTCCGTCGGTCGGAACGACTTCGAATGACGACGTCGATATCCACAATGGAGTCGCCTGCGTCTCTGTGAGGAAATTCATTTCTCTCGGCGGCTATACACGTGGGAGTTACTTCTAAGAGTGTAGCCTCAGAAGTCAATTGAAAGTGGCACTTCCATGCGTGAAAATATACTTCTAGGGCAATAGATGCCAATAGCCACAGTAATAGACGGCAGGTCGTACATGCACGGACAAGATCTTCCTCTTTTCCTCTCTTCCTTTTCCTTCCTAATTCCTCTTTTAGCTGATTGTCTCATTTTAATTTACTTTATTTATTTTAATTTAATAATAATAATTACGATAAAGTCGCCTAGCATTCTCTAAATTCCGGACCGAATGACTTCAAGTGTCAATAGCGAATAAATTTGTAGGAATTGGACTAATTCTCAAGAATTATGATATTTTCTTGCAACTAGAAATGAAAATTTATGGCAGAGAGAACTCGTACTTTTATAGAACAGAAATAAAAAATAAACAATGCTCACACTATAGTATTCACCGAATCGAGTCACCGACGAAGAGAATATTACACGTATGCGTAAGATTAGCGATACATGTACGGAAAGCTATGGCCATTACTTTATGAATTTTTGCATTCTTTATCAGCATGAGTATAAACATAAAATGATTACTTTGAATGTAATTCATGATCTTCAATAAACCTATTATTAAACTTTAGTTCAAGGCATTTTGGGTGAAGTAATTACTTTTCAAATTGACAATATAGTTATCAAAATAGTTGGTGCGTAAAAAGTCAGAAGATTGCAGGTATAGGTTCACCGGGTAAATAGGATCGAGGAATTACGCGGAGGCAGTAAAGGAAACCGTGCGGAGTTTGGTACAATGGAAAGAGGAGAAGTAATTGAACCCTCAGTGAGGCGCAGCAGTTTATTAAGCGTCGTAAGGGTACCTCGGTTGGGAATTAATTACCTATTAGAGGGGAAGGCCAAGGGCCAATTACGAGAAGCCGGTTATGGAAGGCGTCAGTACTGCATAGCATCCGGTACTGCCGAGATGAGGGCAATGGAACTGGATAGGTTTTAGTGGAAGGTTACCGTGGACTAAACGAATAGCCTCGCTAACTTCAATGATTGATGTTGGTGATCCGGTTAACTCTCAGGTTCCCGATCAGTATTCTCTCTCGAGACCAGGAAAATGGATCTCGTTGCAAATCGATACGGCTAACAGCTTCCGAAATGCTCCGTGGGATCTAATTACTCTGCAACATAATACTTTCATCTCTAAGGAGGGAATGTGATCAGATACGACTTCTTGAATAGTCAGCGATGTAATTTGATGATTCTGTCCTTATTGGATGTGCTTCAGTCCCCTAGAGTCATTCGCAAAAGCGATCGAGTGAAATTTACGATTTCAGACAGATGCTTGAATGTTTCATAAGCAATATGCAATCGCCTTTTCATATGTGTACTAGACTTTTATGCTTGCACTTGTGGATGCGGAATAAATATGCGGTCTTATGTGACATTGTGGTTACCGCGTGTCTCTCATCATTACTTTTTTGACACTCTAATGTTGAAACGTCCGTATTTTTTTAGAAACTTATCGGCAATAAATGTGTATGCAGAAGATTAAATTACGAATTACCTCTTTTAGCTTATGTTATATTTAGCAATAAATCTTGCTTTCACGGTCTTGGTGAATTCTGAAATGTATCAATTTCTATTTTTAAGCGCTGTGACGACGTGCCAATGATCTACGCGAATTGTACACCAACTTTGGGTTAATGGGAGATTCCACCAAACTGTTCATTAGGTGGCCATTGAATTCATGTAATAGGGCTTTGTCGATGCCTGCCCACCCAGGTGGACATGATGATCGACTTGATGGACCATTTCGCGGCACTGGAGTTTTCATTGAACGCCGACGTAAACAGAGACCAAATGTCCTGGGACAGAGAGCTGCTCCGTCCGATTAATTTATCATTCAATCTATGTATTGCCTCAATCAGAGATGATTAGGCCGATACTTTACTTCATTTTTTTATCTCGTTTGTTTTACCCTCCCATCATATATATCATAGGCCCTCGAGGGAATTTTGCATCCGATGAATCTACTTTATCATCATCATCAACATCGGATATCATTCAAAAATGTTGATTGCTAACATTCTCCACTCATATTCTTTTGATCGACCACTTAACACATTCCAAATTCATCCTTTAATAGCTTCTTGTATCCTCGGTCATCCCCTGAAATTTTTACCATTTATTTCACCTTACTTCGTTGTTTGAAGTCTGTCATCATGCTTCCGAAAATTTGTCTTCTAAGGTTATCTTTTCTCTATTTTGGAATTTTATGAAACACGTTTTATTCCAAACATTAGAGGACTTCTTAATAATGCTTCTCCGTCAATTATATCAGATCAGATAAGGTAAATTTTATGTATACACGAGCCTTATAGTTGAATTAAATTAATATAAGTATGATGCTACTTTCAATCTTTCATAGCTCGTTACACTACTCTGCTTTCCCCTAATTATCGAAATCTGCTCTCATTTAACCCATCAATAGGAAGTCCAGCCTGGTATAAATGTCCGACCACCGGCCTACTTCAATACTTAGTGCATTATTAAAACCTCTTGAAAGATTTGTGCTCAATTTTATGGAAGTATATTTGTCCAAAAATAATTATCTAACTGCTTTCAATCTGGATTTTGGGTATGGTTCTCAAGCACCTTCAACTAAATTAACGGATGATTTAAGACCTCCAGTGGAGAAGCAGCATGTAACAATACTGATTCTGTTCAATTTCAGCAAAGTCTTTGACTGAGTAAACCACAATATACTTATATGGCGACTAATTTGCACGTACCTCATTCTGTTTTACAATGGTTCCACTCTTATTTGAGTCATCGGATGGTGAACGATCGGAGGAATAATTCACTTTCAGAATCACTTCCCGTCCAACGTGGTCCAAGGTTCCCCAAGGATCAATACTTAGGCCATTACTCTTTATCATTTGCGTTCATGATCTCCGAAAAAAGAGACACCATTGCAACTACCATTCATACGATGATACTTGCATATTCAAATTGACTTCAATTGCAATGAGATCACACAAATCAGCGGAGATTTTTCTTCTACATGTAAAGCTATGTTAGATGGTTGATTGAACTTAAACTCACAGAAAACAAATAGCAGTACAGTAGGTAATGCTAAGGTCATTAAATCTGTAAACATGGAACGACTGTGTATGACTCAAGTTCAAGTTATAGAAATAGATTACACAGATTATTGATGATTTAGGTTTCACTGTAAACAAAATGCTAAACTGCGATGACTACATAGCACATATTTCTTATAAATTAGTTACAATCTTACACCTGCGAAGAAAATGTCGTAACTGATGTCAGCATCACTGTGAATTAAACTAGTCAATACCTTATTATTCTCTCATATTGGTTATTATTGTTTGGTGATGCCAAATATTTCAAAATCTCAGTTATCCAAACTGGAGAATTGAATGTAATGAACTAATGAATATATTGTCTTGACGTGATTACTCCCATGTTTAGAACCTGTATAAATTTATTTAGAGCAACTATTTTTAATGTGAATACTTCAAATGGGAATGATAGACTTTGATTGAAATTGATTATTATAAATATGTTTGTTTCTCCTGAATCTGATCAGGTCTTTCTGTGTTGTTAATGCGTATTCATACTCCAAAGTAATTTTTCCAAAAACAAATAAAGCATTATTCTCTCCGTTATTAAGTTTGGATGAGTATAATGGATACAAGACACTTCGTTCCGTACTAGAAGTATTTTTGATGAGTCCTAAAAATGCTGACTAGACGTAATGCTGATTATTGTTGGTGTCCAGATAGTAGCTGCCTTCGTTAGAGATCTAATGGTGGAAACAATCATATTCGTTAGCTGTTGATTAAACCTTGCTTATTACTTGCGATGGACAATCGTAAAAAAAATTATTCAGGTTGAATATCTGGGTAAAACATGAGGATAGCAAAGTTTGATACTTAGTGATTCTCATTTTATCTAATGTTTAGTCTTTATCTCTGCGTATTTTTTTGAGTTACTTCATAGGATACAAAAGGCTTTGAAATTATAAAATATAACACAAAATATAATTTTGCATTCATGTTAGCATGTAAAATTACTCATGCAAAGTTTCATCAAAGAAGAGCATGCTTTGATGAAACATGCTGGAAGCAGTTAAGTGCTCAAACAAGAATAAGTTCATCGATTTTTTGCAGAATTTATGACGATGTAAGGCTAAAAAATCACTTAAAAAGGATTGGCGTTCGTATAGTTTTCAAGTCTCCAATGATGTTTCAGTACAGAGGTTTGCGTTCGGGTTCTTTGCCTCCCGCGGCTTCGCGAGTATTCAAATCTCACACGGGGTATCCCCTGACAAGGCAGTTTCCTTGCGGTGACATTATATTCGAGAGGTGTTGCCCGTATTCTGGGCCTGGATTTGCGCAGAAAAACATTTTTGTAATTCCGACTCAGTGCAGGGACAATAATTCGACCGTATCACGTTTCCACTCCACGTTCACCCCAGGCAGGCCGGATTAATCCCAGTGGGACTCTCAGTTTAGCGTCTCGGTGGCTGTCACGCCCGTTCCTATCGCAGGGGGTGGGATTTGGGGGGGAGTGTGCTTTTTTTTCAAAAGTCTAAGAGAGACGGAGAGATCGCTTCCCTCAGACAAGCAGCAATGCCTCGCATTATCATTCCGATTCAAACTCGAGAGCGAAAATTGCCCTCCCACTCTGGAGGGCGCTTGCAGGGACAAATTTAATTTCAAAGGAAGTAGCAGTGGATTTGATTTGTCGCGATGGAGAGTAAGAGAGAGGGAGAGGAGAGGAGGTGAGACTGCCTGTCTGTGTATGTGTATGTGTGTGGTGTGGTGAGAAGGGATAAGGTGAAGGAGAGGGGGTTTAAGGGGTAAGGTAAATTGGGATTGGGAGGGGAAGGGATGAAGGAGCCACCACCCCTGTCTAGATCCCCTCTCCCACTTTGCACAACCCCAGTCCTACATGTCACGTCAGAGCCGGGTTTGTCGTCGGAGGCAGGCAGTCAGGGCGCGTGAATGAAGGCGATAATAGTAGGGCTCCCTTGGAACTCATTCTCTCGTCCCTTCTTCCCTCTCCCCACTTCGTCCTTCCCGCCTTCTCCTCTCCCGGCCACCACCACCACCGCCAAAACCCTTTTTCCTTCCTCTCGTGGAGAGGAAGAGAGAACGAGGTAGAACAGAATGTATAAGGGAGGAGGGTTGGGGAAATGATATTCCATGGTGCCCGGGGGTCGATGGTGGTGTGTGTGTGGGTAAGATAGTGGAAAAAGGGGGAGAAAAGAAGGTCTGGCACATGACATAACAAAAGACACGTCTATCCCGTTGATCCTTGGAGAAGGGTTCGCTCGAGGAGGATTTCTGTGCGAGTGCGGAAGGGTGAGAAGGCAGGCGGTGGAATATTCCTGCCGGAATGTTTTTCGGGGCGTGGAATTATAGGATCGAAGAATTGGCTCGGATTCTATAAGCAGTTCGTATTTTTTCAACAAATGTTTTCGCTTCCGTCTTTTTCCCTTTACCTCTCGATCCGCTCGAAGAACTGTGGAATTAGAATACGGTGAGAGTGCGGGGGATTCTGGGAATGTCGCGGCGGGGAATGGCGAGTAAGGAGGAGCTGATTTTCGAAACTGAAGCAGGAGGCGAACTGCCGAAACTACGCGAAGGCGACCGCTGTCATTTGGGAGAATGTTGGTTGGAAATGTCTCAATCAACTTACACTGTCGACTTAAGTTTTTAAAGCAGGTGGAACTATTTAAAATAAATTTGGGACTTGACCATATTCCGCCTTCGTTGCTTAAGAAGGGGAATCAGGCATCAGCATCAATGAGGTAATTATCATAGTGATGAATGAAAAATTCGAAAAATAAGTGACTAATTGAAAAGAAATATATATCACTTATTTATATATTTTTATTATTAGCTGCGTATGGACCCTGTTGGGTCACGCAAAGCGTTATGACTCATTTCTTATTTCTTAGTTCCTTTCTTATCTTCCACACTTTTCTCATTCTTTCTCCGTGGATTCTCTTTCTCTCTTTCGTGCACTTTGTCCCTGGTTTCTTTAGGACTTCATTCTCTGGCATACGTTCCACTGGTGTATCTTATTTCTCTGGGTGATTCTGTCTTCAATTTCTCTAGGGTTTATTTTTGCTTTTTCTAGATTACCTCTGACTTGTGACAACCATGGTATTGTTGATTTGACACCTTGTAAATATGTGGTGACATTTTTAATGAGTCTTGTCGGTGGGAGTCTATTGATATGTCCAAAAAATTGCAGTCTTCTTTTTCTGATATCCGCCACTAGGTTGAACATCTTCTCCGTTGTTTTCCTGGAGTGCAGCCTATACCCTTCTTCTGTTAACTTTGGGCCGAGAATTTTCCTCATGGTTTTTTGCTCTTCCTTCAGCGTTGTTGCTAGCATATATAGACAAATATGCTAGCAACAATGCGTTGAGGTTGGGGAATGATAGAAAGGTATATCGTTGGATACTCATTGATAGACGATCCATGGCAACACCGGTGTCCATTTCGGTTGAGAATCCTTCATCAGCTGCAGAGGATCACTGCTGAAGAATGTCACATTGAAGTTGAGGGTAGAGAGTTTGACACGATTGCATTATACTCTCTACTTCTAAATTAGTGGCGTTTGATCTATTTTAATCAAATCAATCAAAATGAGCAGTTTATATTTGTTCATTGAAAATTTAGTTTCACTAATCCATTAAATATGATATACCTAATGCATGACCGGTGAAGAAAAAGTGGAATAAATGATCACTTCTGCGGCCATTTTTAGGGAAATGCAAGAATTTCCTTACCTGGGACGCCCTCGTGAAATTTGAATGCAAAGAATTTCGTACACAAAGTTTTATTGATTCTGTCTTCAACAAACAGCAGCATCAAGGAAGATGTACAAAACTAGGTTTCCCAGCGTATTACTCGTATCATTTTT
Organism: Ceriagrion tenellum; assembly: GCA_963169105.1. Lineage (NCBI taxonomy): Eukaryota > Metazoa > Arthropoda > Insecta > Odonata > Coenagrionidae > Ceriagrion > Ceriagrion tenellum. The sequence continues at coordinate 17,443,550 of OY720635.1, forward strand.
GTGTAATGGATCAGACTTCCTTGGTCATGTAAATTTCGAAACGTAAAAACGAAAACATTCGAGCAGATGTTAATGTGGTACTGCCAGAGATGGAAAAAATAAAAATTGAAGGATTTTAAAATGAAAACAATGAGGTAATTATAGGAAAAATTGAAAAAAAAATCAACTGGAAACAATCCAACAGCTGTCATTCCTAGTTATATATCTTCAAAGTACATATTATGTTTGAATTATTCCATCGAATGCAATTTTAATGGGAATGCTTTTATTAATGACTGATGGTCGTGTTAATTGCTATGGAGCGACAAGTTTTTTTCCATTTTTCGTTCTCAATTTTCGACCCCAATACTAGCCAATATGTTGACAATGCCATCATAAAATTTACTAATGATTATGGAAATGTAAATTATCTTAATGGACTGGGGTGTTATGTTTCTCGTAACAAATAATGACCCTAAATGCATCAGCAGAGTATGTGATAAAAGATAAACATTACTGGTCGCAGCATTTGTGACATTAATTACTTCGTAATTGCGGTTGAGTTTATCATTATTTTGTGTGTACATTATCGACTTTGAGAGCACCAATGATGGTCGTCGATAGTAACACATGTACTCTATCCCTATTATCTTACCCCGCATGCAAAAATAGTTTATCGTCGCATGCTTCGTTTTACCTGAGTATCCCTGTTTGCGAAATCTTCCTTTGGAAATGTCAACACGGATCAATTACAAATGTGAGCTCCCGCCTTCGGTAGCATGGACCTGCGAACGCCGGTGTGTCCCAGAAATGTGATCCAATTTTCTCATTGCCTCCTTCCGCGAAAATCTGCAACCGTGAAAAAAATGGAAGCAAGTTGTTCTACGCTTGGTGAAGGATAGAAAGAAAGAAATAAAGAAAAAAAACATTTATTTTTCAGGAAAAATATCTGTAAGAGCAAAAAATAATAGTGAATGCAGTTTACAGGCGAAATAATTATTTAAAAAATTGATGATATCTATCACAGCACAAGAACGTATGTGTTCAAAACTTAAAAATGACAAAATTGTATAATAGCAAAGAAACCATAATAACATGAAAACAAATTTGACAAAAAAAGAAAGTAAATTATGTTATTCCCGGCAAAGTAAGTAATCATGGTATTTCATTTTAAATGTTTTCACAGATGTGGAGTTTTCAATTTGAGTAGGCATGTTGTTCCATACGTGGCAAGCTGTTACAAGAAATGACTTACTATAAACAGTAGTGCGATGACCTGGGAAATAAAATAGATTGGGATCAGACCTAGTGGACATTGTAGAAACTGAGGGACAACTGAGGAACAAATCATACAAGTACTTAGGTGATTTATTTTTAAACTGAACAAACAAAAAAGATCCCAGAGAGTACTCTTTACGGGATTTGACATTGAGCCACCTTAGTTGTTTATAATACGGCGTAATGTTTAGAGACCGAGGAGTAAAAGACAAGAGTGCTCGAGGCCTCCCTCCGAAGATACCGGATCTCTGCGCTACGGGGCTGTGTAGAAATCGTTCGAGATGGTACCAATCTTATAACTAAGAAGTCATATGGTAAAACAACGGACGGTTCGAGATTTCTGTTTTTTTTAACAACTCGGACGGTTACCTTAAATTTCCGATATTTTGTTCACTGCGGCTTTAACGACTTCATTCACCTTGCTCTCTTTTATTCCTGCGATATAAACTTTATGGAAAGCTGCGTGAGATTTCTAAGATTGATTAAAATGCACAAAAATCTCGAATCCTGCGTGTTTGTAACCCATGACTCCTTAGTTATGTAATCGTAATTATCTCTAACGGTCCTAGCACAAGTCCCCTGACTAGATCATTCGCTTCCTATCGCAAATTGCCCGGGTTTGTATCCCGACAGTTGCAAAGATGTGTCAAGGGTGTCATGTTTGAACCGTCTGAGATAATCCCGATCGCTTAACCAAGGGGGTCACGTAAAACAACTGAAGGTTCAAGATGGATGACTTCAGGGACTGAAATGTAGTTAATAGCGTCATTTATCGCTATGTTCAACTCCATGATCAGGGTGACATTGAGAAATACTCGAACGGGAAGGCGACGTGACATTTTTACGTGAGGTTTAATTACACCAAAATCTTGAAGAGTCCACAATTTCACCACGTGACACCTTAGCAAGCTGATCGGAACGATCTCGAATGGTTCAAACACAACACCTCAAAGGGAACATCGATCCCTAATCGGGCGGAATGTTGAAAGCGTTTCGGGTTCAATGCTACGTTTCTGTACTCCGTCCGTCGGAGAGAACGTTTAACTATGCTCTGCACCTTCGAGTGAGCTGATTCCAGTAACAGGTTTCTCACTACTTTCTTCCATTCCCTCATTTTTTGTATCTTTACCTATCCGCCGAATTAAGATATATGAATCTATTGACCACAGTTGTTCGTTGCTTCCGCCGAATAACCCACTAGCAATTCGCATTTAGACAAGAACTCAAGTTACTATTTGTTTAGCTGCGTCCAATATCTCAATGGTTTGACATCGTGGAAAATAAACAAGATTGATACTGGACCTCATGTGTGGTACAAGAATCCCGAAACTTCTCCTCATGCCTAATAGATTATTTTACTGCCAAAGTAAACCTCCAGAATTAAATATGCATAAACAGGGTGGCGATCGTCAGGGAAAACTGGGAAAACCTGGAATTGTCAGGGAATTTTGAATTTCTGGAAAAGTCAGGGAATTTTCGTAACAGTCAGGGAGAAACTGGAATAGGAAAACTAACGTCCGGCGCTGACGTGCATGGAATAAGCACCATCAATTCGTGGGGTTTTCATTTTAGAATCTTATGAGTTGTGAACCTTACTTATTTAGTTGTAAATCAGACGTACAATTTATCCCGTTTGTATATCATATTTCGATATTAACCTAGTTGTGTTAAAAATCATGCTCACAATGTATTACGCTCATCACAAGGAATCCGAGGCTATGTTGTTTGGAAAATTTTACCTCGCGTTTATTTTTAACTTCCAAAATTCAGTTCTAGAAGTAGCTGGAGCACACTAGCTTATAGTAAATGCATTCTTACAGTTCTGAAAATACGAGACGATGATTAGAAAATTTAAAGCTGCCGCAGAAAATTCATTTCTGCAGAAAAAATATTCCAATAATAGGTGACCTTTTGGCGATTGGTCAGGGAAATTGATAAATCCATCAGGGAAAAGTCAGGGAAAGGTCAGGGAATTTGAAAATTGGATATCACTAGCCAACCTGATAAAACAATGATAAATAACTGATGACTTTGAGTTCTTCTTCCTTTTTAACCTCACATAAGTCTTGACCACAAAGTAGGCAGTCTTGAAATAACACAATAGCTTTGAGTAATTACGTAATTGAGTAACGTAAACATCTAGCTCTTTTCCAATAAAGTGGTCCTTCCGCAACACTCCTGCCAAACGCCGTTGTGGCATTTCTCTGTAGTGACATGCGCAACCCAGCGTAGGATATCGTCGGGCACAATGACTCGTTCTCCGTCTTTCTTCCCTCGATGGCGACACTTCCCCAACGGACACCACTTCCGCTAGATGGTGTTTTTTTCCGAAAGGTTTCGCCTTCATTTTTTCCGGTGGGGCAAGCGCATAAAATTTCCGCCGAAATGAATAAAAAAAGAGAACGCAGCATCAATTTCTGTCTCACTAATCCCGGATGGCAGTGTCCTGAAAACACGCGTGTGGAGAAATGGACGTGCTGTTTGCTTTTTTTTTGTTTAAAATTGGTCGTTTTTTTCCGCTCCTAGTAATGAAACTTTTCGGGTGCCAATCAGTCGTTTGGAGAGCAGATACCTTCTATTCCGGCCGATTGCCCGTTGAAGGGGATTGGAACGGGGTGAATTGTTGGGGAAGGGGGAGGAGACGGTGTACATTTGATAGCGGACCGTGGGGGGGGGCGATGAGATGGGAGGGAGGGGTCTTCGTATTGCGGATGCGAACGGGGTATTGTGATTGGGGGTCAGGTCTGATCACTGAGGGGGGGGGGGGGAGCTTTAGAGGTTGGCGCCGTGTTATGACAACCGAGGGAGGAGTCCGGCTCGCGATCGAGGCGCCCTCTCTTGCGAATATTTTTGATTGCTTATTTCCCTCGCCTCACCTTCCTGCTCTGCCAATCTCCCGTCATCGAGCGCCATATTTCAGCTGGAAAAACTCCCGTTCGCCGAATCTCATCTTTGTTTAGAAACATTTCTCCAGGGATGATATTCGTGTATGCATGCATGCTAACTTAAATTTATTTACCAACAATTGGTCAAAGTGACAAAATTTCAACTTCCTCTTTTTCCATGCCATATACTGTTGGATTGTTGCGATATACTGTTGGTTGGAGCATTATTGTAAATAAAAGGTTTGCTAACATCTAAAAAGGACAGCATAGACCTGCGAAAGCATTATATTAAAACTCGTTTGGAGTGTAGGTCTCTACGGATCAGAAAGCTGGACTCACCTAGAGAGAGATAAAAGGAAACTGCAGGCCTTTGAAATGTGGTGTTGGCGCAGGATGCTTAAAGTACAATGAACGAGCAAATTGACGAACAAGCAAGTGCTAGAAATGATAAAGGAGAAGCATCAACTGTTGAAAATAAAAGAAACCAGAAAAGAGAGGCTAATAGGGCACCTGCTAAGACACTCGGAGTGGTGTACCAGCTTAATAGAAGAGTCAAAGAGGAAAAGGGGAAGGCCAAGAAAGGAGTTCTTAACGGATATAAAGGATGGATGACCTTATAAATTGGTTAAAGATCCGGCGATGGAAAAACGACCGACGACAAAATTCTGCCCACCAACCCAACATTTGAGGAGAGGAAGATACTGTTGGAAACCATTTACTTTGTTATTATGCATCTGGAATTAAAACACTTAACTATGAAAAATTTCATTGAAATGTTTGACTTGCTAGGCTAGTTCCTACATCTAAGCGTTATCTTTGGGCCCTGGGTGGAACAGAAACTCAATAAATTTAGTGCCATCAAGAGTGCCTTCGAATAACGCATTTGCGTTAAAATTTCTCGCGATGGAATTGTATATTGGCTGTCTCTTTATATATCGTGAGTTCTGAGAATTAATATCCTCAAGAATCTTGTTTTAGGATATTTTTCATCCCTGTTTTATGAATCATGGACTCATGCACTCCTCAATTTTAATTTTCTTTTTTTCCGATCTCATTCATGAAGAATGCTAAGATTCTAGATTTTTCAGGGAGAGGGCAGGGTTATGATAGCTCCTAGGGATAAAATTTGGTGATAAAAAGTCTGCAGAGGAAAGGATATGAAATCTGCTGCTCTAGGATCCAGTTGAGAGACTAATGAAATAAATGATATGATTAACCCTTAGATTTTCATGCAGTTTTTTTCTCTGCAAAACAAGTTTTCGAAGCGTTTCCGATTCATCCGGCAATTTTAGCCAAGGCATTGCAGTACTTTTCCTCAACTAAAATAATTGAAGCGGCAATATATGTGCAGTTTCAAAACGTTATAGGAGATTGCAACTCTTAACTTATAATATTATAATGGTATTGGAACGTCGCGTAGAAAATGATCTTGGGAATATTGATATAGTTACTGTTACTGTTGTTTCTGGGTTCGTACTTTGTCTCCAGCTGTTTTAATCAATACCGCAGAATTTGACTTTATCTCATTAGTTCAATGAGAAAGTGTGAGTATAGAAATAAGTAAGTTCCTTCAAGTACCTGGGAAGTATATTTACTCAGAACGGCAATTGTACAGAGGAAATTAAAAGTAGAATTGCGCAAGGAAGAGTAGCATTAGGCAAGATTAAGGAACTGGTGACATCGAGGAATGTAAGGAAAGATATAAGAAAAAGGTTCGCGAAATACTTCATATGGAACATTGTACTGTACGGATGCAAAACATGGACCTTGAAGAAGATAGAAAATAAGTACTAGGAAAGCTTTGAGATGTGGCTGTGGCGGCGAATGGAGAGAATTGGGTGGAAAGATAGAGTTTGTAATGATGAGGTGCTGAGGAGGATTGGAGAAGAAAGGAATATCTTAAGAGAAATTAAAAAGAGGAAGACTGATTGGATTGGGTATATTTTAAAGAGGAATAGTGTTCAAAAATTAATTATAGAAGGGAAAATAGAAGGAAAGAGAGGAAGAGGAAGGAGGAGGCACGGAATGATGACAGACATAAAAAAGGAAGAAGCTATGAAGAGATGAAGAGAGAGGCCCAGGACAGAATGCTGTGGAGGCAGTACCGTTGAAACCTGTCCAAGGACAGAATCACAATGATGATAATAAAAATAAATCAGAATTAGTAGGTTAATGTTGCCATTTGGGTAATTTGCCGTTTAATGTTCAAAACTATTTCATATTTGATAAGCAAATATGAAAAGGTCGCTTTTTGATTGCAAACAACATGACCAACCCTCATTGGCTTTGAGTTATTTCAAATATTGATTATTGTGCTTCTCGTGCACTCGTAGCAGATGTTAAATAATTTTTTTATTCTTTATCATTTGAAGCATTTGATTTAACTATAAGTATGTAAGCCCTATTTTGCTCTATATGTAAAGATATATCCAAGTGTACTAGCGTAGTTTCCACTTCATCCTTAGAGACTGCGAATTCTCTTGGGTTCCCTTTGGCATTGAAACGCTTGGGCGGATGCTCTAAAATACGCCTGACCTTATGAAGCGGACTTAATTTTTTCGTCTCCAAGTGCTTCCTTTTGAGTTGCTAATTCGCTCTTTGAACCGAGAGTCGAAAGGAGAATACATAAAGATTGGACCTTCCGCTCTCTCACGGAGTGGAGATGGGAGGAAAAATATAACGGGAGGGATCTGTCTCTTTGAATCGGGCAGAAATTCGAACCGTATTTGTATGTACATTCACATGCACACGCCTGCATCCAAGCGCGCACACATTCAATCGCGCGTTGCGTTGCTTGTTTGTTTGTTTGTTCGTGTGTTATCACCGGAGTCCGTGTGCGTTCGCGTCGCCGTATGAGTGTGCACGCAACCTTCCGTGATTTTCTCCTTGCTCTTTCCCAATTCAATTCCTCGAGGCGATGACATCAACTTGGTCTCCCTTCGAGGATTTATCTTCGGCTGCAAAAGCTGCGCCTTCCCACTTCCCATTCTCCTCGCCTTCTCCCCCCCCTCCTCCCCCCCCGGAGGCAACACCCTTTTCCCATCGTCCCGGACGCACATATTCGAGAGACGATTCCCTCCCACCCCCGGTGTCTTACCCTTCCTCTCCGACTCCCGCGCCAAATCCATCTTTCATCCCCTCATTCCTTCTTTCGCTTCTTCCCTCCCGTTCGTCTCCATTACCTTCCGTTTTCTCTCCCTCCTCGTACGCAATCTTTCTTCCCCTTTTTTTTATTCGCCTCTCAACCAATTGTTTTCCGCCCCCCCCCCCCCCACCCCACGCTTCCCACCTCCTCCTCCTATCCCCTTCCTAACCTCCCTTCTTCGGCTCGAACGAACCGTCATACCTAATCGATATGTTTTCTAAAAGAACTACCAATCATACTATGGTCACTAGAAACAGAACCAAGTAACCTTCTACTTCCGTCGCACAGAACCACTACATTTCATAGGTCGTTTGTCGTTCGGCCGCCTCACGACTTTGAAATTCCATTCCGATTGATGTGAGGAAATCTCGCTCGTTGGAAATTTTTCAATCTAAATTGTATGAAATTTTATGAAATGAATGTTTTCCAGAGCAGTTCAGAGTGGTCAGTATTTAATTCGCATTGACAATTTTTTTACTTTTTTTATTAGACAAAAATTGTTTTTTTTCCTCACGGTCTGTTAATTTTTTATCTTGTATTATATATCTATATATTGATTGTATTTAAACCTATATATGAGTTCAGCTGTATAATATGTACAGTTATTGTTTTTCAATGAGAGCAGCTGTTTTTGTCTTTTTCTTTATACATTGTATGCTATTAAGCTCTATTAATTTTTTTATTTGAAATAAATAATGTAATAATTTTAGGTCAGTTTATTCGGATTTTTCCCGCGTTGATTCATGTAAACAGGCACAGATTCGCTAACGTTACAGCTAGCTTTGTCAGATTCAGGACCTGACGACGTTAGCTGTAACGTCAGCGAAACTGTTGTCCGTTAACATGAATCAACGCGGAAAACACCCGAATAAACAGACCTCAATAAATCACCGCGGAAGCCTCAATACCAATATGTTTATTTGTTTATTACCTCGCTGCTATATTATTATATTATTTTATTGAATTCTTGCTCCAATGAACATGTTCCAGAGTAAAATAAATGATTACTAGCTGACCCGTGCGAATATTTCGCACAGTATGCAGCTTCTTCCTCTTTCTTCCTTCTTTCTTCCTGTTCTTCTAGCTGTTTCTTCCCATGGACAATTATATTTTATTTTCTATCTGTGTTTAAGATACATAACGTAAACGTAAACAGTAAACGGTCACACTGATTGCATGTAGAATGTACACAATCTTGCTAAACGATATGTTAAAATATGGCGCCTCTTACAGTCTTTTAAGCACATATAGTTACTTTTAAGCACGTACAGTTATGTAAACCATAGCCAAAATATTAGTTGATTATATTGTCAGCAGATGACACTGTATCATTTTTTAACAAAAACTTTAATTTTAAACCATTTGACTATTTTTCGTCAATAGCGGGGAACATACGCTTTAAAACGATGTTTGAATCATTAATTTTGATGAAGAATTAAGGGAGTTATGGCCTATCCACAAAAAAACACCTTTGAGAAATAATATATACGGATGATGATTCTATTCTATTCTCCCACCCGCCCTTGTCACCCTCGCCCTCCCTCCATTTCCCTTGTATTCCTCTCCACTCCCTTTCATTCTCATCTTCTCCATCCTCGCCCCCTCTCCACACACCCGCCTTTCTCCTCTTTTTCCTCTCTATTCTTTCACTTTTTGATTCTTTTATATTCTCTTCCTCCCCCAATCCTTACTCTCCTGACTCTCTTCCCCCCCCCTTCCCCCGCCTCTCCTCCTGCCCCTCCGCCTTCACGCAGCCCCGAGGGCAAGCCACGATAGTCGTCCCAGTCGACACCGTCTCCGGGCTCCGGGATGTGCCACCCCTCCACCCCCTCTCCACCCTAACCCCTTCCCCTCCCGCCCCCACCCACCCCCTTTCTCATCTCCCTCCACTCACGACCCACCCCGGCACCGATCGATTTTCAATGTTTTTTGCTCGAGAAGTCATGTCTTTCCTCTCTACCTTTACAGACATATGATGTAATAAACCACCATTCAAATCAATGAAATATAAACTGTATTGCATTTATGATTTAAATATCTAGATGATTCTTCTTTGTGTCCTCTTTTTTTATTAATATAAAGTTATTTTCCTGGAGATTGTAGGTCATTAATTCATGTTAAAACTGTTACTCTTTGCCAACGTTTCGCATATTTCTTTATTATGTGCACCAGCAGATCATGCAATCAAAAATAACCACTCATTTAATTTCCATGAAACAAAAGTAATAGATATAGAAACCAACCTACCCATAGGATTATTTAAAGAAATGATGCACATCACAAAAAACAAAACATCCTGCAATAAAAGAACAGACATCGCCAAATTAAGTAAAATTTATCATAATTTGATATTCTCTTCATTTATAATAATTCGATACATCACTTAATTTTATTTCGATTTTTTTAACTCCTAAATTTATAAAAATTGACCAACAAATAATAATTAGCAACAAAGGTATCAACAAAAAGTAATTCAAAAAGAACTATCTCAGGTGATAACAAAAATCACATGTATACATATTTTTTAAAAATCTAAATACCTAAATTGTAAACTGGATTCATTTGATGTACAATAAAAATATTAATTTTCATTGTAGCCCTGATGCAGCATAAATAAATATGCGAAACGTTGGCAAAAGAGTAGCAGTTTAAACATGAATTAATTACCTACAATCTCCAGGAAAATAACTTTATACCTACTTATGATTTAACGCAGATGAGTGAATCACTTAATTTTGTTTATATATATAACTTGTATGTATTCAATATTTGTGTATCATAAGGCCTCAATTTTGTTTGTTGGTTTTTTGTCTTTGTAATTACTAAAATGTATTCAGGTGTTTACAGCTGGTGCTTATGTTTACTACTAATGTTAAAACAATATCTTGGCAACCCTCTGCTGTTAAATTATCAATACAAACGAGACTGTTGATTATTGTTTGTTTTATACTCTGTAAATGTTCCAGGGGACAGAATGACCCAGAACTGAAATAAATATATGTATATATGTATGTATACATATCTACTTATATTGGTACCTCCAATCCTCATTCCCCTCAATCTTTCGTTCAATCTCTCTCTTCTCCAATCTCCTCCCTCCCGCTCCCATTCCTTCATCTCTCCTTTTTTCCTTTCAATCACATCTAGAGCTGGGCTTTAGCTTAAATTCCGCTATGTTTGCTTGCCAATATATTCATAAAGTCTCCACAAGCAGTAGAGCTGATATGGATTGATATTTCCCCCTGTTAATCAAACTTAATAATTACTTAAACCATTGAAATTCTTGATTAAACACTGCTACTTCCAATTTTAGATTAGAAGATGTCTCAAAAGGTAATTTGGGGCAGAGGAACATTGTAAAAGAGCAGTTTGTCGTCTTATCTAATAAGTATTTCAATTTGAATTCCCAACTGACCGGAACAACGATTTACCTAGGCTCTCACGACAGGTGCGTGAATAATTATTTCAATTTGACTGATCATTGTATTTGTTTTGAGAGGACAACGAATTTGGAGCGATAACCTTAAGAAAAAGGAAGAGATGATAATTCTCCATGCTTATTACCTATTCCATCCTTGGAGGAATATTTAGAAACAAAAATACTGCTATATCATATTAAACGTCATATGTATGACCAAAGTTTTGTAGTGATTATTGTAAGGTTGACGTTTTAAGGTTAAAATACGCAAAATTTTAGATCACAGTTCCTAAGATCATGTAGTCCGGAAAGAGGCGGAAGCGCCTTATTACTGGGGCAATGTGTATTTATAATTCGATCAATTCATTTTTTCATCGTGACCCACGAAACCCATGAAACAGGCTTCAGGAAATGTGTTGGAGAAAAGCAATATACGTGATTATTATGACGTGAAGGCCATAACAGACGCCCTCCGTAGAAATCAGGGATGAAAGTCGTAAAATGCTTGATAAAGCATGAAATGGAACATTTTGGAAAATTACCCTTCTCTTGCAGAAGTCGTTAAATTAGTACATATTCTGACAGCATGCAGTATTCTTCCTGAGTCTTCGAAAAACACGTCATATACCACCGCTAACACACCAGGGCCTTCTTAAGTCCTTAATAAGATCTTTGGCCGAGTATTTTCGAGCTCAACATTTAGTAATTTTCGGGGAACTGCTGTTTGGATAATTCCGCTAATGTTGTCAAAGTCAACTCTTGGAAGTTGAATATACAGCAGGTTGGCCTCTTATTTGTCAGAATATATAAAAGTGATGTTTCCCGACAGTAAAAATGACCATATTGAAGTGAAACAACTGAAAGTTACGTCACTCTTAAGCCTGAATAACACGATACTTGACCTTGTACAAGTCCGAGGATGCTAGCTACCATACTAGGACTTGTGCAAGGTCAAGTATCGTGTGATACAGACCAAGCATACCAGAAATTCTGAACTATCGCTAGCGAACTAGATGGTATCCTTGTTTTCGTAATTGGTGCGGTACTAGTTTGATACTTGCTCCCAGTAGGACCTAGTAGCCGCCGACTAACCACCATTGCTCTTTGCAATGCGGCCGTCAATTTTTTATGTCAGCGCCTCCATAGTCCCTCGTGACAATTACAATTACCCGCGATCAAATAAACAACTCAAACCTCACAATAAGACACAATGGCTTGGGTATCTGAGGCAATTGAGGTTAAGGAGCTTCAGCGGCTAAAAGCCGTCGTCTTCGTTCAAAATCATCCATTTCGGTCTTCAACCTTCTTCCGCGACAGTACTATATTAAATGTATACTAAACAGGCCTCGTGCAAGTTCAAGTATCGTGTGATAGCTCTTAGGAAGATTTCAAGCATGCTAGGTTTCGTACAAGAAATCCAGTACTCGCTAGTACTACTAGTACTAGCATCCTCGGACTTGTACAAGGTAAAGTATCGTGTGATTAAGGCTTAAGCATTGCCTCTTAAACAGTTTCATGAGTAGTCATAGTGGGAAAATGTTTGACTAATATTCACATAAACTTGACTGCATCAGGCGTCACTCTGTAGATGTAATCAATATAGGTTTCCATAGTGAAGCAAATACTTCCCTCGCCTTCTCTCCCAAAAGTTGGTATTTCCTCACGTACTCCCCATGTTACTATCGCAACAATTACTAAATAAACATAAAATAAACCTTTGTACATGATGATGCAGCAAACCTGTGACTCGCGTTGTACAAATTAAACAAATTGTATCGAAGTACCAAGTTTTCTTTTCATAATGGATACTAATATGTTCAAAATTACAGAACCACATTACATTGTTCATCAATCGAGCACAACAATACATTCTGTACAGCATTCACGTTTCTTTCTGCTCTGTTACTTCAAAATCAAACCACATTACATTGTTCATCAATCGAGCACAACAATACATTCTGCACAGCATTCACGTTGCTTTCCGCTCTGTTACTTCAAAATCAAACAGATATACCAAGTCAGGCCTTGTGATGATGATTTTATACGTCTATTCGCCGTCAACCAACCCTACCTCGTCTAGCTCTCTCTTCCACATCACTCCCGCACCGTCACACTTCTCCGCTCCTTCTTCCCTCTATCCCATTATTCCTCCTCTTCGTATTTCCGTGAACTGATAGACGGCGAGCGGTGATGTGAGAGTGGCTCTTGACTGCCGGCTTCCCACACGTATCACCTTCCGTCTCTTCTCCACCAAGTCTCGACGACAGCAGCGACATTTGAAACGTTCGACCGCTCCCGAAAATAGCGAGTATTCCGATTTCACCGTTGATGCTTGCTTCCCCTGGAAAAACCCTTACCCCAGAGACTCAATCCTTACGAGGCGGTGAGAAGCCTCTGAGTTGTTATCATCTAAATTGAGAGCTGTTTCATATTCATGTTGAACTTTCGTCCAACGAGCCTCAGCCGTCCTTGATTTTTAGAAAAGAAATGGTATAAGTCAAAATTAGCATCAGCCATTTAATTTGACGCTACCTTTGGAGGATGGTGGTGCAAAATATTTTACTGCTTTGAGCAAACAAATAGTGTTTCACAACGTTTATAATGGCCTGATTGTGAGCTGCTAGAGACTCGGAAGTTGCCTGGTAGGCTTAGTATGCTGGAAGTATTCAGAACAGATTTGTGACACAAGGAATATCATTTTCACGCTCCACTACACCTCCAGGTCCGACAGAAATGAAAAAAATGAGTGTGATATATGGCCAAACTGAGAGGTATTAAAAGTTTTCCTTTCCTTGCACAAAACTTGAGCTAAAAAAGAATGAGATTCACTCAAAACACTCCCAAAATATTCTTAAATATTCCTCCTCTCTAAAACCTTTTCGTTTACTCCTTTACATGGTTGGTTTTCTCACACCCTCCTCCACTCACCCATTAGGCGGCTCACAGAGTATTGTGCAGATGTGGATACGTAATTGAAATATGTGCCCATGATTTCAAGGACTTCTTACTAACTCTGATACCATTTTATCCAAATCGGGAAAATATTAAACTAAAACACACCTTTTTGAGACCATTTTAAGGAGTTACGAACTACTCAGTGTGAATTTAAGTTAATCGGCCTAAGAAAGCATATAATGACTGTATATTCATGAATGAGACCTCAACTTTGATATTAATGTATTGAATTTGGAAGTATTGGTGATATTGGATGACAAATTTGAGCTAGGTGCTCCATCATAAAGCCCGGGTAAACGAGACATTGAAGTAAAAATGTGATCGCTTCATTTTCATATTATTATTCATTTCAATTTCAAAATTCAGAATTTGTCTCCTTCAAAATTATGAAGTAACTAACCAGACATTCTGACAGCATGCTGTATTCTTCCTGAGTCTTCGAAAAACACGTCATATACTACCACTAACACACCAAGGCCTGCTTAAGTCCTTAATAAGATCTTTGGCCGAGTATTTTCGAGCTCAACATTCTCCTCCTTTTCAACACGAGCTCCTTTTAAATGCTTTTCATGGTCATTTTTCCCTTGATTCCACTTGCAAAATTTTTTTCCCTTCATATTCTATCAGAAACATTTAGGTAAATTTAAACCAAAAGACACATTTTGATGGCAAAGAAAAGAAAATATTTCTCCAACTCCTTATTTCCCGTGATATTTTAACTCTTATTTACTTTTTCAAAAATGCTGTCGTCATTTTGAAAATAAATACACAATAATCAGGCTACTATTTCCAGGTGTCCGGTTCAATTTTTAAATAAGGCATTTTTTAAATTTACTGATTGTGTTGACAACAAGTTTCAAGTAAAAAAGCAATTGTCATCGTCACCATTTTTCAGGTGAAAAATTGTGTGCTTTCTATTGATGAACCATTAGAATGGACCTCCTCAGCCATCTTAAAATTAGGTTCATAAACATCTATTGTAATGTAGTGTAAAGGGTTCGATTGTTTTTTTTCAGCTAGATCAGAGATAATTACTAAAAATTACTGATTTTCCCTCTATAACCTTAGCTGTCTTTTAGATCTCTAAAGTAACCTCTATTGGTTTTTTAATTTCTGTTTTTGCGAGTTTATTAATACCTTTGAATTAGTTTTTTGAAGAACACATTTTATGAATATTCCTTTGATGAATGACTTTGTCTCCTGCTGACTAAATCAATCATATCTTTTGCTCACGTGAAGAGAGACATTTCATTTTAACAGAGGGCAGTTTAATCTGCCCAGAGGTCCATTTCTCATTCCAGAGAGACGGAAAAAAGGTAAACATATTTCACGCGGAGTGCTTTTTGTCGTCTCAGCTAAAATTTATTTGCTGTAGTGAGCGGAGACGGCGTCGCTGTCTGAACTGAGGAGAACAGCGCAGGTAGCCCAGTGAAAAGAACTTAACTTTGTAATACCATTACATATTTAGACTCAGTAGAACGAGGTGAGCTTTACTCCTACTTATTAATTAAATAAAAACGTGATCGTGAAAAAATTTAATGACCAGTGTGCGTATAAAACTGAGAAAAATGTGTTTTTATCCGCCAATTGTGATAAGAATAGACGCAATAAAAGTATATCGCACGAATGTATAGTGGTGTGAAATATCACACGGCACATTTTGATTCTTAAGCGCAGTATATAGTGGTACTTTTCTTTGTCTGAACGTTAATTGCGGCGTTTTCTTTTCTTAGTTATTTTCTTCTGTTAGTAAAAGGGTAAGGAACAACCTTATAGAAGTGTCAAGATCCTGCTTACGTGGGTCGTAATTCATTGAAATACCTCGGCCCTTCAAATTTGCTCCTTGCAACCGCGTAGCAGGAATCAATGGGTGAGTTAACTGCATTAATCTGGCTTGTAAGCTTTCTTGAATTTCCTAAAGGTAATTCTAGGCAACATTCAACGAACATGTCTATCTGTACGTGCCGACTGATACGGTGTCTGATCTTTCGACATTTGTACCGTACACAATGAAAAGCTGCTCCGACCGTAGTCGGCTGGGAGGGAAATGTGACATCAGCGGGATTCGGTACTTGCCTTTCGAAAAGTTCCGCACATAGACACTTTGGAGCGCATTGGAAATCGCGCGTGGCAAATTGGAGAACTCTGTGCGCTGCATTCATTCCAGGAACCAAGCGTCACGCAATCCGCTTTGAATGGAGGCCGAATAATAACGGGATGCTTCGCGTCTCTTGCTACGAGTCTCGCGTCTCCACGAATTTCCTTCGATCCGCCTCCTTTCGCACCTGTGTCCCTTCCTCCTTATTTCATCCCCTCCTTCTCTCCCTCTTCCCTTTCTTAATTCCTCCCTCTCCTCTTTCTTCCCTTTCGTCACTCGCTCATATCATAGGAGGTGGAACTTCGTATTTTTGCTAATCTCGCATATTTCGTTACAGATATTGATATGCACTAGTTTACAGCCGATTGTTGATTTTATAGAATTTTTTTATTTATTAGAAAAGTGGTGTGCGAGGCGCGGCGGGCACCGCGCTTTCGTCATTCTTGCCTCGGAGCACCGCTTCGAAAACAAATAAAAATCGTTTAAAAATAAACATTTAGCTGTAAACTATTAATAAAATCTTTAACTAAATATGTAAGATTAGTCGATAACAACTGCATATAGTTCCGCCTCCTTTGAGCATCGGTTGCTAAGAAAATGTTGCATTGTCAAAGCAGCAATCACCTTTTTTTCTTACTGAGGTAAAAATATGAAACTTGTCAACAATGCTCTTAGGACCTTCATTAACAAAATTTTTGACATTGGTGAAGATAGTTTCCCGAGTTTTAATCTGTGAATGGATAAATTTGAAGTTTGTTTTATAAGGTTAAAAAATCCGGTGTATTTTTCGTTCATGGACTTATATGAACATGAAAAAATAACGCAAAAATTATTCAGCCATATCAGTAAACACTTAGTAAAAGGAAAAACAGAATTGTGTCTGTCTGTCTGTCTGTGAAAATTGCTTACATATTTTAGTTCTTCTTTTCGTTCAAACGCGAGTCTCCGCACTTTCAGTACTGAGAGTAGAGAGTGACAGGTGCAACCCGCCAACATTGTATCAAGGCGGGGTTTTGGTTATCCTGACGAGACGAAAACAGACAGTGGCGATTAGTTTCCTGTATCTTCCCGTCAAAGAGGAGTGTATCACGATTGGCGGGAAGTATCATTGCTGATTTTTTTATTGTCATTGCACTACTTGGAGCCCTTAACGGTTTGAAGGTGGCAGTTCATTTTTATGACAGTTGAAGGAGCTGGTGAAACGGAATAACATACTTGCGAAATGACCAAACAGTAACTCATAAAGTAATACATCAAACATGAACTAATGTGTGTTTTATTTACTTTTAAGTAAACTGTGATGAACAATGTATGGTACCTGTGAGTCAAATATATATTTGTGTACAACATTTTTGGTGAAGCAGGCGGTGCTGGTAGTATGTAGTGTAGGTTCCCTCGCATGCGTCATGGAGAACGTGTGCGAAAACTCACTTGACAGGGTGGAGATCGTCAGGGAAAACCGGGAAAACCTGGAATTGTCAGGGAATTCTGAATTTCTGGAAAAGTCAGGAAAAAGTCAGGGAACTCTCATAACAGTCAGAGAGAAACTGGAATAGGAATCCTCGTTATTTTTCTACCATTACGTTTATCGGCCAGTCTTTCCTGCCCTGTATTTCACCAACTGAATCTGAAGTCCGTCACTGACGTGCATGGAATAAGCCCCTTCAATTCGTGGAGTATTAAGTTGTGAATCATATTACATAGTTGTGAGTCTTAGTTATTTAGTTGTGAATAAAACGAACAATTTATCCCTTTTGTATATTCTCATTGCGATATTTGCTTTGTAATGTTAAAATTCTTGATCGCAATATATTGCGCTCATCACAAGGAATCCGAGGCTATGTTTTTCGGAAAATTTTAACTTGCGTTTTTTTTTTAACTTCCCAAACTCGGGTCACGAGGTAGCTGGAACACACTAGCTTATAGTAAATCATGCTTGAAGTTCAAAAAATACGAAACAATGATTAGAAAATTTAAAGATGCTGTAGAAAATTTAATTCGGCAAAATAAATAGTCTAATAACAGGAGACATTTTGGCGATATATCCGGGAAGTTGGATAATCTATCAGGAAAAAGTCAGAGAAAGGTCAGGGAATTTAAAAACTGGATATCAGTAGCCACCCTGCTTGACATCTTTTGGTGAACCTTTGAATCTCTACACCCTGCAACTGACTCCTACGTACGTGCGCATAGCCTTTTATATCCCAGCTATTTATTCTAAAATATGAATAATCTAATAAAATACCAACTAGTATTCTTTATTGAGGGTTAACTTAGCTTTATTGTGTAGTTTAATAGTAAGATGGCCAATTTAGAAATGGAATTATTTAAAAAATTTAACTAAAGCTGTCCTGTGCTTGGTTGACGTTGGCGTGGAGTGGCGTGGAGTGGCGTAAAAGTTAAACTATGGCAGGGTTCGCCCATCGTCCTTAGACGGCGCCGTCAACTTCTGGTCATTGTAAATGACTCCCCCAAATAACAATAAATAACCTCGCGAACGCCCACCATCCGCTTCCGTCACGTCTGGGAACGTGAGTCGTAAATCCGCCCTATGTGTCTGCTCCGCAAATCGCTTAAGGTAGTTTGAACGAGATAACATTTTACTTAGAAATCAGTGAAATTGGTCTCATTTGAAAGAAAAATAGCTCACCCTTCTAATGACACAAAATATTTAACTCCTTACCACATTACTTTCGGAGATATTTGCCAAAAAATACCAGCCCTCTTACATGAGAAACGGTACGTGTATGCACTCCAGAGAGACATTATTCACAAAAGGAGGTAGTTATACATACCTCCTTTCTTATATACCGACTTATATGTCGTAAAAAAAAAACTAGCAGCGTGTAGTTTTTATGTTTTCTCAACAAATTTTGAAAATTAATCATATTGTCACCATAGTAGGTTCTTGGGTATCACAAAAAACCTTCCATTTTGAAGCTATTTCAAACGCACCGCGCGAAAAAAATGAGTCAAGTTAGAGACTTATATAAAGAGATAAAGAGACATTTATTTCACCGCAAATGATATTACACAAAATACATAATTAATCAGTGAAATTAGGCACCCCTAAAGATTAACTCTTATATAGGGGTTGCCATTAAATAAAAATAAGGCAGTGCTTGGCAGTGCATATCAAAAATAATATTAAAGCAAAAATGGCTCTTATATGAGACCTCATAAGAACATATGCCCATGTACATTTGAGAAAATAAAATAACCTTTTGAAACACAAAATATAATAAAATAGAAACACAAAACAAAACAACAAGAACACAGTAATAAGGAAACAACAATCAAACATATAATCAACGCACCAGCGGAAACAAAGCGGAACAAAAGCACCAGAAAATCAATCACACAACGGTCACAAACAAAAACTCAATCTTCCTATGATTAAACAACTATCCTCTCAGTTTATTGGTAAATTCATGTTTACATTTACAACAGTGCAATTTTGTCCATAGACCCTCATACAATTTAGGAGCTAAATAATTAAAAAAATGTTTGTATGCTTCAATATGTGGTTTCGGAATATTAACAATTTGGTGGCACCTAAGATTTTTCATACAGGGACATGGTTTGTTTTTATGTCCACCACGATTGTAGAAAATGCGTAAAGTTTTATAAACATATAAATGCCGAACTGGGAGGATATTCAACCTTACAAATAGTGGGAAGGATGATTCAGTTCTGCGGGTTCTTAAAATTACCCTTAGAATTTTGTTTTGAAAAATTTTTATTGCTTTGATGTTAGAATAATAGGTGCCTCCCCAACAAGATATTCCGTATTGAATCCTAGAATTTACCAGAGCAAAATACACAGTCCTGAGTACGGAGACTGGGCATTTATATGTTAGTAGGTAAAATTTTCTCAGGGAGATGATCAGCTCTGATTTCAACTCATTAATGTGCATTTTTCAGTTACAATGATTATCTAATATCAAACCAAGGTACTTAATATGATTTATAGGATCAATTTTTAGACACTCATTACAAACTCTATCTTTTGAAGTCAAGCAAGGAGAACATTCATAGTAAACACCCTCTGATGGCACAAGAACATTTTTCAAGCCAAATAATATAAACTTAGATTTTACACTCGGAACAAAATTATTACACAAGAACCAATAATTGATTCTATTTAAATCTTTTTGCATTTGTGATACAACACCGGAGATATTAAACAATGAATAACATAATGCCGTATCATCGGCAAAAGAAGTAAGTTTTCCATGAAATGTCCCATTGCAAAAATTATTGACATAAATTAAAAACAAGATTGGTCCCAAGACGGAACCTTGAGGCACACCACATGTGAGGGACACCTCCTTACTAATACATTCGTTAATTATAACCCTTTGCGACCTTCCCGACAGGTAACTCTTGAACCAATCATTTGCAACACCTCTTATTCCCGCCTCCGACAGTCTTGATAATAAAATATTGTGATTGACAGAGTCAAAGGCTTTAGTTATATCAATAAATAAACCGCAGGTCTTATTATTTCTATTTAAGCTCTCATATATATTAGAACAGAATTGTAATAGTGCGTCCTCAGTAGATTTCTTTTTCAAAAAACCGAATTGTGCATTACTGAAATAATTATTTTTATATAAGAAATCTAATAACCTAGTTTTAACTATTTTTTCCAAAATTTTAGAAAAAACCGGAAGAAGAGAAATAGGATGATACTGCTTAATATCATTTCGATCTCCATTCTTAAAAATTGGCACAATAAGTGCGCATTTTAATCTATCTGGAAACTCACCCTTTTCCAAGCTTATAGATATTTTCATTTAATTACTTTAAATTCCGGCATAGAAAGCTACATTATTGCACCGTTAATTATGCAATATTTAATTGATGTGTCCTACAGCTGATGAAATTAAAACGTATAATTAAAATATGGTTTCTATTATGATTAGGGAACTATCTCGCTCGGACTACCTTAAAGGGTTGGCGTCACGGGGCGTGGTGGGCGGAGACACACTCGCATCGTCTTTTGCGATCTAGTTGCAGCCAAAAACGGAAAGGAACGCCATAATCTGCGTATTAATTAATCTTTATGCTTAGCGTTTAATGTGGCCAATTAATTCTTCTCACGGTGTCTAAGCCGTTGGTGAGCCCTCTCCCGTTATGGCACGGTGAAATTTCATCACCTCGTTGTGGATTTGTACGTGGTTAAGAAGCCAGCTGATTCCTTACTCATAAGCTCAGCCACCTCCATTCAACATGTTTATATTTAAATTTCTATAGGTACTGATGGAATTGGTGGAGAAAAATCGTATTTCTTTTGTCTTTGAAGCATTTTTATTTTTTTATGATGGGTATTTGTCTTCTTTGTTAGCTAAGTTCCCTGATTTTCAATTAATTGTAACTTGTTTAAGAGTCTATCATGACAAAGTTGTGTTCACTATCCAAAGAGCTTTATCGCATATAGCTCTTTAACGTCTTTGGCTTCATAACATACATATGAATATATTTTATTCCATGTCCCTGTTCTTGTCATTTAACGATACGTTCCAATAGAGCCCATTGTCAAATGTTATTTCCATTTTTTCTCATCTATACGGTTAACTGGGGTAAATTATTAAGGGCTGGAATGGAAAAGGTTTAATAAACAATCTTAAGGGAGCTCTCACGCACAGGTAAACATTGTAGCAGCATCAAGCACATTCCGTAGTCCTGGAGTTGTTTGATGTTGTGAATTAAGCATAGATTTTCAAACATCTTTTGCACTCCAGTGGTAAGACTCATCGCACATCAAGAAATGTAGAGGGCCCCGTCAATAACTTGCAAGTTGAAACGAGAAGTCAAGAGCCACTTTCTTCCCGTGACTGAATGCAAAGGACTCCGTAACTTTTCAGAATAGCTATTTTGTGTCCAAAAAGCGAAGGAAATTGCTTGTATTTGGTGCTAGTTTTAAGCTTTTCCAACTAGATGTAATAATATGCCGAATTTATTGGATATCAATGCAGACATATTTGATTCTTATTTATAAAATGATATCTAAATTACTCTTATGTATGATTTCTAAGCCTTAATTTGTTTCCCGAGGTCCTAAATATATGTTTTTACTATGTTACGAGCGGTGTAGAAATTTTACATCCCAACTAAGATCAGGATTTTGCCTACCCATAAAATAATTATTTGAAACACATCTTTTACTAACCATTATTTTAAACACCCGAGGTACTAATTATTCCCCGTAGACTCAATACATAATTAGTATCTTTTCATTTACCCTAACAATTATTACATGGTTTTAATGCTACCTTGGTTATTGTAGCATTGATTGTAGTGACTTTTGCTTTGCAGTTTCAAGTGCTAAACTTTTAGGTAATTTATCATAGACTGTAATTCTCTTTTTTTGTACGTATGTGTACTTTGGAGAGCTTTAGATTTAAGTGTAGTTGAATGTAAGTCTGTCGCTATGTCGTAGTTTTAAGCTCTATCGTTTCGAGTACTTTATATTTCATTGCACAAGCTTTGAGTGATGCAGTGTTGAGTGTTGCAGCATTAACTGTTGTATTGTTAGATTTCCATGGAAGACCCGTGTGAAAAGCCTCATTGTCATTCTAAAATTTGAAAAGCAATTGGTCAATTGAATGAGGGTAAAAAAATTCAATTCAGCTTAATACATTCAAATAGTAAAAATGTACAATAAAATTTCTTTTCTTTTCGCTCTCTCTGAAATAAAATGATGCTGCTTCACATCATAAAGGCTTCATGAAGTGGCTGAAAAAGTTACCAGAGTGACAAATGAGATGCAGGAAAAATTACCACCGAATTAGCCGCGAGACATATATATATATATTATTTTATTAAAAGCGTAAACCATATCATGATATATTTCATTTACCTTTGCCGTATTTATTTGGAAGGTTATGATTTCAAATTTACACTCTTTTTGAGCTCGGCTAGACCTCACTGCTATACGTGTATCTCACTCTGACAAATTTAATGTCATGAGCAGACAAAAACGTGCCACCGTATCGCCCCTAGGGCCTCGCGAAAGAGTCCCAAGTGTTTCCTATTGAAAAGAAACCTCATGTAAAACAGCGGTAATTCATCCTTTATTATTTGAAATTAAATGGCAACTTCAGTCTCTCTTGCTTGATTTCTCGCACCCACTGTATTAAACCCTCGCACTTCCAATAGCTGCTGGTTATGCAAAGAGCATGCATGGAAATGATCTGATGAAAATACCAGTCATTTATCCATTGTATGTATTTTCAGTTCCTTAATGCTTAACTAGTCATTTGATAAAAACAAGTGCTTCTATTTTCAAGCCACAATGTTTGAATGCGTTGGAGCTTTTGCTTTAAACACACCTGTTTATCGTCGTCATTCTTTCTATAATGTGATGATGAATATGTTGATAGATGGTATCAAGGCTTGAATCCTATTATTTCACTCACGTTTGCCTAGCAGCAGAGATCAGGAGCTCACTTGGGGATGTATATCGTTTGTGTTGTTAATGCGCGTTATCATTTGGCAAAGATATTTTTGCCTTCATTGTATTGTTTTATTCCCTGCTCTTATTATTTTGTGGAGATATTATAAGGGCCATATATTCCTTTTATTTCTGTCAACTTTTTAATTAATGTGTCAATTTTATCTATGGATTACAACCACAAAAAACTTGGGAATACTTACATTTAGTCGAAAACTTATGATTAAGAAAATAATTTGTAGAAACTTTCCTAAATTATTTATATCCCAAAATTCTTAACATGGACTTCTATTCTGGTCAGAAATCCGTAGATTGGTTTGCAGCAGTCGTTTTCTGTCTCCATTCCGCCCGATCTTGGGCCAGCCTCTTCAACTCCACTTAAGAATGGCAGCTCATATCCTCTACAATCTGTTTGACATATTCCTTTCTGGGTCTACCTCTCGCATTTTTACCCTGAACTGAGCCCTCTATAATGGTTCCTAATAGTCCCTCATGTCTTATTATGTGGTCTATCCAGGTGTCTCGTCTCTTTATCATTGTGTTCCACAGACACGGCACCTCATCAGCTCTCCGTAGTACCGCTTCATTAGTCACCCTCTCCATCCAAGGTATTTTGAGGATTCTCCGGTAGCACACATCTCAAAGGCCTATATTTTCTTTCTTCCATTCTCACCAAGTGTCCATGTCTCACTCCCGTATAGCAAAACACTCCACACAAATGTCTTAAGTAGAAGTTCTCTTAAAAGCAAATAAATGTCGCTGGAAGTTAAGAGCCTTTTCTTTTTATTAAAAGCTACTTTGGCCTGATTAATCCTGCTGATGAGATAGTTAGCATTACCTCCGTCTGTGGTTATTTTACTTCCAAGATACTTGAATTCTTGTACAGTACTGTATCGAGTCTTTGACCATTTAGCATTGATCATCTAGTTGTGAGAAGTAGCAAAAAACCTGGACTAGCCTGGTCTAAATTATCATTGGTCTAATAATTTTATGTCGTCACTGCCTTTGGCCAAAGTCCATCGTTGATGAGCAAGTCTGCCGGATGTATGTTGAAAATGTGTGACAGGTTGTTAAAGATTTCGCGCACATGTAATTACAAGTATTACATCGCGCAGCGCTACGCAGTCCCTCCAACGGATGAATACACCACGGCGCTATTATTATCACTAATTTCCTCCAACAATAGGATGCCGTATGTTCTTTTTGTCAATTTGCTTATCACTTTATGAACTTCTGTCTAATTTTCCGAACTTAATAACTCACCAACTATTTTTGATATATAAGTGACAGTATTTTTCTATTTCCGCCAAACCATTGACTATAATATTTAATATTAATTCATATTAATAAGACATTTTGTACACCCACGATGCTCATTGGAGCCTTTTTTGTGAGAAGTATGCCATCCAGTCTTACATGTGGCTCTATGCTATTCCCCAAGTGAATATGAATGTTTCAGCTGTTCTGATTAACAAACTGATATGGTCAAGCTGTAATAAATTGGAAGAGCGAATTGCCTTGAATTTGATAACAATTAATTCAAATTTCCATCTCATCAAAGGCAATAGCTTTCAAGTATGAAAGCACTAGAGGAGTGGATTGGATATTTGGGGAGGCGACCGACGGCTAAGGTCATTTGCGCCATTGGAGATAGGTTAGGGAGGAAGGGTGGATAGAAGCCCGGCGTCGGCATTAGCCTGCTCTTAACGAAAGGCGCCAAGGAGACTATGGTTTAACATCTCATCCGACAGACGGAGCATTGTACTTGAAGTTCTCTCCACAAGACACTCAAGTAGGGATCGGGTTCCTTCTGAAAATCATCCGTCTCTGCAGGGATTTGAACCCTGGCCGATAGCACTAGAGGTTTGAAGGTAGGTTTATTTTAAGTTCTCATATTTATATCGGGTAGTTTATTGCATGCGTCAGCTCTCAGTCCTTAAAGTCAACACTCCTACTCCTTACGCGTTTCCTTGGTTTTCATCATGACTCCCGACTTTTGACTGCGAGGCTAAACACAAGTGATAATATTTCTCGTAGAGGCTTTCTATCGAGAAATGATGGCCTTAGGGTGCGAAATTCAATGTTCTAGCAAAAGTGACAAAGTCGTTAAAATATTTTGGCCGATTATTTGAAATATGCCCCCAAGCGATGGAATTTAAATGATAAATTACATATACTTTTAAAACTTGGAGTATGGGGATGAGACCTCTTTCGCCCCAGTAAATTCTTTTCCCCAAAACACCAATGTTCTTGACGCTGCAAAGTAGGATCCTGTACTTCCATTATCTTGTAGAGGCTGCCGTATAGTATTGACAGCGTTCCATATGAGCCTCAACATATATAAACGGTTAAGGTTTTATTGAATGCATTTCCTGGTCCAGATGTTTCTAAAAGTATACCATAGTACTTCCAATGTATTTTTTTATCAACCAATAGTATAAAATTACCTGCATGTGACCCATCAAAGAAGCATAAAATTGCTCTTAGGGTTTAAAATCCGCATACTGTCTTTAAAACAAACATCCTGAAAGGAGCTGCGTAAATTAAAAATATTCCAATTAAGAATCAATAATGCCATTTAAATAAAACATGAGAGATAATAATAAATGAAGATTGAAGCGATACTTATTTATTATGGTACATAATGAGAGGTTGTGACCATATTTAGTAGAACCTACAAGCCGTTTAATGGTTTTCATGAGCCATATTCTTTGGATTTTTGCTAAATCTTCTGCCGTGGTAATTATATTCCTGTTGGATAATGGATCATGTAGTCACTGTACAGAGCTTTCTCCAGTTAAATGCCTGCCATAACTCCCGTGGATCCATTGCTGCTTCCATTTTAAAAACATTCTTGTTTTATATCCCTTCAACCCATCCAATACTCCGATAAATCCGGCCGATATACTCTCGGCACGTGAGAATGTGGATTCGTCTTGCGTCGTAAATGGCCCAGATGGAGTAATAAAGCTATTGATTGAAATAAACGCGAACATAACTGTTTTCCATTGCCTCCCGCGGTTTCCCCTCGCTTCCTCCCTTCTCTCCCCTCCCTCCCTCCTCCATTTCCTATCCCTCCACCACCTTTTTCCTACCATACCCATTCTTGTCATCTCAAGCATATTCCCTCACTTCCTCCTTCCATTGTCCTTCCCAAACTTTGCCATTTCTTGCCGCTCCGCGCATAAACCTCCGGAGCACTCTTCCTCCGGCCTTGTCCTCCCCCCGTCCCCAGGGCGATCGGCACAGATTTATGACTCGTGGACATGCCAGGTGTCACATTAGTCTCTCCCCTCTCTCCCAACCCCTTCCTTCCCCCTCCATACCTTCCATCTTACCCTTTCTCCTTTCTCTCTCTCTCTCTCTCCTTGCGCCACCTCCTTTACACCCTCTTTCTCTTGCTTGCCTTTCTCCAGAGAAAAATTCTTCCCCCCGACTCATTCTTTAAGGCCGGCTTCATAGGCCGGCGGCGGCGGAAGTGGTGGTACTCAGCCAATAAGGGTACTTCTTTAGAAATCATGACGTCAGACCGATGAGCTGTGCTATGATAGCTACCGGGGGATGCAAATATTCACACTGGTTGAACTCTGTGGCGGCGGAAGCTGGCCGAGTAGCGGGAAAACCCACTGCCTTTCGAAAATGAATCCTCTTTGGATGATTAACGAGCCCTTCTATTTCAGTAAAAGATTATTTACGCGATGCATATGATGTTTACGATATATTTAAGATGTTAAGAGTATAATGTATAATGGCTTGAGAAAATATGATCTGTTATCCAACAAAAATAGCCTTCCTTAAGGTTATATAGCTTCATTAAATATAGTGGATAACTTCCGAAAGCTACTAGCGTTAACCAGAGAGTGGCTTAAATCAGCCAATTGACAAATATTAAGGCAAAGTATTAGTTATCCATTCTTGATGCCGCAAACTCGGGGAGAATATTTTCAGATTGTGGCTATTGTATTGCATGTTCGGGCAGTGGAGCTGATCACGCATAAATGCTGATATGACATTGCCTAACGAGTTAAACAACGACCAAATTATGTGACTCGCTCGAATGTAAGGATCCAAGCACAATATTATTCTTGAATTGGGTTACAAGGCTTTTTCTCAACTTATTTCAATAAATATGTGATTCAAAATAAGGCATTGCACGTTAGCGTGACGAATATAGTTATAGTAAAACCACTGCCATCAAATAAACAATAATAGTTAATTACCTACTAGTCTTTAACCAATTCATTCATTAAATCGCACGAATCATACTCAAGAGTAAAAAAATGTTGCTTTTTCTGATGACATGTAAATACAGCAGTGTCAGTGTTATTGTACACCTACCACCTTTCATTTGTTTTCTCGCCGCCGACCTATGAAGGGTCCACCGCCACCCGTCCGCGGCGAAAGCCATCGTGATACCCACCGCCGCCGATCTATGAAGCTGGCCTAAACCGTGCGCCGGTTCTCGGGGTAGTCCCGCACCAGCGCATGACCTCCGAGAAAACTCTATAGTACTCTATACTCCAATAGTATTCTCGCTGGTCATGACCAGGGTCGGCGACAGGGCCACGTTCCTCCGTGGCCTCCATCCTCCAACACTTCCTTCCCCAACACCCTGGCCTCAAGTTGTCTTCTTCCGGACACTCGTTCGGCGCTTGTTTCTCGCTTTGAATCCAACCTTCTCCGTCCTAGTCGTCTCGAGACATGTCGTGAAAAGGGTTGCTTACTCTCGAAGTATTTATTCCAGGAATTATCCATTCCAAACATTGAGGCAGATGGCGCGGGCAAGGATTTAAAAAAATGTACTTAGCTACCTTTCACCACATTGTGTGTCGCAAATTTCTATGACCTATCATGTTGGCAAATTATGACTAATTAGTTTTGCAAGAAAATATGTTGCAATCATGTCTGCTTTTGGCGTTTTTGGTGATACAAAAAGTTTGTCACGTTACTACACTTGACAGATAAGTCAACACGGAAACTTGTTTATAAAGATCTAAGAAGTCAAATTTCAGTTTATGTTGTAGCTCAATATCTCTGAAGTACATAACATTTTCTCTGTTAAATCTCAAATTGTGTTTGCAATGAGTCAGTTAAACGCTGCAGATAAGTCTTCCCTCGCTAGAGAAACATATTTCAATACTTGTTCTTTTCTTGCACCATTCCCAAAATTAACAAAACTTCACAAAAAAGCATTTAAAGAGAAGCTGTCTGGACGTATACCTTTTTCATTGGTGAAGGTATAAACACCTCAAGTGCCGAACAGCGGATCAGCCACGCCCACTGCGCAAGCTCATTTGTTGGCTAGCATAACGAGCCCCATTGTTCCTCATATGTTGAGACGGATGCTTTTCCAAAGTAAATTTACCCATTATTAAGTCATAATTACAACTCCCATTAATGTGTATTCTTTTAATTTGAGTAGCATTAATGTCGCCGTATTACTCCATATTAAAAAGCACTAATATTGCCATTTGGTCTCAATGGAAACAGCTCTTCCTCTAGAGTTGAGTTAGTATTATCTTATACCATTTTTCCGCTGTTCAAAAGCACTTGATTATATTTGCTAATTAAATGCAAAATATTAATCGCAGTTTCATCAATAAATGACGTGCGTTACTTCTAATATTTCAGATAGTAGAAGATCGTACTGAAGTCGTTAATCTCAGGTTTTCCTACATATATTAACTTTTGCGCGTAAATAAATACTCTATAAAACTATCCGAGAGATAGCCAATCGTCTTTCTGAATAAAAGGTTGAGGCTATTTCCAAAAAAAACCATGAGTTGGGAAAGTTATAAAAGGTTCGTCATATTTCTGGAGTCTTCCGAGGAATCTGAAAGGTTATCACCCCTTGTGGTAATGAACTATGCTGAAGACCGTTTCCTCTAACAAAACCTATCCTAGGTCTTTTGTTTTGAACATATGGAGAAATAACCCAAAAAGTATATTGATTCGTGAACCACTATCCTTCGACTAGCTGATTGCAAATTTTGTCAAAATCCGAGACCAGCCAATTGCATTCTTCCTTTGTTAACGTGACTGTGTGCAACATGTTATCCTCGATTTCTTCCCTCAGCCCACACTGTTCTAGTCTTTGCAAAATTCACACTATAAACTACTTCCTCACGCCTGTTTTTATCGAATTCTTAGAGAAATTACAACGTCCACCTATTTATTTGCGAGCTGGTGCAGGGGTGTGAGACTAGATACGCTTTTGGCAAAAAACCTGTCTCTTCAACAACTCCTGGGTACGTGACGTATGTGAAGAAAAGACCAGCCGTATAGCTCGTAAATTTTGCTTAATTTCATCTCCCATATATAAATGACTTGCTTTGCTCATTTTTTCAAAACGCAAGAGTAAGGGTTTCCGAAAGAAGAAAACATCGCTAATATTTAAATTAACGATTGCCAATGAACCGAATATCTACTTTTCTTCCCTATCTGATAGGAAGTAAGCACTGCGCAACCCAGTAAAATAGCTCCAAGACCAAAATTTGTGAAGCTTTTGGGATATATTTCGCAATAATCAGAATGTTAACTTCACAAATATGATCACGTCGGACGATAAAATCCTCTTTATCGGTTCCCACCAGCCACACATGTGAATACCTCGTGTTATTTTAAGTAATATTACTCAAAGATTCAAACAAACCCCCAATCACCGCTATCGACTCACCGTCCACTCACGGTTGCCTTGGTGACCTGGGTCGTGACTCACCGACGACACAATCGGGCAATGCCTTCCTCTAGTTCCTTCTCCGCCCCATGTTTTTTCTTCCTTGAATTCAGGAAGGAAATCGGAGAGGACGCCAGGTTTGCTTTATTTTTTGTTCTCGTTATCATTTCTCTTTTTATCCTCTCCAATAGAGACGGGAGACGTTTTGAGGTTCTCGTTGTCGTGTATGTGTTTTCCTCGATGGGTTGGTGTTTGAGTAGAAGGAGTAGATCAAGTCGAAGTCTTCAAAGGAAGCAGGGAAGGAAGGGAGTCGCTGTCCCGACGATAATAGGATTGGAGCATTCGGAGAGAATTGGAGGGAGAGAATTTTCCTCAAAGCAATTTCTGCTGTCGCCGTCGGCTCTCGTCAACAAAGTGGAGCGAGCGATTTAGCGTGGAAGGGGTGGTGCGGGGGTGCAGGAGGGGAAGGGATGGGCGTGGATCCTCCCCCTTCGCCACCCCACAGGCTTTAAAAGGGGAGGCTGGCTGGAATCACCATACCAACCACCCTCACCTCCATAATAAAGGACGCCCAGATGCTTAAATTGTCATTGCATTTGTCTGTGACAGAGAGCGCTAACACATTGCAGATGAGCGAGCTCAAATAAATGACTGGGAAATTGGCGAAGAAATTTTGCCGGCGCTCAGCCAATTATTTCTGCCCTCTGTGAATTTCGTCCGAAAGGAAAAAAATGATGCTCGAAGATTTCGTTCTTTTTTATCTGATTTTGCTCCTAAATGGAAGTGGATTACTTCCGAAAGGAATGTTCGTTCGAAAAGGAATGAGACAGGTCCAATGCTTATGTGATCATATGTAGGAGGAAAGGGATCGGTAGAAGGAGAGGAACTTGAAGGGTGAGAGAAATGTCTAACGTTGACGGGAACTCTAACATGATCTTATCCAAAAGGATTACTCCACTAAGTTTACGTCCCTGTGACATACTCAAGTGCTTTTCAGGCAATGCTCTTCGGCACGTATGGAATTGAATTGGTTTCCCCTAGCAGCTTAGGAAGCGTTTGAGTGTGTTCTTTTTCATGTACTGAAAGTGGCTGCCTCAACTCATTTGAATAAATGTCCCAAGTAAATGACTGTTCTACTTTACCTTTTAAAATACTTTGGGGTGTAGTGCATCATACTTTTATCTGTACAAAACGCCAGCCGATATTAAGTTTCAAACTCTACTCAGGCTGTTCGGTCATAGTTCGAGATAGCAGAATGAATGTCCGATGAAGCTCTTAAGACTATACACCTTGCGTTTAACGAATCAAATTGATGACTGCCTAGGAATTATTCTGCGGGCAATACTGATAGAATACATTAACGTACTCATTTATGACCATATTATAAGCCACTTAATCCTATTATTCCCCTTTTGAAGTCCGCTTATGTTAGTTAGCCTATTAGCCTCTTTTTCCCTAAGCGATTTGCTAGCTTTCGGTAAATTACGCTGTTAATTAGTTTCAACTAATCTGCTGACGCAAAAAATTGCGCGTAAAAAACAAGGTTTGCTCTAAAAGCTACCACTTCCAATCGCTAAGATAGTAAAAACTCACGAATTTTATCAAATCATCCTTGCTTTTTGCACCTTGATCAATGCTTAACGAAGTTTTTGGTAATGCATGGAGTATATGCATGTATGTCATCGCATGATTCTTGCAATCAGTGTAGGAATGATTTATGGCATCGAACACATTTAATAAGTGCTCACTCTTGGTTGCGAAGGAGGTTATTTTTTTGCTGGAATATTATCGCAATGGAATACCAAGGAACAAATGACGGCTGAAGTGATGAGTAAATTACTCACGATCGTGATTAAATACCTAAGCCCTAAGAGACCTAATTTCAATATGGGATACACTTACAAACTTCTAAAAACATCTTGCCCAAAACCAGATGATCCGGACACATATTCAAGACCTATGTACGACGGACTAAAAACTACAGCAAGCACTTCAGAAATGAAAAAGCCTATTTCAATTCTGGATGGTGAGATTGTCCTCTTAGAATATGAGTTTATGAGGACGACATCCGGGGAAGCCTACTGCTTCTACGACATTACTCCGAAGAAGCCTTCTTGCAGTTGACATGAAATCAAAGAGTAATGGCTGATTGGAAACCAAATTGTTTCATTGCATATTTTCATTATTGATTTTGAACAACGATAAATCAGATTCACAATTCGCAGTGGTACATTGATGACTAGGTACTAGAATTCAGTGGTACTAGAATTTATTAGGAACCACGCGCAAGAGAGGATACTGTAGGATCTGAGTCTTTCCCGGCGAATGCTTAGAATGAAGAGTTCTTGAGTTTCCAGCCGGGCAATGGTGTTACACTGCACCCAAGGAACCTTGGGTTCAGTTTAACACCATTACCCGGCTCAAAACCCGAAAACTATTCATTAGGAGAGACGATACTGGCTTCTATTTAATAAGAATTTATAACATATTAATCATAAAATTATTTAAGACACATTACCATCAGGAAAATTAATATATAAGATGATGGCTCTAGCCGGATCGCTCTTTCAAATAAAAAAAGAGGAGAAAAAAAACCATTGAAAATCGAATCTCGATGCTACGTAACGACAAGATCGGGAAAATAGAAAGATGGCTCTGTGCGTCAGTGGATGCTGTAAATTATTCTTAGAAAAAATAGGCCCAACTTAATTGAGACCACGAACCTTTGCCGGTCCTCTCCCAATATTTTTATATCAGGCAGGAGTGGGAAGGATAAATTTGTTTTTCCTTGACATGAGCTGGAGAAAAACAAAGCCTTCAGAACAAGTGAAACTTTATGTCATAACTAAATTGTAGTCTTTAGGACCAGATGATGCTACCCACTACGAGCCAGAAGTCAAAAAATTTTGTGTACATATCCCC
Organism: Ceriagrion tenellum; assembly: GCA_963169105.1. Taxonomy (NCBI): domain Eukaryota; kingdom Metazoa; phylum Arthropoda; class Insecta; order Odonata; family Coenagrionidae; genus Ceriagrion; species Ceriagrion tenellum. The sequence goes on from OY720635.1 coordinate 17,476,365, forward strand.
ATTTGGAGACTCAACTACAATTTCCCGTTTTACTTGAAGAAGATTGAACTCCCCTCATATCTCCTCACCTAACCTTTTTTAATGGATTGGCAGTGATAAATTTGTTTCTGAGATAATCTTAATATCACTTTTATATTGACTTTAAGTACAAAATATCTTTCATTATTATTTTATTTTACATTGCCACTGACAAAGGGTATAAATTCGTTACAATTCAGAGCCTGTTATTTTGTAAACACTTGGGAAGCTTTTCGAAATGTCGCTAACTTAATTCAAACAATTTTATGATTTAAAACTCGGACGAGTTCTGGGCTGGGATAAAAGTGTTGTAATCTGGCTTGGAATGATGATATTTTGTTCAGGTGGTATCTGGTCCAGGTAGATAAAGCTGGCTAAGCAAAATTCCAATCAAAGCATGACGCTGAAGCTAAAGGTTTTCTTGGGAACGCTTGGTTTTCATGAGCCTACTTGTAAATAGTTGAAACTCTCAGTCACTCGGCGAGCACATTGTTGCAAATAAAATTTCAAGGTTGTCGAAAGGGTTTCCATTGAAAGAAAAGTAGTGGTATAAACTGATGGAACTTCAGACTCTAACGCTACAATTAGTTATTGGTAAATCAATTCTCTATGTTTTATGCATTAAATTTAAGAAACGTACAGTTTCTTGTACCTATCTGTTCGACAGAGTATCTCTCTTATTTTATCGCATCTGTCAGACCTAGAAATGTAGTGAGCAGTCATGATAATATTCTCTTTGTCGCTCGGAAAATATCAGTTCTAAATTTCTGAAGCAACCAAAGCCTAGAGTGTATCCTCCGAGTCTCTATGGGCTCCCACCTTAATCCCTCTAAAAGTTGTGAGACACTATATGCATGCTCGTAGCAGTTTTTAACAAAGCGCGCTGCTTTCCTTAGTATATAATCAATTTTTTTGGTTAAATCTATTTGACCAGGGTCGCAAATGCTTGCGGCGTATTCGAGGAGTGGCCTAACCAGCGGTTTCGGGTATCTACACCCGCGGGGTAACTACCTCCGGCTCGGCAGGAAGCTTTCGCTTATATCCGAGCGTGGAAGGTAGTGGGAGAAGAGACAGGGATGGGAAGGGAAAGTAAGCGAGCCACAGCCCCTTCGAGGTCGACACCAATGAGGCGGATTGAAGTCAAAAGGACCTCAATTGGACCTCCCCGAAGTGCTCGTATTAGTTTGGTTACCCAAACAACTGAGACGAGTGGCCGTCGGTCTCGCTTTCGCGAAAGGACGTACCGCACATCTTTGAGAACCGGAAGAGCCCATTGCCCAAAACATTGGGATTAGGTATCTCCCTGGCTCACTTTCAGGGTTGACGCCGTGCAGTCTGCCGGAGTACGTCCTCGAGTCGGGGACCACATGGAGGGTCAATTCGGACCGATTCTGGTCAAAGCGTGGGTACATCCCTTCTCTCAGTAGTCCTCGTCAACCCATTGTGGCCTAACCAGAGCGAAGTAGCATCTATATTTGACTATTTGACTTCTTCATCCGAGGACCTTCCTATTATACGTTTAACAAAACCTAGTTTCTTTAATGCTGCGCCACATATGTTCTGTATGTTTAATCCCCACGATATATCAGAAGTTAAGGTAGTGTCCAATTTACAATAGAGTTTTCAATCATGTTGCTCTTTAATCTGGGGCCTATGCTGTCATGACTCGCCCAGGGCACGAGGTGAGAAATCCTCGGTCCCCGTCGGCGTCTGCTCACGCTCAATAAGTGTTTTCCTTCTCAATTACGACCGTGTTATGTCGCGTTCTCATTGTTGATGTAAAGTAGCTTCAAACACTTATCACCAGAGATGCCACCTGCAATACCTTCAGATTGAATATCAAGGATCATAAATCAACGTCCACGGGAGATTCTGAGCTAAAATATATCGTTGTGATTTATATTCATGAAGAATATAGAAAAAAATTACAAAAATTCAAGATCAGTGCCTTAGAGATAATTAAATTCGCTTTTCTCCATTTGTCAATATGTACTTACACACCCTCACTCATTTGAATATACATACATTCCCACATGTATCGCTATGACGTTAATCAAACTTATGCCCGTATTCATAGTCGTATTTCTGGGGGTTACCTGGGTATCCCCTAGCCAGGTAACACCTAGGGATCCCCTAAGCTGAGCGATTCATAAACCTTACCTGGGTAACACCCAACCAGGGGACTCCTGGGTAAGAGATTTGGCAACAATCCCGCAGAAAAATATATATTAACGGTTCCACTGAATGGTTTCGATGTTTTCGATGCTCATTTTTCACCGTAACCAAGCATGCTATAAACAATAATATAGTATACTGGTACACGATGTTGGTTAAAAATGATCTAAGAAATATGAGAGATTGTTTACAATATTACTTAAATATTTATGTAATGTGAATGGTGAGGAATACGAGGGTGGTTCAATAAGTACCCGTGTTTGTAAACAGAAGACGTTACTATGGAAAGTTGTTGATATTATCGTGCACTGCCATTAATACAGTAGTATCAATTCGTCCCACGCGTGGGCAGCAGTACTGCGTTAGGGGAGCTTTGGGTAAGCTTCATGCCTTACCCAGGAAATCTACAGCCTGGGGGAGGGTTAGGGGACTGCAGTCCCCTGACTAACAACTATGAATTCCATTTCTGAGCCAAGGGGTTCCCCCTCACCTGGGGGACACCCAGGTAACGACTATGAATACGGCCCTTATTGTATCAAATCCCAAACAATTAACCGTGCATTGCTGCAAAATCTGTTTCATTTAGAAACTGAACTTAATATGTATACTATATATGCAAAAAAGTATTGATACTTTCATTGATTTATAGTTAAACTAGCTACAAAACATGACTGTTTTCGACAAAAAAGTGTCATCTTCAGGTGAAAATCTCCCTACAAGAAGGGCGCTGAACACTTTTGATTTTTGTTTTTCAAATACTGTTATTATTTTATACTCTGCGGAACGTCCCCAATACGATTTTATGCATAAGGGCCTTTAACACTAGAACCGCTGAGTTTTGGTAACCCCCTCAAACGGTATGAGATCATATCGCTATTTGTGTCAATACTCACTGAATAGGTTAAACTATCAGTCACCCGGCGAGCACATTGTTGCAAATAAGATTTCAAGGTTGTCGAAAGGGTTTCCATTGAAAGAAAACTAGTGGCATAAACTGATGGAACTTCAGAACCTCGAAAAACCTAAATGGAAATAATGTTTTTTTGTGACAGTGTAACTCGGATAATGCTTCGTACGAATAAAATAAATAAAAAAGTAGGCCAACTTTTTATTAATTTTATCTGCAACCTGATAATTAATATTTCCATAATAATTATAAAAGAATTGCACCACCACTAATTATGTAATACGATCAACAGATCTATATTCCTTTACGAGACAAAAATGTCCCATCCACGGTTTGAGGTATTTCTAGTTTTTTTCTCGGAAACCACGAGTCAAAGGATGAATATTATTTTCCACTGCAAACAAATCCATAAATAATTAATAGTCAAATACACAAATTTTTACGAAAAATATCAATACAGCTCATCAAAATTTGTAATGGGACAAAAATGTCCCGTCCGCGATTTTAGTGTTAATTTGCAGCACAGCTGAAATGACACCGTTAGGTCGACACTAGAGGTAGCATGTAACTTATTTAATAGAAATCCAGTGAAAATGTACGTAGTCTTTTCTCTATCAATTTAAAACATCATTTCTATATTATGAATCCAGAAACTTTCGAACATCAAGTTTCATATTATTCTCGGGAAAGTTTTTACCAATAAAATGTGATGAGGAAATACGCGGTTGGAACATCATAATTGCTGGAGAATGAAATATCTGCATTCGAGCGCAGTTATGATTCGCCGAACCATAATCTTATTATGAATCGTCTCCGAAACTTCATCTATTCAATAATCCCTGCCGGCATAACGCTTCGTTTCATATGAGCCACCCTCACCGCCCTTCTTGCGAATGTTAATGGTGATGCCTTTGAGAGACTGCAGCCCGACGGGAGGGTTAAATAAGGTGATGGATAGGTAGGTCAATTGAATATTCCCCGTAATGGCTGTGCTTCAGGTGCAATTACGCCCAGTGAAACACACAGTAAAGCACGCGTTGCTCCGAAACCGGAGTTGACGAAAACTAGAGCCTAATGATCAACCGGTGAGTTTTAAACGGTGCAAAATTATATGCTGAGGCAAGAGGTGAACGACTTCTGTAAATTTTCTATCTTTCAGAGGTCATACAACAGTTCATTTTGCAGTTTTGTGTTGTTATAAAAGTCAAAATTGTATTTAAATGATTAATTAAACCATTAAGCCGTGTTTATAAATTATTTAACTTGTGATATAGTAATTCTAAGATCTTATGAAAATTTTCATTAAATATTTTCGAAACCCTTGGTAGTGATTCGTATCAAGTACGATTGTGTAAATTGATTTTAATATCTAAATTTTTGGTTGGTGCATTCATCTCTGGTTGAAGATCTTCTGTTTTCTGTCAGGGATGTTGCTTATATTAATTTAATACGGTATACCTTTAGGACATGGTAAAACATCTGTCTTGTTAAAAAACTCATACCCTGGATGTGGCCGAAAAGGAATGGTTTTTCTTCAAGCAAAAGATTTACTGTAATTTAAAGATGTTTTGAACACCTAGGCCCTTATTTTTTTATATTACCACATGCTCTGAAAACTTATCAAAATGTGTTCAGATCCCTTAATAAAGTCAAGTTATGGCTGCTTGCTTTTAAAAATGAGGATTTCTTTACTGTGGGTTTGATGTAAAAATATTATAATTATCTCTAATATTTTAAATTTTTAATTCTATTAAAGCTACTAACAGCTCTCATAATACAATGTATAGGCTAATATTGTATGAAAAGGAAAACGTTTAAATCAACACCTTAAATTTTCGACACTTTGAAATTTTTGTCCTGTCCAGTGTACAGATTGAGATATATGAGATGGCAATACGTCATCAAACTGAAGCCTGACAACCGAAAAAAACAGCCATATTGTTTAAACCTACTCTCTCCTTACTTTCCTATGAAAAGCACGACGGAATGGACGAATTACCGGATATAAAGTAAGAATATCAACATTTGTTTGAAATTTAATGCAAATAACTCATTAATCATACATTGGCTGCTTAGTTCCATGGATTATACTCGATTTTACCCTAGTTTTCCGTGGGAATGCGGATTATTTTTTAATTAAATAAATAAACAATAAGTGCGAGGAGAATACACATTAGAGAAGCTAGGGCCTGCTGATGTCTAGAAAGTGATTGATTTAATACATAGTAAATTTTGTAGAATTAGTGCGTCACCCTGCAAGCGCTATAGGAAGATGAGGGTCAACGAAGATAGCGGACTGCCTTCAGCTTCTAGCATTGGCCAGCATAGCTAGTTCCCTCTACATATACCTCAATGAGTGTACATGTGCACTAAATATCTATCCATCCCTTGGATCCCATGGTTTTGGATGTAGCTGCGAGTATCACCTCTAGTGGGAAATGCGTCAACTTTTGAGAGTGAAGAAGAACTTTGTCCCGAAGACGCCTCCTGTAACGCAGGAAAAACGTCAACTACAGATTAAACACGCAACTATAACTGAGCCATTGGATCCAATTATTCAAACAACTGCGGAATCTATCGCTATATGTCTATCTAAAGATAATTCGGGGTCATGGGTCACTGCATTCCACTCCTCAAAGCATACATGATTCCTCCAGAAACTTCTCCCGTAATATACCTGTCCGACCCCCACGGGAATGATATGAAGATGCTTTTACAATGCCAGTTGATATCTTTACTTACTGGAACTCTTGGTCAGGTTTTTTTGTATCATTGTCAGCAGCCGAGGTTTTATGCATCTCTTCGGTGGTTGAATTTAAGCGAGGATTTTTCTCGCGGCTACTGCAAAATCCTCGTCGGGATTAACGTGACCCATGAGTACGCCAGCTTCCATACCTTCACGAATGATGGTGAGCACAGGAATTTTTTTTAAATCGGGCAGGAAAGCAAAACCCTTATTTTTTTCCTCCAAAGCCTCTCTTTTCTTTCCCTCCGTATGTATTTGCCTTAAATAATCCCGAATGGGAAACTGAGATGGCACCGCTCGATAAATCGCATTCCTCGCGTTCGATATGGTCCCGAGGCGAGCCCGCAGCAGCAGCGCCACCCTTCGGCAGTTCCGCGAAACGGACTGCTCCTTGTTTTTTAGGCCGACGAGAATGAGCTCCGACTCATCCCTATTCCTCTTTTTCTTCTTCTATCTTTCCGCCGCTGACTCTTCTCTCTCGTGTCGCACGTTTCTGGAAAAGAACGAAGGGTTAAAGAGAGGAGGAGGAAGAACGAGTGGGGAAGTGGGGGATTCGGGGAAGCGAGGAGAGTATAAATCAAGGAGAGTTGTTTGGAACTGAAGCTAAACGAGAGATGATGCACAGAAATCGAAGCTTACGGCGACTCGCAAAAAACAGAGGAAAACGCCCTTTTAAAGGCCTTTATGGCTATGTGACTTCGCGCGCAGCCTACGAACACAGTTTTAGACGGCTGTAAACAACCCATTTTGGAACAAGTTGTACCACTGCCAAAGAAATGAAAGACATAGTTCCAACTTTACCTTCGTTGCATAACGCTTTAGAGTACAGCTGAAGGACAAGAGTAAATGATTAGTACTTTTGGGTCCATTGGTGCTTGAACAGCCCTGAGTAACAAGTGCGCTGGCATCATCAAGCGACTAACGGTGAATTTGATCACTGTTGATTGATGAAATAATTTTTAAAAGTTTTATTTTGCTTTTAAAAATATATTTCACTGAACACTTTTCGGTCATATCTGTATAGTCATAAAAATGGGCTTAAAAACTTGATCAAATTTGTGAGTGCAATGTTAACAGTCGGGTGAAAAACAGTCGGAGATGATTATAGGCGTATTATGGTGCAGAGGCATGGGTGATGAGGAAAGAGGAGGCAGTTGGAGGCATTTGAGGAGTGGTAGGGAGAGGGTGCGATGAACATCAACGAGAAAGTGATGATTTGTGTCACGACAGATGCAGTAGGGTGTGTGCAGACGAAATAACGTTCTTTTCAGTTTTCCTATGTGATGAACTCAATTATTCAATTCAATGAATTATATTACATTTAATAATTATCTCAGTAGAAAAAGACAAAGAGTTTTCGTCCGTCAACGAGAAAGTAGTTGAGACGGTGGGAATAGGCTTTGTGATTGGGATTGAAAGAAAACGGATAAATGCCGAACTGTAGAAATTATCATGTTGGAAACCAACGTAATAACAGCTGTAAAAGAGTGGTATACTTGTTTACATTTCCATCTAAACCTACCTCATCGTCGAAACACATCCAAGAAATTGTGTCGTTTGTTTATGTTGTATTTGCTATGCTATACAAATATTCTCTGCAGTTGCTCATCACATCACAAAAGCCCAATGAATAAAATGGCGCAGGAAAAATAATAGGGAATATGAAGATGGCCTGGCGAGACTATCCGAAGGCATATTATTTGATTTCTCCTGTTACCGTGCTGAACATGCTCGGTCATAAGGTTCAGTGCTCTTGTAAATATTTATGTCAGTCGGATAGTTAATGATCAGACGACGAGAAAATTTTGCATTGAATTAATAGGACAACAGTTGTCGGATCAACATCCCTAACCAAGTGGAAAATTGAGTTGAACAATCATGGGGAAGTCCTCCGTCTCTAAACCCCGGTGTTACTCTAAATTTGGGTGCGAGGTGAAATTCAAGTCGTTCAGATTCTCTTGTTCGTGCTATTCTTGAACGTTTATTTCTCAATGCTCACTTTGTATTAAAAAAAGACATTAACCGTAACCCTGCTATGCTTCAATTGTTCTGTGCAGCTTTTCTATCCCATTAATTACTTGAGGGTAAGGATATTTGAAAAGCAAGTTCTTTTTTAAGATCCTGTAGTTCGATTCCATTTCAGTTTCCTTGGTGAGATTTTCTCCGGTTTCCTCTTGCTCTGACCTCACTATAAATCAATGCAAATACGTTCCCTCAGGCATACCTCATCTGCATAGGGTGACCCTCATTGGAACTACTAATGCCTAAGTTTCTGATAATCGTTGTACGGTTTCACGTATTACGAAACTCAGACAAAATCTATAGCACCGGTGTCTCTATAGTGTTGCCAAAAATACTTTATTCGGTCCTACAATTTGATTGGTTAAAAGGTTTAACAGCCTTCTCTATATAGTAGCCAGCGAATACCAGTCATCCCTGTTGAAGTTACTTCATGATTTCAATGACCTCGCAAATCACTCTTATATAGTATATATCTGCTTTTCCACGATGTCACTTTAACGTTTCCTAGTGCAACCCTGTGACCACGTAACAACCAGGCATGTCCGGTGATGGCTGAAAGTCGGAATTATTTCTTCTTTGGTCCTTTATCGTGTTATTTCATTGTGAGCTGCACATATCTGCCTGTTCTCTGATGTAAATGTTCTCACAGGAGCACCTTATCTCAAGGATGCCTTCGTGTAAATGACGTGAAAGATGTTCTTTGGCTTTGATATGATGTCTCTGGTCTTCTTGAATTCCGTGAACTTGTGTTTCATAGTTATGTATTATACTACATTTTGATTGGTTAAAAGGTTTAACAGCCTTCTCTATGTAGTAGTCGGTGAATACCAATCATCCCTGTTGAAGTTACTTCATGAGGTTAAATTTTAAGCAATAAGTTTCCCCAAATACTTTGATCATAAAGAAACCTACCACTGAAAAACTCGTATTCGAAATTTTTCATGGGCATGAGTTAATTTGAAGACCAACCCAACCGTTCCTTGACTGTTTGCCTACCAGAAACGTTTTGTAGTGAGAGCATCTTCCTATTATTTTAATTTTCATGATACAAGATGGTTTTTCATAATTTGTTTTTACTAACTTGTACTCCGTAAAAATACCTCTACAACCTATGTGTCATAAGTATCTGAATTAACTCCTCGTCTGGCGCGACCCAAATGGTTCTCTTAACTTGTCTTTGCGTCGCATGATTAAACCGCTTTCCTTTCCTCCGACACCTTGGAGGAAGAGTGAGAAATGTCTTTAAAATTGTTCATCGAGCATAAAAGAAATGGACTCTATAGTCTTTCGAATTTTTCCGTCACTCTTATGCCATTCTATTTAACGTGTCAGCAAGAACATAAAACTTTTTTTTGCATGTGGAAACAAGTGGCTGGCAACTTAGAGAGTTAAAAAGAAGTAGATGCTAGCTGATCCTCAGAGCCTTGTGTTTCATTTGATATGCTCATTTGACCTTTAGTGTAAAAACGTTAGGCGTGTTATCAAAGGTATGTATATATTTCTTTTTGCCGTTATAAGATGAACCGAACCCATTTACCTCCAAAGAATATTTGTTTCCGCATTGATGCCGTACCTACAATAGCATCATTATTACATTCAGATGAATATTTTGTTACCGATTTGGTATTTTACATATTTATTTCTACTTTATCACTGTTTGTTGTTGCAGGATCGGAGGTTCGTTCATTATTTGCGAAACTGCAGCTTATCATAAAGAAAATCAAAATGATAAAATAAGCCATATAATGAAGCCCCACGAAATGCATTTTAGATTTACCTTCGCCTATTAGTTTACTTCGAGCTTTCTGACAAAGAATTGAAGCGAACAAAATCATGAAACAGAAATATTCACTGTGGCTATGGAAAAATAATCTCATCAAATTGCAAACTAGAGGAACATTTTTCCATGTCGCCCAATTATTTCATTCCGTTGCGGAGAGTTTCTTTTTATTCTTTGATGCTCCAGACGCAAGTTAATATTTCGATATTGGCTTTCCAATTATCCACTCCAGAGAAACCGCAAAAATATTTTGCAATGCATAAAAATGTACTTGGTGCATTAATGATACAATATTCCGTCCGGACCGATTTGAAAAGCTCGTGCATTATACATGGAAATCATCAATTCCCTGCACTCGAAGCAATCACATTGAGGAAGAAATTCAGGGATGGTGCGATTTCTGCCGGGGTTTTATGCTGTGGTGTACGAGTAAGGGGTAAAAACGTTCTGGAATGGCGTGGAATTCAGTCTGGTCTGCATATTTTATGTATGTCGACCTTTCATCTTACGATACGGAAGCGAAATTACTATGGGTGCAGAACATCGGTCTTCTACATTACTATAATAATTAAGAAATAGGTCGATAAACTTGCAAAGCAAATGAGCCAATGAAAATTAAAATCAGTCCTTTTTAGCGTACTTATCTGCCGTTAATGCTAAAAAACGCTCTATTTTGTGCATTTTATGTTCCTCTTTCGTTCTGGGTTCTGCAATCATTATTGCTCCTTACAATGAAAGCACCGATTAAAACTCGAATGCCCTCACGTCCTTCCTCACCCCTTCCCTTCCCCTTACAGGCATTCAGCCCTCGACAAGGAAAATGATTCTCTCTCTCTCTCTTCTGGAGTCGTAATAAAGGATCTCTGCTCTTCTCGAGTCTCCAATCATAAAAATTCACATTTTATGTTTTCGTCATCTTTTGGGGTATTTTTAACTTTAATTGTCAAAATGTCTTCTTTGTCACTTTCCCGCAAAATCTGGCACCCCTTCCTGAAAGAATCCGATGTTAATTGGATATAATTATCGATTTTAGTATCTCGTTGTGTCCGGGCCATTATTAAAAGCTTGTCCCTTCAAATTTGTACTCTTTGGATCTTTTTTTCGACAAATATACTTTTGGTCCTTCTGTATAAAGTTATCACGAGGCATTCCAAAGGTTTGGGTAAGAGTTCTAGCAGCAGACGAGATTTTTCGGTGGATTCCTGGTCCGCGGCATAAGTGCAGTGCGGAGGGAAATTCAAGTGGCACCACGATCATTTCCCAAAACATTTCTATTTCCAACCTACCCATCGAATTTTAAAGGCGCAAATTGCTTCACTTATCGTCGTCGTCGTCCCTACGATTTACCAGCTTTTTAAGGATATGTCTGGTTGCAATCATGATGAGACATTTTGAACTTCCTGCCGATTAAGTGGGCTTTAGTTAAATCCTACTAAAATGGTAATAGAATAGGTTCTCGGCTATAACATTCAGTAGATATTTATTCAAATGAAATAACAGGCGTTTAAGGACAACCTTGAGGGCAATCTTACAGAGTAGCATTGATAAAACTAAATCTGTATGACCTATGCAAGCCATTCAGCATGAATTTCTACAATAAAATTGGGTCTTCCTTTGAACGTATTTAAAATTGAGTCCCATTCTTAAATTATAAAGGAGGCTGGAGGAGCAGTCATAGGCCTTTGTGTGCACATTTTAATAATAAGTTAAGTGAGTCGAAAAATTCCTGGACAGCATTTCATGTAATTACATTTATTCATGCGTTTGATATCACCATAGAGGCAAATGTGGAAATTTATTATTTAGAAATAGTTTTCTTAACGAAAAGTATGCTATAACTAGAGTTTTTGGCGTTCCCTTCAAAATTTAAACAAAATTACATTGAAATTAGTACCCATAATTAATTTTATAATTTTCAGAAGGTACAATACAAATTTTACAATATGGATACTAATGTTAAATTCTTCAACAAGGTGACGCCTGATGTCATCAAGTCTCAGTTAAAATATTGTTTTCGATTATTGGGCTTCACGTGGCATGATAATATTTCTTATCAGCGGTATAAATAATTAGAAATATTTAGTTTTGCTTTTAGAAGAAAATCTGTACCTATGTACTCAAATTATTACGAACATATGTCATTTGACATAAGACAACGTGTCATTATAGCATTTAATCACCGAAGAACCCAATCGGTGGGATGTTTTTTTTCAGTGCCATCTACAAATATCGCAAATAAGAACGCATGGGGATGTAAATTTTTATGCAAACCCGCAAATAAACAATAAATGCTCCAACCACGATAAGACGCAGCCTAACAATGCCGGGGGTAATTGCTCATGAAGTCCTTCCACGACGACGTTTGAGCGAAGAAAGTGAGCCAAGAGACGAGAAAGGGAGAATTTGGATTAAGGAGACTTTGTTCGCAGAGAGGTTGCTTTTTTGTAGAAAAGGTGGCTGAGGGGAGAGAAAGAGGGGGGAAAAGAGAAGAGAAAAGAATGATGGTCGCCGCAGGAATAAGTCAGAGGCCTCACTCGCTGCCTTCCAGACTCTTCGAGGTGGAACCATAATGGAATCGACGAGCCTTTGACTTCCTTCATGCAAACCCTTGCCCTCAGTTTCAGCGTAATAATTTTGGTTCATGAGCTCCAGACGGAATAAAATCACAATTCACAAGTTGAATAATTCCTCTCTGTTCTTGGCATTTCGTTCTATTCTGAGTACCGAATCTGAACATTATGTCGTGATTTTTTTGCAAAGAATTTGCTTTTGACGTCCATAAAGGGGTGGAAGATTGAAGATAAGTTTTTCTCCGGCAATTTATTTACTCTCACGCATTGCTTATATTCCTATTCCGTACATATATATATATATATATATATATATATATATATATATATATATATATATATATACACACACACACACATTTCGCACAGTGGGATTGACACCAAACTGTTCATTTTCTCAACCTTCCCATCGATCAAGAAAGTGGCAGGAAGGAAATGTACATTCTACAGATAATAATCTAGTATTTTGCCCATGCAATTAGGGTACTGTTTACAAAACGTTTCAAATGTAAAAACATACATAGAGATAAAAATTTTCCAATTGCCCTTGACTTATTTTTATATTGCCCCATATCACCAGAAATATTCCAAGAAAGGCCTAAGTAAGGTTAAAAAATACTTAGTCATCCAGTTATACCCTTGAATTTGTATTAGAAGTCAGAATAAAGCGCTGTAATGTAAATCTGGATTTTCTCAGCTAGGACACGTACTTGCTTACAAGGGGCATTTGAACCTGTTGCAGATGTAACCGTACACATCTATACAGAATTTTTGATGGGAATTCAAATTTTATTGCGAACGAACTACAGATACCATTTAGAGACGTACTTGTCTTATATATATCGGAATAATTCAAGAAATGCCTCCAATTTGCATCGATGATATTTTGTCCTGTAAGCTTCTTTGGAATTATTGGTTTTGCCTTACAGTTCATCGTTTAACTTCATCTTCAATAGAATTTTTCAAAGCAGAGTTTAAATAGTATTTATCAAAAGGACTTTTAGTATTAGTAAAAGGACTATTTAATTATTATTCTTATATTAGTGGATTTTTGGCATTGCCCTTCAGTTCGAAAAAATTTGAGTTCTCGTGAGCATCACCGGCCAATTCAACAACGAAACCGGGTAATGCAAGGATTTAAATTCCTTTGAAGTCATGACTTAAAAAAAACACACGCCAATGTAAATTACAAATATCCTGATTCGCATCTCCACAATTTTATTGTATAGGGAGAACGTTAACACAGATCAAAACACATCTCGATTTATTTTATTTCGCGTAAGTAAACAGTATCAGTGCATTGACGGAAAGAATTTTAAGAGCCACAGGGATTGAAGTCGGCTGCGGAGGCATTTGGTGAGGTACATAGGAGCAAAACGGTGTGGGTATAGAGAAGGAGGAAAGTCTGTGGTTAAAAACTACGATTAAATATGGCATCGGTCGTCACAGTGCGCTAGGTGGAAGGTTTTTAATGGTATGTGAAGCATGCACACACATATATAAACATGTGCGTTCGTTTGTGCGTGCGCGAAAGACGATTGACCGACTCGATGGAGGACGTGGAAAAGCGTGTAGTGCACAGAGAGTGAGCATTCTCCTAAAAGGGAAAGGGACGCTGTCCGCCGCTACAATATGAGGAGAGAATAGGATACACTACGACGCTATGAAATCGAGGAAAGAGGGGGAGGATGAAGGGAGTAAGAATATGAGCGGCAAGGGAGATAGAGGAGGGAGAGAATGGAGAGAGGAAAAAAAGAGGTTGGGATTTTGTTTGGATGCAATGGCAGCCGACGTTTTTAAAATCTCGCAAGGGAATAGGACGGAAGAGACGGGGAGGGCTCGCCGCCTCTATATCGCTCCCATGCCCTTCTTCCCTCGCCTCGCTTCAGAGCTCGCTGCCCGAGATTGGAAAAGTTTAAAAAAAAGCGGAAGAGCATAGAGGGGAAGATAGAAGAAACGACAACCCCCGCCCGCCTGCGTCGCACGCATGGCTTGCTCCGCGCTTTCAAATGCTCCCGCAGCGCGGCGCGTCGTTCGTCGCATCTCCCTTCCGCGCGCGCAAAAAAGCGCGTCCCGATAATGGCCGCGCGTCACATTCTCCCGTAATGCCGCCCTAAGTAGAGACAGAGTCGCGCTCGAAATCGATTGTCGCGAAAATAGAAAATATCTCGAACGCTTGTTCACGACGCACCGTTCGAACGCGTAGAGGCGGAAGAGATATGCGCCGAACCGAGAAATCCAGAGTGAGTTAAATACTCTATGCTTTCCGTCTTCATTCCACGTCGAATTATGTATTGATTCAGAGAGAACCTCTTGCATTTAAAATAATCGAATTTGGGTCTCCTAAATGCTCATAAATAAAAAATAATATGTTCGAAAAAGAATATTATTTTAACTTTTGAGGGAAAGAAAACTCGCGAGTACAGAGAAGCTGACAGACATTGGTTTTGTATCATAATGAATCCCATAAATCCTTTTACAAAGCTTATTTTTGTTTAATTTTCCAAAGAGGTTTATTAGATACAATGTGCTCAGTAACTGTCGCGATCATTCTCGGAAGCCAATTGATCAATTAAAAGCATACTACTAAGGAAACATTCTCATTAGGCCGATGTCTCCTTCGTTTCACAGTTTTTTCTGTGCATAAAGGGAAAGTAAGAAACCAGCTTGATCTTCTTTCCCGGATACTTAGGCAGCTAATCTTTGAATTTCGTGAATCCCTCTTGAGGGTTCTGATGTGTGAAATGGTACTTGCTTCAATTATTTATAGCTCAAATGGGGATTATGAATTCAACCATCGGAGACAGCAGTGATGATAGTAAATTTAAAAGCTAAAGTAATTATCTATGTGTTTTCTAATTAAATAAATTAGAATATTTCTAAAAATGTGATCGGTAAAAATATTGTGCAATGAATGTGAGTTAAAACTTGGTGTCTTATACATCGGCACTTGGCTTGAGGAGTTACGGAAAAACCTGGATCTGAAAAAAGAACCCAGAAGGTGTTCAGAACTTCAATGGCTGTTGAGTTCAAAACTTCAACGACTAAACTACCTCTGTGCATTAATTCATGTTCTCGATTAAACAGTGATGCGCTCTAATCCGCCTTTCAAATTTGGAAACCTGATGCGGCTTAAGTGTTAGTTTGACATCATCGCTCACAGTTTTGTGATGTAAATTATGGGCATGAAGCAATATTTACTGTATATCATTTCTGCTAAATGCACCTGATAGAAAACACTTTATTTTTATATTATTTGAAAAGTTATTCCGACGGTTTAGAAAGAGGTTTTTTTGTGTTCTTCAAAATCATATGTATTTTGTAATGACATGCATTAAAAAGGAAACGATAACTGGCATACAATGGTAATTCTCTACCCTTTGAATTAGAGGTTTGAGTTAAAGTCAAACGCCATAAGGTTTTATGAATAAATTTCTGAATTGGGATTTTTTTATATAAACATGTAAATCATTTTTATTAATTAGAAGTGGACCCCCCCATCAAGCATAGCGGAATTTGATTAATTGCATAACAGATGGCTTTCATTACCTTATTTTTTATGCGTATTTTATGATACGTAAAATTTGTGAATATCGTCATTTGAAATTCTTGGACATAGGTTTTTGGTGCTGAAAAATACAAAATCGGTGGAGTAGGAATTGTTTTAATTAAATTAGAATCACTTGTTCTAGCACTTAGTCATAAATTGTCTCAATTCTTTAGTGTACTATACTGAGTCGTCTGTTATCCCATATAGGATACTCTAAACCAACATAATATCTTCGTCTAACTGCTTGTTTGATTACCTTTCCTTCGACTAAACCATGTCTCCAAATATTAAGCATGCTATTCTCAACAATCCTTTCTTTATGATAAAACCTAATTTATGTTCCGATCGATTCATCGTGGGCCTTATATATTTTGCCTATATATTCACTTGAGCCTTAGCCATATCAGTACTGTTGTTCGGCAAGAGAATGGCTCACCAAAGACCCTTAGTTGAGCAATTGAGCAATTTTAGGAATATTATTTTTTCCAAATTTTCACGAATGCGAAAAGAAAACAAAATTCGCATGAGAAAAGATAATCTTTGATACATTTACTTACGCTTGGCGGTTGTCTCCACGAAATATACCAAGATCTTAACTGTCAAAAGAAAAAGCAACTGCAACCAAAGAAAACGAACTCAATACGTGAATTACCTTTTGGCAATTTCCGAACAGACAAAAAAACTAACGGATAGACAAACTTTGTTTTTTATACTTATTAAAAAATGTAGCGAAAGTCGAAAAGTATTCAGCCCTAGGTGTACCTAATTCAAGAACTGGTGATATACATACATATATTTATTTAAGTTCTGGGACATTCTGTCCCCTGGAAATATTTACAGAGTATAAAACAAACAATAATAAACAGTCTCGTTTCTACTGATAATTTAACAGCAGAGGGTTGCCAAGACGTTGTTTAAACATTAGTAATAAACGTTAGCACCAGCTGTTAACAGTTGAACACATTTTAATAATTACACAGACAAAAAACGAACCAACTAAAATAAGGCCTTATGATATACAAATATTGAATACATATAAGTAATAAATACAAACAAAATTAAATGATTCACTCATCTGCGTTAAATCATAAATGCAATTTTATATTTCATTGATTTGCATGGTGGTTTATTACATTATATGTGTGTACAGGCGATTCTTGAACAAATTTATATTCGTTGATGCCCTTATGTCTTTCAGTAAGGCATTCCATAGCCTACAAGAAGTTACATAAAAAGAACTACCGTACACAGTAGCACGAAAATTAGGGATTAACAATAGCTCTGTGTTGAATGATAATAAAATTATTTATCCATTATATCAACTGTACAAACACAACTATAAGGCATAACAAAGGATAAATTATGGATCCCTTTAGGCTTTTCCTGTATTTGGGATACCTCAAAAAAACAATTTATCAGTAAGAATAAACTCGATGTGAAATATACTGAGACAAAATATGTAATATAAGTATAAAATGAAAAGGATAACAATTTTAAAATCTCAATTTTTATCGTCAATCTTTTCCGCATATTAATGTTAAAAATAATTTTCGAATGCTAGTACCTGGGAAACTTTGTGTTGATTAGTGATATCGATGAGGTCAGCGAATATATCGCAGAAAAATGGGGGAAATGGACGGAGAGCTGAGTGTGGATTCGATTGAGAGGGGGCGCAGTCGGCAAGGATGCGGGAAGTTTGCGGTTTGTGGCGGGGAGGGACGAGCCTCCCTTCCCGCGACCTTCCCATAACCCATCGCGCTCAAAAACCCACCTTCTCGCCCTCCCTTCGAACCCTTCGACCGAAAGAGAAGACAGCCCTTCCCTCTCCACTCCAGCCGCTCCATTTCCTATCAATTGCAGGGATGAGGTCGTCGTCCCGCGAATGCCCCTTCCTCTCCACGGCTTTCTTTTCCCTCAGGAGAGCTATATCGCCAATGCCCCCCAGGCCCCTCATACCGCCCCTGGCCCCTCATATTCCGCATATTCCCCAATCGAGGGAGAGAAGAGACAAAAGGGAGGACCAACCGAATACTCACGCACTCACGAGCCGAACGAAGATTATTTCTCTTCCTCTCCGATCGAAGAAAGGACGCTCCCTCCTTCTATCTCCACACTCTCGTTCAATACTGTTTTTCTTCCTTTTGCCCGCGGGATTTCCATGAAAGAAACGTGAGCTTACGATTACGGTCGAGCCTAAAATGAAGATGCTTCGTCATCATTCGCCATCAATCCGAATATTGGTTTGCCCCACCTCTCATATCCGCCCATTTCTCATATAACCGATTCATTTCTTCATTAGTATCCAGTTTGATTCCCTAAACCTGCCTAAGAAATTCCATCATACGTTAATTATTAATTTCTTCGTTATTACTTTTTGTATGTTGTCATATCGCTGAATCATTCAAATGATTAAGTTGTCGCAAAGTTTTCATGACACACGTTTTATCTTCAACCTTATATCTTCATTTATAATTTTCACTAACTGTTTGATCTCAATAGGTATTTATCATTATTTTAGCATTTTGTACATGTTTTTGCTTGGGGTTCAGTATAAGTAAATATACTTCTAAAACAGTGTTACATTTCCTTTTTGGCCACAATTGTTCATTTGAAATTATTGTTTTTCGCTATTGGCTCCGCGAGTATTATTCCTTCGTTTAGATCTCTACTCCAAATTGCTAGGTCCCTGGGGCACTTGAAGTTTTTCATCTAAGTTTATAATCTTTAGTCTCTCGGACTTATGGTTCCCTGCAGTACACCAAATGTACTTTCCCTTCTTTCTTTGCCTCTTTCCACTTATTATTTCCAGCGCTGAGACATTGAAATTTTTGATATACATATATTTTTTGTTCATATTTTACTAAATGTGTAACTTTTTAAATTCATGTTCATGAAATTCATTTTATCTTAGGCAATTCAAGTCACATATTTCGTTCCCTTGGACTCACCTCATGGTATAACGCTGGTTTCGCCTCATTTTAGCATCTCACCATCTATCATCAAAAGCTATTTTTAGTCTGCCCAGGATCTTTTAGTCTGCCTCATCAGACCTGGAAGAAAAGCGCAAAAAAAAATACATTGGAAAGTTGGGAATTGAGTCAGCAAACGTATCTCGGATGTCGGAGCTGGATTTTAGGACCGGGACGAGCGGTATACAATTTGGCTAACATACTCCCTTGAATTCAAGTATTACCATCTCTTCTCGTTTCCATAGGAATAGAGCGCATTTTTCCCAACTTGTCTCCTTTAACGCGGTTGACTTTGGCTACGTACATCACCCC
The DNA here is from genome assembly GCA_963169105.1 of Ceriagrion tenellum. NCBI lineage: Eukaryota > Metazoa > Arthropoda > Insecta > Odonata > Coenagrionidae > Ceriagrion > Ceriagrion tenellum. Next base: position 17,495,414 of record OY720635.1, read on the forward strand.
AAGTTTCCGTATTAGCGCAACTATTCTCCAGCTTCAGACGTCTCCTTATGATTCTCAAATTTCACTCTTCTTCCTCTCCTCAACAGTTGGGTTGGTGGGCAGCATTTTGTCCCCTTTGTCTTTCCATTGCCAGATCCTTAACCACTCTATAAGGTCTTTTATCCTTTATATCCGTCAAGAACTCCTTTCTTGGTCTTCCCGTTTTCCTCTTTGCCTCCATCCTACCTTCAATTAAGATGGTACACCACTTTGAGTGTCTTAGCAGGTGCCCTATAAGCCTTTCTTTTCTGTTTTCTATTATTCTCAACAGTTGACGCTTCTCCTTTATCGTTTCTAGCACTTGCTCGTTCGTCAATTCGTTCGTCCATTGTACTTTAAGTATCCTGCGCCAAAACCATATTTCAAAGGCCTGCAGTTTCTTGTAATCTCTCTCTAAAAGAGTCCAGCTTTCTGATCCGTAGAGACCTACACTCCAAACGAAAGTTTTAACGTAATGCTTTCGCAGGTCTATGGTGGCTTTTTTAGATGTTAGAAAACCTTTTTTTTTAACAAGAATGCTTTCTTGGCCTGCACCATTCTAGCACTGATATCTTTACTGCTCCGTCCATCAGAAGATATCACACTACCAAGGTATGTGAAGCTTTAGATCTGGGTGAGCCCCTCTCCGTCCAGTTTTATTTCTGTCTCCTCCTCTCCATTTTTTGTACATTTCATAACCCTTGTTTTCGCTTTATTGATCTTCATCTTACAGTTATTTCTCAACAGTCTGTCCAGTAGCTTTAAATAAGCCTCCATATCATGCTAATTTCCAGTCACCAAAGCGATATTATCTTTATTGAATTATACAGTTTTTCATTAATGCTTACTGCATGAATATTCTTTTCTCTGTGCTCTTTCAGAGCCTCCTCGATATAGATGTTGAATAGCAGTGGTGACAAACCACATCCCTGTCTCACTGCTTTAGCGATCTTTGCTTCAAGTTTCTTTTTTCCTATTAGTGCTCTCTGGTTCTTATATTGCTGGAGTACCATTCTTCTTTCTCTAAAATCTACTTTAAGGTCTTTTAGAGCTCTAAACAGAATATTCCAGTTAACATTATCAAAAGCTTTTTCCACATCGATAAACGCGATCACTAATGGTTTGTTTACTTTCAAGGCTTTTTCGATAATTTCGACATCATAAACCTCGAATTTATATTTTTTTTGTATCCATTGTGTTTCTTTTCTACTTCTTTCAGCCTCTGCGTCATTCGTCCTCCAAAGCTGCCCTTCTATTCCCCCGACAGCGACCCTCCCACTCTCGTAGGCCATGGCTACCCCAGGAATGAGCTCTCCTTTTCCCATATGGGATAACCACCCTATTTCCTTACCCCCCTTGAGTTTTCTCTCAACGTTAGCGACACTCGACGAAGGAGCTCGAGGCCCAACCGACCCTTGGGATGTGATACTGGCAAGTGCCCACCGAGTCCTTATCTCACTCGCCCGTTCCTCCCTCCCCCCGTGTTGGTAACTCTATGTCTTCCTTCCCTTCTCCCTAGCCTCTTCTCCCTCTCTTCAATACTCATGGAGATGCGCACGGTTGAATGGATTGAATGCGTCCCCCATGAAGAGAAGAGCTCTGAAGAAGAATATTTTTCCGCCGATACGAGAGAGAAAGAGAGGGTCAGGGGAAAACGGAAGAATTGATTTGACTCGCGGCGTCGGTGGGAATACATAAAACTTGGGAAGGTGGGTGGATGAGATGAAATAGCAGCGAAAACAGCCTTTAGCGATGCAAAGCAATCAATAGCAGGAAACGATTTGAACGCTTCCGCAAAGAAGTATTATTCCCTTTTTAGAGTGTATTAAAACCTGAAAGGCGAGTGCCATTAAATTATCGTATTATCATTGTTTAAATGTTAATAAACTAGATAAATGTATTTATTATTTTATTTCGATGAACGTCATTTTATTGTTATCGCGTTTCCAAAATTCACACTTAATTCTTCTTCATTTATTTAACTGCGATTATCATCATTTGGTTTCCATTAATAACAAGCTCCTGTGGTAAACCTTATATATCCAAAGAATTTATCATTGAGTAGAGTAGGAATTGAGAGCTATCATAGAAATTCTTTGCTTTCTCCTGAGCAGAAATATTTCACGTTATCAGATGAGTTGCACGTTTCTTAAGTTTTTAAGTTGCACGTTTCTTAAGTACTGAGGTATTGTTACACATAGCGCACCTTTATTTCACCTTTCAATTATAGAAAAACTTCGTAGAAGAATCCTCCATCGATGAATGTTGCGATTCTTCCAACCGTCGTTTAAAATATTTTCTTTATTTCTTCGCTAACCGTGTATGAACTGGCAGTTTAGCACGAAAAACGTAATAGATACAAAAAGGAATCGAGAAAACAATGCAAAGTGTGAATTATAAATAAACTTAATTTTTCTTCAGAATAAAAATAATATTTCAATCCTATTTATGTGATGGCGGACGTGTACAGCCTAAAGGCGTTGGGATTTCAAAGAAATTTCAGGGTGATAATCCCCAAAATTGTTAAAATTACATTTCAAAAGATAGCTTAATGTGTATATAATATAACGGCCGTAAAAAAACGCGTTAAACGCTGTTATATCTATGGGATTTTCTGTAAAAATATTGCTACAGATAATTGGCCACCGTCGTGATTGTAACTGCTCTGAATGCCATTATTTCCTCGGGGGATCTCTGCAATCCTTGTCATTTTCCCTCTCTTGCTTCATTCATCAAATTTCTATTTTTTATTCACATCCGCAGCAGCTTTTGTGATCATTTGTGACGGATTTTCTCCCCGCCGAAAACTCCAAATCATTCGTAGTTTACTAGGAGAAACATTAGCATATTATTTCTAAGTCACCAAGGACAAACAAATAACAAGATGTTTACATCTCCAATACCAGTGACGTAGCCTCCTAATTACTATTATATACCTAAAATAAGCCATGATAAGGCGTTTAGTTTATTAAGGTACAAGGAAGAATCACATATTCCTGGAGAGATTTACATAAATACTCCTTTTTTTACTTTCTCAAAAAATATGTTCCATGACTGGATATTCGGCTTTAGGGATCATTAAGGTAGTTTGAGCGAAATATTATTTTACTTAGAAATCAATGAATTTGATCTCATTTTAAAGAAAAATATCTCACCCTTCTAATGACATCAAAAATTCAACTCCTTACCACATTACTTTCGGGGATATTTGCCAAAAAATATCAGCCCTTTTACATGGGAAATGGTACGTGTATGCACCCCAGAGAAACATTACTTACAAAATGAGGAATTTTTAACACTTGGATGTCGTAAAAAACTAACAGCTTGTCATTTGTATGTTTTCTCAACTATCTTTGAAAATTATCATATTGTCACCGTAGAAGGTTCTTGGGTATTACAAAAAACCTTCCGTTTTGAAGGAGTTCCAAACGCACCAGGAGAAAAAATTGGTCAAGTTGAAAGACTTATTTAGATATTTTCATTTGATTACTTACAATTTCTGTCATATAAAACTATATTATTTCGCCATTAATAATGCAATATTTAATTAATGTGTCCTGCAACTGGTGAAATTAAAACGTGTAATTCGTATATGGTCTCTATTATGACTAGGTAACTATCTCGCTCGGACTACCTCAAATACATTATACCAAGAGGATACACTCAATGTCTTGTTATTGGCCAGTAACCCTTTGCGTTTGTGTTGATATACGTGTGCAAAAACATGCGTCTATGGAAAATGCGGGAATATGCTCGTTTCTACTTCACCTGCGTGATGCGAGGGAGAGGAAAAAATAACAATATTTCCATGGGAGAGTGAGTCCGTCGAGAGAAAAGTGGGACACCTCGATTCGATTGATCGTCTCTGCCGGAAATGAAAAATTCTTGCTCGTGAAAAGCGTCAGCTGGAGACGAGGAAGATACGGAATATGGGAGAGAATGGGAGGTGGACATTTCTGCCACGAATGTGGGTTGCCGTGGAAAAGGACACTCCCTTTGGAGGGAAGACCCACTCGGTGGATGCGACAGCCGAGAGAGGAGAGAGGCTGGTATTCTTGTTGCCCGGTGAAAGACGCCGTGGGTGCGAATGGAAGAGCAGTCGATCCACTCGGGCATGTGGTGTGGGCGTGCCACCACCGAGTTCTAGTCCCGAGAGGGAGAAAAAGATGAAAAGGTTGGCTCTTAGAATTGAGAAAATAAATGCTTTTTTTAAGAAATACTTTAGCATAAATCAAAATTCGACTCGCTAATGACTGTCTCGTTCTAGCAGCATCATTTTGTGTTTAAGATGGTGAGGAACTAGCGCTCAGGTTTATACCAAAGTAAGGAAATTCACCATGAATGATCAGGGTATCCAGCACTCAGGAAAACCGGGAAGACAATCTCAGGGAATTTTATTTTCACTGGAAATCTCAGGGAAATATCGAATTGACTCTGGAATTTTATGTGGTGTCAATATATAAAACAGCAACCGGAAGCAATGTACCTTTTTCGGCAAGTTGCTAAGTCAAATTTCCCTTGCGTTGTCGCGCTTTGCATTCATGTAATCACCGAAAGTAGGTTCAATGTTTTCTGTATGGTACATTGTGTTCTTATTGATCATTGTCTGTAAATCAGTGGCGTAAAGAACGTGACTTTATCGAGCAAGTTGCGAAGTCAAATTTCCCTTGCGTTGTCGCATTTAGCAAGATGAGGAAAAAAGTCAATTCCTTCAGTTTTTAAGTTGTTGATCATTTTATATCAATGCTATTCATAGCAAAGTCTGGCTGTAATATAAGCTTGTTCCTGAAAGCCAGCATGACAATGTTTAAATCTAAGAAAGGGTGATGATGTAATTTTCTCTCAAACTATTTTAAAGTTTTGTGTCTATTTTCTCCTAAATATGCTAGTTTAAAAATAATCCTTACATTTAATTACCAAAAAGACATACCAAACATTCTCTTATTATTAACGAGAAAAAATCAATATTTCCTCTGGAAAAATAAAAAGTATGTCTGAAAAACCTGAAAATCTCAGGGAATTTTCAAATGCCCAGCTGCTGGACACCCTGATGATCCATTTGCCTTGACTGATGTTCGAACCTGGGTTTCAGAAAATCTGTTCGCGTGTTGCATCTTGCTTGCATTAAATAGTTACTGAGTGAAAGTTCAGTTGAGAGCATCAGCTAAGGGGTTCATCAGGTTGGTGTGGAGGGTAGATCTGTTCCAATTCTAAAGACCCAGGTTCGGATCCGGGTAAAAGCGGAAGAGTAGCATTTTAATTCTTTTCCTAATTTGGCTTCCACGTGCAGTTTACTCTCAGTATAGTGCTCTGTTTGACAGATAGAAAAATATAACGGTGGCTTTGCATATTTAAGTTAGTTTCTGTGAAAGTAGTTAGCATAGCGATATATCCGTGTGTACCGTCAACCGGAGTGAATCCGGTACAGTTTTTGAAAATGTTTAGGTCTCTAGTACAGACTTTTTTTAGTTATTCAATTAAATTTCTCTTGAGGAAACTAAATCTATCAAATAATGATTTCATGTTTGGAGAATAGCAATCCTACCGCTAATACTAAGAAAAAAGTAAACTTTTACTATCTTCAACCCTCGAAGTGACAACTCGTAGACATTGCTTATCTTTCAGCTCAATACCCTGCTTCAGCAGTACATCAAATTCAATGCATCATATCCACCCCTCTACTTACTCTATTTAAACCATGTATAGAATAAGAGAATTTCAAAACATACTTTTGATTTCTCAGCGGATTATTACCCTCAAATAGTTTCTTCAGTAATTAATAACCCTTACTCGGCAAAAATCAATCAGGACAGCCCAACAAGTTTGAGTGTTCGAGGTTTGGTTATGTTTAAGTGATAACGTAATAATGCCGAAAACAGAGGTAATGTAACCAACTGAAGGTGGAACTCGAAATTGAGGTTTTTACAATGTCTGGTTCTGTCTTGTCTCAACTAGCGACTCCTAAATGAACAAACTGCCGTCTTCCATCAGCCCACCAGTTCCTTTCAGCTTCAGAATTTTGTCATTTTACTATCTTCATCCCGCTAACCTTCTTCACTCCGGTTTGTGATTTATTGCTACTTGCGAGCCTTCATTTTGCGTACTCATTGTTTCCGGTTTTTATCCATTAAAAACGAACAAGAGTAGTAATTAGACTATAAACTTTCAAATATCTGATTTCCTTATTTTAGTGTGCGAGTTAATATTGTGAGAATTATTTAATACTTAATATTCAACGCTAAGAACTATCACAAGTCTTACCTTTAAGTATTCCTTAACAATTGAAAAGCATGGAAAGTAAAAAATATAAAAACATGCAACTATAAGTCATCTTTCTTTAAATTAATGTGTTTGTGACATTTTTAATCTGCAGTTGAAGTCTACCTACTGCCATAGAAGTAACTTTTTAAACCAACATTTATAGAATAACTCGTCACCCTTTGTAGAGAATTATAGGCTACTGCCAACGTTGAGTTTGTGTTTGGCATCCACAGTAATTTCTCGGCACTAATAGGTGCTCTTTTCCGTGGTAACAATAATACCCGAATTTTATGTCGCACTCCAACCGAAAAGCACGCCACTAGCAATGGGAAAGCTATGAGCGCTATGGGATGAAAATCATGTGTTTCACTGTTTTACGAAAAACCCGAGAGTGGTTGACTGTGAGCATTTTTTACCTTGATTTTATTTTATAATCCATGTTATTGCTGTGTCACTGGAGGAAAACAAAAACCCCAAACCCTTTTTGTAAGAATCACGAAATAATTATCGTTTCCTCTATATAAATTTTCGTGCAACTGCGAGTGATGATCGTGCCGGGCTATCAGTGATCTTCTCTTTGTTTAGTACTGATCGTGCAGATAGTTATAAATGGATACCATTATATCTATTTAGGTTCGATTCTAAAAACATTGCTTGATTTCTTTTTTTTACGCGTCTGTAGCGAATGTTTGCGTGGATGGAAAATTCAATGGAATACCTCGAGACTCGGAATTCAATTAGCTCCTCACTTGGGCAATGTGAATTTTTCCGTATTTATCGTTCTATCGGTTAATTTACTCGATCAATGCGGCAATTTGGTTACTTGCAAATGATCAAAGTCGTGAGTCGTAAATATCTCTATTTTTCTTAATTTAGCGAACTCCATTTATTGCCCCAGCAAATAGAAAGATATTTTAACACTTTGCTGGTATCAACAGGTGGAGCTAAAAAAATTGAGGGTTATTAGTTAGTTGGCAAGAAATATTCAGTGATTTGCAATAATTCCACAATGTGACCTTAACTAATGTGTCCACTTGTAAATGAACGGGTCGCCCTCTATAACAGGAATCTCTGGAAATTTCTATCGGCCCTAAATTTCCACAATTTACGGACCCCAGTCTTTATTGGAATTTTCGAGATACCAGAATTTTATTAATGATGGTACAGACCCAAGAACGGTCGGATCTTTCAACGTGGAACTATAATTTTAAATATATGCCATGAGCAGCTGAAAAAAAGAACATTTTAATATAGAATGAGTGGTGTGATTTTCAATAACAACTTTATATTGAGAAATTATATTGATTAGTAGATTATTGAGCACTCTGGACTTTTTAAGCCCTCTTGAGCAGTGTTTAGCTGCACAATAATCACATTAGTTTGAAATTTCAATAGAATACCTTCATTCCTTCTGAAATAAAGACCTACAGCGTGTCCAATAAAAAAAGGCAGTAGACAGAAAAGCAGCCAATACCGTTTTAGAAAGGCAATCACGTGACCAAATAATTCATTATGATGACCTTTGTTTATAACATATGATCGTAAAACATTTTTCACTTTTAATTCATTCTAAGCCGAAGACGAATATTTCAACAGCGCCATTATTTCGGACGGACTCTAAATTGATAGGCTATTGTATAGAAAGGACAAGAAGAACATTGTAGATTAGTAGATAAAGACAACAAAGATAATGGAAAATTCAACAATTGAGACAAGAACGATTATTGATTCACTAGTTCATCCTTAACTTTGTGGTATTCCATTATAATGTTTTGTCGATGAATCACTTTTAATTTAACAAAATGTGTGTGTCCCAAAATTATTTCAAGTTCAACAGTAAATTTTATAAACAGGGTAGTGGCCTTGCTATGGGTTCACCTCTTTCCCCACTGCTGGCAGATATTTTTGTTGAAAATTTGGTAGCAAAATGTTTAGTTCAGGACACAAACTACTAAATTCTGTGGTTTACTGGTACAGATACGTCGACGATATTATTGTGCTTTGGAATGGAACTGATATTTTCAAGAGTTTTCTAAATGATATTCATCCTACAATTTCATTCACCTGTGAAAGAATCTAACCACTCCTTAAATTACCTGGACCTTACAATTAAACTCGATAAAGACCGGCATTCCTTCTCCATTTTACGGAAACCCTGTTATACCGACCATGTCATCCCAGCAATTTCAAGACACCATTACCCACACAAACTGATGGGTTTTCATTCCATGATTCATTCCATGATTCATCGCCTGTTCAACATTCCACGATCAAGAGAAGACTTCAAGAAGGAAATCAGCACAATCAAACAAACTGCTTCAGCTAACGGGTATTCTCCAAATTTAATAGACAAATTAGTTTTTAACAAACAGAGAAGAATGGCTATTGACCAAATGTTTTCCGCAAACGAGAGTAAAAAGAAGCAGTGGTGCACGGTGACATACCTGGGTGCAGTATCTCGGAAAATGGCTCACCGTGTACCTAGAGACGAATTCCGCGTGGCTCATAGACCTAATGCCACTCTCTGAAAGCTGCTATTAAAATGATAGAGCAATTAGACCAATGTGGAGTATATTCATTGAAAAGCAGCGATTACAATGGTGTCTACGTGGGGCAGACAGGAAGAAGCTTCTGTATGAGAAGAAAGGAACATTTAAGTGCTTATAAAAACATCAAAGGGGATAAAAGTAATGTTGCTGAGCACTTAATATGTAGCAGCCACAGGAGTGATTTAAAATGAATATACTAAAGTTATGCAACGACCGCCACGAATTAGATTCAAGAGGGCAGTTGGAAATTTTAAAAATTTTGAATAACCAAGACAACACCCTCATTAACGAATACTTTTACCCTTCCTTTTCCCCAATTCTGGCCTCCGTTTCAAACTTCTTCTCCCCTTCCGTTACGTAACTACGGAAACAATAGGATAAACAGATCTCAATAATGCCTGGTGATGATGATTATTCACTGAAACCCAGGTCGCTTAATTTAAATAAGAAGTGGTATTAGTAACAGTTATTCATCGACAAAAACATTATTGATTGTTCAAGGAAAAATAAAAAAGGTTATATTATCTTCGTGGTTATGACTAATATCTTCAATACATATGGCGTCATGGTCATTTGTAATTTGGTATATTTTTAACTTTATAATAGACAGGAATATAATTCCAAACCCTCATTTCCTAATATATTGATGAAACATTAAAGTATTTAGTTCGACGTTTTGGTGTTCTGAAGTATATTTATGCTCTTGAAAATTTATGAATGACTGAATATTACTATATTCCTCCAATTTAAGTGGTAATGCTCATTTTATATGACAATATATACAATGAAATTAAGAACTTCAAGTTGCTTTTACCAATGAGTTACAAACAACAACAAAAGTTTTAAAGAATTCAGAGCTATGCGGTCGCGTGTTGCTACAATTAATATTAACCTTACACGAGCATATAGTAAATCTGTTATTTCTTGTGTATTCCATCAGTTAACTCAGATAGCTTAAGGGAGGAGTTACCTATAAATGAAATAAATTATGTTGTAATCAGTTTTACTCGTAGTCATAGAGATATTACTAGCTTTATTTAAGATCTAAATATTTTTGTGTACAAAAATGTTTTGTGACTGTTATTTTAGATCCGAGCTACATGTTTCTTCCATATGTGAGTAATATTGATACTGAGCCATAATAGGCTTAACTACTGAAATTCATACCGTCTACATTAATTTTAGGCATACTATTATGGTTAATTTTGAACCAATCATAAACATTTAGTTTGGAAAGATGGTTCTCATACGTCCAATCGCAAATTCAGCTGTTGCCTTCATAAAGTAAAATTTTCTTGGCACAGTCAAAATCTGCTAGATTACATTGAAGATATACTCGTAAATCATAGTCATATAGTTGATAATTTGAGTAAGAGAGAGAACGATATACATGTCTGGAAAAATGGTGAAATGTTGGGACCCAAGACTCGAATCCTGTAGTGCATCTCTATATATAGACAAGAAAATTGGTCAAAAGAAGTAAAGGTGTCACCAGGGCTTCAAAGGTTCGTGCGCTCTCAAGGAAATAGGATTGAAAACCAATAATCTAGAGGGAGAAATAATTCAAAACATTTTTTGTTCATTTTGATGAGCAGAAAGTCATGGTTAACATATTAGAAAGGTTTGAATAAATATTGTGATACTTTTGTTGTTTTCCCCCAGATTCTTCTGTAAAAGCTGCCAAAGTACTGTGACCTCTTCAAAAATCAGATTAGTATTTATCTACAAACCGATTGAAAATTCAAATAAGTGATAGTTGCTTTTGGTACAAATCTTTCAAGTGATTTTGATGATTCCCCTGGCATGCAGGTGATTTAGTAGCGTTCTCATTCTTTTTAATTGGTTTAATGAGATATTCTTCTCAGCTAGACGAAAGGATAAAAATTCGGTGTACAATAATACATGTCTAGAAGCACTGGGGCAATCACTGCTGGTAATTATTTAAGGTTTTTAGAGTTTTAGCCACACATTCAAGTAGCATATGATCCAACGCTATGAAAACATTTTGACCCGATTTTGCAGGAATGTAATGGGGAGATTAAGCAACTTTAATAATGAAATTAAGGCAATCTCTCACAAATCTCGTTAGAGCCAACGCAGTGTGGGTGTGGCCCGTAAGTATCTTAGGTTCTGGTGCTGGTAGAACTGAGAAAATACGCATTTAATTTGTAAATAGACATTTTGTGCTTTACTGTCTTATCTAGATTTAGCTATTTGATGCCAGCAGACCTCATTCCTTACTCTTTTATTCACAGCTTTCATTAATCTTAGAGTAGCACTTCTCAACCCCTTACACTGCTTAAATGATTCTTCTGCTAGGCTTATATTTTTGTCGAGTCAAAATATCAATCATTTCTGTAAATCAAGTCAACAAATCTGAAGTGGTCTGCGGTGGTGAATTCCTCATCGCCTTCACTTTCTTAAAGGTGGATAAGAGTTTAATAACTGTATGATGAAGGAAGTAAAAATGGCCAATTTGTCGCCAACTGAAAGGACAGCCAAAACATTGGTCTATGAAATTAATCGAAATCTTCATAAATAATCGCCCAATTAAAGCCTCTGTAATTGTGATAACGTGTTCATAATGGCAACAGTTAAGAATTTTGAACGTGATTTAAATTTTCACCCAGTCATGCTCAGATCAAAATGGAAAAAGAAATTAACCGTACCAGATCAACATAAAGAGGTCACCAAAAATTAACAAATTCACGTAGGCGGTAGTTCATGGAAAATGAAGGATTGGGAAGTAACATAAAAATTTAAATGTACAGTTAAATGGCAGAGACAAATAAACCAGTATAGAGAATTTGAATTTTTTTTTCAAAATTTGCCAACTCAAAAAGGATATGTCCAGTTAGGTGAGACCAGATGCATGTTTTTTCGTCGTTTTTCGATTTCGTTAATGAGCACAAGTGATGCTGCGTTATAGTGGAAACATAGCTTCATTATTGGTATGAAGTCTCCTATGATCAGACTTATCTCTTGATTCTCATATAATGGAGAAAATAACACGCATATTCATCATAGAAAAAAGCGTAATGTTCTGTAATCATAAAATTGCATAGAGTAACTACCTCGCTCGTTTCATTGAAACAAAGGATAAAGTTGAATGGTTCTTTTATCCATACTGATAAACACACTTCTAAAGAATTGAATTTACGCTAGAACCAATTAATTGCAGTAATCTTTACAAAAATATCCTTCTTTGGACTTAGTCTCCATGCGCACCTTACTCGAACAAATTAGGTGGATTAACATTTCTCATCTGCAATGCTTATTTATATATGCATGAATATATATTATGGATTGTTATCTCGTCGTCAAAAACTGTTGTCTCGAATTCCGTGAACAAACAACTTTTTGGAAAGTGGTGCTTGATAGTGATGAAAGACGGAAGTTCAAATGTGAATACAGTCGATAGTTCGTAAATAACAACGTCGTACTGGTTTTACCATGAATATACATGGGTTTTACTTACAATTAATCATAATGCAGTGGATAAAAAATGTAGTACTACATGCGGGACGTAATTATACACTTATTAAATATCGTCCGGTCTATAGATATATTAAATTCCTCTCCAAGTTTAATTACACAAATGCACAATTGACTTCTTAGCACTTCGTGAGTATCGCTATACGGAAATTTAATAATAATGCGAGGTGACTACATGAGTATTCCCAATGGCCATCATTGCAGTGTAGGTAAAAAGGAATTCACTTACCGCCGCCTTGAACAGATTCTTATTTTTCAATCCAAGTCTCCTATTTTGGGTCCTCGTAGGCGCATACTCTGTTTTGCAGCCTGGTACGAAGCAAGTTCTGTTTAAACAAGGCATTATAAATTCTTTGTTTAAGCCGAACGGGCTTAATGCATTCAAATTAGAATCAGAGTCTAGCAAACATCGCCGTCGGCACACGATGGACGTTTCGTAAACCTCTTACACATTTTCTGCAATAGATATTTCCTCTCTAGCATTTAAAAAGTAACTTTTAGATCACAAAAATAGCAAGATATTAGTCAAAGCATCAAGTAGTTCATATCTCCTTAATTGTTATTGAATAATCACCACAGTCTCACGTTAGCAACAGTTAACTACGTCTATTTACAATGACAACTGAAAAGACTCTAATCGAAGTGGCGCCAAAGACTGGGTGAACTAAAAGTGGAAATTTAGGCAACACGTAGTCTAGGCAACAATTTCAAACATCTAAATCCATAATACATATTCATGGCAACGAGAGTGAATGGATATTGGTCCTCGTGTCAAACAGACTGAAGTGTCGCCACTTATTTCGTTCAAAATACTCTCACGCAAATATGACATTAAAGAAAACATTTTAAAAACCAATCACGTAAAGCGCACAATACTCATTCAAGTCTCCTCGAATCGCTTTTTTTTTTCTTTTTGAGGAAACATTTTGGAACAACGCTGTTAATCCCTCGCACGGGTGTCAGCCTCCGGGGAAAAGGGGAGGGATAGGGGGGGGGGAATGCAAGAGAGGGAGGGAGGGAGGAGCGGATTTAATCCCGGGGGGTCCGTGCCCGACCTCCGCCGCTGCATCTGTAAGTGTGCCATCGGATTCGGTCCCTCTTCGTTCCCCTTTTTTCCGAAAAAAAGAAAAACTGCCCTCTGCCACACCCCCCACCAACATGCACCCCTCTCTTTGTTTGAAGGTTTTCGCAGAGACTCTTTACTATATTAAAGATATTCGGTGTATCCCGCTGTGTATTGAGTATTTTAAATTGACTCAACGTTTCGTTCTGCAAACTGAGAACGTCGTCAGGGGAATGAAAGAGTTTGTTTGTTTTGCCTCCATACATAGGTTATTCGTCGAGACGGTTGACCATTATTAAGGGTTTTAAATTTAAAAAAATGATGCGTTCCGTTACAGAGATTCGGTGGTTAGGTGTCTTTTCCATACACTGTTCAGGCGATAGCCTTCTTCCCTATTAAATTTGGATGGTCGTTTGGCTATCTCGATTGCTTCCCTTATTAGTCGAGGATAATAAAGAATAATTTTGGCCAGAACTTTAGCCTCATCGAAGAGTATCTTGTGTCCTGGATCTGACATAATGTGCTCTGCGACGGCTGAAGTCATCCACTGCCTTGCCTCTAGCGCTCTTTTATGCACCCCTCTCCTCTTCCTATCGCCTTTCAGAAGTCGAATCCTCTCTTCCTGCCTCTTCTTCTGCTTCCATGGCCCTCTCCTTCTCCTTCCCTCCAGAGATCGCCCGCCCGACACCCACGCACACTCTCCCGTCCGCGTCCCCACGGGAGACTAGACGGCCAGCGCACTCGACACCTCGAATAAGGCCGACAGACTACGACGACACCAAAACTCTCCCGCCCACCCAATTCGCACGTGAACCATCTTGGATCACCATTTCCCTTATTTCCCTTCTCTCGTCGTCATCCCCCTCCGTCTACCAATCCCCCCAAGCCTCCTCCCCCATCCCTCAACCCTCCCAGGGTGGCCTCCAATCCCACTCGCCACGACGACGCTTTTGCCGAACGGACACACGAGATGTCGCCTCGCGCGGCGCGCACCGGGGTCCAACCTTAAGGGTCTAACACACACACACACACACACTCACACACCACGAGGGGATTCATGGGATATGCCGCGCGCTTCCTCGCATGGAAATCGACACTGTTCTACTCGAGTGGCGAATGACTGTTGTCGAGGGGTTTCGGGTCGCGTGGTGGGATGAGAGTGGGCGAAATGGCATGGCGGGGGCAAGCGGGGGCGGGGGCAAGAGTGGGTGGAGTATACGTCCTCTCGTATCTCTGGAATCGGGACGAAAGGGGCGGCGGCGACGGAAATGGACTGCGGCGATGGCGAATTGCGATCCCGAGACGACCAGATCCAAAAGGCCATCTATCCATGCAAACGGACAAACGGACACGACGTGAATATTCTTTTTTCCTGCCCATTGCGTGGTGCCTACGTATGTACGTCACCAGCTAAAGAGATATTCATCTTTTTATAGTCTGCGAGGATCGTGATAAAAGTTAGAAACACGATCAGCTCACCCTGTTTCGAAAATTAAGGTGCACCAATCTCTTTAATTTATTTATCTTTAGCCCCCCCCCCCCTGAGTATCATTGTGTTTTGTTACTAGACCTACCCGCTTCAATCAGAGAATCAAATGCAACCAGAGAACTAACGATGGAAATTAGAAAAATTACCATGCACTACCATATGATTTCAATGGATGAAATATAGGCATAAGTACAGGTCGATAATATTGCGTTATGATTCACGACACTTTAAAATGTCATGAATACCTTAGTAAATTGTGAAGCGCAATAATGTTATAAAAGCTGTCAATGTGCTCCAGAATATGAAATAAGGTGGGTAATGAAATATATAACAAACTGGGTAAACACCTTTTGTAGACTAGAACATATTATTAGGAACTGACCGTAAAAAACCGATGAATTAGATTAAGTGTTAAATAGGTGATTCATTATATATATAATGCAGCATTCTTCGTGTATGATGATGATGTGTTTGACAAAAGCCTTTATGTGTATTATAAAATAATTAAAATAAATCTTCCTCCTTGTTTGTATTGACTCATTAATAAAATCCATAAATAATAAAAATGCTCATGCAAATTTAATTCCAACAACTATTGCAAAATCTCTTATCGATAAACAATCTCTCTTTTATGCTGCGATTATATCTAACAGCAAAAACAATTCAATAGAAAAAATAACATCGAGGAATGCTTAATTTTTGATTATGTTACATTTCCTGCAGAACATTAAGAAATGATTGAATTTAGCAGTATCCTATGAATTTAACCCAGAGAGGAAAATGAAATATTTCGTCATTGGCCTAAATACGAATTCAGTTGACGTGATTGGTGTGCCGTCAATCCTATCCGTTGTAATTTTACCAATCGTAATAAATTATTTCGCAGAGTAATCTTCCCCGTTAAGGCACAAAACGCAGAAAACCAAATTCTGCTTCGTAATATTATTTTTTACATTTTAAATGCTTATGTCGCCAAAGATAGATATTCACCACAAAACATAATAAGTAGTGTGTAAAATAAGTTTGGGAAAGAAGGAAAGTGTGATGGTAAAGCACTCGAATAACCGTTGGAAAATTAATTAATTTGTTTAAATATTTTTCATGGAAGTTTTTGGTTGTGTTCTTTTCGATGATTTGGTTGTGTAATGCATCACAACGAAATACCACGCATAACTATAAAAATTATACTTTTCTTCATGATAAAAAAAACAACTTTGTGTCAATCCACACAACATTTATAATATAACGACCCGGGTTTCAGCAGCTTCGTGCCATCATCAGATTGATGGCACGAAGTTGCTGAAACCCAGGTCGTACATATTATAAATATTGTGTGGATCGAAACAAAGTTGTGTTTTTATCATGGATATTACTCACTTCCACAAAGTTAAGCCGAAGACGATTACTTATGTTATACTTTTCTTATTAAAATTATGCCGTGCTCTAAGAAATTGTAATTAGCACATCCCTGGTTAAGAGAAATAGCCTTATAACCGGCATTTTCTTGAAAGTTTCTGAAAGTCCTAATCGATAAAATATTTGCCCATCCCTCATGTGATCAGTTGCTGAATGGAAAACTTCATCCGTATTGCTTAATTTAGGACGACTATTTCAATTCATTATCGGTATCGCACTCTATGATATTATTTAATCTGATGGAAATAGTCTAATTAAAATACTGAAAATGGTGCAAATGGAAGTTTTAACTTCCTCGTTGCGTAAAAATGTTCTTTGAAACACTCGTCTCCTTTAGAAGATATTTTCTCCGAAGTTTACTTTCCATGCATTAGAGGAACATGGATCTTTGAAGAATTTTAGGAGGTAGAATGAATAAATCTGCTATCCACCAAACTAATCGTAAAAGTTGTCCCCAAGATTTGTACGAAGTGCTCTTAATTCTGGAGAGTTTTAATTGCCTGATAGTATGCCTAAATTTATGTGATTCACAAAAAAGGGGAGCGGTAATAGCTCATTTTGTCTTTGCACTCTTTGAATACGCATTGAAATGTTATCAGAGAAGGGCAATGGATTTACTCCTGACTTCGATAGTTCGCTCTTTCAAAACTACCTCAAATTTCACTAGCGCCTCAGAGGGAATAAACAGTAGTAAATAATTGTTAATATTGCTGTTTGCAGGTATTCTCGTCGCGTGTTTAGTTTTTCTGACTACAGTTTAAGTTTTGAATAGTAGTGAATAATCTTGACTATATTCACAATTGTGATGGCCCGATGAAGAAAAGAGGAGTAAGGAACTATATCCATGCGGGGCGATTTCTCATTGTGATTCATTTTATGTAAACTTCAAATTGTATCTCTTTCCTTTGGTATGCGATGCGCAATAAATTGGTTACCAAGCATAAACATCTACTCGGTTAATACGTATGGTTGGCCACCATGCACCATGGAAAAACTGAGGGAATCTATAAAGTTGTTTAAATATCCGGAAAATTTCTCCTTTATACTCGAAAATCTTCTTATCCTTTCATTGAGTTCATTGAGTTGAGGAAGCCGCTCCAGAAATTTTGGGCGGAATACTGGTGTTGAGGAAGAGAGGTTGAAACTTAAGTAAGGAAGAAATCATTCACAAATGAACTGTGAAATACGAGAGGCATTCCAAAGTAAGATGAATGACAGTGCTATTAGCTCTTACATTATCAAAGACCAAAATTACGTAAAAATACATAGATTCTTCCATTTCACGGCAGACATGATGACATAAATTTTCCCTTACCCCTGTACCCCCAGCCTGAATTAGTTCTGAGGATATTCATGTTTTTATCACATTTAAGAAATGAAATGTCAAATTATTAGCCTAATAAGATCTTTCAAATTCCTCTTACATAGTTTTACATTGGCATTGATTAGTGCATTGCGTCAAGGGATAATTTGTCTAATTAACTATTGATGTGTTTATTTAAAAAAATAAAATATAATTTAAGTCTTTGGATCGTGGTATGTTCGGTAAAATGGCCATCAGCATTCACATTTTCATTGAGCCACATGCCAGAATTTTCTTAGGAAGCGAGTTTGAGGTCCTATATGTCGCGGCAGAAGAAAGTATAGCAACGTGATAATGCAAAAAATTACTCATGCTCGGTTGTGATGCATTTTATAGGAATTATTATTCCCATGTCAGGGAATAGCGACATTTTTTCAACCGCGTAAATTTATAGTACCGTGTTATGCTTGTAAACGTTTGAGCGTGTACGATATTGGGAAATATAATGCTCGGCCATACGTGATTTCCTATTCTTCTCGTTTCTAAGATTACATTTCAGGAGGAGAAATACCGGGCGATCTTTATTTCTTCGCTTTTTTTCTGTTGTGACTGAAAATAACTCCGAGGCCGGCGTATCTATGGTGACATCGTCTCAAGGCGACTTCGAGGAAGCGGGACGGTGAGATTTTTCGAGTCAAGTCGCCCTATGGGGAGAGGGGGAGGGAGGGGGTCTCCTCACAACGGCACGGGAGGAGGGGGGGAGCAGCACAGAGTATATGTCGAGGATCGGACGGTTGTTTTCGGGGATGGAAGAGGGGAGGGGCAGTAGGGAGAGAGGAATGGGGAAGCGTCCAAAATCGCGTTGCGGGCGTGGGGTGGGTCAGGATACGGTCGCCCTGGCAGTTTTCTCGGGCCTTCGAAACCCTTTCATTTCCCCCAGGGCCCTCCCCTTGCCCTCCCTCCGGCCTCACTGGTCTCACGTGACCACTCCTTCAATCCATATCGGATCCCAGAGAGCGATTCGCATTCACAGCACGTTGTGGCCCCCTTGTACCTTTGGGGATGCCGGCGAGAGGAGGAGGAGGGGGTGGACGGATTGTGGGCTACGGGAGAGGCTAGAGGAGAGAGAGGGAGAAAAGGGTATAGGGTTTGGTTGTCGCTCTGTCGACGCAGGGGAGGAAGGGATTGAGAGGGAATGGATATAAGGGGCAGGGGTTTGTGAGTGCGGGAGAATAAAAACGGAGGGTTGTGAAGGAACTGACTGAGCCGAAAGGGGCGGATTGGGGGAAATGGTACGTACCAAATAGGGGGATACGGTTTTGTTATTTGGGACAGCGGGCGTGGGTTGCGAAGGTTCACGGCAAGCAAAATCCAAAAGTTTCTTGGAGAGATAGAGGGAGGAAGGGATTTGGTTCAGGAGTTTGAAGGTGGGAGGGCGTGGAAAGAAGGTTTTTTGGGATTCCGTCATTGAGCCGCTGCTATTCCAGTCGAGCCGAAAAAAAACGTGAGGCAGTATTTTTTTCAGGGAGGACGGGTATCAGACGGACTGGGAAAGGAACGGCGACTTCATTCGCCTGAAATTTAGACTACGTGGTAGTCCTTTTGAGTGTGGTCCATCCTGTTCCCCCACCGCATTCCGCACAACCCATCATGGGCCGCTCCCCGTTCGCGGCGTTAAATCCGTGCTCGCCATTATAAAACGGAGGGAACGTTTTAAAACCGGAGTGACGTCGTTGCAGCGACATCTCGTGGGAATCGATGGGTGAAGGTATGAATACGAGACGATGATGACGGCGGAATAAAAATTGAGGGAGGCGCCGCGAAGGGGAATGGGTGAGATGGATATATATACATACGTACATGCATGCATACATTGCGTACGGAGAGCGGCGCATACTCTTCTCTGACTCGTGGTGTAGAAAAATTCATGGCGGTCCACACGGTAGGTATCTGAGCACTTTTACGTGGTACGGACGTGGCAAGGCAAAGTTTTTTCGTCGTTGCCATCATCACACTCCATTGTTTCTTTTTTTTAATTCCGCGGAAATTAAACGAAACGTGACGTGAATTGGCGACGAGAGGCCAAAATGAAAAGGATTTTTACCAGGTGCGCTCCCATTCTGAATAGGAGTTTTTTGGAATGTTCTGCTCCGCACTAAAGATAGAAGAAAATATGGAAAACAGTTGACAATTGCGGTTTTCTCTCGCTCTCCGCGTCCACTGCGCGTGGAAATAAATGAAAAGGGGATGAGGGAAGGAGAGGGAGAGAGGAGACCGGAGGAGGGGGTCATCCATAAATTAAGCTCCGCCGTCTAGGTGTGCCCAACGAGGGAGTTGACTGCGATGTATCGCCATCACGGCGCTGAATCTTTTATGATGACGTGACGTCCATACATTCGCGATTAATATTACTAGGCTCCAGTCCCTGCGGAAACGGAGCAGTTTCAGGGACGACTCATTGTCAATTGGGCCTTGCCGTAGTGAGAAAACAACAAGCTGCTTTGCCGTTTCCACGTTAGCCATTAATATTTTAATCGATACGGTTAGGTTTTCGGTGATGTTACCAAACATGAATGTGTACTCATCGACTCTCAGAAAGTGCGCACTTTTGGCGTGTCAGAGATTGTTATTTGTGGTACTAAATGTTGATATTCATGCTTCTGCTTGATCATGGCTCGTAGGCATTCATAATTTGTGTGTATGCATCTTCTTCTGGTCATCAATCCGTAGATTGGTTTGCAGCAGTCGTTTTCCGTCTCCATTCCGCCCGATCCTGGGCCAGCCTCTTCAACTCCAAGCAAGAATGGCAGCCCATATCCTCTACAATCTGTTTGACATATTCCTTTCTGGGTCTACCTCTCGCATTTTTACCCTGAACTGAGCCCTCTATAATGGTTCATAATAGTCCCTCACGTCTTATAATATGGCCTATCCAGGTATCTCGCCTCTTTCTCATTGTGTTTCACAGACATGGCTCCTCATCAGCTCACCGTAGTATCGCTTCATTAGTCATCCTCTCCATCCAAGATATTTTAAGGATTCTCCGGTAGCACCACATCTCAAAAGCCTCTATCCTCTTTCTTCCATTCCTACCAATCGTCCATGTCTCACTTCCATAAAGCAAAACACTCCACACAAATGTCTTGAGTAGGAGTTTTCTTAAACGCAAATTAATGCTGTTGGAAGTTAAGAGCCTTTTCTTTTTATTAAAAGCTTCCTTGGCCTGATTAATCCTGCTGATGAGATTTTTGACACTACCTCTGTCTGACGATATTTTGCTTCCAAGGTACAGGAACTTCTGTACTGTATCGAGTCTTTGACCATTTAGCATGACTTCTGCATCAGTTCCCATCCTGCTCATAACAAGAATCTTTGTCTTTTCTCCATTGATATTCATATTGTATCTGTTACTGACTGTCTCCAACTCCCTCAACATGTTTGATAAGCATTCTTCTCTTTCAGTTAATACCGCCGCGTCATCTGCAAATCGTAACATATCAATCTGTCTCCCTTAAACACTTATTCCACCACTTTCTTCCCACCTTTCTCGTGATTCATCCATAGTATGCATCTGTATGTATGCATTAAACAACAGCGGAGACAGAAAACAGCCTTGTCTCACCCCTGTCTTATCTCAGCTTCCCTCTGGTATACACCGCATCTTATAACAGCTACCTCCTCTTTGTATATAAGTCATATTATTCTTCGGTCTCGGTGCTTTATTTCTATCTCCCTCAGAATCTGAAATAGCTGCTGCCATCTCACATCACGATCAAAAGCTTTCTCAAAATCTAAAAAAGCAATAAAGGTGTCCTGGTTCTTTAGGGCTCTCTTTTCCATGATTAATGTTTATGACAAGATCGCCTCTCGAGTGCTTCTGCCCTTCCTGAAGCCGAATTGGTCTTCAGTGAGCATGTCTTCAATCTTTCCTTCTATTCTTTTCTGTATTATTTTTGTTAATATTTTAGAGGCGTGTGAGATAAGACTAAGCGTGCGATACTGTTGTTAGCATGTTGCTGTAGTTTTTTGGGTATTGGTACAATGACACACTTTTTAAAATCTTCAGGTAGTTTCCCAGTATCATACATGGTACGCACCAGCTGGTATAAAATGTTTTTCACCTCTTCCCCAGATGCTTGAATAAGTTCTGCAGGAAGTGTGTCAATGTCAGGGGCCTTCTTGTGTTCAATGACTTTGATTGCGTGATCGAATTCCTCACGCATAATTCTGTCGCCAATTTCATGGTGGTTTACAATGGTTACTTCCTCCAAAATGTCATTTCCTACTGCTTCTTCATCTTCCCCTTAAAGTTTTTCCAAATATAATTTCCATACTTCGACTATTTCTTCCTGTTCATAGGTTATTGTGTTACCCCCGAAGAGGCTGTTGGCACTTGATAGAAGGGGTCTCCTTATCCCGGGAGATGCTCGGTCCCAGCGTCTTTTGCCGCTTGTTTAACAAACCTTGCCCCCTCTCTACCACGGGGAGGTGACGTCAGGAATTTCCCTTCATTGCATATGAGTAGGTATGCGTGTAAGCATATGAATCTTTAATATATCAGGGGCCGTTGACACAGTCTGGCATGGATTGCACCACTTCCGGTAACGCTTAATTTTACAGTCAACTTGACGAAGTTTACCGGGTTTCCTTCTGCATCTTCAGACCTTAACAAGCGAGCTGGAATACCGCGCTGGTCCATAGATAAGGATGGACGCAGTGGAAATATGTTAAACCTTCAGTGTCCAAACGACTTTGCGGAAGCCTTTAATCCTAAATTCTCTCTCAGCTTGAACTTAAGCCATCAGCAGAAGTCTAATTGTTGTGTGAAAATGCTTACTATAGGGATCTGCTCTTAATCGTGCAAACCGCTCTGAGAAAAAAATTATTAACCACATGGGTTCTACTCCGTTGCTTTTCATGAAATCTCGGCGAACATATAAAACTTATCACTTCTTACTGGAAGGTGCTCTATCACATCTTGATTTCATATAATTTTGGCAAAGACTGGCCGCTATCTTGGGTCCAAGCCCCTCGCGTAAGGCTGACTGAAATGCAAATTTAAATCTCTAAGGCATCGATGTAAAAGGAGAGGGAGGTTCGTATAAATGGGAAAAAAACTCTCTCACCGACGATGCTGAGAAACCTTTTCCAACACCGGTTGTGACACGTACATACACTTACATGTGAGTGTATACATATATATATATATATATATTTGGGATTGCGTCCGTATTGAAAGCAGCAAGCGATTCCATTCTCGGGAGCGTTTCCCGTGTCGGATGGTGTCGCTTGTCGCCTCGTAATCTTCCAAATCGACACTCCGCTCTCGAAAAACGCCGGACTGCTGCTCTTCGAGAGAGGCCGATGCAATTCAACTTCCTACACCCGTCTTTTTTTCGCATTTTTTCATTTCCTATCCCTTTATCCCTCGGCTGTTTCACTCGCAACAATGCAACCTCAATCAGCGGAGTCATTCGACTTCCGTCAGAGTACAACGCACTTTCCTCGACATTTCCTCCCATAACGCCTGGAGCGTCTTCATCATTATTTCATTAATCTCACCATTTGATTATGTAGAAAAGGGAAAAAACCTACGGACGAAATGCATCGGAAGACGTTGAAAATGAAGACGGGAGTGCTCCGGCGGACACGTGTAAAGTGAGTAGGTTGGAAAGACGAAATGGGAAGTCGTGAGTGATGCTGGGGACCCAGTGCAGGAGAAAATGAAGAGCATTTGAATCGGGCTTTCAGGCCGGGATATTGAACTCAATTCCATTTGCGTGAGAGTATGCAAGAGAGATAGAGATGTGGAGGGAACATTTGGAAGCGATAATTAATGGATGGATTTTCCAGAGGGCACAGAGAGAAGAACGGCTTTCGACCACTACACCACGACCACTGAGAATGCGAAGTTCGCTTTCAAATCATCCATTTTCTAATCTCTGTGAGAGTGCAGAGCTAATATTTTTCTCCGAGAGCCGTCAGCTGGATTAAGATATTCCAGTCATAGAGAAAGAAAATAATCAGCATGTCACAAAAAAATCTTATGTGTGGGTTAGGATCGAGTTCCAAGAGTATCTAACACTTGGCTGCAACGGTTGTTCCGATTCAACGACAAAGTGGCAATCTACCGGTGCATGTTCTCTATCTTTTGTTTTACAATAGATGGATTATGGTATCCGCGGTTTTGTTTGGTTAGTGAATGATTAAACGCAAGAGAGAGACTTTCAAATAACCACTCCTATCTAAGAATTTTAAAAGACAGCATGACTTGATCGTACGTAAAGCATGTTCTAGCTAATTTCTCCTTCGATAACTGAGCGGGGCTCCGGCTCAGTTATCGAAGAGGTTTTATTGAATAAGCTGCGATATATGTCTTTCTTTTGGTATACTGGGGCCCTACTATATCTTTCGTCATAGCCACTTCAGACACAATGAGAATGTTTGCAAATGTAAGGGCTTAGGATTTCCATAAATCATTTTCGCTTGGTTTTTGTCGAACTTTGATTCACTTAAAATGTTTTTTCTGCATTCTCTTAGAGGAAACTGCCTCAATATTGTGATGCATGCGGACCTTGGAGCACTTTACCGGGTGAAACTAGAGTATAACAGGGGACTTGAGTGACTTGGATTTTTCGATCATTGGATGCATGTAGAAAATGCTAAAATAGAGAATAGGTATTGCATTTGAAGCACAGGAAACATTTCCTTTGGAAAAAGCCATGAATCATCGCAATTACATTCCTCTCCTTCCCGATGATCAAGACACTTAAAGAGTTTAGGCAATTTCTGCTATTTCTGGTCATCTTGTTTGGTTTCCTTTGTTTCCTATCAATGTACCACTGATGGAAGGTGGTTACAGCGGTATGCTCTCTTAAGGAGATTTGCCGTGCACTGACAGCGTCATAGGTACGGTCCTTCAAGTTCAATGGGGTGCCTAGTTATCTTTCCCGGGATAAAACTTGTCGAACAGAATAAAACTGTATCTACTTAGGATTTGTTTGAAATCCTTTACTGCTCTATTTAATACGTTCCCTTCATCTTATGGTCAGCAGTACGCACTGAAAAAGCACTTTAAGATTAATGTGATAACATAAAGTGAGCATGTCTACTTATTTTTAAAGCGGCGCTCCAGGAAAAATTCACCGCAGCCTCAAACTCGCATCCGAATAAAAATATACGAGTTAACAACAATGTTTTAACGCTTCGTGGTTCAGGACTTGGGAAAAAATACCCATCTGTAATGCATATACTTTGCAAAGGGTTAAGAGAAAGAATTTCCGGAATTTTTTCATCATTTTACCGTTGTCGGTACGAAAGTAAAACAAACGTTTCTCCGCATTTTTTTATTCCGGCAATATCATCACCCGCACCACATCAACGTACGTCTTTTCACCCGCTGCATGTATGTATTCAGGTCACTCTGTTCCATATGAACTCCGTGCGGAAATTGTTTCTGCTCTCGTGAATCCAATACAATTTTCATTCTGTGGTCACAATTGATGAGACACGCTGGCAATCCGGAAGCTTCATGTTGATAGAGGCCTGTAACAATTTGTAATATTTCTGGATTTTTGGGAGCGCCCGGTAAAAATTCGATGGAAAGAAAGGAGAGAGCCGTGTGTCCTAATACGATGGAGGAACGCGCGGAGATTCTCAACTCTCTCTTTGCCGTCCCCCGCCCACCGAATTTCCAATCCTTTTACGATCCCAACCGGTTCCCTAAAGGAGGATTTAAGACGGCGAAGGGATAAGGAGGAGGAGGGGGCGGGGGGGCGGCGGGGGGGTGGAAAGGTTTCGGGTGGAAGAAAGGGGGTGGACGATGGAGTGGATAAGCGAGGTTAACCGGAGACGTAAAAGGCGAAAGGGACAGATTTAACGGAGGGATTGGTGTACATAGGTGTATGTACATAGCAATAGATAAATATAATAAAGGCGGAGTGAAAATAAAAGACGATCGAGGACGTAGGAGGAGGGAGGAGGCGAGTTCCTTGTGAGACCGGCATACAGATCAGAGCGCGGGGCACTGCTCAAAGATATATGAGTGTGCGGCGCATTTGAAAAAAGTGCTCCCCCTTCGAGAGTCCTGTGCCGGGGTGTCTGCGATTTAGGACCCCCCGCCTAAGAATTCTCCGACTGGAGGCGTGAGATTCTGAGGGCGGCAAATACGTTCGAGGACCAGGGTTGAAATTTGCCATGAAAAAATCATTTGACTTGACCGGGATTCAAACTCGGATCTCCCAATTGCCGGTCAGGTGTGTTAGCCAGATACACCACCAATCTTCCTTCAAGGCGAATGTCGAGGGGGGGTATATGATTTCATCTTGATGGAAGATGGCTTGGTGGTGTAACTGGCTAACACACCTGACTGGCAATTGGGAGATCCGGGTTCGAATCCCGGTCAAGTCAAATGGTTTTTTTCATAGTGAATTTCGAACCTGGTGTATTTGCACCCGTGCGAGTGACTACATACCACATCATTTGTCAATGCAATGATTGGAAATACGTCCTGAGGAGCTGAAAATAATGTAAGAGTAATAAGTTGAAGGAAATTACTGCATAACTACAACTGCTCGCTTTGAGAATATATGTATGACTCGGTTCTTTTGGTATGATATCTTGACTTTGCTGGAAAACATATGTTTATCCTTGAGTGTTAATTGAATATAGAGTTAAGCTACCTCTCTTAGTTAGATAGATATTTATTTAGTCAATATACAAAAGGACTCACAGTCCTACGAGAGTACAATACAAACGTTGGAATATATGAAAAAGTAAAGTAAGTTCAGTTCTATCAGAAAATAAGAAAAATTAGTCAAAAATTATGTGCACCATCATGAAAACAGAAAAATAATCAAAAATAGTATAACAACAGGATCACAACATAATCAACTGGAATCCAGAGACTTAAAATATTTTCGAGCATGGTGTTGGAAGGTTTTGACAGAGATGCAGCAAATGACTGTGGATGGTAAACTGTTCCACAAAATGACAGCAAATATCCAGAAAGCACCTCTTTCTTTATCAGTCCGGTTTGAGGGATTCTTAGCATATCTGGATTCCTGAGAGGGCGACTGTGAATGGTGTGAACATAAGAAAGCTTATTGTTCAGATAGGAAGGCGTCTCAGTGTACATAATCTTTTATAAGAGTAGTACAGCCTGACAGTCATATCTGGGGTTTATTTTCATTCAGTTTAAGGAAGCAGGATGTCCATAAATGTGGCAATCACGAGGCAGATCAAGGAAAAATCGAGCGCCGGCATTTTGGAGGCGCTGGATACGATTTACACATACTACAAACATGCCATCTCAGACCAAAGCCCCATAATCAATGATAGGAAATACGAGACTCTCCATCAGATGTTTTCTGACATTAATTGGTAACAAATGTTTATGGCGTCGCAGTTGCTGGAGTACGGACAAACTATTTTTAAAACTTATTGAGACCATCAAGGCATGTTGAGCGATATTTTTTCTCTAGTTATGGCAGAAACCAAGTGTAAACTTGTTTTAAAATGTTAACAATTTGAAGACGCATGGGTGTAAATGTAGCATAATTTAATGGACTAAACTTTTCTTTCTGTGACAGAACTACGATCAGTTATTTAAACATAAATATTTGAAGTTTCAACCTGATTTAATACTTAATCTTTTTAAATATAAGTAATGGGGTGCGTCCATGATATGTTGGTGTTATTTGGAAAATTAGGAAAATAAGTGTGGGATTTTGGAAGCTGGAAGGAAAAAGTAATGGCATGGCACAAATGGCAGAAAATGCAACAGTAGGCGTAGTTAGTGCAACTAAAACTAGAAAAGCGTGGGTCGCGAAGGGAATGATAATGGAGACACAAGAGAGAAGGAAATGGAAGAGCGTAAACTCAGACCTCGTCAGAAGGAAATACCGGAAATTAAACAACAGGCTCGGAAGAGATACAAAGAAAGCTAGAGAGGAAAGGGGAGAGAACATATCGAATCCTTGGAACATTTACAAGTTAGAGGGAAGATCAGATGCATTATGTATAGGAAAGTATAGCAGTAGGCAGGCAGGATGGGGAATAGCAACGATAACAGATTAAGCTGGAATGTTGGTAGTTTAACCGCAAGAGATACAACTACATCTTCATAATACCTCGCGAGCCGCCGCATGGGCATGTGGCAGGGGGTGGTAGGTCATCAGCCGTGAAAAGGTGTAAGTGTTTTGGAAATGAAATAGTGACATCAATTATAGTAGTGTATTTAGTGAGCTCTATTTTTGTTGTGGTCGCTTATTGTTCGTGGAAAGAACAAGTTTTTGTACCTATCTGTTCGGCAGTGTATCTAGCTTTTTCTATTGCATCTCTCAGACCTAGAGATGTAGCGAGGAGTCAAGATAATATTATACATGTCGCTCTAAAAAATGTCAGTTCTGAATTTATCAAGCAACCTAAGCCCAGTGTGTAGCCTCCGAGTCTCTAGGGGCTCCCACCTAAATCCCTCTAACAGTTGTGTAACACTATATATTCGTTTGTAGCAGTTTTTAACGAAGCATGCTGCTTTTATTTGTATTTTATTATTTTTTTATTAAATTTATTTAACCGGGGTCCCAAATGCTCGCGGCGCATCCGAGGTGTGGCCTAACCAGAGCGAAGTAGCATCTCCTTTGACTTTTTCATCCGAGGACCTTCCTATTATACGTTTAAAAAAACCTTGTTTCTTTAATATTGCGCCACATATGTTCTGTATGTTTAATTCCCGCAAGAGAGGTGGAAGGAAAACGTCGAAGAGTTCTATGGTAAGGAAAATAAGGCCTAGTAGTTTGGTTACAGTAACGGAGGAGGACATGGACAGAAATGGCATCGGACCAGATATCCTAGATTGTGAAATCGAAAGAGCACTACCAGTTGTGAAAAAGAATAAGACGGTGGGGATAGATGACATACCGGTAGAGTTTCTTAAGAGTATGGGGAAGAGCGGAGGACGGAAACTTTTAGGACTATTTCGTTGAAGTAATGAGGAGGAAGTGAAGCCGGAAGACTTCACGTGGACGACGATTATACCGATACTGAAGAAGCGCAAGCCAAAAACTTGCGATGATTATAGGACACTATGTTTAATGTACCACGTGGCAAAAGTAATCTGTAGCATCGTAAATAGAAGACTAGAGAACAAGGCTAACGAATTCTTGTTGCGGCCAGTAATGATTTAGAGACGACCAGTAGTGATGGAAAAGTGGGACGCAGTGGGAGTAATGAGGACGCTAGTGGAAAGAAACCTGTTAGGGATTAAGGTGGGGGCCCCTAGAGATTCGGAGGCTGCACGCTAGGCTTAAGCTGTTTGAGATATTCAGAACTGATGTGTTTCAGAGCGACACAGAGAGTATTATCATAACGCCTCACTACATTTCTAGGTATGACAGATGCGATAAAATAAGAGAGATACTCTGCCAAATAGATAGGTTCAAAAAATCAATCTTTCCGCGCAAAATAAGCGACCACAATAAAAACTGAGCTCCTCTAAATACACTCCCATAATACACATTACCATTTCAACTCCTAAAATCTTATTCCTTACATCTTTACGCGACTGGTGACCTACCACCCCCTGCCACACACCCATGCGGCGGCTCGCGTGGTAGTATATAGATGTAGATGTATATGAAACCTAGAATATGGGAAAGATATTTTTGCCTGCTTTATGGATTTCGCGAAGGTGTTAGGTTGACAGGGTGAAATTGATGGAAGTGCTGAAGGAATCAGGAGTCGATTGGAGGGACAAACGTCTCATCCGGAATATGAACCAGCGGGCTCAGGTTAGGGTAGCCGATGGAGATTTGAGATGGACCGTTATATGACAGGGACCGCATCAAGGGGTGCCCTCTGTCGCCGTTGCTTATTAATTTGTATACTGAGGAAATTGTGTGGAAGGCATCGGAAGAGATGGAGGTACGAGGGGTTCTAATAAAGTCAGTGAGACTTGCAGAAGATTAAGGATTGTTCGGTCGTCAGTCAGCTAAGGGGTTGTTGTCAATGAAGAGTTCGTTAGAGATGCAGTGCGAGGCAAAGGGGTGAAGATGAACCGTAAGAAGGCAAAAGTGATGACAATCTCTGAAAGAAAGAATGCGGAGCTTAAGATTAGGGTGGGAAGAAACAAAATTGAGCAGATCGAGCAGTTTACGTATCTGGGTAGTATTTTGGAGGAGAATGGGTGGTGGTCGGGATATTATATGTAAAATTGTCATGGCTAAAGAAGAATTTTCAAAGAAGAGGGAAATGGCGAGGGGGTGTGTGAGTATAGACGTGAAGAAAGAGCGGGTGAAACTCTTATTTAGAATGTTGCACTGTATGGGTCGGAGACTTGGTAATTGCGAAGGGAGGATGTAAGTAAACTCGTATAGTTTGAAATTTTGGTGTAGAGAATGATGGAGAGGCTTACGTGGGTGGCGAGAAGGACAAACCAGGTGGTATTGGATATAGTTTGAGAGAGGAAGTAAGTAGTGGAGGTTTTAAGGAGACAGAAGGAATAGATGGAGGTCGTTTTTAAAAGAGAGGGAAGAATGTTGGAGAGGACAATAGAGGGTAGAACACAAGGGAAGCGCGATAGAGGAAGAAGGAGGATAGGAATTCTAGATGAAATAATAGGCGGGAGACGATACGAAATTCTCAAGTGGGACCTAATGGTGGGCTATCCATAGTGAAGAAAACGAATTGAGATGATTACTGTCCAAAAAACAATCAATCAGCAAGTAGATTATTTGATCATTTGAAATATTTGTTAATGAGTCTAAATTCCTTGAATTGCGTTTGTAGTGATACCTCGCTTAAATATCGTTAAAAGTAGACGCGCCTCAGTTGTTAAAAATAAGAGAAATGGGGAGTGTAAGAACTGGAAGTTGTAATGTTGCGACTGAGATTAAAATAACTCGAAAAGTATTCATAAGTTTGAGATGTTCATATTCTTATACTACTGTAATCATAACTACCTTTAAACATAATTGAAATTTCTTAGTAAACGACTGTTTCTTCTGCCAATTAAATTATTCTCAAGTCAAATGACATAGAGGAGAGTAAAATCTAGCTGCAGCACGGGAAAAAATTTGGCTCAGGTCTAAGAGTCTGCTTTCATTATGATACTATGGCTACAGAGCGTGGAAGGTGGTTGCAAGACGAGAATGTGTTTGACAGCAGTGGTAGGTGGTGGAGGAATAAAATGTAGTTAATTTAATAAGTATTTCTCGTTCATGTCCTCTTCCTAGCGATCTCACATCTCTTAACACCAATTGAACCATCTTATTAAAAAATAAAATATAAATAAAACAAACGATTTTACTTCCTTCACAGAAACTTTTCCCGTGTAACGCGTCTTTACGCTCCTATGACGAAGTCAGGTATAATCGCAACCGAAATCAGGTCAGCATAATAAGTAGAAACATTATAAACCTCATTAAGAAAGGAAAAAGTGAGGGAAGAAAGTTGTGGGAGAAAGTTGACGTTTCGATTATGAGGCAAGGGGTTTAGTTGAAATGATTTTAAGGTGGGATGGAGAATATTGGGGAATTACTTTGAACTCTCATTTCGATTATGAGGTTCACTCCTCTTTTGCCTCTGCTATTATTATCTTCCACTGATTGATATCATCAAAGAGGCGTTGAATGTCCTCGAACTGAAAGATAACGGGGTTGAAACAGCTGCAATGGACTCCATTATTCAGGTGCTTTACATGGTGTAATTTTTGCACAAAAACTTCTCAGATTGTTTTACTCGTGCTTTAAGTTCATTACATCGTACAAATGTTTCAGAGCGACAGAAAAAATTTTATCATGAAACCTCACTACATCTCTAGGTCTAGCAGAAGCAAAAAAATAAGCAAGACACATTTCCAAGCAGATAGGTACAAAAACTCGTTCTTTCCGCGCACAGTAAGCGACCACAATATAAACTGAGCTCTACTAAATACACTCCCATAATACACGTGACCATTTAAACTCCTAAAATCTTTTCCCTTACATCTTTATGCGGCTGGTGTCCTAACACCCCCTGCCATACGCCCATGTGGCGGCTCGCAGGGTAGTATGTTGATGTAGATGTAGAAATGCATAAAAATATTGGCATTTTGATGCAATATTGTATTTTACGGATTTTTCTTGCATCCATCGGATTGTGAGTATCGGGCAATTTTATCGATTGCTTATTTTTTTAGGTATTTTAACAGTATCATAGGCATAATAAAAACTTTAATTAAGTTCAAGTGGCTATTGATAAGTGACTATTTCATTTTTTATAAGCTGCTGTCCCACCACATCCCGCGGGAATTAGCTGAATCTATAACGTACAAAAGACACGTACTTTCTTTAGTTCATTGATAGTATTTTCAAATGACTAACGTGTCCATCAGCGTATAGTCTTTTTAAATTAACTGACTTGAGCCATTCAAATGTTTCACAGAGTGCCGACAGAAGGTGAAGAAAAATCTACTATATCGTGATGTATGTCTTTTTTTTTCTTGTCCTAATTTTCTGTACGATAAATAATACCTAACTTATCTAAAAATCATCTGAAGATGACACTTATGGCGATATAGATGATATTGTTGCATGCTTATCTTATATGAGAACTTCTTTATGGTAATCTGTTGGTGAATAGTTAGAAGACATTCATGCCATGGAAGTTCTGCCTCGGAGTAACAGGTTTAGGGACATAGGAATGATAGGCCTAGTTTGAGTGAGCCTGGAAGTTGCACGAGTTTTTATTTTGTACAATATAAAGACTACAGATTTTGTGGCTAGGGTAGCTGAAAGATGCAAGACGTCGCGCACAGCTTTATTCACACCGAATACCTCACGGTGGGAATCTTTTAAATCTTCAACGCTAGAGAAAGAGAAATCAGATACACCGCGAGTCTTCTGGAGATACATTATTTTGACCGTCCTAAAGGATAAACTCGATTTCTTCGGGCTTCATTTTGTCGTAGTTTCACACACTCGTATCATTTCAAGTATACGGTGCAAGAAAATTATTCATGTCATAATTTCACTCTTTTTCTTATTGTTTATTACTTAGGTCACACATTTTTTATTTCAATTTGATCAGAGTCCGTGTACTTAAATGTTGAAATAAAACGCTACATTGTTTCTTTCTGGCATTTCTTTTGCTCATAATATCGGAGAAAATGGAGCTCTCTCGTTTATAACTGCTTGATTCTCGAATTCCCTGAGATTGTCATTTTAAAATAGTAATCTTTTTTCTCTTGAATGTTAAAAATTTTGGAAAATGTCAAAACATCATTTGTTTTGCCATTTCTTCCTAAAATCCGCGTGAATTTGCATAATGACTCTCGCGCTAACATTGATCTCTATGATGTGAGGCCAATGAAATTGTTTGCTTGTTAAATATTCACGAAGTTATGAGACACTCTTAGGATTATTCCTAATTTTTAATGATAATGAGAGATAAAAAGATCTGTAATAAAGCGGGAAAGTCAAGACGGATTTATAAGAAAAACAATGGAATGCCCATCATGGATTTTTTTTCTCGTTACCGTCGTCGCTTGTGCCAGTTCATAAAAACTGATTGACTTATTTAGAAAAGTATTTGAACTTCGTTTAACACGACTATATATCTAGTCTTTGAGGAAAAAAATCGCTTATCCAGAGATATGAAATTGAGTTTGCAATATTTCTACTATAAATGCGAAACATTTTGATGAAAAGCCAGGGGCCGATGAGTTGAGCAATCGGGTGGTGAAGGAAGGAAATAGAATTTTGTAAATAATGTGGTACGTCAAATAGTCATCAAAAAGCTGGGAATATCAAAGAAATATTTTTATAAAGGAATAATTGGTGGTAATTTGTTCTTCCATCAAAAATACGGTCATATTTTTGGTAAATTTTATATTAACATTTTCATACTGATTTGCAAGAAATATAGAAAAACCTATGGCGTAAGAACTATATATGATTCATGATAGCAAAGGATTGATATTGGTGATCATATAAACAAACAGTATAATTTAATTTGGGCATTTACTGCCAAAGTAGGAACATCGTCACTACTTGAGAGTGTTTCTAGGAGGAAAATTGATACAGTTTTAAGACTATTAGGGAAAAAACTGCGTTAAATGTTTCCCTATTGGAAAATATATTAAAATTGATACTTTATAGAGGGATGTGAGGGATAGACTAATGAAAAACCAAGTATGAAGAGAAGTTGCATTGCGCAGAGATCAAAGCGTGTGAGTGTGTCATAAAAGAAGATAAAAAAAGGTTACAGGTGTTTGATGTATGGGCAGTGAGAAAGGATGTAGATGGTGCAACAGTCAAAGAGGCGAAAAGAAAGGAAGAATAGCGTCCCCCCGCGGTGCTATATTAGAGAGCGCTGATGGGAAAAATTACCTTAGGTTGTTCGAGTAGTTGTTTAGACAGGAGAATATTAGGCGAGCGGAAAGGTTGAGGAATGAGCTTTCTGGATTGTATGTTGAGATTTATGCCGGATGCCGAGCTGAAGAAGTTGTTCCTGTTTTTACAAAATTAAAATGGAAAACGAAGTTGATGGAATTCCTTTTTGCGTACATCCTTCCTTAATTTGTGGATTACCTGTGGTGATAGTAAAATTTTGAGCCGTGGAAGGGCGTCTTGCAAATGCGTATTTCACTTGTTTGCGACCGCTTCCGCGAATTCCTCGGCCTCGTCCCTACCTCAAACTTTCCACGAGCGCTTCCGGAGGACGGGAATGCCACGGACACAGATCTGGCGGACTGGACCGTTTCATTGAACATTAACCCTCCGTGCCCGTCAGGGGGAATCTCGGCTAAATCCTTTAGTCGCAGGGATTGCCATTTCTTCAGCTGAGCGGTCCAAAATTTATTTCCTCGAATGAAAAAACTCTGCTCATCGTAGAGCATTGGATTCGCCCGCTGCGCCGCCCCTCCCGCCTCTCCCTCATGAGCCTCAAAAAAAATTTACCCTCCCGGTGCTATCCACCCCCGCCCCCCACGGTATCATCGAAATGGATGATGGAAGAGTGAATGGAGAAAAAAAAGGGCCCAGCAATGCGATTTTGCCTAAATATAAATATCTGAAATTTAATAGGGAAGTGAAGGGATTCTGGTTTGAAAGGTAAAATCGCAGAACTCGGGAGGACGAAGCTATCCTCCTGCAGACTTTGTTCCTCCCACACTCCCACCTCAACCCTCTCGCCTTTCACTTTCTCCTAACCCTTATAGCGGAGGTCCTTTCAAGAGCAAATGGCGTTTTCCTCAGCAAATATTCGAGATCAGTATTTATTAAGTACCCAATTTCAAAGTAATGGATTATCTATCCTCATCCTTACCAATTCTGCTCATTTTCTGAGCTTATTGCTGCTTCGAATAATGTTACCTCTTGGGAATCCAATTTGACGAGTCCCCTTCGGCAGGATAAACAGACTAGAATTCATGGAGGGAATTTTCTTGCATAAAATGACACCACTTTAGGCCTCAGGTTAAGAAAATTCGGGCCGGAATTCAAATAAAATACATCAAATGAATATACCTAATTTTTTTTGGGCTTCGTTATTATGTTTTTGTAGCATACTTTCCTCTGTAACGTACTTAGTACACACATGATATAATAAGAAGAACTTTGTAATACTCCACACAGTTTTATTACTAGCAAACAAGCCTAACCGGTTTCAATGTATACACATCATCATCAGAGGCAAGATACAGCGTACAAAGGTCGTGGCATTGATATCACAATGTGAGTTTACGATGGTAATTGGCATTAAATACTGCTGAAAAAAAGCTTCAAAATAAGACCCAGATCTTGCTTCTACTACTTTTCATTACCAAGAAAAATTTATTTCATAAACTTTTTTTGTAACTTTTTTATAGTACAAAAGAAAGAACTGAACGTTTAAAGATACATTTAAATATGTTTTTCCCACACAAAATTACAGGTTCATTACGATTAAACTTTAAGTTTCTTCACTATTAAATGTCAAAGAGAGCGCTCCGTTCGAAAACGGAAAAAAACCGGCACTATTTTTGTTCTCACCTGAATAAAAAATGGAGAGAGTAATGTAAAAATAATCGGCAACCACAGTTAAACGTAAAATAAAACAAGCTAAATTTTGGTGTAACTTGCATTCATGTGGGTACCACGGGTACCATTTTAATCAGTGTCCAAACTCGAGTCTACATAATTTTTTCACCGACAGTAGGTTTGTCCGGGGAAATGGGGGTGAGGAGAGTGGAGCTCGATCTGGTCGAGACTTGCGTAATCTTTTCCCGAGAGACCGATTTAGAATAGCCTTCTATAATCAAACGAACCTTAGGGCATTGCTAAACAACTCAAAGGACAGGACAGACCCTTGGACAAGTGTGGTGTATACAAACGGGTGTGTAGAGAATGTGGTATAGCATACGTAGGTCAAACGGGACGATCCTTTCGTACTAGGGTCAAAGAACACCAAAGATGTTTCCGGTATGGGAATGTGTCGCCATCCCATTTCGCAAAGCACTTACTGGATGAAGGTCTCGGGAGTGATTTTAAACTAGAAATTTTACACGTCGCGGAGAAAGAGAGGAAACTGGACAAATGGGAAGAGATGGAGATAATACGAAATCGAAAAAATGGACTCATATTGAATGACATTGTGTTTGATAATCCATCCCCACTACTGAAAGTTTCCCTCCCTCAAACCTGTTGGAATGATACCTTAATTGTGAAAAGTTAGTGAAAGGGGACTGACACACAGTGACTCACGCTTCCCTGGTCATTAGGGAGAAGAGTTTTAATATTTCTACGGTGGGGCGTTGGCCATACACAATGACCAAAACTCACTATTGACGCATCTCCATGTACTTGAGATAAGGATTTTAATTTTCGCTGTGTGCTTTTACCAACCAACAACCTCACACAATTGTTTTGTAACACATCACCTTTCCATTCACCCCTCCATTATTTCTCCTCCCCACCCTTTTTTTCTCTTTTCAGCATATATATACCGTGACCAAGGTTTGAGAAACTTATACCTGACGATGACACAGAAGCGTCGAAACTAGTCGTACCAATAAAATTAAATCAGTGGATTGAAACATAGTTGGTGTTATCATTTATTAAAAATGGACTTCCACAAGGTTGCGCCTGAAACGATTGAAATCATACCCCATGTTATTTTGGGCCAAAATCAAATTTTGGGAAAATCATCATTATTCATTTCCCGCGTAAATATTTCGATGCAATCCGCTTCTAATTATATTTCGAGCAGTCTAGGTTAGGGACAGTTGAATATATTCGGCACATGTCGGTAGGCTGTATGTCGTTTTTTGTTGAGAGTGTCATCTGGAAATATTGATGCTTCAAGTTTGTCTTTAATTCCATTTGACATAGGCTTTATTCTTGACATAGAACTTGAAATCGCAAAGGTGCCCAATCGTGTTAACCAATGGTTACCTTCGTATTAAAAAGCAGCTCTTATAATTTAGACATTAAAAAAGAGGATATGTACGTTCGTGTAACTTAATCTTAAATTTGATTATTTTGAAACACTTTCAGTCTGTATGCTTACACCAATTTTCGTGGCTTTGGGACTCTAAAGTACATACTTAGTGATAATTTTAATATTTTCCTAATTTTGATAGCTCTTCCAGATCCAATATTTTCCTTCGCTAATGAAAGCATTTCAGATGGAGTCGAGTCATAGCACAAGCGTGCGTTTTGAGCCGTTGAGTTCATTCTCTTGCGATGGAATAAGTGAACCTTGAGAAAGGTTTGTTTTTCGCTGGAATTTCCTTTAAGCCGCTTAAACTTATTATTATTAGGCGTTAATTAAATTTGCTATATTTTGTCGGAATCAGTCGGAGGATAAGCCCGAAGGCAGCGAGAAGGAAATGGTTTGCGTTTCGAGCAGGGTGGGAGCAGAGTTGATGAGGAGGGTGAACGACTGGGTAGAGGAAAATGTTTTAAAAGAGAGTGAATGCTAAAGGAGTGGGGACAGGAAGTTGGGGGTTGATGTATGGGGTGGGGGCAGGAGAGTGCGGGTCGGAGAAGAGGGTGGGGAGGGGTGGCGGGGGCCGTCACAGCGGGAGTCCCTGGGAACTCAGGGGATGGAGGGGCAAAGAGTGGGAAACGGGAGATTCTTATTAACGCTTGATTAAAACTCTCTTGTGTGTCGTCGCAGTCAAACATGGCCCGACGGACTGCCTGCCTCCCACCCCCTCCCCATCCCTCCGTACCCTCCCTCCAATTCGTCTCAACATTCCGCGAC
This sequence comes from Ceriagrion tenellum, assembly GCA_963169105.1. Classification (NCBI taxonomy): domain Eukaryota; kingdom Metazoa; phylum Arthropoda; class Insecta; order Odonata; family Coenagrionidae; genus Ceriagrion; species Ceriagrion tenellum. The sequence goes on from OY720635.1 coordinate 17,533,231, forward strand.
CCCGCCCCCTTTCCCTCGTCGCCCCGGCAATATTTCCCAGGAGAAAGTCTGCGACACCCCCGACGCCATAAGTAAGGAAGGAGACCTTTCCTTGAAAAAACACGGCTCGAGTTCTGAAATGGCGTCCGTGAGAGATCAGAGTGCTAAATAAAATTTACCTAAATATATATTAATACGCAGAGATGTGTTAGGGCATTTTTGTTCAGTGGGCTCCGCCTGAGACTTCTTGAGTCTATTGGTGATGAAAAAGCGGTTTGGTACACTGAATTCAACTTCCTTTCACTTAATTAAATAATTTTTGCAATTTAAAGGTCGCTCGCAATGTTATCAAGTATTACTCCCATATGTTAGAGAAATTCTGGAATATTGGGGTTGACTTTCATAGGTCAATGCCATGTCTCATAAGATTTTTCTTGTGGTGACTAAATACATTTGCAGCTATAAGTATTTCAACTCATAATCATTGGGTACGTAAAATGTTTCTTTATTTTCTATGGTAATTCAAATAGGTTTAATCAAAATTTGCTCGATCCACCAGCCTCCGTCTGGTGCCTTCCGCTTTAACTCCTACCACCACTCTCCTCCTCGCCTTTATTTTTGTTTCCGTAACTTTCCCGTCTTACGGATATCCTTTTTACATTCCCTCGGATATATCTCTCGACAGTCACTGACGGAACACTCTCATGAATATCATTTCATCGTGTATAAAAAAGCATACGTGGTAGAAAGCATCGTGTATAAAAAGCTGAGTGGTAGAGGTCATTTAGTTCACTAGTGTGTAACAATAGATTTCATTGGGGTAACTTTAACTGTCGAAAAGCAAGAGGATTTTTCGGCTGACTGTAAATACTCTAAATGGTAAATTATAAATCCACATATCCTCTACTGATGGAAATTTCGCTCTCTTTGTTATTACTATTCTTATACAAACATGCTACGACATATTTGTGGAATAACATTAAATAAATATGTTCCAACTCTTTTACCTTTATTGCTTTGTTATTTTCTGGAATAAAATTCCAAAATCGTAGTTCAGGAGCGCTTAAAAATATTTTATTTATTGAAATAATCGTTATGAATTAATTTGCAATGATTTTCTTCTTGCAGTGCGACGTTTCCGTCCTTTATCTGCACCGGAGAAATTGAATGTATTCTCGTCACTGCTTCTGATGATTTAACTTGAATTTGATGTTTTGTCCGTAGTTTTTATGAAACATTTTTGGCGTAGGTATTATTACAAGAAATTTAAGTACGCCGAGAGGGAAGAAAACTATTCCAGTCATCTCTTGAGATGGTGATATCAATTCACCTTAGTTTTATTTCCAAAATATGACTTCACCCTTTGTACTTTAATCTATTCAAGGCTCTCCATAGATGCTTTCTATGTACGGTAGCAATGTACCCTCCAAAATTACCACTGGAATTAGAAAGCCTGGGTACAAAGATTGTGTACGTATTGCGACCCAGCGGGCAAAGTTGTGATGTTCGATTTTTTTTCTCGTAGCTATTTCAACGCACAACGTAACGATTTATGAATTTTTCCGTTATTCGTAGAAGGAAAGTCATATTTAAATTGCTCAATTTGAGATGATTATTTAATAGATATACCTATCACCTGGGAAAAATTGCTGCTACTTGCTGCTTTAATATGACATAATTTGTTGCTTTGATGAAAAGAGGATTCCGATGGATTGAAAACCTAAGCAACTAACAAGTCGAACAATGAGGTAACAATTTAGTGTAGATATAATAAGTTGTATGTTTCAATGAGATGTTATTGCTGGTCTAATTAAAAACTCATGTAAAACTGGAAGTTTGTCCATATTCTCTTGAAAATATTTTCCTATTCGGAGAACCAAACGTTCTTTATAACATTTACTCTGAAATTCTGAGTTGTGGAGAGAAAAGGTAGAACGATTGGTTGAGGATTGCAAGCTTCTGGAAGCAATCACGCCCGTGAGTGGTGACAGTGATCAGTGACCGACCGCCCGTCATCCCAAATATCCTTCATTTTTTCCCTGCCTCGATTTTCTCCCGTGCCACGTGCCATATACCCGTCCTCTAGTTCCCCCCTCCCCTAGCAATTGATATATTTCCCATCTCTCCTCTTCTCTCATTCCCTCACGTCCATCCCTCTCCCCGACCCGGGTTCCCCTCATATCCAATCCTCGGATACCTGGACCTTCTCGCATTCCATGAAATGGGAGAACGCTTTTCCGGATAGAACGACCCTTGAAATATAATTGAACTTAGGGGAGACAAAAGGGACCTTGGCTAGCGGAAACGGTTGTCCATTATTTACTTTCCTCAATTCCTCCGCGAGCGGGATTCCCGCAAAAAGGAATCAGGAGACGATGAAGGAAAAACTAGAGGAGTTCTTAGCCGCGCGTTGAGAATTCCGGCCATTTTTTTCGCTTTAACATGGAAAATAACTGTCCATGTCAAATTTTTGTCGATCGACGAGTTGAAATTTTTTCCTATCCATAATGAATCTTACATAATTTTTCCGATGGAAATATGCCCATAAGTTCCCTTCTCTATTTTTGTTCGTGCATCTTATTTTCCATTATGTTTAATTATCCTAAGTTTAAAGAAGTTTATACTTTGCGTCAGTCAAAGGTAGACAAAATATTTGAAGCTTGACTAACCGGAAAACCATATTCTGGGCCATTTTAGTTCCTCATCGATTGTCGGCTGAGTGCGTTTGGTAATGGATCGCTCGATGAGGATCTGCATTTAAATTAGATGATATGACGCAAAAACGGATACCAGATGAAAGCATGTGGCTTTTATGCTGTGCTAAAAGGATAAGCGAGAGAGAAGAAGTTTTTGCTGATTTAATGTCTAATTGGGTGAAATGGGAATCCACTCAAGAAGCAAGTGGATGTTGAAAATTTACAGAAGAGGAATATGTTAGTGCTTTGGTGAATTTTGAATAATAGAGTTAACACAATGTTGACTAATGTCAGGCTCTGTAGAATAGTTCCGGAAAGTAATTAAAAAATAAATTTGAACGCCTGAAATATATGTGCATAATATGCTGACTAAGAGAGATTTTCATTACAGATTTGGCTTTACACTTAACTTGTTTCGTAGAGAGGTAGAGAGCGGCTTGAAAGAGGCTTCCAATTTTAAATAATGGATCCCACTGAATATTAGACTACCGAGAGTGAAAACTTATTTTCATCGGATACTCAAACTTGAAGGTATGGCCATGAACATGCACATTTAGAAAGAGTTCTATATATCAATGACTAATATTGACAGTTTGGCTTCTCTCGTGCTAGTATCATTAATTTATTGTTAATGTTTGTGATTGAATAGTCTTCTGGCCTGCGCGTGGAATGTTGGTTTAGGGATTTTATTAAGGTTTTATATTTTTTTTGTAAATATTAGCCTGTTTCCTGTTCTCAAACATCGAATTTTTTGTTTTTATCCATTTGGAAAGATTATCGCATAAAAAAGATGGAAATTTTATTTTGAGTGATGATATCAAACAATTAATCCTTGATTAAATTCGACTGGAACTTAATATTTAGGTATGGAGAGCCCTTCCAGATAATTATCTTTCAATTTTATACAAGTTGTCTCGTAAAGTTGGACTCTTCGTTTTTGTCCTTAAATCAGTAATATTTACTTACTTACTGCCATCGCCCATGGTACACCAGGTGGTACTTTGCCTCGTCAACACATTTCCTTAAGATGTCCCGATTTGTTGTATCTGCTTCTCTTCTCTCCAGGCTTCTCAAGTCTCTTCCAACCTGGTCCTGCCATCATAGTTTGGGTCTTCCTGGTAGTCTTCTACCCTTAAGGACTGTTCATTAAAATGTTTTTCGTTATGGAGGAGGTGTCTTTTTTCCTCAGAATATGGCCGGCCCATTTCATTCTTCTACTTCGCACTTCGGCCACAATGTCTGGGTCAGCATACAGCTGCCTCAGATTCCTGTTGTGCTTCACTCTTCATCCTCCATTTTCAAAGGATGGTCCATAGATTTTCCTTAAAATTTTGTTTTCAAAAACTATTAATCTTTTTCTGCCCGGTTACTTAGCACCCAAATTTCAGAACCATAGAGTAAAACTGGTCTTATAATAATTTTATATATACGGATTTTTGTTTTGTGGGATAGTAACTTGGAACTTAACAGTTTGTGGCATGCTGAGAAACTTTTATGTGCTGCATTCAATCTTTGTTGGATTTCTGCATCTTCCTTGCTGTTATTGGACAGCGTCACTCCTAAATGGGTGAAGTTGTTTGCTTTTTGGAATTTATATCCTTCAATCTCTATGTGGTTTTGATCATTAATTTGGGTAGTCCTACCACATTTCATAATCTTAGTATTGGTTTTGTTTATTTTTAAATCCACTTTTCGTGCATGGTTTATAAGGGTTGTGACTAGGACTTTAAGTTCTTCCATATTTTGAGCTTTAATTACCACATCGTCTGCATATGCAAGAATATTTGTTTGTCCCTAATTTAATACCAAACCAGTAACATATACAGGAATAAAATGTGTAAAAATGGAAAATAGTTTCGAATGTTGTGAAATTTAAAAATATAAAATATAAGTTACCTAATATCATGATTTTGTTTACATGAACGGCGTGGAGTTTTATACCGCATGTTTTGTGTTACCATGTGTTGATAAACTATTTTTTCTCGGGTGCATATTTCAAGTTTTCTTACATCCATCTGGACGTTTATATCGGAAGAGACGTACCTTTGGTGCATTAGGAAGGAAGTTGGACAAGCGTTGCCTTAGAACCAAAATGCAATCGTCAACGGCGTGAATAGTCACGGATTGCGGTAGTTCCGGAAATTTAGGCGAATGGAAGGGCGAATCAAGAGGGAGTTCATTGGAGAACTCGATGCATCCCACAGCCCGTGGATACGAATCCTTGGAGTAAAAAGTTCATCACGGACGATTTGCGATTCCTTGTCACCCCAGAAAGGAATTCCCCGAAGAATCCTCTCCATGAGTGAGCACATATTCATGCATATAGAGTCTATGATCACTTGATTCAGGGAAGCTTTACAGCCAGGGCATAAGGAGAAACTAAACATTGAGGCATAAGCATGACTTCATATGACATGGTATCCTGGTCAAAGAGCTGCCCTCATATAAAGCAGTGATACTTGTGATAGCACTAGTTATTCGTTTACACTGGACTGAGTTTTCGAGGAGTGCATGTCCAGATGCTACATCTGTTGGCTATTTTGAATACATGAAGTATTTTGATGCCAATACGAATTTACTCTTAGTAGCTTTAATATTTTACCTTAAAAATGTGCCTTAAATATCTTTCATAACTCCACAGGAGGCCTAAAAACATTAATACAATACTTTTTAAGTTTCAGAGAGCTTTTATGAGTCTTGCTGGATATCGTATAATTCTTCTATCGCGAACTTAATGTCTTTACATTCCCTTCTATGGTGGTTGCTAAGCAACGGTAGTTTTGTTGACTCTTCTGTTAGAGACCTGAAGGTCCCTGAAGCCTATCATAGGACGCGGGATAGGACCACGAAATGGCAAAGATTCGGCTATTAATTCTTCGGAAGCAAACGAACAGAAAATAAAGAAACTCAAAAACTTCCTAAGCCATGCAATACCTATTCTGCCTAATTAGTTTTACTGTTTTTCATTTACTAAATATCTTGATGTTTTGTTTGCGAGTTGTGATATTCAATTATTCATTTCAACGATTGTAAAAGTTTTTCTATAATATTTTCCATTTGATATGATGTAAACCTGCTCTCATTTTCTTGGCATAACTCTAAGAAACAGAAAAATATCATAGCAGTACTATTATCCCCCTTTCACAAAGAGGCGAGAACGAGGCGGCAGTGGGCTAAAGGAATTAGTTAATTGAAGTATCTGGTTTAATATAATGATGCGAATAATTAAATGGTGAGCGAAACGATAGATAGTTGCAGACAGAGTTCAAGTCGGTGGACTGAAGTTTGATATAAACATTTCCACTTGTACAGCACATGTGGAACGAATATCTCTTGCGCAGTAGCACCGTTTGGGATTAAGCTCGGGCAGTTAAAGAAAAATACCATGGTATTTTGGTCTCTACATCTACATTTACATAATACCCTGCGAGCCGCCACATGGGCGTGCGGCAGCGGGTGTTAGATCACCAGCCGTGTAAAGATGTAAGTTTTTGGCGATGAAATGGTGACATTTATTATTGGAGTATATTTAGTGCAGCTCAATTTTTACTGTGGTCGCTTATTGTTCGCGGAAAGAACGAGTTTTTGTACCTATCTGTTCGGCAGTTTATCTCTATTATTTTATCGCATCTCTAATACCTAGAGATGTAGTGAGGAGTCATGGTAATATTCTCTATGTTGCTCAGAAAAATACTAGTTCTGAATTTATCGATCAATCTAAGCCTAGTGTGAAGCCTCCGAGTCTCTAGGGGCTCCCACCTCAATCCCAACACTATGCGTCTCAAACGCTGTAGCGCATGTTTTACTTCACGAGATGGATAATGCAATAGTTATTCAATTTTTTGGAACATCAATATCATAGATGACACAGTTAAAATCCTTGGAATGAGACAGCGGCAAAGGGTCGAAGTATGTGAGTGGGAGGGGTTATGGATTAGGTGTGCCCCACATGACGCGGAGGAAGAGTTGGGGTTCGGGGACGAGGGAGCCGCGTTGGTGTCTGCGAGAGGTTGATTGATTAAGGAATTTATTGGCTAGGGAGAGGATTCGAGAGACGAGTCCCCATTTCCTTCCTCATCTGCCATTTATCCCATCAAGCGCGTCTTTCATGCCATTTAACGGAGTCACGGAAGAGCAAACAAAGGGCCTATTAAGATGGAGCCGAAGATGGAATGCTAAAGCGGGCTGAGAGGGTCCTTGTGGAACCACTGGTCACGAGAAGAAATTGAATTTTATTTTGAATTCTCGAGCGGATCATGGAGCGAACAACATTTTTAAACGAGGGTCCTTACATCACTTTCTCATTTTTTCAGACTTAACATGACTCTAGAGATATAGACACGCTTATTTTTTTATTTTAATCTCTCTTGACTTATATATAATAAATTCTTAGGCTTTACTTGGTGGAACAACATTGCGATGGCTTGTAAATTACTTCAATTTGTAATATTTCACAATGGTTTTTAATATTCCGACCTAGGTTTTGACTCAAGTCATTATCAAGGTTAAGTTATTATTGAGTTATTATTACATTAATAACTTAACTTGAGTCGAAACCTAGGTCGAAATAATAAACGCCATTTTTTAATATTATAAAGTGAATTTATATACAAACCGTCACTCTTGACTTATTTTTAAACATGCTAAAGGGATCTTAAAAGTTCAACTTAACGATGGGAAGATATGGAGCTAGTTCCCAGGCCTCCCACCTCAGTCTATATCCCAAAAGTTACACGAAATTAGGATCCTGCAAAACTGCCCAATCAGTATTAGGTACTGCGTATTCAGTTTGGTGTTACGACGGTACCTTGCAAAGTTCAAAGATTTCAGGCTTCACTGTGTTGAAATACATTTTCGAGAGGAGAGAGAAAGAGACATCTTTCCGGTGATATTAAACTATGGCTGGTACAAGGTCAACTAGTTTTACGCGAATACAATATTATAATATACATACTTACATAACAATAACGCCGTTCCCTTCCGAGGTAGACACAGTCACTAAATTTCACTTATATATACATATTTGTACACCTAACTCTGCTTCAATAATTCCTCCCTACTGACCTATCCTTGCAAACCTCATTGCTTCATTTACCCCCATACACTGCTTCATACACGCAAGCCTGTTTTAAGACTCCTAACATTCCTCCTCCTAAGAATTGCCGCAACCACAACTTTCTCGGCCTACCTCTATCTCTCGCACCATTCATTTCACTCTTATATATCTGTTTCGTTATTCGACTCTCATCCATTCTCTCAATATGGCCTAACCAACGAAGCACACTCCTTTCATGTATATATATGTATATATGTCCATTACTGGAGCATCTAACCTACATTTATTCATCACCCACTTATTCCTGACCCTATCCATCCTACTTTTACCGCAAACACTCGTCGGATTACTCATGCCCATGGCGTTTAGTCTTCTCTTATGTCTATCCTGACTCACCCATGTTTCACTACCATTCAATATGGCATTTCAAAAATGTCAGTAGGAATTTCCAATCTTTTTCAATATCTTGTTCTCAAACATTGAATATGCCAGGGTCCATTAAGTCGCGCCTCCGTACCGGTCACCGTTAGGTATCAAATTAGAGAGTTGAGCATAATGTTTTACCATTGCATTGCACGTCATTAAGGCTTCGAACTGATGCATGTGTGAAATTTCAAACTGCATCTCAAACCAGTCTCATTCATAAAAAGACCTAGGCCAATGAAGCTGCTAGTGATTTTGGGGGGCCTTGCAAGAATTGGTCACAACATCTTGATCTAAAGATCAGGCTCGAGAGTAGGAAGGAGGGAAGGGCGAACAAAATACCACTCCATCGCGCTGGAAGCAAGCCAATGCGCTGAAAAGCACGGAAGGGTAACTTACCGAATCTGGGCGATCTTTACACTTTTTCATGTCAAATTGCCGAGAGGACAGATTCTTTCGTCTATTTTTTCCAATTTAAGGTCCTCAAAATGAATGTTTATAAAATATTTCTGCACGCTCAACAAATATTTCTTAGCTGTAGTGAGTTCGCTTTTGAGTAAATGTAATGACGGAAATGTGTGTGCAGTCATTTGCGACGATGAAAATTCGGTTTTTGTGTCATAAAATATCTCATTTGGATTCCTGCAACTAGTTTGTTGCTCCCGAAAGAGTAACCGAGTATTATAACCAAAAATATTACTTTAGACTCCTTAACCATCAATTTATCATATTTAATTTAACTTTAATTTTACATTTTAGGACGAATTTGTGGGTAGTTTGGCTCCAATACCACAGCTTAGCGTCCATAAGAGGAATTTGAAGTTCCAACAGCTACTCCTTAATCACAAAAACTCCTTACTTAAGTATTGAAATCAATATTTGACTAAGTTTGGTTTAATATTTGACCAAATTTGCTTTTTCAATATTAGTTGGAATTAATATTTGAAAAAGCAACCTTTATTGTAAATAAATTCTGTAGTTTCTCCACCGTCGATGAATGGGTAGTAGGAAAAAAAGGGCAAGTGTTTTAAAAAGAACACACATGTATCTCCAGAAGAATAAAGCAGTAAGTAAAGTTTTTAGAACAGATAAAAAGAACACTTCAGATCTGGAAAGTGAAGTTTCCCACCCGCAGGTTTGTTCAATAGTTGGTTATGGCATAGTTTCGTTTTCAGGAGGATCAGAATTGACGGTGGTCGTACTAATTCAAGGTACGGCTTTAGAATTTCACGTGCTTTCAATGTTTCAGACGTGACGCATCGGTTTATCTGCTCGCAGGCTCGTGGAATTTTTATCTGATATAATTTTGGGAATTCATAAATTTAATTTTTTATGGGTGTGTTGATTTCTCCGTTTGCCTAAACTAGGTCACAGGTATTCGAAAAAACACCAAAAAAGATGTTTTATGTGGGCATTCCAAAGAACGGCGGAAATTACCGCTGGAATTGCCTTATCGTTCACGCTGGTATTCATACAAACGAGAGAGGTTAGCTCTGGAAAAAAAACTCATTCAACTTGAATCGGTTCCAGTCCAGAGAGATGATTTTTTTATGTATATTAATATTTTGCAGCTGAGGCATTTTTCAACTCCCCGAGGAGCCTTTTCATCTCGAATCTAAAAGTTTCAGTGATTGCAAAATTTGGAAACAGCGTAATTCCTTAGGGTAAAATCTACAAATTCTTTATGATACTTGAGAAATTTAATCGTTCATTCGTGATCCATTCCTATTTACACGCCATACTCATTTCATATCACTTTGAAATATGACAAACTTAACATATTTCGAATATTATTCTAAATAGAGTCAGAAAATTCTCTCCAAAACGATGGTAACATGTACCTCAAGCAAAAAAGTCTTCAGTATTGAGTTAATGAATATGAAGCTCAAAGTGATAAGTTTAATGTAGTGGCGTTAGCTGTTAGGAGTTGTCAAGAAAATGTGAATAAAAAATAAAATGAAGTGGTCAAAGGTGTATGCATTCTAATTTCTCTTCAAATATTAATTGAAGGATGCATTAATAACAATAATTTATCGTAAAAATTTTCATGTTGGATTTTCTGTTATTCCTGACAGCCACACTGTCATTGCTATTATTTCTATTATGCACAGGGGCTAGCTAGCATCTCAATGATACACCACTATATTACTCTATAAGAAGGAATATCGTTCATAGTGTTTCATATTATTTTTAAGTTACCAATAAGGTTAGGTGAAAACTATAAATATTGCCAACCTATGACCTCACAAATAAATGTATAAACAGTTGGAAAACTAACGTAAATACAGAACAAGTCACAACGCAAGTACAGAATAGTGCGCTTCAATTAAGTTTCATCGAATTAGAGAAAAAAGTGCTATTTCACCTGGTAATGCGACACTCTACCTTTTGCGTATTAATTTGGATCATATTTTTCTACTTTCAACTTAGCGGTCAAATGAAAGTATGCCTCAATAAGAGAGAATTCATACCAGGAAATAATCAAACAGCATAAAGCAAAGTTAAAATTTGTTTTGCCGTTTTTCACAGCTTAAGAGGAAATTTTTTCTAAAATTTGAGATAAAATGATGGCCGCAAAAAGCGGATTCCTTTTGCTGTTCACATTTTGAAACTCGATAACCCTTCGGGACGGATGAATTTTTACTAATGAGTTCTCGTGAAAGAACCATTACTATTGTACGGTTAATGATAAATGAGCCTCTCAGGAATCATAGAAGAGCAATAAAAAATACATAATGATGATAGTTGAATATACTTTGGCTTCTATGACATTAAATTCGAAATATCTGCTCGGGATATAGCCTATGAATGAAAAAGCAAAATAATTCTCGATAGGCATGCAGACACATGCAAGGGTTATGTAATCCTCAATTGACAATCTACGAGCGCAGAAACTCCAAAGCAAGAAACAAAGGAGATTGTAAAATAAAATAAACCTTTATGCTTTTAGAATGCTGAATGGGAGAAGTGGGGATACTCAAACCTACTTTGCACTATTTTTCATTTAAAATAGACTTAAACAGAATGCTGACATGATTAATGGTATATCAGTTGCATTTTATGACCAAGGAATAATACGAAGAATAAGAACTGATAAAGCCCATAGTAGAGCGTAAAAAGCAAATATGAAGAAAAAAATAGATTTTGAATTAAATAAAAGAAAATTTTAAAGCAAGATTTTCAAGTTCAATAGAAAAACCAGAATGCTACTCCTTGCTGATGTCATAGTAATTCTGACGGAGAAGCATAAGATTTTAAGAGAATGTCCAAATTACCAAGACAAATTAACGGATAAATATAAGCAGGGTGAATGTTGCAAGCATAAAAATAATTAATTACTAAAGAAATCTAAAAGACTAATTTTCCTTAAGTCTTAAACCACTAAAAGACTGCCTATTGAAGTATTAGATAGAACTGGGATATTGGTTTACCAGTAAAGGAGGAAGCAAGGAAGACATGGAAATTCTACTTGAAGAGTCTATGAACAGCCAGAAATACAAGATTTGAATTGATAATGAACTTAATTAAAACAGTTATTTATGCTCTTATGTGTTGGAAATAGGATGATAACTGCAGCAGAGCAAAGGAGTTAGAAAGCGACGGAAATGTGGTGCTATCGAATACTGGTGAGGAGCTTTCGGGTGAAGGGATTCATTAAAGAGTGTCTGAGGATGAGTCGAAGAGAAAAGACGGTTAATGATTATTCTGCAAAATAGCTTGAGCAAACTCCATGGACACTGCCTGCCAGAGATTGGTCTTTTGAAATATGTACTTGAAGGTCGGATAAAGGGAAAGGAAGAAAATAAGCTTTGGGCGATATTGCAACAAATATTACCAAGGGATAAATTTAAATATCTGCTGAAAAACGGAATGACAACTATTTTAACATCCTAGCAATCATTGACTCTATTCTTAGAACAACATCAAACAGGCAGTTCATTTTTTGAAATCGATAAAATTGCGCCTAGCCTGTGAAAAATTGACTTGAACTGCCTCAGGCTTGACTTTGTGGAACGGTATTTTGATGAAAATAAATAAACTTTGTATATTCCACACAAAAATGTTTAATACACCGACCTGGGTTTCATCTACACTGTAGACATCATCAAGGGTCTTGATGGACCCTTGAGGTGAGGACTCTTGATGATGTCTACAGTGTAGATGAAACCCGGATCGGTGTATTAAACGTTTTTGTATGGACTATACAAAGTTAATTTATTTTCATCAAAAATTGACTTAACTGAGAATGAAGGACGGTCATTGATCAAACCAAACCCTAGTTTTTAAAATTGATAACATGGTGTTTCTAAGAAAATTGCCAAGCTGGAATCGGTCTGCGGAATTGTAGAAAATCACTGACACCTACGATAGTTGCGCTTAAGTGGATCATGAAACACCTGCGCCAGTGTTCTTTTATCCATATTTCAGGCAGAATACCGTAGGTTCATAAATTGACAAGGACAAGGGATTTATGGACACAACACTAGCAGAAATTGAGAGTAAAGCGTAGATTTGAGATTTTAAAATGTGGGAGCAAGCGTCAAAATCAACCAAATGTTTCAAAAACTCCGGAATGTTCGAATAGGTTCGAATAGGGAAACGAATGGTGTTCTGCGCATTTACCTGGACAGAAGATTGCATGCATAATTAGGCTCACTGGGTAGAATTTTGTGGCACGTGAATTCTCTTCACATATTTTTTGTCATAACTTTTACCTGAGGTGAAATTCTCAAGGTGAAATTTCTTTCCATCAAATTGTGCATTGTGTTAATACAGAAAATAGACTAGCCATTAAATGACCAGTGAGCTTTTACGTGAGTTAGACATATAATTTCCAGAAATTTTGGTCGTTGTAAATTATCTTTTACTGTGTGATAGTTATTCCCCTCTCAGAGAAAACGTCTACTTTGTAGTAGATGAATAAACTCATGTGTGAAAAAGAACAAGTCTCAGGGCATATTTAGAACGAGTCTTCTCTTTTCAGAGTATTGGCGTAACTTCTTGGAGAACATCGCTCGAACGGTTTAACACCTCTGACGCTATCTTGTAATAGAGGCCATAAGAAACCAGCGCCCAACTGAGGATTCATGTAAGTACCGAGTCCTATGCATGATTCCATATAATTTACCTCATATTTTGCGGCAACAGAAACCGAGATGTGCAGTGATTTCATTGATTTTTCAATATAAAAATACACATTAGATTCTTGAAATTACAAATTACTCGCTAAAAGCATGAAAACGGGCCGCATCATTCACAACTGGCTATTTGTTATACCGTGATCGCGGAAAGTTGAGACTTTTTTCTTCTGTGGCTCTCATGTGCTCCTAGAGACAGAATTTGATTGCTCTGCAAGTCTCTCCGGTGTATAGTTGTGATAATCCAAATTTGTGTTATAAGTTAAGAAATGGGAATTTAGATTTTCCGTTGAAAATATTGAAAGCTATTTGCTGAAGGTTGTCTTTGCTCAAGATAAGCTGTTAGCTTTCAATTCCTTATCATTATCCTCCCAATGGTACAATGTTTAAGAAAAAGAATTTTCAATTTTTCTTTGAAAGTTATCATAGCTTTATGCTGAAGATTGTCTCTTTAAGTTGGCCGCATACTTTCTACTACCTTACCTCATCCTTACCGTGCTGTTGAATGGTTGTTAAGGTAGTTTAAGCAAAAATCATTTTACTTAGAAGTCAATGCATTTTGTCTAATTTTAAAGAAAATAATATCACACCCTTCTAATGACACCAAAAATTCAACCTCTTACCACATTACTTTCGGAGATATTTGCCAAAATATACCAGCCCCTTTACATGGGAGATGGTACGTGTATGCACTCCAGAGAGACATTATTTACAAAATGAGGTATTTTTAACACTTGGATGTCGTAAAAAAACTAAAAACGGGTAGTTTGTATGTTTTCTCAACTATATTTGCAAATTAATCATATTGTCACCGCAGTAGGTTGTTGGGTATCACAAAAAACCTTCCGTTTTGAAGGAGTTTCAAACGCACCGCACGAAAAAAATTAGTCATGTTAAGGACTTATTTAGATATTTTCATTTGATCACTTGTAATTTCTGCCATATAAAACTGTATTATTGCACCATTAATAATGCAATATTTAATTGAGGTGTTCTACAGTTGGTGAAATTAAAACGTACAATTGGAATATGGTATCTATTATGACTAGCGAACTATCTCGCTCGGACTACCTTAAGCCGTGTCTGAAGATAGCCGGAGAAAGAACTGTCTCTTGACGTCCCTGGACCTCTAGGAGCAAAGTGGGCTGGTGCCCGGCCAGTGGGTAGAAGATAGGTAGAGAAAGGGAGAGTAGGGGGCCGTTGTCGAGGAATGGGTTGGCGTTACGGGGAATTAGTGGGGATAGGGTAGGTGGAGGGAATAGATAGAGGGAGCGTGGAGTGGGGTGGAGTGAATCCTCCTCTTCTCTACGCGTCCGAAGGAGAGCGAGCAGGGAGAAGATTTGAGCGGGATGAAGGATGAGATTATGTGGGTGGGGTTTGTTTCATTTTTTATTTGTTAAAGTCGGAGAGGAATGGAGAAGGCCGGGAAGTTAAAGGGTTCCCTTTTTACAGTCGGGGGAAGAGAAAAAGGTCGCTTGGGTGAGGAGAAAGATGAGGGAGTGGCGGCTAGGAGGAGGTGAGGAGAAAGATGAGGGAGTGGAGGCTAGGAGGAGGTGAGGAGAAAGATGAGGGAGTGGAGGCTAGGAGGAGGTGAGGAGAAAGATGAGGGAGTGGAGGCTAGGTGGAAGAGGGGAACCGTAGAAACGAGGAAGAGTGAAGGAGGGACGGGTTGGAATGGGACGCGGGAGTCTAAAGGAAGGAGAGGGGTCATTTTTTTCCTTCAGAGGAATAGGCCGTGCGGGGGAGGAGAGGAAAAATGGGGAAGGATTGAACGTTTTTAGCAAGTGGATGTTCAGTGTGTGGGAAGAGAGGGGAGGGGGGCCTTCCTGGGGGCTCACAACCTGTCGATTGCGGGGAAGCAATTTGTGAAATAGTGTTTGCGAGTAAAACGCCTGACTTGACTTCAGATGAACTCACTCCACATCCCACGCTCGTGCGTGCCTTCGGTGTTTGTGGAGGCGGGAGCGTGGGGCGCAGCGTGAGAGTGCCGCTCCTCGGGTAGGCCGGCCGGCCGTCCTTTGCTTTCACTCGGCCCGCTTGCCGCTTCTCCGCCTTGCGCCCCTTCCGCCATTAGTCCCCATTTCCACTTTCGACCACCACGACCTCTCGACCTCCCGCAGGCTACACTCCCCCACCTCCATCGACCCCCCCCACCCACGCCTTCCCCTCCCCTTTCGATACCCTTTCGACCGCCACGCCGCTGAGGTAATTAATCCTGTGTAAGCAGAATGGACCCAGTGTATAGCCTTGGTGTCATTGTAGAACTGGACCTGACGTTGAGGAAGCACCTCCAGCGGAGAAGTTCAAAATGACCGTGCTAATGAATAGAAGACAGACGAAGAGCTGTGTGGGTGATCGAAACAGTATAATTTGAGAATAGTGGCACGCTGTGGTTTCTCCAATTGTCTTTTGTCTCTCCAAACCATTCTCTCATCTTTAGTGTTACTGTATCGCAGCCCCTTTCATTGGGATTAAAGTAATAATTGCCGGTCTCTATTCCTTTACCCGTACTTCATTTGAGCTCTCAATCCAACTCTATTTCCTTATAATTCCATCTCATGCAGTAGTTCTATTTGCATAGCTCGTAGAAGTATGTACCCACATTTGAGTATCATCAATTGGGTATTTTCCACGTATTACAATCTTTTGATATTCAGATTCTGTTACTTAAAATTAATCTATCGGTTAAAAATTATCTCATCAAATGGTATTACCTTGTTTTTTAAATCTAAAGAAAGTTGAAGGCTACAAATATTCCCGAGCACGCTCGGAAAACAACCGAATTAACTATGACGTAATTTTCGCTGTTTCCATGCGGACCTAAATGTTTTCTCATGCTTTCGGTGGAAACATGCGTGGAAAAATTCCTTTAGGCTATTTTTCTGTTATTTGATTTGCCTTTGAACGAGAGATAATAGATATAGAATGTATTTTATGCCACAATGTTAAAATACATCGATAAAAACGCCGACCATGAAATTTATTCAGCTATCAAATGCCGTAAGAAGAAAGAAACTCCGGGTTTCGAGCAGCACGCCGGGATTTCACGCAGCAAAACAAAATCCTACTGTTGTGAAGGCCATTTTAATGTACATACCATCTTATGACGAACATTGTGACTAGATACACATAAATAAATCTTTTTAAGTAAGTTTATGCAGGCTATTTCAATATAGTTACCGGAAGACTCGACAAATTTCATGAATGTGTCGATGATGGGTTCTCCAACTAAATAAAAACCTGGAGCCTGACTTGTTCACGGCCTATTGTTTCGGCTGACATTACATTGTGTCTATTTCATTATTTACCATAAACCATCATCGTGTTAGATTATCTCCACATTAATGCTTCAAGTCGTAACATCAACCTAAGGACTGTAACTATCCCCCACACATTTACGAATACATGCTCATAAAACCAGAGTTAGCTTTAAAATATACTTATTTCTAAACCGATTAGCAACGATTGGGTCCAGTCACATAGTCTATGCTGAGATCGTAAATCGTTTATAAAGTTTTAAAATAACGCGTGACTTAAGTTCATATTGCTTCAGTAACATTTTTCTAGGCAATATGATATGCTATGCAACGGGACAAACTGATTATGTGCTGCAAATGTATACGCTGAAATTTCGGTGGGAATATATATTTAAAATCCATCCTCAATCACTTTTCAATTTTATGATGTAAAACACTTTTTGAGAACCGAGGAGCTTTCAAAAGCATTTAAGTGCCCTATATCGCGTCGACATGACGGGTTCCTCAAAAATTTTAATCACGACTTCCGTATGATCCGTGGCGCACGCACGTACTCCTAAGGATCTCGAGCGAAAGAAAGGATTGTGGTGCGTGAGCACTCTCAAATGTATATCTAGCCTTTTACATCACTACCTCCTTCTTCCTCCCTCTCCCTCTCTCTCTCTCGCTCTCTCACTTTCTTGCTCAGTTCTCATTTTATTTCCTCGCGATCCCCTCGTGCATGGACGCCCACTCGCAGGGAGATAGGGTCGGGTGAACAAGGAGCGACTGTGCCGGCGGCATCCACTTCCCCCTCCAGGTCCTTCCATATCCATCGTCTTCTTCCTTCGATACAGGTCTTAGCAACGTAAACAAGTCCGCCATTAATGAGCGCATTTTGGTTCATTTTCCGTAAGTTTATTTCCGTTGAATCTACATCTACATAATACCGCCGCGAGCCGCCGCATGGGCGTGTGGCAGGGGGTGTTAGGTCACCAGCCGTGTAAAGGTGTAAGTTTTTTTAGATGAAATGGTGAAATTTATTATAGAAGTGTATTTAGTGGAGCTCAATTTTTATTGTGGTCGCTTATTGTTTGCGGAAAGAACGAATTCTTGTACCTATCTGTTCGGCAGTGTATCTCTTTTCTTTTATCCCATCTGCCAGACCTAGAGATGTAGTGAGGGGTCATGATATTGAAGATGTATTCTCTATGTCGCTCTGAAAACTATCAGTTCTTAATTTATCAAGCAATCTAAGCCTAGCGCGTAGCCTACGAGTCTCTAGGGGCTCCCACCTTTATCCCTCTAACAGTTGTATAACACTATATATTCGTTTGTAGCAGTTTTAACGAAGCATGCTGCTTTTATTTGTATTTTATTATTGTTTTAGTAAATCTATTTAATCAGGGTCCCAAATGCTCGCAGCGTATTTGAGATGTGGCCTAACCAGAGCGAAATAGCATCTCTCTTTGACATTTTCATCCGAGGACCCCGAAGCATTGGCTGAACTAAGTTTTTTTATCAATTTTCCAGGGTATTTCTAATCAATACGATGACTTGCGACACATATGCGCAGATTTCCTTGGGTAGTGTACGGCAGTTTCTCAGTAAGTACATTAATGGCGGCTATGTTGTGGATATGGTGGCAAAGACCCATATCGATACAGCTACGGATATATCATTCGAAATGCTCCCCCTTCCTCATGCATCCACCCACGAAACACACTTTCCTACTCCAACCGAAGCGCCCCTCGTGTGATTTGGGATGAATTTCCTTTCCCTTTCCGCCCACAAGGCAGCGATCCATCTCCTTACTTCGTACGCACGGCCTCCTCTTCTCGCGTGCTTAAACTCTTGAGTGAGCGAGGGCGAGATTGCGATTGACGCTTTGCAACGAGATGTAAAACGGACATAGGCGATCAGTTTTCCATTTTTTACGTTGAAGCGTATTGTAATACGATTGACGGGAATACGGAATAAGAATTTGCAAAAAAAAACTTTTTTCTGAGAAAATTCTTACCATCATGTTGAGTTTTAAGGTAGTCCGTGCGAGATAGTTCCCTAGTCATAATAGAGACCATATTCGAATTATACGTTTCAATTTCACCAGCTGTAGGACACATCTATTAAATATTGTGTTATTAATGGTGCAATAATATAGTGTTATATGACAGAAATTGTAAGTAACTAAATAAAAATATCTAAAGAAGTCTTTATCTTGACTCATTTTTAGTACGCGGCACGTTTGAAACTCCATCAAAACGGAAGGTTAATTGTGATTCCGAAGAATTTTCTGCGGTGGCAATGATAAATTTTCGAAAGTAGTTGAGAAAACACACAAACTACACACTTGATTTTTGACGCGGTCTTAGTGTAGGAAATGTCTCATTATTAATATATGGTCTCTTTGGAGTGCATACACGTACCATTTTCCATATAAAAGGGCTGGTATTTGCAGTCAAATATTTCGGAAAGTAATATGGTAAGAGGTTGAATTTTTGGTGTCGTTAGAAGGGCGAGATATTTTTCTTTAAAATGAGACTAAATTCATTGATTTCTAAGTGAAATGATATTCCGCTCTAACAACCGTAACAGAGAATTGTGAAAAATTGTAGTCCCTAAGATGAAAAATGCATAGGAGTACAGACGACAAAAGGTTTTCCCCGGCGAATCAATGCAGCGAAAATTCGCAAAGAATACTTATTTCTTTGGCAGCTGTACGCACCTTTTGGACTGCGCCGATAACCGATCTTCAAGTCATACTTGAGACGAAGGTATTATCCCACTTGGTGTAAACGTTTTGCATTTGCATCAGTAATTTCATATCATAAATTAAATTCCTAAAATACATAAGATATCAGCAGCGCAAGGTACATCATGTGACGTCATTTAGGCGTATCGAAGGCAGCAGGACCTCCGGGCATGTAACGCAAATTCACCTATTACGACAAGGAATACCCAGTGAGGGGGGCTAATGATGTCGTAAGCGATTTGAAGAAGGTCAAGTTGAATGTTATCTTTTAGCAGCAATACTTAATGTTGCCCAATTGATACTCTTGCTTGTGTTTTCGTGCTCTAAAGATTGCGCAATTTCAGCTCATGATCTCAGGAAAATTCACGTGAATTTCCCATTGTTTACTATTATTGCTCTTGGAGTTGTAAAAGGCTGCGATAATTTTATTTTTTAATATTTATTTTTTTGTGGATGACGTCAGAGTGATTATTTAAACAATTATGTTGAGGTATCGATATTCATGTATTTTTATACACCTACTGTTTGGCTTTATTAGTTTGATTATGTATTCCTTTTCGTTGATCATGGATTTAATTTGTTAATCATCTACAAGTTTTTCATGATGAGGAGTAGTCAGTGCAGTATTCGGATAATTTTTTTTAATAAGAAATAATACGAACGAATTTCATTGTCCGATTATCTGAATGACGGTGTTGAGTCGTCAAACTTTATTCAAGGAAAACCCTCGTAGCAGTTGTGCCTTTTCTTCCCTTTCTCGATGCCTCTCCTTCAGCGGATGTAATGGCGCGAAAAGCGGAGAGCGGAAGAGGTAGACTAGACTGTCTTATTTTTGCCGTCGCCCCAATGGGATTTGCACGCGCGCTGCACGTCGGATTCTGCGTCGATCGGTGTTTCTAGGAGACGCCTCGTGGCTTCACTTATCTGCTCTTCGCCGAAAGCGTCTCGCATTCCCCCGAGGAGGGGGGAAGGAGGAAGGCCAAAGTCGCTCTTGTGTGCGAGAGGCATTACTCCTTCCGCCTCCTCCTACAGCCGTGGACGGGACGTGTGGGACGAAGGAAAAAATAATAACGCGGGAAACTTTTCGCTGAGGGAGCCAAAACCACCTATATCCTGTCGGCTCTGCCTCCGAAAACACGACCTTCCTCATAAATAATGGAAGTGCCGGCGGTGGAATTTGTGGCAAGTTAAATTGCTTGAAGTGAATCGACAGTTTAATCCACCGCTCCTGACAAGAGTATGTGAGGTTATCAATTTGTTCTCTCCTTTCGTCGTCGGCCGCGATCTCGCCCGAAGTACCGAGGAAAAAATTGTTCCCATTGTAGATGTGACTGAACTTGCGAGAGCGAGACGAGCCACTTAAGTCCTGAGTTGCAATTTTCGGACAATTTCTTTCAAATTCCACGGATATACAGCCATGGAAGTCCAACTCGAATTTTATAAGGTTTCTATATCTATAATATGGGCGGTTGCTATCTTCACAGTTATACATGAAATTAATAGTAATAATACTTCTGGAAATGTTTTACTCCATTTTGTTAATAGGAGAATAACACCTTACTCCGATACATCGTGTCAAAAAACAGTCATTTTCCTTGAAAACTACGTCTTTGGATATTCTTCTTATTCTCTTTACTCACGGCCAGGGCCGCCCACAGGAGGGATGTATGGCGCAAGTTGCGCCAAAGAAAAATATTTTGGAGGGGAATAAAACATTTGGGGGGGATTTTTAAAATGCATAAATTAATTCACTAAATGTAAATATTTTTACCCGTTTACAGTAATTTATGTACGCATCGAAAGGTTATAACGATAAATGAATTTTAAGCGTTAAGTGTAGTATAGTAAAACATCGTGCATTTATAGAGAATCATTCAGCCAGCCGAAAGCTTCTTTAATTTCGGTCGCGTCTCTCTATACCCTTCCTTGGCTGACGCACCGTACTGTCGGCGAGGTCACCATAAGATCCCCGAACGCAACCCAGTAGCATAAAAGACTCAGCATCCCTCCAGTCTTATTCCCGCCCCCTCCTCCCGACATCTGCCCACGGGTCACATCACAGTACAGTCAAAAGGCTTAGACGTACGGATCGTGCATACACTGCACGTTACCTTTTACGGTGATTTTTTACCCCCACTTTCCCATAGTCAACAACCGTTTGCATTTGTCGCAACCCCTCGTACCCTCCTCCCATTCGATAAGTAACTTTGACTCTACGTATGAAACTTTCAATTCAAAAATAATTTCTTATTGTTTAGTAAGTTTATTTTTAGGGATGGGTTGAAATTGGGCAAAGTAGCAGAGCTATATATGATAGTATAACGCTATTTTCATTTATTTAATTGTAAAACTATTAGTTTATCATAAATATTTAATAATATTGACGTCCAGCGCTCCCCGCCCCCCCACCTTTTCCCTTCACGAGCGCACCCTCGTTCCGAGGAGGACAAAGGAAAAGGTACATTGTATATGTATACAGATTCTAAATAAGATCAGAAGTGAAATAAGCGAAAATAAGATCATAAGTTTAATTTCAAATCCTTGATTCCCTAAGTCTTCCAGATTTTTCCAGAAAGGTCTCTGAATATTGGAAAACAAATGACTTACTTTTCCCATGAAGGTTTACTCAATGTTGTTAAATTTGGATAGTATTCTAAGGTCGATTTTTGTCAGTGACGAGTATTACGGAATCGATGGTGAAAAACTTTGTGAAGAAGTTAATGTATTTAGTCAACTGTACAAAGTTAGCTTAGTTAGCATTGATTTATCAGATGTGCTGAGCTTAAGTGATGAGAGTCTGAGCCAAAATAATGACAAAAGTGACACCCAAGATTCTTGTGACGACAAGCCTGATGGTCCAAGTACAGATCCTAATATAGCAGAACAAAGATATCTGGATCGATGGGTCAAGAAAGGATTCATTGAGCCTTATAGGTTTTTATAAAATATTTCTGAATTTCTTTTCCCAACGACGTTATACCAGATACTGGTATTGCCAGCGACAAGTTGCTCAGCAGAGAGGGTTATGAGCAGATTAAGAATTGTAAAAAAATAGGCTGAGAAGCAGCATGGGAGATGTCTGGTTCTCCAACATGCTTGTCCTTTCTTCCGAAAAAGACATTTTAAAATCCATTCATAACAGCGATGTTATAGAAAACTTTGCTTTGTCAAGTGAGTAAATAAAAATAATACTACTGAATAAAAGACATCAAGGGCAGGGTATTTAAAATGGTACCACCAACACCAGTACTGATTTTATCTGTATTATTTTATTATTATTATCTGAGTTTTTTACCAGTACAATTTTTTAATAAGAGCTATGAATAATAATATAAATGGGTTCCATTTAATTAAAGACAAATCTCAATTTAGAATGTTTGGTTTATTTAGATTCCCTTATTTTTTGTACATTTCACTGGTACAGCTCTCGCGAAAGCTTATGGCGTTCGGATGCGCAGAAGAAGACGTCGTGCTGGGGTAAAGTTTGGTGGAAGGGGTAGGGAAAAGGAAGAAGTAGGGGAAACCGAAGACATGGCATTTGTGCTATGCATGGGTGCATTTAAAAAAATGGAATTTGTGTGACTCGGACAACACAAATACCGCGCATCCGAACGCCATAAGCTTTTGCGAGAGCTGTATATTGCTGTAAGGTGTGGTATAAAGTATCATAATAGAGTCTTTGGAGTAAGTTGACCGCCTATTTTGTTAGATACAGGATCCAGCTGTGTAGTTTTAGGAGTGCAGTATTCAAAATATTTCCCATGTTTTTTTCTTAATTCGAAATATGAAAGAAGCCATCAGTTACTTTAATAAAATATAAGAACTAAATGATTCTCATTTTTACAATTTATTCCTTTTTTAAGCATGCTATTGTCAAAAACAAACTCTCAATCCTTTGGATATGAGTAGTTTTGTATTTAGTTGTAATTATCTCCCCTAAAGCGCAATAGTTTGTTAATATTTTATTTCGATTTTTTTGAGTTAGTTTTTGAGAGTTTGGTCATAAATCATTATAGCCAAACCCTCAAAACTAACTCTAAAAATATGGATATCTCAGTGGTCGACAACGAGTATGATGATTTAAGATTTTATTGCCAGAAGAGTGTTAAAAACGATTTTAAGAAGCTAATAATTGAAAAACTTCCTCCAGAATCCTCAGTTCCCCTCGGCGTTACTCCATATCTACTACCTTGGACAGGCTATCAAATTATAACCTGGTCAGTAGCTATATGCCGGCGGGGGGGGAGGGGGAGTTTTTGGCTTTGGGGGGGAATGAGCCATCAGCATTGGGGAATATGGGCACCCCTGGTCACGGCAAGCTTTTAATAGGGACGAGACGAAGTTATTACTCTACAAAGTGCAATGAGGGACGGTTTTGATGGGTAAGTATTACGCAGGTAGACTTGAAGAAAGTAATTGAGGCAGAGGGCCTTAGAAGAAATAACATTGAAAGCAAGCAGATCTTTATTATGGGCAAGCTACCAATCTAAGTACTACAACTTTACAGTAAACTGAAATAAAAAGAAATAGCAGTGCCATTTTAGAAAAAAATCTCCATTCATTGACATTTGGTCCTAATCACTCGATATTATTCTGATTCTCGACTAGACAATGTGGTTGAATTCTTAAGTACTACCACATTGGCT
Organism: Ceriagrion tenellum; assembly: GCA_963169105.1. Lineage (NCBI taxonomy): Eukaryota > Metazoa > Arthropoda > Insecta > Odonata > Coenagrionidae > Ceriagrion > Ceriagrion tenellum. Next base: position 17,557,157 of record OY720635.1, read on the forward strand.
TGGGTGAATACTGTAAAAAAGTTTTAGCACGATCTGACGTGGGTCCGACCTTAAATGATAAATTTAGAATTTTCAAATAAAATCTTTTTTATATATAATGAATGTAATAATGTTTTTCATTATAAATAAGTATCAATTTTTATTGTAATTTTACGTATTCCTGATATTCTAGGTAATAAAACTAAGTATTATGCCCATAAATTCGCTTTTCTTAGGGGAGCAGCTTTGCCGTACGGTAAATAAGAAATCCAATAGATGATTTTGTATATCACGTCTCTATTTCTTACAATGATGTGGTAAATTGAGACATACAAGTGACAGTGTCATGCAAGCAATATACTCATTTCCCTATTTCTATCCCCACATTGCTTTTAGATTCTTAGGTACTTATTATAATTCACACTGATAAAATTTTCATTGCTCGGTTTGCAAAAATAACGTGCAGCATGAGCAAACCATTTACACTTTCTTAAAAATAATTATTATTTAATGAAAGAAAGGCAGAAGTTAGCACTGGGGCATGGAAAGCTTCCACATCTATGTTAGCTCTATTTGTATTACAGTGCGGCTATGGTTCTTTCATCACATAAAAAAGCTCTTCTTTCTCAGATTTTGTTCCAGAGTGAGGAGTTTACTGTGATTGTAGCATTGAGGGTCGATACTGTGATCAAACGGCATTCACAGGAGGAAAACTCTATCGAAATACCGTATCTTGGTAAGGCAAACGAAGCGAGTGTCGCAGCCAGCGTGTTTCTAGAGACATCCTTGAACTCTTGGCTGTGATACCTCACTAATGTTCCGAGGCATCTCCGGGAAACGTAGGAAAATAGACGCATACAAATTCAAGTGAGGATGCGAGAGATGCAAGTGCATGAGGAAATGCAAAATCCAGACATAGAGGAGTCTGCCTTTCAAGTGAAGGGCAGAGTCCTCTATGGTTCCACAACTACTACCTGCTAACTCTCTACTATTTCGCCATCTGAAAATTAAATTTCAAGATGAAAAATCGTAATAAAATGTAGCTCGTCTGAATTTCAAGCTGTAAATACATCAAAATTGCAATTTAATAACTCTCTTTAAGATTTAATAGTTCCTTGTGATTTTTTTCAGTAGTGTTTTATGATTAACATGAGGAATAAGTGAAAATTAATAAAATAATTTTTAAAGGTGAAGCTTAAGGTTCTTCAATTTTCTATTCTAAAGTACTCAGTTAAAATTCTTGCCATATTTAACGATAAATTTTCATTAACCGCAAAAACACACAAAAACACGACAATATTTCAATATTTAAGTATCATCTATCTTGTATGCATTGAATCCTTTATGTATTGAAACACGGGTCATGTTTTTATGTGCGTTTTTGCGGTTAAATAAAAGTTATCATTAAATATGTCTATTGAAACATACCACCAAGTTTTAAAAAATCTGTTTTATTTGTCAAAATTCTTGCCATCATTGCCGGTTACAGACTGTCTAAATATATGTTAATAAAAATGAAGTACCGACATGTAGTTTCAATTTTCCAAAATATGCCTTTCATCTTAGCTCCCAATGAGTTATTCTCTCATCATTTCGCCTGACATTCCTGTAGTATCACTGCAAAATCTCTAGTGATTTTGGGTGTTTTGAAAAGAAATGAAAAAGGTATTTTAGAGGAAATTATTATAAGGGAATAAGTTTTGTACGGCTAAAGGCAATACTTTAACCTTTTGCATTTGCACACTCCAAAAAAATAACGACGTGGGCGGTATTATTGAATGCATTCGTGCATCTCTTCATAGAAATCGCTGAATTTCTCAGTTGTCAGTTCGATAAATAATTGAAAAACGTATTATTTACTGATTCATTTTTAAATAAAATGGTTTGCGGTGTGACTTCATGAAATTGCTTCATGTTGAAATAATAACTTTGTAAATTTCACATAGATGGCTTTAATAACAAGTTTCGTCACTGTGCGACGGTGCTTTAATAGCGACAAGTTTCGTCGCTGTGCGACGGTGCTTTAATAACGACACCTATGTGAAACTTACAAAGTTTTTCATTTCAACGATTCATTTTCATTTGGATAATGGACGAAGTCAACTACAAAATTTGTGGAACTCGCTCAGGGTATCGGAATCCTTACCAAATAAACAGCAAAAACTCTCTTAATGGAGCCAAAGTGTCTCTAATGGAAGAAGTCTCACAAGGCGGGGCAAGAGCCACCATTTTGAAATCTTTATTCGTAGTCCTTGCACTGTGGGGAAAACTTTGCCGGCGAGACGGTCCATCGTTTCTTTTGCTCTGTCGGACCTCTTATCTCTTGTCATCACCGGGAGAGGAAAAGAGAGGGAGGAGACTTTTTTCTTGCAAGAAGACACCGCTCATGGATTTCGTGGAAGAATTGATCGAGTGCAGACGTGAAATACGGCTCCATCTCTTGCGAATTCTTGGAGGAGACATTAAACAACGCCCGTGGTCACACAACAAATAGTAGAAGTCTCCAGATTTCTTATCAGAGAGTAAAACGTTAAACGGTGAATTATTTTTCTTGACTTGAAAAGGTTTTTCTTGGGATATGAAAAGATGCATTAAAACTGATTATGGCTTCACTGTCTTCTAGAGCTGTGCAAATGCTTCGAAATCGATTCGAATCGACTCGAATCAGGCTTAAATCGATTCGATTCGCCTGCGGATCGAAATGCTTCAAAACCGAGTGATTCGAGAGATTCGTATCTGATAGATTCGTCTTCGATTCGTTGCATGCATTCAAACATGGCGCTCATTCCAAAAATGGTGCGCCGTCCGTTTGGACGATGTTTTCCTCACGTGAAACGAAAATTTAAACGACCACATGTTATTCTGTGCTATTCTTTATGGCACTTTAGATATATAAGCTAATGTAAGGCCCTGAAATATTGTGATATCTTTATTAGGTTAACTGCGCATTAGCTTTTGCATTTTATTTAGATTCGAATTCGATTCGCAAGCCATTTCTTGGGATGATTCGATTCCCTACCAAAATTTAAAAAAAGTTCGTTTCATTTCGATTCTAGATATCTTTTGGGAGATTCGATTCGGTTCGATTCGAAATGAAAATCCCTGATTTGTACAGCACTACTTTCTTTCAATTCCACCCATTGAAATTGAAAACATTCATACCGTAAGGCTTCTCATTACTTCCATTCTTTATTTTTTTATTTGAAAAGTCATATTAAATATAGGCAATGTTTCTAAGGGACTGTGTTCCCTCCTCCACCTTTTCTATTGGGAAATTTTTGAAAATCCTGGCAGTAATCACTCTATTTCTACAATATCGCTTAGTTGAAAATTTTGTTCTATGGAATGATTACTTTTTACATCATATTTCTTGTCGGAAATATTTGTTCTGAAAGGCAGCGAAGTAAAAACTTCGTAAACTCAAAAATACGCTTCCTAAACTTGATATGCGATTCTAACCTAGCAAAACTTCTTTGATTCCAAAAATAGAAGAGAAAATGGTCCTCTAAATTGCTGAATTCTCTTCGAAGAAAATTCAAAAATGTCACTATTATCTTTCAAAGCTAGAATGAGGATTCATATGGGAAGGGACAGTAAAAATAATTAACTGTCCCTTAATAGTTAAATTATAACGCTTATTCATCTACATCTACTTACTACCCTGCGAGCCACCGCATGGGCGTGTGGCAGGGGGTGTTAGGTCACCAGCCGTGTAATGACGTAAGGTTTTCGCAGGTGAAATGGCGACGTGTATTATAGGAGTGTAATTAGAGTAGCTAATTTTTTATTGCGGTTTCTAATTGTACGCGGAAAGAACGAGTTATTGTACCTGTTTGGCAGTGTATCTCTCTTATTTTATCGCTTCTGTCAGACCTAGAGATATAGTGAGGCGTCATGATAATATTCTCTGTGTCGCTCTGAAACACTCCAGTTTGAATTTCTCGAGCAAACTAAGCATAGCGTGTAGCATCCAAGTCTCTTGGGGCTCCCACCTTAATCCCTCTAAAAGTTATGAGACACCAATGTACGCTCGTAGCTGTTTTTAACGAAGCGTTCTGCTTTCATTTGTATTTTATTAATATTTTTGGTAAAATTTTTATGACCAGGGTCCCAAATGCTCTCGGCGTATTCGATGTGCGGCTTAATCAGAGAGAAGTGGCATCTCTGTTTTACTTTTTATCCGTGGACCTTCCTATTATACGCTTAAAGAAACCTACTTTCTTTAATGCTGTGCCGCATATGTTTTGTTTATGTGTTCCCCACGATATATCAGATGTTTAGGTAATTCCAAGATATTGTACCGAATTTGAAGATTTTATGTTTACTCCACCCACAGAATAGGTATGGCATTTGTGTGATGACTTTCGTAGGAAGTAAACTGTGGTGCATTCACTAAAGTTTAATTCTAACCCCCACTCCTGGAACCACGAATGAAAGTTGATAAGGTCCGTGGACAGAACTTGAAAGTCCGCGTCTTCGCTTATTTCTCGGTAGATAACTCTATTGTCTGCAAATGATCCTAACTTACTGCAAATTTATTACATATGACTTTTACGACAATGACTTCGTACCTTCAAACGTTACCTTCGAAGAAACTAAATCAGATAACTTGAAAGACACTTTGTCTAGAAGATAGGTTTCATATCACTGGCCCAATGCAATACTCATGGCCTCAGAACAGAGAGCATCAGAAGTATAATGAACACTTATTTCCTCTTAATCTTCTTTGGTCATTCATCTTCTCTGCTTTACTCATGACCGGTGATCTACTGTAAGCTTTCGATATCAATCATAATGAAAGAGATGGAGAAGTATACATTTTTATGGAGGCTCTATTTTGGATTATGAGTTCGTATTCACTCAAGAAGCGTGATTTTTTAATAGGCAAAAAACCTTAAGAAATATTAATCAGTAGGTATAAATAGTAATAAGTAGGTATCATTAGCTTTGTTTCATTTCTTTGGAGCTTTATTATCTTTCCAAAGTTTATGGTAAGTAAGGCAATTATAAATGAACTACAGTGACCCAAATACTTCGGCGCCTGACCCTGAAAAACAGGAATTCAATATGAAAACTCGAGTTTCAGTTGCTCATTGATATATTTTTAACTAATGGAGTTTTGAATACCGTATGTGAGCTTTATTTGATAATTGATCAGTATTGAATTTTGCCTTATGGATTATGGCATGCGCACAATTTTACCTTTCCATTAGGGGCTGTTGTATTTCACAGAAGGGTAAATACAGCACGTGATGTGGAAATATTGTGTGGAATTATTAATAACGCAATGTTTCATCGATACCCAATACTCGTATTCAGTCCTATACTGTTTTAACAACACCCACCAATGGTAGATCCAATGAACCGTAACGAGCTACAGTTAAAAGTTTTGCTTTCATTGCCTGGCCTACAGACGTGGAAGAAATTTGGACTTTTCCACATATCTCCCATTACTAGAGGATAGACCAGATCAACGCGATACGTAATTGCCCATTCAAATTTGCCTGGAATTGCACAATAAATGCGTTTATGAAACTAGTTATAGCTTTACTACCCAGTCCAATAATCCGGCAATGAAATTGGCGATGACCTTTAGTAATTACGTTGATGCAAACGGGCGTGTTCTGTTTTTTAAATGACTGCCTGCGAATAAGGTCTCCAAAGATAAGGGATACGCTGTTACATCATCTTATTCAACTTACATCCATTAGGATCAAAAAAATTTGTCATTTTTCTGTATAATATTTTTCCTTGATTTTGCATAGAGGTACTACTCAATTCAACGACACTCGTTGATCCCAGACATAATGTAAATAAATATATTGCGACTATGAGTGAAAAAAGATCCCTTTTTCTAATTACATGGCTTTGCTTTGACGGTAAGAGAACTCTATTCCAACCCACATCTGTATGATAAAGTTTCTGCAATATTGGATATTTGGAATCAATTTATGACACATTTCCGAGCGTTGAAAAAGCTAATTTCAACAAGTAAATATTGACGAGCAGGTTTCGTTATTCAGAGAATATCCGGCAAAGTACGGTATGAATACAATTGTGATTTGCGATGTAAAAAGTACATATTAGTAAAATGCTCTGCCCTTTGCGGAACAACAACAGAGATAGAGCAGGTGTAATTTCAGAAGAATATATTGCTATAATTCTGTAAAAAACAATTAGGAAAAAACCCCATGAATGTTACGACTGATAATTGTTTTCCATCTGAGAAACATGCTCAAGGTATGCTAAAGCGACATCTGAAATTGAAAATTGATGGCACCGTACAAAATAATGAAGAAGAAATCCTGCATCCTCGATGAAAATAAAAGGTTTTGCAACCATCCGCGCTTTGTTTCAATAGTAATTCTGACTCATTCTAATTTGATTAGATTAAAATTTATATTTGGCGTCACTCTCTACTACTCACTGAAAAGATACTGAAAAAGAAGGAAAAATAAATAATTCAATTCGAAAAGGAAACTCAGTGAGCTTTAAACAGTGGCGGCCGCATAAACAACCATTATCCGTTCCCTTGAAAACAATCAGGTAACCACTTCGATTTTTTGACTCGGTCAATATCGCAACCATTAATTTGTGGAAAAATTTAGCTCCAACCATTGAAAAAGCAACAAAAATGGAGTAGGTCCACCAAATTAGTGGAAGGAGGTAGCAAGCCAGTTGACAGAACCCTGGCTTGCAAAATGTATGCATCTGAGTATTTTGAGTCAAAGTCTTCGACAGGCAATCGAATTAACTTCTCTTCATACCGTCATTATGGCGAATTCCATTTTTCCCAATTATTTCCAGGGCAATAGCAATTGAACCGTGCATGCCTAAGTCTAGCAGCCACGAGAAAAATAACACAGAGCCATATTAGGAGGTGCAGTGTTGCCTACAGCCAGGAACACAAGGGAAATATGTTTAGAATGCAAATGACGACTGATGATCTAGTTAATTTGTTGTCATCTCAAAATATATATATGTGACTCTATTCAAAGTATTTATTATAATTGTTATTTTTATGTACCTGAACCATTTATTGTTATATGTACGGCTCGTTACCAGTATCGTATGCCTTAAAAATCGCTGACACTCTCGGGTTAAAGTTATTAACATGCATAATGACGGGCATCAGATCCAGGGGGAAAGGATACAAGAGAGGGAAATTGCTACAGAAGAGGGTTCTATCTTCACATTTAAAAAATTGTAAAAAATGTTTTTAGCGACATACATTTCCTTTTATACACAGGAGACGTTGTACTTGTAACAAAATTACTATTTCCTCTCCTAACTAAGAAATAAGTTTATGCTGATTGGTCGGGCATATTTCTAAAACATTGGTTTTTCCCACGCCCTTCAATAATTTATCGTGCCATCAAGGATTAACGCCGTGGGGTGGCTCTCGGATCAGTATGTATATGTAGGTGTATAATTAGCATTATTCAAGGCATTAAAAAAACAAGTAAATTTGCGATACTTGACCTTTATGGGGAGGAATAAATTTCAGGTGACAATGTTATGGACATTCCTCCTGTAATTGACAGGCCAGATATCATAAAAAGTAGGAGAAAACTTTAGGGGTAAATGTTGATCAAAGCCAAGTTGATTAAGGTAATGTTCGGTATATGCATGAAATCTGCGATATCTTAAATGCGTGAAAGACATTTCAAACTTCGCTTCGTTTTCATGTGTGGTATTCGTTTGAGTATCAAAAATCAACAGATAGTATCTTAAACTAATAAGGGCGATATATTTCCTTGAAGTAATTAATTACTTTAATGATTGTTCGACAAAGGATTTTTTATTCATCCCGGGAGGGATTTGATAAGGCGGAGAATGAAGGAAGGAGTAGTTACTAAGGTAATCTTGCTGGAGATTGGGGGAAAATTAGCAGGGATTTGATTATGATTCTAATCAACAATGGATCGGAAGCATTGACCAGTGGAATAACAGACCATAAGAGATTAGAAGCCTTCGAAAGCTGGATTTGTAGGAGGATGCTGAAGTGAAATGGACAGATGAAATAAGAAATGAATAACTTTAGCGAAGACTATAAGAGGATAAGAACCCTATGTAGCATAGTACAGAAAAGAAGAACTGGATGAATTAGACACTCTCTGAGGCACAATGGGTTTGTAAAGAACATAATTGAAAGAATAATAGAGGAAAATATCCCCAGATGAGGCGTTGGATTAATAGGTAGACCGAATAAAGAGGAAAGTTCATAAGAAGACCTACATCTACATAATACCCTGCGAGCCGGGCATGGGCATGTGGCAGGGGGTGTTAGGTCACCAGCCGTGTAAAGGTGTAAGTCTTTGGAGATGGAATGGTGACGTGTATTATAGGACTGTATTTAGTGGAGCTCGACTTTTATTGTGGTCGCTCATTGTTCGCGAAAAGAACGAGTTCTTGTACCTATCTGTTCGCCAGTGTATCTCTCTTACTTTATCGCTTCTGTCAGACCTAGAGGTGTAGTGAGGAGTCATAATAATATTCTCTATGTCGCTCTGAAAAAATATCAGTTCTGAATTTATCAAGCAACCTAAGCCTAGCGGGTAGCCTCCGAGTCCTTGGAGGCTCCCACCTTAATCCCTCTAAAAGTTGTGAGACAGTATATGTACGCTCGTAGCAGTCTTTAACGAAGCGCGCTGCTTTACTTTATATTTTATTAAAATTTTTGGCTAAATCTAATTGATCAGGGTCCCAAATGCTCGCAGCATATTCGAAATGTGGCCTACCCAGAGCGAAGTAGCATCTCTCTTTGACTTTTTCGTCCGAGGACCTTCCTATTATACGTTTAACAAAACCTAGTTTCTTTAATGCTGCGCCACGTATGTTCAGTACGTGTAATCCCCACGATATATCAGAAGTTAAGGTAATTCCAAGATATTTTACTGTATCTGAAGATTTAATGTTTACTCCACACACAGTATAGGGTTTACTCCACCCACCTACCATGGAGTAAGGGAACGGGTATTGAATAGGATGGGAGTCAACCAATCACTGGATTGAATGACATATGAATTGATTTGGGGCTGGGGAGGAGAAAGGGGGCGAAGGAAGAAGGGGGGAGGATTGTAGGGAGGGATTTGGGTGAATCAACCGACTCTCCGCTTTCTCTGCACACCCCTTTTCCCACCAAATCTCTTCTTTCTCTCCGGGAGAGTGAAATCCCTCTCCTCCGGGCGTTGGATTTCCATTTCCCCGGTCGGCGTGGACGCCCACCGCCGCGACGCCGTTGCTTGACGCCCCCGGGAGGGATGTGAGACCCTCTCTCTCCCGCAATCCCCTTTCCCTTCCGGCGGCAAAGCCGCGGTGGCTCACCGCCGAAGGAAGAAATCCCCGTGGCATGCGAGGAATACATATTTTGCGGACGGGATGACTGTCGCGTGGGCTTAAGGGAAAAAAGGGGGTTTTGAGAGCGCAAGGACGGAAAGTAAGAACATAATCGATCGGGGGGATGATTTCGGATGTGCGGCCTTGACGGGGAAATGAGTTCGAATTCCAAAAAAATAATAAAAAATCGGGCGCCACCCACGTTGAAATCTTTGCCCCAGGGAGCAACACTGCGCAAAAAAGGGCGGTTTCAGGGACCATTGGGGCCGAGGAAGGGGGACGAGGGTGGTGGGACATTAGAAGCCCTCATACTGCCCCTGCAAGGCTCTTAAGTAGTTAGAGCAATTTTATTTGTGTACATAATTGCAAAAAATATATAAGTGTACGCATTAATAATAACTGTTGACAAAAGTAAAAAATTTCATAATACAGATTTGGTTTTAGGCCATTCAATGCTGGTTGTCGGCCCCGGTGGCGGCGGGGTTAAGTCCTCATTTGCCAGCCCGAGAGTCGCGGGTTCGAGTCCCGCCTGGGTGGTTTTCCACCACTCACGACATGGATATTGCTGTTCGTGTGTTGTTAATGTTATGTCTCCTTATGGCACGAGGCTTATATATCGAAATATTTGGTTTTATATGTATATATTCTTTCATACGCGAAATAATGCATTCCTTTTAGTTATAATTATTGCTAACATATATTAATGTACCACAACGATTGTAATATTCAAAATATATACATTTCAACAGAAGTTGGTCATCATTTCGAATGATGCGCCGAAAACTCTATGCATAATATACTTGAATTTAGAATAAAATGTGAAGTTTAAGTCTTGTTTTATTTCAATGAATGCATGCATAACAAGTATCGACCATAAACAGATGCACCAGAATGAAAAGCTGCCAAATATTGTTTTTCGGCTTACTTAAATATGATTTAAACTTGTCGTCAATGGCCCCGCCACCTTAATACTTGTTTACCTGAACTGCTGATAAACAGCTCCTTAATTGTACTGCTTTCTAAGTAGGAAGAAATCAGGGCTTGCATCTCCTTAATGTGGGTAAAGTGCAAGTTTCTTTCTGTAGGAGGTTTTCTCTTTCCCCATTCTGGAATTTTTGCGACATAGCTGTCGTAGTCATCTTAGTTTTGATACTACGGGAGATATTTATCCAAAAATTGTTCAGTTCCCTACTTTACATTATCTTATGCCAGATATCTAATTCTTCTGAAGCTCTGAAAAATCTTCCCCTAAATTTCCATACCACTAGAGGAAATGAATTCTTCATTAAACATCCAGAAAATAATCTTGGTTATTCAGCACACATCTACATCTACGAAATACCGGGCAAGCCACCAATTGTGTGTGTGGCATGGGATAATTCCACCCCAGGCGTGCTGAACTCATCCCAGTTCAAATCAGAACCGCGCACGTTCTCCGGAATACCAGGCGCAGGCCAAAAGCAGTCAGGACAACGGTACACAGTCAGACCAGAAACCAGGAGAGTGATACGTAGAAGAACATGCTACCATGCACTACACTACTCAGGATAAACTACTGGTTAGTATTGTTAATGCGACAAATAAATAGCACTACATGGTACTAAAATATTCAAGAGTATACCATGCCGGAGATTGCATGCGGGGCTAATATCTAAAAAAGAAAAACCTATTTAACGTAGTCAGTATCTTAGAACTGATTTGTTGCAAGTATTATGGTCTCTTATTGTACGTAGAAAAAATGAATTTTTTAATCTATGTGTTCTGCAGTCTATTTCCTTACCTAATCTTATTCCTGTGATTGTTCCTGCTATAATAGCTTGGCTCTAGCAAAATATGTTGAACGTCCGGCAAAAACTAGTCAAAATCAAACTTTCTTAAAAGATTTAACCTATATTTTTCACTTCGATCGGATAGAGGTCCTCACCCAAATTCCCTCAACAATTTAGTACCACTACTATGTTTATCATAACTATTTTTAACAAATCTAGATGCCCTCCGCTGTATTCGATCTGTATCTGAAATTAGTCCTACTTCGTAAGGGTCCCATATTATAGCGGCGTACTCCAGTGAGGTCTCACGAGAGAACATCGTTCCTTTACTTTCTCGCCACACTTTACTAGTATTCTTTTAATAAATTCCAATTCACAACTTGTCTGTCCACAGATTTCTCGTTTACGCTTCCCCCACGACAAGTCCTTAGTAAGGACCACTCCTAAGAACTAAAGTGACTCTACATTTATTAGTTCGGCTTGGTTAATAGTGTACGTCTCGTTGGGAAAGCTACTCTTACTCCAAAAATTCATAACAACGCATTTATTAAAATTTAATTCTAACTGCTAAGTGTGGCACCATTCGTTTATAGCTTCTAGGTATTTCTTCAACGCAATTCTATCAGACTCTGTGTTAATATCCCTGTACAATACTGCGTATTCCACGAAAAGGCAAATTTTACTCGTAAATACGGTAGCTATATCATTGATGTACAAAAGGAATGATAAGGGACCAATAACACTTCCCTGGGGTTCATCGGATGTGACTTTAACTGTATCTGAACTAACTACCATCTAGAACTACCCTCTGTTCGCGGTTACTTAATAAATCTTCAGCCAGCCTATTATATCGTGATGTATGCCATAGGCTTGTAGCTTAATATGTAATTTTGAATGCGGAACTTTATCAAAGGCTTTTGTGAAATCTAAAAATATCGCCTATCTACCAGGGGAATTCTTTCTCCTGAGAAAAGACATACACATTGCACTCTCTCATTACGTTCTCCATACACATTTCATTGCATTTTAGGAATTAAGGATGATGCAGAGTCATGGCATTTTTTGTTTCCATTTACATTCCATTCACTAATGTGCACAAATTATAACTTTTCAACATCCATTTCAACAACGGTGGTTCAGGGAATTTTATTCCACATCAGAGTAGTGCCAGTTAACGGATAGTTGGACTAATTTACTCCCTCCCTGCCTTACCTGACCGACTATGGAGCGTAACTATTCACCGCGTTTTTTGTCCGTGAGACGCTGAAATCCCTATGTTGCAGAGGATTAAACTTCTTAAACAATAAACATCATTCGAAGAGAGACTTGTAATGGCGTCTGGGTTAATGGGAGACTTAACAAATGTAATCGTTCACAAACGCTCCGCAAGGTCGCTGCGTTTGCATTCCCAGGACCTCGTCATCGGCTGGTTCCTCCGTAGTCAAGCACTTCCGTCTCTGCGGCGACAAAGGGAATTTTCTAGCTGACGTAACTGCAATGTGGCGTCCCGTGTACCTTCTGGTCGTTCACGTAGGCGATGCGATTTAAGCACCACTCAACAGTCTTGAAGGGCAGAAGGTCAACCGGTGCGCATTCCCGCAAAAATAGGGGTAGTTAGTACTAATAATAGGGTAGTTAGACTAAGTATTGAATTAATAAAAGTCGTACTGCAAAAATCAGCTGTACATATAAGGGTGACATATAACTTTAGCAATGAATACATTAAATTCATAAGCCCAGTACTACAACTAGGATGGGAATCACTCTCAGGTCATCATTGTTAGCATTGAGCATTGACATTTTTTTAAAGTACGCTCTCAGCCGATCTATTTTCTGACGGCTTTCAAAAATATATTATGAAATCGAGCGAAATGGGGTTGACTAGATCATGAGAAAAGTAATTGAAATAGGCTATAAAACGGATCGATTTAAAATATCACTTTTCCCCTTAAGGATAAGGGACAATCGCATTTGCCATCGAGACTGATTTTTAGGTTGTTAGACGGGATGTAATAGATTGTTAGTTAATAATGTTTGTTTCTATATCAATATCATATGGAGCAATAACATATCTTTAAACATGTTTCTTGCATGTGTCTCTGTGAATTTATGAAGATAAAAGTTAGAAATATTACATTTGTAGAGATTGTTCAGCAGTTTCAAGGAAATTCAACCCGCCACATATTTTCAGACACTGCTAGTGAGTACATTAATAATACTAGTTTCTTTAGTATTTATATCATTTAATGTAAGGAATGTGAGTTAAAGTAAACCCCAGCCATCACTGAGGTGACTAGCTGGGAAATACGCCGATTTATATATGAAATTTTAGGAGTAGAGTCAGTCGCCTGTACTCAATGCGTTGGGATGAGATTACGGAATAGACCCAGTTGGGCGCGCTTCTTTTGCACGAATCCGGAAGGGGCACAGTGCGTCGGACTCCTCTTCTGTCGTCTCTCATTTGTTGCAAGCCTAATGTTGCGTGGCACGCTGAGAGGACGGGGTGTGATCCCTCTGCAGATTTTGGGGAAAAATTTTAATGAGCGAGAGGATATAGGCGGAGGATAGGCGAGCAATCGATGCGTGTGAAAGAAAGAGGGCGGAGGGACGACTGAATGGGGCGAAGCGCACGCCAAGGGACGGAAAGACGCGAAAGGAAAAGAGACGACGATTTCGCACTGGAGGAGAGGGCGTACTAGAGAATTTGCAGACACCCCTACTTTGATCCCCCGCGCCCTCCTCGCTCCTAAATGCCGGGGGTATTCCACCCCATTGCCGCCTCTTAAAACACCTTGCATTCCGTCTCTCAATGGCCGCTTTCTACGAGTCCCCTCGATTTCGCAGCGTTCCACAACGCGACGAACCCCAAGAGTAAATTTTAGTCCGAGGAATGCGTGCGTTTTGGAAGGGACGGCTCTACCTCCTTCCCTCTTTCTCTCCCTACCTTTTCTCTCTCTCTCTCTTTATCTCCTCCTCTCACCCTTCCCCTCCCTCCCTCGAGATGGTCGAAAGAGAGGCAAAAAAAATGATAATGTGGACCCATGGACCCGTGCAGCCTGAACTTTATTAATAATACTCGAGAGAGAGAGAGAGGAAAAAAACAAAGTTGTTCCTTGACCTTATATTTCACGCAAAATTCCTGGCGATCGTAATGCCGAAACAACGGCCCTATAGGGCTCAGCGAGTCGCAAACTTCCGCGTTCTTCTGAAACTTTAAAAAGTATGAGTTATAATCCGTTTCCTGGAAAAAAATGAAGTTTATTCTGCTGAGCGAAGCCAAAAGTGAAGTAGAATACCGAAGTTTCTTCCAGAAGTATGGCTGATCAAGCAGTTTTCTTTCGCTTCAGATAATTTTGCCCTTTACCTGTGAACTTGTAAATCGATGTCTTCCTCGCGGCGTCGTACTTGGCGCACATCTCTTTAAAAGGTGAAACGTCTTCCCTCCAAGCGTAAAGAAACTTTTTCCTAAGATTTTATTTCCTGATGGAAGTAAAATATCACCTCTTCGGAAGAGATTTTGTCGAAATCATTTCAACATTGCATTCTTTTGAATCCATGCAAGTCGATGAATTTCTAAACTTCTTCTTCTACAGTAAGCAGCCATGGGGCTGGTTTGCAGCAATTCGCCATCCTTCTCCATTCTCCGCCATCCTCTTCAGTTCGTAATATGAAGTTGTTTTATTGTATGTAATTATCTGTGTGATTTATGCAAGTGGTGGTCTTCCTCTAGTATTTCTTCCTTCCATCATCATTTCGATGATTCTTGCTAGCAGGCCAATATGTCTGAGAGTGTGTCCTATCATATTTGCTCTTCTTGTTTTTAGGCTCATCATAAAGCTCCTGCTTTCTCCTGCTCTTCTGAATACTTCTTCATGTGTTATATGATCTACCCAACTGATCCTAAGCATTTTTCTCCAGCACCAAGCCTCAAAAGCCATCATCTTCTTCTCTTATGGCTTCCGTATTGTCCATGTTTCGCTGCCATACAAAGCCACACTCCACACGTACATCTTCAATAGCCTTATCCTTATTTATGTTTAGGTCTATATTTCTGGTTGTAAATAGATTCTTCTTTCTGTTAAAGGCGCTCTTTTCCTGAATAATTCTACTCCATATTTCTCCTTTGCTGGTTCCATCGTGCGCTATTAGGCCTCCCAGGTACTTATAATTCTTTACATGTGGCATTTTTTCATTCTAGATATATATTGCGGGCGCTATTCTATGATCTTCCTGGTTCCGGCTGCATGCGTATATTTTCGTTTTCTTTCAATTCACCTTCATGCTAAAGTAAATTTCTAAGAGTAAGCTTAAATTCAAGTTTGAGAATCAAGTATTTGAATAATAGGTAATATTGTTACATTTTTATAAATATGTCATAAATATTTGTATATAGGATCTCAGTAGCCAAAAATGTATTATACTCTATTGAGAAGAAACAGTTTATGTTTTTGATGGATAAATTGATATTTTGAGTCAATGTAACGAGATTATTTACTGACCAAAGAGAAGTATACCAGTGGTATTTCTCTGTTTGCTATCTATTTCTCTAAAGTTTTCATTCCGGTGACAGGAATGGGACTCTAATCAGGGCATCAGGCAACGTCACAAAGGAATGCTTTTTTTTACCAAATTGGTTCCCGTGACACAAAGCCGACCGAGGAAATCCACGAAAATCTCCGAATTTGCCTCTCATGTGTGATAACAAAAAATATAGCCGTTATTATGCTGCCAAATTTTCCACCGAGGATTCTCAGCTATGCCATTTGCCCAAATTTTTTTTGCCAAGTATAATGATCCGCTAGCAATTTTTTTGACACGGCATATATTTCAAATGTTTTAAACTCATTGTTTTCAAAGTTCATCATCAATGCATGCCCTTTAGTCGTCCGTTCTTCCGTTAAAAAGAGTGTCATCTCAAACCCTTTATACGAGTGATAAAAATTAAGTATGACATCAATATAGCTTAAACATGCAAAGTGAAACATAGAGCAATAAAGACATTGTTAATTTCCAATTTCATCACCAATACATGGCCTTTAATCATCCGTTCTTCCGTGAAAGAATGTCATCTCAACCCTTATATACGAGAGATAAAAATTTAGCATGGAATCAAGATAGCTTTAACATACAAAGTGAAGCATAGAGCAATAAAAACATTGGTTTTCTGTAAATTATTTATCTAGTACAACCATGGTTGTAGATGAAAAGCCTCAATGATCCGCCTTCAAAATGAAATAATGAAAAAGGTCCTCATTTTCCTTGAAATACTATTAGCGGGTTGTCACACTTGTCCGTGAGTAATCTGAAAAGCGAAACGCCCCCATGGCGTATTTAAACATGAGCCGCTCCACGCTGTTGAACTTCCTTTTAATGAATTCCTAAGCGTCCTCGTGTCCGCGGCCGCACCAAACCATCCGCCACCCCAGCCCGGAGGAAAATCTCGACGCCGCGGGTAGGGCAATCTGGAGAAGTGGGGGGGGGGGGGCGAGGAGGGAGGAGGATTAATAATTTAGCGTTACTCCGCACGCGACACATCACCTCCGAGTACTAGACGTCCTCCAGCTTGCGATCCGTGATTTAATATTCGGAAGTCGAGGGAGAAGGAGAGAAGAGAGAAAGAGAGGGAATAAGAGTGCAGAGCATAAGAGAGAGGTCCGTTGTGGACCGTGGGAAGGAAGAGTCGACAACCTCTTTTGTCGTCTCCGCCAGCAGTGCATGGGAGCGGGTCTTTGAGGAAGATGGAGAGAGAATGACGTCACCAAAATGTAACTTGGCAACCAAAATGCCCACCACGTTGCTTCACAATGGTCTTTCCTTACTTTTCTTTGGGATAGTATGGACGAGTGCACGCGTTAGCGTATAAAAAGTCATGAATATCTACCATGAGTCAAAATTTTAGGATTAGAAACTGTTAAAAC
Organism: Ceriagrion tenellum; assembly: GCA_963169105.1. Taxonomy (NCBI): domain Eukaryota; kingdom Metazoa; phylum Arthropoda; class Insecta; order Odonata; family Coenagrionidae; genus Ceriagrion; species Ceriagrion tenellum. The sequence continues at coordinate 17,574,162 of OY720635.1, forward strand.
ATATAATAGTTACTTAGAGTTGTGGCTTGTACTCAATTTTATGATGGATTTTTGCTAGGAATACGGAATATTTTTAATTTATTAATATTTGAAAATTATGTATAATGAGTGTATTTTCAAAATATTTGCTTTTTCGTAATAAGGAAAGCAAAACCCCCATGGCGTATTTAAACATTCAAAATAAATTCATATATTAAAAATTTTCAAAAATATTCAAAATTTATATATTCAAAAATTGTCAAATTAAATGCTGATTTCGAGTGCGTTATCGACGGAAAACAGTAAAAATTAGTGTTTCAGCCCGTAAGCGTTGAGGTGAATCAGGGGTACCGAATATGTCGGACGCTCATATTGAAGCTGCAAGCATTGACCTTCTTTCCAAGCGCCCTGTATGTCAACATCAATGGATGGGCGATGGAGATTCTTTCCATCTCCACGGCGATCTTCTTTATCTTCCTTTGAGTACCCAAACCTCATCTTTTTCACCTTTTCTTCCGTCTCCAGTTTCCAACCCCTACCACCTTTGGCAGTGATGTAAAATGGCATTATCCCTCATTTGCCAATTTTTGTCTCATTTTCCATTTCCGTCGCAAAAGGTATCCATCCATGGCCATAGTTAACCGTATTGTTTAAAACGTGCAGTTGTGCACACATTTTTAGATTCGGTGCACAAATACCGGCTGCTGTATTCTGCATAAAAAGTTTGTGGATACAAAATAGTGAGAATACTTGTGCTCAACGATGGGAGTGAAATGAAATAGCCCGAGTTAAAGCAGGCTCCCTGATATTCGAGAGAAGAAGAATGCAATCGAGGCCTTGCTCTCTACAAATTGAACATAATAATTTGCCGCGTCATGAACATATAGTTTGAGCGTTATATTGGTGCTTACTCCAGGACCCGTTCTTCCGCGTCAAATGGCCTCGTTCACTTGAAATATGACTCGTTACATCCTCTCTTGTAGACATTCCAGTCGCATATCCACCTCCAAACAGTATAAACATATGCAATTTTCTTGTGTGGATTCGCGTTGTTTTTATCACGTTCGAACAGAAAATATTCCTGGAATTTTATGAGTGTGGGAAGAGCCTCGAGACACAAAGGCCACTATTAGCTATGGAAATATTAAACAACCATGAGAATAACAAGCCTACTTTCGTCTAAATTATTGTTTACTTCAAAGGCTGGGCAAATACAAACTTATTGACCTGGAAATATATCCCATACTTGGAAATCCCGAGTTGGGACTGGTGAAATGAATGCTTAAATTACATTCATCCATACATTGCTGTTGTTTCTTATTCTCGTTTAATGAGCAGAAAAAATTGAGATAGATGATTTATCATTGCATTGAAAATAAGCCTTTTACACTGGATCATTCATAAATCATGTGCAAAATCAAATACACATTATAATAAAAATATATGCAATAGAGTGATTCAAAAGTTATTTCTTTTTTTCTTTCTTCAAAATATATTTTTCTGTCCATATTCAATTGGAGATCATTTCAAGGATAATGCTACGTACAAAAATTTACGTTTTATTTTTCTTCCGAAAAAATTGTTTGCTATTTGTCTCACCTGTATATTTTCTTCAATTCTCTTGATATCTGGCACCTATTCCTATCTTATAGTGGCTTCCATTTTCCTGACGTCTGTCAGCACTTAATCTTCTCCTTCCTCTCTATTTTTCCCCATCGATATCCCCTGCTGATCATTTCATGCTCTAAATGGCCTACATAACAGTGAATCCTTGAAAGTGTGCATTGGGCACACCCTATCAGCTTATGATGGCTTCCCTCTTCCTGACATGTGTCAACACTCTTAATCTTCTGCTCCATCTTCTTTTCCCGCCAATCCTCCCCACATTCACTCTCTCCAAGTTTCAGAATTGCCTCCGCATGAAGTGAATGCGTAAACGCGCCCGTGCCAACCGAACACCCATCAAATCCCTCCTTTGAGACCGCTGACATTCGGCGTGTGATTAGAGCGCCCAACACTTCTCCTCTCATCCCTACGCCTCCCTCCCCGAATGACCTCGATCCCTGAGGTGGACGGCTCTTCTGCCGGGCAATCGGTGATTGGTTTTCTCGAGCGGCTAGGACGCGCGAATGGGGGTGGACGACGCGACAGGATGAGAGGACCGGGAAGAGGAGCTTCATCTACCAAGGGGAAGGAAGACGGCGGCGGCATGTTCCTTTGACGCGCCTCTCCTTGAGTATTTGCCGCGCCAACGTGTCCGTGCGGGGAAGCGAGGGAAATGCGCGGCATTTTTTTTGTTCAGATTCTAACCAAGGCGATATTAAAGAGGAATCGTAACCTACTACAAAAAGGCTACGCGTACGTACACTGGGTTTAGTTCCTGGGCGTGGTGATTCATATGTGCGCCAATAGATGGCAAGCAAGCTCCGATATGCCAGAGTCATCTACATACCGCCACAACAACTATCAAAATGATAATTGTTGTGGCGGCATGTAGATGACTCTGCGATATACGTTCTCCGTTAACTAGCTCATGACACGGGCTTGTGAATTTATCAAAATAAAAATATTAAAAAGGAAACTACTCAGAAGCAGCTCTGCCTGCTTCGCTAACAATATTGTCTATAAATAAATCTTTGACAAATTGATATTAATTTTTATTGCAGAGTCGTTCACTGTCATCAGACTATCGTTATGATTGTAGTCATTCATCGAAGTGACGGCAAGAATTGAGAGTTTGACGCAGTGGAAAACCCAAACAACCTTGAATATCATCATGTGCCATAAAAGCATTAAATATTTTATATTGCTTACCGTTGTTGTATAATTATTGTTTTGATTAAAAATGAAAGAAATCAGTAAAGAATATTTATTATTTAATTTCATATTTATTTACTAAATTTATATTACTTACTTTGCCGACAAGTTCGCCATCCCTTTAGAATTGTAGGCATTTCCTTTAATCAGTAAATGAGAGCGATTACCCTTCGGTCGAGTGCGATGTATTCCAAGGGAGGCTTTAAAAAGGGTTTGTACTAGAGCGACTTCCAAGCGCATTGCGAGCGGTAAACTAAAATATGATGTGGTGCACCGTGCGGATGCAGCTCCGTGATGCTGCATGTCACCTGGTGATCAGTATCGTAAGATCTCTGAAACTGTCCGCCTGACTAGCAAGCGGGATATTACCTCCCACGATATTTTGAGCGTCTTATTTTTGCATCGCTATGGTGTGAATCTCACCAATGACCAATCGTGTTTTAAAAGATCATTCAACATTCTATTTACGATGAAACACTCTCACTGCCATTTTTCCACGTACATTAAGGCATCATAATAATTGCGATAGGTCAGTTCTATGATAGATATCTGGTAATTTTTGGGTTCTGCGAGTAATTTTTGTATTATTCTTGCGATAGTTTCGCCGTACTCTGCTGCCGGCTTCGTCGGGCTTTTTAAACAACAATGGTCTTCTTTTTTATAAATAAACAAATTCGGCAGTTGATGAATTTAGAATTAATAAAAATAAAAATTAATTTCAAAGAAGTGATTTTCATGCATAAGGGAGTTTGTAGCCATTCTCTTTATTTATATTTTGGGGTATCTTTTCAATTTCAATTGCCTCCCTTATAAGCCGCGGAAAGTAACTTCTTTCTTTGTGTAACACTTTTGAAGCCTCGATGTCAATGGCGTGACCTTCCTCTAACGTCGTGTGCTCAGCCACGGCAGAGTGATACCAGTCTTTCTTCCGGATTGCTCGTTCATGTTCTTTTAATCTGCATCATATAGATCTTTTGTTTTGGCCCACGTATGTTCTACCGCAGCTGCAGAAAAGTTCGTACACACCTTCATACATTGTGGAAGGTAATGGATCTTTTGCTCCTCGTAAATGATCTTGAACTCTGGACAGAGCACGGCAAAACTGTCGCAAAAATAATACAAAAAATACTCGCAGAACCCAAAGATTACCAGGTCTACATCATGAGCTGCAAAAATCTACAAAATAAGTTCAGTTCTATGATACTTTGGCCCTCACCAGGTGGAGTAGAATTCGTATTAATCTAACCATCATTACTATCAACTAATATCCCGCAAAACATTTCCGGTATTATTTATCTTTCAAAATGCTTTAGTACCTTGTAAGTATATATATCAATCGAATTATTAAAAGTAACCATCACTTGTATCATAACTAGTGTTGCATTTCAGAATGTTAATCTATGTAGAACTCTCCTAGTTTCCGTTCTGATCACGCATTGTGATCCTGACTACTTTTGGACTGCGCCTAAGCGGCGCGCCGCTGCGGGGTAAAGTGCGCGGTACTGATTTGACCGGGGTTAAGTGCTTTGTGCCTATTGTAGAATCACCACTCGCCACACACCCTAGTGGTGGGTAGCACGGTATTTCTTAGATGTAGATCTACAGCATGGATCTCATCGATAAATTTTTAGAAAACACTATTCATAGTTGTTACTAACATCTATTATCGCATATTTGGTTTCTCACTTGAGTTAACTCTTTTCCTTCGCAATAAATGTATGCATCTGCCTATTGGTCCTCGCTCATCGGCAAGGGTTCGGTGTTCTATCTATTATTGGGACGAATGTCGGCGACATCTGATTTGAAATCACGCCCCATGGATGCAGCTGGCACGGTATATGATAGCAATATAAAATGAGATGCACGCCAAAAGAGGGTGAAAGTTGCATTTCAAAATCATTTCTCTGCATGGGTATTCCTGTGCGGCAAAATGGTTTTTATTTCTCAGGAAAATGGCATTGTTGTATGCATGGTTTCCCACCCATGTGCGTGATTTCGTATTGCATCGTTTGTGATAGCATTTGTGATAGATAATTATTGTTATGAGATGTGAGCTTTTGACCCAAGACGTTGAAGTTAAGCCTGTTTGCAAGACGTAAGCGAAACGTAGCGCATATAAGAAACGGATCGGAGACGGACGGAATGTAAGATAAATGTGTAGAAGGAAGCATTCAGGAGGTTCATAATATAAATGCTTACTGATTTTAACGTTGCAAATTAATCCGAAAAATGCATCTCCCAAAAGATAGGTAAGCTTTTTACCACCTATTTTAAACCCCTACACGATAATTCTCGACGCTTTAACTCATCATTTACACGGAAAAAAACATCACGTTGGCAATTTTTTAAGTCCTGTTTCGGATTGCGGTTTGTCTAAAACGAATGTAAAGCAATCAATGCACTGGGAGTGAGTTTGGCTTGAGACGGACGGGTAATGGTCAGGAGTCGGGGACGGGAGTGGAGACGAAGTGAGGGGCTGATTGTGGTCGGATTAGGGAGTTTTGCTGGAAAGGGAGAAGATCAGTGGAAGAGGTTTAGAGAGGAAGGGAGAGGAAGAGAGTGGGGGGGGAGGAGGACAGGGGGGCAAGACAGAGAAGCGAGCGTGGTTCGCAGACAGGGATACGAGAGGGAATGTGGTGCAGGAGTCAATCGAGTCAGGAGCGACGGGGAAATCAACAAGATTGCGATCACGTGTGTGTGTGTGTGTGTATGTGTTAGGGGGGGTTGGGGTGGAGGTGGAGAGGTCGGGAGGGATAGAAGGATTCACGTGAGCGTACTTCAGTCTACCCCGTCGTCGTTGCCTCGCCTCCCGCCAGAGGGCCGCCGGGAAATTGTGCTCTTGGGGAGGAGAGGGGGTCTGCTGATGACACGGGGATGTCACTCCCTGGGAAATTGCATTTGAATTGCCCTTGTCCAGGACACGTCTTGGTGACCGAGAATCGTTGAGCTCCCTCGAATATTCTGTTTTAGCGGGTGGGATCTTTCATCTATCTACAAGCTTATCCATTGTGGAACTATAAGGGTAGTTCGAGCGAAAAATCATTTTACTTAGAAATCAATGAATTTGGTCTCATTTTAAAGAAAAACATTTCATCTATCCAATGACTCCAAAAATTCTACCCCATACCATATTACTTGTGGAGATATTTGCCAAATAACACCAGCCCTTTTACATCGGAAACGGTACGTGTATGCACTCCAGAGAGATATTATTCACAAAATGAGATATTTGTAACACTTAGATGTAGTAAAAAAACTAACAGTATATGGTTTGTATGTTTTCGCAACTAATTTTGAAAATTAATCATATTGTCACCATAGTAGGTTCTTGAGTATCACAAAAAACCTTCCGTTTTGAAGAAGTTTCAAACGCAACGCGCGAAAAAAATGAGTCAAGTTAAAGACTCTTTAGATATTTTCATTTAATTACTTACAATTTCCGTCATATGAAACTATATTATTGCACCATTAATAATGAAATATTTAATTGATATGTCCTACAGCTGGTAAAATGAAAACGTATAATTCGAATATGGTCTCCATTATGACTAGGGAACTATCTCGCTCGGACTACCTTAAATCTCTGTACTCACGAGTTCATAGGGATTCACCATCACTGTGCCGTTTAAATGGTGAGATAATTACCTAATGTGTACACATTTTGTCGCACGGAAGTTTCCATCATTCTGTCAAATCTTTGAACGTGTTCTTTGGGAACTTGGAGGAGCAAAGCATTAAAAATGTATTTCCACATTTACCAACTTATTTTCATACAAACCAATTGAACAGAGTATGGAACGCTCTGTATGGTAAAACAAATGTGCAGGATACTCTAAACCAAGATTTTCTTGTTGATGTGATATTATCCTGTAGAAAAGGAGATATTGGATATATTTAGCAAATATCTGTTGACAATTACGCACTGCCAGATCAATTATAACACTATAAGAATCATTACGGCGAACAACTGTAACATGTAAAATATACCTGACCCTTTTAAATTGAATGGCTAATTGAGTAACTTGAAGAGTTTTAAAAATCATTAAAAAGTCTCAGCTCGAACTGATAACGTTTCTCTCTGAATGGCATAAAAGTTCTTTGGTACACGATGACAAGGTTTCGAAAGGAAATGAAATATCGTTATTACACCTCAAGCATGTTAATTTCATATTCAAATAATAAATAGATACAGTCTCTCTGCTTTTTATGTAGTGGTTCAATGAGGGTAATATATAACTCTCAGATTAAGAGAATAAACGGTTTAAAGAGCCGTCGTGTTCCCAATGGTGAGCAGGACTAAATGAAGACACATTATTGTCATGAAACATTATCTTTCCCCAGGGTTTAGTAAACTTGTGCTAAAGAAGTACTCTACCTACCTCAGAAGTCAGTCGAAATTGTGGGAATGATATTTCCGCTGCGTTTACTAAGCATTTAAACACCACAATTGGTGCAATTTACAACACCATTTAACTCTGTTGGTTCCGCGATCATTTGAATTTACAGCAACGCCAAGGCTGGCGGGACCTTTACAAAGCCATTATCCCAACCTTGGCTCCACTGTGGCCATTATTATCAGCGTATCTCGCATTCATGTCACTGGGGAGAAGTTCAGGGGTCATTTGCATTACTTTTGGCCTCGCAAAGTAAGGAAAGAGGAAGTGGTTGTTGTTGGATGCTGTAAATGAAACAAACGCCTTTTCTCTCTTGGCCTCCCCGGCGTTCGTAACGCACTAAATGTACTGTTTACTCAAGTCGACCCCTACTGCGCAAATTGATCTGAATAGTCGTGAAAGATAGATTCGTAGATTTTTTCATTTTTAGATTGCTCTGATTTTGAGACATCTAGTATGAATGAGCTTTTGGGAAGCGCTACAAAAATAGTGTGTAATACTTTGTGAGTTAGTATTTGTGAAAAAAAAATATTTTATGAATAAACGCAGAAATTGTATAAAATGAACTATATGTTAATCAAATTTCTGCGATGGTTATTAAGGCAGATAAAATGATGAAATTCCGAGAGGATTCCAGAAGATGTTTGGTATTACATCTTTTACAGACAAAAATTATGGAATATGAAGAAAATGGTTTTTTGGGTCTCCTTCCGCGTTTATCCATTTTTTATGGACAATTTTTCGCCAGCGTTCCAGCTGGCTTCTTCAGGTCCGCTGAAGTCACTTCTGACTGACTCTTCAGCGGACCTGAGGAAGCCAGCTGGAACGCTGGCGAACATAAAAAATAGATAAATGCGGAAGAAGATCCGAAACCATTCTCTTCATCAAAAAAACTTCGCGGAAGCCTTCACGGAAATTATGGAATATGTTCCATCCGGTTCAAAAGTTGGCAGCACATTGAAGAGAGCTCCTCCAAATTATTTATTGACAGGCTAACCGTGGTATGAAAGGAAAACCCTCAATTTCGGCTTGATGGTGAAAAATTTTTAACTAGCTGTGCCCTGCATGCGTTGCATTGCCTCTTTTTCTTTCTTAGCAGGCACACACATAAAAAGTACACACTCAACAAATTCAATAATTTCAGCCTTAAATTTGTAAACTAAACCGGTCGTGCAATAAATATTCTGAGTAAAACTTACAAAGTATGCTGATTCCTGAACATGAAAAAAGTACAACATTGGCATGTACAAAATTCCTCCAATTGCCTACTTAAATTTGAAAAATAAAATACTCCATCCTGAATTCCCCACTGATTTTTATACTTTTCATGGTTTGACCCACTAATCTTTTCCGGAATCAAAATTGGTCCCTAAACGACTTTTAGACTCAGTCGAATGAATTCCTCGTACCTACACAGAAATTTGTAACGTACAAATGATGCCATGAATTTCCATTCCATGCCTATGCTGGGGCTTCCAAGTTAATAAAATATTATTTTGCTGAAGCGGTACAAACATTAAAGATTTTCGAGCTAAAATGTACAATTTCAGGAAAAAGCGAAGGATATACGAAAATCGAATGCAAAAATTTAAAATAATCAGACAAAGAGACCACTGCACCAAAATATATTTTACGCAAAAATAAATTACGTACCTTTTAAAACAAATTATGTCTCACTAATATGATTCTGATGCACGTGATTGAGCAACTCGTAAACGATCTGCTTCGCTTGCTTGATTGCCGCTCCTCGCTTTTTTGCGAAGCTCGCGTGCCAACACTAATATTTTGAAACGACTGGCGCTCCACCTAATGTAAAATGGATTTAATAATTCAGAAACCTTCAGGGGCGAGCGCACAACAATTCAATGGTTTCTCAATTTCTATTGGTTAAAATAAGAACCTCTCTCATTGGTTAAAATAAAGATCGTATTTGAAAAATTAGGTTTGGGTTATTAGCTTACCCGTCGGGCTTTGTTGCACGAAAAGTATTCGAAAGATTAAGAGGGCCTTGGGGGGGGAGGGGGCGGCGATATTTAAAAAATTTTTATACCTTCAACCTTCGAAACCTTCTCAAGAGTGTACTCAACAACTTCTTAAAGTTTCTTGGCGATTCGTTAATTAAGATTTGATTTGATGTTTATTTTTGTTTGTTTATTTGGTTGTCAAGGAAAATGCGTAAAAGAAAATCGATTGAAAAAGAGAGAATCTTCATTCTTTCGGGCATGATACCACTAATTTTAGTAGTATCATGCTTTCGGGTATGCGATAAAATGAATTTCAACTCTATATCTTTAGTTAAAGTTGTTTTAAAAAGCGAAATAACTAACCGATGCACAAATTCCAATGCTTAGAATTCCTAATCGGCTCAACTAAGCAATATGAATTCGAACAGCAATGACCGAAATCTGGTTGTCAAGCGAACATGGTATTGTTGATTTCACTGAAAAATGTGTATCTGCAGCTAAAAACGCAATTTTCAGTCAATTACGAAGTGAAAAGGATAATTAATTGACAGAACTAAAAACTTCATTCATTCAGACATTTAATTAAAAAATTCCAACTCTCTATCTTGAGCGGAAATAATTTAAAAAAGTAAAAAAAGAAACCACTGCACAAAACCCGATGCGTACCGCGAACCACCTAAGGGCCCTGAGACTCCCACCTAAAGGGCCCACCTAAGGACCATGGGACTTTTATGGGCCCTGAGATCATTTTAAAGTAGCCTATAACTTTCCTCCTGCCTTGAACTATCACTCGGCAAAATTTCAGCACGATAGGATTAAAACTGAGGTTAGGATTATTAGCTTACTCGTCGGGCGTTGTTGCGCGAAAAGTATTCGAAAGATTAAGAGGGCCTTGGGGGGGGGGGGGAGGGGGGCGATAATTAAAAACTTTTTATACCATAAACCTTTGCAAGAGTGTACTCAACAACTTCTCAAAGTTTCTTGGCGATCGGATCAACGGCGTAGTAATGCATACAGGACACACAGACATACATTCGTTTTTATATATATAGAAGATAGAAGAATAGGTGATTTGAAGAAGTGATGCAGGTGTGAGGTAATTCTTGCGCGATCGATATGAGCGAAGAGTGATTAATGAGATAATGGGAATTTCCCGTTTCTTTTGTACGATTGAGTGAGAATGTCACAGGATCGGTTTGTGTGATAGACTAAATTAAGTTTATAATTATATTTTACAGCACACATAGCATTCAGGTGTCTGCGCAGCCTAGACTAGGTTGACTTTAGGTTGAGACTCAAGACGGAAGATGTAAAAGATGCATAATACATCCGTGAATGTTTTGAAAGAATGGGAAAAACCATGTAATCCTTTTCAGAATTATTTTAAAGACAATATGTTGCGAAGAAATCCTTGGATTACGGTGCTGATTCATTCAATTATTTGACGAGCAATTAGATGTGAGAATTATAAGTTCAAATTTGGCATGCTGAAGAATTTCATGGAAACATACATTTATCTTAACCTGCAACAATTAAATAATATTTTTTAAAATTTTCTTCCTGAAAAATTAATGGTGGAAGGAGAGGCCACATAGTTTATAAGTGTATTATATTCTACTCACGAACACTTCAAACTGGATTGGAAGGGAAAGTAGTCATGTTCCTATTTTATTACCAAACACTTTCTCTATTGAAGTGCATCATCTATTATTTCGCAGTTCTTTCCCATAAAATTTAATAAACTAAGGAAAATATTTTTTCCAGAAGTTGATAATACAAAGTCAGGCAATATTTGATGCCCGAAACCAATTGCCTCCTAATGCCCTTGATATACTTAATTGTTCCTGTAACAGTTTATCAGCTACGTTTACGAGTACTTATGTATAAGCATTTCTACCCTCAACCCACCTTATCTGAGGTCAGCTTTACAAAACGCACCAATCCCTTGTGAATATTGGTAGATCATAATCGTACCCTTAAATGTGAGCTTAAGATTCGTTGGCACATGCTCTTTCGCCATTTGCATTTCCGCAGGGAAAAGCTCTTGAAATATTCACTCCCGCTCATGCCTCCACCGTTGGTTCCCAAATGTATGACTGTGGGGTGATCACATTTGGACGCGTCTCGTCGTTGCTAAATGCTGTCGGTCGCCTTAATTCTTTCGAGCAAGTTTGAATCGGCCACACTTAAAGAGATGAGTCTTTCTGTCGGCCTTAAAGAGTCCGCACTCAATTAAACCTTCCCCATTTGGGATATAAAGAGCTCTCGGATAAAAGAACATACAAATTCTAACGAGTGGGTGTTTGAGCAAAAAGACACGGAAGCGGCTCGCATCTGTTTGTCCACAGGAGGGAGAAAAATGAAAGAGGGAAAAAGAAGACAATGAAAGAGGACGGCAATATGGGCGGAAAGCGAAGTGTGGGGAGTTTCAAGTGAAGTGCCGGACGAGATAAACGCTTTTGGAAGCTGCGAGGGCGAATTGCGAGGGGAGCTGGAGAGCGGACCCCTCTTCGTAACAAGGGGCCAAGTTTACCTAGTTACAAAGTCAAAATGGCCCTCATTTCGCTCAGATAAGGGAATTGCGCCCTCAGGCGATATCTCCGCCTTTTTTTCTTATCCCCGGAGACGCACGGACTAACTAAGCAGGTCTAACTGCCTCTGGTCACGTTTTAAGGGCAGAGGAGGGATTTTTGAAAGGGGTTGGTACGGAGCCTAATGTGGCTCGACAACTGTCCATTGCCCCACCTGCTCGACTCCCCTCCCCCACCTCGCCTCAACTCTTTCTAAAACGTTTGACAAACTTACTGCTGGTGAAACTTCAGTGGGGAGCTAATTGCTAAATACTTAGTAGTTCACCACACTTGCGAGAAAAAACTTAACGATGATCCCGGATGTCGAGCCACATTTACAAGCGATATTATCAACGTTTATGTAAAACTATGAGGAAGTAGTGAAGCTAAGAGAACAAAAAGCTTATATTGAGTGTGACTAATTCTCTTATTTTTTTAGCCTTTTATTTGTGTACATAGAAATGTAATGGAACTTTTGGAAAATTTTGATGTGGAAATACCTAAATATTTCCTCATGCTTTTGTTTAGGTACCCTTAAGTATGGCTGGATTATCTTAAGAAAACTTTATGAAACGATTTAAGCAAAGAAACAGTGACTGATCATTCCGTGCCATTGGGACTGAATATTTATTCTTTAATCCTTATTGGCTGTTAACGGAGCTATGAAACCAAGGTCTTGTTTAAATATGAAAAGGGTTGCAAACCTATGGAAGGTTTCCATCATGTCAATACTTCCCGGTAAAAAATTCATTCTAAGGTAAAAATATAAACTGCATCTTGTTCATTGGTGAATTTTTCCTTTAATTGCAGTACTCCAAATCAGTGGTGAGCCGTGTAGGCATAAGTACCATTTTTTAACATTTTGACGTTATGAAAATTTATATCATGGATTTAATATCGTTTTTATTGGATTTCATTTGCCAACTTTGCAAAATTATTGGACAATTTACCTTCTATGCTTGGATTTGGATTTTGCCAGTGAATTAAAACTACAAGATCCGATTATTTGAAGGTTACATTTTATAATGCATATTAGCTGTAGTTTCCATTTCTCGTTGATTTATTAAATTAAGTCAATGTATTATAGATCAGCTGGGAGTTCCCTTTATGAGCGCCGTAAAATACCTCGCCATTATTACCCGATCTTCTGGCATTCTCAAATTAAGGGGTTGGAATACCGTTTTCCCTGTATCATCCAACAGTTTCCCACAAAATCCACCCGTAAAATAGGATTTCCAATTCTTTATATGAGTGTGCCCAATGGTCCTTTTACGAATCTTACCGTTGTACCTCCCAGTTTCTAGCCTTGAACCTCAACCAGTATACAATAATATAACATTAAGTTGAAAGGTGGAGTTCTACTGAATGCAAGAAAATATCCCTAAAAAAATGAAGGCTAATTTTTTTTAAGAAGTGTCTCTTTCCAAGAAATGAAATAACTTGGCCATAATTCAAGCACCTTCTCTGTTTCAGTGGATATGACGAAAAAATAAACAGACAAGGGCCAATTTGTTGCCCAAAGGCAATGCCTTTTCTCTTCAATTTTCTTACTGTCATCCGTCTCTCTTTCGGCTATACTGTTGCTTATAGGTCAACTTCAAGCTTGATCTCTTCTTCATCTGTTTTATAATTCTCTCGTTTATTTTTTGACATATTCGTCATGTGTCACTCCTTAACTCTTACAACATAAATTTAAAAATTTTAAGAAATTATTTTCTTAATCAAGAGATTTAACATTTAATAGTGTTTATATTTATGCACCAACATTTAATATTGTTGATATTAGTTTATGACGGTTCAGTAATTTTCTCCAAAAAAAATACCCTGTGGTAAATATAATCTAATTTCTCGCCGTATCGCAAGATTATCACTGACGTGTCGACGGCGAAGGCAGCCTTATACTCAAGGTGTCAAAGTTCACTCTGAAAACAATGGCAATTTAATTGTTGGACGTCAAAAAGTCTTTAATAATCAATCTTATGACCCAGTGGTTGATACAGAAACACTTCCTGTAACAATGTTTTATCCCTTAATTACATTTTAGGACAAAAGCTTTGTGCTTTTATATGAGAGTGGTGCCATTTTATTTGAATATGCTTTTATGATGATCAATTAATCACATCGCTTCAATAGTTGCAAATCACATCCGTAGGTTAAAAAACCAATCAAACAAACACACATCCGCATACATATTTATAATAAGCCTGATTAGAAGGATTAGATTCTGAAGGATTGGGTGGTTCAACAAAATATAAGCGCCTATCAGACTATTATTTGCTCAGAATTAAAATGAAAGTATCTTATAAAGAGGCCTGATTTGATATATTCCTAGGATTTGTCAGTCCTTAGCATTTCATCGCATGAGGTAAAATGTTGCATTGGATGATTGACTTTTAGGTGGATGGTTTGGGTAAATATTTTACGCATTGAAATAAACGCATGCATTCATTTATCGAATACACTCTTAAGACTTCCCTCATCAGTTGTACCAACTTGCGCTGTTGAATTTCATACATAAGCCGGTATATACTTCCGTAAGCGTATGGAAGCATTTGAATTTCACCTCAAACGGCTGATTAGATTTTTGCTGAGATTTTCCTTGGCATATGATAAATGCATCCATACTTATATTATTGCTTGGATAATTTATCAATTTATTGCGGCCATGATTATATGACAATTGGTGATATATATATATTTGAATTCATAATCAATAAAACATCAATGTGATGTGGTGCGTCTGAAACATAAAGAGGTGTGGAAACTATTTGATGAGATTGAACATATATTGTGTGGTTATTATGCACGAGATCAAGATTAGAATTAACTATTTATATTGTCGTCAAGGTACTGGTCCATATCTAATAAATATTCTTAAGGGATAATTCTCCGCCCCCATGCGATTCCATTCATAAGATCCTTTTTTGAAGGGTCTTTGTACTTAATGCAGGCCTTAGGAATGAGAGCCATATCAATCCTCCCGAGGAGCAGTATGATGACTTTCCCTTACTTTGCTCGAAAGTGGCGAGATGAAGAATAATTTACGATAATTCTATTAAGGAAGATCCTATTAATGGAATATTTGGTCTGCTGTGCTCCTTCGGGTGATTTTGGGGCGTCTGAAGCCATTCCGCACATCCAAAAATACGGATAAAATCCATTGTAACAATGAGGAAAGATCTCTAATAATCGGAATCTCCGCTGCGAGGCTTCGCTTTATGAATTCGAAGGGTGCCAATGGTCGTGCGTAATCATCTCCCACGAATCACCTTTCCACTCTCCCCTGAAGGAACAATGCTTATCGAAGATATCGCAGTCCCATTCCTGAAACCACTCCGACATTCCTCCAGCTCTGCCGCGCAACCCTCTTCTTCCTTACGAGTGGATATTTCAACCCCCCACACCAACCCTTCTCTCCCCAAATTCCCTCCCCACGCAGTTCTCAGTTCATTTCTTGCCCCGCCGAGCCCCACCTCCTCCAGACTCCGGCTTCCCTGGGGGGGTGGGGGGGGGGGCAAACTACACCTCCGACCGACCTTCCTCGACGCTCCCTTCCTTAGCACTCTGTTCCAACCCAACCCAAAGCTCCTCTCCCTCGGCCCGCAGTCCCCTTCACCCTCTTACACATCTCCCTGGATTCCATTGCCTCGTCCTCCGCTCTCTTTTCCCGATACTACTTACGACACAGCCACTGCCAACCCTTTCCCTTTTCCTTTCAAGCAACCCCCCTCCCGCTAACAGTCTCTCTCTCTCTCTCTCCTGTCTTCATTCCCAGCGTTCCCTTTCCCACTCGTCGCATACACACACATACACACCTACTCTCTCGCTCCAATAATCCACCTCGACCTCCCCTTCCCTTCCTCCCTCCCACCGCCCAGCCCTTCTCCTTATTGTTCTTTCCGTGTCCGACTCTAATACTAATTCCTTCCCTTCTCATCTTCCCTCTTCTCGATCCTTCTTAACACCCCCCTGCTCATCATTGCAGCCCGGCGCACAGAGCACAAGCGGGAGCCCCCTTCTCAACAATGGACCCGCTAAGCTTTCACTTTGACGCTTTGTTATTGAATATCATCTCCACTTCATCGATTATTTTGTCACCCATTCACTTTCGGGACTTAACGTTTTTCCTTTTTCCACCAGCTGCTCTTAGTAGAATAACTTTTGACAAACCTATTTTTGAACATGCTTTTCATCATTCTATTGTTTCATTGGCGAGAAAAGAGTGCCTGTGTAAGAAAGCGAAAATCGCTCTGTAAGAAAGTGTACTTCTCCCAACTTTGTTGAATGGTAGTGAAACATGGGTATGACAGGATAGAGAGTAGACTAAACGCCGTGTTTATGAGTTATCTGAGGAGCGTTTGCGGCAAAAGTAGGATGGATAGGGTCAGGAATGAGTGGGTAATAAATGACTGTGGGTTAGATGCTCCAGTAATCGACATATACGAAAGGAGTGTGCTTCGTTGGTTTGGCCATGTTGAGAGAATGGATGAGAGTCGAATAACGAAACAGATATATAAGAGTGAAATGAATGGTGCGAGCGGTAGAGGTAGGCCGAGAAAGTTGTGGTTGAATGTGGTTGAGGAAATTCTTAGGAGGAGGAATATTAGGAGTCTTAAAAACAGGAGGGCGTGTATGAAGCAGTGTATGGGAGTAAATGAGACAAAAGAGGTTTGCAAGGATAGGTCAGTATGGAGGAAATTATTGAAGCAG
Organism: Ceriagrion tenellum; assembly: GCA_963169105.1. Classification (NCBI taxonomy): domain Eukaryota; kingdom Metazoa; phylum Arthropoda; class Insecta; order Odonata; family Coenagrionidae; genus Ceriagrion; species Ceriagrion tenellum. Next base: position 17,590,596 of record OY720635.1, read on the forward strand.
AGTTAGGTGTACAAATAAATATGTATTGAGGAGTGAAACTTGGTGATTCTGCCTAACCCGGAAGGGAACGGTGTGATTGGTATGTATGTATGTATGTATGTAATGTTTCATTGCAATAATAAATCTAGTTTTCTTGATCAATGAATTCGTTCAAATTTGGGTATGGAAAGATATTCGTGATGCCTAACCAAAATTCTTGAAGTTTTAGTGAATTTGGTTTGAATGAAGTGAGAAATAGTTTATAGAAAGACTCAAAATATAAGTTAACTGTGCCAGAATTATCATTTGTAGAAATATTGTTAAAAACTACCGCCAACTGTAAATTTAATTAATCTTCTGACGACATTGTGTCCCCAGGCAAGAATCAATTCTTTAAATGTACTTTTAATTCATGCAAAGTTTCACTTTCCTGCATAAAAGAGAAGTACGTCTCGTGAAAATAGTCAGGTTTATCATTTTTTTTAAGTAGCACTAGCGGCCCAATTTTTCTATAATAGCTATACAAGAAATCAATGTGGTAAAATATTCTGTCAATGTATTTTACAATATTTTTCCTCAGTGAATTTCTTCCATCTTCTGTATATTCCTTGACCTCTCTGTAAGCCCGTACTGCACTGACCTCCCTCTCAAGCCGTCTCGTGAGAAATGCAGCCGAGGTTGCTTGCTTTTTTTCTTGAAGTCTAGGTCATGAGACGAATGCGTACAATTGGTTCTCCAGCCACTTTGCTACAGAACCAGGGGATTAGAGACTTAGACGGAGCTGGATGTTCGTCCCTGCTTTCTCGAAGAATGGGCGCACCAAGTCCAGACAATGTTGTGATTTACTAGTATGCCTTTGCTGTTTACTGTTAAAAGAAACATTTCTAAATTTTTTGCCAAAAATAGTATTTTATTCAATTTCCATGCTCTTCCGAGTTTTGTTGTGATTCCCTCTTATGAATACGTAAGAATCTTTTCAAAAGAATGGCCAGCGAATATGGAGACATTGCCTAGTAAATCCACCATTACGTAGATTGGGATTTCTTTGACTTTCGAAGCTATGGGTTAAGCCGTTATGCACGCAACTCACGGGCACCTTTAGTTGAAGAGACAATATTGGTATGTAATATGCGGCGCTTCTCTCTGACTGACTTTTCACAAAAGTTTGAGAGAAAATCTGAATTTCCCCAAATGAATTTTCCTCGACTTTTTATGGGAGTAATGTCGCAAATATTATGAAATGTAAACACAGGGGTGGTAGAACCCTTAAATAATGAGAGAAGATAACACTTGTGGTTTTCTAATGGAATTGGAAAGGGTATATTTGTGGAAACCTTCAAGTGTTTTTTTTCTGTTATCAAGATCAAAGAATCTCTTTCTTTGTAATCTGAGTTTGTCTGCCATATTCATTCAATTTTTAAAAAATTATCTTTCAAAATTATACCCTCACCGCTAATCGCCATTCATAATGCATAAGAGTGGTCATTGGCTGCTGAACTTAGCGGAATCGTATCTAGATTGGGACATGAAATATTTTATTGGCTATAATTATTTAATAAAAGGTGAATATTCCGTGTTCTGCAGCTTTACTCATCTTAAAAGGAGTTGCCCTTTATGAGTATCTACTTAGAAGATTCACTATGTCTCAGAAAACACTTGGACAAGTAGTGCGTGACTTTCTGCTTAGCTTTGGTTCTGGAGACTTTTAATTATTGCAGTTATTACAGTATTTAGCAATTCATTCATTGTGTGAAATCAATTCACGCATGAAAAAGCATTCTCACATTCCTCGATCGCCGTTTTCTTTGTTTGGTTTGATTGTTGGAGCTGGATATCTCCGCAGATAATCTCTATACCAAAGCCACATCCTCCAAAATGTTGTCAGATAATTGACTGCATCTTAATTCGTTTATCTGTAAAGCTGACTAGCGTTTATTTTTCTTTATTGATTAGTCTCCTTTAATCTATGTCAGTACTTTCACTTTTTCCTACGCTTTCATTGTTCATACTATTTTCATTTTGCTAACATCTGTCATCAGGGGATATTTAAATATACTCTCATGGGGAGTGCGGTGTTGGCCACAAGAAACTTTTCTTATAACTTAAAAAATAGTGCCATTTAGCGAGACGTTTGTACGGGAAGGTGGAGACTAATGATATTGCATTCTGTGCCGACAGTGCGGTTTGTTTTTACGAGATCGCCTCCATTTAGACCAAAGAACTGCGTTTGGGACCAGCACCATGACATGCTTTTCTTAGGGAACGGACGAAAACGAAAACAAAAAACTATAAACCTTTCATAAACTCTGTCGCACTGAACGTGGGACTTAATTTCGTAACTTTTCCGGCTTTTTGATCCGGAAGCTCGCCACGAAACTGGGTCGTAATTTCACGATTTGCTGCGTCGCGTGTGTTACCATAGAGGCTACGTCGGGTTTTGTCCGTGCACACGACGTGTTTATCGCACATTCTAAAAACGCATTACAGGCAAGGCCGACCGTCGTCGCCACCGCAGTTTCATTTCGCTCGCAGCACTTTAATTCCCATCCCTCGTCCCCTTCGATTATTTTCGACCGGCGCGGCGGAGGATTCAACTCGCGAAATGGAAACTTTTTGAGCCAGGCCGCGAATGCGTGTTGTACGTTGCTACGTACGAGGGGATAAGGTTACCTCCCCTCCCCTGCGGTCTAACCTCCGCGACTGAGCGGGGAAACTAACAAACAAACAATCCGCCCTCTCCACCACGCTGCCCCTTGCCTTCACGTTACTTTCCCCCGTCTCGGCTCCTCCCACTCCCTCCCTCTCCCTCCCTCTGGAGTGAATTCCGACTTACTGCCGCACTGACTCACTCCCCCGTCCTCCACCCTCCCTCACACCCTCCTTCCGCTCCCTTTTCCTTTCATGCCCCCCCCCACTCTCCGAATCCACCGACTTCCCACTTCCGACGCCTCACAGCACCACACCTGGCTTCAGTTATCCCTCTACCAGCTCTGTTTGTAGAATTTACTCTTTGTACGAGCCCTTTTTTTCAGTGCAGCGAATTTTATTTGATGTAAAGTAATCATTCACATTAGACAATTGGATTTAAGATAGTTTTCATAATATTCTAAGAGCAGAAAGTTTGAAATATTAATCTATTTGAAATTCTTTCCGAGATAATGATTAGGGTTAAATACTATTTCTAGGTCTGAATGATTCATTTTTACCTCATTCACATGCTCACAGATAATTAAAGCAGTCTCACGCCTATAACTCTCATATAGCAAACAAAATTATATGTTTTAACTAGATCATGAAGACTGGTTAGTTGCAGTCAGTGTCAATTTCTTTGTGTTTTGTAGAGACTTACCACAGTCACTTTATTTTCTTTCTTTTACGTATACAGTGAGTGTAAAAAGTATTCGTACGGCTCCGCAATTTTCAGAAAATAATGACTTTCTCATACTTCTGGGCAGGTTACCTCTTACTGAGCTGATTTGGTTAAATCAGTGCCCAATCGTAGCCAGGCTGTCATAGCCGCCAAGGGCAATCCAACAAAGTATTCACTGACTGAGAAATTTACAAGAAACGCGGGTCGTACGGATGGATACTTTGTGCGTCTTAAAACGAATACTTTTTGTTTGTTATTTTTTTACAATTTTATGACATTTTTTTCTTTTTATATTGTATATGGAATCAATAAAGGTACATAAATACTACATGCACAATTTTTTTCACTGCAAAAATCTGCCCAGATGTATGATAAAGTCACTATTTTCTGAAAAATACGCAGTAGTGCGAATACTTTTTACACTCGCTGTATCCTTCTCAATGATTAGTGCGGAGAAATGGAAGATAATGGTTAAATGGCACAGCCAACAGCCATAGAAAACAGAACAGTTGTGCTGTTTATATGTAAGTCGTAGTGGCATTTTACAATACTGTAACGATTCATCTAGAGAAACAGACATTATTTCGACAAAGACCCTATTTATTCTTCAACTTTATGGAAAAATTTCACGCGTTAGCTGTGAGAGAATGGTCTTTCCACCAAAAACAGACCTTGTACCAAGGGGATTAAATTCGCCTCGGAAAACATAATGTGACTTGACCGTCATTAGAAGTTGAATTTCCCAATTGCCGCTCTTGAATTGAGATGCCTCGGTGGTGTGACTGGCCAACGCTCTTTACCGGCAATTAGAAAGTCGGGGCTCAAGTCCCAGTCAAGTCCAAGTTTTTTGCTCATGCTGAACTTTATCTTCTTAATGAAGTCAACAGTTTCTGGAAAGATATTTTGGAACTGCATATTAAAATGAAAAACACTAGATATTGTACTGTCCACTATATAATACATAAAAGTTAACGACACGTGTTTCGGTACTTTATTAGCCATCATCAACACTGTACTTGATGATGGCCAATAAAGTGCCGAAACACGTGTCGTTAAGTTTTATGTATTAAAAAGTGGACAGTACAATATCTAGTGTTTTTCATTCATCCATTTAGTTTATATTTTTGCACCCATGTGCATCACTGCAAGCCACATAATTTGTAGAATGCAATGATTGGATAACAGGTTTCACTTTAGCTCGTTACTTCAGCATCTACTTTCTATGATCAAAATGTTTACATTTCACAGCCAGTTTCTTCCAATACAGTGCCATGGCTTATCCACTTTCATCTCTCCCACTTTCCCCACGCTCCAACTTCACCTCTCCCTCTCCTCCTCCGAAAACCAACCCTCCATGTGTCTCATGTCGCAGTATTCCCTTTTGTTCCGAAAACCCTTTTCGCCCATCGGCATTTAGTCCCCGACAGCAATAACCAGGGATCGGCTTCGTTTGGTTTTTGCTCGCTGATACCTCTTCCTCCTCCTCTCACTTTTTCTCTCCTACCCCTCTCAGAAGGAAAGCCCTTCCCAAAGAAAAAGGATCCCAGGCCGAATACTCCGTTGTGATTAAGGGCCGTTCCTTCCAAGGGACAATTCCCTAAGTCCGTTTCTGGCGAGGAGGAATGGCGAGAGGGGAGTGAGGTCTCCGCAATATGGACGCGAGGGTCAGCTAGTTGGATCGGGCGATATGTGGGGGGGGAGGCTGCTGGGCTATAGAATGGAAGGGGGAGATTGGTTCTAGTTGAGTGGGAGGGTGGAAGACGGTTTTCCCAGGCTTTGCGGGGAGTTTGGGGGGTTGGAGTGCGTACCGCCGACTGCGGCGAATTGGAATTGGGTGTATGGAGTGAAAAGTGAAAAGGCGGCTTTGTTGGGGGTAAGGTCAAGCGATACTGCGAAGTCTTTGGCCGCGATATGAGACTGTCGTTGGATATGAGACTACTATATTGTACCACCCGGCAACGCAATACAACTCACCACGATATCCTACAATGTGCAATGCAATGCGATATTTAATGCCTATCGAGGATTGCAGTTATGTAATTGGCACCATAGTCCAGAGGGACCTAACATGTAATCTGTGAAATTACTTACCGAATAGTGTTTTTTATTGCTCGATATCAACGATGTTTCTTCAATATATTCATTCTAATCATCTCCATATAGGTACATATATATTTCATTAAGTCATTATTTTCATAATTCAAAAATTATATTTTAAAATTAATTTTAAGTTGTTCATTTATCATTTCATAGAAATATTATGTCCTCCATATGCAGTGCTCCAGATTTTTAGTTATAATTCATTCACCCATCATTTGAAATTATTTGACTAGCAACATCATGAAATGTGCGAAAACACATGTTGCGAGATTCACGTTACCATATGTTTTGCGATGTCTCGGAATTATTAGGGAATGAATATTTGGAGAGGCGACCGACGGCTAAGGTCATTTGCGCAATAGAGGATAGGTAAGGAAAGAAAGGTGGATGGAAACCCGGCGTCGGGATTAGCCTGCTGTTAACGAAAGGCGAAAAGGGGACCACGATTTAACGTCTCATCCGACAGACGGAGTTTGTACTTGAAGTGCCCTCCACAAAACACTCAAGTAGGGATCGGGTTCCCTCTGAAAAACGTCTGCCTCTGCAGGAATTTGAGCCCTGGCCATCCGTGTGGTAGGCGAGTACTCTACCCGATCCCCGGAATTATTAGGGAATGCTTGTTTAGTATTTAAGGAATTTCGGCATTTCGTGATTTCAGACTTAAGTTTCCTTTATTCGATATCGAACGGCATGTGGCGTCACTCGATACGGTATATCGAGTTCACTAGGATATTTTGCATTACATTGGTATTTTAGGTTTTTTCGCGCCTCAACTGATACAAAAGATCTAACCTCAAGCCAGGGAGTAAATTAAGGCATCTCCCAACCCTTCTTTTGAATGTCACTGGAGTTACAGTTCTCCATCTGGTCTCATATGGCCGCTTTGCACTCAAACCCCTTTCAGACTCCATCCTTTCTAAACCATCTTCCCGCCGTTCTCCACCTCGACCTGGGCTCCAGAGAAGTAAAGACCTCTTCCCCCTTTACGTGTTATATTAGACGCTATGGATGTGGGGGTGGTTAGGATTCGACAGCCCTTCCGAGACCCGGTACCCCCCCCCCCGCCCTTTGTCCACCTTTTGCAGCAGCATCCAGGGTTGGGGGGTAGAAGGGCCGGCCATTGAGAGACTCGGAACGCCAGGGAGGTTTTTTGTTGTTCCTTGGGAGATGCTTGCTCTTAAGAGAGATCGAGCCCATAAAGGATTAGAACGGCCTTCCCCTCTACAATCAGATTTATGGATTGGATCCGGATTAGTGTGCAGCCATAGCGTGCAATCCCCCCCTCTACTCTCTCTGCCATTTCAACTTCTCCTCTCAAAAAATGCGAGCGACTCCCCGTTCGCGTGGGAACACATCCAAAAACATATCATGTAATTGCAAGAGTAAGAAGGGAGCAAAAATGATCGAATATATAAGTAAAATGCATGAAATATGTGAAATTTACTACGATAGCGTTAAAAATAAATCGATTCTTGGTGTTGTCGGCCGTTACTTGGTGGAATCGAGTCATTATAATATTAATGAATGCGCTTGACTTTTCCACAATTTTTATTTTTCCTCCTACCTAGGTTTCTACTCCTCCACTACCTAGGTTTCGACACTCAGGTCATCTGATGTCTATTCATCTAGATCACCTAGTCACCTGATGATGACCTGAGTGTCGAAACCTAGGTAGTGGAGAAAAAATAAAAATTGTGGAAAAATTAAGTGTATTCATTGATATTGTAATAAATCGATTGGTTTGAGCACCTGGCAGTAGTCACTTTTGCGCCCATTTATGTTAAGTTGACAAGATTATGTCTTCCACACCATACCGGAAAACCTGCAGAAAGGGCATACGGAATAGAATAGTACGTCACTAGACTATTTCTACGTCTCATTATCATGGGAAAATAGTAGATACCAAATTGAAAAATGGTTTATAAAGAAAATTTTTCATCAGTACTTGCACGAATTCTTAAATTATTTAGAAAGTACTCAAGTCTTGTAAGACGTGGTTTCTGCATTGGTTATCATACTGCAGTAATTTATGCTTAAGGTAGTCCGAGAGCGATAGTTCCCTAGTCATAATAGAGGCCATATTCGAGTTATACGTTTTCATTTCACCAGCTGTAGGACACATCAATTACATATTGCATTATCAATGTTGCAATAATATAGTTTTAGATGACGGAAATTGTAAGTAATTGAATGAAAATACATAAATAAGTCTTTAACTTGACTCATTTTTTTCGCGCGGTGCGTTTGAAGCTCCTTCAAAATGGAAGGTTTTTTGTGATACCCATATTATGGTGACAAAATGATTAATTTTCCAAATTAGTCACGAAAACATGCAAGCTACACACTGTTAGTTTTTTTACGACATCTAAGTGTTACAAATATCTCATTTTGTGAATAATGTCTCTCTGGAGTGCATACTCGTACCATTTCCGATGTAAAAGGGCTGGTATTATTTGGCAAATATCTCCAAAAGTAATGTAGTAAGGGGTAGAATTTTTGGTGTCATTGGGTAGATGAAATATTTTTCTTTAAAATGAGACCAAATTCATTGATTTCAAAGGAAAATGATATTTCGCTCAAACTACCTTAAGTAAAAGAATGCTCCACAGAACGCAACCTATCATGTGATTGGTTAATGCCTCAAACATAACTGATTGATATCGATTGCATAAATGCACATTTAAATATTAATACGTTTCGCGATCCTTTTTTCCAGCGCAGGACAACAAAAAACACGTGACATGCAATGGCGAGAGTATAAAGGCAGTTTGTTGGTGTTTAAGCCATGGCCGTACTCCAGTTCAAAAATTGGCAGTCCGCAGTGAGAGTCCCGATTGTTCCCGTCCCACCTTGACCACCGCACACGCCCAACGGGAGAGTTAATAAAAACAGGCCGAAATCGGAGGGACATTTCTGGAGGGAAGCGAAGCGGTCGGATTGGAATTCGTACCAACATCCCCTTAGTGCCGCTTGGTTACCCGTTAAGCCATGAACAGCGTACCCCAATCGCCACCCGACCACTCCTTACGTTCACATTTCTACTCGGGAGATATGCTGGTTGGACTTCCCTCGCTCGGCGGAGAGATCGAGGAAGTAAAGGGGGCGGACAAGTTGTTTGAAGTGCGGTGAGGTTCATGGGTAGCCGAGGTATGGGAAGGGTTTGAGGGCGAAGGACGAGGAGGTTCGTTATATAGAGGGGGAGGACGATGAACTTGGCCACTTTCAATTACATGGGCGGATTGGGGACGACCATTCCCCCGGCTCAAATATTCCGACCGGGATCTGACCAGAAGAGTTGGAGAAGGGCACGTTTGTTGAATCCGAGAATTCTCGCTGGCGTTAGGAGAGAGATTCGGAGCGACGGAGGAGTTGTGGGAATTGAAGAGGAGTGTTAATATCAAGTATTGAGAGAGGGCGAAGGGGGGGGTCTTTGCGGTGAGGGGGAAAAAGGCACATGTGCTAATGTGCGACACGCATTCCCTAGTGATTGGGAGGTCAGAGGCTGAGGGGAGACCTGGCTTCAGGATATGAGGCTAGGGTCGCAGGTGGAGAAGAGGTTTTCCATTTCATGGGGAGGGTATGCCTTCGAATGCCCGTGATAAGAGGGGAGATTGAGGTGCTGGTAGATGTCGGATTCAGCCACAAAGTTGTCATCGCTTGATGTGCAGCTACATCGAGACTAGGGGTTTTCCAGTGGGTGGAAATTAGCAGCTATTCAAGTAACACTAATTTTCATGACTGAAAAGATATAATTTTTAAAACTAACAGGAACCATTACCTTGTCTTTTGGAATATTCAGGATTATATTGTGATCGCTCACTATGTAGATAAGGAATCACTGCCGTAATAGAATGTTCCATTTCGTTTAATATAAAATCTTTACCAAATTCTATTCCTTGCTAAAACATTTTCTTCGTGCTTGACTTAAAGATTGAGAATTTTGCCGGGTTAAACATCTAGCACGATGAGAAAATACCCTTTGATCGATAGTAAGTACCTGGATCAACCAAATGACGCGATTAAGTGCGATGCAATAGAAACCCTTGCCCCACGATTTCGAGCAAAAACTATAGCGTTGTATGGATTTAAATTAACCGAAGCCTTCATTTCAGAAGTTAATTCCATCTAATGGCCATTTATCCTCTGGGGCCGGAATAATTATACCTTCCGTTTTGCGTCCCTGCGAACAAATGTTTAAACTTCTAAACTAATCCTCTGTATTATACATTGGGCTAATATCTGAGCTAATAAATAAATACTTCTATCTTCTTTGCTGTTATTCGCGTACCTTTCAAGCCGGTAGATGTGGAATTGTTAAGATGATAATTAACCTCAATGTATGACTGAATAAAACTTGCAAGATCCCTTGAAGACGACGGCAGAGAATGCATTTGAAACTTTGGCAGTAGAGGCCTTCCGTATCCGTTTGGAAACCCGAGAGAACTTCATCAAACTTTCATGTCAAAAAACTTAAATTTGTTTAAATGCTTAAAATGGATGAAGAAGGGTGGATCGTAAGCAGAAATAAAAAGATACAAGAGATGGATACGACCTTGAAAGTGAATAAAACCGGGAAGAGTTCCTCTGACATTCAACAAAACCTACCTTTTACCGGTAGAAAAATAGCAACATTTGTTTTTTACCTTCATAATGGAAGAGTTCCACCTTCTCAGGCCTATTTTTAATGTTATAAGTAATGAAAGTAATAAATATATTGTAAAAAAGATTAATGTGTAATTTCTGCATGCTTTATGCTACATTTTGGATATTTTAGTAAAACTAAGTGTGATGTGTAAAGTATCTTTAATGTGTTCATTAAATTAAAAGTGCATCAAAATTCAACATTTTATTTGCTTCGATGGTTACTTAGCAGCTTCTCGCTAACGTTTGATTTTTGCTTAGTTATGTCATTATCAGAATTTTACCCTGCGATGGACGTGATATATATTCATAATAAGTTTGAAAGCTGCAAAAATTTCCCGTTCTTATGAGGCTGGTTTATACACTAAAAAAGGGAATTTTTTGGTGAACTATAATGAATTTTTTCAGCCTGTTTTACAACTTTTCTGATTATTTTTATGTTTAAAATAGGGAAATAAGTGAACGAACCGAGTCGGCATTGCTCTTATTGTGATTTAGTTCACGAATTACATCGTTTTTATATTTTCTACAATGAAGCTGGCATTTAATTGAGATCAAGATTCTCAATGAACTTAAAAGCAGAAGTGGTTAGGTGGACGGCCAAGCGTGAAGGAATAATCAAGTGGACTTTCATTTTGCATTAAGTGCTAATCAAAGCGCCTTTTCATGCAAGAGTTTTGTTACGATCCAAATAATCACTTTTAGCGTTTTTGTATGACTCTTATAGACGTTGTTTAATCATTAGCTACATACAGTGTTATTTTCTGTAATATTGGACTTCAATTTTGCGTCTGTAATAAAAATTATATGAAGATTGAAATAATTTCATTTGGATGGCGGAAACGTAAGAGAACGTTACGATGGCAGATTTCAGTTTCATTCCATAAAGTAATTACTTCAGTAAGAATTACGAAATTAAGATGAATCAGTTATCCGCTGATGAATGCGACTGGCTTCTTAGATTGTCTGAACTCTATCTAGAGGTGACGTAGGGTTTTCTTCAGCCAGTTACGCCTTCGTTGTTTCTCGCCCATCTTTGCCTCTTCGTGCACAAGCGATAATGGATTTAACCGCTCACCCTACCCCGAGCAATACATTTCAGCAGCGGATAAAGGAGCAAAGCAAGTCATAAGATAAACATCAGATGGGGAGCGATAAATTCGCAGAAAATCGGAAGTTTTTAGGAAATAACAATCGGCAATCGGGAACATTTGGGGCACATTAACTGCCAGGGTTGTTTTTTTAGAATAGACAAATCCGGTCACTTTGCTGTATAGATTCTCAGTGTTAGTGTTATTTCTATGAATTGCATTACACCTTATATTAATCTGGGAAGCAGAGTGTATCGAGATTTGGGGAGCAACGATAAAAGAAAATATGCGACTGCCAGTCGTTCAAAATCACACACATTGCGTGTGACGTCAGTTTTCTTTAAATTTAAAAAAGAAAAGAAAAATATCATTGCATCCTTGAGTTTTGCTCTATTTTTATAGAAGTGGATAATATATCGCGCAGCAATATATACATGTTATACATATCTGGTTACATAAGTAGCATTTTAAGTGCCTTAAACCTTTTATTATCGAATATCGTCTTGAGTCTTGGTTTGTAATCATCATTACTTGAAACATTGACATTCGGAGCACATTATTCTGAAAATATCACTTTTGTGAACGTTTTTCCTTCCCAGTTCTTAGTCTGAACTAATTACGTGGTTCTTGAATATTCAAATTTATAATGCATAATCCCAAAGAAATTAATTCAATGCTCTCTGACCATCGTTCACCCGAAACCCCGCCCCTATAGGTTTAGGTATCATTTGCTGAACTTCAATTGGGAACATTATTTTGTACATATTATATGGACGGGACATGATAACAAAGAAAATGGTGAAATTGAACAAATGCTCTAAACTTCACACTGATTAATTGTTAGCAACCGTCAGCAATAAACCACCGTCCTCCTGACAAACACACAAAAATTTTGAAGCCGGTTGTGGATAGTTACCAATAAACTGAAGTTGCGAAGTTTATTCTATTTCACATCGAACTCTAAGCTCCACTAAAATAGCTCACGAACCATTGGAGATATATAATAAAGGAATATATTCATTTAAAAAATTGACAGTGATAATATTACTGAACTTTTCTCTCGAACAAATCGGTATCCACTGCTCATGCTTTCAAGACCCATTCGTTGAACTCCCGGCCATGGATACCTCGTGAGCACAGTTGTTCGATCTTTTGGGAACGCGTTGCTTCGGAGATCCGGGCTTATCGATGTCCCAACGGGAGTATCGCTTGACGGCGGAACAAAAGTAAATGGAAATCCTCGGAGGAGAAAATACTGACTCTCCTTTCGAGGGTTGAATTATTCGCGGGATGAACGGGATTTGGAATCCCAGGATTCAGTAATTCCATTTTCTCTTTCTCTACCTCTCTCTGCTAAGGCGTTAAAGGAAGATATTTCCTGTGGGTCAATAGGGAAAGTATTACCGCTGGGACATTCAAGAGTTTTATAGCTCCAAACCCCTGCACTGTGTTTGAAAAATTTCTCAGAAAAGATCAAAAAACATGGTATATTTTAAGTGTAAGGAAATATTTAAGATGCCTAGTATAATTTTCTGAGAAATGATGTATAAACAAAATTGTGCTGCAGCTTATGGGAATTAGAAACAAGCATAATTTAATTTTAAAGTTAATTTTTAATTTAGACTTTTTTCGTTAATCGACTTCAACAAGTATTTTACTACACATAAATACGCCATATTTAACCTTCCAGTTGAATCTGAAGAGCTTTACATCTCATCAGTCTTAGTGCTTATCTACATTGTTTTCGTATTCAGACACACATTACGCAATTGTAGTGTTTTCTCAGAATCTTCTCAGAGTGGCAAGTAATTTAGATACAGAAATTTTGCTGCATTGTTTATCTAATTTAAAGTGAGTGCCTTTGTGAGTTTTACTTATTAATCAGTCGGTGAGATACAAAAATATAGGCAAGGTGCTGCATTGCGTCTTATTTTGCTTGAACCGGGTAGCTGTACCTTAATCATTAGATGATTGCTAGAGAGATTCAACATCAGCAAATGTTTTTTAACAACGAGTAGCCACTTAGAGAAAACAATGATACTTAACTTCTAGCAAATATTTTTTGCGGGCCAATTTGAATCGAACTTGCTTGTGATACTTTTCATAAAATTGGAGCTAAACTTAAGAATACATCGTTATTCTTAAATTTTTAGGTAGGCTTTTTTTAAATTTGATTATTTTAATTTAAATATTACACCGCCAAAGTTATTTTATTTTCCTTGCTTAGAGGTTGTGCGAATCAGTTCGTACACGCGGACGTTTGCTAAATGAAGGATTATACATCTACATCTAAGAAATACCGTGCAAGCCACCACTAGGGTGTGAGCACGGGGTAATTAGAAACCAGGCATGCAGCACTCATCCCAGTTCAAATCAGAACCGCGAACGTTCCCCCGCTTGCCAGGCGCAGGCCAAAAGCAGTCAGGGCAACGGTACGCAGTCAGAGCAGAAACCAGGAGAGTAATACGTAGAAGAACATGCTACCATGTAGTACAATACTCAAGATACAACAACTGGTTATTTTTATTAATGCGACAAATAAATAGCACTACAAGGAACTAAGACATGCAGGAGTATATCATTCCCGAGATTGCATGCGAAATTAGTAACTACAATCCATGTTAAGATACTGAGCACTATTGAAAAAACCTATTTAACTTAGTCAGTATCCTAGAACTGATCTATCACAACTATTATTGTCCCTAATTGTGCGTGGAAAAAATTACATCTTAAATCTATTGGTTCTCCAGTATATTTCCTTAATATCATTCCTGTGATTGTTCCAACCATTATAATTTGGCTCTAGCAAAATATTTTGAAAATCTGGCAAAAAATAGTCCACATAAAACTTTTGTAAAGGATTTAACCTATATTTCTCCTTTCGATCGGATAGAGGTTCCCACCCTTATGCCCTCAATAATCTTGCAACACTACTATGTTTATCATAACTATTTTTAACAAATCTAGCTGCCCTCCGCAGTATTCGATCTATATCTGAAACTAGTCCTGCTTCGTTAGGGTCCCATATACTAGCGGCGTAATTTAAGTCAGGTCTGAAGAGAGAAAAATAAAACATCGCTCCTTTACCTTCTCGTCACTCTTTCCTAGTATTATTTTAATAAATCCTAAATTACGACTTGCCTGTCCACAAATTTCTCGTATATGCCCCCCCTCACCCCCCCCCCCCCCGACAAGTTCTGAGTAAGGATCACTCCTAAGTACTTAACTGACTCTACATTTATTAGTTCGGCTTAATTAATTGTGTACGTCTCGTTGGTTAAGCTACTCTTCCTCGAAAAATTCATAACAACACACTTGTTAAAATTTACTTCCAATTGCCAAGTGTCGCGTCATCTGCTTATAGCTTCTAGGTATTTCATCAACGCAATTCTATCAGACTCTGTGTTAATCTTTCTATACAATACTGCGTCGTCCGCGAAAAGACGAATTTTACTTGTAACGTTGGTGGTGATATCATTAATATAAAAAAGGAATAATTAGGGACCAATGACACCTGCGGTACACCGGATGTGACTTTGACTGTATCTGAACTAACACCATCTAGATCTACCCTCTGTTCGCGGTTGCTTAAGAAATCTTCAATCCAGCATATTATACCGTGATGTATTCCATAGGATTGCTTTACTTCAGGGTATTGATCCTGCGAAGTGATTTAATATTCTGTCCGTGCACACTAACCTGAAATCGTTGAAGCCAAATTCGTGGCGAGCGCCTGGCGGCGACCAGCGGGAGACACACAAACCGTAAACCTCTCATTTTTCACTCGGCCGCTCATCTGCGTGAACTTTTGTGGGTAACAAAATGCATTCCGAGGTCACCCTCTTCATACGGAGTGGGAGTGATGAATTTCTTGCGGCAAAGGAATGCGATGCGGTGCAACTTCTCAATTACGCTGCAGTCATGAATATTCAAAACACCGCGCGATTCGCCGGTGTGACCTCATCACTTCCGCTCTCTCCTCTCTCGTGTGGCGAGTGTCTGTATGTGTGAGTGTGCCCTGGGAACGAAAGCTTTCGCCACACTTCCCCTCTCTTCCCCTCTTCTTCCGTCCCGCGGGATGCAGAACGCCCGGCGCTTCAAAATGAGTTGCAAGTGTTAATTTGGTCGGTGGGACGCTCGGCTGACTATTTGTGTGTGTATTCTCTAATATATATACATATATATTCATATATTAAGTACATGCATGCATCCGCTTCCTATTCATAAATATGGAAATTTGGCGGAAGGGCTCCGTAGTGGCAAGAATGCCTAGGGACTCGGGCCGATTAGCAAGCAGGGCTTTTGAAAAGAGGTTCCTTTTGAATTTAGACTGAGGAAGGGATACTTCAAGGGTCCACACACACCCCCTTCACCCGAATAATATCACTCTCCGAAATCCTCGTCCCCATATCTCCTTACTTCCCGATGTTCCCTCCCTCTCCCTCGCTACCTTTGGGTAAACGGATAGTGACAGGGAAAGGGAAGCAAATGCTCTTTGATCTGAGGCGGAGAACGAAAGGTCAACACCTTCGAGTTTCAAATAATCTGCGCTCTCACTCCTGGAGCAGGTTGCGAGGTGACGACTCCCAGAAGGCCGAGATTCCGAAAATCCATCGACGAATCCCCGTCGGCCGCCGTCTTCTGGAAGGAAATACTATCCAAACCCAACTTATATTCACATAACAGGCGCACAAAGTAGGAGAGAGATGTACTTTAAATCTTCTATCATTAGGAGAATGCAAAACGTTATCATCACATCTTCCTGGAAAAGTTTTTCCGCAGAGTATGGCGAGTTTCCCTTATTTGGGAAAGAATCTTCCTAACCCATACCAAATAAATTTAGCAGCAGTGCACAGAATTTATGCAAGAGTAGTTATAGCAACTTTTTGAACATGTGAAGATAAAAAATAAGATTAACCAGCGATAACCAGACCACAGAATTTATGCAACAGTATATATGGCAACTGTTTGAACCTGTGCAGATAAAAAAGATTAACCAGCGATTTCGCTTCCATACTGAAATCCAATGACTTAGTTATCTAATCACTGCAGTTTGAGCGAGCTTTCACAATTAATTTTCCCACTCGCTGAGCTATGAAGTAAATTTGTTCAGAGAAGGCAGATTTGTTCTTAAATCATTTTCTTCGCTTGATATGAATTTCTTTGGTCTCATCCTTAAGTATGAAATCAACATTTACTTTAGCCTTTGTTTATTTCCCCTATTTAATAGGGCTATGGTGGCACTTAAATCAAACTTTAAAGAAGAAAAATGATTTGGAATAGCAAAAGATATGCAAGGTCGACTCACTCATATGCTCAATAAAAGACGTATATGAAGTCAAGATGGCTCATATATGAATAAAATGTGTAAGAAAAGCTCTGATTTGCTAAATTGAGATTTTACTAAAATTTTCTCCTAATATCTGAAAGTTTTCACTGTGAAATAATGTCAAATCCTGCTTTTGTAATGGAAATAAGAGCTAATTAATCCTAACAAGGGCCATACTCGCTTTATTCATACAAAATAAAATAAATATGTGTTTAGATTTTTGCTCTTGACCAGTGTTTTTTGTCGGTGACAAATCATACATTCTTACCCGTGGCTCCATTCCCATTTCGGGGTTGGCAAATGTCGCTCTAGAGGAAATAGTGTTCGACTCCAACTCTCGTGCTTGCTATAACGTATGATTGGACAAATCTTGACACCGTGGTTTCGCGCGAAATCTTTACTAATAGAAGAACTGTAAGTTGAAATTTACGATAAACGTTTACTCTTCGGAGGATGTTTTAGAGTCTTTCTTTAGCGAATTAGTCATGTCTCGTTCATGAAGATTATAAGTGGGCCATCATCAGGCATTTTATGGAGTGGAATCACTATTTTTGATAATTTAGTACTGCCGACTGCATATTCTACATTTTATTCACTCAGAAAAAAAAGCTTTCTTCACCATTTTTGCCATTTTTCTCTGACAAGTAACATGTCCTGCTTTGTGAAACCAGAGTCTAAGGGTGACTAAAGTACGTTTATTTTCAAATAATAGAGAGCAATAGAAGAGATTTATTTTTTAGTATTTGTAAATCGTAAGAAGACTGAGTTTACCTGAGTAATGTAATTGAATTAAATATTTTAAGTGGTGAGATTGAACTTGCAGTAATTGTTTAAGTATACATAATTGAGGACAATGCTTACTTCCTCCACGCCCTACACTGAAGACGACATCATAGCTGGAAGGTTTTGTGAAACCATATAAAAATCATTAAAGGTATGCTGTAAAATTACATCTTTAATAGCTGTAAATAGATACGTGACTCGCTAAGCTACATCTATGACGTGAGCTGTGGAAAAGACTTGGCTTATTTTTACGCTACCTACCTTCGTAGAGAGTAAGTGCCACATCACACAGTAAATTGCATCTACTCTTTAACGAATAAAGCGCAAATTAATAACATGCATAGTAAGAAGTAGGAAAGAGAAATATTTTCTCTAGTTTTAGTACAAACTTACTTAATTCTAGGCGTAGTGATAACTCACCCGAAATACGTTGATGTGAGCTTGTTCTTCTTTGTAATAAGACTAACCTAAATACATTTCCACAGTTTTTTTACAGAATTTGTCAACATTTGTCAACAAAATTCATCAAAACTTGTCTTCTTCTTCCTCTTCTTCTTTTCCCTCATGCCTTTGGCTCTGGGGTCACTGCAAACGCCTTCCATCTCTTACGGTCCTTCACCAATACATAAATCTCCCGCTCCGTCTTACCTCTTGTCTCTCCAAGCTTTTCCATTGTCCCCATCCATGTCTCTATATTTGCCCTCTCCTACATCTATTTCCACCTGGTTAAGGCTCCAGATCTTCCCTGGGGATTCTATTTTGGCCCATTCTGAGGAGGTGTTCATATCATCCTAGCTTGTTTCTTTTTACCTATCCCGTTGATATCTACTCCTAGGGTTTTTCTAAAATCCTTGCATTTATTTACTGGTCTTCTTTGGTCTTATAACTTATCTCTTTAATCTTTTCACTTCTGCTGCAGTTATTCTAGTTTCTGCTCTAGTTATAATGGGCCAACTTTCGGAGACATACTTTGAGGACAGGTAGATAGATTGTTTTGTATATTCCTTCATTGACTCGATTGAAATGGGGGGATCGGATTGGTGTGGTGGCTAGAGTACTGGCTAACCATACGGATGGCCAGGGTTTATATCCCGGCAGAGGAGGATGTTTATCAGAGGAAATCCGATCCATACTTGAGTGTCTTGCGGAGAGCACTTCAAGTACAGTACTCCGCGTGTCGAATGAGACGTTAAACCGTGGTCCCCTTGGCGCCTTTCGCTAAGAGCAGGCAAATGCCGACGCCGGGTTTCCATCCGCTCTTCCTCCCCTATGGCGCAAGTGACCTTAGCCGTCGGTCGCCTGCCCAAAATCCAATCCTCGATTGAAATGGTGAGTTTCTGATTCCTCACGCTGAGGTTTTCATGTCGCTAGCCTCGGTCAATGACAATAGAGTCGCGGTGGAGAATGGAGAGGAAGTCTCGAATCCCTAAGAGCGGCGAAGGGAGGCAATGAGAGTGAGAGACGAGAGGGAGGAAGGAGGGGGAAGTGGAGAGAAAGTGGAAAGGGAGGGAGGAAGGGAGTGGGAGGGAGTGGTAACGAGCCAATGGGAAGACATGACGGAGATTTCGGGGAAGAGAAAGGTTGGTGCGAAATATGGGCTCGGAATAATGTGGAGCGGGGAAGGAGGTAAAGAGGAAGAGAGAGAAAGAGATAATGACATTTGGAGGTTCCATTTGTGCGGGGGCAAGGGAGGGAACAGAGAGGGTCTGGGGTGGCGGTTCTAGGAAGGTTAGAGAGTCGGGGGGTGGAATGAGAGAGAGAGAGAGGGTATAGGTAGGAGGAAAAAAAGTGAGCAACGATTCTCGCAAATGGTTCCCTCGTTTCTCATTGTCATGCGCACTGCCTCCCTGCCCCTCTTGCTATATAGACCCTTCCCCGACCGTCTTACCCCCCCCCCTCCTTCCCCTTTCCCTTCCCCCGCCCTATCAATGCTTTCCAACCCACCCCCCCGCCCCTTCCTATCTCCTTTCTTACCGAAATGCCAAAGAGGGGACACCTCTGCCATACACCGACCGACACCGCAAAACAGGACATGCGCCATGAGTCTGTAGGCGGCAACTTTTTAGAGTGCGCGCCGCACGGAGCCTTTGCTTTCTTAAGGGTGGTTTCACATGCACGCGTTCTACGTGAAACTACCTATCGCGTGCAGCCAATCAGTTGCTTCGCCTCTTACGCGTGGATTCGCGCGAGTGAAGTTTAGTTTTGCTCAACTTTCTACGCTACGCTACTTTCTACTTCTGAAACAAATGGCGGGCATGTGGAGTTGTTTGTATTATATCTGACGATTACTTGAATAGATTTGCATACACACAAGATATGTACATTTCCGTGTGCTATTGCTACAGTGCTTGATACGTACCAGTTGTATTACGGGCACATTAAGAACTTTATGGATTAATTTCGATGCGTAAACATCCCAGGCGACTTTGGTACACCGTCCAAATTTCATCATAATTTACGATTTCCGGGCCATCCACCACCCAGAGCATGAAGTCGGGTCGGAAATGAGCTATTTATAATTGTCTTTAGTGCAAATCTTACCCTCATGGAATGTTTACTGTGCAATCTGCGCCAAAAACTCTTCAAGACTTCAACTCCTCTGTCGTGCAGGGGAAAGGTGGCATTTATACGCTATTTCCTCCGTTCCCGCTTCTCTGAACCGCCAGTCACAAAACACTCGTTCTTCCTGTGCCTCTCTCTTCAAATGTTGTGCTATCTTATAACTCCAAATGCCTCTCAGTGCCTCGATGGTAGAGCAAGGAGGGGTTACTTTGGCTTTTTATTTTCAGGGCGCCAGGTGATTTTATCAAAATCTCCACCAAAGTCCACAGGACACTAAGTATAATAAAAGTAAGAAAAACAACTAAACAAAAGATCAAACAGTATTTACAATCATTGCATTTAACAGATGATGTGGTGAGAAGTCACTCTCACGAGTGCATGTACACCAGGATTGAAATTCGCCATGAAAAAAAATCATTTGACTTGACCGGGATTCGAACCCGGATCTCCCAATTGTCGGTCAGGTGTGTTAGCCAATTACACAAGGATGATGGCTTGGTGGTTTAATTGGCTAACACACCTGACCGGCAATTGGGAGATCCGGGGTCGAATCCCGGTTAAGTCAAATGATTTTTTCATGGAGAATTTCAATCCTGGTGTATCAAACAATATATATTTGTCTTTATAAATCCTCAAAATTTCTTCTCGGTAAAAAACATGTCTACTCTGGACTAGCATGACAATCAAACTCTTCCACATAAAAATAAACAACCGTTACCAAGTAAATAAAACCAATAAAATCTAGCCAAAGCCCTTACAATTTTTAAAAGTAAATTCAAAATGCAACATATTCTAAATGTAATCGTTACAATCTCTTCCTCATTCTCCGTGCCGCGATCTCTCGACGAGCCCTCTTTCCTTTTATATCCCCGAATCAACCCCATCCCCTCGCGCACTCGTGGACACACGCAAAATCCCTTGCCTTCGAACGAGCACAGAATGCAGAGTTCTTTTTCGTTCCGGGGAAAAAATCACTCTGTTGCCCGTTTCGCGTTTCCGTGCGTACGAAAACCGATATCCGAGCTCGTTTTTATTTAGCATCCTTTTTGTTCGTTCGGCTATAATGAATGGCGTTCACGTAGGGGGAGGAGGGTCGAGGCTCTGAGCAAAGGAATGAATTGATTTTGGGACGATATTTTTGATTCTGTGACTGTCAGGGTCACCTTTTACCCTTGGCCTCTTTATATCTGGTCTGTTTGATCAATTCACAACGAATATCCGAGAGGCTTTACCATGCATCTGGTAAAACAATGTGTTATGCATATGAAAGGGATTTAGCAAGCTTTATTGTAATTGTTTTTGCAATAAATGATAAATTAGTCTTCAAATGTCGCAGGAAAACTAATTTACGCGGTCAAAATGTTAATCTCCCTGCGTGGAATCATTCTAAAAAAAAGTAGACCATTGCCAATCACGAGGGAAAGATCATTTAGTTCGGCATTTCTACATGTCTAAAATATTTTGACAAGTAAAACGCTAAACATTAATGGAAGGAACGGAGAGGGAAAAATCAAGGATATGCAAACGATATTTAAACACTTTACTGTAACATCGTGGTGGTGGAGCTAGAGACTACAGTATTCTAGCATTATCAAATGCAAATATTTCAGTCTATGACCAGCCTCATTACACAATCAAACAGGTTTTAATATTCAATATTCCATGAAAAATGAGGGAAATGATTAATCTCTACCAAATGGAAAGGGTTCGTATTTATTTTTCACACTGTTTATCCATTAAAGTTATGCATATTTTAGTGTTTATTTCTAATGATAAATATTCCAACCTTAATTAAGTTCAATTTTTTGCTACTATCCTGGGACAGATAGCTCCTGCATTAAATTACCGGGCTCATGTCTTACTCGGAGATTTTTTTCAGATACTTAATTTGGTATTTGAGGCCTCTTTATGTTTCTTCTTGGCAATTAATAGTAGTTAAAACGCAAAATTTCTCTTTAATGATTCACGCGTGAGCAATTAGTGCGAGATTAAGACGCGAGGTATGGTAATTTTAGTCTAGTTAAATAACTTAAAATAAATCACGTGTTCGGTCTATGTTATTTTACGTAAGGAATGAAGAAAACAGTGGTTTAAGGGTATTAAGACAGCGATTTTACAATGCCTGGAGGAGGTTGGAAATTGTGCGCATGCTCTTCCCTTTTGCGGTACGATGTGCATTAATCCCATTGAATTCTCGTGAGCGGGGTGAGTATTTAAGTGAGCGGTCGTGCCTCGGTGCATTTACCGAGCACCCTTTTAATTGAGGCTCTCACGCACCGATATCCATCCACGTCAGCCGTGAGCCTCGCAAGCGAGCACTTGTGAAGAGGCGCGCTTCCTTCGCCGTCATCCATTACCTCGGCACGAACGCAGGAACCTGGTCGGGAGGAGTTACGTCTCGTCATTATCGCCGGACTTAAAACTGGCGGAGCTCCGCTTGCTTGGAGAGGGCGTTGAACAGATCGCCTCCGGGTGTTGAAACAGACGACTCCATGCCTTACCTTCTTTCCCTTCAACTCTTCTTCCCCCTTTGTGAACCTTAAGCGACTCCTCTAAGGAATTGAAAAAAAAAAACGGGTAAGAAAAATCTTTGGTGGCAGCCGAAATTTCAACTGCATTGATTCCAGAACTCTTTTGTATGATTTCAGATGAAAGTATAAAGGTTTCAGGAAATGCGGAAGAGGAACGGCACGGAGGGTTTTAGAAAATGGTTGGTTGCTCATTTGGGGATACAACCGCCCTTGGAGAGAATTTCCGCCTTTGATGATGGGAGGAGGATTTGATCGATCAGGGTAGTCATTTCTCTCCTTAACGTATTTCATCGGTTAAACGTATGTTTTATTGAAAGTCACGATTAATAATCAAGATTTTGTACTTTATCGGGGTCCTACTTACCTCAGGCATTTTCTTCTTCGTCACTGTGTACGATGAACCCTTAAACACTCCGTCCATAAAACGTATTCTCTTTCTTCCCTTTCCCCGCTTGCCCAACATCCTTCCTTTTACCGTTTCATTGAGCGACCCGAGCGATTATTACTTTCTCTAGCTACCTACTCTGTCCACCCCTGATTTAAACCATAATTTTTCTTTCCTCATGCAATATATTAGGCACTACATAGTTTATCTTCCTCAGAGTAGAATAATATTTCGAACAGAGGAAGGATGGAGGGAAATCAAGAGTCGGCATAAGCCTACAGTAGGTAATACCCATGAATACACATGATTTTTCCACAATTTTATTTTTCCTCCACTACTAGGTTTCAACACTCAGGTCATCATCCGAGCTACCGGCTTCGGACTACCAGCTCATCATGACGACCTCATGCGTCACACAATGCTAAACCTTCCAACACCTACCACTTAACCCCCCATCCCACTCCTTCCGTCCCACTAACCTTCCTTACCCCCAAAAAACCCTAACCCACTTCTTCCTCATGTATGTGTATATATTTTCACTGAGATAAAAAATTTCTGTAGTCACCTGATGATGACCTGAGTGTCAATACCTAGGTAGTGGAGGAAAAATAAAAACTGTGGAAAAATCAAGTGTGTTCATTGATATAACAATGAATCGTTTCCACCAAGTAACGGCCGACAACGCCAACCCTACAGTAGGTGTTTATGGGTCCGCAGTTTAATGCCCTAGCCAACATGAGGAGCAATGTACTTGAATGCACTCCCAACCCGCCATATTGTATGCAAGTTAGAACTGGGATTCCACTGATATATTTCCACACCAGTCATAATTCAAATTCAGGCCCTCGAGATGGAACTCCAGCTTTTTAGTTCCTTAATCAACTCCCAGCAGGTGGACACGACGACGGTGGAAACGGTTAACTGCAGGGATAACTCGGGACGAGCAGACGACGAACGACGTGACTTGATGCTTTAAATTCACCCTCACACCCCACTCCCTACTAAATACTGTTGCACACGTGCATGAAACGTAAAAACCGGAAATTAAGTTAGAATCTGTCTATGAAGGATGCTTCCGGGCTATACTGCGTTTTCTTCATTTATTTTAAAACTCAATTTTTCGCTCCTCCTACTGGAAGTGTCTTCAAGAGAATGATTCTCTTGATGACGATTCCAGTAGGAGGAACGTTGAGTTGAGAAACATAGCCCGAAAACATCCGTGGTAGACAAAAAAGGCAGCGAGAGTCTTAAAACAAAAATTAAGTTATAATCTCTTTGTCGATTATTCATTTTCGCTAACACGTCGAAATATATTCATAACTTCAAGTTACTTCACACTTAAGAACGACAAATAAAATTATCTCTTTTGTGAGAAAAGAGTCAAAGAGTCATTTTCGCTTAAACATAGAAACTCATTATTTATTACCTTCAACATGGAATATTTAGAGCCGACTGTCTCTCTCAATTGATGAGTGAGCGTGATTAGACATAGGAATAGAACTAACGTTAGGCCTGTGACTAATACATAGACGTACTGAGTTGGTAGCCCGGTCCTCTTTCCTTTGAACATGCTGCCTAAATTTAATCTATAATCGACCTATCGATTTTAAGAAGTGAAAGGATAAACTATGTCTATTTTAGTAGTTTTTGATATCAAAGCTATGTTTCGCTGTAGTTGGTGAATGGCTAAGGTGAATGATTTGGAAAAACACTGCCAACAGTTACTCAGTGATCGGCTTCACATTGATTTTTCTCTCTCCGATACATTCTTTGCCAATCTATAACTTAATAGTTTCATGCTTTATCACCTTATTGTGAGGTGCTAAAGTATCAACGGTTTTTCATTTTCTTTATGGTTTGTATTTGAATTCTATGATGAGTCCTCCTCTGTGAAGAGCCTTGAATTATAATCATTGGTTTCCTTCTGGGCCGAGTTGTTTTTGCTAATAAATGCCGAGTTTCATTTGACCTCTTATACTCCTAATGCCAGTATCCACCAGTACCATTTTCGAAATAAATTGCTGATTACAGGTATAGTGGAATGATGTTGGTTTATTCCTCTTTACAGAAAGAAAATAACCTCTTTCACCCTCGATTATTGGAGGTAAATTATGCTTAGTGTCAAGTTTTTATGATTCCATTCGTTTCGAATTTTTTAGGAAATGAAACAAATCTAGTTGCTAATCTGGTTATTAATATGATTATACATTCCGATTCACATGACTTAGCGTTATCCATGATTAGCTTGCATAAAAACCATAAAAACGTAGCTGTAAGTCAAGCATTTTAACCATTTCACACGTACAATCATTCTGAATGACCTTTTATCTCGACCTCTTTAGTGATTAAACTCCTTATGTTTCGCGAGTTTTGGCACGAAAAAAATAACTTATAATGTTCTATAATTAAATTTTGTAGGTTAAAAGCTAGAAAAAAATACACTCCAGGAATTTCTCGACCAGATTTTGTGTTGGAATGGAGTGCAACGCCCAAGAATGGGATATGACGTTAAGAATTTTTGATTTAGAACCCTTGCTACCGAACGAATGAATACTCTTTAATTATCGGAATTAGATCTCGTGCAATGAAGATAAGCTAGGTTTTTAAAACGATGCTACGATAAGTTTAGTAGTGTGTCTGGATTGTTAGAAGAATTAGGATGGGAAACGCTATCACAGCGTAGATTAAATTATAGGCTTAACCTCTTAAGTAAATTTCAGAAAAAACATTTCTCTGACGACGTAAAAATCATACTTTTAACCCCCGTGTATTACAGCAGATTAGATTACGCCAATTAAAGTAGATGGATAGATTGTAAAACCGATAGGTATAAAATGTCATTTTTTCCGCGTAACATTCGGAACCATAACAGCTGTGAATAGTGCGAATAGTGACATTAGCTAGACTGAAGATCTTTTTCTTTATATTCTCTACGTTCTTTTTTATGCATGATATTTTGAATCTGTAGTTCTAGTCTTTGTATCCCTTGCATTTTGGAACAATTGACGATGGAATGTTTCTTGGTTAGTAGATTTTTAATTGGCGCGTTGCATGTGTGGTACGCTGGTTTCAATGTAATTTCGGTGTTCTGCCGTATAATCCATGCATGCCTGGAGTAGAAGCACCCCCTGCCACACACCCTTTGGGTGGCTTGAAGGGTATGACGCGGATGTAGATGATGCAAATAGCTTCTGTAGCCGAAACTTAGAACGGGTAGGCCGGCGCAATAATGTTGTCTACTCTTGAAAAGGTTTTTGAAATCCACCAGCCAGAAAGATCAACTTTTTCCTTTGCTCGAGCGTTACATTTCTCAGAAAAAAAATTCCCACCCGAAGGTATCTGTGTCCATTTCGTTATCTTTCTCGCTTAGTTCATACTTCATTTCTTCGCATACATCATCGTACATTCGCATGGACAGAAGACAGAACAGTGCAGTCAACGCACTGGCCCCAACCGAGTCATGCCCGTGGTGGTGACGAATTACACATGGAAGCAAACCTTCGACACACGCTTTCCTTCGATGACAGGCGATCGCGGAAATGAGTGAGAGTGTGAAAACGCATGCAGATAAAACCCATGACCTTCTTTCTGTTCCATCGACTCCTCCGCTCAACATTCGCGAATATCCATCGTATTTCCCGTCTGCTTAAGGTATTTGGTGTATAGCTCATTTTAAATTGACACGGAATTTAATTAACGCCTCATCGGCCCAGATTTACGGTCACCCGACTGAAAGAAATTTTGTTTTTATTTGAAGCCAACTAACACTTATTTCAATTAAAATGTATATTGGCTTATGAAGTCCACGCATATGTGCTGGTTATATAAAGTGCTCGTGAATTTTTTGAGCGATTTCGAAAGCTGTTTTAGCTTGAAATTCTCTCTATCCCACCAACAGATCATCCATTCTATTTTGGCAGGCATTTCATTCGAAAGGATTAAATATTTTGACTATAACTCTGAGTTTACGGATAATGTTTTAGCATCAATAAATGGAAAGGAGTGTTATAATTTAAATATTCTGTGGAATTTGCACCAAAGCCAAACAACTCATATATTGATATATATATAAACTATTCGAAGGACGAGATATTACTATTTTTTTAAAATTCGAAATTTAAATGGGAAGCTAATCTCGCCAAAATGAGAGATTTAGTATTTGGAAAAACGTACGCCCCAATTTTGATTTGCTCAACTTTAGCGATTAGCGATTTGTAGCGATAAAATTAAATCAACAATAAATTAAGTATTTTAATATTTTCCCATTTTACCGATTGGCTGGCGCAAGTCAAGAAGTGTCCTTGTTGTGAGTAATTCTAGGATTTAAGTAAATAGAAAATACTCTCCGCTGTTGAATGATGTTGTTAAACAAAATCATTTGAAGAATAGATTTGTTTAAATCATGCTCTTAGTTATAACATTACGTGATATTTAGTTATTACACTGAGAATTTAGAACAGTTTTGAGTTTAAAACTAAAATATAGAGACGAGTCTTGAAAAATGCCTTATACATCATAAACTAAGCACCCCGCCGAGGCAATAATTTTTTATGTACCTATATTATAGAATGGTGGAGCAACGGTGATTTTGTTAGAGGCGATTTTAATCGCGTATAGTAGTTTGACGGTTTTAAAGTTTTGTGAACCAATAAATAATCAGGTACATGCAAAAAAACTGCTTGTAGTAATAAATAGGACGAAATAAGAATTCGGCTTTAAAAATTCACAGTTTGTGAAAATTCAGCAAAATCAAAGTCAGATATTTATGAGATCATCGCTGTCGTTTTATGTTTCCTCATAAGAGGCATGTGGGAAAATTGGTTTGCAATGAGTCATGCTTTATCTTGCACATAGCTTCCAGCGGAGCTCCTTCCGCAAATTCATGCATTCTCTGCACCGGCAATGATACTTCTTGGCCTGAAAAATGACAAATTTAAAGTTTCTCTCCCATAATAAAATTGAATATGATGTATCTACTCAACATTTATTCGCCTCATTGTGCAAGATCCATTATATTCATGAAAATTAAAAGAAGAGTGTGCTTCTGTTTTAATATTTGAAATTGTTTTTTAAGATTCATGAGGAGAAATTATTTACTTCAACATTTAAAAACAGAAACCTTGCTATTCAAAACAACATTCCACCACTTGGTAGAGAGATATCAAAGCTTCATTTCTATCGCACAAAATATAGCGAAAACATTTTTTAAGGTGATATTTTTTAAGCGATCCATGTATAGCACTGTCTAAAATATATCCGCATTAATATTCCTACGCAAAAAAGTTATATTTGATCATGGTTACACCAAGTGCGTCTCAACATGATAATGCATAGCACCTTGTAGAAAGTAGAAATATTAGATTGACCTCAGCCATAAAGAAAGCGTGTCTTTCGTCATCGAACCTTTCCGGAACCGATATGTTTGAGATTTTGACAGTTCTGATCGAGAAAGGAAATTCTCTATCATGCCATATCTTTGGGAGACCCAATAATTTTACGAGGTGACGGGTGCCGGATATCCCACGGAAGCCATATTTATTCCGAGTGATCATTTCTAAAAAGGCTATGGGGCACCTGACTTTCGACAGGTAATATTTCAAGTCTACCTTGATAAATGGTGGCGTGTTTAGAAAAATTGCATAATGTGGGCATCGTGAGTTTCTTTCAGAGGAATAGGCGTGAATACCAGCCAAAATGTCACAGGCTTGCTATCGCATACAAAACTCAGTGAAAAGCATTGAAAAACAAGCATTTAACTTTATATAGAGGATTTTCGGGTTTGAACTGAAACGTTTGAGTTCCTAGGATCCACTGGAATAACACTGTAAAGTGTAGAGTCTACTTTAGTTTAAGACATCGTAAACACCCCTCAATCCAAACCTTTATGTCCCATATGTTTAATAATCGATGCATACATCTCAAACAGTTTTCTCGGCAATAAGTGCGTCACTTGGTCAACGAGAATATTTACTGAAATATTTTACTTCATTGTATTTTTTCTTCATCATTAGCTGATTCATAGTTCATGCCATTTATAAATGCTCTCTATAAAATGCTTATCGGTGAAAATGCATTGCAAATTACAATGAATTCTTTCTAATCTACCATCGTTGACACATATCATGTTGCAACTTTTTATGCATCGAAAGTCCATACTCTTTTATAAACGCGTTGCAGAAAAGGTGGACATATTGTTGAAAGGAATTCACTGCAGTGTAAGACAAAAATAATTTGCCATCGCAAAGAGATGAACGTGCGCAGGACAGTGACTTTGGGAAAAGATGCAAATGCATTCAAAATGGCAATTGCATTTTCCTGAAAGTAACTTAACCAGTGAAACGTCCGAACCTCCCTAGAAGAGGGAGTTTGATACAACAGAATTGGAGGTTAAGATTGTAAACCTGTTAGACTTCGTCCCCATAAAAAAAACCCTCGGAATAAAAAAAGAAACCTGTCCAGCGATGAAAGCATTAAGTCTTGCGTCTGGTTTGCAAAGCAAGAAGATCCAAGCAGAAGGAAATGGCATAAATTTGCATCGGGAGTGAGAAGGTCTGCCTACGATCTCTGGAACTTAAACGCCTCGGGAGTTTTCGAATCAGGAAAAGAAAAGGGAGACGGAGGGATCGTGTGTGTTTGTGTGGATAGGAGATAGAGTAGGCAGGTCTGCATGGAAGCAGGCATTCGTAGAAGGAGGAGGAGAAAAGGGAAAGAGAGGGAGGAAAAAGGATAAACGGTCAGGAGAGCACTGGCGCTATTAGTTCAGGCGGTGAGCACGGAGGGCGCTAAACGGGTGGGGTCTTCTTTGGGAGCGTGGAAGGGGGGTAGAAGAGGGTGTGGGGAGGGGGCTGGCGGTTGGGGGTGGAATCAGGAAGGGGTTGAGGGTGTTTGGGCGAGGGCCATTTGCCGCCTGCTGCCCACCCACCCCTTCTCCCTTACTCCCCCTTACTCCGCTCCTCCATCCCCCTTCGCACTCTCGCCAAACTCAACCCCCGAAACATTATCCCTTCCCCCAGCCCCACTCCTCTTCCCCTTATCCCTCCCCCTCTTTCTCTCCCTCCCTCTCTCTCTTTCTCGCTTGGCACGCACGGGACAGTTTATCATTAGCATTATCGCTTCTTTGCCTTTTTTTCATTATCTGACTTCCTTTTTGATGTCCGTGGCTGTTCTGCTAGAATGAAAGAGAGATAGACAGAGGGAAAAGAAGCGAAGGAGAAGAGTTAATTGCAAATGCATGGCGTCCCCAGTGAAAAATATTTTAAGCGTAAGAAATGGATACGCTGTTTGCTTGTTTTCGTTGTGAATTTGAGCCTATTAGGGAATTCTTCCTTTTTATAACGGAGATTTCTTTAAATTTCTTTAATCCGTAATGTTTGCCAGTGTCGTCAATCGCTATCTCCTCTTAAAAGATTAATCAATTTCTTTTCTACAGCTGTTCTGATGAGTAAGGAATGGTAAACTTCAGTAAAAATGTATCCTAGCTAATTATTTCGTATTACGGGAAAGGCTATATTTCACAATATGGGGAAATTTGGAGGATGGTAAATACATTATTCGATCTATCATGACCTTAAAAACTATGGCCAAAAACTATATTGAAACATATAAAACTTATTCATTGAAAAACACTATGAATCTTATAAAGTATTTGCTGCCATTTTATGAGTGATTGATTGATATGAGAAAAATTTTAAGTTTTTTTTTATGTGCAATCAAATTTTGGGAATCATTTCATAGGAATTTCCTCAACAGATTACTATTGATGTAATGCAAAAGAGAAGAAAATATTTCTACTTGCCGTTTCAATGAATTGGATACCAAATTAAGGCAAGCGTTTCCTCCAATTATCAACTTTTAGGTCCATCAAAATTCGCATAAATTTATACATTGACCGAAATTTTAAGCGAAATGGAGGAAAACTTTAACTCTTCAGTGTAAACTTTACAATAACTAATATCAACTGGAACTTATTTCTACTACTTGAAGGCATCTCTCACTGTGTGCTCATCCGTACAAAGTCTGGGGAAGGTGGTGCAGAAAATGATGCAAAATATCCATGGCATTCTACATTTTAGGATTATCATCTTCAGATTCCTTTGTTCACATATTTCATTTACTTAACCTTCATAACATATAATTGCTCGAAACGTTTTTTAGTTCCGGTAATTAGGGTTTCCAAGTTGGAGAAATCAATGACGGGACTCATGAGCTACTGTGTGGGTTGATCTAAGCTCGTTTGCTGCATTCAGCTGCATTCCATTCTCTTCTCGCCCATCCTTACCAGCAGCATCTGGGGTCCCTGTCATTTCTTCCAGAAACTTGGCCTTGCATACCAGTGAGGACTGAAGAGCATCGAGCACGTATTTAATAACGGACGAGACTACAAAACTAATTTAAAGCTAAGGCATAAATGGCTACAATACGACCAAAGGATCAGAAAGTAGAACTGTAGCATTATGATTGATCTAATTTTAAAAACCATATCAAAAAACATGAAATGATTTCAATAACCAAAAAACTCGGATTGAGCACAAGTTACAAGAGAGAATAATGATGTTTTTATTCTTAAAGAGTTGAAGATACATGATGAAAACTATTCAAATCAAGTGAAAATTTTAACCAAATTATTTCTGCAATTTTGATGTGCAATTTTAATTTCAAATTAATATTCACGAAAACCAGTGTTAATAAGTAAAATCTGACGCCGGAAAGAGTATTCTTAAAATTTCTAATTGAAATAATACATAGCCGTAGCCATGCGGAGGTCTAGGTTTGAAAAGAAAAATGGCAGCATTTAATCAAAGGATACAGGCGTGATTTTTTAACTCTGATAAACTCTGACTCTTTATATTGGAAAATTGATAAATCAATTCACTCATTTCACTATCAAAAGGAATTAATTAATTAATGTTAACAGAAAACTTCGTTGGATAATTATTACTGGCTAATACTCTCGTTATTCGATGTAATAACTTATATACTTTATCTTTTCACTATGTGGCTATAATTGAATAACTTCCTGGTTTTTATATTATAAATAACATTTTGGCAAGATATTTAGGCTAAAAGTCATGAAAAATTATGGTATAAATTATTGGAAAGATACTTACTACACTGGAATGTTGAATTCCAAACTTTATAATCAGAGAATAAAATTATGCTACAATGCAAATGGAGTATTAAATCTTTACGGTAACATCCGTCCCTCATGCAATTTTTGCTGCATTATAATGATGTTTTATATATGTAGGATAATTTGGTTATTGGGGTTGACATTTTTGTTATTGGTATATGCGGATTCTGTGTACAGTAATGGATGAAGTATGCATATGTCCACAATTGCTTGGTTGTAGAAAAAAAGGCTTATTAATTTTAATCTATTAAAGTTTTTATCGACTCAGTTTTTTCCTCCCCTTATATGAAAACGTCAGGCACCCTGGAAGGATGTATTTAAAAATACTTTGAATTTTTGAATAAGTCATGAATACATGAATTTGTTTGATAATTGAAAATAAGAACATTAAATAAATAATTACATCAATACTCAAACAAGGTTTTCTGCGACCATTGCATTGGGAAAAAGACGAATTTTATCCCATATGGTCGTTGGCACCACCTACCCAACTCGATTCTTCATCTCCTTCTCGACTCCTCTCGTTTACCCTTTCTTCATATTCTTCTTAAAGCTTTGGCCGCTGAAGAATCTGTCAAACCTCTATTCCCCGTGGGTCGACCTTATTTTTAACGTCTTTTACAATCTTTCGCACATAAGTTGCATTTGGAGCCATAAAATGGGAACAGGAACTTCATTCGTCAGTTAGTTGTCATTTTGTTCATGCTTTAGATGCGTATGCATTGCGTTTTGCTTCAATATTCAGTTGTGCATTATGATATTTTTGTAAAAAAATTGTTGTGAATCGAGTTAACTCAACCAAAACTACATCTTTTTTATCGTATTTCTACTAGTTAAATATTCATAAAGGATATTTTTTTGGTTATTCTCGTACATTATTTACAATCCAAGCATAATCATAACTTTACTTCCTTAAAATATGCAGTTAATTAAAATACAAATGGTCCTTATCTCCTCGCACCTCCACGAGTACAAATAGGAAACTTCCACGCATTCTTTCCGATATATCTTTTGGACGTTTTGCAGGGTTATGTTGAAAAAGCCGACACATGACTTCGAAAAGCCAAGGGAAAATATTCTTACCGCTTATTTATGATATGTTCAAGGGAGAGATGTTAGGATGATTTCCATTCATCATCATATCCTTTCTTTACTTCACCTTTCCAGTGACTTCCAAAATTCAACCCGCAACGATTTCCGCGATACTGTCAAGTCCTGCTAATTCGCTTATCTGAGTCCACCATCTTTCATCCATTTTTTGTGTTCATTATCAAATCTTTGAAAATCGTAAACTTTGCCGATGCTGAAGTCAATCTGTATCCAAGAAAGATTTATTTTTTAACTGTCGTTCATTACTGGCCAATAGAAACCTGAGGAATCATAATCATCCCTATGGTGCGCTCATATAGGGAATTACTAGAAACCTATATGGCCGCGTAAATGACAATACAGCTCATTGAAAAGGTTAGGTATGGGTCGTATTCGTAATTTGCATTACTCGCCCCTCCAATTGTCTCCACCCCCAGCAGAGCAAGGCTCCCTCGTCGCTTTTCCACGGCTGCAGGTGGCATGCCCGTGAAAGGTCGCTTCCGCAGCTGTTAAAAGTGGTTGTATTTACCGGGCCGGCGGGCTCCCCGGGGACATCCAGTGATTCCAACACCCGATGCCCTCGCTCCTAGCCACTATGCAATTTCGCACAAAACGAAACACAATGGGATCCGTGAGAACATTCTAAATTGCCGCGGAACGATCGAAGCCCTCGGCCAAAAATGGTTCCGCCTCGGGAGCACAATAGGTAAGTGGTGCGGGGTTTTGAAGGGGAGCTTGGGAAGAGGTGGGAATGGTATTTTGACCTAAATTCGGGAGCTAGCTGGTGTGAAGTCGCAGACCTACGCCTCCGCCTCCCTCCCTTCCCACCGCATCCCCCGATCCCACCACGTCCAGACCTCCGCGCTCCACCCCCGGCCTCGAATGAGGGAGTTTAACGGGAACCAAATATATTTCACGAGCGGCAAACGACAAGAGCGGGAGAGGGAGGGAGGAGAGTGTTGGGTAGGTATTCCGGGACTTTGTTCCCGTACCTACGCCATTTAGGCCAACGTGCAAAAATCATGACATGGCGGGCGAATAAAAGTTCGTTCTCCTCCTCCTCCCATGAAGCGAAGCAGAAAGGAGGGCGAGCTTTTCATAAGCGTCCCATAAACGTCCGAGCGAGCTGCCATATATCTCTTTCTCCCGCCCTTGCATTCGGTCAATAACGGGACGACTCCCGACCCGCCCGAGTTATTTTTCCGCCCTTTTAACGGGTCAGTTCAGAAGGTGAGAACGGGTTAAAGTTTATGAATGAGCGGTACAATGAGGGACAAGGAAGCAGGTATTTAGATTAGCATGGCAGTCGTATGCCGTTGGCAGTGAAGTGCAAACAAATTGATCGTTCCTCCGTGGTTAAATTCTCGGGGTTCCGTGAATATTCCTTGCATATTTTTAGCCACTATCGTGGATTGCTGGAGCCGGAATACCATTTATGGAAATTTCCATGCCTTCCTGTGGTGGATTATTTATACGAGGATTGTTAGGCGCTTTGTTCACGAATAAAAATATTCTCCCTGGCTTAAGCTACGCCTAATTCCTTGGACGCCTCTGATTAACCCAGAATTATATAAATGCCAACGCGAATGCATCAGTTTATTGCAGCTATTGGCATTAGATGTCAAACTGACTTGCGACAGGAGATATAGCTATAGTTATTCGGCTTCAATTTCAAAACTAAGACATTTTCTTCAAAATATGGAATGAAAAGTATAAGCTATCTTCTTCTATTAACTTCCAAATTTCAAACTTTTTTCATGAACCGTTTGCTTCAGTTAATTGCTTGAGGAAATAAATACTCAAAGAGTCCACATGATTAAATGTAAGGTACACTAAATCTTATTTTCGGAACAGAACCTGGAATATGGGATTCACTTGCAGCGAGTACTGAGCATGGAGGAATATTCGAAACCGACACAAATGGGCAGCGTGTCGAAAAGAAACGGCAAGCACGTGTTATTTATGCTGCGGCGGGATGCATTGCTTTGGCTGGTTAGAATTTATGCTGCAAATGTTTCACCCAAATTGAAATATGTGTGTTCATTTATGACTTCCGAATGCAAAAGTAGATGTGCGGAGAGGTCACGAAATTCGAGAAGTGCGGTGTGCCGGGAGGTGTGGCAATTCACCGAGCGCGGCGCTGCAGTGACGATCCGGGAATCGCGGAAAAGAAAAATAAAAATGGGCGAGACAAGTCCTCTGGCGAGGAATGGAGACGACACTTTTTTTTTAAATGGATAAAAATAAAGCAAAGTACAGAGAGAGGGCGTTAGGGCGGCGCTCGCGTCGTACACGGCTCACTGTTCGGGTGGAAAATAAAAGGAGAAGTTGGAAATAAAAGAAGGACAGAATTCGAGACAAGGAAGATGGGCGAGGACACAAACAGCGCGGAAAATTTACTTGCCGCGAATCATCATCGCTTAAGAGCGTGTGAACAAGCGCTAATGGCCCGTGATGAACAGGTTACGAAAAAAAAACTCTCTTCGAGGCAAACGGCTGCTAAAAATTCCGATCGCGTGAGACCAAAAAAAAAGCTACAATGTCTACGTGCTTTCTCTTCGTCCTTATTTATCCTCGTCCCAATCGTTTCCTTTTTTTAATCCTTCCCTTGGCAACTAATTTACCGTCAATTTCCCCGTCGGAGCCACGCAGGTAATGAAGCCTTTTCCGATAAAACGATGAGGTAAAGGGGAAAATATGATAAAAATATTTAACTTTTCTCATCTTTATGGTAGTCCGAGCGAGATAGTTCCCTAGTCATAATAGAGACCATATTCGAATTATGTTTTAATTTCACCAGCTGTAGAACACATAAATTAAATATTCCATCATTTATGGTGCAATAATATAGTTTTATATGACAGAAATTGTAAGTAATTATATGAAAATATCTAAATAAGTCATTAATTTGACTCATTTTTTTCACGCGGTTTGTTTGAAACTCCATCAAAACGGTAGGTTATTGTGATTCCAAACAGTTTACTGCGGTGACAATATGTGTGTCAAAATGTGTCAGATTGCCACTTATTTAGTTTGGGCTAATCTAAGGCAATATAAATCACCTTAGATTGTTGAAAATTAGTACGTAAATAACTCAGAATAAAAAGGATGCACCGTTCTGCAATGTTTTCATGCTGTCTACCGGTTTCGACGTCTATGGCGTCATTTTAAAAAGAAACAGTTCATCTTGAAAATGACGCTATATATGTCGAAACCGGTAAACAACATTAAAACATTGTGGAACAGTACATCGTTTTATTATGTGCCATTCCCTCTCATCGTACCACAACAACGCAATAATCAAGGGATTTGCTTCTTATATAGCGTTTGTCACTTCTTCTCTTTATTTTGCTCAATTCTGCTTACTCGAATCAGTTACTTTCATTGCATAACTTTTTAAAACTTGATGGATCATATCATGAAATTGTAACTTTCCACAGTAGTATTTGTAATTCTTTGAAGAATTCATTCCGAGGATGCTGTAGCTTTAGAGCCGAGTAATATCGTGTACAATTAATCACGGACCTCGACTGTTGTTAATTATTGCATCAAGAATATTTCTTTCGAAGACAACCAATGTATCTGTATGCATGTGGCAGTAAATTTTAAGGTTGGAAGATACAAGGTGGTGAGGAAAAAATAAATTCCGTCTCTTAATAACTCCTACGGAGAGTTTAAGTCTCTATCAGGGCTTTATTTCCTTGAAACTAATATGGATGCACAAGTTATAGAAAGATAATACCCTGCCAATTAACTCAGACCCTGCTCAAAGGCACTCGAATAAATGTCAATTCATACCTTTATGGTAGTAACAAAGTCTTGGAACTCATGTGTATTGTAAAAGAGATACAATAAAATGATCAAGTCTGAACATCAAAATTGAAATCTCGGTCAGTGCAACGTAACAAGTGAACGATGAAGCAAAAATTCTGAGTCGGCAATCAAATTCCAGTTATAAGAAAAATTCCCGAGGGAGTCCTGAAGAAAAGGCACCTTTATGAAGAATAAATGTACTTTTACGCAAATTTACAGGAATAAAACTTCGTGGAGGCAATATAAAAATGAGACATGAATTGAAGTATCTGAGAGGGACTAAGCAAGATTGTCCAAGATAGCCATTCAGTAGGAAACTGTTGACTGTTGAGTGTAAAAATACATCAGAAAGCATAATCTTGAACTTTACAATCCTATTTCCGCATAATTCACTCAAAAATACATTTTATACTAAATTATGACTATTCCATAGCTCAGAAAAACATGCCTCACAATTACTTACCTACTAGAAATCCCTAGTTTAATTGTGATCATTTGTGTCATTGGTATGGGTAACAGATGTCTTAAACATGATTTGAGGCTATATTTAGTGGTTTGTAAGGTAACCATGGTTCCATGTTCAATTTATTTTTTGGAAAAAATGTTGCTCAGAATTATTTAAAAAAGGCTGGATAGTATATATAATTTCCACTTGGACGATTACCGGTTTCGTTTTGGGAAGGTAAGAGCAACCCTGGATGCAAGCATGGTGATTAGAACACTTGTAAAAAGAAACATAGAACGTAATTTAGATATATAATAAATTCTCAAGCATCACTTGGTGGAACATTATTGCGATGGTTTTTCAATAAATTCACTTTGTAATATTCCACAATAGTTTTGATTATTCCGACCTAGGTTTAGACTCAAGGTAAGTCATTATCAAGGAGATAACTCAAGTTAACTCTAAAGGTATCACCTTGATAATGAATCAACTTGAGTCTAAACCTAGGTCGGAATAATAAAAACCATTGCGGAATATTACAAGGTGAATTTTATTTACAAACCATCAAATTTTATGTTTTTCCTTGCTTTGTAGATTTCAAAATGGCACTTAACTGAGTTAATTGGGAAAGTGAAGGTAAGAACGGGTAAAAGGAAGAATAGACTGACGAGATAGAGGACTCATCCGAAACTTATATACGGCCCAACGGTCACAGATGTGGGTGGCTGACGGTGACTCCATGTGGACAGGGTATGTAGGTCGAAGGGAAAAGGCAAGGTTGCCCGTTATCGCCTATAATTTTTACAATTTAGGCTGAGAAGATGGTCAGAGAGGCATGGGTAGAGAGATATATTGAAATCAAAGTAGGAGGTCTGCTAATAAAGTCAGATTCGCGGGCCACCAGGTATTGGTTAGTACATTTATGACTGACTTCCCAGCTTTAGTAGATTCATTATGGGCTCCTTGCGCGGAACCTAAAATTATGATATATCTTAAGAGTACAAAAGTAATGAGATTCTCCAGGAAAAGAAAATGAGGCAGGTCATAAATGTGGTAGGGCAAAAACTGGAGAAAGTAAAGAAATTTAATTACTGGGGCGGTACACTACAGTTTCATCCTTCAATTCGTGGACGCTGCTAGTATCTCTAGTGTCCCTACATAAAAAATGCAACTAGGACTTTTCCACAGATTTCTTTTTATTTATAGAACCATTTACACCGACTTAAGGTATCAGGTACAAATTATAGAAGATTCTTGTGCTTGTATATTCTCTGTATTCATAAGGAAATGGGCGGTAGAGAAAAACGTGTAACTGGCTAACACACCTGACCGGCAATTGAGAGATCTGGGTTCGAATCTCGGTCAATTCAAATGATTTTTTCATGGATAATTTCAACCCTGATGTATATGTACCCGTGCGAGTGTCTTCGTGCCACGCCATTTGTAAATGCAATGGTGGAGATTATTAGACTGAGGAAGAGACCATTGAAACGCGTTGTACCAGGTAAATTAAATATGTGGAAAAGTACCAGTTTTGTTCTTAAGGTAGGAATAATTGGGACGAGACGCAAGATGAATAGAGGCATGACAGATGAATAGAGACGCAAGACGCAGACGCAAGATGAATAGAGGCAAGACAGTGGGAGGAGGATAGTGTTAGTGAAGGACGCGTTTAGTAATAGAATGGAGCTGATTAGGAGGGCTTTGGGTAAAATTTAAAGGAAAGGCTGATACACAGCTTAATATGGATTATAACGGTATAAGGAAGGGGCAGAAACACGGACTTCGAGAATGTTAAGGTGATGGAAAAGGTGCGGTGGACGGAGAGGAAGACTAATACGGATGTACTAGGCATGGTTCGTGAGGACAGAAAATTTCTGGATGAGAACAGCAGGTAGAGTAGCCGGCTCAGTGAGGTGGGTGGTATTGGGTTATTTAAAGTCGAGATAGAGGACAATTTGTATGGTAAGCACAGAAGGGAAATAAAGAGGATAGGTATCATGTATGGGATGAAGAATAGTGGGACGTACGATGAAATGGAGAAAGAAATGGATGGATGTGTAAATATCTGGAGGACATTCTTTTACCATATAACCTACCGATTACAGGTTGATTCCTTTCGTGTCAATGTCTGCACAGCAGAGCGTCTTCGCAGGAATAAGTTAGTTTCATAGCTATTGTGATATATGGCGGAGTACGAGACGAGGTAGGTTACAGCTCCACTACTATAGGTAGTTCTCAATCGCCACGTAGACCGCTTATCTAATCCCTTTTGATCTTGAATTAATAAAGAAATGTAGGTTGATGTTTGTCATTATTTTCGATACTCTCTGCATGAGGAAACTTGGCATAAAAAT
Source organism: Ceriagrion tenellum (assembly GCA_963169105.1). NCBI lineage: Eukaryota > Metazoa > Arthropoda > Insecta > Odonata > Coenagrionidae > Ceriagrion > Ceriagrion tenellum. Next base: position 17,630,201 of record OY720635.1, read on the forward strand.
TAAGAGATTATTTGGCGGAACACCGTGACACCTGGGAAGACACGTCACGCTCCCCGAGGTGCCTCGTTAGGAATATTAGGTTATCCATGACAGTTCCACCGGAATAAATTCTAGAGCCATTCAGAAGCATGTGTATCTCAAATTAGAGACAACCAGTGTAAATCCACATTGGCGGTTTAGTAAGCTTTTAACACTTTCCGGTCTGACCGAAAATGAAGTGCTGAACTCTCGTGGACTGTCGTTTATAGATCGTTTTCTGAAATCATTTGTTAAGAAATGTTAAATAATAATGTTGTTTTCTAAATATTGAGTTATAGTTTCTTGTTTTTTCTTTCCGAAACTCCGAAGCTAGTAAATGATACAAAGAAACGCATCTGTGGAGAATGAAACCAAATGCCACACAAAAATATCTTACCCGACAGAAAAAAAAGGATGAACGTAATAGATACGGGCATAGTCGGCATGGAAAAGGAACTAAGCCCGCATCACGTACGGACATAGACTCGAATATGTTAAGATGTGTTTTTTCCATCCTTAGAGGGTATTCATACGGCTCCACCTCAACGGAGTACATTTCTAATGATCATCAAAAAGGTTTTCATTGATAAATAGGCAAGCAAAATCTCTTTTTCGAGATCAATGCTTTTCAAAGTACGCATAAAAATTCCACTACAAAACGTATCCTAGGAAATGCAGAGTAGCTTCCTGGACTGGAAACGTATACTTTTCCTGATGTCTCTGTTATTAACAGTAATTTTCATTAAAAAAATTGTCTGTAGTATATATTACTACTGTTAAGGCATCACTTATTTAATAACATTAATGATTGATACTATATTTTAATAGTTTACCACCACTTTAGTGGTTACTTGAATCTTTGCAAACTAAATGTTGTAAGAATGCTATATTCATGGCTTTTCGGTAGAATTTCTGTTTAAATATGGATACAGATCCTCTAAATATATGATAGAATTTCAAAATTTCATAGTGCTACTTAGATGAGGGTTTTTTGTGACTTACAATTTTCGAACATCCACCATGTCCTCTAAACGTCCTGCTCCTTTAAACCATTTTTAACTCATAATTGGAAATAAAAGTTTGTTAGCAACACTTAATTAATAGCATATATTGATCATAAGCGTGAATAATTTCACTATTAAAATTCACTCAAAACGCTTTATTGAAAATGAAGTTGGATGTGGAACGTGATCATGGCCTAGAAGAAATTTGTCCTTTTCTGTTTGATATGATCCGCAGAACCAATTTTACGCGGAGGATGAATTCAATATTTTATTGATCATGAAAGTGGAGAGCATGAAGAGAATTTCCGATACTTTTGAGTCGATTTCGTATAATCCAGGGGCAAATATCGAGTAACGAGCTATTGAGGTTGAGAATTTGATACCGACTTAAATAGGTTTATTAAGGTGGGTTCGGTGAATATTTGATGCGCTACTGATAATGCGACTTCACAGAAATTTCTATATAGACTTTGGCATATTGATTGCCATTTTCAAAAATGGGGAGCACTGTTGGGCGGTAACTAACAAAACTTTTTCTTTTAGTTTTAATTTCTGCTCCGAGATACCTCCAGGGTTATATTAAGGATGACATCTCGATTTTCTGACAACAAGTTCCTGATTACGAAAAGAATGCCACATCATGTCAATTTAAGCTGATTTTTCAAAACTCTATTTGAAGCATAAAAGTTTTTCATTTTCCTTATTTTTCTTGATTGCTTATATTTCTGGCATCTGCTGCCTTCGAATCCATCACAAAAGAGGTAAATTGACCTTCATTCATGACTGAAATGTATCTGACTGCACTGCTGTTGCTCACTCAAGTTGATGATGAATACTTCGCTGGCAGGGACCCATTCAGGTCGCTTATCCTCCTCCTTTCTGGTGTAGGCTCTTGACCCGCGGATCACCGCGAGGACCTGATTGCTCAGCCGTATTGTATGCTGGAGGAATGGTGATTGACGCTCATTCTGTTCCAATGCCTTAAGTTGCTTTGAATTTCAGATTGATACGCAGAATCTATATGACACACGATATTTTTTTCATTACTCAGAAGGAATTGCTAATGACTTCTTGATGAAGGAGGTTGTCAATTGACGTAATGTAATCTTTGATTAATTATTCATGCGCTACCCAAGGTTTTAATTCATTGAAGTGATACCAAAAAGCGAAGGTTGTTTCTTTGTGGCTATATTGCCTATAATACCGAGTATATTTATTAGCTACCATAAGCTCTTTCTGACTAACCTTATTGATGAGGAAATTAACGATTTTCGACTGTTTCAATGGCGAGGATGTTGATCGTAGAAGAGCGTTATTTACCGCTAAAAAAATGTTTTGTTATACGCATATCTCGTTAAGCGTGTACTTGGCAAAATATAAGTTAATGCTTGCTCATCAAATCAGACTTTTCACAAAAACAAGCTATAATCTTATGTGCATCATAATCTAATACGTTTTGGTATCCACTGGATCAAATTAAGAAAACTATATTGTCATCTAAATAATAATCACGTCGGCGCATTTCAATAAAAAAGTGACGCGTAAAGAGCGCTTGCCTACCGCCATTATATTTGATCTAGCATAGATTTATGTTCAACTTTTCAGTTAATATACTTTAACTTTTAGCCATTAATGACTTCATCACCATTTTCAATTGAAATTATTAATATTTTAAATGCATCGGCCGGATCTAAGAAAATCAGGACACGAAAGTGAAAGTATTCTAGTTTGGTTGATTCAATCTCAATGGGGGATCTATTTCGTAGCTTGATGTCTGTGCTCTGATGGAAAATGTGAAGAGAAAAAGTGTTATATATTCTCTGCCGGAATATTTTCAGCAGAGCATCATTTTTCCTCATATGAGGTTTACGGTTATTCCGACTACACTTCTGGAATATAATTATTATAAAGACACAGCTGACCATGGAATAGTAATATTACGTTCTACCAACGGACAGAGATAGATACTGTCTATAAATACAAAGATCACCCTGCTTTTTGCTTTGTATGAAAAAGATGAAGGGATTTTTTGGTAAAAATAGTACCTACTAAATGCAGCAAATCATGAGGTTCTCCGCTCTTTTTTCTGCGAACATAATCGAAATGGTTGTAAACATAGAATTCAATTTCTACAGTTAATTTTCCCAGAGTGTTCTTCCTTTTGTCGTATTTGTTCCATTTTTATCGACAACTTTCGTGTGCCTTGTCAATGGGTGTTACTGGTCGCCAATCTTTAACCCACCATCCCGATTTTTTCACCAGAAATCCTCCTCAACATTTTCAACTTCGTACAGAGATGAATAATTTTTTTACGCTCTCAGAAAGATATTCCGTGTTCAGTGACAATTGTCTCATTGAGGAGCGTGTAAGTAGCCTCGAGGTTATTTGCAAAAAATTCTAAACGGGGATTAAAATTCGTTCCATATATCTAAACCATATAATGTAATTTATGAAGCCGCCAACACTCCTGAGTGAGGAGATTATAATCTCTGAGACCCCCTCGGAGGATTTATTCGCTAGCTTTGTCAATGCGCTTATCCCCCTCACCGCTTCTTGTTTTAACTACCAAACATAGTCCGCATTCCTCCCCAGGTTCTTTTTTTTGCATGTAATTCGTTCCATCAATTCAGACAACGTGAACGTGTCACGAAAACGCGGCCGCACGTGCGTGACGCTGTATTTTGCTGAGAGTCGGCCCGGCCGGTGCAACAATCCGCCGCAGCCGACGACGCAACAATAGCACTGGGGGATTTATCGCTGAGCGGTCGGGTGGGCTCATTTGTTGGGGTTGAGGGAGAGGGAGGGGGGAGGGGAGGGATGAGAATGTTGGGAGGGAGTGAGAGTGGCAAGTAAGGAGTAAAAGGGGGGGAAACTGCCTCAGATGTACGGCCCAGGATGACGAGTCTTACACGGACGATTCCGGGGGTGGAGGATGGAAACGGTGAGCTCTCTCCCGCGAGCTGCTGTAGAAAACAACCCGAAAAAAAAATCCGCGAAAATAAGAGAAACTGCGCGTAATGAGAGAAGCGAAACGCTGCCGCAGAAAATGGAAAGAATGGGAGAGTGTGTGTCTGTCTGTGTGTTTGGAGGATTTCTACTCTCCTCCTCCTTCTCTCCGTTTCCTCCCTTTCCTCCTCCCTCATTCCTCATCTTCCCCTCCCTCCTCCCACTGCTGCCCGCCCACTCCATCCCCCCCCCGTACGCTCTCCCTCCCCCCCACCACCCCAAAACCACCCTTACCGTGCTATCCCCACACACACACCCACCCTATCCCTCGTGTGTTTTGACCTCATTTGCACGTTCATTACAAAAGGAGCTGCTGCAAACATTAACAGCCGTGCTCTGGAGTTCTCATCCCTCCTTTTCTGTCTTTTCATCCTTTCTTTCTCTCTCCACGCCTTCCTCCCTCCCCATCTCCATCCCCTTCTATTCTCATTTCACTCGCCCTCGCCTCCTTCTCTACTCCCTTCTACGAACCGTAATGTTCTTGTAATTTATTTCTTTCCTTTCCACCTTCCTACCGTTCATTTTTATTTTTGCCCCGCAAAAATTATTCCCTACACCTTTTATCGCTCCCTTCAAGCCTTGACTTCTCTTCACTGGCCTAATGTCCCCAACATCTCCAAGCACTCGTCTGGCGAGTCCCTTGCGTGGATCAGTCCTTGCTGGTGAGAGACCTTGGGTTCAAATCCCATGGAGAACCTTGGAGGTGGAAAGTGGAGCGGAGCGGAACCGTTGGATTGGATTGGATGTTTGGAGAGGCGACCGACGGCTAAGGTCATTTGCGCCATAGGGGATAGGTAAGGGAGGAAGGGCAGATGGAAACCCGGCGTCGGCATTAGCCCGCTCTTAACGTAAGGCGCCAAGGGGACCACGGTTTAACATCTCATCCGACGGACAGTGTACTGCGTTTAAGCGCCCTCCACAAGACACTCAAGTAGGTATCGAGTTTCCTCTGAAAAACATCCTCATCTGCCGGGATTTGAACCCTGGCCGTCCGTATGGTTAGCCAGTACTCCAGCCACCATACCAACCCGATCCCCGCGGGAAACGTTCTTTTAACTTCTTATGCATGGTATTTTATTCTACCCACGCTGCCGTTGACGCGCTCAAAAATCAACTCTAGCGTCGTGAACTGCACACACATGTACGCGTGGCTTTTTTTGTTTGAGAGGATTTTGCTGTCATTGGACAATTTTTTGTGCACCTCTTCATCCATGTCACAGCATGCAAAACGCCGAAAGTATTTCCAACCCAACCCCCTCCCCCCCTCAGTTGCTTCTGGCCACATCCGCCCACGGAATACCAACGGATGGTAATTGTGCAACTTGTGATGGCTCGAGTGCAGACTTAGCATAATGAGGGACTGGGGTTTTAATCCCGCCAGAGGCAAATGTTCTTTCGCATCATCCCGATCATTACTTTTGTGATACATAGAAAACACTTAAACAAAGAGCTCCGTTCGTCGGATGCGACTGTTAACTGTGGCACTCCCTGTGTACGGGACGCTTATAGAATAGTAAATCTGACGTGATGCTTCTCTCTACAGTCCCTCCAATTTTCTGATTAACCATCTTTTTGCGTCCGACCCACCTTTTCTATTGAGGCGCGAATGACTTCACTTTTCGGTCGCCTCATCAACAAAATAACCTAACCAGCCCACCAATATTCAAACCATGGCGTTATCTTCGTGGAATCCACCAGGGTGTAGAGCTCCAGACAAAGGAAATAGGGCTTTCTTTTCATCATCAAATCTCGTCAGACTTCCTCCAGTTCACCCGACGCTTGGGTAGAATACGCCATTTTGCCTAACCTTGGGGATTTTTATGTATTTTCAATTGGAAATACCGACCCAAACCGTGGAAATTATACAGAGAACATAAATCAAAAGAATCGATAGGAAAGTAAATCGGGAATTCGTCGCACTGTTTGGACAATCCGGTCGACTGAGACGTAGATAACGGGACAACTAGAGAGAAAACTGCATCAAAACTTCCCGGCTTTGTTCTCACATGGAGGGGGTCAGCTTGAAGACTGCCGAACGACGTAAAAATGGTGATAATTCTACAAACGACCATCGCCAACCTCAGACGACTATTAAGAGTGTCCGTCGTCAAGCGATCGTGAGAAAGGGAGATCATCGCTCAGCGGGCAGCCGGAGGAAGGGTGAAGAATGTTCCGTAACTTTTGCCTTCCCCATCGTTTCTCCTCCTCTCTCTCTCTCTCACACACTCTTTTTCCCTCTTCGGCGCACGTGACTGAGCGCGGGCGGTGCCGATCGTTAAACCGCGGCACTTGCGTGTCGTGTTCCGCGTATGTTGTGCGGCCGGAGAGGAGGTGGGCGAGCGAGCGAGCGAGCAGGTGGGCAGATCACCTTTCGCCGGCGGCGGTGATAGTGGTGGGGTGCGTGGGACACAAGCTAGATGTCGCCGCGAATGGGCTCCCGTTCTGTTCTTTTTTTCAAAGCGCACATGCAGATCGAAGCGGAATCGCGATTGCCACATACGTGCTCCAATTTCACTTTTGGGATCGAAAGGGCGGAAAACTCCCGACGAGGCGAGCACCCAAGTGCGTCCTCTCCTTCCACTACAGAGGGATTCTCTTACTGCAGAGGGAGTGATTGCACATTTCCGGGGTGGACGATGGATATAAAAAGAGAGGAAAGATTGGAGCCGGTGTCCATCGTGTCTAAGCACGTACGCCACGTAATCCTCGTCTTGGCCAGGCTATTGCGCTGTCGCCGATATGGCTTCAAGTACTCCCCTCTCCCCGTCAGACTGTTAAAGCGCGACCGACGCAACATGTAGAGCTCTCCGTTTTATTATTCCAGCGCTGAGGTCTAACTTGTCCTCACATACCTCTCTCGATGGATTCAGATAGTAAAAATGAGTAAATGTCAGAATCCTCGTAACGGACATACGCTTTTTTTTTGTTTTTCATACCCTTTTCCTCCTACCAGTGACCTATCTCTGTAGCTTGGAGTCGGATGTCTCTTATTGGCAACCGTGCTCTACTTTCACGACCTCATATTCTCAACTGCCAGTATTAGTGGCCCGAATTTTTTTTCCACCTTCCGGCCAATATTCATTTGTTTTTATGGCCTTACAATAATTACCTCATCCTAGCGTTTTATACTTGCTGCGACCCTATTATCTTTCTCCTGTTATGAGTTCTGTTACTCGGGGTAACATAATGATACCAACCCATGCGGATGAATTCAATTTTTTTATTTTATGCTAACGTTGGTAATTAGACCTTTCACACGCAGTGCACATGAGTAAACGACTCTTAATGATATTTCTCGAATCAGTGGCGTGTGTTAATTAAACTGCGTGTCTCGATCGGAGTCTCAGTGAAAAAAACATGGAGTCATTATTTGAAATAAAAATACGTGAACATTCATATGATTACAAAAATGACTCAATTTTAACATTAAAATGCATTTCTCAGTAATTTTCAAGCGTTTTCCAAATCTTGTGAATTAATTAGTATTTTTACTCTTTAATACACAATTAGATGATATTTTCAATGCACTCATTGGATTAATATTGTAAAATTGATTACGAAACAATGATCCTTCTCTCTTTCTCCAGAAATTTCGTCTCATGAAAGAGAATAATTTCCCTTGAAATATTTGATTGTTTGCTCCGTATTCGCACAAAGTCGTGTTTAATTTTTTGTGGCCGCGAAGTTGTCTTTGATGCGATCGAGTGAATATTGGGCAATTTAAACAAAATTATCACCGAATGAACGATATTCTATCATTTTCCATCTAAACTTCAGTTTAATTTAGAAGGCAATAATTTATCATTGAAAGTATTGGATTATTCACTTTTTTTCATTATGTCTAACGTTGGATTCCATGCATTAAACTTGGAATCGAATCCGCTAAAAATATTTTGGACAAGAATGGAATGTTTTTCGTTCATGCAAGAATAAGAAAGGAGGGTCTGGACCAGTTTTCTCGCCTAATAGTTTCTCCTCTTTGTGGATTTTATTTTAACCTATTCATAACGGCTGCTAAGTTTCATCAATAATAGTTTTCTATGAAACATTAAAAAATGATGGATTGAATGATTCAATTCAATAAAGCAAGTAATTCGTAAGTTCATTGAGCTCAAGTTTATGTCTTTCACACGCATTAACTATTTTGTGCGAAGAAGTTGTAGCAAAGCTATTACGCATTTATAAGTTTTAAAAATAGTAAGTTACCCCATGAAAATATTAATCGAGTGCTCAGCTGTAGCATGTCAGAGCCAGATCGATTGATTTTTAAGACACAAAAATGTAATTTAATATAATAAAATACAATAGTGCTTGAAAAGCGATGCTCGCAGAAAAAGTAGAAGTCAAAAGGCATTCAAGACTTGGCTAGTGGTGTGGTGGAATATCATGAAAGAATTCTGAATAAGAGAAAGGAGAGAGGCAAGTCGTGGGCACTCTTAAGGGGCAAACTTGTAACGAAGTTGCCGATTATTCGAAGCAAAACTTCTTCCATCATGGTCAAGAGCGCTTCGCTACGTTAACAGTAATCTGCAAAGTCAGCATCAAAATGCTCGCAAAAATAGTCCCGCAGGGTCTAAGGCCAAGTATATCGCCTTAGAGTGGCTCAACGTAAAGTTCACCAAGTGTAGCGTCCTAAAGTCGGTAAAGGGCCTTACGCAGAGCGTGGGCTTCATGATGCCCTAGTTTGCAGTACTTGGCAATCGTAGGCAAGATAAAGTACTTGCTATCTGTCTAGGAGAAGGCTTGTTTAATTCTTCACTCCGTGAGAGAGTTTACTCTTATCCGCTTGAAGTTCGTACGGAGCGAGTTGTAATTGATAAAGCATAGTCATCCTGAGGGATTTCCTTCTAATTTATATATCATTCCTGAGCCTTTTTTTTAAATCTGAACACGGCCTCTCTAATCCGGAATTTTAATTTGCCTAGTAAGAAATGAATGAATACAACAAATTTCTATTTTTTTTCAGTTTTGGTTTTTATATCAAAACGCTGTAACATATGAATGTTTTTTTATAAATATTTGAGGGTTTTTATAGGTCCTATAATAGCTAAATGTTTATTTAGCTGTTGTCAGTTTTTTCGAGAAATATCTGGTGCATTGGAAAGTTTTTGAATTAAATGTAAGGGGTAACTTTTCTGCTTAGTACTGTAAAATATGATTTCCAATTACTGCTTGTGCCTTTGAGTCGATTTGAGGCTCCTTTATTCATCCTCGCATTAGTGCTTATTCAAGGAATAATATAACAATTCTTGTCAGCAGCAGCAAATGGTCTTTCAATTAGCAGGTTACCGATGATACGGTTTACTTAATGCGTATATTTTTAGGGTAAACGTATTCAGAGAGTAATTCGAGCACTGTAAACGTCTTTCAGCAAGGTAAAAGTTAATGTAGGGGACCATTAATTAGTTTTAGATTATAATTTTCAACTCCAAGCATCACTTCATGGAAGAATCTTCTATTAAAGTCCACGTTAAAAATATGCTAAGTACTTTTCCACTATAATTTTATTCGTACGACGCGTTTCTCAGCTTTGCTGCGTCGTCAGGTATAATGGTTTATAAATAAACAATTTATACAGACTCTTGTATCGGACGATGCAGCATAACTGTGAAACGGGTCGTAATAGTGAAATAGTATTGAAAAAGTACCAAGCATTTTTTCAGTATGGGTTATATTATTTTTTGATTGCTTATTTAGAGGAAATAAATGAGATTTTCCAAATTGGGATTCCAAATACCTCATTAGTTTTTACATTTTAATATAAGTAAGTGTGATCATAGCAGTTTAAACGCTCCATCTAGAAATATTAATTTCCAGGTTGACAAGGGATACACTGCCTACCTAATGAGCCTGTTTAAGAAACTGCAGGTAGTATTCTGAACTAAATCACGGGGATATGTTTCACGAAAGGATCTAGCATACTTTCTCAGACCCTGCGTTTTTAGTCGTGTCAACTTCATAAATATCGTTTCACGCGCTGTAGTCAATTCATTGAGACGTGTTTAAACCTAGCAAAATCATCAAAAACTCACTTGGGTAACATGCAAAGCTTGCACCGTCAAGCGTTCGAAAATATAGGAAGTATCCCCTCAAATATAAACAAAAGACTCATTCAGACGATAAACTGAGGAATATTATAACCTACTTATAATATTTTGAAATCATTTGGTTCAGAGCAGAGGAAGAATGATGGGAGGTTTTTCCGAAGCTTCGACTACATTACCGAACTTCATCATAGGTTATTAAAAATTAGAATACGTGTCAACAGTTTCCTAACCATGTGTCACCCTCTAACATCAATCTTGGACTGAAAGGCAATGAACTGTGAACAAGTCCTATCAGACCCATTCAGCTTATATACACTCTCCCTGAGTGCCGGTTGAAAGTCCGCTACCGCGCAGATGAGCCGGAGTGAGAGGACACATTTTTTCCAAACTTTAACGCGGAGCATGGACGGTGCCCTATCTTATCTCCAGCACCATTTCCTCTCGTCATCCCTTGGCACGAATCACCCCTCTTCCCCCCCTCACTTCAACCCCCAAAAGGAAAAGTCCCTCCCTGTCCACTCCCACCGACTCCTCTCGCTCCCGCGTCTCCTGACACTCCTCCTCCCGTGTCTCCTCCCCCTACAAAGCCCCACCCCCTTTTGCCGTCTGGCTTCGCTCTCATCTGCCAACCGACCGAACCCCTCTTCCTTAATGTCACCCACCCAGACCCACCCCGCCGACCACCCCGTTTGGAACCTCTCCCCGCAGTCATCCCGCAGCAACGTGAGAATAAAGCGGCTAATTGACAATTTCGCCACGATGCGAGGGCATAACGCCGCTCATAACGCTGCTCCCCTAATTGTCGGATTGCTTGTCTCTCTTTCTTTCTCTATATCTCTCTCGAACCCCCTCCCAACCCTTCTGCCTCCCCTCCCTCCCCACCTCCCATTCAGGCGCCACGGAATAACGTAGGAAATAAAGTCCAAAAAAGGCTAACTTGGAGCGCCAAGCTATATTTTCTTCAGCCGAGAAGAAAAAGAGCTAATTCCACACATTTAAAACTTTGCAAGTTTATTGTCCTATTGCATTACTATTAACGTATTTACCTGAATACAAGACCCCCTTTTTTCCCGAAAAATATGTTTCAAAAGTGAGGGGGGTCTTATACGGGAAGGATAAGCCAGAGGGGCTATCCATACTGATATTTAAAGTTATGTAACACGGCTATTCGAAATTCTAAGCGCGTTTAAACTCATCGCAAAACAAATTTGAACTTCACACCGAGTTTACACTCAAAGCAGCATCACAAATCCTTTTCAAACTGGCTGGGTAATTCTCTGAGGGCTATCCCACCTGTTTTATATTTTTCCTGGAATTTGAGCCTCAAAAGTGAAGTGGGGTCTTATATTCAGGTAAATATGCTAGTGCAGTAACTCTCAAATCAGAACTTTCCCCCTTTATAGAGCGATTTCGAGACGAAAAAGGGTTGAATGTTGAAGAAAGTTGATTCCAAGTCCAATTTCAGTAATGAAGAAACGTAAAGGAATAAAAAAGAAATAAATAAAGACAATCTTTTGCATGATGCTTTAAATGGTTTTATTAAAATCATTCAACTGTCGTAACTAGGTCTAGAAATACATGGGTGAGAGATTTGAGAAAAAAATCAAAGTTCTGAAAAATTCGCATACGCCATCTTGCATAAATGGTCGCATTGAGAAAATGTGTGAGTATAAAAAAATTTACATCGTTGCATTCCAAATGCCAATATATAAGAATTTGCGAAAAAAAAGATTTGATTTTTATCAATAATATTCTTGCAGCCAATTTCAATTCTTTTGGGCCATTTGACGTGGAAGGACAAAGAGTGACCCCAGAGAGTCAAGTCTCCGGTATGGCGTAGCGCGGAGGTCACGGGAGATATTTTCTCATTGAGTTGCCTTGTTTCCCGTTGCCCTTCCGATGAAATACTACATCTGTGTTTTCTATTCGGTTGTCTAACCCTGTAACGTTGGGCCATAAATAAATACACTTCAATATCCCATTTCCTCGTCGGAGGGCGAGCATTTCGAAACGAAAGTGTTGTATGCACATGGATCGCCACTCTCGCTTCACTCAAACCTCTTGGAGTTGAATTGTGAACAGAGCCAATGAAAATGTGTACCCTTTCCATTGTAATGGTACTTTAACGATGCTTAAACACCGGATAAGGCTACCTTCTTGCTTGTTTAGGAGAATATTAAAATGAGTATTTGCAGTAAACTTTTCTTCTGGCTTTACCAACACACTAATGTGCTTTTGTTATATCGTACAATGTCTTGGAAATTCCAATAGAAATGGGAAATAGCGTTTAAATGAGATCAACAATACTATAACCATTTAATTTTAAATCATGGAATACAACAGAATAACATCATCATTATTTTGATGCGTTTTCTGTGACATGATATAAAGGAGAAGTTTTTATTCATCAGATGGTATTTATGTTACTTTAACATTGACTCGAATTATTTTAATCCTAATTCTTGCATTGAAAAAGTTGTGCTCAATTTATTCTCCGGAAAAATATAATTTCTTTCGGAATGTTCTCCTTCGAGAATGACGCCGTACAAATTATGATGATTTAGTTCGATATCTTGTGATTTGGATATCAATACATGTTTTCATGAAAACCGTAGCATTCCTTTCGCAATATAGAGAGTAATGTTTTGTTTTCTTTTTCATTTCAGATACTGTCTACCGTGGAGGAGTTTTCATGTGTACATTTATTGCTCAATCTTCAGATCTTTAAAGAATCAGCCGACTAAGTAATTAGCTGTCTTCTGTTGTGATAAAAATTTGCTATACCTTATCTAAGTGTCCAAAACTTTCCTTCCTATGTCTTAGAAATTTAAAAAAACTAAACCTCTTCAGCATAAAGTTTTTCCTAAAGTGTTAGTGTCGTCGCGTATTTTCGATCAATCGAATGTTTTAACTGAAGGACCGGTTGAATAAATGGTGCTCTGGAAGACTGCAAAGAAGAAGAGGTGATACAAAAAAATACAGTGATAATTTATCATCGCAAAATAAGACCAGGCTTTGAATCTTTCAACGAGAGAAAACTTGGAAATTTGATTTCACCATTGTTGGAAGAGCTTGAATTCCTCTTTGAAAAAAAGCTGACCAGGAACCTTATTCACCTAAAAAGGTAACTTTCTATTTTTATTTTAAATATTAAAATGAAGACTTGCTGGAGTTGATACTAAATTTTATTTCAATCCAAGCATTACTACTTAAAGACCATATTTCACACTACCATTTCAAATCTATAATAAACAAGTTATGCTTTTTTTACTGAGAGCATTACAGTAGTTGTTGAATACGAGCTTCTATAGACATATATTACATACATATCAATGACGCTGTTCCCCGTGCTTAAATAATTTCCGCCATAATGACCTATCCTTGCAAACCTCTTTTGTCTCATTTACCCCGAAACACTGTTTCATACACGCCCTCCTCTTTTTAAGACTCATAATATTCCTCCTCCTAAGAATTTCCTCAACCACAACTTTCTCGGCCTACCTCTCGCACCATTCATTTTACTCTTCTATATCTGTTTCGTTATTCGAATCTCATCCATCCTCTCAACATGGTCAAACCAACGCAGCGCACTCCTTTCATATATGTCCATTACTGGAGCATCTAACTCACACTCATTTATTACCCACTCATTTCTGACCCTATCCATACTACTCTTGCCGCAAACACTCCTCAGATATCTCATACCAACGGCGTTTAGTCTACTCTTATGTTTATTCTGACATACCCATGTTTTACTACCATACAACAAAGTGGGGAGAAATAAACTTTTAATGTCACAATTACATATTTATATAGTTTTTCACTTTCTCATGAAAGTATCACTGTCTCATCCCATTCTTTTACATCAACAATTTTCCACTATGTAGACAGTATAATAATGGGTAACCTTCTAGTTCAGTTAATAACTTTGGAAAAATGTAGTTTTATGTAGTGTGAGAAACAGCCTATTTAGTGAAATGGATATGTAAATTAATGTCACGATTAAGAAATGATAGCTTATGAAAAACTGATTTCAAATCATCATCTATATACGAATCTTTCGATGGAAAACTATGTGTTATTTATATCGTTCTCTTCCTCCTGCAATGTGTACACTTATTTGAGAAAATAGCAGCTATATGTATGTTTGCTTCATTTTATTTGCATTAATCATATATTTCCTTCAAGCGTAAATACAAACTGCGTAGAATCTCATATCTAAGTACCTCCCACTATTAAGACGACCAATTGTTTATTTTTATTTAATGGTCAAACCAACGCAGCGCACTCCTTTCATATATGTCCATTACTGCAGCGCACTACTTTCATATACGTAAATTTCAGATGCCCTGCGTTTTTTCTGCTAGAATGAAATTATCTGTAGTACATTTCAACAAAGAGTTGGAATGAAAATACTTCTTGCAGTCGTCAAGGGACATTTTTTTTTCAGCGCAGAGGACCAGAGTCCGCAGGACGACAATTCCGACTCCTCCGGCTATTTTTCAGTCAGTTTAAGACCCTCAGTCTCTTCCCTTTACTCCGGACATGTTTCGCCGTGGAATCCCAACACTGAGTGTAACCGGTGGCGCCAGAGGATGATTCCCTGCCAGAGGCAAGTTTTGAAACTACGCCCATGCCACGGGGCGCGTTTAGTTCGGAACAATGTCGGATAACTGGAGCAACTTGAGCCCTCTCCACCTCTCTTTGAAAACCCACCCCCTTCACTCCCCCATCAGACCACTCAAACGCCCCCCACCCCCCTCCCCCCCCACATCACCCCCCGCACAGCCCGAGAGGACAGCTGATACACACTCTGCCTCCCTCTCTTTCTCTTGACTCTTTGTCGCTGATGATGGTGATCGCCCTCCTCCTCCTTGTGGATCTTCTCCGCTCAGCGGATTTCCTCCGAGCTGTCTCTCTCTTCTCATTGGACGCTCGAGTTTTGCGAGTTTCACTCGGAAAATCTTTCCCCTTGATTGAGCGGTGAGCTCGTGCTAATTTTCAACTCGCTTCCATCGCATATCGCTCTGCTCTTGTCTCCATTTCAAGTGACATCTCTATGGACATTTTCACTTGTTGTAAGCATTCCTCACATCAGATGCACTGTTACGCTATTTCTGCATATTTTCTTCCATCTACATCTTTATTGACTGCTTCATAGGAACCAGAAGTGCCTCACCACATGTCCCTTCATCTTGTTTTCTTATGTTATGTCCCTTGCATGTTATTCTTAGCTATTCCTAACCCATGGTATATTGACACAATATCTCTGTACATCTTCTGGCTTCAAAGACTTCATTGACTGATTCATATAAACCGAAAATGCCTCACCGTATTCTTCTTTGACTTTCCCTTTGGTTAGCATATCTATTAATTTTATACCAACAGTTTTATAGACTGAAATGTCATGTTGGTGTCAGCTATATTGATCTGTGGCAGTCATTACTATGGAGACCAGTTTTCTAGAGCGTCTCACTTCCAATTTTTGCCGGTTAACCGATTAACTCCTGCGTAAATCTTCAAAATTGTGGTTGGTTTTTATACATTTGCACTTTTCATATGTAGGGATTTATTTTTCAAACAAAGATTTCTGTTGAGATTCTCGTGATATACCAATGGGAGCTACGAGTCGTAGGTAATTGGGTTGATGTTTATTATTCTCACACCCGATATGGAATCAGAATTTTCCTCTTCAGGGACTATTCAACTGCACATTTTTTTAGGAAAGAAGCATAGTGGATTTGAGATTGATTGTTGACATTAGGCGATGAGTTAAATTAGCATATTTTGAACCTTTTCAATTTTAATGGAAATCATTGTGTTTCTCAAATGTCACTGAGTTTAATTAGCAGGAAAATACCAATCTAATTGATATTAATGAGATAAAGAAAAGTTAAAAGATCAACATTATCGGAAAAATTGGTGTTTTGAATTACAAAGCTTAAATTATGGTAATTGCACCTTTTAAACTGCTCAATTGTATTTTATCACATCATACATTTATATCCGTTAACTAGCTCTTGATTTATGAATTTTGCATGTGATGTCATGACGAATTCTGTTACATTTTATTTTTTTAACTTTTTTCAATCGTTACGAAGTTTTCGTGAAAATAATCATTACTACGTAGAATCAGATGTCAATCTTTTTGCGATTGCAAGTGCGTACTCTGTAATGGTACTCCATTCATTTTCCTGGGAATAGCTGGCACATGTGTGATTACTGCACCTGCTTATTTTATCTTCAAATAGTAAACCCACATTCAAAAGTCGAGCCTAGTAATTTAATTTTCCCAGTTGTTTCGGGTGTTGGTTTCAAAAGGTTGACGTAGACATCGGAGCTATATTCTGGGGTAGTCCTTGTATTTTTGCCCCAGTTTCAACATCCCATGCCCTCCCTACACTCACTCCGCACTCTCGCCCTCCACATATGCCTTCAACCACTAACACCGAACACCAAAATGCCTTCAACTAGACCCGTACCCTCCGACGTCTTGTCCTTTCCCATCTCGTCCACCCTTTCCTTGCCTTTACTCCCCCCACCGCGAACAATTCTCACCGCATTTGTGGAATCCCAAAGCCGAGTGGAATTAACTGTCCCAGCTGGTTCCCCATAGCCGATGAACTCGACGACTTGTTATTTCGTCCCAACCTCTCCCTGCCTGCTCTGGAAATGCGCATCGTGTCTTACCGGAGCATTCAATTTCAGTTTTTCCCACATTTTGTTTTTAAGCAAGAAGTGTTAAGTTGCAACTGTCTTCATTATTTTTTACTTTAGTAGATCTCTTTTCTCAATGATGTAAGATTTTCTGGCAGCGAAATTAACAGAGCGAGTCAAAAATACCATAATGTATTGATATATTATTTAAATCTTTTAAATTGAGGATTCACGCGTGATATGGTTGCATTTAAACATTTATCGTTATTTCACAATTGCCATTTTTTCCTGAGTAACGTATAACTTGACATTTTTTTTCGAATTTGTTGCATCATTTTCATACTTGATACTTAGATTCACATTAAGGTAAAGCAGCCATCCCGGAACCCTACCTCAGTAAGTGTTGATTAAATAGAAAAATTTTAATCATGCTAATCCTCGATTTCCTGCCTAGATGAGTGGAAAAGATATGTATCATACCGATATTACTGGTATCACGGTTATCGATATAAATTTTGAAGTAAAAATTCTTATTAGATTTGAGGTCTGCCAGAAGATATAGCTTTTAAATTTTATCCATTTAACTCAAATAGTATTTCCCTGTTTTATATTATTTAAATTCAGCCGTATCTACTCACAAAGTCATCTTTCAGTTATCCTAAATTTCTTGTACCTGAAGTGTGAATACTCTATGAATTCAAACGTGTAGTAGAATTAAACACTGCGGAAAAGAGCAAATTGTGTCAAAATATATATAGATTACTTTCTCTATGTGAACCCTGAATCTCATCAGCCTCATTGGTCGTTGAGTCTTAACATTGGTTGTCTGCAGCCCTCCTTCCATCCCCATCTAATACTAGTTCCCTTACTTCCTGGTTCTTCTTAAGTGCTTTCCTGTTTATTTTTCCTACGTATTTATCCCCTAACCACCCTTCTGGGATATTTCCCTCTATTTTTTCTACAATTTTATTCTTCATTAATCCATTTTGCCTCATGGTGTGCTCAGTCTAACGGGTTTCTTTTTTCCGGTATAGTATTTCATTGTGTCCTTTCCTGATCTAAGCTTCTGAATACTCCTTCATTTCTTATTTTGTCTGCCCGTATTATCTTCAGCATCTTCCTCCAGCACGAAGTTTTGATGGCTTCTGATCTGTTCTGATCTGCTTTACCGACGGTCCATGCTTCCGATCCAAAAAGCGTCGCGCTCCACACGAATGCTGTCGCATTCTGTTTCTTATCTCGTCATTCATCCTTCTTTGAGCACAATAGTCGCCTTTTCACCATGAGCGCCTCATTGCCCCTTGAGTATGTTGAACTTAAATGTATTTCCTATTTTATACAATTTAGCATGTTCGTTCATACTTTCCGTGTCTAAAATAAGACTTCCTTCCGTGTTCATAATTACTAATGCGAACTTTTCATTTTCTTTCCAGCTCATTTCCATAGAGATATGTGGACGAAGCAGCGTGCATTATCCAATTAACTAATTATTTCGGCCGTCACCTTCTACAGCCACAGCGGTGGAAGCGGTGGAAGTCCGGAATCCGGCATTGACGGTGGGCACGAAATCAGCGGTGATTTGTGATTCAGTTGGTGTGTCGTCACTGTGTGTGCGTGTTTGTTCCTTCGCCCTTTCGTATACTCTTTAAAGAGTTCGTCGGCGCGCGTGTCCGGCTCTAAAATTGGGATATGCCCCTGGCATAATCGTATAGTCATAATCGTATAGTCATAATAGTCTTAATCGAAGTGGCGGTGTAGTGTTTCCCGGGAGCCCATGTGCGCTGTGACACGTCCATCGACGAGACCCCGGTGGCGCACGCTCGCCAGAGCTGTCTCGTGCACCATGTGTTCCTCTTCTTCTTCCCCACTCCGCATTATGTGATGGACCCACTGGTCGCCGACTGCCACCTTATGCAATTTGCACGCAAGAGTGATTGATTTTCAGTTGAGAATCCGTGTCAGGCGAATGATTAGCTCGCATAAACCAGCATTGATAACGTAAGGATAAGAATGATACTTGCCTGATCACAACAGCGGCGTACCGATTATATGAAGACGCATCCATTAGCCAATAGTGAGTGAAACTATCCTGTATGAAGGTATAAATAAATCACAGAAACGAGCAACTAAAACGGTACACATTAGAGTATTCGTCGGTCGAGTTAAAGTAACAAGTGTTCTCATAAATACAAGTAACGGTATAAATCAGCGAGTGCTAAGTGTAACAAATCCATTTCAACCCCCACTTCGCGAGTGACGGCGCACAATTATCGCGAGGATTTGCGGAAGGGAACGAGTGATTGCATCGGAGATAGCGACGCTCCTCTGAGAGGAGGATACAGTGTTTTACGTGGCACGGAGTGAGAGAATGTGGGAAGGTGATAATGTTACAAGTCCAGACCCTCCGAGAAAACCCTCTCCCGAGAGTGGTCACTCAATTATCGAATCCCAGTGACCGGGCGGAGGAGAGAGAGGGGGAGTCAGTGAGTGAGTGAGTAAGCTAGTGATTGGGCGAGCCAGAGGGGCGCGTGAGAATACAGATACCTCAAGGGGTGACGAAGGGTAGAGCGAACTTCGTAAATATCTTCGTCGCCTTGGTGACTCGTGTTCGCCGGGATGGAGAAGAACGCGGGCTCCGTCGGGCGCAGCTTCCGCTACGACCCCTACCACCACCCTCCCCCGCCGCACCAGTACGTGGCTCACCCCGCCCACCACCCGCACCACTCCATACACCAGGAGAGCACCAAGATCACGCCGTACGGCGAGCAGTCCAAGCACGCGCCGCGCACGTCCGAGAAGGGCTCGTCCTCTCGGGAACCCGAGGTTGAGGGCAAGTGTAAGAGGAGGTGCTGCCGAGGCCTCACCAACGGACTCTGCAGCAACCTCGGCGTGTGCGCCCTGCTGCTCTCGTACACGCTGCTGGGCTCGTTCATATTTATGGCGATCGAGGGCGGGGCGGACGCTGAGGGCCGCGGGATGCCCTTCCAAGGCCAACCGGAGCCTCCGACACCCAGGCGCCTTAATGGCAGCAGTCCAGGAGGCGGTCCTCCGCCCGCTTCGCCATCCTCCTCCCTAGGCTCGTCGCCTTGGCTGCTGGGGGTTAGCGCCGGCCCTCGCGAAAGGACGGTTGAGAGCATCTGGGACATAACGGTCAGCCTCAACATCCTCTACCGCGAGAACTGGACACGCTTGGCGGCCGAAGAAGTGGCCAAGTTCCAGGAGTTCCTTGTGCAGAGGCTGGCCGAGGAGTGGGGCCCGCCCCCGACGCGCGGGGGCCCCCTCCCGGCCAGGCCCCTGGGCTCCCCGGGAATGGTGCGGGACGCACCGCATCACCACGTGCACCACGAGTGGAACTTCGCCAGGGCTTTCCTCTACTCGTTGACGGTGCTCACCACAATAGGTGAGTACAATTTCACTCTCAATCTTGTAGGTTTTATTCACGCGAATTCAGCCACAGCCAAATCTTGGTTTTGCTCAGGTGTTTTGGGTTCAATGACTTCAGAAGTGTAGGGCCTTCCTATTTCTCTAATCATTTGGTGAAGGGAACATTTTATAAGTTATCACACGCTGGATCTGAAGTGAAACCTGCGCCTGGAAGTCAAATTTGTATATTTATTATTTCTCAATTGCTTGGAGCGAGTTTTCAAGCATCTGTCTGTCGTGAATTTAATTTGTCCGTGGAAGAATAGACTACCAAGTGCATAGTACGGCAAGTTATTTAAAAAAAAGATATTATGGTCCACAGCAGAAACGAATTGACCAGTCACAGTCTGAGGCCTGAGTTTCTCTTTTGAAGTGCCAAATTTTTGTCTGATTTAAGCCATTTAATGCGCATTTTATACATAATTTGGATAACTCTGAAACCATATTCCGTTGAAGTATTCTTTAATTTGGAAGATCTTTATTTTTTTCGAAAAAAGTTATAAAAAGATGGGATCTTCATAGCTTCTACTTGAAAGCATTTTTCAGTTTTGTTTGCTATAACTTTTATGGCACTATTTCATTTCATAAAAAGCATTTCTACGTGAGTCATTTCAAAAATGTTACTTGCTTTATTTGTCCGTAGAGATATGCTAAACCTTTCTTATTTCCCCTCAAATATCACGGATGAAACCTGTAGAGGTACCATTATAACGTTGTATCCCTCGGTCATTTTTTTTATCAGCATTTGAGTTATACAAAATTGTAACTCGTCCTTAAATTGGTGACGTTTTTAGGGATGCAAATAAAAATATTATGTCGTGTTTCAGTTCGAATATTTGCTCCTAACCTGTGATGTAAATCGTTTGGTAAAAGTGATATCCAAACTCAATGTGAAACTGTTATCTATTGAGATATCTTGAGTAGAAAGTATTAAATTGGTTTTTAGCGTTTTCGTGACATAATCACCGCAGAAATTATTAGCAAAACAAAGTACGTACTAACTAATTAGAACCACTTAAAGATATTCTTACTGCATAACTGCTTCAAAAAAGTTATTTTTTTGTCAAGAAGTTTGTGGAGTTCCTGAGTGATTCCAAGAAATATTGACTATAGCGAGCCAACGCTGGGAATGAGGAATGGACGGATAAATAACTTTGTCGGAGAGGGTTATTTACGCCACATTAAGTTTTAGTGGGCTAAAAATGAAACACGGAGAGTTTAGAATAAAATTTTCAGACTTTCATTTCCACTGGCATCAGGCGCTAAAATGTAATTGGATACGTGGCTGAGACTATCATATGAAGATGCCGAGTACAACGTCAAATCGCAAAATCTATTTTAATTGCATTTTAACTATAAATAAAATAATTTTTCCTTTTATTTGCTTTCTTGAGTAGTCTTCTTACGTTGTACATTCTTTAAATATAACAATAACGACATTTATGGTATCGCTTATCACTTTTGCGTTACACACTTCCGTATAATTATCTTATTCTATATTACCCCAACTCCTCCAGTATATTCCTTAGTCACCACTTACCCTTTTTTACTAATTCCGTCTCTATATTTGGTAACCGAAACTGTCCACAGTTATTGTGAACGCATATGGTCAAAAAGGCTGCTTTAAAAACGTGAAATAAATCAAGTTAAATCGAAATACAGTTCCCATTTTTTGTATTTTTAGCGTTTTCATATAATTTCCGTCTCGTGTGCGTTATGATAGTCACTCTAACAGAGCCAAGTCTTAGCAACTAAGTTAAAAGCTTCTAAATCACAACTTTTTTTAAATTGCGAAGTGGAACCATGTAAAAAGCGTTCTTATTTTATACCGACCATGTACACCACTAGAAATTTTTGTGCTGTCCTTGGCATCGCAGAAAAATTTAGTTCCATGAGCATCAAAATCCTGGAAATTTTAAAGTAGAAGAGACATCTTGAAGCCTTTTGATGTTTCCCCTTTCGTTGTCCCTGTTAAAACTTTGGTGGCGTTACCTAATGAGTAGCCATTCATGGTGTTTGCCCTCGCGTCTCCAGTGAAATGGAAACTGCCCGTGCTAAGGCAGCCTATCGGTCACCTGAGCAGTGTCAATCAAAAGTATGCCTTGACGTGATTATTGGGAATATGCCGAACGGAACGGAGGAGCAGTAGTTTGGGGGACATAACATACACTCTCTCGCCCTGGGCCAAAGTTCAACGTGTGTTTGCAGCATTCGCTCCACGTATCCACGGTTAATATTTGCTCAGGGATCGAGCGCGATTACCGTGCGCCACTGGATGTATCACGCCACCATTTGCAGACGTGATTATACAAACTCGCACACACATGCACCACACACGAAGATGCACGCGCGTCCACGGTTTGCCTTTCGCGTGCAGCGGTGAGCGTCACTGGACACGACGATGGAACTGCCCTCTGCCGTAGCCCCGGGGAGGTGTAAGCATCATCATCGTGGCGCAAATTCCCACCCTCCGGGGCCCCAAACCCCCTTCCATGTGTGGCCTCCCCCCCTCCCTACCCTCCTACCACATCCAATCACTCCATTCCGATGCCCCGCCGCTGCCCCCATATGGCTCCCACGACAGCAAAAAGGGTGACACGTCATCATCCTCCGTAACACGTCACGTCCTCCACTCCCCCACCCCCCTCTCAATCCGCCCGACGACAATCCAATAGCCCGGCACGACGGTCGTCAACGTGTTGTAACTACTGCTACCCTCCCCACACTCCTCCCCCCGTCAATATCGCCCCCTTCTTCCATGTCCTAATCCTCGCCGAAGCACCAGCCTATCTCGACGCACTAAAAGGGTTCGAAAGTGTTGGACTGTGAAGTTGGGAAGCTTAAGGGGCGATTGATGGGAAGTTTGCCGAGTGCGGCTCCGACTGTAGACTGTGAATTGAAGGAATGCCATTTGGATTAATCAAAGAAAAATGCACTCAACCTCCCGGGATGAATATTTCTGCGGCCCCAAAATTCACCGGCTTAATTTAGTGATTATCGCTTATTACAGACTTACGAATATTAAGTATTTTTTTGTTTTAAAAATTGGTCGTAGTATTTTCATAGATTCACATGGAAAGGATCTGTCATATTTATGAAAATAGTTCACCAGCCATTTAACATTTATGCGCACACCATTTGTCCTCAAAGTCTACTATTAAGCCTTTCAGTTTGAGTATTCATGCGCCGAGTGTGAAGTGATAATATTCACGAAATGAACATTGTTTGCTGCACCTAGAATACATTATAATAGAAGAGTATGGACTCTCTAAGCCGCTGTATTTGTAAAAATGAAGAGGTATAACTAAAAACAGATCTGCAAGTGTTTCATGCTTCCATACTCATCGGTCAAGAGTACATTTGAAGTTGAACAAAACAGTGAACATGAAACTAATTCAGTGCGAGTGATGAAACTTTATAAATGAAATGAATGGTAAATTTTAAATCATTGGATTTCGAAATAACCAGCATTTCATTCCGGAATGGCATTTTATTCTAATAATTTGTAAATTTCTAAGAAGTATAGGCGATAAGGAGAGACATTTATATATATTTTCGATCCATAATTCACTCTTACAATGGGAGCGTGATTGTACCGTTGTCTTTTGCGTGTTTTTGGACATAGTCATACATGAAGAAAACGAAAGAGTAGGATATTCCTTGAATGTGTTCCTCAACTTCCAGAAGCCTTTGAAACTCTTATAAGTGTGAAAAGTTGAAAGTCGATCTTTCATAAAAATGGTTCAGTAAATGTATATTCTATATTTGTAAATCTACAATGGGGTTTACATATTATATAAATTTTATACTTAGCAAATAAAGTTTGTTGGAAGAACATGAGGATATGGCTCATCAGCCATAAACGGCCAATATTACTATATCATCCAATATACTTGCAAAATATAAAATGGATATTTTCATCAACCTCCGTCCACTAAAATATATACAGACATTTTGAAAAGCCTCTTCATTACCACAGGGCTGAAAAGGAATTATTTTTTTTTAAATCAGTACATATTCTTGCGTTGCATTAACTTAAGCAATGCCCTTAAATTTTATCGGCAAAACTTCTGAATGTATTCCACAGAAATTCTGGAGAAAACATTTTGATTGTGCTTTTGTATCAATAGCATTTGAACCTGCTAAGGGAATTTTCAAATAAGTTGAAATAAATGTTTAAGACTGAGAGAAACAGCTACTTAAAATATGGACACACGTTAAATATAGAATACGTTTCTAAGACATCCCCTGCTGACATTTGTTAAAGAATTGACATTATCATGAAATTCTGGATAGCATAATACCAATCCACTCGCAAATAGCGTATTACATTGCTACTGTCAAAGAGGAATCACTTTTCTGCTACCGTTGTCATCGTACGGTACGGAAAAGTATATTAGTTAGATACCTTGAATACAGCCAATCTGTTTCCTGGCTATTCTTCCCATTTATTACCTCCCAACTCTCCCTGTTTTAATCTTTGTTTCATTCACCGTGGTCAAAAACTCCCTCAATATAACTGTCATTCGCTGCAATGCAGTACATTTTTATTCCAATTTGAAACCATTCAGCTATGTGAGGAGTTGTTTAAAATGATATTCGACTTACTTTCTCAATGCTTGCTTGTGGATATTTTTCAGACATGCGCACGATTTTCAAGAAAAACGTTAATAAAAATACATATTTAAAATGTATGCGCTTGCATTTTGGTACGATTTAGCCCTTGGGAGTCTAAAATTTCCAAACCTAGCACTTTTCTATTGTAGTGGATCGTTTGGAGTGTATTGATCACACTATCGATTACTACCAAATTCGTGATTAACTCATAAATGCCCAGTTCTTTTTTCTTTTCGAAAATGCTTTTTAAGAATTTTTTTCCTCAACACTCAGCCTAACTCATTGGAAAAATAATTTAAAAATTCTAATAGCATTATTTAAATAATTATAGGGTGGGTCGTTAACAACCCTTTGGGCACAACCCCCATGAGTATGTATGTACATATTATCGAGAGTTTTTATCGAGCATTTTAAGTTACTTAACTTTAATATTGTATTTAACGTACAAGGTCACCTATTAATATAGTTGGATTAATTACATATGTAATTATTTTAACTTTTTCAACAAATTATTGTTTTTAATAATAATAAATGACCTAAATAAAAAGGCATAACTCCGATGAATTGGAGAAAAGTTTTTTATTCATGAACATTTCGGCCAGAACAATATCATTCTAAATTAAATAAATAAAAAATTAATAATAATTGATATTTGTTATATTTTTCCTGCAAGAACACTATTATTTGTTTTGACATAGCAAAGAATTGGCAAGATTTCAACAAAGCCATTGCGTGAATATTCAAAATATGTTTCTCACACATGTAAAAAGACGTGCAATTGTTTAAATATAGGTAAACTAAAATTCTACAATGCCTTTTCGTATAGATACAAAACAAAATGAATCTGAGACATGTGAAAAAAATAAAATTTTTTCACAATAGATGAACTAGAATTCAATAAATATCTTTCTTGAAGAAACAAATCAACAGGATTCTGACACATTTGAAAAGGCATGATATTGTGTACATATAAACCCTGAGAATATAATGCAAAAAAAGGAAGAATGAAACTGTATGGTTTTTATCCATACCTAATATGAATGAGTACTGATGCACAATTATGAGGTCTCACCAAAGGCGTAGGTTTGTGAAAACACACAAAAAATTCTGAATTTGAATAGGACAATTATGTATAAAATTAACAGCTTCTACTTGAAAAAAAAAAACCTTTAAAAATCGGCCTTAAACATTTGAGATCACGTGTGACAGTCAGAAAAGCATGTATTTTGAAGCGGTACCCCGCATCTTTGACGTGCCCTGACAGTTTTGCTGCGGCAAACTGCACATCGGCGCCTAGGTTACCCTGTAATTATCAAATGACCACCGTACTGTTACCGGGCTGGCTTCCCTACTTTATCCACAGATTTTGTTGGACCAGGAAGTTTAGGCTCAGTACCATAATTGTGAAGAATGGTCTGGACTACTTGCCTCCTAAATGATAAGGCATCAAAAACTCTGCCATGACTTTACTCAGAATCCATGCATTTATCACGGCCACGTCCAACAACCAAAATAAAATACAGATATACCACTTCTTCCCTGTTATTGCAATTCCATACTCAGCTATAAACCTATCTAGAAGGTCCACACCCCCCATGTTTTGGTTGTACTGATCAATTAAATGTGGTTGTGATACACCAACTTTACCTTTTTTTGATACTGAATATCTAGAGACTTGACGGATTGGGTGAATACCGTGAGCATTAGACATAACATTCACGTATTGGTTGGATCAAGTCAGGTGATACTTTGTGAAAAAATGACATAATAAAATAAAACTTAATCGAAATATTTTTCACACTTTATTTGGAATACCAAACCCTACCGGTTTCGATACTCTCGTGTCATTTTCAAGGGTACTCTGATATTCTCCCAGTGGCGAGTCCATATATATATTCACAAATTAATTCTTGCAGCTGTCTACCCTTCCGAACGGTTTGCTTCCCGCGTAAGAAATGCTCTCCACGTGATGTCCCTCACACACAGCGAGCATATAATAGCTACCTCTGATGTACAAATACATTGTAAAGGCAACCATGATTACATTGTTGAGATTGTAATTTAGAAAGCTGGAACCTGGAGGAACGAGACGTAACCCAATACCATACTTTACGAGCACAGAAAACTCAGAAGCTGGTCTAAAATGTTTCAAATGCAATACGCAGACGAATTGAGTTTCTTTTCCTGCAGAAATACAGATTTTCATTTCATAACACTCGCCTCATTACAAGTAAATAGTTTCATTCAGACATAATGTAGGTGATTCGTATAAAAAAATATTAAAATACGTTTCTCACAAGTTTATAATATGATACAATGACCAAACGCGCTATAAAAGTTCTGAATAGGGCATTTAAACCGAAACGTCTGCATGTAAAATGCAGCCAGGCTCGGGAAACATGGTTTTCGCTGTTGTGCCCAATGGGTCGTTAGCAACCCACACAAGATTAAACACCAAGATTTTCGTTCCCCCTGTAGTTATGTAAAAAAAAAGCTGATCATCTACTTTCTTTGAACTTATACTGGATAACAATGACCATTAGGGAAAATATTTCATGGATGACAACATTTAAAAATTAATTGTTCAAGGAGAGGCACGGTTGCATCACAGTGAGGTTTAAAAAAAAATACTGTCAATGCTGTTATGCACTTAGATTTGCAAATTTGTTGAATAATATAAGCTTAATGTTTAAACAGACAAATAAAAATATTTAAGATTAAGTCCAAAAATATTTTAAAAGTTATAATTTTTTTTCGAAGTCGGTTGCTAACCATTAATGGGTTAAATTGGGCGTTTTGCACATAAAAGTTTAAAACTATTACTTGGATGATTATTAATTGGTCTCATTTTATCTATCAAGTGATTGCATGAAATATATGGTTGGTAGTCATCAAGTTCACTTTTGTATTGCGTTCATATCGAGCGTCATATCTTCTCGGAAGTATTCTATAAACTTTTTCATCTCTCTATGGTATTTTTACCACCTTTCTTCAATAGGACAATTTATTATTTATTTATTTAATAAGCTTATAGTTCACCCAACATGAAAGCATAAATATAGGGTAAACTATTACACAGTTCAATACACAACACAATAACAGCAGTCAAGGCTGGCTGAATATTACATAATAGTCTTGACAACATGAATGGTCGTTTTCCGGGGGACAGATTTTACACTTTTGATAACAATAACTGTATGTCCTTCCTAAAATTTTCTTTTGACGCGATAGTATTTAGTTCTTTACAAAAGGTATTGTAGGTAATACATATTCTATTCATTTGTGCATTCTTACAATAGTTTTTATATACATCTCGTACATAAAAAGTTCTTTTAAGTCTCCCTTTCTTTGCAGGAACTATAAAATTTAATTTACCAACTAACTCCATACAATGGCCTTTGTTAATAATATCATACAAAAATAGTAAGTCATTTATAATTCTTCTTTCACTAAGACTCTGAAATTTAAACTCTAGTAACATATCTTTGTAATGTACAAAGTTTTAAAACATAGGATAAATATTGTGGCATACATATTACAATTGTCTCAAAAACCTATTTGGTTTACCCTAGTTTGCATCTATCCCTAGTAGTCTATGTTTTACCGATAATTTTGATAATAAGATCGCAGAATGTTCTATTATGTTATTCATTTTTTAAACTGATTTGCTATTCTGTTGAATAAAGGCAAGTGATAGCTTCGGTTGAAAACATCTTTTGGTAGTGACGTACAATAAATTTAGCATTCCCTCATATTGGGAGTAACATTTTAAGTTGGGAGCTATCATTACTTATACCTCCACTTCTGCGCAGGTTTCCTGCTCTTCAAAATCGATCTTCAACAAGACGGTCCTCAAAGATCACTTCCTTTGTATTTTTTTAGTTATTGTAACATCGATATTGGTACGGTAGAACTCACGGATATTACTGTGGCGAGTCGTGAATTGTAGGTTTCCAAAACTACAGAAGATGATCATTTTCATTAATCGACAGGATCCGGATGAAAGCGAATAGTATTTCCTGCTCGGCAACTTTTGTAATTATCCTCTCAGAACTTCCACATTATTCTGGGGGAAAGGGAAATTTTCAGCAAAAAGCAAAATTTTCAAAAAGCTGAAATTAAGGGAAGGGTATTTTAGACGGTTGAAGAGAAAAGACAGATGACAGGAGATTAAAAGAGGAGAGTTTCCTTGGTGGCACAGACGGCGTTCGTATTACCAGGGACTCGATGTGGAATAATGCAATTTGAGAGCAAAAGGGAACGACGAGGTAAATCCTTCAGCTGTGGGGAAAAGTGGAGCGCCGGAGACTGAGGAGAATCGATGGAAGCTGTGATTCTGAGCTGAAATATTTTTTGTCACCTTACGTATAAATCAAGATTCCGGAAGAGTATGGATGGAAGGTAGCTCAGATGACACACCAGGACTCTTAAACGTCACCCTTTGAGGATACATACATCTTCTAGCAAGCGAAAAATGTTGTTTTATACCCTCCGACATCGAAATGTGTTTGGATTTCCTCCTTTTTAACCATTAAGTTAAAATTAAAGCTGTGCGAATGCTTCGAAATCGAATCGACTCGAATCAGATATAATTCAATTCGGTTCGCCATCAGATTGGGATGCTTTGAAAGTGAATGATTCGTAATATTCGAGTCAGATAGATTCGTCTTCGAATTGTTACATGCATTCAAACATGGCACTTATCCCCTAATTGTGGGCCGTCCATTTAAAAGATGTTTTCCTCTCGCGAAACGAAAATTTAAACAACCACACGTTATTCTACGCTATTCTTTGTGCCACTATTTACATGTATAAGCTAATGTAATGCCCTGAAATATAGTGAGAATCTACATTACTTTAACTCTGCATAAACTTTAGCATTTTATTTAGAATTCGAATTCTAAATAAAATGCAAATTCGAATTTTTTAATGGTGATTTGATTTGCTAACGAATATTTTTAAATCATTCGTTTCGATACGATTCGAAATTTATGTGGGATATTCGATTCGGTTTGATTTGAAATTAAAATCCCTGATTCGCACAGCACTAGTTAAATTACATATTTACCGCTCCATAAAAAGGTTTACCTATTATATTTCCCCTTTTGCAGGGGATGGCCATACGCCTCAAGACCCGGGCTTTGTCTTCCTACCGTATGCTGTAAATAACCTCCAATGTAAACTCCATGGACTTATATAGATATATGGTCATTCACTCCGTGCGTTCTAGATGCAATGTTACTAAATAGCTGTTATTCGCTGATGTCTACACATTATTTCAAATTTCAGATTTTTACATACATCTTATAACCATACTCTGTATTAATTTTCTACTCATTTTTCAATGACTTTTTATCGATGAATTAACTCAACTTTATTTTGGCTTCGTGTGTCAAATCACCCATTATCAGTTGAACCACGATTTTGCATTTGCGTTTTTAGTTCCAAAATGTTTAGCTGACTTCCATCATTCTCAAATCAAGGGACAAACGTTCGCAAAAAAACTAACTGGAAATCACATGATCCTTATAAAAAGTAAATCAATGTTCAACCGGGTGATAGGTTACGCTAATGTAATTACACCAACACTGTTGTGCAATCAATTTAACGTACTTTAATCAAATTTATTAAGGGTTAATCCACACGACGTTCTAGGTGAATTACATCGTTGAGTTGAAACTGAAAATGGCAGTACAGTATCTCTTTAGCTATATCGCATCATATTTAACCATTTGTGGTGCAGTTGGGATAATGATTTGTTCCTCATAAAGCTTTTTCTCAGTTATGTAACTACTCGTTAGTGGTTGCTTTCGACATGGGAATGCTTATACTTGGATTGTTGATACAGTGAGTTTGAAAATTCAAATTTTATTCTGCAATCATGAGCTATGCAAAAGTGTACTTTGATCTGAGAAAACTAATCCGGGATGCGGCACCGGTCATTCATTCAGTATGGTCGAACTAAATACAAACTATTCATCATATCAAGCTTCAAATTAATAATGCTAGACTTCCATGACGTCGCGAACTGATGATTATGCAATTACAATCCGGAAAAAACATAAATTCCCTTTTGGGAAGACTTAGTGAAACGGAGTGTTCCAAAGATAGCGTCAATACTAGTCTGCTGGTTAAACTAAGGTTAATGGGACGAATAGTTCGCTAAAGCAACAAGCGGAGACGCAGTATTAGAGTACTCACTGGATCCGCTCACTATGGCAGGCTTGGATTACAGAGCTTGAGTGTGTTCGACGGTGTGTTTAAGCCATGCGATCGTCATCTCCAAGCGTGTTATCATGCACTACGCTTTCCTGACATTAGTTTGTGGAATATCTGCTTAACGAGGCATTCTGATCCTCGATCTTGGATAAAATTCATTCATGTTCAATCGGGCATGTAACTATGAATCAACAATTTTGTATTTTCTTTATTCCTGTTATATTGTCAAATTCACTGAGATGAGAAGCGCATGGCTAACAACATCACGCACTGCGTGCAATCAACTAACGTCTAAGTATAGATAGGGAATAGTCTAAACGTGCTTTTTTAAGTCCGTGACGTTATTTGTCACAAATTTGACACAATCAGTAACTTGCTGACTTTGCATAATAGATAGATTTTCTAATCACTTGTTTTTAATAACGTTTACGGTCGTGCACTCTTGTCCTGAACAAATCATTCAATCAACCTCACGGTGTAGAGTTTGCCCTTAAGTTCTAATGATTATTTCTCTCTTCTAGCTATTTCGAACAAATTGTGATAAAAGCTTTGAAGTGAATTCATGCATTTCATTGTGGCATGCATGTGCGGATGCCAATTTTTGACGAATCGCTTATGACTAAGGAAGACTTTATATGTTTAAGATGCACCTCATAATGCTCAGTTCATGTTCTGTAATGGCGAAGTGGCGGCTCCTTTAAGTTCAAATCACAGCGTCTTCACAGATATAATTTAATTTTTTCTTTGATTTTTCCGCCCCTCCATCTATTGATCCACGCTTATGTTTTTGCGTTGATGGTTTCAAAACGTTTCGCCGACTTCCACTATTTGGAAATTAAGGCTAAGACGTGACTTAAGAATCATTCTATTTTCATCTACCTTCTATAATGCCTTAAAAGACCAAATATATCCATTCACGATAAGAAAATAAGCTTTCATCCGACAACATCATGAAAAATTTGTCGGCCCCGGTGTCGGCGGGGTCAAGTCCTCGCCTTCTAACCTGAGGGTGGCGGGTTCGAGTCCCGCCTGGGTAAGATTATTCAATGCCCAGGACATGGGTGTTTGTGTTCGTCTAATGATATATTAAAACACTTGTAATTGGGGAAACCTGTAAGTGTTAAATTATAAAAAAAAGGCTGAGGAGGGCAAAGGCTAACAGTTTAAATCGCATGCGTGAATTTCAGTACTGTCTTGGTAATTCTGAGAAGCGATCGTTCATTGCAGTTAAAATTATTACAGAATATAATGATATTTCATTTCATATGTACATTGTACAAACATTTACGTGCATAGTAATCCATTCAAATGTGAAATATTAGTTTACGCTCACAAACACCTTCTATTCGGGAGTCGAGACCTCATTGACATCTTGGATAGCAGGTTAGAACAGAACCTCTCCATCACTCAAGTGGAAGAGACCGAGTATTCTCGGAAGATCTCAGGTGGTTCTAACTGTTCTAGGCTTGAGAATGAATTTCACTCCTGAAGGTCATAAAATGGCTGTCATTCTAAGATGTGTTTCTTTTTTTTAAATCTCCTATTATTTTTTTGTGCCACCGTGTCTCAAGGCTCGGGATATAATTTTAGGGAAGGTGGATTTTTCCCGTTCTATTTACTTCAGCTCGAATTCCTCTTTAAATATTTTCTGGTGTATTATTCTAAAGAGTTATGCTCGAGATGTAGCATTATTTATTCTCGACGAAAATTAACAGCCTTGTCGGAAGTTAAATTCGTTGCTTTTCCTTAGTTATTCAGCCTCATTCAACCCAGGTATGTAACCGGAACACAGCATTCTCGGCCAACAATGGGATAATAAGTTTGGTGACGCCAAAAGTATTAAATATATATGAAAACTAATCTGGAACGGTGCGAGTTATGGGAGTTTATTTTATCCAGAGGCGAGGACGAAATTAATATCAACTGTTAAGATTATACAATGGATGAGGAAGTCGGATGCTCCTTTGTTTCTCTGCGCCCTCGGAGCATTAAAACCGCCGCCGCGAAGGGCGTGCGTGTTCTCCCCCGGCGTTGGCGAGCGCACTGGTCCGCTATTTCTTGGCGCCCGTCCCCGGGAATTTTTGATGCTCCCTTCCCTGCCGCGGTTTTAATGGCGGGATCAAAAATAAACGTGTTCCTTGTTTGTTTTACGGCTGGGCGCGGGCCTCGGGCCGCCCGCCATATTGTGCGTACGCTGCGGTTGCGCTGAATTGTGGGAGAGGGGGAAAAGATGTTGATGGACAGGATAAATATCTCCCTAGCCTTACCTCTTTTCCATCGTATGCCTTTCGCCGCACGTAGACCGCATATCAAGGAGTGCCTCTCCCTGTATCTAATTTCCCTCCCTCACCGCACTCCGCATCCAAATGTCAGCTCTTGCATTTCCTAAACTACTCGCCTCTTACCCTCCCACTGTCACCCACGCCGTGGAAGAAGGAAGTCTTAAATTTTCACCTCTGTGAGCACCTTTCCGGTCTTATCACCTATTCCCTCGAGTCCAATGGCTGGGTTCGGTTTGGCTCGGTATTTGAGGAAGTGACAGATAACAACTCATTCGTGATAATGGGCATAGGTGGGTCGGTCGGTAAGGGAGAGACTATTGGAGGAATGACGAAAGAGTGGAGAGAAACCCGGCGTTGGCATTGGTCTGCCCTAAAAAAAGGCACCGATGTATCCTCTATCTTCCTTCCTTCCCAACCATTTACTTTAACCCTCGTACGCATTCATGAATTTCGTAACGCAAACGGCGCCGCTGCGGCGATCGATCGTCATGAAGGTAAAATTGGCTGTTTGAAATGATAAACAGTTTATTTTCCATATTCTGTATTTTTATTTAATATTTAAATGCACTGAAACCCGTCTTGAAGAGTAATTTAGGGCAAGAGCAATTAAAGGATAAAGGTTTTGACGAATGTAATGCAAAATTTTTTTTTTAATTTGTTTTAATATGACTTACAAAGTACATGGGAATTATTTTGTTTACAAAAGTCACTGATTTAAAATATTTGCCCAATCATCGTGCAAAAGTGACATTGCGTCGCTTGAGTTATTCTTGTCATGTTTCTTGTCAACTTGCCTTTCCAGTGGTGTACTCTGAATCTTAGAATTTTACATATTTTCCCTTTCGAACGTAATTTGTCCTCCCGTCCCAGTACGTGATATCTCGCCATATTATCTGCCAATACTTCCACAAACTATGTACATCGGATGTCCAACTTCTTTAATTCTCACTGAAGATTTAGTCGAGTAATATTGACATAGGCTGCAATCAACGTACGTCTAAAAGATTCATAAAATTGTACGACGCAATTTTTTTTCTCTATCCACTGAACCATTTGATACATCTTCTTCGTCGCACTTATGGGCATCATATAACCATAGGGTCATTCCACGTCAGATCAGCAGTGAGTTGACCCTTGGTGTCTTCGATTCGAACCAAAATTTTTTGTGGATTCCATTTTGCGTTAAATGAAGAATTGTAGAAGCGTTTTTGGAAAAAAATGTTTTGGCAGATCTAGAGACGATCAAATTTCGACCATTTTGAGCTGAGACCTTTCTTCTTTTAGCTATATCTCCTAAACGCAAATAGCTAGAGAAACGGTTGATATCTTATTTTGTTTGAAAAAGAATTTACAGCAACATTTTGTTATCGTTTTTGTAAATAAACTAAATTTTATTGAAATTGTTTAAATGTTAAATGTTTAAAGTTTAATAACAAAAATATAGACATTTTTATTTTTGAATTTTTTTATAGTTTAACACACTAGTTTTTTTTATTACCTCAGAAACAAATTTTGTTGTGAGCAGTTCATAAACAACGGAGATATTAAACTTCAAAGATTGAACTACGCCCTCGTTCGCCACGAGGGTCGGCGTTGAAATGATTTGCCGTTGTATTTTGAGAATTTATATCTTGATTTGTGTAAATGTTATTGCAATACTTTATACACCATTTTAAAGATTATTTTATTTTAATTTCATCAATATTTTTTACT
Organism: Ceriagrion tenellum; assembly: GCA_963169105.1. NCBI lineage: Eukaryota > Metazoa > Arthropoda > Insecta > Odonata > Coenagrionidae > Ceriagrion > Ceriagrion tenellum. Next base: position 17,665,187 of record OY720635.1, read on the forward strand.
ATATAATATAAAAAATAGACACGCGTTACTAAAATACGCGACGCGGCACTACCTAAACTTAGCAGTTTTGTCAACTTCATGAACTTTGTAACTCAGCCTAGGAAAAACTGCGAAATCTAGAGCATTGACTTCTCACCAAAGGTTGCGAGAGTTGATAAAGATACAAAGTGGCAAGCGAGTTTTTTAAAAATGCATCTGTTGTTGTTAATGAATGAAAATGTTTAAACATTATCCAGTCCTACAATTTGCACAGAGTCAAAAAATTAAAGCCAAGGAAAAACTTATGTATTTATTTGTAACTTTTCTGTGATGCATAATATGCAAAAATGTTATTAAATGTTGATGTTTATTATTTCAATTGATGCCGCGTTGCCAAACTTGACGGCACCGCACGGCGACCGAAAGTCCGTTCAGCGGGGGGAAAGCGACAAAGCCCGTCGACTCCTCCTGTCAAGTCTTAAAGAGGATACTCAATGGAAGAATTGTTTGACCAAGAAATCATCCTTCCCTTCTTTCCTGGCCTAGAAGGAGTAAATTAACAAAGAAGACGACAGTCCCTGACCCAAAATATTTACCCATGTCGTCAAACGATAAATATTAAAGAATATTATAAAACGCAGGGGTGATTCGATCCGACACCTTCGAAACAGGTCAGGTTAGAAAAATGAAAAGTGTGGAAGATCAACGATGGCCTATCACATCCTCGGAAAAAGTCAGTAACTGCTCCCCTTATAGTATCCAAGTGAAAGATCTGGATTAATTGAATCAGCTTCGATTCTTCCAGGACTCGAACCGGGAGCTACCAGGTTGTCAATCCAGTACTGTGGCACCTATATCAATCCGATTACCATCCTAGATCGAATTTGACCTAGATAAACTGGTGAAGGGAGAGGGTATTCCACCATTGCACTCCCCGATGACTTCCACTCGCTGGATACGTGGCTGCAGCATCGCCGTAAAGAGAGGCCAGTATGCCGCAGCGGTCAGTTTTACGGCTCTGCGAAGGTGAGGGTGGAAGGTTGAAGAGTGGATAAATGCGGGTGCGGTGCGCACTTTGAAAAATTCATCTTCCCGCGGTGACTCGCTTCAACTCCTCGGCACGTCTCGAGAGTTGAATAGAACGGGATCTCCTATGTTTTGCGGCCGGCTTCAAGTTGCTTGGAGGGGAATTTCGGTGGGTGGAGAGATTTCGGTAGGTGGAGAGGCCAAATTTCTACTGAAAGGGAATGTTACGGGTGTAATTCCTTGTCTTAATATTAATAACGCTAAATTCCACCTTATGCTTGAAATAAAAACATTGTTTTCATTATGAGCAGCATGATTTTTGACCTAAAATTCTCAATTCATTTTTTTTAGTGCAACCTTAAAGTGATAATTTGAAACTCCTTCAAAACGGAAGGTTTTTTGTGATAACCAAGAACCGACTGCGGTTGCAATATGATTAATTTTGAAAAATAGTTGAGAAAACGTACAAACTACACACTGTTAGTTTTTTTACGACATCTAAGTGTTAAAAATATCTCATTTTGTAAATAATGTATCTCTGGAGTGCATACACGTACCATTTCCCGTGTAAAAGGGTTGGTATTTTCTGGTAAATATCTCAGAAAGTAATTGGTAAGGGGTCGAATTTTTGTTGTCTTTGGATAGGTGAGATATTTTTCTAAAAATTGAGAGCAAAGTAAAAATGATATTTCACTCAAACTACCTTAACAACGATTCATCAGCACGGGAGGATGAGGTAAGGTAATGCGGTCAACTTAAAGATACAATCTTCTGCATAAAGCCATGAGAACTTTCAAAGAAAAATTGAAACTACCTTAATTTTATTCAGCCTCGTATTGTCGTCTTCTATCATTACATGAATACAATGTCTAAGTGAATATATATTCTAATTGGTATTTCCGTATACAATTATCGTCCTTCATCTATTTAATCTCTGTAGAATATTATAAATGAAATAGGTACCGATTAATGGTTTGAAATTCATTGTCCTAAAATATTCACATTTTCTGTTGAGCATGACACCTGGGTATAATTTACAGCTTTCGGGAATTGCTTGGAATACTTTTGCAGTTTATAGATATAGAAAACGGCAAGCACGCAGAAATATCTGCAGCTCTAGATCTAACACATAAATTAAAATTAAATTAGATTAAAACGTGATATATTGAAAAGTGTCACTAGCGTAGTCATTCTAAAAATACTTCGCTGTACATGAGGTTGTCAAGGCCTTAATAGTAACAGGCTATCAGTAATTACTTTTAAATCACTCCCTACCCTCTGTAGAATAATCGAACTTCTTTCACTCCGCAATTCTATTCGCCAAACAATTCCAGATCTTAATTTCAGAATAGACACTATGTTTTTGCCCTGGATTTGTAAGCGAGCCAACTAACTCGAATGATATGCCTCATATTATAACTCCCATGCGCGGAGGAGAGCTGAAAATATCTAGCATACCGTATTAAACTAATCGGGATATTTCCAGAAAGATTGAGTCGGAATTTAGTTGAAGTTCCCTACTCTGATACCTCACCTCTATCAGTTTCCACAAAATCTTTGACAGTATTTTTTTCAGTTCTTTTGATGTTCAATTATTTTAAAAACTCAGCGTGAATTGTGTTCCATATGCTAGGCTCCTTGATTATAGACAAATGAAAAATACTATGCTCCGTGTATATATACCATGACCTTGCATCTCATACTTTCCTATTGTTATCAGAACCATAAGACTTAACAAAGGAAGGAAGGTATAAATTATTTTTTTATCCAGTAGGCGATAGCTAAAATTGTTTTAATATATTAAATACCGCATACAAGCTGAAGATAATAAATGATAGTGTAAGGAAAGGGGTAGTTTCCTGAATGATTGAGCCGACCCTCCCATATCAATAGAGGATAATTCTTTCATGAGGAAGCCAATTTTTAACGAGCTTCAATTTCCTCGCCAGTACTTCCGCCGCGAGTGGGAAGAGAACACGTCGCATCGGTGTGTTCTCTATACACTTTCGGAGAATGCGCAGAACACCTTCGAATCTTCACGCATCGCTGCCTCATCGATTTCAACATTTCGGCGATTCATTTGGCGCGCGTGTGGACCCATGTAGTAGCCGCTCCGTACGCTCCCGTCTCTTACCTCTGAGCGAGTCAACGCCTACACGTGACTCCATGAACCGCCGCGGGGACGTTTGGCGGGAGGACTCCGAATACCATCCGCGAAAATTGAGGAATTATGGAAAAGGTACTGGAGGAGGGCAAGGGTGAATTTTTTGCTGACGCAGTCGGTTGCCTCCCTCTATTTTGGATATAGTAAATAATGGTGAAGATAAGAAGAAGTTTTTCCAATCATTGCATTAGAAATGATGTGGTACGAAGTCACTCGAACGGGTGCATATACACCAGGGTTGAAATTTGCCATGAAAAAATCATTTGACTTGACCGGGACTCGAACCCGGATCTCCCATTTGCCTGCCAGGTGTGTTAGCCAGTTACACCACCAAACCATCTTCCTTCAAAGCGAATTTCTAAATCGAATTTCGAACCCCCCGCCGAAATTCGCTTTGAAGGAAGATGGCTTGGTGGTGTAACTGGCTAACACACCTGACCGGCAATCTGGGAGTTCCTGGTTCGAATCCCGGTCAAGTCTTTGATTTTTTGATGATCAATGATTTTTTCAAGGCAAATTTCAACCCTAGCGTATAAGAAGGAAACGTTGTCTTTCCAGTTCGTCGTTGTCTCTAATTTTGCCGTTATCGATGTTTTAGAAATGCGGATCTAATAAGTAGTTAAATTTTTTTGTGATCTGTGTGTCACCGTTAAACAGGCGTAATCTGAAGATTTTATTTAAATCTTAGCCTGTCGCATAGTCTTGTATCAGAGAATTGAGATGGTCCATTATGGCTTCCTCGAGCCGGCTTCTCAAATTTCATAACATTAACAAAAATTTTATTCCCTATATTATGAATATTATAGGCTGTCGTTGCTCTATTGAATGGCACAGATATTTTACCAACCATAGAAACTTCAATATCTAAATTTGCTTAAGGCATGGAATCATATGTATTTCACCTTAGGCCTTGAATATTGGGGACTAATGTGGTTGAATGTTATAGTGCTTCATGGACATTATTTTTTGTAGATTCCCAAGCTACTTAGCAGAAAACATATTCCAATAAAATAAATAACTAACTTAGTTCTTCTCTCACCGTTAAACTCTAATGAGAACTCAAACCAGGCTTCAAATACACCTGTTGTTTTCAATTCGAGAACCATGTAAAGGACTACCTCCTGTTGCAAATTAGTCTGATTCTTAATAATGAAACAGTTCGGAATGTACTATGTTATTTCTTCATTGTACCTCATCCGTGCTAAATACATAACTTTACACGAGTGGGGTGAGAGATATTTACAGTTTTTAGGGAGTTTCAAATTTTTTATGTGGACGAATAAATGCTAAAATGTGATGAACAAAAATATGACTCCGTTTATATCCTTAATTAAATCCTCATAGTGGTGATAAGTTTTTAAGAAAACTATTTAGTAAAATATATCGCCATCATACCACCTGAATTATGAATACCGATATCTTCCTGTCTTGAACAACGTTTTATGAATCATACTTAGAGTCAGCCAGGGGCTCAGTGACCGCGATCTGTTGACCCGTTTTGGTATTTGGTGCCCTGAGGTGATACCTACCTGTCAGCATCTCGTACGGCGTATGGATTATAATGTGCGCCGGACTAAGACAATGAAGGAGAATTCTTTGCATTATTCCGCTGGAATTCAATATGTTTAGTCGTAAACTATTACTTTACCAAACATGATTAATATTTAGGCATGCATTGCATATGTTGTGTGCGCGCCACGTAATGACGTCACTCTTGTATGGGGGTCCTTGCCAAGGGGCCGAGATGAGTAGATTAAAGAGACATAGGTTGACTTTATTGATCCCTCAATTCGGACAGGCACAAACCTAAAGATACACACAACATGTTTGGATAAGGTTACCACTACTGCACTACAGTCTCCCACGTCTTGCGGCTCCTTGGGAAAGCTACCAAAGCCCTAGCGTAGAGAAACAACTCTCCCTCCCGCTAAACTCTTGCTTCCCACAGAATATAGTCGTATGGAAAAATATAATACACCGTTTCTTTCACCCTCTCTCACCTAATTCCCTTCTCACGACACATAGTAACAACACCTATATTTTCACTTCCACAGTTATTACAGTATGTGTGTTTTGGCTGTTATACCATCATCAGGTACACTCATGATGGTAACATAGGATCCGAAACACCTATTCTGTAAAGAGTTGTGGAAGTAAACCATTGTCGACCGTCCACCATTTGAGACATTCAGAACTTGAATTCATGATTTACATAGCTTTGGGGATTATGTGAATGCGGTGCTCGCACAAAATATATAACTGATCAGAAAATACAATTGGAATATGACTACATGGAAAATGCAGTCATATTTCAATTGTTTTCTCTGATCTGAATGCCGTAGTTTCAGATGTGTCATAATCATCCCATTAATATTCGCAATATTTCCGCGGCCAATACTTTTAGTCGTAGCGTTTAAATATGTAGATATGGGGCAATACGTGCGAATGCGCAATCTGCCGTTGACTCTCCTGTCATGAAGGAAATAACAACTTATTTCCTATCCGCGCAGATACCTGCTGGCTTGATTTTATTGCGAGGCTATAAAATACCGACATTGTGCCAAGGCGGGCAATTTGTCGGCCCATAAAACCGCCTTGCTAGGGAGCCAAATAAAATAATATCTCAGTGTAGTGTCGTAAAATTTACTTCACTGGCCAATTTTGTTGGCCCACGACCGTCCGGAAGTATTTAAATAATATTTTACGATTCATTACTTTGATAAGAGAATTTTAGTTTGTGTGAACTCTTTCCTCGAAAAATTCTTTAAACGTGAGATTTTACTGTCTAAAATTCACTGCTTTCTGTCCGAAAGTGAGCTTTAAATAGGTTATTTTTTTAATAAAGGCTGTATCTAATGCTTTGGCTAAATAAAGCATGTATTTCCACGTCACAAGCATTGTATGATATTTTTTTCCTATGTCTTATTACAAACTTACTAACAATTTCATAAATATTACTGCTAAAACTTTGATGATATCTTTTACTCAGGTTTAAAGACATAGTGGAACTAAAGATATTCCTGCATCATTCTTTATTATGGTTGTTTACGCCTCTGTCGGTAGGTAGGATATATTTTCGAGCTTCAAAGGTAGTAATCCAACTAAATAGTATTTTCCGTCGACGACAAGCAAATAGAGATGCCACCATCAACACTATATCTGACAATATAGATAGTTGTGAGATGATAGTGAGTCAGGCTCATGACCTTTTGTATTGGGTCCTTGTTATCAACTGAACAGCTGAAATATGTTTCCCCGGCTGTTTGATTTTTTTGAGTTATTTTAAATGAATTTATCATAATGACTAAAACCATGACCATCGATTTATCTATCACTAAATTCGTCTGTACCAGTTATATGACTCGTGGGTTATTATGAATAGGCCAAAGAATCTATTTCGCAAACTTTGACGTAAAGGTCACAAGGTACCATCCCGTTTGTCACTGATTCACTATAACTGACGTATATAATATTTTTTGTTCGTGGAAAATCTACTTACACTATTTATAATAATTTAGCCCATTCTACCATCTCTAAAATAAAAATTTGACTTGATCAAAGGCAGATAATAAGGTGCCAAATGGGGATATTTTTTGGGGGCTCGCAATATTTTATTTAAAACTGAATATGTAGTGTAGTGCAAGCTGGAGTTACGTTGAGGCTTTCGACTGGGGGTACTTGGTTGCCATTCATACAAATAGGAAGACAAAGGAATCATTAAACAAAAGAAAAACAGTGATTTTATGCTAACGAGGTGTACAAGTGTATGATTTTCAGATATCCCGGCGAACTTCAGAATTAGAAGCCATTTGGGTTTTCAATGGAGCAATCAATGCTTTATATTTTTGAAACATTTTGGAAGGCGACGTGCATATTGTCCACAGAAAATTTTGGATCTGATTTCGTATCAAAACCGAAATAATTCCAATAAAACATCATAGACGTTAAACATCTCACACTGTCTCCCTTATTTTTTTTGGTTTTTCATTACTTTTAGATATGTGCAGCGATTTTTGTGGTAGGTAATATTCTCCGTTTCACCTTGAAACTCGTAGTATTTGGATTTTTCAAATATTCATTACGGTTTCAATATTCGACCCTTATAACAAAAATTTTGACTTTTTAAAAAGGACATTGACAAATTTTGACTGTGTGAAGATATTCAAATCTGCCGAAAATACAGCGATAAAATACGGAGCAATCGTTCCGAGAAAAAGTCGGCTGAGACCATTGGGACCGAGCTTAGTGATATATGCATTGGCCGGGCAAGCGGATAGTCCGAGGTACGATTCCTTGTCAAGGGCGATTTTGATCTCATGGCAATTTCTATGCATTGAGTAATAATAATTTGTTCGGTGCTCACGTAGGGTGGCGTTCGTCAGGGAAAACCTGGAAAACCTGGTATTGTCAGGGAATTTTGAATTTCTGGAAAAGTCAGGGAATTTTCGTAATAGTCAAGGAGAAACTGGAATAGGAATCCTCATTATTTTTCTACCATTACGTTTATCGGCCAGTCTTTCCCGCCCTTTATTTCACCAACTAAAACTAACGTCCGTCGCTGACGTGCATGGAATAAGAACCATCAATTCATGGATTATCCAGTTGTGAATCTTGCAATTAGTTATTATGTTGTAAATCAGACGTACAATGTACCCTTTTTGTATATCCTTAATGCAATATTTGCCTAGTTGTGTTCAAATCATGATCACAATGTATTACACTCATCACAAGGAATCCGAGGCCACGTTTTTCGGAAATTTTACCTCGTTTTTAATTAAGCATTTTTTTTTAACTTCCGAAACTCAGGTCGAGAGATAGCTGGAGCACACTAGCTTATACTTAATAATACATGCTTGCAGTCCTTGCAGACGGGGCTGTGGGGGACGGGAGGTCGCCGCCGTGGACCTTTGAGGGACGTACGTGCGTCGCCACCATGGTGCTTGCGTGATTTTGCCAGAATTTCCACCCCGTCGTGATTGGGTGACGGCTAGATGGATGAAAAAAAATTCCAATATTAGGGTATTTCTTGGCGATCGGCCAGGAAAATTCGTAAATCCATCAGGGAAAAGTCAGGGGAAGTTCAGGGAATTTGAAAATTGGATATCAGTAGCCACCCTATCGCGGAATCGGTGAGAAATTTTTGGAATTCCAGGGCTGTGCTCTTCGATACGAAGCCCTGACTCCCTCGCAAGCCCTCGTAACTGATTTCCTTCGAGCATCAAACTGGCCATCTGGACGGCGATCCGTCGCGGTCATCCCAACTTTCCCTTATGGAATAGCAAAGGGGGAGATGGCCATTAAGAACACGTAATTCCTGGGGTCTTTTCCCGGTAAAAACACAGGAAAATTGCTGGGGCACCCCTTTCCACTCCCCTTCACCCCGATGGTGGAAGAGGTCTCTCTTCTGGGCCCTCCTGACCAGTCCTCCCACCTCCTCCTTCCGCCGCCACCTCAGCCCGTGCACCCTGGGTCCTGCATCGCTCATGTACAAAATACAGAGGTTGTATCGCTTACGGAGGAGATCCCCGCTCCGACTTCCCACCGCTCGGCCGCCCCTTCCCAAGGGACCTGACTTATCGACGCGACGTGACGACATAAGACGGCGGCGACGAAGAGGCCCGTGAGGGTGGGAGGACGACGGGGCTGTGGGGGACGGGAGGTCGCCGCCGTGGACCCTCGAGGGGCGTACGTGCGTCGCCACCACGGTGCTCGCGTGATTTCGCCAGAATTTCCACTCCGTCGTGATTGGGTGACGGCTAGATGGATGAAGATTGATCGGCTGGAAAGTTAAAGGTGGTGCAGTCTCCTGAGTGAAATAAATTTTTGAAAAACTAGTCGACCTTACGACCATGTGCAATAAATTATACTTCGGCATACTTGTGACTGAATTCTCATGCAGGAAATTGAATGAACGCCACATGAAAACAAAGTAGGTACCTAAGGTAGTCCCAGCGAGATAGTTCCCTAGTCATAATAGAGACCATATTCGAATTATACGTTTTATTTTCACCAGCTGTAGGACACACGAATTAAATATTGCATTATTAATGGTGCAATAATATTGTTTTACATGACAGAAATTGTTATAAATCAAAAGAAAATATCTAAATAAGTCTTTAACTTGACTCATTTTTTTCGCGCGGTGCGTTTGAAACTCCTTCAAAACGGAAGATTTATTGTGAAACCCAAGAACCGGCTGCGGTGACATTATGATTAATTTTCAAAAATAGTTGAGAAAACATACAAACTACACACTGTTAGTTTTTTGGCGACATCTAAGAGTTAGTAATATCTCATTTTGTAAGTAATGTATCTCTGGAGTTCATACACGCACCATTTCCCATATAAAAGGGCTGGTATTTTCTGGCAAATATCTCGGAAAGTAATGTGGTAAGGGGTAGAATTTTTGGTGTCAGTGGATAGGTGAGACATTTCTATTTAAATGGAGACCAAATTCTTTGATTTCTAAGTAAAATGATTTTTCACTCAAACTACCTTAATAGTTATTTGACCGTCATCCGCAGGGTCGCAGGCTCGTTGCTTCACCCGAGTAATGTTTTCGTGGGTACGTTATTTTTCAACTCATTAGTTGTTGATTGGTTTCGAAACTATCTCTGTTTTGTGTGAAAATAAAAACACATTACTTTGTATTTTTTTGTTTCATCAACCAAGATGCCACTTGAATTATCCATTTTTATCGTATGTTGTTCACTTTTGACAGCGTTGATTGTCAGCATACACTCGCTACGTCAAAAAGTCAAGTTATGAGAGCATAGATGTTTGTACTGGAAAACTTTTCAATTGTTAAATATTTCTATATATTTTGGAAAAACTGAAAATTTTAAAACTTTTCACGAAAAGTACTAAATTTTCTGTATTACGAAAGTATTCACGAACAGTAAACGATAGCAGTACCTCAGATGGATAGCAATGATGTAAAGTATAGCATCACTTTTAAACCGTTTTTAACAGCAACAATAAAGTATTTTTTATATTCTAAAAGGTAGCATGTTTAAAATAAAAATGCACCTCTTAAATATTCGTCGGTACTATATAAAGAGGTATTACTGGATAGAAATGAATAACAGAATCCAGACAATTTATTATCAAGCCAATTTTAGAAAGGGGCCATATTGAGAACTGTTGGTAGTTTATATATTAATTACAATAAATTACTTCCATTTTCTCGGAAAATATCCCCCGTCACACAAACAATTATTCCGTCAAATTTCAAACCACTAGAGGCTAATTTCAGTGGTGTTTTCTTTTAATTATTACAATTACAGTAAAATCTCTGACTGAAAAACAGAAAAAATGCGGAGCGATAAGTCCCTTTATGTCCACTCAGCTTTGCCACAAATATTTTCAATGGAGGGAAAGTAAATGGCTGGTGAATGAAGATGGAATTGCATTGCCTGATTTATCACTTTCAATAACTCTTAGAGTAGTGGAGAACAAGTTTCTCATCCCTTGTGTCACACTGAAGGCGAAAAAGATGGTAGGTATCTATACTTGTCATTGTACTGGAATATTGAATAATGCCCAGGTTTATTTAAGATAAGCGTATTGTAGGCTTCCCAGAAATATTCTCAGCCGTGGAGTTGAAACATTTTTCGTCGAGTATATCTCGGTGGAAATATGTGAATATATTTAATATTTATTTTTTCTGAATGGCTTTGCTGTGACTTCCTTACTCTCACGGAAATATAAAATGTAGAGAAGTCGTTTCTCAAAAACATTAACTCTGATGACTTATCAAAGAGAGTATTCTTATATTTTTCCTGCTCTTTCTTTCATTTTTCACTAAACCAACGTTCAACATCCACAATTTTCGTTTTATTTTGAATTCTCGTGCCTACATTATTTATTATCATTATTGTTCAATAAATCTTAGAAGGGTCCTCATCGAACTGTCTTGCCTTCTTTGTTCTTCTATGTGTCGTTTGTTGTTTAGAGAAGTCTGAACACGTTAGGATTATGTTATAATGTTTAAACGCCATGGGTAAAACAGGTAAATTTCAGCCATATCCGTATGAGCTGATCGTATGGCAGTAAGGTTCGAGGCTCCAGGGATAAAGAGCAAATTGATTAAGCGCCTAGATCGAAATTAGAATTCACGTTTAAATAGATTCTCACCCTATTACACTATTTGCAGATTACGCAGAAAGGAATAACTATGAACTAATGCTTTGCATTTCGCTTGGTTACATCTGTGGGGACGTTCACCGTTGTGTTGTTAGCTAATGAAATCAACACATACCTCTGTAGCTCTAAAATCATTATTTGCCAATTGAAGGTATATTCATAATTAATATTGAAATCCAAGAATAATTAGAAATTTAAATTCATGTATGGTGAGTTTCAAAGGAAATCAAAATCTCATTCTAATATTGTTTTATTTTTAAGAACTTTAAGGTTAATTCCTTTCATTATGCTTAATTACATAAAACTATTTGAGAAAAAGTATATTTTCAAATATAATCCTCAAAAAGGCAGGCATCACCATTGTTTTTCTTTTTGATTCATAATTGAAATGAATATCATTATCTGACTGATATTTCCATTTCTTCCACGTTTTTTTATTCGATCCAGTATCAAATGTTTTTAAAGGAAAACATATTCATCGGACAAGAAAATTAAAAAATTGAAGTTTCTTTCATTTTTGTGGAGTAATTCATTTGATTATTCAACAAATGACCGTCGCTCCGCTCCAAATGGGCAAGTTGTTAATTTTCTTTTGTGCATTTTATATAATTACCATTGGACCAATATTCTAATTATGACAAAAATACCACAGTTGAAGCTTCAGTAAATAATTAAATATACCTGATTAGATTAAATGAATTAATTATTATCGGGCTTCAATAATTTACATGGCCATTAAAGTGGTCTTGTAATTAAGAATTTATTGAGTGATTGATATAATGCATTCTTGTACATTGCTAATACTAAGTAGTCTAATTACAATTAATTTTATAGTCTTTTTCATTTCATCACAATCAGGGAGAAAGCATACACGCCAACGAAGTGTAGAAAGTCAAAAGTGAAGCTTTTACAATTAGTGAAGAATTGAGAATGAACAAAAACTTCTATAGAATTGTAAATATACGAGTTTATTTCAAGCTTGACGTTATTGATGAATCTTCTTAATCCATGAGGTATAAACCTTTTAATTGTGTCCAGAAATAAAAATAAATGTTAGTATCGGAAAAGCCGCATTCAGTGTGGGAAACACACGTAGGGAAAGATATGGCACTCCATCTCTTCCGTAACGAGATGAATTGATATTTGAATACTATAAAAATTATGAGCCTTTATAATATAAAGCATTGATTGAAAATATGATTATGTCCTCATTTTTAATATGCGGCGGTTAGTTTCTCCCATCTTCTCCCTTGATCTCCCCATTCTCCAAATCTATAACTCATGATTCCAAGTTCAATTTGTTCTAAAAATAGTTCGGAAAGGTAGGGTGTTGTGGTGTTTATCTAATTAAGGGCACGTTTTCCTTCAAGATGCCAGTGTGTGAATAGAAAGGCATTTTGGTCATTTTACGATGCGGCCATCTTAAAGCCCCCGAGAAATTCAAATGAAAAGAGTAATTCTGTGTAGCCATATTGGCTAGAGCACTGGAAATCGAGGAGTCTGGGTTCGAATCCCAGGCCGGGGAGATGGAGCGTGATTTGTTTGAGGTAATTTCGATCACGTGACTGAGGAGTCAGGTAGTTCAACCGCAAAAGGTTCGAGCATTTTTTATACTTAAACCACTGCAAAAAAACTCATGCAGCCTTCCTGATTGCGTTTAACTCGCTGTATTAATCATGTTCATTTAGCTGAATACCACGATTGGAGGTGCAATAAAAAATAGCCTGAATATTAATGGTGAGCAACGGAGTGTTTAAAGCACATAAATTTCTAGAACCGTTTTGTTGAAGGTTACTCGAGTTTTCTACCGAGTCAAACTCTCCAATCTTGGCCGATGTTTCTATGTACGAATGGAAGGCCAAGACGGAGAGTTTTAAGTAGTCCAAGCGAAAAACCATTTTACTTAGAAATCAATGAACTTGGTCTCGTTTTAAAGAAAAATATCTCACCCTTCTAATAACACCAAAGATTCAACCCCTTACCTCATTACTTTTCGAGATATTTGCCAAAAGATACCGGCCTTTTTACATGGGAAACGGTACGTTTATGCACTCCAAAGAGACATTATTTACAAAATGAGGTGTTTCTAACACTTTGATGTCGTAAAAAAACTAACAGCGTGTAGTTCGTATGTTTTCTCAACTGTATTTGAAAATTAATCGTATTGTCATCGCAGTAGGTTCTTGGGTATCACAAAAAAACCTTCCGTTTTGAAGGAGTTTCAAACGCACCGCGCGAAAAAAATGAGTCAAGTTTAAGACTAATTTAGATATTTTCATTTGATTACTTACAATTTGATTACTTTTGTCAAATAAAACTATACTATTGCACCATTAATGATGCAATATTTAATTGATGGTTCCTACAGCAGGTGAAATTAAAACGTATAATTCGAATATGGTCTCTATTATGACTAGGAAACTATTACGCTCGGACTGCCTTAAACTGGTGGAAAACCCGAGTAACCTTCAACATCAATACTCCGCCTTAGATCTTTCTAGAACCGTTTTTTTTTCATTCTCCGCGACTCCTTACGTACGTGATCTGGATTATCTCGAACGTATGATACACAACTCCCAAGGCGAATGGTATTTTCCTCTGTTCATTTCATACAAATAAGTTGATATCTTCCGCACACGCCCTCGTGCTCCCATCTTGTGGCGACATTTGTACATACGTGTGTCGGATGAAGAAATTGGAGTGGACAGAAAAGGCATTCGAGACGACGCGAAAGAGGGGCTGTAAAGTGGAAGAGTTTTTAACGGTCAAAGGAAGGGAGAGGGACGGTTGGGGGGTAATGGGAGGAAGGGGGAAAGAAATGTGGGCGTGTGAGGCGGAATAGGGAAAAAGGACAAACGGAGCGAGAGAAAGAGAAATGGAGAAAGATGTGTGTTTGGAAGAGAAGGAGTGAAAGAAGGAGAAATCAAAGTGAAACTTCATTAAGACGCAGTCATTCCGTGGGATATTTCCCAAGGTTAATTGGAATGAGTGAGAGAGAGAGAGAGTGTGTGATGGAAAAGGGGAATGGTCTGTGATGGCACCTCGGAGGAGGAAGTTTTTCGGTTCGGCAGTTGAAGAGGGAGGGGGTGGAGGAGGGGAAGATAATGAGAAAAGAAGAAGAGGAATCGAGAGGTGGAGGCGAGAGGAGATTCGAGGGGTTGGTTTCCCGAGAGGTGTTTGGAGGAAGGTGGGGTCGGGAGTCGGGGGGCGTCGTTGGGGGTGGGGGGGAAGCAGGGAGGATTGGGTGTGGGGTGGAGAATGTAAAGAGGGGGCGCCATTGACTCGGTAAGTGCCTTCTGAGGGCGCAGGTGAGCGACCGTGGGAGGACGAAATCACGGATGCCCCCGTCGGCGCACTCCGCCGTTGCAGCCCCAAGAGGAGGAGTGATCATTAAGGAAAGGACCACTTAACACTGCTGTATAATGATTAAAGGCGTTCGGATGCGATGCTGGCTTTTAAACTGGTGCTGGGATTCGACTATTTGTAGCACGTTGATTAGAACTGGATGCGGAAAGGTATTACATAAAGGATAAGGCTCAGGTGGTGGCAGAAGGTCAGTTGAAAATGAATGTTGTGATGGAGATCTTGAATCATGTTCAAAACATTCAAGAGGTGATTGAATAGGAAAGAGTTCAATGATGTAAGAGATTGAATGCTCTTGGGAGGTGATTTGAGTGATGTGAATGAGGTCTTCTCCGGTGAGGGACAAGGTTGAGCTTTGAATTGTCGTTTTTTCGCTCATCTTCCACCGGGCGTTCCTTCATCGCTACGGTCCTAGCCTACATTCCTTCATGACCATAAAGCTACTTAATCCAAACCGTACATGTGAATGCTGTGTAATGCAAAGCAAGGGTTGTAAATGTTAATATGAAGTTGATTATATATTTTTGATTGGTGATAAAACGGTGATGAACCTCATCGACGAGACAAAAGATGTTATGAGATTGTAGAGTTATATTTTGTTTCTCTATTCATATAATGGAATCGGCAATAAATTTGCATGCATCGGAACTATCAGGTGCGAGTTGAATAGTTAAATAGCTGAACACTTGAAAAGATGCTTAAGACCTTGCCTGTTTGGCATGGCACCCGGCTGTTTGCTAAATGGCCCATCAGTGGCTCTAAAAAGGATGTTCGACTCAAAGTAAAAGAGTAAAATTAAACACCAATTCGTCGCCAGAATGTTATACTTCCAAATCTAAATCCAAACACTTCCGTTTTCTTGAAGCAGTGCGCGGGGAAACATATTTTTCGAATCACCTCAGTTAAGTATTGATACTTGTCATATAGGTTAGTGCGTGGTGCATACGCCAGTTTGATAGTACTCGAGCGTTATGAAAAACTGTTTTAGATCTCTATGCGAAAGGGCGTGAGTATTAAATTCCTTGCGAGTTTTGACTCAAGGGTTTAGAGATTGGTGTTTCAGGTCAGACGGAAGGAGAAGGAAACATATATAAGGAAGGAAAGGCGAGAGGTGCAGAGTCATAAACGAGATGGTGTTAGACGCCAAAATAGATAGAGATGCGAGTAAGCCATAGCCAGAAGCAAGAGTTCGATATAATATTGATTGTCTGCGTCGATACAAGTTGAGGCGACGTACGGGGTTTTTCAACTCGAATGCTATTCAATTCAATATCCGCGGTCTCACTTCCAATGATTTGTGCCAATTACATCACTCTATTGAATTTTTACACGGGAGGAGAAGGTTAAATGTTGACGTATATTTCCACGATCAATTTTGGGCGGTAGTTGTTGTATTTGCCAGTGTAATGCCACTTGATCGTTTCAAATAAACATATAATTTAATTTCGAGTCGAGTACGATTACAGGAAAAATATGCCCATTTTTAGTAACAAATGTAAGTTGCTTTATTTCGCACCACTGTAAGGGTATGTAATGCTCAAAAGATAATCATTGTCACCCGTAGCAGGGGATTTTCGAATTCCTATTAATACTGAAATAAGAGTTTTTCCTATGTTTTTGCATGAAATTCCCACTATTATTACAAATAACGGATAACCTTAAACCTTATATTAAATATTTCAATAAACGCAATCCATCTATGAGAGCTGGAAGTAATTCCTCCAGTAAATTCAGTTCACACATGTAGCTACATTGAAAACTGAACGTATTTACCTAGGATGTCTGCGAAAGAGATTCCGATAATCAATATAACTTCACGTTTCTTCTTCTGAAATGTGTGATAATTATAACATAGGTCCCCTGGTTGTCATTTTATCTGAAAAGGTAAATATCCTTCACATCTCATTTTAAAGAATTTCTTAAGCAATTGAAATAAGAAAACAACAAGTGTACTTCTTCCGTTTGTATAAGTGTGCAGGATATTGATTGAGCTAACTTTTAGTCCCTCACTTTTAGAGGAGCAAGTGGAATTATGAGATTCAGAGCAGGAAATTGGTCCGTGGGGTTATAAACTCTATCAAATTTGAAGGTTATTTTCAGTCTAGATTCACACATTCATTCTGCTGAGATTCAATGCTTTATTTTCTCTTCTAGGAGTAAATGCGTGGGAATTTAGTACCATTTCACTCAAGTGCTAATGCATTTTCACGCACCCCCAAAAAGAACTCGAGCGGCTTTCGGAACAATTCAAATTATCCATGCTAGGCAGGTGAATTTATCAAATTTAGATGCTAATTTCTCTGACAAAATTAGCAAAATGAATTTATGTGGGAAATGTGAGTCCGCTCGAGGGAGGGAGCTGCTTTACGTGGGCGTGTGTGAGACTGTGGGTGGGTGAGTGGGACAGAAACAGGAGCAGCCATTACATTAAAAACGCGCAAATATTCTGATGGAATCGGAGAAACGGCGGAGGGGAATGAGTGCCGGCGGAAATTGGAAGGTGCAGGATTAGGCGAGCGAGGGTGCGGCGCACGAGGGAAGAGTTGCTCGAAGCGAGGCACAAAGTGTGGGTGATGGTTGAGAGTAAGGGAAAAAAAGAGGGGGTTGGCAGGTGGTGGTGAGGCGAGGATGACCAACTCTCCCGAGTTGTCCGGGGGAGACTCCAGGAATCGCAGGTGGACTTAATAAGGTAGTCCGAGCGAAATATCATTTTACTTAGAAATCAATGAATTTGGTCTTATTTTAAAGAAAAATATCTCACCCTTCTAATAACACCAAAGATTCAACCCCTTACCTCATTACTTTCCGAGATATTTGCCAAAAGATACCGGTCTTTTTACATGGGAAACGGTACGTTTATGCACTCCAGAGAGACATTTACAAAATGAGGTGTTTTTAACACTTAGATGTCGTTAAAAAACTAACAGCGTGTAGTTTGTATGTTTTCTTAACTACATTTGAAAATTAATCGTATTGTCACGGCAGTAAATTCTTCGGAATCACAAAAAACCTTCCGTTTTGAAGGAGTTTCAAACGCACCGCGCGAAAAAAGTGAGTCAAGTTTAAGACTAATTTAGATATTTTCATTTGATTACTTACAATTTCTGTCATATAAAACTATATTATTGCACCATTAATGATGCAATATTTAATTCGCGTGTCCTACAGCTGGTGAAATTAAAACGTATAATTCGAATATGGTCTCTATTAGGACTAATGAACTATCTCGCTCGGACTACCTTAATTTCTCCTGATTTACCTTTAAATAGTGACTTTTAAAATAGTATATCCGTTACACTATCCTCAGCTACGATTTTTAGCTTATGCTAATCAATAGTTAACAGCTAGTATAGCATAGTATGTAATTTTACTTTTAAATGTCTGCGTTAAAAATATCAATTAGCCGTTATTTAATATGGCTCTGGCGTGACTCTGAAAGTCAAGATATATCCTAAGCTACATAATTTAATTCATGTAGTTTTTTAAAAACCGTGCTTTTGCCGGTGAGTTGGGTTAACTATTAAAAACTTAAATTTCAGAGCGAAATTTGCAAATTATTCCACGAGTATACTTTTAATGACTACATTTTTCCAGCCTTAGGAGCCGATTGCCGCGCCATTTGCTTGGTACCACCGCATTCTGGCTTCAATCTCGGCAGTAATTCGCTAATAACTTTAAATGTTAGTTGGTAAGATGCCTACGTTTTATTTTTATCCATGAACCCAGTTTTTTTGGTCGTTACAACTAGTTTTAATCATAAGCTTGAAAATGCTGTCTCGTCCAAAGTGACGTTTTTCTGCTGTGATCTGGGCAATCTCCATTGGAGCCCATGAAAATATACCAACTTTCAAGGCTGCATTGCTGTAAAACTAGCCTTGAAACCCTATTTTATTTTCATACCTGTTAATTGAGAATACTTTAAAGATGCTATTTGCAAATTTTCGAAAAATTTGGAATAAGTGACTCTGAAGCAACTTATTTCAAGTTTACTTTGAATTTCCTCACACTATTTTTCGTCATGTACGCATATTCCGAACATGGCTCTCTATCGCAGGGTTGATGTCTGAAAGTGGCGAGGGGTAAGAATAAAATGTCCTCAGTCATCGTAAAAAGTTAACATATAATATAATTTTAAAATAACTTCATATTCGTAATTGGATGAAGTTGGGAATTTTAATGATACATACATTTTACATCCTCCTAATTCTATGATAAAACTGTTTTCCAGGGTTCATGTTTTATAAACAAATATCAAGGGTTCAAACTTATTTTATAATATTCATCGGTATCCCTGTAGCGGCAGTGGAATGCTTTCCATTCCCTTCAATTTTGTCCGTCATCCACAGGGGAAAAAACTATGCCCTTCAACGCAAAACAGGCACATTCCACGTGGTAGCTTTATCTTTTTTGTTTTTAAATTTGTTTTTTCGGAATCTCCTCGAAATTCCTACTCTGGGAACGGACAACTCCTGAAATCAACTCTCCACGAGTTGGCAACTCTAGTTTAAAGCTCGTGAAGCTGGGGACGTGGGGAAGGCGGACGGGGGATTTGGGAGGGATTGGAGAATGTGGGAGGGGGGAGGAGACCCCTTCCCCCTAGGGGACTGGTGCCGGGCATCCCGTGAAAGCCGCGATTTTCCCTCGACAATTAAATTCGTTATTCGTTCGCTCACCGCATCACTCAATCCTCACAATCCGCTTCCACAGCCTCTCCCACCCCACTCCCCTCTTGCTATTCCCATCGCTTACCTTCCCCACCCCACCCACCCTCCCCCCCACCGTACACCAACACCCCCTCGCCCCTCCTATCCCGCGTACTAAAACGCGGCTTTTTTCATAAAACATGACCACAGGAAACTAATCCCTCGTTTCTTTTTTCCGCCCTAGCCCACTGCGGCCGCAGAAAATCCAGAGTATTTTCCTCCGGCACCCTTTTCCTGTAGAAATACAAAAGTGGTTTGTTTCCGCATAGCTCTAAACCTCTCTCTTTGGTATTCTTTAATGCCGAATCCGTGAAGGTTATCCATGTCGGTGTGGAACAAGAGCGATAACAGTGTGGACAGTTTTTGCAAGACAGCGGTAAACAGAGCTCGCACTTGTAATTTTTTACTGTTGCATTCTTGCATTTATTTAGCTGCTACTTGTACAACTGCGTAAGTCGTCTATATTCTTTCAGCTTTGCTGCATTTTAGGGTAAACTTTCCTGTATTTTGCAAAGAGGAGGAGGAATGTCTTTAGGGATTAATTTTAGCTTGTATATACGTTAGATACAAATTAATTGGTTAAGACAATCTCGAAAAAAGGGGTTTTATTTTAAACTTTAATTTGGTAATGGGTTTTATGTATATATAATATAGTCATAATTAGTTCAGTAACCATTCAATAACCAGCCTTTCATCAATTCTAGTTTGGCTCGTTCTTCGTGATCTAAAGGACTACCCGAGAATTTGCGAACAATCTGCAGGGATAGCTAGAGGTCCTCCTTTAATCCTACGTTAACTCATTGATACATTATCTGGTTAGATTGTTTTTATTTTCATGCAACGGGTGTTCGTTTCTGACGTATTTTCGTCTATTCTGTTCGAAAACTAAAAAATGGAATGTATTTTTGGGCACTGTGTTATACTTAGCAAATTCCTTGTCATGATTAATACTTAATAAATATAATTCGGAAAATACGAGATCCTAAAAACCAAATTTTCCGCGATATATTCATTACATAATATGATATAACCATTGGGTATGTCAGTTAACGCAATCAGGTTGAATTTCGTAACTTGCTTATTTCCGATATGACAACTGGCAAGCATTAGGGGGCTTCGTAAGGAATTAGTACGGTACCCATGTAAGTATGTCTATCGCTGAAAATCGAGTTTCAATCGCCAAGACTGACTTGGATTGCCGCTCTTTGTAAACTCTGCGATTATACCCCAAAACGCGTAATTTCGTGACGAATTGCTCGTGAGTCACTCGGTAGCCGTGGGAATGAGTCGAACAATTGAAGGTCGTTAAAAAACATTGTGAGCCATGGAAAGCGGGAGTTCTCCTGTCCTGCTCGGAAATGTAAACAACCCTAAATTCCCTTGATTCGTTGGCGGAGAGAATTCTGACGCCACAGACATCCACCCAATCAGATTGCACCACTTTGTTCAAAGATAAGCTTTGCTACTTTGAGTTTATCCGATAAAAAGAGGATCAGGAGATCTCAGGAATACTCTGGCAGCACGAATGCGCCATATTTTCCTATTATTACAAAAAATACAAAATAAAATTCGTCGAACATCATGTCAACCTAATCCTTGCGGTTGTGTCTCTGATATAATTTACAAATTTTACATTATGAAACATGGAATGAGTTTGTAAAAAACAATTCACTCTAAGTATATTTAAAAAGGGATTGTTATGTATTCAGTCCACTATTAATTAATGTAGGGACGCTTTTGAGAAACATTTTTAAATAATTAAAGTACAAATTCGCTAAAAATCTTCCTCATCACAATTAATATTTACTACTGAGGACATTGGACCTTTGATGGTGGAGGTGGATGATGAACTTTTAAAAAACCGTAAGAGTATCCATTTTCAGCTTATTATTGATGCGTGGTCAAACTTTGGCTAGCAATTCTTATAAGGGGCACTAGAATAAAGTCATTGCAAGGTCAATGCAAAGAAAATATTCTTCAGCTGAATTGTGTGATGTCGAAGATAGTGAAATTGAAGCAAAAATAGGCCTAACCTCGCATAAGAAACAATTACCGGAGGGATAGTTCTAAGTCTGATGAGAAGTTGATTTTTACTTTGATCAGCGTAGTATTACATTTGAAACTGCCTAATGAAGTACACGTCGTCTCCTGTAATTATAGCGTTGCGCCTTCCCAACTTTGCGGCATGAGTCTTGTGTAGAAAGAGAATTGTTTTAAAATAGCATGTGTGTTACGGCGCGGTATGGTTCAGAAAGCGTTGATAAAAAGGCATAACAGTTGCCAAAAATTGCATAGATACAATTTCTTCGAGAAGGAAGGGGAGGTATGATGTAGAAGTACTCCGAATGGTTAAATACGGGTGGTGACAAATTATTGAATGCCAATTGCAAAATATCTAGTTGAAATTATGGCTGAAGCAGATGCATTAAATATTGACAAATGAATGCTTTTGGTAAGAATAAATGATCTAATTTTCGCAAGTCATCTGTCCTAAGCGAAGAAATTATTGTTGAAAGGAGAGCATAAAAATCACTGGTGCTAAGCACATAAAATGCGCTGGAATGTGATAAAATTCAGTAGTTTTTCTAGTAGAAAGTAACTTCCACAGCCGATGAAATTGTTTTTGAAGGACATTATTACTGTATTTTACCTCGTACATTATTTCGTCCGTATCAGCGGACGTAAGGCAGTGAGTTTGCTGGGCAGTCGGGAGAGAACAAGAGGCTGGCTCCCGAGCTGAGGACACTGACAACGGGAGTTTCGCCGATGAAAAAAGAAGAACGCCATGCGGGACGGTGCACCATCGTCCCCTCCGTGCCCTAGAGTACCTAACTACACTTCTCCGCGGCCGTAAAATGAACGACTCAGCATTTTTCCGGCGTAAAAACTTGCCGACGAAAACCGGTCTTCCGACAGCTCTAAAATGTATGGGGTGGAATTTTGAGGAGAATATCATGGGCAGCGCAGGCGGGGTAAACTTGTAACGTCGCCACCAAAGGGACATCATTCAACCTTATGTACACATAAAAGGGGGACGTGGACCGCAAAAAAATGACACGTTAGAATCGTGACCGAGGTGGCGCGAAGGCCGTAGCGGGCGTAGCAAGAGATACGTTGGCGACAAGGGAGAGGGGATAGTGTTGGGGAAGGTGGGAGAGAGAAGGGGTGGGTGGCTTAGGGGGTGGGGACGTTGGATGGGAGGAGTTGTGAAACAAGTCTGGGAAATTTCATTAAGGGAGTAAAATACCAATGTTGGAAACATTTGGAGTGGTGACCTCAAGAAGGCAATTCAATTTTTGATTGTAATGATGGCAAGTAGAGGAGAGGAGGGAAACGAGCGAATTCATGTGGGAAATGGACTCTATTTGTTATAAAGTAAATATTCAAAATATTTATGGCGAACAAAATATTTTTGGGAATACGTTCACGCTTAAACCTCCAATTGGTGTTTGAGATTTTACTCCTTGATGTTAATCTGCTGCCTCAGACGCCCGAAGTGTTTTATTGCGTGAAATAAATATGGTTAACACTATTCTAAGTTTTGGAGATGGGCTCCTGTTGATAATGTGGTGATTCATCCTTGATCTTTACGCCCGCTCTTTCATAGTCATTTGGCACAATGCTACCCACCTTCCAACGCTTTGTTACAATTTTGAACGATTTGCCATGCTCGAAAATTTGGGCTTTTAGGATAAAATAATATTAATGAGCTACCGAGATAAAAAGAGCCTTATGCATCGTCCAAAAATGTAGTAAATATAGTAAAAAGTGAACCTCTTTATTAATGTCATCATCGCAAATATCTTGTGATAAAAAGCTAATAATAATGATTTCATTTCATAGTTATCAACAATTAAAGTTGTGAGATAAAAGCCTGAGATTAACGCTTAGATGCTTAGGGTGTCCCGTGAGAGAGTGTGACCCAAGAGTAAGGGGCCTCATATCTCTATCCTCGCAGTAAGGAACGAATGATAAAAATTTAAGGGTGTGAAATCGAAGGGGCGGGAGGAAGTGGCGAATGTCCGTGATGGGCCGTGCCAATAGGGTGAGTGGAAGTGAAGCGAGGGGCATTGGGAGGTGGAATTGCCTATCAGACGCTTCAGTAGGGTGTAAGTATTGGCAGCCTAGGGGAAATAAGCGTCCCTGAAACAGGGCAGAGTGTGAGAGGGATTTTTATTCCTCGCATTCAGTCGCGGAAAATTTAACGGGCGGAAGTTTAAATGAAACGGTAAAAAAGAAACGAATATCTAAGAAAATCCGGTGGCTACTTCTCTCTGGGAAACTAATGAGCTTTCCAAAATCCAGACAAAGATCTGAAGAAAGTTTCAATTATCGTGGCATCAGGTGTCCGGCAGTAACATTAAACATTATTCTCGTGCTGTTGCGGTCGAGGACTACAGTAAAACATTATCTCTTACTCTGGAACTGTATATCATTGGCTTGGGGAATCAAGCGGTGCTTCAAAACAGCCGGAGAAGGAGCAGGCACATTCCCAAGGCTTGTTGCTTTGCTGTTCATTTCTCTTTTCAACGACATGGCGAGAAGGGGTTGGTGGAAAGAGAGGGTTCTTCTTCTCCCAAAAGATGAAATGGTCGGAGTTGGCGGTCGGTTGAGATGGCCCGAGTCGATGCAAGGAAGGAGCAGAAATGATTGAAATGGTGAAAGAAAGATGATAGTAGTTTGGAGGGCGTTGAAGAAGTAGGAACGTATCCCTAAGTATACGGGGGGTAAGTAGGTTGGTGTGGAGGAGGATCGTGATAATGGGAGGAAAGCAAGGAGGTACGTCCCCCCCCCCTGGTGGTGTCTTCCACTGAGACAGAGTCCCTCTCTCCTTGGAGCGGATTGCCGGCCCCGCGTATATTTATATCATATCTTGTGTGTGTATAAAAGCAGTTCCTCCCCTTTTTCCATTCCCTCTTACCCTACCTCTCAACCGTTCCGCAAACTTCTTTCTTCTCCCGCGAAATGGGAGGATTTCGATCCCTGCAGGGTATGAAGTGGAACGAAAGGGTAAAAGACCCGCTGGAAATAACTTTCTCCATCGAGTCCCTCAAATACCATATGGCTTTATGATATCAGGATCCCTTATTCCAACCGAAACAACTGCATATAAATGCTCTATTACGCTCACTCACACATATATATGCGTAAGGGTTTTTTGTTTGCCTCCTTTTCTTGTGGGTGAGGGAAATGGTCGCATCCTCTTCTCACCGAGAGGGCTTGGAAGATCTTGAGTTTCCGTTTAAAAAAATACTCGGAGCGATTTCTTTTTTTGTAGGAGGCCCTTGAAATGGCTTTGAAAATAAAAGTTGAAAGAGTGCTTCAGGGAACTATTTATGGTGCTCAACTTTGGTAATAATATCTAAGAGGCATGTATAAAAAAACTCACTGAAAAAAAAAACAAAAAAGTGGTCCTCATGGAAATTTCCCTCTCCACTCCTCCCCTCCAGATAATATCAGCGGCCACATATTGCAGCCGAGCCCTCAGTCATTCCGTGTGACGTATTCTTCCTCCGATGGGTGGCACTCTCTCGATAGATGGCGCGCGGAACGCCAGCCATTTCACTGACGGCGAACGGCGCGACAGCGGCAAAAAAAAGAGCATGAGAGAGATATCATCATGGAAATTAATGATGTGCCATTATATTCCTGAATGAATGAGCTGAAAGGATTTTTCAGCAAAAGGTCATATTTTTGGAGAGAAAAAAAGGATCAATTCATCACGAAAGCCAAATATCAGTTAGCCCTCTTGCACTCTGCTTATCTCCGGGCTCGATGTCCCGGCAGAGGCGACCGCTTTAAATTTGCCTCGCAAAAACCCTCTCGCCCGTCCCCCTCGATTGAAGTGCTCACATCATCATCATCCCTTATCCCCCTTCAATCTTCTTGATATAGAAAGAACTATTTGTTTCGATTTCTCAACACTCACTTATCCTTAAAGGTTTTGAAAATATAATGTACATTGGGCTCTCAATGATTCTAAGGGTTGATAATTTTTCAAAGATTTATTTCATAGATGTCAACTTTTGAGAGGTTGTCGAGGCTCTTACCATGTTGATATTTTCCAAGAATAATTTCTATAATCTTACTCATATCGATCGAATTTTAATGCAAAGAGTAATTTTTCCACGTGGCAATCGTCATAATTAGTGACGCATCAGTGTTGACTGTTTCTTCATCTCGTATTCTTTCAAATTCAATATCTAATCAAT
Source organism: Ceriagrion tenellum (assembly GCA_963169105.1). NCBI lineage: Eukaryota > Metazoa > Arthropoda > Insecta > Odonata > Coenagrionidae > Ceriagrion > Ceriagrion tenellum. The sequence goes on from OY720635.1 coordinate 17,690,779, forward strand.
GTGGCTAGTCTTGATTTAAATTTATAAGTATCTTCAATCTCCATAATACTTGCGGGAATCAAATTAAGTGTTGATATCTTTCAAACATACAAGTACAAGGTCCTTATTCAAACATACAAGTACCTGGCGTAGAGTATGTCCATATTTTCAAACATACAAGTACCAAGTACTTGTATGTTTGAAAATATGGACATATGGATTTTTTAAGCTTGCTGAATATATTTTTTAAGCTTGCTGAAAATTCCATGCAATAGCATGAAAAATTCAAATATTTATGAATTTCAATAGAAAATTTTCATACCTCAGATTATTTCAACATTGGAATTGAGGTAATGAATAATTAATACGATAGAGCAATGAAAGCTAAAGGATAATAAGTACCCTTTTTTGAATCAAGTTTTCCTCTAGGTTTTAATTGGCACAGAAAGTATATCTTCCTACACATTCGATTGCAAAAGAGGAAGGGCAAAGTGTTTAGCAAACGATGCTGATTTTTCACTGCGTAAGGCTCGCTTGTATATATGTTTTTGGGAATGAATAACCAGTGCAAGAGCTCTTCTAGAATTTCAGTTATAAGGTTGTGTAATATTATCCTTGAGCTTGGATTTTAATATACTTAATGCCGTTTTATTTTCAAATGCTGATAAATAAATATATATATATATATATATACTCAGCCATTGGTGCAATAATTTTACCTTAGGATGGTTTAACTTCTATATCATTTTAACTTTTTGGGCGGAAAATGTGAAATGATATTAATCTTTGTGTTTTTTCAACACGATTCCTTGCGTGCACGTCTTTTACAAACTGCAGAGCAGATATGGCGTCTCTCCTGGAGGAGTGCGAGCCATAAATCTTAATATTTTTTTCAAACTCATCCCAATAACCCTTTTGCGATTGACGCGAGAGCCAAATGGGAGCGTGTCCGAGCGAGCTTTTACAAACCTAAGCATTTAAAAGGCCTCCGATACGTGAAAGCGGTCCTTTCGGAGGAGGGATGTGTATTCGTGGGCCGTGAAGCGGAAAAAGGAAAACTCTTCGTGGGCCCGTGCACATTGTGAGGGAGTTGCTGTATTCATGAAAGCAGGCTGCGCATAAAATTGCGGACGTTGGAGCGGCCTTAAATCTGTTCCTCGGACTGTGGCGCTGACGGATGAGCCGCAACATGCTGATGCGGAAAAAGTTGGCGTGACGACGAAGCTCCATTGGAGGAGGAAGGAAAAGGGTTGGGTGTGCGAGGGAAGGAGTCAAAAGGGTGCCGGGAGGAGAGGGGAAGCGATAAATAAGAAGAGATGGGGGAGTTGGGAGGGGAATTGTCGTGCTGTGGTTATGAAGGAAAAGTCCCTCCCTCCCTTCCTACCGCTCCCTCTCCACGGATGAAGAGAAAGGAAAGGAGGATGGAAATGGAAGGGGTGTGAATGCCGCCTACATCTCGGTGTACGCGTGTGTGTGCGTGGGTATCTGTGGCACAAGCACACTCTCCATCCCAGCTGAAAATCTTCCCAGGGGGAAGTGGGGGAACAGGGGTTCGTGAGCGCTGCCCAACGTGGAGAGACAGAGAGAAAGGCTTAAAAAAAAGAGGGACGGCGAGGAGCAACGAGCACTCCCTTTCTCCCTTGTCGCCCTTGTAGCCACCTTCAATTCATCTCAACCCCATCAGCCGCATGGTTGCCTCCACCCCCAACGTCTCCACGGCCACCCCTGCCCCCTCTGCCGCCTTCCCTCCTCCTTACGGGCGTCACACTCAGCGCGCCCCCGAAAATCGCCGACGTTCCCTTCGTGAATCACAAGCAGTACGAGGTATCTCGACTGAAGGCGTTGATTGAAACGTTATGTGCCGTCGCCAACCATTTTATTCTTCCATTACTGTCTATCTTATTCATTTCCAACGTATAAGTATATCCCTCAAATACATACATGCCAATCACGTCGTTCCCTTCCGGGGTAGGCACAGTGGCAAAGTTTCACTCATAAATACATATTTGTACACCTAACTCTGCTTCAATAATTTTCTCTGTACTGACCTATCCTTGCAAACCTCTTTTGCCCCATTTACCCCCATACACTGCTTCATACAAGTACATGCTCTCCTGTTTTTAAGACTCCTAATATTCCTCCTAAGAATTTCCTCAACCACATTCAACCACAACTTTCTCGGCCTACCTCTACCTCTCGCACCATTCATTTTACTCATATATCTGTTTCGTTATTCGACTCTCATCCATTCTCTCAACATGGGCAAACCAACGAAGCACACTCCTTTCTTATATGTCCATTACTGGAGCATCTAACCCATATTCATTTATTACCCATTCATTCCTGACCCTATCCATCCTACTTTTGCCGCAAACACTCCTCTGATAACTCATACCCACGACCTTTTAGTTACAAGTAATTCGAGGTGCCTTTTTTCAATATGCTTTTTCAACACTTTTCTTTGTTAATTAGTTATCCGAAGAGAGTAAGATTTGTGACGTTTCTGTTTATAGTTAAGTGTCGCGCTCTCAAAATGCACCTCAAGAACGGAAAAATCTCTTTTCGTTTACATATCAGCCTCGATGTTTAATTTTAATGTGAAAATTGTAAAATAAAAAATACCCGGAGCATGCAATGATTTACATATTTTCACTCTCCTATTTTATTAACGCCTAAAATAAGTAAGAAAAAATGTTAAATGTTGGTCATTTCTGATCACTCCATAACTTTCAATTAGCTTCATAGCCCGACACGGCATTCCGAATGACGGGTTTGACGAAGTGCGCCGCGTCCTCTTCCTTCCCTCCCTCTGAATAAATGCTCTTCGTAGAGTGGTGTAGATAGATGGAGCGTGAACATCTATCTCCTTGCCCAAGCTTTGGAATCAAATCGGCCGTGGTTTCAAGTTAATAAAGCCTCGCGGTCTGCCTCTCCATCTCACTCCTACGATCTCCTCTTCCAAGATGTCACCACAAGCACTCAGGGATGCAGTGGGAGAAACTGTTTCTGTATCTACGAGCGGAATTCACTAATCCCACTACTCTCTCTTCGTCCTCCCTCACCAACTCCATCCCTCCTCCCTCCCTCAACCCCCGGAGGCGCCGTCAACTGCGAACCGAGCAAGTGGAGGAGTGCGGCTCGTTCGACTGGAAACTCTCCTTTCGCGGCTTCCCAACCCGCCGCCTCGCAGATAAGAGGCTTCCGCCATTTTACCCGTCTTCACGCAGCCCGCTCTTCGACATGCGCTCGAATGGCACCTCTCCTCGGAACGGCATCGGGAGAAGGAGCAGTTCAAAACATCGGCTGCTCACTCCTTCCTACGGGGGAAGTCCTGTAAGAAATCCGCGCAATCGGTCGGCGTGAGTGTCTTAGGAGAGTTCCCGGTATCGCTTTTCGACGCAAGCGCCTTCGACGACACAAAGGGTGGATTGGCAGAGTGAAGGTTACCCGTCGGTTTGGACCGGGTCCGCCCAACACGTCAACAACCGAGGTTTATGGAATGTAAGAACGAGGTTTCAGCCATAACAAGGACAAATCAAGGTTTAAAACGCTGACGATTCCCAAACCTGCTTCTCGGAAGGTTTAAACCATGAATATACATAATGGATTCAAATGTTTGGAATCGTTGTCTAGGCTACGTGTTGCCTAAATTTTCTCTTTTAGTTCACCCATTCCATGGCGCTGCTTAGAAAAAAGTCTTCTCAGTCGACTCGTAAATGGCCGTTGTTGATTGTTGACGTTAGTTAGTTGACGTGTGTTGACGTTAGACTGTGGTGAACATTCAATAAAGATTGAAGAGATATATACTATTTGATGCTGTTTATAATAGCTGGCTATTTTTGAGACATAACAGTTACTTTGTAATTGCTAGAGGGGAAATATCTATTACAGGAAGTGTGTAAGAGGCATATGAGACTTCCGTCGTGAGCCTTTCCTCTGCTGTGTGCATCTTTCACTGTTAATTTACAGCTACAATTGTTTGGTTTATTGCCTGTTGAGAGGAATCAGTAGGTATGATCTAGATAGATTGATGTGGATGCTAATGTGTAACCTACTATCCATTGTGGCCTCGGAGTAGTTTCAACAATCTCTCCTTTATTTGGTATTGCGTTTTGATTCACTTTTTGCACCTCGTATTATTATTAAGTTGCCGTAGAACCATATTCACAAAGGACTAAGAAGTAAATTTTGCATTTGTTTGGTTAAATTTGGAGAGGAATTAAATATATCTATAGTCCGAAGAGTATTAAACAAGCGTATAATAATGTCCCGCGTGTAGTACTACATTTTTTATCCACTGCATTATGATTACTGGTAAGCAAAACCGGTAAGACGTGATTATTTACGATCTGTTGACTGTATTTACGTTTGAACTGCCGTCTTTCATCACTGGGCGGCGACTCAATCGAAAAAGTTGTTCGTTTACGGAATTCAAGGCAACAGTTTTTGGCGACGAGTCAACAATCCATATGTATACTCGTGGTTTAAACCACAGAATATATTGCTGAAATTAATGAACGTGGCCAGAGGGAAAATCACAGACATTCATTCGATGTTATTGTAAGTTATTATTTACGCGAATTGTAATAATTTGAAAGGATTTCCTTCAGGAGAGGTGAAGTTATTAGAATTAAGAATGATCGTTGTTTTCGTTTGTTTGGGTCGTCATTGACCGATTCTTGTTCTTTTTAATCACTCAGAGTTCATGCAAATAATAGGTATAGTGGTGAAGTTACACGTAAATCGCTGCGAAAGGTTAAAGATTATCGCTGTACACAAAAGATCCCAGAGGAATGCAAGTGCTACAAATTTTTAAATTACTATTAGCAATAAAGTTTTAAGCTAAGGTAGTTTGAGCGAAATATCGTTTTACCTAGAAAGAAATTAATTTAGGCTCAGTTTTAAAGAAAAATATATCACCCTTCCACACAAAGTATTCAACCCCTTACCACATTACTTTCCGAGATATTTGCCATAAAATACCAGCCATTTTAAATGTGAAATGGCGCGTGTATGCACTCCAGAGAGACCTTAAATTAAAAATGAGGCATTCTCTAAACTTAAATCTCGTCAAAAATCAATTGTGTGTACTTTGTGTGTTTTCTCAAGTATTTTTGAAAAATAATCATATTGTCACCGCAGTAAATTCTTCAGGATCATAATCAACCTTCCATATTGAAGGATTTTCAAACGTACCGCGTGAAAAAAATGAGTCAGGTTAGAGATTTATTTGGATATTTTCATTTGATTACTTACAATTTTAGCCATATAAAAGGATATAATTTTACCATTAATAATGCAATATTTTATTCGAGTGTCTCACAACTGGTGAAATTAAAAGGTATGATTCTCTATTATGCTTATGGAACCATCTCGCTCGCACTACCTTAAAGGAACATTTTAGGAATTGGTGGGTTATGGAGAGGTTGCTGACGAGTCAACATTAAAAAGATGTATGAGATTTTGATTTTGGCTCGCTCCTTTTTCCCGTTCTCTTTCCCATTCGCAGCCTCCGTTCTCTCTCCACTCATTCCCTTCCTCCTCCTCCTTCTCCACATTCTCCCTTCTACAACTTTCCTATTCCTCCCATCTCCTCTTTCAGCTGCGTATCCATCAATCTCTCTTTTCTTTCCCCTTCATCACTGTCCTCCACTATCGCATTCCCCTTAGCCCTTCGTCTTTCACGCCCCATTGATTCCTGCTTTCCCCCAAAACATCCACTCAAATGCACGAAAAATGGTGTTCCTGCATTTATTTTAAGCACCCCAGCTGATGTCCTCAACTCGAGCATCCGTGCACGGTTCACTTTATCACTTTGTCCATCATTTCCCCGATTCTGTGCCAAATGCAGCCAATTAATCAATATTCTTAATAATAATGAAGACGTGATTTATCGTTTTGTTTCCATATTTGTAATGCAGTCTGATCAATAAATTTCTGAAATCCATTGTTAATGGAATTGCTTAATACTGTATCTGTATACGGTGAAGAATAAAGAGAGTAAATGCTCACTTAGGAAGCTTGTAAAACCAATCTTAATCATCGATGGCAGTAATGTTTAACTCACCCTAAGCAATGGTTTATTAATACGTCCGCAGTTTCCGTATTTTTACACCAGGGTTGAAATTCGCCATGAAAAAATCATTTGACTTGACCAGGATCAAATGATTTCCTCATGGCGAATTTCAACCCTGGTGTATATGCACCCGTGCGAGTGACTTCGTACCACATCATTTGTAATGCAATGATTGGAAATTCCGTATTTTTCTTCGAATTCCATAAATTTTACTCTTGGGGTAGGAGGGGTGTAAGGAATTAGTTGTTGCTGTTAGCCCTGAAAAATAGATCTGTCCTGAATATTTCCTCAATAATGTTTCCCTTTGCACTCACGCATTGCTTAATACACCCTCTCCTATTCTTAGGACTCCTAAGACAGGTCCTCCACAGAATCTCTTCCATCACATTCACACATGACTTTTGTGGTCCTCCTCTCACGTATGTATGTCTTCTTCACTCTACTCTACTATCACTCTGCTATATTCGAAGCTTCCCAACTTCTTCCGCGGCTTCCCAATCTTCACATCGCTGCACTATCACATATCTCCACTTCCTCATTCGATTCTCATCCATTTTCTCGACATTGCCAAACAATGGAAGCAGTCTCCGCTCAATAGGGACATCCAGTAATGAACGTGTATGAAAGCAATGCACATAGATTTTATTTTATTCATTTGCTTTTCTCTCCTGCAGTTTCTGGTGGCAGTGATTCTCCGAGAAATGGTCGTCTGAAAAGTTTAGAATTTACCTTATACTACTGTAAGTCATCAAGATTTTATTTATTCCAGAGCAGTGAAATAAAACGTTTTTAATTGGGTTAGATTTTTACGAATGCATTTGCTTTTACAGATACAATAAATATAATTTATTTTTCGATACTAATTTTCCGATTTCTATGGCTCTAGGAATCTTCCAAGTGTCACAATAACATTCCGAATAGTAACTGAATTTAAATTTTAAAGAGGAACATCCAATTGAGCATGTGCATTGCGTACGGTGATGGATAATCCTGCTTATACTTCTTGCTGATGCAATTGGATGTAAGTAATAGACTCGCACTGTCACGAACTACATAAGTACAAAGTTACATAAAAAACGTGGGGGAAAGCCGATGAAATAAAATATTTCGACTAGGAAATACAAGCTTATGTATTAATACCATTCTGGTGGAAACAAAATTGTTTTTGCGTCAAAAGGGATGAATTATTTACCCCTGAAAAGAGAGGTTATGGCTTTTATATTCACTACCTCGAATCTTATGATCAATGGGCATTTTTTAGAAAATGAGGAGAAGGGGCTAATAGGATTACTGACTTTTCCGACAGAGATTCATTGAAGTGATTCGCTGTAGACGTAAAATAAAGATATAAGCGGTAACGTGAAGAGCTAAAGGTGGACTAATCTTTGTAGAACATTCTGTAAATCGAGCGCTTCGCGAATTTTAATAGGTGCCGATGTTGATCTCAAATAAAAAATATTATGACGGTATATGGAGTTTAATTCCAAATTAATGAAGTCATGGAGACTGATGAGAATAATGGACGTCAGGTAATAATTTTACGGCCTATTGAGCTGTCGTGCATGTGCTTTGTCAGGCCGTTCAAAGAGTAATCATTGATGTACTCATTCAATTTCCTGGAGCCGTAATTCCATTGTAGCGGCATTTAGTGTTTGGTTGTATTTTCGTAATCGCCCGCACAAGAATAGACCTTTCCCTCTTGCCCTTGTGCTTTCGTTTCTCCAACTAATCCTCAACTTTCTTCGCCTTTCTCTCCATCCCTTGCCTTTACTTTGGCTCCTTTCACCCCTTCCCGAGAAGTTTGGTTCTCACCTCCTCTCGTCTTTCTCCATTCCCCCTCATCAAACTCATTCCCACTCCCGCCCCCCCCCGTCCACACCCCCCCTGCTTCCCACCCCCGACCTCAAAACCGACGCCCTTGTGGTCCCTCGGTTAAGATCCCCCGCCCCCTCCCTCTGCGCCAACCCGGCCTTCCCCCGCGCACGCAAACACGAGCGGCCGCCCCCGAGATCCCGAGGATTGCGCCGAATTTGCATTCCAAAACGCCTAAGGAGTGTGGTGGCGAGAAAAGGATTAACTCCTAAGTAAGGCCCTAAAGGATAGAGTGAGTGAGTGAGAGGGAGAGACAGAGAGTGGGGACTCCTTGAGATGATGGTGAAGGGGAGGGAGGAGATGAGTCGTAGCGAACAAGGATTCTACGTCCCTCCCCGCCTCCCACTCTCCCTCCTCTCCACGCAGTTACATTTCTCCGTCATCTACGGAGAGCCCTCCCCACGTCCTTTACGCCCTCTCCTTCTTTTCACCTTCTTCGGCCCTTTTCCCTCTCTCCCTTAGCACCTTCCCTGTCCATGCCTTCCTCCCACCACGACACCAAACCGCTTCTTCCAAAACTTCCTCTCGCCCTGCAAGAGCAAGCCTTTTACCCCTTCAGGCACCCTTCTTCCCTTCTCTTTTTCCTAGTCCTGTAAGGACTGCTTCTCATCCTCCTCACCCACTGCTTCCCACCTCTCGCACCACCCCATTCCTCCGCCCTGTGCACCCGATGTTGGGGGAAGGGGATGCCACCACGAAGGCCTTCAATCCACGAGAGAGAGAGGCCAATGACTCGATCCTTCTCTTATCCTCTCCCCCCGCAGGAGGAAAGACACCGTCTTTTGTCTTCTCTGCCCCACCCCTGTCATTCCGCCCATCTCCCCCCACCTCCTGTACCTCTTTCCACCCATTTTCACCTTTTCCTCATCTCGCCTCCTCCTCCCATCACAAAGTCCTTTCGCACGTATACCCTTATCTATTCGCACCTTTGCTCCCCCCCCACTCCTCCCCCTCCCCAAGGGCCGAACACTTTCTCTCCTCCCACTCCTTGTCCCCGGCCACGAGATCCCAACTCGCTGTTCCTCGGTCCACGTCGCTCGGCCGACCCTCGATCCTCTCCTAAGCCGTGCCGTCATTACACGTGCCACACTTGTGTATTGGGACATCTTCTCCTGATAGCTGGTGTTGCCTAAGGAGCTTGCGTTCTCTTTTCTTTCGTGGTAAACCCTCCACCTGGAGAGAGTCCACTGGCTTGTCTAAGGATTGAATAAGAAGTCAGAGGATGAACTAGTAGACTACCAGATTTGATCCTCTAAAAAATACAGCCGATGTTGTGGAAATTCCTCCGAGAGAGGAAAAACTGTATTTGACATTCTAAGAAAGGTTGTCGATCATATTATTTCTCCATCACCCGTTGTGTATCCCCGATACATCTGGGTTGTCATCTTGTGATGAAGTTATTCTGGCAATTAATTAAGTTGTTGGGAACCTGATTACAGGATTAAGAATTTTTGACAAATGGATTGTTCAAATAACCCATAGTTTGTAAATATTAACTTAAATATTGTAAAACTTGTAGCAATGAAGAACGAATTGATTTTTATTTTATGGAATCTGAATGCAATTTCGTTTGTTTTAACATCTTTTTAAGTATTTGGCACTTATTGATACATGATAACATTTACAGGTTGTGTCAACAACCTGGCATTATTTTCTATCTCTCAGTTTATATTTTACCCTGCAACCAGCGGAAGAAACGTGTAGGAGGCGGTATTAGGACACATTTTATTGACGGGGAGGAGAATAAGGATGAGGAGGAGGGAGAGGAAAGAGAGTTAATTTTGTGTTAACAATGTGTTTTAAGGTGCTGTCACGCTAAGTTTTATTAGAACCACTATTTCCCCAACTTGATGGTGCCTGCGTCATCTCATTTCAAACGTTGATATAGTTAATGCAGTGAGTAACTTCGGGTATCAAACTGGCCAGGATAAATGATTGTCGTTTGAAAATATTTAATAAATCTGTGAGCATGTGAGTTTTTTCAGTGGTGACCTTAATAACTGAATAACAAAAAGGAATTAATACTTACATGATTAAGGTTCTATTATATCACTTAAGCACATTTTATTTTTGCTGTAAAGTGTTAGCATTTATACCTCAATTTATAAGAAATGAAAACATTTTACCTCAGTTGGATGGACATGGAAGTAGTTATTACTTATCTTGCCAATCTGCTCTGTGATTTTGATAGATTCCAATGTCTCTATCTTCTTCTTTACTGTCTAAAAAGGTTTTTCTTTCATCAAAAAGTTTTCCCGAAAATTAATGTATTTTTTCTTGATAATATTCTTCATTGTCGATTATACCGATTTCTTCTCAGTAATTTCTTTATATTCAGATATCATTCCGCACGACTGCTCTCAAAAATTATGTTTCAATTGCCTAAATTTCTTCAATTTTAGTGCGTTTATATGTTGCGTTAGAATTGTTACATTTGTTTAAAATTTAAATGTCAAAATTTTCTTTACCCTGAAAAGCTTATGTCATCATTAGCGTTCGGTTTGAGAATCTCAAGTATTCTGGACGTGATACCTTATTATTATGCAATGCTCTGTCTTGTTAATCGTGGGAAATATTAAACAGCTCCAAAGAAGTAATGAATAGGGGAAATGATTGAAAATGAGGGATATTCGATGTCTCCTCTCTTCCGTAATTGCCGCTCATTTAATTTTTGCGACCGTGGAAAGTGATGGAGAAAAATTTTAAATCACCTCGCTCTCGCAGTCGCCGTTTCATCCTGCCATCTATGACAGAAAGCAGAGCCTTCCCGTGCAAATTCCTCAAGTTCCCCAGTCGGCGTCCAATGGATATGGGGGGAGGAGGATTCAGTAAATCCCCTCCGTGTGAAGGCCGCGGCTGCAACGTGACAAAAATACGATCCTTTTGTCCCCTCGTCCCCTTTTGTCGTGCCACGAAGAAAGCGGCGAAATCCGCAAAGCGTTGTGGTCCATTGTGCGGCCTTGAGGCCGCGGTGCTGCCCCCACGCGAGCATTGTTTCCTCGAATCTGGATGGGTCCCACCCATCTCTCTCTCTCGCCCCTCCCTATTTTCACTTTTCCCTTTCATTTCTTCTTTGTGCGCTCGGGAAAATTATTAAGGCAGAATTGCGACACGCTCGTAAACACGCAGACCTGAGCGCCGCGAGTTGTAGGACCTCACCGTCGGTTGTTTCGCAACTACCATCGGAGTGACTTGAGTTCGGCGCATATTTTTCCGCGGAGTGCGAAATTTGAGTATGTTCGTATCATTCCGATCTTTTGGTTGCGGTGATTTATTGAGGTCAGTTTATTCGAGTTTTTCCCGCGTTGATTCATGTTAATGGAAATCAGTTTTGCTAACGTTACAGCTAGCGTCGTCAGGTCCTGAACCGAACGCTAATGATGGGATGAGCTTTTTATGGTTAAGAAAATTTTGACATTATAGTTTTAAACAAATGTAACATTTCTATCGCATCATATAAATGAACTAAAATTGAAAAATATTAGGACACAGAAACATAATTTTTGAGAGCAGTCGGGCTGAATGATTTCTAAACATAGAACAATTACTGACAAGAAATCGGTCTTATTCCGATCTTTTAGTTGATGTCCCTTGGCTACCTCTCAGAGAATGCTCCTTTCAAAGAGATCGTAACTGATAACTATTCTTTTTACTAATTTACTCGAGAAAGAAGACGCGGGGAAATTTTTTCAACAAACTAATTAGTTCTGACAAAAAGCGAAGTATTTCTGTAAACTAGAAAAATATTACTTGCTTCTAATCAATGTCTGGATCGAGAAATAAGCCATAATTTGATTCTTATTGCTCCATTGTTTAATGATGATATGAAAGGCCTATTCATTCATATTTCACTTACTGCGACCTAAATGGCGTTGAGAAAAGTAGTTTACTTTGAAAAAAAACTAATTTATTCAGGTTGTTATACGAGCCATAAATTATCATTCACGACCTCAAGACCTCACGGAATTCACGACCTTTCTGGCTGGCTTGTATGATTTTCATATAGTGTATACTTTACTTAGAAAATGTTTATAAGCAAATATAGCCTTCGCCTAGTGGAAGAAAAATTATAAACATGTCATTATTATCGTAAGCCCAAGTGATAAACTTTTTGTGATTCCTTTGCAACAAAGAGGAGGAAATGATTCCTTGGAGTACCAGGCACGAGGTACTTCGCTATTTACGTTTTCGTCCCTCTTGCTATCCCCCCATTGCCATCAGAGTATAAAATGTTCCTTGATTACTACTTATTCTTAGAACCACTAGAACTGACCCCTCCTACCTCTTACACCCTATACCTCGGACAAATACATACCTTAAATCATTTCTCATCTCTGGTTCTAATTTCTGGAATTCCTTGCCATTATCTGTAAAACATTATTCCTCGCTGTCTGTTTTCAAGCTAAAACTTTTGAATTATTACTATAAGAAGCATATATGCCATTAATTGAAATTTGTATCCTGTTATAGAATTGTATGTTTCCAAAATAATCTGAGAAAGTATGGTTTGTTTGTTACCTCTCTGTGATTGATATTATATTTTCCTTTGTTATATATAATATTTTCCATTGTATTTAGTTTTAATTTTCTGTGACTGTGAAATTTTTTGTTTTTTTTTTATCGCTGTGAGATGTTGGCCAGGTATATATATATATATATATATATATATATATATATATATATATATATATATATTTTTTTTTTTTTTTTTTTTTTTTTCTGTGTTATTTTTTTGTTCGGAGCGGAATTTGATGTGTTTTCTTTTTTTGCTCTTATAGGGAAACCCAGAGCATAATAAACTTATTCTATTCTATTCTATCCGTGGAGTCTTTAGGGTGAGTGTGCCAAAATTTTCCCTCCTCCCATTCTGTAAAAACTACTCTGCCAGAAAAACTCGCCAACGCCGTTCGCGACTATCCCTCGCGCGCACTGTGGTCTCGCGTTTCGCTGTCTCGCGTTCTCTGTCCGCGATGGGACAATCAACTCACTTTTATACTGAAAGCGACAGTGGCCCACTCTATTTTGATCGACTCAACGCTAGCGCCATTTCCTCCACCAATCAACAAGGACAAGGATTTCCCCTACTACCCCCAGCTCCTGCGTCGATCAGCTGACTCCCCTCAATCGCCTGCCGCGCCGGCTCAACGCTGCGCCCGGCCTCTTTTGAAACTGACCTCGGACGCGAAAGGACCTGCTGTGCTGCAGTTGTGACTTGTGTTCGTCTTCTATAGACCAAGTTAACGGCATTTAGCCTACGAGCTTGTTTTCAATTGTAATACTTGTTTGTTATATAAATGTTCTTACTTGAAGTTAATTAAACTGGCTAAGGTTGTTGTTATTTTTCTCTCATTTCCACCCACCAATTGCAGTCAATTCACTCGCGACGTCAAGTTTTAGTAACTTGCTGTGCAAAATGGAAGGAGGGGAAATTTTGGTACATGAGATGTAGCGAATCCGTTGAAGTTGGTCACTCCTAATAAGTCGGTCAACTGGCTGGAATTGACCCACTTGGCGCGGCGATGTGGATAGTTCAAGTGTTACCCGCAAGAGGAAGTTTGATGGGTCGACTCTTTTTCAAGCATGAAATGTAAATACTTTTGCATTTGGCCGTGCGTGTGCGTGCGTGAGTTTTTCCAAATTGAGGTCGCGGATCTCCATCTTTCTTCCTCTGCCTCTCCCACAGGCATTGTCGAAATCCTTCCAATCGAACGATCAAAGATTTATCCCCCTCATAGTCCCCTCCCCAGCCTCCCTCTCGCGCTGTATCCCTCCGCTCTACCTCTGCCCCCGGCGAAGGGCAATCCATTCAAACCCTTCGCCCCCACAAACCCTTGCTTCGCACGCCCACGAAAATACCCTCAATTCCCCTCCCTCGTCTGATTCCCTCTCGTCGGCACATACCTGTCCACCTGCGCTAATGCCTCGATTTCTCTACACGCCGTTGCACGAGTGTGTACACGTAGGGTGGTCAGAAAGCAGGCAGTGTTTTCAAAATTGTTCACGCCGCCGCCCTATTCCATGACAAATGACTATAAAACTACTTCTACAAAATATCAGTTCAATACGACCAGTAGAAGCTGTGCCCCACGCATTTTATGTTTTGGCATTAATACCCTTCAAATCCCATAGGGTAGACAGATTTCAAGCTATCCGGGACTAGACACGAAGTTCCACTTTTACGGAGTCACCCGCAATACACAATGGTGCGAAATTTCACAGGTAAAATCATCCGCCTTGACCGGGATGTGACCGGGAACCTGTGAAAAGGAGGAACTCGACCTTGTAAATGCCAAAAAACAAAAAAGTATGTATCCATAATGGACAATGTTTTTTTTTTCAGTCAAGTGAGCATAACAAACTATCTTTGTAAATATACCACCGATTCCCAACCGATAACGCGTGCCTACGAGGAAGAGGAAAAAAAATTTCTCATCTGTTGTCTATTTTTGGACCCCCCTAGTGTATAGTCACTGGCGAGAGGCCTCTGGAGCGCGTGTTTCTGCATAGCGTCTTTTTCCGAACTCAGCCAACACCACCCACATGCCCAGGGGCTAGTAGGAAATAGGCTAAATATACAAGTGATAGAGTGTTACCAGAGGGTTGAATGGTAGTAGTAAATTCTACATCTACATCTACATAATACCCCGCTAGCCGCCGCATGGGCGTGTGGTAAGGAGTATTAGGACACCAGCCGTGTAAAGGTGTAATTTTTTTGGAGATGAAATGGTGACTGTATTATAGGAGTGCCTTCAGTGGAGCTCAATTTTAATGTGGTCGCTTATTGTGCGTGGGAAGAACGAGGTCTTGTATCTATATGTTCGGCAGTGTATCTCTCTTATCTTAAATGTGGGTGGGCTGCAGAAATTTTATACATCGCACAACACAGTTCAGCGCTCATTTATCGAAGTGATATTTCTAAGAGAATACTAACGAAACGTAATGCTTCAAATATAGCATGTATTTGTGGAGAGGACTGTCATTATCGTCTTGCCTTTATCCTCAAATCAGTCCCATTCACTCTTACTATCCCTCGTCACCCCACTGCTGCTTACATGTGCGAGGCAAACACCGAAAAATATCCACCAATCATCCGTCCTCCATCAGACGCTCCGGTTTTCTCTTTGAAAGGAAGAAGCCGCTTTTAACGGCGTTCGTATTCATTTTATTTAGCAGCCGATTTCAGTATTAAATAGGGAGCATCATTTGATAATATGACGAAGGAGTTCTTTGGATTCCAACGTCGTATTATTCTTGGAGACGGACTATAAAACAGCTAGAACTTTCCTTTGTACTAGTTTCTCACTTCGAGCTTAACAGTGCGAGGTGGGAAAATAAAATTAGCGTCGCGATGAGGAAAATATCTGAACTCGGAACGCATGAGACAATCTCTAAATATTAAAGTCGTTACTCGCTTTATCGAAGTTAACATGCATTACTTTAGATACCTCCGCCACTAGTTGACATTCAGTTGTCGTCGAAAGTAGATTCTATCGAAGACTTATCTATAATGAATGTACTTGCTCGTTAAATTCTTCAGTGTTTTTGAACTCAGTTGAAGTTAAAATGATACTCGTTATTCAAAAAATCATGAGGCATTCCATCGCTTAATGTATTTGCGTTGAGACTCGTTTATGTTTTGATTTAGTTAATGATTCTTTCATCTGATCACCGAAAGTTGGTGCTAGATCATAGAAATTAGTGCTGTGGTCTTCACACTTCTATGCTTTATATACGTGTCACGCGCAGATTAACTTATTATAGGTTTTACAAATACGCATCTCAAGGCGTTCCTAATTTAGTTCTTAATTTCAAGAGTTCTTAATTTTCTTAGATGAACTTCGTGCTTCGTGGTCTCTACTTCGATATGTATCCATATAGAAAGAAACGCTGAGGTTACATGGTGATGCAAGAAACATGGTACTGATTTGGTGCAATATTACGTGCACTGATGTTCGATATGAGACATAACCTCATTGGCTCCTTCCCCATAAGGTTACCCACCTCCCGTACTCTCCGTTTGTCTGTCTTTCCTTCTACTTCTGTGTTTCTTCGACCCCTGCTCCCTCGCACGATCCCACGCCATATCCTGCTGTTTCCTGACGCGGGACGAGAACCGAAAAATATCCCTCTCATCCCCCGCCAAACATTGTCTGCCTTTCCCTTCGCTCCTTCCGAGTCTTTTCCCCACAAAAGCGCAGAAACACACCGCCCCTTCACCACCTGCTCCAACATCCCCCATATAACGCTGTCACCCTCTCGTCCCCGTCCTCCACTCTTTCCCCCCTCTCCCTTTCTCTACCACTCCCCCCTCCCCCTCATGTCTCTCTCTCTCTCCATCGCCCTTCAGATCCCAGAGGCAATTTCTTTGTGCGGGAGGGATGCCGAGTATTCTGGGGGTGCGCGGGGGTGTGGATCAGGAGGGTGGTGAGGGAGAGAGATAGAGGGAGGGGGTGGGATGCTGAGGGGAGAAAATCCACCCCTTCGCGCCAGACACCTCTCCATCTCTGTCAAGACTGCCAACCGTGAAATAGTTAATCAGATATTTTCAGAAACTACTAAACTACTATAATGTGTCTACCATTGTTCCTGATTTTTGAAAATTACACCAGGAATGTCAGAAATAACGAATGTTTTGTTTTAACTCGTCGCAAGAGTAACTGGTCCGACGAATTTGGTCATGATTGTTGAAATGAGCGTTAAAGGCATCCAATTGGAACTTTATCTTTGCGATGCAGACGCAAGATTTTGAAATATGACTCCAAACTATTGTTTCCTATTCAAACATCCCTTTAAGCTTCATTCAGATTTATTTTGCTAATCGAATAGACACCTCCTGCCCGAGCGTATTCAACGTCGTATCAAGATACCTTATAAATTTAATCATCAAAGGTTGTCAATAGATAAAAGGAGGTGTACTGCAGGCAACTCTTTTTCACAATCCTTTTTGTCGCGTCTTCACTCGTCCAATCCTTCGTGACTTCAGGCATTCCCCGCCCCTCTTTATGCACTGAAATCACCTCCTTTTCCTACTTATACCTCACGAGAAGTTTATTTCCTCTCCACACCCAACATTTCAGGCAACCCCTCTTCATCATCATCCATCACCCTTCTCCTTAGCGCATGCATTTAAAGCGCCTCCAATCTATTCTAATTGCGTTTCCTCCGAGTCATAAAAATAGGAAATTGTTTACTGCACTTGAATTTCTCTGGGATACTCATTTCAATTACTTGCAGGCACTGACGACTATGCATCCGTTAGATTCATATTTCAGAGAACATCAAAAAGATAATACACAGAAACACAGAAAACAGCGAACCGACATTCATCAAGCTCAATGCGACATAAATTAACAATAGTAAATTTCCGTAGCGTAGAGTACAAATGTTCCGAAGTTGGGCATACATCTGAAAACGCAGATATAATAATTGGAAAAGAAAGCTGGCTTAAAGAGGATATTAGCGATAGCGAAGTTTTTGCGACAGTATATAAAATCAATAGACGTGATAGACGAGATAGGACTGGCGGCGGAGTATTTTTAGCAGTAAATCTCATTTGAATAGTAATGAACACAAATTAGACGTCACTGAAATATAGAGCGTTTGGTGTACAAAAGCAACCAAACAATAGAAATATATACATATTTTCATTTTACAGACCACCAAATTTCAAAATATACGTTTTGTAGAAATGAAAAACTCAGTTATAATAAATACCCCGAGAGATAACAAAAGCGTGATAATTTTCGGTGGAGATTTCAACCTCCCGGCTATAAACTGGAAAACCAATAGCGTTGAAACAAGCTCAAGGACGCGTGATATAAGTGAGGCCTTAATACATTTTTACACCACTCTCTTACTCAAGTAGTAAAGGAATCTACCAGAGGTAATAAAACATAAGATCTTTTAGCTGTTAGTCACCCTACAATGATTAAACATGTCGATATCTTCGAAGGTATGAGTGATCATAATGTAATTTTTAAGACTTTGGAAACAATAGTAGATTTCACTGTAAAATCTAAACGTAAAGTCTACTAATTTGAAAAATGCGATTACATAAAATTTGGAGAGATGTTAGAAGCTTCATTCACGAAATTCGTAGCCACAATGAAGGACGAGAGCACCGAAGTATCACGGAGATATTTTTTGGAAATAATACGTAGAGGAATCGATAAATATATTCCATATCAATTCAAACGGGAGAGTAAAGAACCTCGTTGGTATAACCTCAAAGTAAGGCTAGAGCGCAGGAGACAAAGGTAATTACACAACCTATATAAAAAATTCTATTACGTCAGGTAACAAAACAACGGAGCTTGCGGCGAGGGAAATATACGTTGCTCAACGCTCAAAAACGAAGAAACTCATGCGGACTAGTTTACGAAACTTCAAGAAAAAAATCTTGCGTGAATTACTAAATGAAAACCCCAAGTCATTCTGGTCTTACGCGAGAGAGCTCCAGGGCGAATCTTCGACAATATGAGTCTTTATCGGACACAAACGGTAAAATGGTCACCAACAGCATCAATAAAGCCAACTTATTAAACCGCTACTTCGAAAGTGTATTCACTAAGGATGACACTATACACATTTTAGACATTTCTGACTTTAACGAGCCGATAGAGGGCTTCCATCTTAATCCCTCTAACAGGATGAAGCTTCTAATCCCTCTATCAGGGATTGAGGTGGGAGCCCCAAGAGACTCAGAGGCTGCACGCTAGCCTTAGGCTGCATGAGATATTCAGAACGTGTGTTTCAGAGCGACACAGAGAATATTATAATGACATCTCACTACATTTCTAGGTCTGAGATGCAATAAAATAATAGAGATACTCTGCCGAACAGATAGGTAAAAAGTATCCGTCTCTACGCACACAATAAGCGTCTACAATTAAAACTGAGCTCCTCTAAATATACTCCCACAATATATGTCACCATTTCACCTCCCAAAAACTTACATCCGGCTTACATAAAACTTTACCCGGCTGGTGATCTACCACCCCCTGCCACACGCCCTAACGGCGGATAGTACGTAGATGTAGATATTGTGCAGTTACGTTTTCGTACTATGTAGTTGGAAATCATACAGCATATTCAACGAATCAAATGGTTCAACAGTATCTCCAATTTAAAAAAAGGGCGTTTTGTGGAAAAACTTTGCCATTTTTATTTTTTAATGAAACTCAGAAGTACCGTCTGAATTTTCCACAGAAATCTGAGTTCGAATCAACAACAAAATCTTTCATTCCCATACCAATCCTCTCCTTTAAGCATTGAAATCCAAGATATTATGTTATTTGGAGAGCAATTTAAGAGCAGTATTTCGTTCGTAATTTTCCGGTCAGGGCTTATTTTGTGGAACAAAAGTATATTGATATCTAAGCTAATTTATTTTGTAATCCTCTTCCTACCCCGAGAATAATCCTGTCTTCAGACACCTACCCTTGTCGCGCACATGACTTCGGTTGTCGTTCTCCTTCCAGTCCTGTCTACCGGTTATTTTCCATGGTACATGCTTCCATATTCCATGCTCTACTCGACGTTGCCCCCGGCGGCCGTGCTAAGAGGCCCGCCCACACCTGGGCAACCGTTGCCGGTGGCGCTCGCCTCCAACGCTGCAAACACGCCTCGCTAGCTTGCCAGTCTTTTCCATCCGTCCCTCGGCCGCCCCTCCCCCCTCATCTCTCAAACATCCCACTCGCCCCCCTTCGGCACCCTACTTGCCCCCCTCAGCGACCCACCTCGCCCCTTAGCGCCCCTTGCTCCACAGACTAATCCTCGCGCCGTATTCGGTTGTCGGGTGCACGACGCCGCCGGCGAGGTATTAAAGCCGTGGCTATATCACGCCGAGATATCTGAACGGCGTACTTGTAACACTGTATGTACCAACTGAGTAACCTACACGTGTATGGTACGCTGCAAGCCACCTTCGAGGTGCACGCTGAGAGTCATTCCAATTCTTGCATTCGCTTTCAGCATCATTTGGTCGCTAGTTTAAGGTGAAAGATGAAAATGCTATGCAGAAATATCATTATAAGTAAAAATACAAATGTAAAAATTTTACTTTCCCCATCTCTTGCATTTTGAGATGCAATAAGAACACTTTGTATAATCCACAACAAAACTATCCCTTGAGAATGACACGAAAGTGTTGGAACCGGTCGAGCATATACCATTAAAGTTTTTTGTGGATTATACAAAGTGTTCTTATTTCATCTCAATATGATGTCAAAATTCTACAAAGTAAGCTCGCAAACCATTGAAGATATCTCTTGCATTGCCGTAACAAAGTTATAATTGTTTATTAATCTAATTTAACTTTAATCCTTTTGCATATTTTTTTTATTTTAAAACATTGGCTGTAAATCGATGAAGGAATCAACTAATCTATGTATAGTATATTTTTAAATTCAATTCATACTGTGCGTATCAATTTTAGCAATAAATCATCTGAAATACACCTATTCTTTCCTTGAATGCATTTTTATCCAAATTTCCCTTCCAGATATATGGTGCTATCAGATAGTGTTCTTACTAACCTCTGGACAATGGAAGTCGACGTATTGCCCTGCTTTGGTCTGGTTCATTTCACTATGTATAACATTATTTTGTAACATTGTCTACTTTTTTGCTGTCCTATCTGTTCGTTCCCGTCGCTGACATGGATATAAATCCTTTTTTTACTCGGGTCACGAACTTTCACAATTTGAAACCATGTTTTTCTCAATCTAGTGGGCAATAACCATTGAATTACAGTTGGGGGGGTATTTTGCCACCTCGCGTTCTTGTATTCGTGCATGTGTTTTTGCAATTCGCCGCTCTTCATGAATCAATTTGAAACGCACGTTTATACATATACAATATATCAGATTGTGAGATTACGAGCCCGGTGTAAAACGGGCTTAAAAATTGTAGATAATAAGAACTCTCCCCATGGGAAACCAAGGGAACGGATGAAAGGATCCGCGCTTGCGCACAATGCCTTTAAAAATCCGGTGGTTCAGAATGAATTTTGTAATTTGATATTATTTAACACAGAGCCTAAATCCGTAATTTGAGCGGGTTAAGAAGGTCTTAGGATCTCTCTGGGAATGTAGGCTGTTTTCTTGATTTCAATATCCTATCCTGTTTTTAATATTCGCAAATCATCGCAAAGCTTAATGCTTGAATTTTGCTCAGGGGATGGAAAAAGAGGTGAGAGATGCTCTTTCAAAGTGAAATGTAAATAGTTTCTCTTGATAGGAATTATTACTCTATTTTTTCCAATCCACTTGGAATTAAAGTCTAGATCTTAAGAAGGGAGAAAAATTCGCACAAGTAGCCATCTGAACAAATGCCAACTGATTTGTATTAGGACCGATTAAGGCTAGAGTGTAGGTGAAAACAGATCTCTGAGAATGCTCCGCTTTAATGCCGCTCATGGATATTCTTAATTGGGGCCTACTAGTTCCTAACCATACTTTCCTTGCTCAAAGGAAATCACTGATGGCCTTCGATGGTCATGGCCGTAAGGTCATGGACCTCTATAAGTGAAGTATAGAACTCTCTGGCAAGGAAGAGAATACCTTTAAGTAAATTTTTGCAGTTCAAGGGTTGAATAGTGTGCTCAACCTTTACGCAGCAGTTTTTTTATCATATATTTAAGTTCCAACGTATTTGCATGCCGATCCCGTCTTACATTTCCACGATAGCTTATATTTCAAGATATCCATGGGAAAATTTATTCTAAATCAGTCACTATCTTCGTAAAAATCTTATTCATCCTACACTAATGCCGTTGTGGGTCTATGTGGCAGAATAGTTTGGCATTGTTTTAATATAATCACAACCTGTTTTTGCGTTCATAAATGAGCCCTTTAGCAAATTCGACATTATTACACGTGAAACGATATTTTCGGAACTGATAGGCTCCTTCTCCCGCATTTCGATACCCCTCCTACAACCTCAGCATAATCGCAGTCTCTCTCCGCAGCCAAGCGCACCAAACCCTTTTGGCGCGCCCTTCACCCTTGGGCGCACCATCGGGCGCCCGTCTCCCCGCCTCCATTCTCAACCGACCCCTCCCAAACAGCCACGGTCTCAATCGAAACCCTACTCAACCCCTCTCCCTCTTCCCTCGCGCACTCCTTATATCCTGATTACTACCGTACCGGTTTTCTTTCGTCCATGGGCGAGTAGGTAGTTTCTCCTGAAATATTTGGCTAATAAATTGCATCCATACTTAGAGAATACAATTTCGTACTTTTCCACAGAATTTTATTTTGTGTTGTACAACGCCCGACCGTGTTTCACCGACTTGCGGCATCATCAGGTACGATCAGGTATAACATCAGGTACCTGATGATGCCGTATGTCGATGAAACATGGTCGGGCGTTGTACCATACAAAGTATAATTCTGTGGAAAAGTGCGAAATTGCATTCTCAAAGTATGGATACTATTAACTTCCACGAAGTGAAGCCTGAAACTGTAGAGTGTACTAATTAATTGCGTTATTCCATTCCCATAACTTGATCTAATAGTTCATTAATAATTACTTAGTCAACTTTGACAATGATTAGCAGCACCTGAAATGTTTACCTTCATCACTGAAGTTAAATGATGGATTTTGCATACTATTCTCCTCTTCTCTCCCGCAATATCAATGCTTCATTTTCTGTAAAAATGTAGAAGAGGGCCGCGTAAGAAATGTTACCGTCTTTATTTTTCGTTACGAGTAGAGGCACAGGCCACATAGAGCTTAGTGGCGTATAAACATAATTAAAAATGGTTGGTTTTAAGAAATGGTTGGCGTAATCCGAGGGTCTCTCCGCAGCCAAGCGCACCAAACCCTTTTGGTGCACCCTTCACCCTTAGGAGCACCCTCAGGCGCACCCCACCCGCCATCTTCCGCCTCCACTCTCAACCGGCCTCTCCCACACTACCCCGGTCTCAACCCAGCCCCTACTCAACGTCCCCCTTACTCAACACGCCCATAACTTACTATGATAGTCCTTTTAAAAAAACTCAGGCAACTTTAGGCTTCGATATGCTGCACCTGAAATGTTAACTTTCATCACTAGATCTTCAGGTTATAAAATCTTCAGATAGAGTCAAATATCTTGGGATTACCTTCAAATCTGATATGTTGTGGGGATTACACATACAAAACATATGTGGCGCAGCATTAAAGAAACTAGGTTTTTTTTAAACGTAGCATAGGAAGGTCCCCAGATGAAAAAGTGAAAGAGAGATGCTACTTCGCTCTGGTTAGGCCACACCTCCAATACGCCGCGAGCATTTGGGATCCTGGTCATAATGATTTAACGAAAAAAATTAATAAAATACAAAGCAGCGCGCTTCGTTTAAAACTGCTGCTGCACCTACATATAGTGTCTCACAACGTTTAGAGGGATTAAGGTGGGAGCCCGTAGAGACTCGGAGGCTACACGCTAGGCTTAGGTTGCTTGTTCAGAACTGATATTTTTCAGAGCGACATAGAGAATATTATCATGACTCTTCACTACATCTCTGGGTCTAACAGATTCGATAAAATAAGAGAGATACATTGCTGAATATATAGGTACAAAAAACTCGTTCTTTCTTTTGCGCACGATAAGCGACCACAATAAAAATTGAGCTCCACTAAACACACTCCTATAACACATGTCACCATTTCATCTCCGAAAAACCTACACCTTTACGCGGCTGTGACCTAACACCCCCTGCCACACGCCTGTGCGCGGCTCTCGGGATTTTGTGTAGATGTAGATGTAGACTAGAGTAAATTTTGAATACTTATCCGCATTGTTCTCTCCCGCAATTACACTGCTTCAATTTCTATGGAAATGAAGAAGTATGTCGCGTAAGAAATGTTGCCTCCTTCATTTTTCGTAACGAGCGGGAGTACAATTTGCTACACAGAACTTAGGCACAGAAAAAATCATTAAAAATGATTGGTTTTGAGAAATGGATATTGGGTATTTAGATACATACATGAATATTTAATTTTTCCAGTTGCCCAGTTTTGTCGAAAAGAAGGAAAGCAGAAGTGCACCATGTCTCACATCTATTAACTTTGATACATACATGAATATTTATTTTTTCCAGTTGCCTAGTTTTTTGAAAAAAATGAAAGCAGAAGTCCACCATGTCTCACATCCATTAACTTTGTGCAATATTTCTGGTCCATCCTAAAGATTCATGCTACCAAAAATAGCTGCATGAGCATTATATTTACCATGCAGTGCCATCACTTTCACTAAATTGGTGTCGCCTTAGTCTTTTCTCACCCTTAAGTTTGGAAATTTCTCCTGAGTATTCTTTACTCTCAATCAATTTACATTCTTTTGAACTTCTATTCTTTATAAACATTTGCAAGAGCCTCGAACAAAATGTTGATATTTTCTCAGCAATATTTCCTTTAATCTATTCATTTATAATACATATTTTAATAACCAATTACAATATATTTTCGAGTTGGTCTCATAATCATTTTTCTAACAAAGTCATCCTTTGATTTTGACTGAATTGAAGGCAACTTCATCCCCTTTCTGTTCGGTTTATTTTCTTTGCTGTGTATTCATTTCACATGACTAGTCTTTTCAGTTGCTCTTCAACTCTATGCATTATATTTGCTACTCTGTATCCCTAATCGTTTTATTCTAATGGCAGATATAAATGGAAATATATTCCTGTGACGTGATCCTTTTTCGTTATATATAAAAATATACTTTGCGCTTCTCTTATTTTCTGTCTCCCTTTGCATCCTCCCATTTTTTCCTCCAAGGTACGAGGGCCTCTCCTCTTTCCATTCTGCTTCTTTTTAGCCTCTTCGACTTAAATTTCGCCCATCCCTCTCCCCCCTGAGTCTCGCTAAGCCCACACTAAGATCCCCCCCACCCTGCGCCCTATCTCACATTGAACCCCTTCTCTGTGCCCTGCACGCCGTCTCTCCCACCCACCCCCAACTGCACCTTCCATCTCTCCTCTCCTCTTCAGGGCCCAACCCCCATGCATTTATTATATTTTTCCATTTGTCCTCCCCTCCTCCTCCCTCCTCTTCTTCCCACCCCTCCGCTCCCACCCCCGTCCCCGCCCCACACACGCCTTCCCCTCTCTTCACCTACACCTCCAGCCTCCCTCTCCACTTCCTCCTCAATCCTCCCATCAAATATTATAGTCACCTATTAACCTATGGCATAACCTAAAAGAACACTATCATCATCATGACATATCAAGTCCAAATATTTTTCAGATCAAATCGGAACATTTTTGTCCCGAGAAAAGAGGAAAATGAGCAAAAATATTTTATGATGCAATTATTTATCAATATCGGCATCTTTTATACCATTAGATTACTGCTGCTATCTTATTTCACCGATTATAATGTACGCACGCGTGAGGAGCAAAATGATTGACGGTTTTATCGAGTATATCGATAGGTAATATTATTTGTGATTATCATCCAAAAATATCGAACAAACATCGGATTGAACAAAAATGAAAGTGATTTCATAGGTATTGGAATAACCCTGAGCTCGCTAAGCCCACGCTAAGATCCCCACCCCGCGCCCTAACTCACATTGCACCCCTTCTCTGTACCCTGCAAGCCGTCTCTCGCACCCAACTTCCCCTCCCATTTCCTCTCTCCTCTTCAGGGCTCCCAACCCCCACGCATTTATTATATTTTTCCATTTACCCTCTCCTCCTCCCTCCTCTTTTTCCCACCCCTCGGCTTCCACCCCCGTCCCCGCCCCACACAGCCTTCCCCTCTCCCCACCTACACCTACCTCCAGCCACCCTACCTATATTTTTTTATTATTATAATATTATATTTATTTATTGATTGTATTTTTACCTATCTCCGTGTTCAACTGTTAAACATGTAAAATTATTGTTTTCAATGAGAGTAGCTGTTTTTATTTTTTTATACATTGTATATTATTAAGCTCTATTTATTTTTTTATTATAATTAAATAATATGTTTATTTTTCATTACCTCGCTTCTATAATATTGTATAATTTTTGTATTCTTGCTCTAAGGGACCTGTCCCAGGGTAAAGTAAAAGAGTATTCTATTCTATTCTATTCTACCCACTTCCTCCCCCTTGAAAAACTCAGCCCACTCCGTTTCTCCACATTCCTTCTCCCGTCCGTACCTTGTCCCAAAAAAAAAAAATACAAACTCCCTCTAACCCACTTCCACCTCTGTCAGCATTCTCCGTGTTTCATTCTCGTAGCCTTCTCGAATTGAATATAAATCACTTTTTTTATTTTGACCCAATGGTGAACGTATCCATGCACACTTCTTAAAACAAATTCATATACTCTAGAAAGTCTAGCACTCTACAAAACCGGGAAGACCGGGAAATCTCAGGAAATTTTATTTTCACTGGAAATATCAGGGAAATCTCAGGGAAATATCGAGTTGACTCTGGAATTTTCTGCGGTGTCAATATATAAAACAGCAACGGAAGCAATGTGCAATTTTCGGAAAGTTGAAAAGTCAAATTTCCCTTGCGTTGTCGCATTTTGCATTCCTGTAATCACCAAAAGTAGGTACAATGTTTTCTATATAGGTATATTGTGTTCTTATTTGTCATAGTCTAAATCAGTGGCGTAAAGAACGTGCCTTTAACGGCAAGTTGCGAAGTCAAATTTCCCTTGCGTTGTCGCATTTAGCAAAATAAGAAATAAAGTCAATTCCTTCAGTTTTTTAAGTTGTTGATCATTTTATATCAATGCTGTTCATAGCAAAGTCTGGCTATAATATAACCTTGTTCCTGAGCACCAGTATGACAATGTTTAAATCTAAGAAAGGGTGGTGATGTGATTTTTTCTCAAACTATTTTAAAGTTTTGTGTTTATTTTCCTCAAAATATGCACGGTTAAAAGTAATCCTTACGTTTAATCACCCAAAAAACATACCGAATATTCTCTCATAAGTAATGAGAAAAAAATCAATATTTCCTCTGGAAAAATAAAAATCATGTCTGGAAAACCTGGAAATCTAAGGGAATTTTCAAATGCCCAGCTGCTGGACACCCTGATATGCTCTCCTCTAAATTGATTTCTACCTTTAAAATTTCGACATGACAGATTTGAATGATTGGAGTGATATTTGATAATTTTTTAGAAAAATATATATTTCTGACATGCAACCCAGATAGCAGAGAGAAGAGGTCGTGATGTATTCATGTAGCTTAAGATGCAAAATGCGTTCTCCATACTGCTCTGCTAAGTGCTCTTTCAGAGAGGAGTGCGCAGGAATGTCGCCGTGGGCAAACAGTTGGTCCGAGGGGTTTAGCCTCCGCTGCTTTCTTGCAAATACTCGTCCTTCCTTCTTGTCTCTCGCTTGATTTCAACGCGGGCTTGTATGCTCAGCCCAAGAGGTAACTTATCCTGGAGGTAATCGGAACGCCAACGCTATCTTTACTTGTCCCACGCATAAGTTATCATAAATTCATTAATAAATTATTACTCATTTTTTTCATGCTATCCCCGCTAAGTCCATAGGGCTTGTCAGCAGATGTCTACCATTTAAAAACTTGGTTCATTTGGAAATTCTACTTATTTTTATTTTCCCGTTAAATCATTTTTGCTCTTCAATTAGCCAATTTTTAATTTTTACCTTGGCCTCTCTGATTTTTGTTAGTTTACTTATATTATGTGGTATAACATTGAATTCTTTTGGCACAACAACCTTAAATGTACTACTACCATACTTTTTATAATGCAGTGGTACTATATACATAATTTCTTTTTCGTGTAAAAAATTTCAATCTTTTTCGATGCACGTGTTTTTTATAGTAATTACAAAAATAGTTATCTAATAATATGATATCCCTGTATAATTTATCCAACCTTAGAATGCCTCACTGTTTATACATATCTTCCAATTTTTTGTCTTTTTTCCAATTTTATAATACATACTTTTAATAAACTTATTTCGTTTTTTTATAAGTAGGAAATGATATAAGCTATTTATATTCCCCCAAATAGTGAGACTATAACGCATTAGATTTTCAACTAAACC
The DNA here is from genome assembly GCA_963169105.1 of Ceriagrion tenellum. NCBI lineage: Eukaryota > Metazoa > Arthropoda > Insecta > Odonata > Coenagrionidae > Ceriagrion > Ceriagrion tenellum. The sequence continues at coordinate 17,718,719 of OY720635.1, forward strand.
ATGGCAAAATAATTTTAAGACAGTAAAAGAAGTTGACTGATTTATGTAAAAAAATTGGCATAAAATTCTTCTAAGTCTTGTATTAAGAGCAATGAAGTGGTCGATCGATTGGCATTCCATTAGTTTTGCCTTTTATCAACCTATTCAGCTGATTTTTTAGAGGAAAAGCCTGCCCGTCAAGACGTGAATTAAGTTATCATAATTAAGAAAAAGCAAATTTAAACAATTTTTGTGAAAGTTTTCCGTAAAACTCAATGACGTAAAATTCAGCCATCCTCCATTATAAAACAAATGATAGATCAAATTAATGCTAATTCACCTGTAAATATTTATGGAGTTAAAAAGAATTCAAGAAAGCTAAAGTTAGTAAAAACGATTGCTTTTTAGCACATCACTTATTATAATCACTAGTTTTGGCCTAATTAACCTATGACACACGCTATATAGAACACTACCATCATTGAAGTATCAAGTCCAAATATTTTTCATATCAAATCGGAACGTCTTAGTCCCGAGAAAAGAGGAAAAAGAGCGACAATATTTTTAGATGCTATTATTACTCATTATCGTCATCTTTTATACCATTAGATTCCCACTGCTAACTTATTTCTCCGATTGTAATTTACACACGTGTGAGAAGCAAAATGATTTACGGCCTTATCAACTATATTGATTGGTAATATTATTTGTGATTACCATCCAAAAATATCGAGCAAACATCGGTTTGAACAAAAATGAAAGTGATTTCATAGGTATTGGAATAACATTGAGCTGTTTAAGAACGGAAATCTAATAGTGCACCTACTCTATAGTATGAAAGTATGACAAGGGTTTAGGCAAGTAGCGATATGTCCACAGTATCATCTTCTACTCTGTTACTTTCTTTGCTGGTTTACTCTATAAAAAGCGCATGTCTTAGAAAATCTACGTTCAATGATTTTAAATTGATAGATATTCTTCTACTATTGTCTACTTATTCACTCTTCCATTACATTCTGCGTGATAACTAACCAAAAAAATTCTGCAGCGTTTTTCTTCTGCTGATAATATTTTTGACCAGCCAGTTTACTCAACGCGTCCGCAAACAGTGAATTGTTTACATAAGTGTGCTGCTCTGTTGATAAAAATACGCATTCTTGCAAAATCGATGATAATTCTAACGATGTAGTCAATGTTTGAAGTTACTTAAGGTCAGTCCGTAAAGAGGATAACAAATTCGAAAATTCATTATCGAAAATAATTGTAAATTTGACTGCACGCGTTGATTCTTTTAATCAAAGAGTGACGTAATGAAACTCCCCAGCGTTTGCGACCCACTCGCTAGCTCACATTGGATGCATGGACGGGATGACCCGAAACAATGACCGCTCGGTCTTCCGCCCCCGCTGCACCACACCCGCTCCCGACTGCTCCGAGGGTCCGGAAGGCAAACGGACAGAGGAGATGAGAATCGAATGGCGAGGGAGAGAGAGAGTCAATAGGAGGACGAGGCGACGCAGCCTTTAGCGCGCCCGGCTTCTGTTTATTTAATAGATCGACTTCAAAAACCGATCTTCCCCGGGGCGAGTGGACGGGGGACGAGCGGGGTGGAGGGCGTTAGTGCGCGAGTATCATCATCGGGCGGTGAAATTGGAAGTAGAGGTGTGGGCGATAGGAGTCGATTCCTCGGCCGAGGGAGATCTGCGTGCGGAGAGAGAAGGACAGGCCATCCAGCCAGCCACAGTAGAACGGGATGCGTGGTTGATTTCAAGGATGGCAAAGCTCAAAGCAGTTAAGGTAGTTCGAGCGAAAAATCATTTTACTTAGAACTAAATGAATTTGGTCTCATTTTAAAGAAAAATATCTCACCTATCCAATGACGCAAAAATTCTACCCTTTACCACATTACTTTTGGAGATATTTGCCAAGAAATACCAGCCCTTTTACATGGGAAATGGTACGTGTATGCACTCCAGAGATACATTATTTACAAAATGAGGTATTTATAACACTTATATGTCGTCAAAGAACTTACAGCGTGAATTTTGTATGTTTTCTCAACTATTGTTGAAAATTAATCATATTGTCATTGTCACATTAGGTTCTTGGGTATCACAAAAAACCTTCCGTTGTGAAGGAGTTTCAAACGCACCGCGCGGAAAAAATTAGTCCAGCTAAAAACTTATTTAGATATTTTCATTTAATTACTTACAATTCTTATCATATAAAACTATATTATTGCGCCATTTATAATGCAATATTTAATTGATGTGTCCTACATCTGGTGAAATTAAAACTAATAATTCGAATATGGCCTCTACTATGACTAGGGAGCTATCTCGCTCGGACTACCTTAAACGGAGGTCATATTCTGAATCTAAGAAGGAAAAATATTTTTTTTGGATTGGGACACAAACTCACATCTCCTGGCAGTATACACAGGACTTCAGAGGAAGAGGGAGCGTATGGACCTTAATTGCTTTAAGTATTCGGCGCTATGCCGTGGAAACTAGGTTAGGGTCAAAAACCAGTTTAGAGACAGGCTAGAGGCTAGGTTAGAGACCTGTAAAACTATTACTATTCTATGAATTTTACACATTCGTGTCGTGCACATCAGTATAACGCTATGAATACCTTATTACTGATTTTTCACTGGCAATTTTTGCTAGCCAAGTATTGGAAGTGCCAACTATTGTGTTGGTTATTATATTTTTATCTTTCCAATCGAGGAAGTTGGCGGTGAAATGTTCAACAAGTTTATTTTTCTTCTCGCTACAAAAACATTATTTTAATGATTTCATTTTCACTTTTATTCCTCATCTTTATTCGATATCCAAACAAAATGAAATAAGTAAAAACAAAATGTTAATGATGACAATGAATAAAGCATTAAAATATATTCAGCATAATCGGAGTAGATTACTAAATGCTAATTCCATGTATTGGGTGTACTCCTGTAGCTACATGTGTTAATGTAAGATTAGGTAAATACTCCCTTTAATAATATGTAATTGAAAAATGCGGCCAATATCATAGAAACGCATTCTAAAACGTTGTCAAGTTAATTATTCGTGATTCTGGATTGTTAAATTGTGATATATATATATATATATATATATACACCACCAACAATTCTCATCAAAAAGGTCATCACATATTTACAAAGTGTCAAATCAACAATACCATGGTTGTCACAAGTCATAGGTGATCAAGAAAAAGCAAAAATAGACCCTAGAGAAATTGAAATCAGAATCGCCTACAGAAATAAGATATACAAGTGGAACGTAATGCCAGAGAACGAAGTCCCAAAGAAACCAGGGACAAAGTGGACGGAAGAGAGAAAAACAATCCACGGAGAAAGAATGAGAGAAATGTGGAAGGTAAGAAAGTAACTAATAAATAAGAAATGAGGCATAATGTTTGCGTGATCCAACAGGGTCCATACGTAACTAATAATAACAATAATAATATATAACTATTTTTAGCCACGTCACGGGACCGATTCACGTACGAGGAAATGGCTAATCGCCAAATTCCAGGCGAACCAAAAGGAGGAGGAAAAATGAGAGGAAGAGAGAGAAGAAGAGATAGAGAGTGTGTTTTTTTATTTCTTTTTTTTTTAGAGGAGAGGGGGAGAGAGTCGTTTTCGGGGAGAGAATGGAGAGCATTAGTTTTTAATGAAATGTTTCCCTCCCCCGTGAATTGTGATCGTGACGCAGACGACGAAAAAAAAGAAGAAAAAGGAGAGAACGGAGACTCTCCTCCGTCTCACCCCTCCCTCCCCCTCCACATTCCCCCGCCCTCCTCTGATTCCCCATGGGGGTGGGAGGGGATGGAAGGGGGAGGGTTCGGGCGAGCGCGTGCGGCCAAACGAGTCTCTCATACTCTCGTTTCCAAATCCGAATATTCCGCCGTCGATATACTGACGTCGAATTTTTTTCTCTTGCATCTCGCAAAAATGAACGGCTGGGGACGTGAAGGGAGAGAAATGTTATACCTTTTCCATCAAGTCTGTGTACTCTACTGTCTGGATTAGTTCTCTCGGTTATCTGGGATTTGCGCAAACGTGTGTTATTGTTGGGAAAAAAATCAAAGCTATCGTGAATATAATTTGGAATATGTTCCATTTCGCAGTCAATACTCGAAAGAGAAACTGTTGCATTTGCCATAATTATGTGTAAGCAATTATAATAATTATTAATCCATGTCAATACTTAATAATTACAGCTCGCATGTTTCAAACTTGGAGCAGTTGATCAATTTTTGTCGGCGGGTTTTTTTCAATAAGGTCTGCTGCAAGACCACCAGTGGCACTTAAGAAGGGACTAATTCATCCAACAGAAATCGCTTAGATTTCTGCAGTCTGACTCAGTCTCGTTTTAAGTGCTCCTGGTGATCTTTAGTATCCCTGAAATTCATCCTGCATACAAGATGTAGACGTTAAAGTAAAACGCAGTTATTAATAAAACTTCTTTGTTTTCAGGCCTTAAGATTCATGTCAAATCGCCGAAGTGTCAATTCCCGAGATGTTTAATTTATTAGCAGCAGAAACAATCTTCAGTTAAACAAGACCGCGGTCTAGATTGCAATACTCTATTTAGTGAGCGGAATATTGCTTCATATTTTCAATTTACGGCTTAATTGAATAATGCATTTTGACAATCATGTTCCTATAATTAGGCTTTATAAACCATGTTAAGCCTTAACCTTGCTCCACAAAGAGTAGTATAAGGTTATTTGAAAGTGCAGGTTAAAGGTATCTATCTCCCAGTTAGAACATAGTTCTCTCCCTACACTGTTTTAATAACCAGGTATTGATGCTAAAAGGTATGGATTTTACTTTAGGTGTTACCTTCAGATATTACCGATTGAAAAGTCAAAATAGTATTACAAGGCCTACTTGTTCATTGGTTCACAGTTACTTGTTTTTATTCTCTTTTTGAATCATATAATTTTCGTATTATCAGCACACCACCTTGTTAGTAAAGTTCTGTCGAGCCAATCAACGTTTCAGCTAAGCTCCCATGTGCCCACCTCTGCAAATTTAAGTATTGGAGCTCCACCGCTTGTGATTAAACGAGAAGGTGAAAGGCCTTTTATGAATCAATATTACTTGAAAGATGGACACGAGTGGTAATGCTTAAAGCTGAATTGCGTTTTTTAGTCTTGCTGAACACACCCTTCCCATAGAAATCCGATAGTGACTTCGGTAAGAGAGTTAAACTAAAATAGACCTAGCTGCTGGCAGCCTTCCGTGTGGAATGAGCTCTTCGATGAGAGGTTGATAGCTGGTTCCAGAGCGGGACTTTTATCCGTGGGTGAAAGGGTTGAGGTAAACTTTATCCGATTAAAAAAAAACCTCCGCAATTGAATTATTCTCCGTTTCGCCCAAGGTCTGGGTGCTGCCGGATTGGAAATACTCTGTTGTCTCGAGTAGAAGCGATTTTTAAGAATGTGAATGAAAGCTTAAACCACATACGGTCATTTTAAGGTGAAGAGGAAAGGAAGATAATGTTTTAAAATGGATGAAATATTTCTTGTTTTCAATTAATTTATTTTTTATAATTAATGATTAACTCCCTTAAAATATGCCCTTTTGTTATCATCACAGTGTTATTTTTTATTACGTAATCTTGCATTGGTCTTCTGTTCAATGTTAAATCGTTCCCTCTCCCAATCTAATACCTACTCACTTTATTCCAATCCTTAATGCTGTGATTAATAATGTTCATTAACAAACTCTGCTAGGGGTTCGTCCTTTCACGGAGGCACCTTAAGCGCTTTCATCCCTTAACCTGCCATGAATAATCTCTTACTCTAGCTAAACATTGAAGTAGAGCCCGCCTTTTCGTCTGATCCTTGGACCTCAATCAAGGTTTAAAAATGTAGTGATTTTCTGACCGGTTAGTGATTTTATCCCAATCAATGATCCAATTGAACGAATTATTTTAATGACTCTAATATTTTCCGATGGTCAAACATCCTTCCCAAATGCTATTCGATGCTGTTTGAGGGTAAATCTTAGCCCATTCATCGGAAATTCTCTCTCGTAAAAATCAAGGGAAAGTAATTTGATGGGTGATGGTGGATACTTTTGCTGTAGACCGACTTTGTTGATGGACCGTGGAATCGATTTATAGAAAGGAAAGAAAACCATTTACTAAATTTTCAGATTCGTTAAAGAAAAGTTTCAGGGTTGAAGTTTTGGGAAGGATTCTCGCGTGAAATATAACCTATCACTATATTCTGCGCTTGGGGTAATACATTTTTCGCAAAATTAACCCAGCTGCCATTTTTATACCACAAGAATTTTGAAAATTAAATTATTTGGGAACAGAGGAGTTTGAAATAAGTTTTAGAATGGAAAATACAATAATTTTGTCCATTAAAAAATCCTTTGAAATCGCTAAATATTCATTTGCCACTCGTATTGATAATAATATGTTAGCGGTTCACATGCATATAATAACCACTCAAGATGGTTATGATGGAACTGATGGTGTAGCTGTGATAATAAGAAGACAAATTTTCCTCTTTGTCATGTACAATTACTAAGAAAAAGTTTTACTATAACGCTTGCTGTGGCATATCAACTAGCTTTTTTAACTCCTAAATCCGTAATGGAAATGTTGCGTAAGTAGTCGAGTGATAGCCATTGACAATTTGCAACTACGTTCTGCGTACGAAATATAAGGATAGTGCGTTTTCAAGCAAGCTTGGAGGATGTTTAAAACTTTTAGCACGGAGGAAATATCATTACAAAGTAGCTTGAAATGCTTCAACTCCCGAACGAAAGCCTCAACTTTCAGCAATAGCTGCGAAGTTCTCTTGTAAATCTGTTGAGTACAAATGCAACTCCATTGGATTGGGGATCATAACTCCCAAAACATTTCTTCAAATACAAAATTCCCAGTCGCTTACTCCTAACTACAAAAAATTCCCAAAGAACAAAATTTCCCAAAATACGTAAATTCAAAAATTTTGTCGTAAATTCAAAAAACCGCCAATGTGTAAATATACGCGATTATCTTTAACAATAATTTCGGCCAAAGTTATGGTATAAATAAACAAACAAACTATTATCAATTGAACGTAGCAACGGAAGATACGTCGAGGAAAAACATTTGATATAGTTTGGGAGTTTCGTATTTTAGGAGATATAATGTATTGGGAGTTTTGTATTTTGGGAAAAAGAAATAATTAGGAGTTTTGGATTGGGAGGAATATTTTGGGAGTTATGATCCCCTACCCTCCAGCGTGACCATTTTCCTTCCTTGTTCCCCTAAAGCCAATTGTCTTCTTTTTCTCCGGCTCATGGAAGGACCATGAATAGAGGAAAAAGTGGCGCTGTGCTGGCCGTATTCCCTTCCTTCCTTCAACCCCACTCCAGTGGCCGCTGGATACTCCACCCCCACGTCGTCCCTGACCTCGTCGCCGCCATATGTAATCGGGAGGCTGTAAACTCAAGAGACCGTGAGGCGTGACACGGTCAAGTCCCTGCATCGTAGCCGACGCTTCGCGACGCTTCTCCCGATGTCTCTGTCTGCGGGCGCCCGATGATTCCACCTTGCGTCCGCGGATCCCTCACGCCCGAATCCCCATCGAACAACCCTCGGGACGGTGACGAGACTCCTAACTACTTGCGGGATGTATGGTCAGGGGTGGTGTTGGGAAATGGGGATTAATTCCACCGCTCAATGCATTGCAATAGCAATATGGGTGACGCATGCCAAGACGTCCCATCGGTTAAGGTAGGCGGAGTGAGATATCATTAAATTCAACGATGCGAAATTCTACAGAAAAAAAAATCATCCGCCTTGCCCGGGATTTGAACCCGGATCCCTCGATGAGATACATCTGTGTGAAGAAGTCAAATTCGTTGAATTTAACAGATTTTAAGCTATTCGGGGCTAGCCACGGAGCTCCACTTTTACGGAGTCACCCGCAATGCACAATTGTGCGTAATCCCACAGAGAAAAAATTATCCTCCTTGACCGGGATTCGAACCCGGATCCGTCGATTTCCGGCCGAGTGCTTCAGGCAGTTAAGCTACCGAGGTGTCCTCTTCCCACATTTCCCTCTTCCAAAGATCCTCAGGGTTCGAATCCCGGTCAAGGAGGATGATTTTTTTCTCTGTGGAATTTCGCACAATTGTGCATTGCGGATGACTCCGTAAAAGTGGAACTCCGTGGCTAGTCCCGGATGGCTTAAAATCTGGCAAAATTCAACGAATTTGGCTTCATCACACAGATATATCTCATTTTTCCAATTAGTATAAAATATTGGCCAAATATAGCGCTACTTTTCATTTTTTTTCCAATAGAATAAAGCCCTCTTGATTAGATATTGCGGCTCTGCGTTTCACTTTGGTATTTTTTAATGAGGGAGTTCAGATGCACAGATTGCATCAGAAATTTATAATTGTGTATTACGTATGTACTCTGCATATATTGCAAAACAAACGACGTCAGAACGAATAATTTGGGTGTGAGAACTATTAGTGAGGACTCGGTGGCACGTCCTTCTCTCGGGCGTGCTGAGAGATAAGAGGCGTCGGCGACTCAAATCCCCCGAGCGACGCGCCGTGGTCTTTATGCATTGCTTTCTTATTTGTATACCTCTCCGGTGCATCTAAATGGATATTTTAGTTCATCCCTATATGTAGTTTAATTCCCTATACCCCGATCTAAAATGGATAACAGGCGGTATGACATTCCATGCCGTGTGACAGTAATTCCTATCCTCTCCCATGTTGCTCTTGACCGCTAATGCGGTGGTGAAGTGAACCGTGATCTAATTAATCTGCCTGGTGACCCAACTCACCCCTTGTCACATCACACGATCCATCAACCTTCTCCCCTCTTCCTATTCATCCTCCTACCCCCTCTCTCTCACCCTCGACCCGCACCCACCCCCTCCAACCTCCGCTCTCACTCCACGCGTCCCGAAAGTCTTTCGTTTCCCGTTCCCCTAAGAGACTGCCACAACAGCTCCTCTCCCTCCCCAGACACCACACCAGATAACTATGAAATAGTTGAGTGTTATTTATAAACTGTGTTATTGGTGGTATCTGTGTAGATTTGTGAGATTATAGATGAATTTCCAATCATTGCATAAACAAATGATGATGTGGTATAAAGTCACTCGCATGGGTACACCAGGGTTGAAATTCGCCATGAAAAAATCATTTGACTTGACCGGGATCCCCGGGCGAATTTCAACCCTCGTGATTATAGATGAATGTATATTCATATAGCATGAAGTCCCGCCTCTTTACGCACTGAACAGTGTCAGCGATCCAGCACATTGTGCTGTTTCCATGAATTCTTCACATGACGAAGACCCACGCCAATTTAACCCTTAGGTTGCTGGAGCTCATGATTTTTCCTCCTACCGAGTACGGGAGAAAAGCCAGGAATGAATAGAGGAAAACCCAGAAATGAGACTAGGAAATAAAACTCAAAATTTTAGTTAATCACATTGGTAATCATACGGGGACAGGAGACTCATTCACCAAAATATAAGAAACGGAGACCATTGCGGTCAAAAACTTTCCCAAGGATGATGACTCTGGCCTGATAAAATTGATTTCTAGGAAAAGCGAGGATTCATAAGAATGATTTTCATCACAAACTATGGAGTGTGACTAGCTCTCTAAAAAGTAATTTTCAGCCGTGAGGGCTAGTTGAGAGCTAAGCTTCCGGAAAAGGTAGCGATAAAAATATTCGGAAGACTGCCGCAGGTAAGAGAGCGACGGTCACACGTAGAAAAACGTTCCCGCAGCCAATGGTTTGAGACATCTTCAACCTATATATGTGTTGTATTATATGTACATCGTTCATTTAATGTTGCCAGTCGTGCCTTTTTTGGTTTATGTACTAATTTAAAGACAGAACCGAAATATTCAGTGTTTTTCAGGAAACTGTAGGAACATAATCTTTGCTCGATCATAGATCCACAAAGAGAGCTGTGGCCCTATGTCAAGTAGATATAATGAAGCTTGAAATCACATCTCCAACCATCTGGGCAAGTTACGCAGATTCCTCCTGAAACACCTTAAATATAAAATTACGTTCTGCTTAACCTGCATTTTTTCAGTCTCTTAGTGACATATTTATATGAATGTTTCAAACTTTTAACAGGTCTACGAGGTTGAAATGCTAAGAAAGTGAATTCGTTTGGTTCTTCAATCACATAAAAAGATTGAGAAAGTTTACAAGCGTGGACTAGGTTAGAGGCCAAAATGTATTTGACCCTAAACAGGAAGAAGTGAGGATTAATAGGATATTTAAGACATAACATTTCCGTTTACTACCTTAAAGTTAGAAAAAAACACGTCGGTGAGACACGGACCAATTTATGGCGGAGATAATAAATGTATAATATCTTGCGATGGTCTTTAAATTCATACACTTCAGTTCTAGCAGCTGAGTGATTTGATCATTCTTCACATTTCATCCCACGTAGTTGATTTTAAAGTTTCGCATCATAGTATAAATAGTAGTGACAAAAATCAAATTCTCGAACGATTCAAATACAATTTCCCTGGGCAGCAATGGGGTTTTTTACTTGAGAATAGAAAATGGAACTGAAGTGCGAAAGTTGTTACATGATAAATAGATTCATTAGCAGTACAAGAATTGAAGGTAATATCAGCAAATATTCCTGGACAGGATGGGGCCTCAAAGGAGGAAGAAAATACAGGCATTCAATACAGACATTAACGAGATTTATATTTTCTTTATCCTTTTAGCATGTCAAGCTTATCTATTCCAGTAAAGTTGTAACCTCTTAAAAAATGGAAAATATTTATATAAAAAGTTTTGTTTGCTATCAATTTTCTGTTTGAGAGTAAAATTTGAAGCAAAATTTTCCAATACCAACATCAATAAAAAAGGAGTTACGGTTAGTGATATTCTAATGATGTTTTTACCGAAAGGAAAAAAGCATGGAACAAGTTTGTTTCACCTTTGAAAAATGTTGTGTTTGTTTAAAACAGGATGGCACTACAATGAATAAAAAATCATGCCAATCTTTCGTCTTAAAGAGATAACTCACGTGAGATCTATCTAGAACGTTTAAAAAACACATATCTGTTAAAATAAAACAAAGAAAGTCTCCTAAAGCCTCTCTATTTCCCTATTGGATGACGTCTCTTCACCCCTCCTCCTCAGGTTACTTTATTTACAACTTGGATGTCTTGACCCTTCCTCACTTCAACCTTGTGTTGACGTGACGCGTTACCTTCGGTTCGCTGAAGAGGGCTACTTTGTAGCCAAAATATGCGTATTCGATCCCCCACCCTCGTCCGTTCCTGTTGTGTACATTTGACCACGCTCTTTTGGAGCTGATTCTCCCAGAAGTTGGGCCCATTTGTGTGTGTGAGTGAGTGATTTTGTGTGCTTGTGAGTGTGCTTGCGTAAATAATTGGGCATCCTTAGCGGGGTCTCATTAGCCCTGTGAAGGATCCCAGGTTATAACCCAAACATCCTTAGCGGGGTCCCATTAGCCCTTGCAAAGGATCCTATTTGGGTTGTGAGTGTGCGTCTGTGTTTGGTCCCTGGCGAGGAAGTAACATTCCCGTAAACCATCACAGGGGGGTATTCTTGGTTGAGAGGCTGTGGTTGGTCGCTGCTGTGGTTGGTCGCTGCTGTGGTTTCCCAGCATACCGACACAGTGAGTTTGGTGTTTTCCGACAAAGGGTGCCAATTGTTTGCGGCTTTTGAAGACTTTCTTTGTTTTATTTTAATTGTCTTGCCGTAAAAGCTCACCCCATCTTTGTGATGGCTTTACATATCTGTTTTTGGATATTCCCCACCTCTTTGATGAACCAGTTCTGTTTCATAAACTAAGGATTAAGAGGCAAGAATGATAAACTATTCGGCTAAAATACGTTCCATAGTTTCATAGGTACCTGATGATGACACCGCTGTGTCGAAACATGTTCTACCAGGAAAATGTATCTGTGGAAGGAAACAAAGTTACTTATTCATTTGTATGCGGCCAAATATTCTACCACCGTTCAGTTATTCTATAATCAGGTTCGCCTCGGTCGTCGATGACCCTGATATCCCATCCCCTTAAACGTAGGGGAACCGGGGGGGCGGGGTTGGGTCGGGAAAATAACAAAGGGGGATGAGGAACTCGGGAGAGGTTAAAGAGGGCAGGAAGGAGATCTCGTCTGGGTGGTACAAAGGGGACCACCGTGCGATCATTAAAATTCCTCCCCTCTCCACCCCACTCCCATTTCCATCACGTAAAATGAAGTGCATGGGCCAGAGAATTCTTCTTTTTGGTGCCAGCCGCTGTCTGCCCGAGCGGCGTGTCGGTCGACGAAGACGAACCAACCCCAGACCACCTCCGAACCACCCCCCAACCCAACTTCCCTGTCCCCTGTGCCACCTTTTCAATGGACGGCGCCGAAATTCAAGCCTATCTAAATGAATTACGTGATAGAAGTTTCCTTAAAAGGATATGATTCGAGGCAACGAGCGTTGCTTCTTGGCTGAAATGGTTGAGATAAACGTCGTGAACGTTCACCATTGCTCGGTATTGATGAACTAATGGGCTTAGTTTCAACTGGACGCTCTTCCTGAGTCCTTAGATTTAAAACAAATTGCGAACTATATTCACTCCCATAAAGCATCAATGCATAGCATAGAGCATAAAATCAAAGCATAAAGCATCAGCACCCAGTGGTTTAATTGATGACCAACTCTAATCACCAAGGCGTGAAGATGTGTAGCATTGCTTGGTGGCGACATAAAGTATGTATGCTTACTTTAGAACAAAACAATTTCATTTCCAAAACCCGTGCGCATGCAACTTTCTCGGTACACACCTAATGATCATCCAACGCAATGCGGATCTATTATTGGTTTTAGCAAATGTACAAGTCTCTCAGCTCGTTATCCGAGCGTCTATGTTTTGGTTCAAACGCAGATTCATTTTGCGTTTGAACTGAAACGCAGACGCTCGGATGAACGACAACGAAGGTACAGAGTTTACTATAGAAGTAGATGAATAGGGTATTGTGCCATTAAACTATAGACTAACATGGAAAACCATCACAAAGATGGGGTGAGCTCTTACGGCTAGACCATTAAAATAAAACAAAGAAAGTCTCCAAAAGCCGTAAACAATTGTACAGGCACTCACTCATTCCTTGATATGCTCCACATGCTACCTACCGCTTTCCTTCCAGCATTCGCACGTCTCTTTATCTCCTCATCTATCCGTCCATCTTTCGCAAGCATCTTACCTAAGTACACAAAATCATCCACCTGTTCAATTACTTCACCATCTGCCCTCATCATACAGTTATTCTCCCCATTCTTCTTATCAAAAACTACTACTTTAGTCTTGCACGCACTTACCCTCAATTCCATTCTCTCTGTTGATTCACAAAACTTATTTAGGAGCTTCTGTAATCCCTGTTGGCTCTCTGAGATCAAAGCAGCATCAACCACATACGGTCGAACTCGCACGTAATTTATCCATGGATAATATCGTAAAAGTGCAAAATTAGAGCGTCAGTCCGCAAACGGTAAACGGAAATCGGGGTTAACAATAATGGCGAACAGGCCACGCCCACTTTACAGTTTTTAGCAACATTGCCCATCAAGGCAAGCGCTCTCTCCATCAACCTCAATGATGTCACCCCTTAGTTGCCACAACATTGTACACGGTACTTAACATCCCGCATTGCTTTGCTTATCCCTCTTATTGACCCTCTCGTTCCCCAGCAACGCAAAGCCCTGGAGCCATCCATTTCATGGGCTCCCTTCTCTTTACTCTTCACTTCCGCCCCATTAGACAAGTATGTTTTGATAATGAAGGACGAAAGAAGAAGCTTTACGCGGAAATGTGGCCACGGAAAAAGTATGGACTTGAAACGTATCATGTTAATTTACTCTCACTGAACGCCATAGTTGGTTTTTCATAAACTATGGTTTGATACGGCAGATACCTTTTTCATTCGGATTCGCGATGGAAAGTGCAATCAATATAGGAAACGGTTGGACCATTTATCCGCTTACGATAAATCTTGGTCTCCTCAATGTACGACCGAGGTAAATAAGGATCGCGTGAGTGAGGTGCCTAGTGTACTCTGCTTATTATCCCAAAGAATCGGCTGTGGCGGATAACGTCTTCTTTGGAATTCTGATCCTTACTTGAGTTTGTCCTATGGATCTCGGGGTTGATTCCATTTTTATGTGTAATAATTTTCTGCCAACAAGCCTCCCAAAATATGTCTAACGGTTTAAATGGCCTTGCTTGTCTCCGCATCCATAATTAACAAACCAGTCAACCAAGAAAAACCGTCTAGGTCACCATGATGAATTATCCATTATTCGAGCTGCAGTGTCAAATATGGAGTTTTCACGGGTGTATATCTGAGTTGAATTTTTGGCTACTGCGCATTGGTAACATTTCAACGAATTATGCTTTCTTCATCATCAGGGAAATGAGGCTAGGGCCTGTCCTCGCACAAATAGGGTAGTGGATTCTCGCTTTTGTTGTCGTGCTCGTGGATCACACCCTGATGATGACGAAAGCGTTATCCGTCGAAACGATGCCAGCAGCCACTTACTTCATGCGGTATGAGACCCGAGAAAGCTTCGCACATGATGTGCGCTGGGAGTGCACCACATTTTTCATAGCATTAAGTGGTTGGTTCTTTAGAACGAGTGAACGTCGTTGGCTTTTCCGGGGATGAGAAATACTGCCGTTTGAAAGACGGTGACGTAATAAGTTGGGAACCAATGGCCCAGACGCCACAATATTAACTTTAAAAATTAAAACAAGCAATATTAACAATTAAAACAAATAGATTTAATCAAATATAATAATAAAATACAAATTAAAGCAGCGCGCTTCGTTAAAAACTGCTACGAGCGTACATATAGTGTCTCGCAACTTTTAGAGGGATTAAGGTGGGAGCCCCTAGAGACTCAGAGGCTACACGCTAGGCTAGATTGCTTGATAAATTCAGAACTGATATTTATCAGAGTGACATAGAGAATATTATCATGACTCCTCACTACATCTCTAGGTCTGACAGACGCGATACAATAAGAGAGATACACTGCCGAACAGATAGGTATAAGAGCTCGTTCTATCCGCGAACAATAAGTGATCACAATAAAAATGAGCTCACTAAAGACACTCCTATAATTCATGTCACCATTTCATCTCCAAAAATCTTACACTTTTACACGCCTGGTGACCTATCACCCCCTCCCACACGCCCATGCGGCGGCTCGCGGGGTATTATGTAGATGTATAATATCGGCATATTGCTGGATACCGAGCGGCATTGAAGTGAACGGGAAGCGATGTCGAACGAGTTTTGAAGTACATACATATAAATAAATGGAATCAGTTCAAAGTTATGTATTTTTCAGAATGCGTATTAAAATAATTGATTTTTGAGAGGATGGAATCGAAATCACTCTCCGAAGGAAGCGTCCGGTTCCCCGCCAATGAGATAGGATGAACTGACCATACCTCCCCAATCCCCTCACACCATCAATCCATTCGTTCGCCTCCCACAAACCGATTGCTTCCAATCAACAGTTCTTGCATCCGCAATTTAGCTCTTTTGTCATTTTGTGATTCCTGATGTGCTTTCGCTCTCCTACGAATGCGTTTTCCTTCGCATTTGAGTTGTGCTGTGAAAGTATCCCAAATATAAGGGAATGCCGCGGCGGCTTCTTTGTCCAAGCCTGTAAATAGAAGATATGAATAGACGTGCAAATGCAGGAAGATAGGTTGCATGTAGGTGTCTAATGTAACAAGGAGTTAGTGATTGTCTAAAGAAGCAAAAAATCGCATTATTCGCGTGTGTTCTACTCCCGATAAATTCGTGTGTGGAATCGGTGGAACAAGAGGATATTTCTCCAGAGGACGAATGCGATGAGTTAATAACAAGTGAGCGTCAACCAAGCAACGCATGAATGTATTAATAAAGTTAAAAAGTGAATAGGGTATTAATGGGCTAAATTTTAAAAGAGAGTTTCTTAGCTCTAAAAGTAATAACTAGGCTCGATGACCCGATCCATGACAAGAGGGATATGTGTATGTACACATATTTCCTTATTGTATTATTGGAAAAAAGTAATGAACGCTGGGGGTACGAGTTATCTGAGGAGTGTTTGCGGAAAAAGTAGGATGGATAGGGTCAGGAATGAGTGGGTAATAATTGAATGTGGGTTAGATGCTCCAGTAATGGGCATATATGAAAGGAGTGTGCTTCGTTGGTTTGGCTATGTTGAGAAAATGGATGAGAGTCGAATAACGAAACAGATATACAAGAGTAGAGGGAGAGGTAGGCCGAGAAAGTTATGGTTGAATGTGGTTGAAGGCCGAGTAAGATGTGGTTAAACATTCAACCACAAATTTCTCGGGTAAATGAGGTGAAAGAATTTTGCAAGGATAGGTCAGTATGGAGGAAATTATTGAAGCAAAGCTAAGTGTACAAATATGAATTTATGAGTGACACTTAGTGACTGTTTCTACCCCGGAAGGAACGGCGTGATTCGTATATATGTATATTTTTGGCAATCGATGTGAATCGTCACATGAATGGTGTACAAATTAATTATGGCAAACGGGGTGAAACTCCATAAAAATAGGAAGTAAAAATTATTTTCTACGCCATCCATTTGGGATAAAATAAACAGTTAAGTAGAAATAATGTAGTGGAGAGCAGTAGCGAACGCAACTTCGGACTGCTATTGATTAGCCTTTCTGTTTTCGGGAAATACGGAATTAATAATCTCGTATTGCCATCGTACTGTGCTACATCTTTCTCCAAAATAAAAGTTCATTTCTCTTTGCCTCTTGAGTAAAATTCCGCGCATACCCACGTCCATCGATGGTTAATTGAATATCTGATTCAGGCCTCAATTGCCACTGAATCTTGTTTAGATGGGAAAGAGATCGGTAATGAGAATACCAGATGTATATTATTTACATTTTCAGGGGGTACCGATACTCAGGAAAATTAAAAAATTAGAGAATTCTAATGATTTGACAAATATCAGGGAATTTTGCTGCTAGTTACATGTATTCGTCTCTATGGTTTTACCTTCACGTGCATTGCTGTGGTAAGCCAAGAATGGAAGAGAGGAAACACTTCTATAAAACATATTTGTATGGCGCTCCAGTGGGTAAATTAAACGACATGAAAACAGGAAACAAACGCAAACTACTTTTCAATGGGAGCCCTCCATTAAAGGTGTTGAAGTTTATCGCATATCGAAAACAGCGCGCTTTAACACACATAAACGAGGTTGAATATGAGTGTGTGCTCTGTCAAAATGTTTTGTAACCTACATTCCGTGAATAAATTACAGTCACAGCCAATTATTTTGTTTGAAGTTGTCGAATTTCATGAAAATAATTATTTAAAAGCGTAAAATTTTTATTACAGAGTAATTAAAAACATTATAACATGCCTTAACAATAGATATACAATTTTTACTTCTATGTCGGATATCTTTATTGACGCCCTTTTGTTGTTTACCTCATAATAAATTTTCTCCCAATCCGTATTGAAGTACCTGTGCTTTCTTATGCGCGGTGTTAGTAACGAATGGAAGGTAATTGCATTGTTGTGTCGCGAATTGATTGGTGTTCTATAGCAAATTGGAGGCACTTAAAATCACTTCCATTTTTCGTTCCAATAATCGAATCCAAGCTTAGTTAGAATCCCAAACGACCACTTTACAAAACAATAAAGATATACGATAGCTCAAAATACATAATTATTATATATGCTTTACAAATCATAACTAGTTTTCATCAGCTCTGAAATAGCGGTGAAGCCTAGCAATAAAGGATAGATAACGAATATGATTGGAAGCACTGGAATTATGATGCTATCGAGGAATGACGAAAGTCGTGTGGACAGGGAGAATCGCCAGTGAAGAAATGCAGTCAACTGTTGGAGACAAATGAAATATTTTGAAAACAAATTTATCGGATATAACCTGAGACACCACATTCTCACGGAAAGACACTAGAAGGAGAAATGGCTGGAGTATATTATAGGGAAACCGAGAATGAAATAGATTGATCAAATTGTTCGGGATGTTAAATGAAGAATGGAGAAGAAGTGGTTTGGTTGTATAAGAGTGGAGACTGCAGAAAAACTGCCTTTTAATTTATGTCTGCTCATGGTTCCTAACATTTCAGCTCATGAGAGCGGTCGATATCCAAGTTTTCTCTTTTCTCTTCATGCAATGGGAGAAGGAGTATAATCTCGTTATTCATTGAAACACCTCGACCCTTCCACTATCGCGTCTTCGCACGCCTTTCATTGGAAATGGGAATGTCGTTTGCGTTGGAAGTTCGTCCCCAGTTGTACGCTGGTCCGACTCAATAGGATAGCGTCGACTAGCGGCGTTCTCGGAGGGAGACTGGAGTGGTAGCGAAAGAGACCAAGGTGGACGAAATACCCTCGAGGATCTTCATTGGAGATTTTCGAGAGGTAAGAAGGCCGTCAATTTTGTAAGCCGAGGGTTTTCATATTAACATGGGCTTCCTATCGTATAATGTTATTATGAGGATGAAATAAAATACTGGAACACTCAATTAGCCGGAACTCAGCGAGGATTCCGATTGAGGCGTACTTCATACACTGATGTCACCTTTTCACACTGGCAATGTCGAGGGGAAAAGCGGAGAAGCAGAACATTTTTCCTCGATATTTTGTGTCAGAACCAGAAATCCAGATGAGTTTTGCGAAAAGCTACAAAAATCGGATGAACATTGATCACATTAAAATAGTTGTGTATGGCTTCTAGCTTATTAAACGTTCAGCATGGAGAATTTGTTTTCACCGTTAACCTTACCGCAAAAAGAGTGTTTTGTTCAATGAAAAGGACGTTTTCTACAATTTTCATGAATGCCTCATCCCTGCCGCTCGCCAGCTCAGGACGATTACGCAGAAGGATCTCGAAAATGTTGCCTGGATGTGGTTTTCCTGGAGGATAGGGCAAGGCAAATCGTCTTTCCTTCAAGGTCCGGTTCGATTTTTGTGTGCTACACTTGTGATTTGCTGAGCACATTTAACCGCAATATCATTTCTAGAGAGCAAGTTCCCGCGGGGGACCAAATCAATAGTGCATTAAATGTCATGACGGGGAGACGACATGGACTGCGCGCGCACGTAAGGATATTGACTAGTGATGGGAGGAAAAATCTATTATTATTCATTTGCCATTTTATTTCCTTCTAAATAAAACCTTCATAAAAATACTTTTTTATGTTTTGATTTTCATCGATATGTGTATATACTTTCACTGCACGAAACTGCTGATGATTTTCAAAGAGGAATTTAAACTGGATGTTGCATGTAAGATTTCAGGCTTTCCCAGAAAATACTTACGATGTAGATCTATCGGGTTTTCAACCGGGTAATGGTGGTTTGTGTCACCGACGAGACCTTTGGAAGGCGTTGTCTACCATCTTCCTCAGGGTGAACCCCCCGCCATGGAGAAGTTATAGTGACCTTTAACCTAACTGCGATTTCAGTGATTTTTTTAGTCTGCCATCATCCTCATTCACTCTGAGGACGATGGCAGTCCACCTCTTCGAAACGTTGCAGCCAGAAACCACCATCGCCGGTTGAAAACCCGAGAGGTCTACGCTCCAGGTGTTACATTTTTTCTTAATAAGGTAGCTAAAATAAAAATATCTTGTGTTCAGAGACATTCCTAGATCTTGTGATAATTGGAATCGCTGGAGGGAGGGAATTGGAGGGAGTACATTTACCTACAAAACATGTAGATATTACTATTTCACTAAGATTATGGGAGTACAGCCTTCAATTCTACACTGTCGCCAACTTTTTCTCTACGCCCTTGTCACTCGTCTGTTTTAAATTCCTTTTAAGTTGGAAAGCGAATTTGTCCATTGCTTTTCATCATTTATATTTCTATGCTAGTTATCTCACACTTCTTCATTTCCTCCACTTGCCCTTGACCTTCTGCCTTCAGCATCATGTTTCGAAAACTCCCTCTCGCTTTCGTAGTGGCTAACTAATGGCCCATCTTTTTTTATATACATTGCAAAACTCTTCACCTTAATTTTTGAGATAGTTCTCCCTCATAGTTAATGTTGTTTTATTTAATCTTTGAGGAGAAAAAAAGCAAATTTCTGCATTATTTCTGCATTTTAAGAAAATATTTGACGACATTCCTCACAAAAGAGACTCAACAGAGACTGAGAGACTACATGCTAGGTTTTGATTACCTAATAAAATTAAGATAAGCTGAGCTTCTGCTCGATACGGAGGGTTTGAGAAGAAAAGTGCTCGGACTCCATTCTGTCTGACTAAAACTGACAGAAGTGATAAAATAGAAGAGGATCTCTGCCGACTAGATGAATAGAATCTTTTGCTTTTCGTACACCATTAATGATTATAAAAAAACGGCGAGGCATTTAGATAATTCATCATTGATATACAAATCACCTCTGTCGTCCCCATCTCCTTTTCCTTCCATGGCAGCGGTCTTGACGCCCTTTACCTCATCTCTCCGAGGCTGCTCTAGGAGTTCAAGTGAAATCCTGTATTGTCTTTCCAGCAAATCATAATGTACCAATGCTAATAATTGCTCAATTTTTAGGAAGTTTGAACGAGAGTAGTTCGTCTAGAAATAATTTTCAAGAATTTTGCCCACAAATTCCAGCCATTTTACATGATGGCTACGCATTCCAGAGAGAATTTATTTTTTTTTTAATGGAGAATTTCTGGCGTATAGATTTCTTCATATATTTATCAGTTGATGCCTTTTTATTTTCAGAATTATCGCTTTTTATTTTCAGAATCTCAAAAAAATTCCTTCCGATGTGAAGGGTTTTTCCTCGTGTGGAGTGAAATGATAAGTCACATTAAAAACTTATGCATACATATTTAGTTAATTACATCTACATCTACATAATACCCCGCGAGCCGCCGCTAGGGCGTGTGGCAGGGGGTGGTAGGTTACCAGCTGTGTAAAGATATAAAAGTTTTGGAGGTGAAATGGTGACATGTCCTATGGGAGTGTATTTGGAGGAGCTCAGTTTTTACTGTGGTCGCTTATTGTGTGCGGAAAGAACGAGTTTTTGTACCTATCTGTTCGGCAGAGTATCTCTCTTATTTTATCCCATGTGTCAGACCTAGAAATGTAGTGAGGCGTCATTATAATTTTGGGAATATCAGTTATATGAGGCGATATTTTCATGCCATTAGTATAAAAAATGTTGACATCATGCTCCTAACAACTGCTGAAAGAAAAAATGAAAGTCAAATATAGTCTACACTCTGACTTGGAAATCTCGTTCGAGATCTCGTTCGAACTACCTAAAGCCAATAAGGCACGTAGTGAGCATTTCATTGAGTCCACGCAGTCGCCGACAAAAATGGCATCAGCGGGGCGCGGCGCCCACATCTCCTGCACGCATTCCACCGTCCTCGCGACCTTTCACTTTTTTGACTGTCATTGCCCATCTCCGACTCCCTCCCGCTTCCTCCCCGCTAACCCCACATGGCCCAGCGGCGCTATTCGTCCCATCTGCCCCACGGGCCTCTGATCCGTCTCCCGTTCACGCACATGCATGCGTATGTCCCCTTTTCTCCCTCACGCACCAATGGATCGATCGCATCCCTCCCATCCCACTCCCACCCCCCTCCCCAATGCTGCTTCCACCCTGATCTTTTCCCGAGCGATCAAACCCCTTTTTTGCACGTATCTATCTTTTAGTGCTTGACAATTTGATGGCGTGGGTTCCTCCAATTAGTTTATTCCAAAAGCGTTGGTTATCACTTCTGGGACGGCGCTTTCCAATCAGATAGAGTGTTTGAAATCGTTTGATATTACCCTAATAACACCGAGAATCAAAACTTAGCGAGGATTAATGCAGAACGCCCACCATTCGCGTCGCTGGAGCTCGTTTCATCTATTACCGACGTCCCATATAATGCCACACGACATGCTTTCATTGAAATCATCTTCGTTTTTTTTCGCTGATGAGACATAATTTGCCTTTGGTAAATTAATGTGTGTCCACTCCAGAGTTTTGTGTGTATACTGACCGAATGGTTTTGAGTGGTAGAGTAATCTCTGGAAACAAGGGATAACTTCACCTCGCCGGTTGGACTATATATCTACTTTCACCACTAGCTTATGTTTTGCGTAAAATTTTTTCAAGGCCCAAATAAATTTGAAGTCGTTAAAGTTAGATGTGTGTAAGACACAAAGTTTATCATTGTCTTTTTGTAAGAAATGAGATTCCTCTAAATATAAGAGAATTCCACCACTTCCGGAAATTAAACCTATGTAATAAATAGATACCAAAAGGTTTCCAAACCTACCTTGAATCCGGTAATAGTGAAAATATTTAGATTGCCGGTATTGCATTATTCAGGCTTTCTTACTCAAATGGCAACCAAGTGATGATTCCAGGGATTTCAAGGGAATAAACAAAACGCTGCGTAGTCCCGTTTTTCCCTTTCGTTGCCATCCTTGATAGAAGCAATATCATTAGATCGCCCAAAAATCGCAATGGAAATTGGAACGCATGAATAGTGCAGTGATCGGTGCGTCGACACCCAACGGTTCGAGTCCTATTTCAAGGAGAAGATAATTTTCACTTGGCATTTTGAACTCCATGGCTATTGAACTTTAATATGTGCTTAACAAGTATTTGGAAATTTCCAACTGAAAAATATATTTCAATCGTGTCATTAAAAATCCATCCACGGAGATTAAGGTTACTGATTATCTGTTTGTTTATTTTAAGTACATTTTATATTACTCAATTACAGACAAAATTATCGTGAATATACAAAATACAGCTTTAAATTGATGTAACATCACAGGATCCATAAGTGAGTTAGCTGAATACTCTGAATGAGTTCTTGTGTAACTGCTGGAAGTGACAATTTAGAGACGCTTGAACCATATTTACAAGTTTACAGCCGAAAAGTTAAAAAAAAAACGTATTTTCTACAAAGTATCTGAATATACAGCAATTTCCAGAAATCCCTGTTGGAAACTCAATCAAATGGACTAGATGCTGTGCCATATGTTTTATGATAATTCCTTCGCTATTTTTATTTAGGTAGCAGCACCATGATCAATTCTCCACCCGATTAAACACGCATAGCTGTCGAAGTTTCGAAGGTCGATTAGAAACCCGAAGAAGATCCCGAATTAAACCAATAGCATAATTTGCAAGGAAAATCCTCAGATATTACCGTACTTAGTTCACCTTTGTTTTAATTTTATTCCCAAAATGTGATTGTCCCTAAATTCCTATCTTATTGCCCAGGAATATCCTTTATGGATACACCTAGCCAAAATGAAGCTAGTGAGTCCCTTTTTTAAATTTGTAAAATAAGTCTCCCTCAAAATGGGACATTATCGACTAAATATGACCCTTTTTTCTAACTCAGTATGGAATTTTGGGTAGATACCTAGTAGAAATTTATCTTCCTAAGTAATTATATATGAGCTTTTGAGCTAGCAGTTGTTGTACCTTAACTGATGAATGCTCTCATTAACATTAATTTTAGAACACTTATAATTCGTTGTTACTGATCAAAATTAAGTGTTTCGTCCACTTAATACATTTGATGGTTAATATGGCGTAGTCTGCTAATTACTAATAGTGTCAACTTTGGAAGACCTTATCTAAGTTAGAAATCATACCGGGAAATCTTTTATCAGATAAGAAATAAGAGCATGATGGAGTACAAAACGTAGTGTTCATAACGAAATTACTTTGAGAATTTCTGCGTCTTAATTACTTAAAAACCTTACTTCTCTTCCCCCCAGGCGGAGATCTCACTTGGGACTATAAGATGGTCCTCTCCGGTAAAAAGTTTTTACTCAGCGTAACATTCAAATTAAATATTGGATAGCTCGGAACAGAATGACGAAAGTAAAACCACCTGGAGAAGTGAATTCGCTATGCAGTTAACTATGTTCCACTTTATTTAATGCAACTATTGACTTCCCATGCCGTGGTTTGCTAATGTTTGAATCCTTGGAGATTCAAGGATTGTTTGTTGGAGTCCCGATTCCTTCTTCTTAGCGGACAGGGCGTTTCAAGTATTTTATACTGTCCATAGGATAGGATGTGAAGCCCTGGACCCCTTACCGCCTTTCTTAAAATGTAGACAAGAACCGACCATGGTTACTTTACTCCCTTATTCTACTCTTAGGATAACTCTTCCACAAAATTAGCGCAATAGTCTTATGAATTTATTTGGCGTGTTTTCGGTTGCATATTAGCTACTAATTACATACCAGGTTTTCACCACGTTCGTTGGCTTTTCTGGACAGTTTTACTGTCTGAAATGTGTTCAGAAAACCCAAACAACACGAAGAAAACCCGTAAGTCATGCAGACGCCAACTGACAGGTGCCGCAGAGACCTACATGCAAATAACCAAAACCACTTGGCGATATTGTGCCTCTGTGAACGGTCCAGCAGTGAGGATAAACAATCTGGATTGTAAGCAATCCCGCAAGTTTACCCTGGTGGCGAAACGCTTTTCGTGAGACTTCCAGGGGAAAGTGAACTTCAATTTTTCACTTGCGTGTGTTCTCTATCTCTCTCGCACCTCAATCTCGTAATCCATTCGTCCGGTGAGTGGGAGGATCAGAGGGGATTGCTCACTCACTCGGTGAGCACGGCTCCTTTGTTCTTCCTGCTGTCCGCCCTCGTGTTTCCTCCCTCCCATTCGACCCGCTTCTCGCCCTTCTCTCCCTTTCACCGCCTTGTCAACTTTCTATCCACCCCCCCCCCCCCCAACCCACCGACCCGTCCTTCGCCCTTGAAACTCGCCTCTTCCCTGACACTTATCCTCCCATAAACTTGTGTTTTTCTTGGCGGGATAAGATTACGTAAAACTTCCTTCTTCTCCCCGGAATATGGATGGAATATTTTTTTAATGTCAGGTACAAATGATTCCAACTTTCCCTAGAATCTCACTCCCGTCTCCGCAGTAAAGCCGTGCCATATCTACCGGAATGATTCCTCCGACAAAGATTAGACGTTTTCTTGAAGGCCGGCGGGTCCCTTGGAAGTCGAGAATGAGAAATCGAGTAGTCCACTTTTCCTTCAGCCCGAAGCAAATCTACTACTTGGTGCTTGACATCAAAACCAAGAAACCCTGGAGTAAAGATTTCCTCAGTATTTTTTTAAGATAAATTTCAAACGAGTTGATTTTTTTGTAACCTGCGGAGGTGACCAACAGCTGAGCATATTTATACCATTATAGACAGGCAGGTTGGTAAGGAGGAAGGGGTAAGGCAGAAGAGTCGGAATTTGACTACCTTTAACGCTAGGCACCTTGTAGACGACAGTTAAAGGTCCTTTCTGGCGGACCTGTTGGTAGAACTGAGGTTCCTTTCAGAAGGCATCTAGGTAACTTTGGGGATTACCTAAAAACTTCCGCGATTGCCGGTGTATGAATCCTGACTTTAATGAGGAGAAGCCAGGTTTCTAGACGTCATAGCCACCCGTTCCCTCTCCATTGGGAGCGTAGTTATATTTATATGTTGTCAGGAGAACATAATTGTTGACTATTCATGCAAGGAAAAATCTTTCCCTCCTTATTTCCCCTCTAATAGCAAATTTCATCCTAGATAAAAATCACCGTTGATAGAGTTGCTGCGAATAAGAAAGCAAATCCAAAGCCGTTTCGTTTGGAGAACATATGATCGAAGTATCCACGATGGTGGCCTTTGTTTAAATCAATGTATTGTCAAGTATTATTTAGTTTTCTATCTATTTAGCCAAATCGGTGTATTTCAATTGCGCAGTTGTCTAGATCGGACACGAGTAATAAAAATGCATTTGTAAGTGATACACGGGGAAAAAGAATGTTGCTGAGTCCGTGGTGCCAGGAACGGGACACCAAGGAATTCACTCGCCTCTCAAACACCAATGACTCCGTAGCACGCTAATGAATTTTTACTTGTCTCAGTCATGCGAATAGTTTCACGGTGTCTTTTTTTCTTGTCGTGCCTGCATGTGCTTCTCTCCTTTGTGTGTCTGTGCGTGCGTGCGGAGGGCAGAGAGATGGAAATGAAATGGCAGTATTCGAACTCTATTAGATGGAGAATAAATCTCTCTCAACTTTTGAGTGTGTTTATCCTTCTTTCGGGGACTCGGGAGAGAAGGGAGTCGAGGGGAAAGGAGGTCGCCGGCTTTTGGAATTCATTCTGCGAATCGAAATCATTTCCCCTCCACAGTCCTCCTCTCATCCGCGGCGGTCCCTTCTGCTCCGAGTCATCCGAGAGCCGTATATATACACACACTGCAACTCCCTCCACCTCCTCGGCGGCTCAAGGGAAACCTCTCCTCTTCCCTACTCCTCCTCATCTCGCATAAGAAGTGCTCACAATCCCTTCTTCTTCTCTACCCTACCCCCATTCCAGCCCCTTCCATCCCACCCCACGCCTCCCTACACCAACGCACTTTAGCTCTTTCCTCAACTCGCTGGAATAAAGTCGTTTATCCACCCACCACCCTCGGAAACATCCTCCTCTTCCCTCCCTTCGCTATTCCTCCATTTCTGTCCTGATTCTCCCTCCTCCTACTCCTCCTCCTCTCTTCCTCCTCTTTGCTTCCTCCTCCGCCCATGCCCTTGTATATAATCCTTCCTTCCATCCTTCTCTCCCACCTCCCCTTTTGACTTCATCACCCACTCCCATTCCCACTGCTTGAACAAAACACAGTGCTGCCCCCGGACCCCCCCCCGTTTGCCCTGCTCCCCGAGTCTCGCTCTCATTACCCAAAGAGCCCACACGCACACAACATCCGGAAGAGCGAAATCCGCTTCCCCACCCACCCACCCACCCCCTCCTTCCTTCTACGCCGCCCAACCCTCTCCTCCCAACGCTCTCCTCTCATCTCCATTCACTCACTCGCTCATTCCTCCGCCTGCCCTCCCCACTCCTTCACTCCTCCGCCATCTTCCACATTCCGCACTCTCGGTTAGTTTCTCCTTCTCTTCTTCCTTTCGCGATATAATAGGTGAAAGGACAGCAGAGCAGCGTAAGGCGCAGGAGATGGCTGAGGACGACGAAGGGGGTCGAATGGGGAGAAGCGAAGGACGAAGCCGTTGAAGGTCGGCGTTTGATCGCGGCCGCTTGGATCCACCACCTTCCCAGCTAGATAGCCCGCTACCGTGCCAGAAGGCCGACGGGAAATGATTTCTATGGCCAATACGCCTCGTAAATCATTACGCAGAGGAAAAAATTCATTTAGAACTTGTTATCAATACGCTGCCTGACGTTCCTGAGACGTATGTCCTTCGTGAGCGTCTTGATTTCGTAAGAATATTAAAGTTTTTCGGGTATCCCGCTGCGTATTGAGCATTTAAAATTGACTCAAAATTTCGTCCTGTATTAGATCTCTTTGTTCATTACTCGTAATGACAACCTTCTTTTCTTCATGATCTTGTTTATAATAAGAGTGATTAGAATTTATTCTCACCTATTTTCACTATGAAGGTCAATCAATGATGAGTTATGATTTTTGGAATCAGTTTACGTTGTAATTCACAGTGTGATAGTGACACTGACAGAAATTTTACACGTGAGGGAAGCTGACGATGAATAGGAATAGGCAGTTATAGATCGCAGGGTATGGCCACAGTTCCCGTGTTAGCCTTAGATTTTTCACATTTATGCTGAGAGACGTGTAGGAAGAAATAGATGTGGTAACGGAAGTAGGGGATCGTGTAATTAGGTTCCTTAGATTCGCGGACAACCAGGGTTGATTAGTTGATCATCGAAGGGATAATATGCGCTAGTACTTCTTACTGGCTGGTGCCTCAGAATACCTTTCAAAAACTAAAAAGAAAATTTGGTGTTTACCTTTTTGCCTAATTTAACACCTATTCATATTGATTAACATTACTTACCCATGAAATATAGTAACAACAGGGAAAAAATTTTCCACATTAATTACAGAGATATAAATAATGGTGAATATCATCAGTTGATACAGAAATCAACATTATATATCCTTCCTGTTACATGTTATCTTTCTTCTCTGAAGGACATTGTGAATCATGTAATTTCAGTGTAATTTATTGACAGTCAGAATAGTTGATATCATTTCGGTGATTTAATTGAAAATAATTAGTTTAGTCGACCCTCCATCTGAACCTAATTATGAAAGTGACTCTAATTTTTTTTTTTATTATTCTCGTTTCATGTTTTTATCTGGCTATCAAACTACTCTATTTTGATTCTTGATTCGCAAAGAGAACATTTTTTCTGGAAAAGTGTCACATTTTCGTTTGCCAGCTAGCTGACATAGTGCAAACGTTTATGTTCCAACTTGGATTTTTCATAAATCCGCCAGCTAATTTGCCTCTTAGCGTCTTAACTGTTTAGCTTTTCCAAAATATGAAGCGTCCCATCAAAATCTTAAGTGACCCAATAATGGAGAAATCATGTTTTCCCTTTCACTATCTCTTGCACAGCAATCCTCGCCGCTCATTGATGGGCTCGCTCCGGCCGTTCCAAGCAATCCACTTCCGAATGAAGCAACTCACATCTGCTGTGTGCGCCGCTCGGCTCGACAGAATATTAGCTTTCTTGCTTCGCGGTGTCGTCGTCGTTCCTTATCTTCCATTTTCTTCGTTCCCTTACCGAATATGGATCCAAGTATGAATAACGTAAACCAGAATGGATTTTTTAAATCTCTTATATATTTTGAGTACATTATTACTGAACTCGCGTTCTAAGCTGGTTCATTTAGCTTGATTGAAATACCAGAAAGTTGATTTCTTTCTATTGTTCCCTCTTGGTCACTATAACCTGCGTTGAAGTACTAATATTTCACAGGTATGGCTTAGGGCTGATTTTAGTGGTCTAATTAGACTTTACTTTTGACATATTAACTCCGTAAACAAAATTATATGAAAGTAATATGCTCTAATATGCTTTTTTCCTTCGGCACGATTAATTTAGACGTTTATGCTGTCATTACCAAGTAAATATGGACTAAAGTTTGATGGATAAGTTACCCCAAATTTACGATCAGTTCAGGGTTTCAATAGTAGACCAGTTTAATAAATACTCCATCGTCCATTTTACGAGACTTTAATACTGCAAGTTTGGAATCAATTTGTATGGTATATTTTATTTACATTCATGTTATTTGGAGAAATCTTCAAAATCTGATGCTTTTGCTTAGTGATTCATTTGAATGCCTCAACTTGCTTTTTAAAACTATCATTTTCAGCTGAGCTCCTATAGGCGAGAGTGAGAAGGGGACTTAAAAACATGATATCCATTAATTTATTCGCCACCACTGGTTGTGTAGACCACTCTAAACTTCTTCCTGGATCTTTCATAAATCCAAATTTTATTTTATTCAAATTTTTGCTTATTTTAAAAAGAATGAGATGTTTAGTTTTCACTTCCTCTTCAAATGAGCTAAGGGGCCATTCTATTTGTTGCTATTAGAGAATTAATTTTTCAATATTTTTCTGAGCAATTTTATTTTGAAAATGTGTCTTTATGTAATAGTCAACACCGGAATGTATGTTGCCAGATTTTGTCAATCTTAGCAAAGATGCGAAACGCTTAGGGAAGCCAACGCAGATTAAACTCACAGATTCGTCATGAACACTACTATAGTTTCATACATTTCTTTTATTTAATATAGCCTTTTCTGTTCTGCGAATGTTTACTTTATGCCATTTTTGGTACTATTCACTGCAATCCAAGATGGTGGCTTATAGTAAAATATCGCATTTTAGAAATAATTTTCATCATTGTTTGACAGATTTTATGGCAGTATTTTACGATAAATAAATATATATTTCATTGCCAAACTCTGCTCGTACAAAGTAAAAGATCCGCAATGAAAATGTTCCACAATTCTACAATTTTGGAGCAAATTCTTTTTCAAGTTTCCCTATATTAATTTTCTATGGAATTGTAAAATTAAATATTGCCATTTGCTTGAGCCGTCAGCGAGCACAAGAGTAACAAACAGTGGAATTCCAAGATTCCTCGACAGCGTACGAAAGTCTCGCGACGTTGATCAGACATCAAGAAAAAGTGTCTTTGTTTTAGCATATTACATGTCATCATTTCTGTCCTACATTTTTCTTCAGCTTTACTTTTTCACCGACTAAGCCATTAATAATTTTGATTGATTTTCACATAATTATGATGCAGTGCAACAAAATGAGGTCGCATTATAAAATCTTGCCCTCGGAAAATTTCTATTTCTGTTTTTTACCATGCAACTAGTTTTTACTATGTTTTTTCCCAGGGTTATACATCTCCAGTTCCGTATTCTGAGTTCCTGTGTTCATGATTTTTTTTAAATCCTTATATTGATAAATAAAATGAGAGAGGAACTTTTTAATTTGTAAGTCTCATCTAGAATATGCAACGGTAAACCCTGGAGAAAGTTTGAACAACATCATTGGGAAAGTCCGCGGATGAGTGGCTATCGTCCCTCCTATTCTTTTTTCTCCAGGTTCTGCGCTAAAAGACTCTGATTTAATGAATTCTTTCTCTAAATCTCCATTTCTGTTTTTTCCTTCTTCGGTTGGTCTACTCAGTTGAGCAAGTAGTTTATTCTTCTTGGAGAGGGAACCAGAAAAATTGGCCCGCCGCAATTTTTCTTCCGCAGCGTTTGAGTATGACGATTCCTTCCTTGGCATGGAGGATGTTTTATGCTCGTCTTCACCCGAAAGTGAATCAAGAAAGAAAGGGTCGGAAAGGAGAATGTTTTCGCCAAAATGGTGAAGTGTCTTCTTAGTTTGTCACAAAAGGCTGTGCCTACCCGCTGGGCATATCGATGAAGATCACCCTTGTCCTTCGAGGAAACGTCATTGATAAATGCAAGGAAATCCCGTACCCGTCTCCCAGTCTTCCCGTACTGAACGATCTTCATTGAGCGATACTGAGTATTTTCCGCACTTAAGGTAGTTTCCTAGTCAGAATAGAGACCATATTCGAATTATATGTTTTTATTTCACCAACTGTGAGACATACGAATTAAACACTGCATTATTTATGGTGCAATAATATAGTTTTTTTATGACAGAAATTTAAAGTAATCAAATGAAAATCTCTAAATAAGTCTTTAACTTGACTAATTTTTTTCACGCGGTACGTTTGAAACTCAATCAAAATGGAAGGTTTATTACGATTGCGAAGAATTTACTGCGGAGACAATGATTAATTTTCAAAAATAGTTCATAAAATACACTTACTACACACTGTTGATTTTTTTGTGAGATCTAGATGTTAGAAATTCCTCATTTGTTAAATAAGGTCTCTCTGGAGTGCATACACGTACCATTTCCCATGTAAAAGGGCTGGTATTTTCCGTCAAATACCTCGGAAATTAATGTAGTAAGGGGTTAAATTTTCGGTGCCAATTGAAGGGTGATATTTTATTCTTTAAAATGGGATCAAATTCATTGATTTCTAGGTAAGATGATATTTCGCTCGAACTTAAGTGGTTTTTCCGTGCAGTAACTTGAATATCACTCCATTCATGTTGTTGCTACTCGTAACATTTCATGTTCACGGTGAACATAACTACATTTATGGACCGAAAAATTTTACCTTATCACGCTACCTCTCTCACGATTCGAGCTTAATATTACACAGTCTTAAATAGTAAAATGGGAGAAGTTCAAATGGGGGAAAGTAGTACTTTTCAAGGTATTGATAGAAATTTCATTTCCGCGGAAAACTGTTTTCAAGAAGGGTAAGCTCCCGAAAAAATAAGAAAATGAAATTATGGAATCTTACCCCCCTATTTTTTTAATAGTTAAACAACAGCAATGAGCGAAGTGAAACCGGGATAGTCCTATAAAAACGGCGTTGCGATCGATTACTATGGATGGAAATGAGTGTTCATTAAAAAGTTATTCCCGTACTCACCAGCAAATTTTATTCAGCGATTTCAACTTTCCATGAGCAACGCATTTCATCGGCTAAAGCAGAATTTTAAAACCAAATGAACAAATGTGAGGAAGTTGACATTTGTTTAGAATCAAACAGTCGCGGGGGAGCTTTCTTGGGGAGACCCTAAAATGAAACCTCATTTTGACCTTCTTTTCTCCACCAAGCACAGATGCTTGTGTTCGCATTAATGATATTGTTCAGCGTACGGAGGAAATTTGGTTCTGTTTCGTGCAGTTTCGGAGTCCATGACGAAGACATGCATAGGTTGGCAGCTGAATGGAAGTACATCCGTTGGATGTGCATTCCCATCCCAGTTCTCCTGCGATTCAAGTACTACTATTAGTATAGGAAATCGAGATTCGACTATTTAAGGCGTTTTTGGTTACTTAACCAGCCCCACGGTTTTGTCTCCCTGTGAATGGCTAAATACCAATTTGCGTAGTGGGATATAAATTAATTTTTAGTGGAAATCATCGCCTCCAGGGCAAGGACAAAGAAAAAATTAACTAACTTATAGGTTGATTTTAAAATGGAATAAAAAAACCAAGCACAAACCAAGAAATTTCATCCATAGAACAAAGCTTAAATTATGAACACCAATTGATTCATTTGTACCTAATTATCACATTTGTAATTTCTTTCAAAAAGTCCCTTGAAGAAGGAAAAACCAAACGAAAATCCATCCTTAATTTTGCCGCCGTGAGAGACCTAACGTAACCGCATAATGGATGAATAAGTCCTATTTATGGGAAAGAGAAGTTTCTTTCCCCATAGCATATCTATCAATTACGCATGAAATATGCACTCCGGTAGAATCCAAACATCATCCATTTTTTTGTTCACTTCATGATTTGATGTACAGTGTAAGTTTTGTTTCGCACGGACCTCAAAACTTTGATAGCTCATTTTTTCCTCAGTTAATTCAATCGCAAAGCCATACGGCACATTCACAGAGGACATTTTACGGACTGGACGGGGTCTATCTTCTAAAAACTGGTCAATACGAGTGAATGGTGGTAAATGTATTCCTTTTTGTGTTTTTCACTGCCCTGCACGCAAAGATCCTTTCTTTATGTTTCATGTATGCTAATGCGGAAAGTTAAATTTTTAAAGGTAACGGATTTTCCACTCCCTCTCCTAACTTATCCCCTCTACCCCTTCATATGACCTCTTCTACCAGGCCTACCAACAAACACTAAGTTGAGTCCTGCCGTAAATTTCTCCAGTGATATCCTTGTATGTAAGAAGCGTAAAATTCCTCAATACAACTTTGTCAAATGCTGACATGAAATGTTACACTCCCCACCTGATATCATCTTGTCAATTAATATACAAATAATACCTCTATAGTAGGGGTGGTCAACCTTACTGAGAATTCTTTGAGAGCATATAATATGATTTATATCTATTGTTAAAATCTTCTAAATTCTAAAAATGACTAATGAAATATTTAACAAGTTTTTTACGAAATGGGGTTTGGAAGAACATTTTTATCAGCGGGAAAGTAAAACTATAACTAATGTAAATATTTAAGCTATTTAATAACACCATATTAGGTGCACTCAGCCACTTTTGTAGCCCTAAAGAGCAACTGATGTGCTTTATGAAGTAGGCTGGCATGCACAGACTGCACAATTTCCGCCGGTGAAAGGTTTTCCCTAAAAATTGTAGATAAATTTAGCACGGACTTTTTTTTTCTTAAGAAAGAAACATTTCATTGGCGTTCCACGTTTGGCATGCGTGCCAACTGCTACCCACCTCTGCTCTGTAATATGTCGTCACAGAATGAGCACAGTCCATTGATTGCGCCCGTAGCCAGTCAGCTGCATATCACCTCGACGGCAGCGCTATCTGGGGAGAGGCGGGTGGGCTCTCTACGGAGCCGCAGAGTGCACTAACCTCCTTCCGCACAGCGGTGGCGCTGATTGAAGTGTCTCCGTCTCCTTCTTTTTCCTCCAAGTGATTTTTCCCGTCGCCTGAGTAACGACGGGGCGTTGAGCGAATCTCCTTGGAGAGAGGTGCTCATCTCGTGCGTATTTGCCCCGGTGATTCCTGCGACCCCTTTTCATGATTAGCAGGCTCTGCGCTCTCCCCCAGCCAAATGTTTCCTGAAAGTTGAAATGGGGTTTTGTTTATTTGAAGTTTCCGCTAATATGAGGCAATCGTGTTTTATGTATGTTCACCAAAATCTAAGCACCAGGTCAATAGGGGGAATATTAAGTGTATTTATTGATTTTTATGTGCATTCTGAGGATATATTACAACGAATAATTCAAATAAAACCCTTCAATTGACCGTTATATCCGCTGTTTAATTTTGTTGCAAAATTCTGTCTTAATAAGATGTTTTTTAAGAAACCGTTCATCGTCGTTAGCAATTTTCAATGTTTTCAGTTATTTTGCCATCAATCTAGTCTTTCATCTCCTCACCTATTTTATCCGGCTTTTACGAATAAAGGAGCGCAAAAAAATAACTCATTTATTGCAATATGACAAGTAAAAATATGTCACGTAAATGACAATTTACAAGCAGCGAAAACTATTTTTTTTCTTATCGGTTACTCGGTTATTGTATCCTGAGGGATTGTGTCTCAAGCGAGAATTTAAATTTCATTCCAATAGAATACTAAAGATTCAAAAGTCAACATCACTACCTGAAAATTGATTTCTACCCTTAAGTTTGCGGGGGTTTTCTACAGCTACGGAAAAAATAGTTTCGATGAAACATTTTGTCCTCTAACTGCTTTTGACTTCACTTTCAATTCATAGTAAGAAGTTTACGTCCATTTCACTGGAAACTGTAACAACATAGATGAAAACTGTTTAAAATATCCAATATTTCAGTAATTTTTCTTTCTTTGGAATACATCAGAACGTAATTCATAGTTGGTGACAATCCTTAAAAATGAGGTTACTATTGTAATTTTTATGGAGTGAATTTCTCATCAAATAATTTTAAGTTGGTTAATGAATCGAAGAGCTTAAATGCGTCAGAATATTCTTTGAGTCGCCGAGATTACCCACTTCAAACCTACGCACAGGTTATGCATCTGCGTATATAGTGTATGTATGTGGTTTCTATGGTTGGTGCGAGATATTTGTGAAATGATACCTGTTTTGCCTCTCTTAGACAATGATTAAAAACCAAACAAATCTCCACTGGGTTAAAACTCCACAGCTGTCAACATTATGATGGCCATGGCTTCCACATCCGTCAAAACATCGACAGTTGTGGAGTTGTTAACCCAATCCCGAAGAAGATCCCGAATGGAACTCCGCTGTATCGTAAACCGGGAAAGCCTCAGAACAAAAAAAAACAATTAAATTTTGTCAATTGATTAGATGATAACACAAAATTTGACTTGAAAGTATACACATTAGATGGGTTTTGAAAAGCTATTTCACTTCAGTGGTAATATATGTGGTGGTATCACTTGTAATTACTGCTGAAATATGGGCTAGTTCTAAAAATGTTTGAAAGTGGATTTTTATGTAACTTGGCTTTATGAGGTGATTTGGCGTTATTTGAGTGCATTTTCTGGTGCAGCCTCACCGAGGATTCTTGATATTTTTTCACCCCAGGTGTCATATCCCGTTCTTTATGGTGGCGTGGTGCGTCACTGCGCCCTTCCAATCCATTTCTGTTCTCTTCCGATCAGTACAGCCTTCCTCACTCCTTTCTACATCTACATCTACATAATACCCTGCGAGCCGCCGCATGGGCGTGTGGCAGGGGGTGTTAGGTCACCAGCCGTCTAAAGGTGTAAGTTTTTTGGAGATAAAATGGTGGCATGAATTATAGGAATGTATTTAGTGAGCTTAATTTTTATTGTGATCGCTTATTGTTCGCGGAAAGAATGAGTTCTTATACCTATCTGTTCGCCAGTGTATCTCTCTTTTTTATCGCGTCTGTCAGACTCAGAGATGTAGTGAGGAGTCATGATATCATTCTGTTATGTCACTTTGAAAAATATCAGTTCTGAATTTATCAAGCAACCTAAGCCTAGCGTGTAGCCTCCGAGATTCCATAGACTCCATCCTTTTTAAGCTCCTCTCTTCCTTATCCACCGATTCTTCGCTCGCCTATGCAAAATCCACGGAATCCGCTTCCTTCTCTAACCCCTTCTCCCCAATAGTGCAGAGACGAACCCAATAGTCTCAATTTCCCCTCGTAAAAGCGGCTCTTTACCCCTCATTTCCCTCAGCAACAAAATTTTCCGAGCCATCTCCTCCTCCTCTCACCTCTCGTCACTTTCTTCCTCCTCGATCTCTCTCTTTCCTTTCCCACATCCCTCCTCTCCCCTCCACACTTTATAACAAACCCACTCCCATTTCCCCTCCCCGCTTTTTATTCTTCCTCTTTCATCCCCCGGACGGGAAACTGAAAAAAAAGAGGTGAGGAATGCGATGCGTTGTGTGTCGTCTCGGATTCCGCGATGGCCTGTGACAACGAGGTTAAATCATGTGCTCCGGGATTAATGACTTTAAACGCGCAGCTTTGAGTGGTGAATGGGAGCGGGCGGAAATGGGTGAAGGGTCGAAATGGCACTCTGCGGATGAACGTGTGTCGCAAGAACGGAAAGTAATCTGCTGTGATCTTCAAGACTCCCAAATGTGGAGCGTATCTTGAAGAAAACTCAACTTCAAAGCCGATTAAATGAGGATAAAAATTTGTTTAAAAACATTAATCAAGGAGAATTTTCTCACACTCAAAGCTAATGCAATACAAAGTTATCAATTTACATTTTTGTGAACTCAGTAAACGCTTAGCAAAGTTATTGACATGCCTTTAACTCTTCTTGTAGTTAGGTACGAACAGAAAATCTGAGTATTGTTGAAGGTTTCTCACTGTCGGTAGTATCGCATTCAGGTACAGGTTTATCATTACATTTATATTCTTTAAGTAGCGCAAGAAGTCGCGCAAAAATTTGTTTCGTATCATGTTTCACATTAGGAAATAAAATTTATTATTTAATTATGCAGTGAAAGGGCTTCTTTTTAGTGAATTGGTTTAATTGTTAGCAAAGTTAATATTCATATTCTAATTATATTTTTAATAAAATCCGAAGGGTATTAATATAGATAAAGTATGGAAAACGCATCTTTTTGTTGCGTCTAGACTAAATGAATGAATGGCTGCAGTCAGCCATCATGTCACTTTTATTAAATAGAACAATGGGATGAGAGTATTAGAATGCTTCCACTAAATGTGGCCTCTTGAAAGACTGCTACAGATCAAACTATTTTCACTTAAACGGGGGAAAAGATTATTATTATTATTAAAAGAATATTTCATAAATAATTCTGTAACAAGTGTTACTTCATGCATCATTTCAAACATTGGTTCCAACAGTGGACTCGAAACATGTTTTTGCGTATGCATTTGACTGATTTCCGTTTCATATCCACCGTTTGGGAGAGCATTTAAATAATATATGATTAATGACGCTCTTTCACGCAGTGTAAATGCCGGCGAACCAATGTCCCTTCGGTTCTACTCCCTCAACACTTGCTGCCATGCCGTCCTGATCACGTGTCATTTCCCACCCTCTCCTCCGATAACGTAGCGCTGTCCTTTCTATCACTCGCAGCTGTAGATGAAGTATTTGTCCATTATGACGGGGACCATTGCGTTTTAACGGCCCGACTCTCCCACGCGCGGCTCGGAAACGAAATTCGGCCGCGCCTCTCCCGTTCCTTTGTTTTTATACCCTTTCTTCCTCCGGTCTCCCTCGCAGTGGTCCATTCCCTCTCATTTTCGCCTCTTTCCGTCATCTCCCTCTTTCGCAAACTCAAATGCTCTCCTCTGCCTCCCTTCTCACTCCATTCCACTCCTCTCCTCTCCTCTTCCTCATCTTTCCGCCATTCTTTTTCCTTTAGTCCTCCTCTGGTGTTTGCTACTCCTTTCTTCCCTCTTTTCCTCCCTTTCCCTCTTCCGAGAAACATTTCCTGACGCGCTCTCCCTCTCTCTCTGGAAAAATAAATAAATAAATATAAAAGAGGGTGTTGCTCCTCCCTCCCCCTTCAACCACCTCTTCTTCTACACCCTCCTGCACCCATTTCCACCCCTTCAGCCCTTTTCCCACCCACTGACACTTTTCCCCGGAACCTTTGGCGTCCCTCACCCGCTTCCTTCTTCCTTGGTGACAATGCCCCCTCTCCCATTTGCATTCTCCGCCTTTCCAAACCCCTCTCCTAGCCCTCCCCTTCATTCCTCCTCCTCCTGAAGGAATGCAGCACCTCTCCAGCCATATTCAAATTGCCTTCTCCTCCGGAGCCAATCTCACGACAGCGCTCCCCTTACCCATCCTACCCCTTCCTTCGTCTCTCAGTCTCTTTCCTCCCTCCTCTTATTCCTCCCTCCCTCCCTCCCTCCCTCTACTCGCAGTTCCTTTCCCTCCTCAAATACTCGATGTCGACCAACTGGAATACTAGTTCTCTCGCAAGGACAAGGCCTTTCTCTCCATATCTCTTGGACACCTCGTACTGCTGCGTCTCAGGACTCCATTTCTTCTTTCCCTTTATTCAATTCTCCCCCAATAGATGATGAAAAGTCGAGAAATCATTTTTCTGAGGAATAAAGTAGAAGTTAAAGCTGACTGATGATAGCATTTGCACTAGATTATAATGTTGCTGCAAGGACTAGCTGTTTCAGAAGTTCACTTCCGTGTCACTCGTACTTTTTGCTTCGGTATCCAAAGTTTTCCCGTTTTTGGTATTTAACATCTATATATATATATATATATATATATATATATATATATATACTTTGAACTAATTTTCCCCCAATATGTATTTTTTTGTCAATGAAACGAAATTTATTCTTTTTATTTTCATCCCTTAGTGTGTATGTTCTCGTGGAAAAAAGAGAGCAATCTCTTTTGACCCTCCTCCCGGAATGCATAACTTATACTTATAAAGTAAAATATTTAATCAGCATTTTTATATCGACCTCCTAGATTAAATCAGTTTTGACGTCTCGAGTCAAAACTGGATAAATCTAGTGAATATTTTCCAATGTTTTTCTACAAGTACCAAAAGGCTGTATGTTCAATATGTCCGTAATAACCAATGATGTTCAACTAACCAATAATTCCGAGGTAACTTTATATTGATATATATCGTACAATTGTTGTTTGGTGATCTCCTTTTATTTTTATGTAATGTTGTTGTACATGCTTATTTTATTCTTTTATATAGCCCTGATGATGGTGTACATTATACACCGAAACATAGACAAGGAGATATAGTTTTATTTCCACATCACCAGACCTCGAGATGTCCAAACTGGTAAATTATTTATTTATTACATTCGTCTTTTGTACGTTTGGGCTATTAACTTCGGGTTAGACATTATATCTCTTGATGTTTACATATACGAAAAAAAATACTACATTTCATTAGTGAGTTAAGCCGGATAAATATGATATCGCAACTTTGAAAATTCACCGCCTCTCGACTGACGTCGCATTCTGATTATTGGTTTTTCATCTCTTCTGCATAATCCTCCTTCCTCGATGAAGAAACCCTTCAAATCCAAACTTGCTGCCTCTTGCAAATCCATCGCTGACATTCCTTGCTCTGAAAGTGGCAGGCGATGTTATCAGAAGGCAGTCGTTTCGTTGAAAATCGTGGAAGAGATTTTCTTCGTAGGTGCGTATGTTATGAAGCTATCTTACCAAATCTCAATTTTTGGTAAAAGTTTTTGCCTCATCTTGACACGTTTTCACCTTCTTAATCTTCGATTCATCAATCAATCTGATGGTTGAGTTAACAACTCACTTTCATTTTCGGTTGTTCACCATTTTATTGTAATAGTGCTTATTAAAACATTACTTATATTGCTTCATGCATTTTATCAGTTTTCCGCGTTGATATTTCCCATTCATTGCGACAGTAGTTGTTTTTCAGGTGGTATCAAATTCAGAAATTGAGCAGTCTGTTGGCCTTTTTTCCATTCTTCACGGTTTAACGAAATTTCCTCCCCCAAGCTCTTTGTGCAATACCTATATTATTAATCCCCCTCATCCATCAGACTCTGATCATTGTTTAGCCACACCAAGATTCCATTCCTTTATGTATTTCCTATTTCTATGCTATTATCGTCTAAACCCACTGGCATATAAAGTCTTTGCTTCATTTAAGAGTTTTAATGAAATATTTCCTCGATTGAATGCTTGAGACTGCGATCGCATTTTCTCTTCATGGATAAAAGAGGTGACCAACATAGAGATTTTATATACAAAGAGATATAATACTGCCGAAATGGTAAATTTCATAAATCCCCTCCCTACGTACCGTTTGTTTATGCAAATAAGAGGATAACACAAAGACACTTCGTTTACATTTCTTTCTTTTTATGTCCTTTCTCTCTTAAATTTTTGCCCGTATTTCATCCCTCTTCATGGCAGGTGTCCTAATGCGTCACTACAGAGGCCTTTCTGGCAGCATGCAGATTTAGTTACATATCCTGATGAATCATTCGACGTAATTGGCGCCTAGAAGCAGGAAAAACGTCTCAACAGGGATCAATATTCATTCCTTAAGGGCGTAATGTGTTTTAATCACTCATTCTTCTCCCAAATCACTGTAACCATCTTCACATTTCTATTCAAACAACTACTCAATTAAACTTTCTCCCGAGGATTTATTAATTTTCCATCTTCCTAGAGAGATAAATGATTGCGCAAATAAGTCCCTCTTTGAGCTTTATACATACCTATAGTATTTCATTATTTTTCCTTTGAGCATACATAAGAAATTTCTCCGAAATGATCTTCTAGGAACCAAAAATGCTCTCGAAAAATGAGAGCTGTTGAAAACGGGCACGGATTTTTTTCCTTTCAGAAAACTATCATTTTAAGGTAACACCCGTCATATCAAATGAAGTCATTCCGACGCCAAACTCTTCCTTTTCCATTTCCCGTGACAACTGGCAACTCGTAGCAACGACGAAGTTGAAGAAAAGACGAAGGTGAAGGGGAAAATTCAGGTAGAATAACTAGAATTTTTTTGAGATAGAAAACTTCCTCGATTGGCTGGCTCGTAATTTTTTGGGAGGTGACCAACAATTGAGACCATTTTCACCACTGCGAACAGGATGAAAGAGAATCGGGTGAAAGGAAAAGGATGGACAGAATACAGAGGAGGAAGGACTTGAGTGTAATGTAACCCGACGTGTTCGGCATCAGTCTTCTCTCAGTGAAGGGCACCCAGGGGCTGAAAGTTTTACTTCGCATCAGATGGATGTAGTTCTATAATAGTAATTCCCCTCACAATGAAGCCAAGAAAAGATTTTTACAAATTTTACTGAAAAACCTCTGCCTAAGCGGGAAACTACAAGAATTGACTTGTGTTTATTTTACCTGGGGCAGATGAGGCCAGGTGGCCCCCTCTACACCCGCCCCAGGGCTCTTTACAGATGTTTATCAATTTACTATAGGTTTATAGTCAAAAATAACAAACTAACAGATCATAGTTATAACAACACGTCTTCAAGGGTTATATCATAGGCCATGGAGGTCGCCTCGTTTCTGGGACTCAGCTGGATGCCCAGGAACAGCGATCTCCTCCGATGGCTCGGTTCCCGTCGTTAATATCCCGCACGAGTTTATCAGAAAACGTTCCAATAATAATATGTAGATCCTTAAAAATACGACAAGATAAAACAAATAAATAGCAACAGTGATAAAAGGATGTAATAAATAAGTAATATGTCATATCAAATACATATTCTCTGAGGTAAAAGGTTTAATAGCAATCAATTAAATAACAGTGAATAGGTAAAAATCAACAAAAACAATATAGATCAGTTTAAATACATAGTAACAAGCAGGAAAATTTTATATGTATAAAACTGATACAAATTGAGCGGACTTAACAATAAATACGAGTACAATACGTCCTTAGGACGTATTGTACTCGTAGTTATTGTTAAGTCGCCTCAATTTTTATCATAATAAGTACGAGTCATAATAAGTCGCCTCAATTTTTATCATAACAATAAGTACGAGTACAATACGTCCTTAGGACGTATTGTACTCGTACTTATTGTTACAATTGAGGAACTTATACGTACTTATTGAGGAACAATAAGGACGAGTACGGACGCTCGGTGTAGGAAGACAGAGTACTAACCAATGCAACAAATCTTCAATCCGATGCCTTTTTCTTTCAATCTGATACACGTAGCACGATGTGCTTACGTCGAGAGATGGAAAGGTCTTTAAAAATGCAGAGCAGGTCAAGGTTTATTTTTTAGTATTTATTCTTTGTAATAGCGCTCCGTGTACGAGAAACCTCTCCTCTTCGTTGGAAACTTCATTCTCCCTTTCGCTTGGCAGCGGACTCGGACCTTTCTCCCCCGCACGCGCCAATTATATTCCAAGCTGCCCGACCAGCCTCACCCCCTCCCTCCCTCTCTCTCCTCCGCATCCCCGTACCTACCCTACAACTCATTTCTACATTCCGAAATCGTCTGAGCCCATCCTCACATCTCTCTGCGGATGTTTTAAAGGTGTCGTTATTGTTCCCTTTGAATGTGATGACCCTTCTCAATTGCACGTGAATACCTATTTGCTCAGTCTAACAAAATTAGTCATAGATAGACAGATAGATATTTTACTGCTCAATTGTAGGTATACAAACATGAGTTAAAAAAACAATGAGCTTTAGATAGCTTCAAGAACTTCCCACGGAAAGCTACCATCATATAAATGCGTAATACACATTACAAGTATGAATGATATAAGGTACATCTAATCATCAAATTTAGATGAAATATGCCAGATTCAATAAATAAACAATGAATAACCTAAAACATTCAAAAATCAGTTATAATCTTTTTTGCAGAAGTGAAGTGAAAGAATAACAATATTTGTTTTATTTTTCTTTTACCAAAAAACAGTCTACACTTTCAAGAGCATGCAGCCATTCCTTGAATTTTTTTTAAGAATGTAAACTCATTTTCATGATCTTTTAGAGTAGGTGGTAACATATTGTATAGTTTAGGTCCGATGTCAACATAAAATTTTAAAAATAGATAGGTGAACCCTTTGTAGAGGAAACGACATATTTCTACGGCCACCTCCAATATGTGGTCCAGATAGAAGTGTTGCCACTTCTCAAGAAGAACGTTTGAAGTACCTTATAAATGTCTTAGGGTGAGCACCTTTAGGCTGCAGCATAAGGGAAAACTGGGGTGGCGTTTGCTATTTCTGGAGATTATCCTGAGCGGACTGTTTGAGGTTCGAGGGTAGCAAATTAACAAACGGCGTTGTTACGGAGTGGCAATCAACTAATTTAATCACTTTAAGTACAAACCAGTTTTTGAATACACCACGGGGAAAAGAAGGCAGGGAAAGGTGACAAACGATGAGGAAGAAGGAGGGAAGGATTCCGAGCGCTGCACGGGATGCCGCAGCGACCGTTCCAGTGGAGGGCAGGCGCGAAGAACGTGGAGAAATGGATGGCTCTTTGGGATCCCCGGGAGCAGCCGGCGCAGAAGAAGAGGCGTCGGGTGATCCGGTAATTACGACAGGCTATAGGAAACTCAGCCCCAAGGCTCGGCTTTTTATTGTCTCCGGCCCATTTTTCGGGCGAGAAGAGATTCCAACTTCACTTGGAGTTGCCCCGTTCAATCGGCTTCACACACGTAACTCCGCCCGAGTTCATCCCCGGCATTCAACTCTCCTCAACAGCCTCCTGGCCTTATACCACCTCGGCATCGGATGAGCACCTGGGGCGGGGGTAAAGAGGGGCGGATGCCACGGCCAGCGCCGAGAACTGCCCTGAAATCCACAGTTCATCCTCTCTTGCTGGGGAGAGGAGGGGAACGCCACGGCCAGCACCGAGAACTGCCATGGAATGCACGTGGGTAGACGAGGAGTATTGAGTTGACGGATGTGCCCACGCTTTGACCAGAATTGGTCCGAATTGACCCTCCATGGGTCCGGTGGCCCCTGATTCGATGATATACTCCGGCAGACCGCACGGAGTCTACCTGGAAAGGGAGCCAGGGATACACCTAATTCCAAATCTTTGGGCAACGGGCTCTTCCGGTTCTCAAAGATGTGCGGTAGGTTTTTCGCGAAAGCGAGACTGACGGCTACTTGTCTCAGTTGTTTGGGTAACCAAACTAACACGAGTACTTCGGGGAGGCGAAGGCTCAATTGAGGTCCTTTTGACCTCAATCCGCCTCATTGGTGTCGGCCTCGAAGGGGTTGTTGGTTTCGCTTACCTTCCCTTCCCATCCCTTCCTTCCCACCTCTTCCTGGCCTTGGTCATAAGCGAGAAGCTTGATTCCAAGGTGGAAGTTGTAATCCCGCGGCGAGAGC
This sequence comes from Ceriagrion tenellum, assembly GCA_963169105.1. Classification (NCBI taxonomy): domain Eukaryota; kingdom Metazoa; phylum Arthropoda; class Insecta; order Odonata; family Coenagrionidae; genus Ceriagrion; species Ceriagrion tenellum. The sequence goes on from OY720635.1 coordinate 17,762,992, forward strand.
CGAAACACCTGCCATGGAATGTAGATCAATCCTGATGACGCCCTTTGGAGCAAAGGAGGATGGCTGTATTGAATTTTAATAAGCACCACCCCAGATAGTAATGCTGTGGCTGAGCTTGGAGTTTACTCATACATTACAAAATATCTTTATGAGGTCTAAGTTACACTTATTGCGGAAATAACATTTTGCCATACAATGCAGTAAATATTTTTTGAAAGATTTTAGATTTATCGAATTTTAATATTTTTTACCCGCAGCCCTTATTTCCTATTCAATACTATTCTATGCTATTCCATACTGTGACACACTCCGTATCTATCCAGTTATATATTCATTCATAGCTGATTTTATTTAATTTATATGACAATAGGAATAAATCAAACTACTTCTAAAGGCCTTGGAAGCTCTTCTTTTCAAACGTATATTTCAGTGAAAATATTTTCCAATTATCTCTGGCTAGTGATTTCAGGAGTATGTATAGGTGAGAAATACTGCAATAAAATGTGCAAAAATATATAATAATTGATGCATTTGTATGTAAATATCATATCATGCTAAAGTTGGCTAGTGTTTTCGTCTTTTTTTTTAAAAAAAAAGCTTTTTGTGATTCTTCACTATTTAGATAAGAATATTATCTAGATATGTAGTATACTCTTTGAAGGGATACTTAGCCAGATATTAGCAAATGCGATCATTCTGAAAGCCTTTCCAGGGATCATTTTCATTCTATGAACATCAGAAAGTGGAAAACCTTCGATGCCAAGTCGTATGTTTGGCTATCGGTTCTATAGTAAGGAGCGGTTACTATCTTCTGCTGCATGACAAAAGAAGTAAAATGTCATTTTCACTCTTCACAGAAATTCTTCAGTCAGTTGATTTGTGATGCTTTGTTCGTGAGAATAACGACTATGTTTTGTCTTAAGAGTTCTTGCATCTCACTTACTTCAATATATATCTCACTTTGAAAGAGGTGTTGAAGAATTACATAACTGTCTTCTCTAAAAATTGAAATGATTTTGTTTGGCCCATCGTCAAATTACTTAACTCAGTTTTCAAAAATCCTTAGATATCAATAAGAATAAGTATGAATTTACTTAATATTTTACTCTGGGATTACCGCCTTTGATCAGCGATTGAGACATTCCTGAGTCATTGATTCATCAGCGTGATATTTGATTACTTGGTTTTAGATAGCTATGAGCTATCTTTTTTTATACTTTTGAAATTTATGTTTTCCTATAAGTAACTTTTTCTAGTTCCTGGTATTTTCATTTCATAAGTTTGAAAATCCATGGCTTACTAAACGTGTTTCATGCGCGACGCAATGGTTAACTTTCACCACATTTTTTTAATATTAAATCAAAGGTCATTCTACCAGGATAGCCATCAGATTAACTACCCTTTCGTTTTCTTATTCTTAAGATTTTTTGAATGGTTACGAAGGCTTCCGCGGTTTTCTTGAATTTTTGGATTTGAATACTATAACAGAATATGTTTTTCTGATTCGTTATCCTTTATTTTGAAATAATGTTTGTGTAAATTGTCGTAACATGAATCAGACAAATTGTTTCTACAATATTCTATCACTTGGAAGAATGCTTCTTTATACTGCTAATATTTCCAACTTGTGACTCGATACCGGAATTCTAAGTAAAGGCTCAAGAGGACAATTTTATTTTATCCCGAAATATTATCCTTTGCGTAACCGGAAGGGAAAAATTTATATCCATTTTAAGATACGGCCACCAAATTTTCCGTTTCTCTTGCAGTGGTATATGTTTGTGATTTGGGCTTTAACATTTCCGCTTAAATTCTGATGAATATTTAAAAGGATCCGCAAGTCCAGGTGGCGCATAACTTCAGGTTTATTCACCGCACGGCAAAGGCTGCGCCACTGTTCTCCTCCACAAACTCCCCTTCGCTACTCATTCTTTTTTCCTGACGCACTCCCTCCTCCCCTCTCTACTTTCCCCATACTTCACCTCCCTCCCTCCCTCTCCCTCCCTCCTCCCCCAACCCACTCACCCATTCCATCTCCTATTCTCCTCCTCCAAACCGGCCGGCCATTCTTCCTTTGTCCTTTGCCGCATTGTCTGTCGATCAGCAGAATGTCTCCCACATTTCAAAACCCAACACCGCTCGAGCCAGGGCGCCACGTATACATGTAAGTGTGTTTGTGCGTGTTTGTGTGTTTATACTCACTCCCCCACCCTTTTTCTTCTTTATCCTTCGTCCCTTTTAGGGACCTCGGGAGAGAGAGATATTTTTCCTGCAAAAAAGGTAGAAAGCGCAGACAATATGGTCGGAAGCCATTTCACCAAAGCATGTTCTCCGATCCATTTTGATTCCTTTTCTGCCCTCGTGATGGCAATGGTCAATAATAAATTCCGCCGCCGAGTCCATATTTGTAAGAATTGGACGACAACGAAACGTTCTCCGTCCATAAATGGATTTCTGTAACGTATTCGACTATTCTATTTATGTCTTTGACCGTGGTTTTCTGCAAACAACGGTGTATGCGTGTGAAGGGCACCGGAGTATTGAAAAGAAAAACGAATGATATCAGATTACCTTTGGCATTTTAATTGTACTGTTCGTAGTTTCAATCTCGATAACAACTCCTTTTTTTCGTGTGCTCGCAGGGGACATGGCACTGACAAAAAAATCATTTCAGAAAACGACGGCGTTGTGGAGTATTGAATTGTCCTGAAAATTAAGATGGACAGCCGTCGGCTTGGTATGCTAAATATTCATTTCGTGACGATTCCTTAAATTGTAATGCGGATGTATCTTTGAGGATCTGGACTCCAAATTGCTTCTCGTCTTTGCAATTCTTTATTAAAGTGCCTAGTAATTTATTGACTAGATAAAATGTTATAGTTTCATCCTTTGGTCAAATTTTGCCAGGTTGTAATCTTGTAACATGTTTATATTCATTCCTCCATACTTGTGCAAAATATGAACGCCCACATCCTCATCACAAATTTTATCCTCAACCCTTAGGTAGGTTAACAATGGAGCAATACAATCAATGTACGAGAGCGGTTCAGTCAATGGTTTGTTGTGCTCACTTCAGGAGATAGCCATAAGACAACCAAGGTTTTTATTCCTCTAACGTCAAATGGGTTTCGTTTCTTCAAACCACGATGAAAACTCCGTATAAATTGTGAATTTTAAATGGTACCAGCCATCTTAAGCCGAAACATATATTGATTGCTCTGCCTTTACTTATTGAATTCAAATTGATAAAAGAAGACCTTTCCAAAACGAAGTGCTGGAGTACGTATGTTTATGCTTCATTAGCTCTGTTCAGCTTATCTCATTTATGTTTATGCCTTTCACTGATCGATTATTTTAATTAAAACTTGTATTTCGCAGCATAAACTGATCAGCTTATTAAATGCAGTTGAAGCGAGCGTACATTCACACTGGCTTGATATGAGGGGTTCCATTCCAACCTCGACCTGAATGGGAAGTAACCTGCTGTAACTGAAGAGAAGCTATTGTCATTGTAACGTGGATACACGCAGCCTCCCTGGAAGATAAAATCCAAAATTTTTGAATGCCCGTATTCCATGGCGGTTGGATTGATTAATATTAATAACTTCACATTGTCTTGATTGTAACATTTTTCGCGTATATATAGTAACCTTTTGTAAGATCATTCAATCAGTATTAATTCCTGATTATTATTTTTTTCATTCCGTCAGTATTTTGAAGGATTAAAAATTTATGTATTTCATAACCTACCGAATCAAAATACAGACTGTAAGTATACCTTCTGTTGTTAGATTCTGATATGGGTAGAATTATTTACTAATTATGATAAACTTTTAATGAAGTCGGATCGAAGAGAATCGAAAATATTTATTAGGTATGTGACGTAGACTTGATTTTGGGTTAGTAAAGATGCAATTGGGTTCGTCGCTTAAATTTCTTGAATTATGCTTGAATTTCTAGTAGGAGCCTGATTTCTTAGAATATGCATGTAGATTTGAACTGATTGAATTTTAATGCAATATTAACCATTTATTATCTGACGAGTCAGGAGGAAAAATACTACCAACGTTCAAGCACATGGATACAGCAGGGATGAGGGAGCTCTAATAATAAGTTACATTTAAGATGGGTACATAATGAGCTGAATTGACTGATAGTTACTTCCTTGAAAATGGCTGGTGTCATTTTGGGGGACATATTTTTAGTGATCCTATTTTTTTTATTTGTGTATACCGCAATTCATACTGATAAACGCTACATGATATTAGAGTAGTTTGCCCATTAATCACTTTTGTTTATGTATTAATTTTACTTCATTCATTGTGGAAAAACAAAGTTTACTCTATTCATTCAAAATGTTTAGTAAATTCCATAAAGTCTTTCCCGAAACTACCAACTTTTATTCTCAATAGTTATATTTTTCATAGAGTTTTTGATGAATTGATGCTTTGGCTACATCTTTAGAGTTGATTTTAGTGAAAGGCATTCATTTTACATGTTGCAATTTTGAATTTTTATTCTGGTTTCTTCACTTTCCTTATTTATAAATAGAGACCTGCCGTAAGATCCGACTCTTAATCCTTCCGCCCCTTTCTTACTTCCCTCCTCTGATTTCGCCCATTATTCCTCTCCAGTCTACCTGGCAGCGCCACTAATCCCTCTTTAAGCCGTCTGATTGCCGCGACTCTCGCCTCTTCGCCCCGACGCGCGCAGTCACGACTTTCAAATAAAAAAAGAAGACTCGAGCCGAGAGCGAGCGTATTCTTTGCCTCCTTCTCCTCCCCGCGCTTTGACTCGCGATTCCTTCAACTTTTAATTACTTATACATCCTTCTCCGGGTAACTTTCGATTCGTCAGAAAAAGGCCCCGGGACACAATTACGTCGGGAGGGGCCAGAGAGACGGCGGGCGGGTTGGCGACGGTTCTGCGGGCGGTTTGATAACGGCGGAAACCACACTAACAACCTCCAGTCATTATGTTGAACTCACCTGTCTCCTAGTTTTCTTGTTTCTGCTTGGGCCCATTACATGAAATATTCTCTCGGTTTGAATAACTGAGAAAATGCGACCTCTCATCGTTTACGCTTTTGTAAACTAATTGAAAGCCCGCGGCGAGACACAAAACCTTAGATCTCCGTTAGTATCAAGTAAGCCAAAGTGCGTCTACCTACGTCTGTTGTTTACTTGAACCAGATATTATCGACCCGGGACTAAATATGATCGCTGCAAAAGGTACTGACTACAAATGGTTCGGTTTTTGTCTTCTTTCAGCCTTTCTTAGCAGCTAAATCATTGACTGCCTCACTTATAAATAAGAAAACATCCGAAATGTACGCTGGGAGACATCGCATTGACAAGGAATGTCCGCGTCGTCGTTGCTCATAGATGTGAGAGTCACAATCTACCTCTGGAATTATTTGAATGCGGTGGGTGTTACTCTAAGAATGACTCATGCTGTCATTGAAATAAATATAAATGCCATACTTATTGGAGGAAACATTTCACCATTATTCAATTTTAGCATAATAATAATTAAGCGACTTTATTGGGGTGAGATTTATAATTTTGAGACTTAATAAAACGCTTTTACCGATTTGGGGGTTTTATTTGCCAAATTATACCTTATTTGACGTTACTACGCATAGTACATCTCATTGATTTTTACCATTACAGTTTATCAAAGTAAAATTGCTGCTTTTGGTCACAATATGGAGGCTAATTCGAACTAAGCAAAAGTGAGTTGAACTGATTGAGACATAAAATACCCAATCACCCAGTTTTCATTACTTTTACACCCAGTTTTATAATAATTTGTTGACATTAACAAAAATAACTGAAGACGTGTTTACTGAAACTTGGTATTAGCGGGAGTTTCAGGTTTTTTACAGTATGTTTTTTTTGTTTTTAGTAATACTAATAAGGCATTTAACCTGCTTTTGATATCGCGAAACTATCTAACCAAGAACTATTAAACCGAACCTCTATGACGCACTTTATAATAAAAATGAAATGAGATCCCTACTGTTGCCACACTACTGGAAATTTATAGGCATCAGTTTAGTAAAAAAGTTGCTTATTTATGAATAGTCCTTGAATTGGGCTTATACACCACATTTGGTCTAAAGGAGTATTCTGAGAAATCAAATGCGGTCCATTTAGTCAGCTGAAATGTCAATCAGAGACTCAGTTGAACTATGAGAAAATGAATCAGGCGCATGGATGAGTGGAGGATGCCACACAAGCGGTAGAGAAAAATGAAAATTAGAGTAGAGTAGTGAAAATTTCTATATTTGAGCCTCAAGAAAACGAAATCAGACCAATATTAGCGAAAGGAGCGGGAAATAGCAAATGTTCAATCCATTCAGTCCCCATATTCCAGTGAAACAGTTAGTAAAAATTCCACACCAACCCCCTCTAAACTCCCATAAACACCCACCCTAGTACGAGTTTTAATCTGCGTTGGCATACGTATATTTTATTCAATTATTTCGTGAAAATCGATATGAAAACTATACAAGCAATAACAATCGCAATTTTTCTCATTGCCTCACATTTGCTGTTAACTTTTTGCGCATTCCACTCAGGCCTTAGTATTAACAGTGTCACTAGCATCATTATCACTAGTCATTTTTTTAGCTAGAAAGCTATACTTATACTTATGAGTCTCAAAGTTCTTGTTTTGTTTGTTTCTTAATTTACAGTGAATCCAAGTCAAATTTTTAGATACATGGTATTCTCATTATTTGCTGACTAAGAGTGAACTTCTAATGTGGGAAAATTTAAGAGAATATTTGATGTGTGAATTTTTTCATACGATAGACGCAGACCGTTGGACAGACCATTGATGTCGGTGATTTCTGTCGCATATGTTAATTACGAGAACTCAGTTTTTTTATTCGTTAAGATCAATTTTTGGAGTAAACTAATTACGAACGTGAAGAGAGGATTTTCAAACATTTGGACTGAAGCAAAATATTAAAGCATGAGCCATCGTAAAAAATTTTATTCCGTTCCTTGCGTTAATTAAGTTTCGTAAAATCCAAAATCAAAGGAAATTCAGCAGCAAATACGACCAATCTAAAGACTTACCAGACGACGGATTTTGACAAATGCTCTCTCAAAAGGTTAATGACTTAGAGGTATTTTAGTCAAAGAACTCATATCCTAACTCATTAAACTGAATGATTTTTTTCTCCATTAGATTAAACTTTCAGGAAAGCCTTTTCATGAAGAATCGAGTTTTCCAACAAAAATATGCGCTATTTCACTTTCCACTCGTGTGTGAAGAGGGAATTCTCAAGTCCACTGACCTCTCTTGTAAATGCAGTTTCCGCCAGGTACAGTAGACCTGGGCTGTTATAATACGCACAAACCATTTGCGTTCTGAAGTCATCTATGATTTGTAGCATTTTCAATGGAGCGACAGAAAGGGTCTCATAACTGCAATTACGATACACATTTGAGAAAACATCAAGGGATTCAAATTACACTTTGAGTCTAAAAACGTATGACTTGAGGATAATGATAATTTCCTTTAACAACTCAGCGCTGAAGGGTTTAACAAACTCTTCTAAAGGTTTAATAATCAAAGCTAAAATATCGGAATTAAAAAAAGATCTCAAATTAGTCAATCGAGTCAATGTATTCTCGCTTACTTTTGGAGGACAGGAGGCAAGTAAAACGTACATGATATAAAGGAACAAGCAAATGTTGACAATAGTCCTCTGGAGTACAATAATGTCCTGCCTATTATGATCATGAAAAAGTAAAAATGTTAATGTTAGCCTTAAAAGGGAATCGAATAAATAATTTTTTTTTGAAAAGTTAAGAGAAATTTTCACAAATTGATTGATTAAATGAATCAAGTTAAGTTAAATAAAATAAGTTATTAACCATCGAACGAGAAAAAAGTACAAGCTGCTGGGAGGCAGATAAAAATGGAAGAGGCCAAATGAAAGATGAATGGGCGAATTAAATAATAGGGTATAACGGGAAGGGCTTTTGGACTGAAGGATCTGTAAGAAAATAAATTATGGGGAAATTTTCGAAAGGCCGGGGAACAAATTCTCCGGCCATATAAAGATGAACTATTAGGAAGAAGAAAAGAATAGTCAGAACTTAAGAGCTATGTGCGAGTATAATGTGTAATCAACCAACCGTTGCCCTTAAGGTAGTTTGAGCGAAATATCATTTTACTTAGAAATCAATGAATTTGGTCTCATTTTAAATAAAATATCTCACCCTTCTAATTACACCAATATTTTAACCCCTTTCCACGTTACTTTAGGAGATATTTGCCAAAAAAATACCAGCCCTTTTACATGGGTAATAATGGTACGTTTATGCACTCCAGAGGGAAGGTACGTTTATGCACTCCATTATTTACAAAATGAGGTATTTCTAACACTTAGATGTCGTAAAAAAACTAATCGCATGTAGTTTGTATGTTTTCTCAACTATTATTGAAAATTAACCATATTGTCACCGCAATTGGTTCTTGGGTATCACAATAAACCTTCCGTTTTGAAGGAGTTTCAAATGCACCGCGCGAAAAAAATTAGTCAAGTTTAAGACTTATTTAGATATTTACATTTAATTACTTTCAATATCTATCACATAAAACTATATTATTGCACCATTAATAATGAAATATTTAATTGATGTGTCCTACAGCTGGTGAAATTAAAACGTATAATTCGAATATGGTCTCTACTATGACTAGGAAACTACGTATCTCGCTCGGACTACCTTAAGGACAACAAGATGATCATGTTAAATTACCACTAATGTTATTTGCGCAAACTCAAGCAAGAACCTATAATTGTTAACTGCTGCTATATGTCTAAAACTGCCGCATATTTACAGTATAATCACCTCTGATTTAAGTGGGATTTTTTATACTGATCTCAGGAAGCCTGACCACCAATATTCGAAAAAATATTCCGGTCTTATGAAAATAAAAAAATTGCTTCACGATTTATATCTTCAATTCGGATGAATGTATTTTTTTTCGGCCACGAGTAAAAAAACAAACTAGAGTAACCGTTAGCCGTCTATGGCTGCTTGTCCTAAAAAGTGCTGTCGTGGCGTACCTAAGCTGTGTAGCTAAGATGTCCATTAAGTGATAAGCTGAAGTGGAGAGAGAGAGAGAGAGAGAGAGGGGATGAAAAGGAAATGCGAAAGCAAGAGTCAATAGGGAGAGAGAGACTTTTTGAGACGATGCCAGGGGAGAAGAATAACAGTGGCGAAAAAAATAATAAATTTTCTCGTTTTGCCAAAAAAATATTTATTTTTGGGTGGGTTTTTGGGAGAAGCAGGCGATATTATTTGAAGAAGGGGTTGTGGGGGAAAAGAAAATGGTAAGAGGAGGAATAGGGTGAAGGAGGAAGAGGGTAGGGGGTGGATAGTAATTGGATTAAGGGAGTGGAGCAGGGGTTGGGCTCAAGTGGCATGGGATTTGTCGGGACAGAAGAAAAAAAGAGAATCGAGGAGGAAATTAGAGAATGACAGAAAGAAAGAGAGGGGATGATTGAAAGCGAGAAAATGCGAAGGAAGGAGAAGTACGCAACTCGTGGAATGGAGAGAGAGAGAAAATTGGTGAAAAATGCCGAGGGAGCGATGCGAAAGGCAGTGGAAGGAAAAACGGACGCATGACGTACAGTGGGCTTCAAACAAGAGAATCAAGGAAGGAAAATAATTGCGATGACTTGAACGAAGCGGATGAAAGAGATGGGCATGGAACAAGAGCCAAAATGAACGAACTGGCGCACTGGCGAACAAAACTTCCTTAAAATTCAACTGCATGGTGTAATTTTGATTCAGATCAAAAGATGACGGGTTGGGCACAATACTCATCTCCAACTACCACTTGCCATCGAATTTCTCGAGACAGCGTGGAACCACGATTAAAAGGATACATTTTTTACCCTGTTTCTTTCTGTTTTACTCCTCTCCCCATGAACGTCAGCCTTGTCATGGTGTTAAGGCTAGTGTATCCTTATCATGGCTTCCTGCACTTAGCTTCGACTCATGCGATAGCTAACTGGTGTTACAGGTCGTCCGGGTAAAGTTAATAATGGCTGCACAGTCATAGAGCTGATGTTATACAACAATGACAGATAAAATAATGACATGAGGACCTTTAATATGTGTTCTCAGTCCACCCTTTATTAACTTTGAAAATAGCGATTTGATATAAGAGACGTCCAAAATAGTTTTATCGATCATGCATTAAATCGAAAGTTTACGGTGGCATGAGGCATGGAGATGCGACAGTGGCAAGACAGGAACAGAGACACATCTAGCCTCTTCCTCTTGTATATGTTCATAATGTTCGCCTTTATACCTGTCCCTTCGTATTGGCTTCAAGAACGTATTTTGTGGCTCAAAACTACAATTGAAGAGTTAACATTTTATGCGTCCAATTACCAATTCTTACTATGTATAATTATGTGAAGGTTGATTATTAACGATTTCATCTATATTTGTCATAATAGTACTTTGATCAACATTTTTCCTGTACCGCGATAATTTTTGCTAGGGTTGCAAGAAAGTAGATACACATATGCAGGCAAAAGTGATATGTGCCTTAACGTAACTTTGATGTGAAAAACGAATTTCTTTCAGGTTATAGGAAATTAAGGTTTGCTCTTGTTCCTATGTAGGAATTCCTTCTCAGAGAAGAAAACAACTCGATATAACTAAGGTGGATCTGTTCTCAAAATGTGCTGTCACTGTAATGGAATTGTGCTCAAGACTGTACATAAATTGAAAATAACAGTACAGTCTTCCACATTACGCAGCATTTTTGCAGTGCAGTTCTTTCAAATGCACTTTCAGCATTGTAATACAGCAGTTTTAGCTAAATCTTAACCACAGTACAGTTCCTGCGCTACGATACAGCACATATTCAGTACAACCCACTGACTACATTTTTCTTAGCTTTGAAGAATTAGTAATTTACTTTATAATCTTCTGCCAATTAAATGTACGATTCTTTAGTAAAATTTGCTTTTCGTACATTTCTCCTTTGAAAAGAGCATGGTAAAAGATAGTATCCATTATACGATGTCTAACTGGCTCTCTAATTAATCCAATACCACGGTTTTCAAATCCCATTTTCTATAGTAGGTAAAAGACGGAGGTTTTATGGAAATCTGAGCACTTTGCAGCTTTAAATGGTTCTGTAGTTTTGAATAGATAGATCTCCAAAATAGTTTTATAGCTACGGTGATCTGCAGATTTAGGTAGCCAAGTATTGCTTCAAGTAGACTTTGAAAATTCACTTTTTGAAACTATTTTCAATTTCCTCCTTCATATTGGTTCCTACACCAGTGTCGCCTTTACAAAGTCACTTCCATGTAAGAGTAAAATAATTGAGATAAGTAAAAATCTGGGTCGAGGTTAGAAAAAGATGATGTGGCATGTGAAATTAATTTCAAATCACGATATGGCTTCACAAAGTTAAACCTGATAATCTAAAATTTATTTTGATACCCTTTATTTGAAGTTTTTTTACTTTTCCTATGTATCATCCACTGTTATTTGCCATTGATACTCTCAGTCAACCTCATTATACTGCCTAAAAATATTAGTTTTTTTTTAATTCACCCAGCCACATTTATTACCATCTCAGTTCTCGAAGCGTCAACTCTAATGCTTTCTTTCTAACTCTTCATAATGACACTCATGGTCCCATTTTTCTTCCTCCCGATCAACCAATTACCACCTACAGTATAATTTGCTTTTTTCCGGCTTCATCTTCCCATTGTACTTCATAATCGCATCACAAATCTCTTCAATTATTAACGATATTTTTTCCAGTGTGCTCTCAGTACATTTTGTCCTCATCCGCTGGTTTCTCAGCGCTAATATATTGTGTGCGGGAGCGCGGCTACAGGGAGGAGGGTCAGGCAACAATGGGAACTTCAAACGCCAGCTCTCGATTCCCGCAAGTCTCAGCAATGCCCACGAAAAAATGGAAACCACTCATTTCGAAGCTTATATGCCGAGGGTTTACACTAAGGGAGGGATGTAATGGGAGCATTTCTATGTCCTCTACTGAAAAAACAATGATGGAAGAAACGAAAAAGTGCTTGATCCCGTGGATCTATCCTCGATCTAACATTTACGAACCCAATCATCATTTTCTTAAGCATCTGTTAGATTCTTAATTTTTTCTCCTGCATTTTTATGTAAAATTAGACTAACTGAAAAGCAATTCTTGAATGCAAAATAAGCAGACGTTAATGCTTATAGACGACATTTGGCAGATAAAGAAATATTTCCTTTGAAAGGCCTAACTTCCAGGCTTACGGCTTGACATTCAATATCCATTCTTCTCATTTTTGCTTAAAAAATTGATTCATACGATAAGTAAAGATCAGATACCAGAAAGAAAAGACTGGAACGGTAAAAAAATTAACTAGCTACCATTGCAGATGGATTCTCTCGAGTTAAAATAGTAAAAGATCTTCCCGAAGGAATATTTGTGTAGAGTAATAATGAATATAGGCAATATTCTGACTCGGTCAGTGGATATCAATAAGTAAATTGCGCATAATTTTTGAAAGCCACAGGGTTATGATTAATGTAAAGTATTGAACGATGGAGGGAAATGGAAGAGCAGAAGGAACACTTGAGCAAAAGAGAGTCGGATGAAGGAGTGGAATTGGAGGTCGCGGGAGAACAAAGCGGGATGATGAAGGACGGAAGTGGACGGGTGGCAATTAGCCAGTGCGGTTTGTCTCCGGAGAATGGGGAGAGGGGAGTAGGTGGCGTTGCCGAGGACGGTGAGCGGCGAGGGCGGGACCCTGGGTCTTCTCTATCGGTGCGGGTCGGGACAGAGCACACTTTGGAACGCAACCCACGGGCAAGAAAGTTGAATCTGCCAAATTTTATGGCCTTAAGCCGTAAGTACAGGAGCTATAGTTCATCCAATATAATAGTGCAATTGGCAGTTACATATAAGCATTTCTTTATGCTTCATTTAAACCACACAATTTTGAAGCAATTTTTTAATTTTCAATTCTTTCTAATCCAATTAAGTATTTCAACTTGGCTATTATCTCGGATGGACTGAAAGTTGTCTGGAAAATGAACACACACTGTTATGTATAACCATTCACCAATCAATCACGAACGAGAGAACTAAAATATATTCGTCTTACGGCAACAGAATTACCTGTACTACAGACGTAAAAAATACGGTTATTCTGGCGTAGTGCTTGATAAATATTTTCCAAAGAGGTTTCATTTAGGGTGGCAATGGAACAGCTCGTAACAGCATCAAATAAGGGTTCATATATGATTTCGCAGGTACTCAGGGTAGAAAGGTAGCATCCAAGATAAAGGAGATTACCAAATGCAACTCATCTAACGTATTAGAATAATAATTGTCTAGAAATAATATTGTCCTATAATATTTTCCATGATAGAGCATCAAAATGCACAGCTATCTACAGCCAAACATTTCCCCAGGATAGTTGATCATCATCACCATATATTGATCCACATATGTTAGGTTTCAGGATCTTAAAGGGTTTTGTAATCCTAAACTTTTCATCGGAATTAGAAACCCTGATAAGAAAAGCATTTAATTGATTAATTTGTAATAGGAACTACTCGGAAAATAATTGCAAATACGACTTCAGCAATTTATTCCATGTATTTTATGAAAGTAGATTACAAAACACATGCTGGCAGTTTGTCACTAGCGTGGTAGTGATGTAAATCGTGCCATTTTCTTGAATATTTGTGTTTGGTATTCGCGCCACTAATTTGTTGTGTTGTTAACCATCCGAGTGGCTTTCTCGGCCCGAAGGACCACAAAAAATGATCTCTCTTTCCGCCCGCAATTGGGAGAAACATGAGAGAAAGAAATGAAAACCGGAATACAAAATAGTGGACTGTGTTAAAGTAATTTAAATGGCCTTGTGCAATGCATGACTTATGCACGTTGTCTTCTATGACCGGTAGTACTTGGCTATATATATATATAAATATATATATATATATATATATACATACATATATAAATACGTTGATGGATTGGAGTCAGCCATGATATATATATATATATATATATATATATTTAATGTCTATTTATTAACATGGATGGGACGTATGAGAAAATACAAACGGCCTGAAAAGGTTTTGGGAAAGGAAATTTCTTTTTGAGGATTGATTGTGAGAAATGATCGACTTGTGTGCTCCGTATATCTCGGATGGAAGAGACGAGGAGGGTGGGTGGGCTAGAGGGAGGGAGGCTGTGGAGGGGGTGGGGGTAGGAGGAGCGGGCGAAGCGAGGAAGGAGGAAATAGGGGGAGTATTTTGGCGGGCAAGGAGGTGGGGAGGTTCTCTTGCGGGGGCCCTTTGGGCGAGGGGTGGGTGACGGGAGGGCGCGTGAAAGCGTACTTGCGAGGCGATTCAATTTTCTAACGAAGGGGAGAACGTCTGCTTTGAAGGACGAAGCAAAGGGAGGGAAGAAGAAGGTGGGAGAGGAAGGAGAAGGAAGAGAATGCAAATTGAGAGAGAGAGGGAGAGAAATGAGTGTGAGGGGTTGGAGGGATAGGAGGCATATCGCGAAAAACCAAACAAAGCTGACACATCTAATTAAGGAGAGATTGTGGAAATAAATAAATGGGCTATTTCTAGCAATTAAAGTTGGCTTTACTTGGCTCAAGTTTGTTGATTATGAGGAATATTGCGATTTTCAATGGAGACTAACGGATTCTTTGGTGAAATCTTTTATTTTTCCTCTTTTTTGTACTTGACATTGGTATTTAATCTGAAACGACAAACGGATTTGATGGGTGTTATTGAGGAATTCCTTAGAGCCCATCCTAAGCGAACGCATAAAGCAGCAATCAAGTCAATGATACCCACAGAGTGTGTGTGATGAATTTTTGTCTAGCCTTGACTAGGTTCATAGGGAAAAATACCTAGATGTAGCGATAGGATATATATATTGTGTTGCTGAGAGGTAAGTCACGTGATGAGCCCATTATGAAATAGTTTAAGACTGACAGATAGGAAAGCCTCAATAAAGAGGATGATATCGTAAAAGAGAAGAAATTTATAGGCGATCTTATCCGTCTCCTTATATTATTTTTCCTGTCAGTCTCCTAATGAGCATAATAGTAGAAAAACACTTTTGTATTTACTTTTCCAGCATTCATTTACTTCCACCCAAGAAGAAAGAGAATCGTAAGTAATTCAGAAAAGATGTGTTTTAGGCTGAGCCATATAAACCTCCTTGGCCTCATTCATCAACCTTTTATAATTAATTAATTAAATTTAATAAATAATAATTAAAACACAACACACACATGTTAAAAATGAGAAAGTGAGGGAATTGTTTTCATAATTTCTCGTAATGGACGACTTCGACGTGAAGAAAAAGATCCATTCTCGGCTAATCTCTGCCAGATGAAGTCTTGATAAATGGGGCACATTGAACTCCCCTTAATATTGAGTAACTCTGAATATCTACGTCGGATTTTGAAATATGGTCTTTTGGTACGAATTTAAAAAATACCAATTGTTTTTATATTTTATGTTTAATGCACATTCAGGTATAAAAATAAGAATTTTTTTATCTTTCCTTGAGAACTTGCATAAAAAATATTTATGTTCTTTTATTCTATGTTTCGCTCATATCATATTCCAAGTTTCACTAAGTTCAAAGAGTAAATGGTACGGGTGTTTTAGGAAATTACTTACAAAAGAATAAAGGCCCTGTATATTTCAATGTATGAATAAGCGGGCAGGACTTCATGAAGGCTGAGTACATCACGAATGGACAAGTTCAGTCGTCGGCGAAGTCTCTAAAGACATTTCCAGTAGCTCAAAATTTGATTTGCAATCTTCAAAGACATCCATCTTCAAGGGGTACATCATCTCTTAAGGGTGGAATCTTAAGAAGGATACTTCCTCCAAAGGACTCAATTTTCCTAATGGCCTGTCCAAATTTAATTTTATTATCTAATCTCATGACGCAGATGGTCGAGGAGTGTAAATGTACTCAAGTTGTTCCTTTTATATCTCTGCTTTAAACACATTATTAAGTTGTTTAAAAATTTCTCGTACGGTGTACATTCCGTTTAAATAAATTCCTTGCGATAGATAACATGATTGTTTATGTAATATCATCACTACTTGCTTCCTCTTTTATCACGTTATTGCTTTAAATGCCTCCCGCTCTTTCACTCAGTGAAATCTTATTCATTAGTAGTTGCTGAAACGAGAGCGGTATATTAGTGGTTAGTTTGACGAACAGCCGTTTAGATCCAGCGGAATCTTATGATTAATCTTTCAAAAATGCCATTGGTGGTGCAATAACTTGGAATATTCAGCCCTTAAGGAGATCCATGACTCACAGAGTAAGGTAAACGCAAGCATACGTAGGAGGTTCCCGGTGCATGCATGATCACACCCATGGAATAATTTCCAAAAAGCCCTCAACGCAGCCTCTCGTTCCAAATATTTTAAAATGAAAACTTATTTCGCGGCATGGAAGCAATTTTTTTATGTGGAAAAACCAGCGTATTCACGTCGCGCTCAACGTGAATGGGTACTCTCGAGTGGGTACTCGTTGATACAAATGAATGGGCATTCTTAACCAATGTAGAGGGTTGAAATATCCAGGATATGTTCCTTATGAACCGGAAAAAATAGTAAACTTCGAGAAAGGGTCTTAATTTCGGTGGCAGATGAGAATTAATGCAGTTAAATAAGGTCAAGCGAAATATTCCCGAGCAGAGTTAATTTCATTCGCTCCTGAATATATGACGCAGAGATTGGAATTGAAACGTGCTGAAAGTTTACACATTTATTTTCTTTCGTCTAATTTCGTCCAAAGTCCACACAGCAATATGAAATTGCATACCATTGATTTAGTCGAGCAAAATTGACGCATTTTCCCTCTTTCTCATCTTCGACGTCATCTTCAGGTAAAGACTCTAGAAATCCATCATATATATACACACGTCTGAGTTGTGTTTTGTATATATATATATATGTGATGGATTAGCTGAGTCTTTACCTGAAGATGACGCCGAACGTAGAAACCTGTGTTATAGAAAATAAAGATATGTGGAATAACAAAGTTAAGTGTTATCATTACCTACTTGTGTTATTTTGTGGTTCGTGAGTAAGGTTTTTCATCCATCGCGTGGTCTAAAAACACACCCAAATTTTATTTATTCATGTTCGGCAAAGAAATTTTTCTCACACGCGCAGATGTTCTTACTTCCCTTTGGAGTCAACATCTGCTTGATTTTCTCCCACGAAGAAATTAGTTACTCGAACTGTGTATCCTATTCCGAGGGCCTCCTAGCGTCTCCCGTACGGCCTCGGATCGTAACAGTTAGGTGCGCTCGAAGAACGGAAAACTCAAACATTGAGAGAGCGAGAGAACGCCTGGGGGACACCCTAAAATACCCTCACTCCATTGTCTCCAGAGACAGGGCTCCACTTTTGCTAGACCCGGCAAAGTTTCCGTTTGCATCTCGCCATCTTCTTCTTCTCCCTAGTACTTCCCCGGAGGCACGCTAGCTCTCGAAAGCATACGATCGCACGTTTGTCCCTCTTAGCTCACTCGTACGCACACACGCCTGTGCCTGGACGGGTATTCGGGCGAGAATCGTTTCAATTCCAGCGAGTGCTTCGGAGAAGAATAGACAAGGTGGCGAACGAAATTAGAACTGTGATAGATAGGCGGAAATAAATAATAATTAGAGATGGGACGTTCGAACAGTTGAATTCTCGAATACTCCGAATAATGAGCTATTTGCACTATTCGATATTCGAGAACACAAATTAAAAATTTCACCCTCTCGAATGTATTACACGAATCGGCTGTAATATTTTTTTATATTCGTGGTCATCGGTTGAGTCTTACATGTTACAAAGCGTTTGGTGTACCATATTTGGCTGGTACAAATTCATTAATTAATAGTTCCAACAAAATTTCACCTTTCAAGTTAATTGAGAATAAATATATATTAATTCATTCAGCAATCAGATTTCATCAGTCAGCAATCCAAAGATTGGTTTGACGCAGCTCTCCACTCAATTTTCCTATTAGCTAGTCTTATAATCCATAATAACTTCAGGGGAATTACATGAAAAAGCAAATGAATGAATTTTCAAACGCTCGCGAGGTTGGTTGGTCCATTTTTTGATTCCTCATTGCATTATGACACTTACATTTTACAAATTAACTTTTTAAGATAATTGTGATTTCTTTATTAAATTAAAGGTTTGTGGTTAACGTAGTAAAATACTAATAATAATTAAATCTTTAAATCTTCCACATTCTTATCATCTTCTTAAAAAAACGCCCTTGTAGTATTCGATATTCGAGTGAGATATTCGAAAAAATATTAGATATTCGAGCTCTATATTCGAATTCGAGAAAAATGCTATTCGACCCATCTCTAATAATAAGCAATATTTAGTTGGAAGTAGCTGTGATAACTGTCAAACCCCTCTCGAGTCCTCGGCCATTATGAGGGCAATGAAATCCCATTCTTGCTGAGGACTCAGAAGGGAACGTTAGCAAAGTAACATATAATAATAATAAATATTTATTCCACTCCAACAAGAGATACGAAAATAATAAATTAAACAGAAGACTGAAATCAGGCATCCCTGATGGAAAGTTCCTGTGATGGGGTTGCCATTCCTTGGATATGGCGTTTTTCGGCAGTTACATGAAAATATAACAAAATAAAATATACAAAGGGCTATTCAACTAAACAAACAAGTAGTGTCCTTACAGAATATGAAAATATCATCTTATCACACAGATGTAACAATTAATCTATAGTAGTATATATCTCAGTTAATTACAACTAATAGAATACAATGCATATGGAGAAACTCCACATAAACCATGGTATCCGTGAACGTGGTCAATAGAAACCTTATTGAAGAGGCTTAAGCTATAGTTTTTAATAATATTTCAACATCTTTTTGTAAAAATAACCAATATAACAGTTTCTTTGTAAACACTTGGTTATTACAACAGTATAACTCTTGTGGTAACTGCATAAAAACTTTTGCTGCTATATAAACGCGAAGATGTCTGGATAGTGTGGGAGAGACGCGAAAGGGAAATATTTACCGGTCTAGGGAGAAGAAGTGCGCGGAGGGAGAAAGGGAGAGAATGAAGGGTGAAAGAGCAAATGGGGAGAGTGTGGAGGAGGAATGAGTGGGAGGGAGGCGATGGAACGGAAGCGTGGAATGAATTTGGTGAATGGTGGGCGTAGAGAGAGGGGATGAGGGGATCGCGTGGAAGAGGCAAGTAGACGAATTGATAGGGAAAAGGGGGCGTGAGTGTTAAGGGTATTTGGCCGGGGCGTGCGCGTGGGTGGGATGGAAGGAGAGCGGAAGCGAGAGTGAAGGAAGGGTTGCGGGAATTCGAAGGGTTCGCCCAGAGAGCGTTAATGGAACTTGGCGTAGGACGGCGTCGGAGGGTCGACCGACCCCGGCGCGGCGCGCAATAGGAGTGTTAAAGAAGCGACGGTTAGAAGTTAGTTATTGGACTCCCCCCTCGACGCCACCCGCCGCCCGCTCATTGGACGGGGGAGGAGGCTTTTCATTCGATTACTCGTGGGGGAGGGCTTGAATTTGGGTGGCTTCCTGTTCCACAGTGTCTCGGCCCGCTCTTGTCCATCTGTCCCGCTTTGACCTTTTGAGAGCTGCTGGCGATCCAGAACCGCCTCGGCTCGCCCGCGTTGTCGTCGCCCTTTGGTCGCCGTGGTAATCGCCGTCGTTTGTTTCCTCTATTTAAGACCAGAGGACCGGTCGACGATGCTGCTTTTGGGATGAAGTGGACAATGACAGGCTTTCCGTACCGTTCGAGGGAAATTGATGGTTGCTTTCGGCCATGCTGGATCTGCAACGTTTGCTCCCGGCCTCCGGCCTGTTACGACGGTGTTCTCCTCGTTAGCATAGAATTTCATCATTATCTGTGTGGGAGTCTTTCAGATGTTAGTGTAACTAACAGAGCTCATAACGTGAATTTATGAACTTAAGTTATTTATTGAAAAACTGCCAGTAAAATGTGTATGACAGGAAATGTTTTATTTACACGAAATATTCTTGACGCCTAAGGATGATACTGGAACATATAAATATTTGGTGTCAAGATGCTGAATCTAATACTGATGACAACATCAACTGTTAGTTTTTGGCTTCATTTCTCCTCCAACCATATTCAATATTCAGGAACTGTCGGCTTCGGTTATTATGATGATAAATTATTTTGGAATAATAGTCCCTATCACCTGAGAAAATATTTGAACAAAAATGGCTTATTGGAAAATAAAAGAGATTCTTTAAACTCCAAAGACTATTTATCTCACCCGCTCTAGGAGAATAATCCTCATAAGTCTGCTCCTACTTTGACTGCTGCCGTAAATGAAAATTAATTTATCTTAGATGCGTGGTAGAAACATACAACTAGTAAATAAAAATAATATATAGATAAAAGATAAGGTGAGGAATGTTTCCATAATACCATGGCCTCTGTTTTGTTTGTGACTGACGTAAATGAACCGAAAATTTACCGTTAAATAGACAATTTTCGAGATTTCCTGTTGTTTTTTATGTGCTCTTTTTTGAAAGGTACATATATTCTACAATGACGGAAGGATAAACTTGCATGCTAGAAGCTCGATACCGACTTCATCAACGAGGGTTTTTCGATGCATCTTATTTGGATTATGAAACTGATAACTATTAGTCATTGAAAATAAGCAAGAGAAAAAACTATTATTTGTTCACGTAAGCCCTTGATTACTTTTGATGAGGTGCATATTTGCTACCTTCAGCTCATATATGCAGATAGCTAGGCTTCCACTGGGTAGTGTCTTTCAATTAACATAATATTTGAAAAACATGACCTTTACTGAATGAAATTTTACTTAGTACTAGATTATCGTTCAAGTTAATTAGATTTCTTTAAATGGGTTTCCTTGATGTTAATCTAAATTATTCACTGCAAGGGCTCCAGATTATCATTTTCCCTTTGATCTTATGACCTCCTATGTGCTTCTTGCGTCAAAACGTCGTGCAGTAAGTATTTTATCCAGCAGTGGATGAAGAGGGTCCATTATGGCGATAACCTGAAAGTATCTCGTCTTTAGCCAGCGGCTGTCCTCCTAGTTCGTAGCACCGTCCGATATTTTCAATATGAACACTACATCAAAATTTCGATCATCTTACAACTTTTAACTAAGGAGCAGTGAACTTCTTGAATTTCCTCATCAGTTGACGAAAAAAGTCAAACTTGGTATGTTTTTACTCAAGCAGGGCTGACTGACCCTACAGTCTGTTAAATCTGTTAAGTACTAGTACTTTGATGTGAATATATCAATAATGCGTTTGGATATGACAGTCTATGTTTATTACTTTTCTTCTTCTGCAATAAAGAAAGAATAGTCTATCATATAATTCAATATATAAAAGTTTATTTGCTCCGGGTAAAATACCCCTAAGACCACCAATAATACAATATGTGGTGAGCACATTTGATACATGAAAATACAATACATGGAGATAGAATTAAATATGTATAACCAAGTATTTCACATAAATTTTTAACAACAAAACTTCAATAAAGTGGTTTAACATAGTATTAATAATATATTACAAATATTATGCAAGTTTATATTTAAAAAATAGTAAAGATACTTAAACACACTTAGATATTACAAAGCAGTTATAAACACAACACAAATTATTGAATTTTGACATAGAATAAGCGACAGTGATACACATTGTTTACAGACATTGTGTAAATGTTTCACAACCCAAAAGCATTCTAATTCTGCATTCTTGGTAAAATAAAATTTTCAAGTATTGTAAAATTATTAAATTGGCCGTTAAAATACTTCAAAATCTTTAGGATTAATTATCACCTGTTTCATGCTGATTTACGCAACGCTGTGTATTCAATCATATCAAACGTATTACTATCACATTCATCTTTGCGAATACGTGAACCTGTAAAAGTACCAAAATTCTAAATTCATTACCTAGGAATAAAGTAAAGAACGCATTTTTATGCCTCATCTGCCCCGCAATATTTCCCACAGGAATGACGGAGAGAACCTGTAAATCGATGTCGGTTTTTCGGACGGCAATGAGGAGAGGAGGAATGCGGACGTTCTCCAAACCGAGGGGGTGTGCGGGGAGTGGCACATCACGAGCGCGCGGTCGTGTTGAGTGTGCTTTTTTATGCGGGGACGTCACATCCCTTTTCCCGCTCTTTCTTATCTCCGCTGACCTCTCGACACCTCCCCACCCAAAAGGACCAGTATCATGAGCCGTCCAACCATCATGTTCACGGTCGCGCCTATACGTGCCTCCGGGCTTTTATTTGCGATGTTCCAGAAAGGCACGCACTGCCCTTTCCGCTCTCGTATCCTCTGCGTTGCATTCCCCCGTCGTCTGCCGCCCCAAATCGTGCCCCCCCTCGCCCCGCTTTCGCCCCTTTTTAGGAGTGAAGAAGTTACGTGTCGGAGGGAGGAAAGGGTTTTGGCCTCAACCCCACGGCCATCAAGGCAACCTCACACACACTCGCCTCGTCCTTTAGCCGCTCCTCTCATATTCCCTCAGACACCCCATCCCGTTGCCCTCAACCTCACGCCCAAATTTATTTCCTCGCCCCGAAATATTCCGCCGAACTCAAGGCCCTTTGACACCTTTTACTTTTCCACAACCTTCTCCCCTTCCATCTACTCAAGGCGGGGGATCACGAGCCGGGAGCCGTTTCCCGGGAATATCGCACCCGCCACGCCCTCCTCGCCCAACGGCCTCCCTCCGTCTCTTCCTCCTGTCTCTCCTCTCTCATCCAGTGAGAACTCATCCCTTCGTATTCCCTCCCTCCCAAAGACACACCTTCCCCTCCCACGCGTTTCTTTTGTCTGCCCTCCCGGAGCGCCTTCCTCCATATCGCCATGCGCTCTGGAGCTGATGGAAGGACTATGCTGAAAGTCTCTAATGACTCGGAGACAGCACACCACGCTTTTACCAATCATAAGGGGATCGGGTTGGTGTGGTGGCTATAGTACTCGCCTACCACACGGGCGGCCAGGGTTCAAATCCCTGCAGAGTAGGGAACCCGATCCCTACTTGGGTGTCTTGTGGAGGGCACTTCAAGTACAGTACTTCGTCTGTCGGATGAGACGTTAAACTTTGGTCCCCTTGGCGCCTTTCATTGAAAGCAGGCTAATGCCGACGCCGGGTTTCTATCCACCCTTCTTCCCTTACCTATCCCCTATGACGCAAATAACCTTAGCTTTCGGTCGCCTCCCCTAATATCCGATCCAATCTATCCAACCAATCATACTTGAAACCATGGTCGTTCAATATCGATTGTATCCTTCATTCGATACAGGTCTTTGCAGCGTAATTAAATCCGCCATTAATGCGATGGTTTTGCTGCATTCTCCGTAAGTATAGCATACGTTTTTCAACTCTTTTTCTTGGGCAGTGCATTTGTATTCAATATGGCGACTTGCGTCACCGATTTGCAGATTTTCTTGGGTGACCAATGGTATTAAATAATCAGTGAGCATAATCATTGCGACCATGTGGTGAAAATGGCCGCGGAAACCCATATCGATAGATCTACGGATATATCACATCGAACGACTATGAATTGAAACGTTAGAGTGACACGAGGAATAGCATGACACTAGCCCCGCACTATACTATTACAAACAGATTAAAGTGGATAAATAAGTGAGATCCACTGCCGAACTGGTTGGTTCAAACATTCGTTCTTCCCACACGCCATTAGTGACCGCAACAAGAACAGAGCATATGAATCCTCGTATGCATGCCGTTCATTTTAGTCCTTACCCTTACCCTATTACTTTTCCCTCTTCCCTTCCCTTGTCACGGCTTCTAACACCCCGTGCTCCAATGACACCACACTGGGAAACAGGGCAGCAGGCAGATGTAGACTCTTTTCCTTCTTTTCCACGGAGAAACGCTCCATCTCCGCCGAAAGGAGCGCTTCTTTTATCGTCACATCTCGTTTGGACGATACGTCCTCCCGCGCAAAAGTAAACATCCCCATTCCCTATTTCCCATCCCTGCCTTCCTTCCTCCCACCCCTTTTCCATCCCTCCTCGCCTTTCACGCCGACATACCCCCTCTTCCCCTTCACGCATACGAACACACAAAAGGAGACCCTTTTTACATTCTCCGTTCCCGGAGAGTTATGCTTTAAATAAATGTTCAATCTTCGCGTCACGTCGAGAGATCTCTCCCGGCGAGGAAGGGAAATTAGATGTATGTTGGAATGATGGAAAGGGAGGGAGGAGAAAGGGGAGGAAGAATGAGGGGAAAGAGGGCATTCGTCTCAATATCCGTGAAATAGGGTCCTTCTGCTCTCCCTGATCTCCTTTTCGCGAGACATACTTCAAACGGAGTCGGTTTATTTCTCTCTCTCTCTTTCCCTCTCATTCCTCTCTCCTCTCTTTCTCTCCCACTTTCCCTCCCTCGCAACCCATTTCTGGATACGCCGTCCGTGCCCTTCAGGACTCACTTTCTCACTCTCTTTTCATCTCTTTCTTTGTCCCTCTCGCCGTCCTTCCGCCCAGCGAGTTTCCACCCCCTTTCCAAATTGCATTTTTCGTCCGGAACCCTTGGGAAGGGAAGAATTATGACTCCAAGTTAGTTTTCTTCGCTGTTAGGCTTGTTCTGCGGGCTAGACACGTGAGACCCTGGTATTGATCTCTGTTGTTCTATAAGTCCCCAAAAAATCATCCGGGCAATAAAGTCTTTTTGCCGAGATATATTTTTAGGTAACATACATTTCAAGGAATTTTTCCCGGTTCATCCAACGTTTGTTATTGTAGCAATTTAACAGTAAGGGATCTGTTACAAACCAAACTCTTTGAAACACCACGGCATAGGCGATTCAATTATCACGTATTCTGTACCACTATCTCCTCAGTGGTAGCATCGGAAAAATTATGGAAATGTTGCATATTAATTTGTTTTTGTCGATTGAAGTGTGTATCGTGACTTAGTATTTTGAAACAGGGCTATGCCTGAAGTAATTACCACCATAAAATTTAAAGCATTACTTGTTTTTCCTGCTGCTAGATGGTAATGATATCTTCTAACTCTCGTTGTCCGAAAATAAGCGTAAAAAATCTCGTAGATATTTTCGATACGTAGCTTCTTGTATGTATTCTGCTGTTTAATGCCGAATTAAACTTGAAAAAATAGAAAACCGTTAATTATTGCTCAATGTATAATCCTATAAGTGCTGGTTTTGAATGGGTAAATAGCTCAGTCAGCTTTTTTTCGGAGTCTTTTTTTGAACATTCCAAAGTGATCGTCATGTATAACGAAACAGAGTTATCATCTACTGCCATGACTCCGAAGACTGTTTTGCCAGATAAGTTTGCTTAAAATCTACATTCCACTTCTTCTAACCGTTTTATTGCTGCATCATTATTTAGACATTTATAAATTTGCCTGGCTTTGTCTATTTTTGGTCTTCCCGGTAATGGAGCAATTTTTCCTGAGATCATCGTCAGAAACTGTGTTATACGACCGCGAATAATAATCCACGACACAAAAACATGTTAGGAATTCATGTAGCTGTCATTTGAGTTTTTTTCATATGCTAAAAGCTAGCGTTCAATATGGCAGCCCTTAAATGGTTCGTGACATTATTTACACTTGTATTTGGATATTCTTTCCCGTAGATACTGAGTTCGCGTTACATATTAACTCGCTTGCAGCTTCGGATACGGGTAAATGACGTCACAAGTGCTATCTCGCTCCGCTAGTATTGTCAATAATTTTACGATTTTCTTTTAAACGTTACATTGGTACATGACATTGGTATGTATGCATTTTTCACCACAGAAACTTATACGTATCATTCGGATTCCTTATTTATATTTTAACCGTATCATTAGGTTTTTACCAGTTCTGAATATCTCAAGCAACCTAAGCCTAGTGTGCAGCCTCCGAGTCTCTAGGGGCTCCCACCTCAATCCCTCTAACATTTGTGCAATACTATATGTACGCTCGTAGCAGTTTTTAACGAAGCGTGCTGCTTTTCTTTGTATTTTATTCATTTTTTTCGTTAAATCTTTATGACCAGGATCCCAAATGCTCGCGGCGTATTCGAGGTGTGGCCTAAAAAGAGCGAAGTAGCATCTCTTTTAATTTTTTTTCCGAGGACTTTCCTATTATACGCTTGACAAAACCTAGTTTCTTTAATGCTGTGCCGCATATATTTTGTATGTGTGTTCCCTTAATAGTCGGATGGTTGAGAGAGAGAACTTTTAGAGGACCACATATGTTCGCTACGTTCTGCGAGGGAAGAGTGGAAGATGGACGTGAAGGTACGGTTGCCACTTCCCTCGTTCCCGATCTGATCGCGTTTTGTGGGACTACGCTCGTGAAGAGGACAGTCGTGAATCGATTCCTTGAGGCCTATGACTTTCCTCGCGGGAGAAATTCCTGAGAATGGCATCTCATCCTCTTTTATTCCGACCACCCAGGAGCAGAGAGATCCTCTTCCACTTTCCCAGCCTTTCAGCACGTTCGGCCAATGGTGGAAGTGATGGTTATTTATTTAAACTGGGACTGACAACTGTCATTTTTGCCGTGAACAAAAGGTGCGTATGGGAAACGATGTTTGGGATACAATGTAAGGTTGGAGCGTCAAGGTTTTTCTATCCTTAGTGATAGGAACCCACAGTTTTAAAGTCTCATCCGACCAATGGAGAACTGAATTTGAAATGCTTTCCACATGGCACTCAAGGGAAAATCAGATAAATGATAAAAAATATCCACCTCTGCTGGTTTTCGAATCCGTTCCATTAGGGATGGCGACCAGCCCAATCTGACTATAAGCGCTAGAGGTATAAACATGACTCGAACATTTTCAATACTATGGTCAAATCACCAAACCTAGGGAGTAGAGGATGTGGATTATAAGGGCTCGCGGTGATGTGAAGGGACAACTACCAGAGAGCGTACAGTTAGACGTTGTAGGAGGGAAGGCTGACAAAGGTGTAGAACGTATTCCATGAAATAATAGCATCGGTATTTTGTGTGGATTCTAAGAGGAGAGGAATGGAATATGCTGGAGGATGGTTGAACGGAAATGGTTTTCTTTATCTGGCGATGATGGGATGTATTTAATGGTCAGTCAGATGCTTGTTCCTAGTACTCGGAGCAGAAAACGTGGATCACATGGGTGTGAGTCTTGCCCTACCAGAGTCAGAGACCCAAATGACTGACGAGGGGAATATTGATGTGCCAGCTTCATATATTCCGCATGGTTGAGTCGCCGATAACTGACTCGCTGATAGCTATTAAATCGATACTGGTTTAAAGAAGTTTAGGTAACTGTGAGGTCTTAGAGTAGGACCTGCAATTATAAGTACCACTTTCAACACAGCATATATGTATACAATATCCTCAAATCATGAATGTTATGGTTGCGTGATATCCGAGAATCGATTAAGATATTATTTATTGGGTTTTGGAAAGTTTTTTTATTAAGGAACTTGCTGATTTAAATTCCTTTGAAAGGCAGAAATACGTAATAGTCCGAATCTATTTTATTTTGGTCCGACGTCGTAATCTGAGTCGTGACTTAAAATAATACTCGGGAATTCATCGAGTTTAAGGATTGTATTCAGTTTTCATCATATTTACTGTAATCATTTAACAAATTGAGTTTTATCGAGGGTAGGGTGGAAATTAAATATTAGTAATCCTTAGCAAATATTTCGGAACATTATATTTCGGAATAATGTATTCCTTCTTCAGAGCTAAGACAATATACATTTTGATGAATCTGCACATCTGCACCACTTACACAATAAGCGCACAACATACATATCCAGCTACGTAATTGCCTTACAGTTAAATACTAAAGAATTTCAGCGCCAATGTAAAATATTTTCCTGGTTTCTCGGGAAAAGGATGTATACATTGTACACACAACTAATAGAACCATTTCCTAAACTGCGCTCATGCCGGAAAAAATTAACGTTTGCAAAGAATAAGTGGTATTTAATTTATGACTCACTCTGAAAGAAACCACATTTGTATTTAAGGGTTTTCATTTTACGTAGAAATGGGTCTAACAAAGTAACACCTGAGACCACGGATATTCCATTTTGTTGCTACCGTCATTTAGCCTGCAATGCCGACGAAGGTAGATTGAATTGAGACGTCGATAGAGGAGAATATTGACTACGAAGTGGATGTGTGTGAGGAGAGAGAGAGAGTTTAGGTGGATGGTTATGGGATACGTGAGTCTCAGTGGAGGAGAAGTAAATAACCTCTTGAAATCGCTGAGTCGGAGGGAGTGAGGATGCATTGGAGCGGTGCGGGAACAAGGGAACGGGAAAGGGTCGGGATGATTGTTACCGATGCGAAAGAAATTAAAAGTGGTGGCAACGAAAATCTCATTACGCGCGCGCAGCGGAGAGCCGTGAAAGTTTCATGCGGCGTAGCCGAGCCGCTCGCCCCGAGGAGCGGGGAGCAATTCCTTGGCCTCTTCCTTCCCTCCTCTAACTACACTCCATCCAATTGACTCTCGCCTTCGCTCTATTACCATACGTTTAAAGGTAAAAGTTACGCGGAGGATATGAGCAGTGTTTGACGGAACGACTGATGAATATTCCTTGTTCGATGCGAGGGATTTAAACCCAAGAGAGAGACCGCCTGCAGCGCCCGCAAAAGTTTCTAGAGCAGACCTAAGCGGCGATGAGAGGAGCAAAAAGTGTAGGGGTGTAGTGAAATGACAAAGGGAAAAGAGTGCGGCAACGTGAGAGAAAGAGAGTTAGGCAGGGAAGCCAACCACGCGAAATCACGAATAATTCGCGAAAAAGCACGAGGTAACGAATGGGTACATGCGAGGAAAGTGGTTAAAATCGCCTATTGCTGTAAATTTTTACTTGGGGTGAGTCTATTCCACTTTTTTTCGTTTCCGATTCTTTCAAATCGATTCCCGATTCTCAATTCCGATTCCATCGATCATTATTCCTAATAACAGGTGGGATATTGATATACCAGTAGCGTACGACTATTATTTACATTCAAGTATTGGCTGAAATAAAATGACAAAGACAATATGTAGCTCAAAAAGTATATCTATTGACAAATAGCAAATATTTCCTCAGCTTATTGAGGTAGATAAAAAGTACATATTTTATAGCCTACACCCAAAATTTCTGAGACAAATATGATGTGATAAATGAAATTTTATTTGAATATTTATCCATCTGGAATCTGTAGAATCGGAATCGATTTTAGGCGATCGATTCTCGATACCGATTCTAATCCTGAGAATTACCTTTTTACTTTAGACTCAACTTAGAATTCTCAGGGTGAGACGAGTTGAAACGGAATTCCCAAGTTACCCAAATTCTCAAACATGTGTTGATAACATTTAGAGAGGTTTTCTGACTCCTGGAAATTAAACAACCTTGTAGTCCATTTCACAGGATTTTTAAAAATTACCGAGGCCCATGTATAAAACTAGTCCGCAGCGCAGACCAGGGAAATTTTGCTGAAACTATGCATCTTGATATCATCCTCTCTCCTGTACATGCATCCAGGGTGGCAGTGAAAGTTCCCACCTCTTTTCTCCAGCTAATTTTCCCCACTATGGTACCCTGTTATTCAGGAAAGCCTCAAAGTTTTCGATGACGGAAATTCTACGCATCACCCATAATATTTTCAAATATGCCATTCCAGTGTTAAATTCAAATTTTTTCAAAGTTGTGATGCAATGTTCACGATATGTTCGAGATGAAATTCTATCTAAGTTTCGACCTGGGTAATCTTTGACATCAAAAGGAGAACTCACGTGAAGATCGTGTTGGTAGCTGCTGTTACGAACTTTCCATACGGTCTAGGAAGATAGTTTGGTGCATTTCTACTAAAATCCATCCTGAAGTTTTTACAAAAATCTTGGGCAAGTTGTTAGTTTTTAAGGTATTATTGTAGCGTTATTGTATTGCATAAGGTGAACACGGTGTTATTTCATATTAATCGATTTATTTATATCTAGGATAGTATTTTGCGTCTTTTAGAGCACAGTTGAACCATGAGAAAACCCTTAAGTTGAATAAAGAATGATGGAAAACCGGACGTTGCTGTTGCCCTGTCATAAATCTGTTTGAGAGGCCTAGGTTGGCTGCTGTAGTAGAATTAAATAAAATTTGTTTCCAATTGGATTGAGGAAACGTGAGTAAAATGATTGATCTGGTCAAGAGCGCAAGAGAAGAAACAAGTGCGACTTACTCTTAAAATGTTAGCCACTGCCGTCAACCTCACGACAAGCACCATCCAACTCAATAGCTACAGGTTTTGGCACTTAAAGTATCGCATTTGAGTGAAGAATTCCCTGCCTTATTTTCCTTTATATCTAAGTGCTTTAACAGAACAAAAACTTTACTTTTTGGCAATAAGCATAACCCTTATAAGTCGTAGGTTCACATTCCTGAAAACTAAGAGCTCTGGCAACAGGGTCAGGGTGAAGAACGAACGAGAGAGAGGAAGGTGATTATTTATCTCACTCAATTTGCATTAGTACCCATCCAAATTTGGATAATAATTTCTCTCGGGAGCAGAGGAGACTTGATTTGTCTTGAAGATGTTCACACATGACTTTTAATCTTCCGAAGATGGTGATTTGGGCTGCAATATTCCGCGGTTGTATCCACACTGCCACTCAGCACAGCAGGGAGGGAATCGGAGACTGTACTGCAGATTATATTCACCTCCCACCGTTGATTGTATAGTAAAGTTCTTCAGCATATGAAACTCATTCAAGGTATACGCTGAGTAGTTTTCAGTCAAGGCAATATTTTAAAAAAACATTAGACGTTCTTAAATATAAATGACATGCAGATGAATACCCTCATATTAAAGTGCATATTTTTTAGGCTGGTCCCTGAATTAGAGCGTTGATAATCTCTTTGCGACGCATTTTCAGGACCATACTGTGTTAATTCTCTGACCTTTGCCCTTTTGCCGCATAAATTAATCAAAGCTTCTCGTGATGTTGAAGTATGTCTCTTGAAGTAAACCTGGATTTCCTGAAAAACTCATTCGTTATCTCCGAAGGGAGTGCCAGTGGTGTTTGGATAGGGAAGTGTGGGCGCGTGAAAAAACTGGGAGGAGATATTGAAAGGCCCCTGTTTCCGGAAATTGGAATGGGTTAAAAGGAATCCTTCGGGAATGGGGGGTTTATGAGTTATTACAGACAGGCTTAAGTCAAAGCGGCGGTTCTGAAACTTTTGATATCGTGGGGTGGCGGAGCGAAGGATTGGGGAGACGGGAAGATGACTGAGGGGTTAAGAAGCAGGCAGGGAAGAGAGGGTCTAGGATTACTTCCTGAAGGGCAAAGGAGAGCAGCAAGAGGGATTTTGTTCTAAAAATGAACGAAGATGAAATAGGAGTCGAGTACATTCCTTTCTTGAAAAACTCGAAAAGGAATACAAAAATTAAAAAATAATTATCCTGCTAGATTTGCAAACACAAGTCATCAGAACAATTGATAATTTGTTTCCTGTACTGCCAATTATCTGCCATTTGTATCAATGGTAACGTTTGTTAGTGATGTTTTCTCTTTTGTAATGCAATTTAAACCTCTCGCGTGTAAACTTCAAATACGAGTAATTGAACTGACACGTAGGCATGTATAATTGCGAGAGAAATAAAAAAAGCTTGCTGTTTTCATTTATAAAAGTCCAACATTCCGACTACTTTCAGTTTTACTGCATTACCTTAAAGTGAAGATTCTTAGGCACAGTTACAAATATATAAATGAAAATAGGAGGCTGTGGTAGGAGAGAGGGACCAATGGGGGCAGGTAGGGCTGAGGGTGGGAACAGACACTAATGAGGTACGGGAAATCCCCGGGTAAGGGTATGTGCTGACGAGAAATTAACAAACAAAGACATGGAAAATACAAAATATTAATTTCAGATTTTTTGTTATTGGCGACAGTGAAGGATCATGGGGCCTTTTATGGAATATTTACTTCCATTTATTTTCGATCATATCATGTCGTGGGACTAAAAATGGTGCACAGAGCTTGGGAATCGGAAGCCGTCTGAGAATAGAGGTGATATATAAATAGCGTGAAATATACTCGGGAGAATTAAAATGAAAAATCATTCTGTGGAATAGGGGGTGGATATAGATTAGTTTATAGTTATGCAGAAAATAAACTTTATAGCTATATTGAGGACAAATCTAATATGAGTATCGCGATCTTGTGAGTTATTAAACGTATTGGCTGTCAGATCCAACTGGATATCCGAGAGCTCTTTAAAGTTCTATAAATATTAATCTTGTGATGTGGGAGGTAAAAACCTTGTTTCGGACAATTTACTCAAAATAATTACCTCTAAATATTGCGTAGGTTGCAGATGACATTTATGAAACTTTTTTTTTATCTATCAACAAATGTAGTGTTGTGTTGTGACGTCAGTTTTGGAGGAAGATTCTTCCACCGAAATTGCTGGTGACGTTGTGGAGGAGGTGGAGGAACAAATGCCTTACACAACTCTCATTGACGGATGCAGTCTAGATATGTGCGTTAAGACATGTTAAGATGTGTGCGTCTTCAACTATGGAGACAAGTTAGTTGATGTGACATAGAGGTTGGTGTAGGAGAGTTCTTCTGCGATGATTGAGAAATATATTACAGATCTCCAATTGAGGGAGTACTGTATTGTTTTTGGAGCAAAATGTCCTTCCATTTATCATTGAAACTACTAGTCACATTTATTCGCACTGACGAGCAGAAGATCAATCGCATTCTCCGCCAGGTAATTAGCCCGGTGCTCCAGAATATCCAACGAAGCTTCATATCAAGATTCAAACGAAACTGAATGCTGTTATGCACGTTGGTACAGTTGAGTTTCTTCTTTCATGATTGAATCATGTAATTTTGCTGGGATTGATTACAGCGTGGCTATATGAAGGCAGAATCAATAGGGAGGCTAATCAACGCGTGAGTTTACTATTACAAATTATCGTAATGTTTAATGACATTCGAAAGAGAATAGACTCCCATTCGAGCATTTCAGTCATTTGAGTGATCATCTATATGTATGATGAGAGGTAGAATTGGCCCTCGAATACACGTGCGTGTTGGCTGAGAGCTTTTCTCGAAACGAGCACGTTGAGAGGTGGGGTTGTGACGTCAGTTTTGAAGGAAGATCCTCCCACCGAAATAGCTCGTGAGGTTGTGGAGGAGGCGATGGAACAAATGAAAGGAGGTTGCTCTTCCGTCAACCCAGAATTCGGCGGTGAAACGGGGCAATGCATAAACAAACCCCCACTTGGTTCAAACCGAGCAGGTGGAGCCACGGTGTGTTGAAAGTGCTGGCGGGAGCGGGCGTGTTCATCACGTTGGTACTTCACACAGCGTGGCGTGGAAGATGGGCGCCAGAGGGAAATGGAAATGCGAAACAAGGCGGGAAAGGATAGAAGAAGGAGTATATGAAGGCTGCCGGTGGCAAAGGAAGGGGAGGGATGGGTAGAGCGAGGTGAGGGCGTAGCGAGAATCATCGCATTTCAGGCGAAAAGTTAAACTTTTGGCGGTGGAGGAGGGAGAAGACTTCTGGGGAGGAGGAGTAGTGAGATGCGGGGTAGGGAGGAGGTGATACGGCTTCAGATGAGGAAACGGAATGTGGAAGCATCCTTATTCCAGAGGTGCGAGGAGCAGAGAAGCGGGCGAATTGGTAAGAGGTGTCTTGTGAGATGCAGCCGGAGGAGGGTTAGGGTGGATAGATAGAGGAGAAATTGGTTGGAGGCGGTAGTATGACGGAGTCTGTAAAGAAAGGGCAGTCTCATAGAGTGAGAGAGAGAGAGAGAAGAAAGGAAAAAAGCAAGACGGTAGGAATGATTATAATTAGAAAACAAACAAGGGAAAATTGCTTCTGTCAACAAAACATAAATGTAATCTCTAATGTGACTATCTGTACTAGTATCATATGATTAAATCCTTTGAATTCTCCAAAAAACAATGGTTAAACAAACATATTAGATATATTAAATATTATGCTCGAGTTTACGCTATATATTTCCTTTTATTAGCATTATTAATTCAATAAAAAGTAGAATGGGTGTACGAAACACTGAAATATGCATATTAAGTGGGGAAAAATAGAAAGAAAAAGGGTGGTGAGGGGACACAAACAGGACGCACTCATTATCTTTTAAAATGATTTGTGCGTGGTCTTCATATTTCTAAATTGAAAGGAAAAACATTTGTTTGGTACTTGACGTTATTCAATGAATTCTGTTCAAAACTTACTCTTGTTTGGCGACGTCCAAGGGCTTAGTCGTCGAGAATTAGGGGATAAAAATCACGGATCGGAAGCGCGTAGAAGTAATTTGGCTCTTTCTTGAGTTATGTTGGTTCCGTTTATCATGGTTTGATGAAAACAATCCTATTTCATTTTATTTGTGTAAGGCAATGAACTCATATGGTTCCTGTTGATGAGCAAGTAATTCAGGGATGCAATATTCTAGGGTGACATGAAGTAAATGAAATGCCGATGCAGATCACGTCAATTTTTCAAATTTTTGTGAACTTATTAACGGTAACTATTAATGTTTGAAATAAACGCATGTACATGTTTTGCTACTCTCCTAAATTAGGCTGAGAGTCTCTTACAACCTTACTATTCTCATTTGACCTCTGGCATTCCACATTTTCTTTTCCTGTTGGCTTGCAATCCATATTTTTATTGAGATTTACTCCGTACGCATCCACATTACATGTTTTTCTTTCATTCTTCTTTTATTCTGCCATTTTAAATGCAATGTATTCTAAACACATAATATGATACTTTTCCTCGAGTATTCATAAATTATCATCTCCAATACAGCAACAAATTGCATAGAGACTACATATCACAGATTTTTAGACATTTTGCTCGTTAGTACTCGGATATTTTCTACAGGCCCCCTAAAGCTTGCGCTATCATGTGTGTGCTAAGTTGTAAGTAATATGTGATTCAGGCAAATTGTTGTTCCTCTGCAGATGTTGTACTGACAATATTGCATGAACGACTCGATTAAATAAATTAACAACTGTTCTGCTCACTTTTCCCGTCTAACTTTTCCCTGGTCCTCGAAGTATGCCTACTATTTTTGCCGGCCCGCATCTGGAAGAAGGCTCCAAAGCGTCGCTATAAATCACTCAAACTTGAGGAGTAAATTTGGTGCACGTTTCCAATTGGCTTAGAGAGAATGGGAGAAGGAGAGTTGAGAAAATGTTAGAGCGGGGAAGATTTTTGAAACTCGCGGCAGAAGGGTGAAATAATGGAAAACGTACGGAAGGATACGGAGAAGCGAAGTGGCCCCGAAAAGAAGCCCCGAAGGAATGGGAGGGAGGGGTGGAGACGTGAGAAGGCAATGGAGACGGTCGGAGGGAAGAGAGAGGGCGGGAAAGAAAGGGTGAGCAAGGATGTAGCTCTCGAGAGTGGAAAACTTGTCCGCGGTTCCACTCTCGAGTCATAATTGAAATTCCGCGTCGGACGGGGGAGAATGGGGTGGAGAAACGATTTCAACTATTAAATAGGGGAAGAGCGGGAGTGATGAGGGGGCGTGAGTCTGATTCACCTACCCCTCCCCCAGCACCCTTAAGAGTTCCGCGAGAGAGGGAATGAGTGGAGGGCTCTGTAATGGAGTGTACTTGGCGGAGGAAATGCTGCTCTGTAAGTCTGAGTTATCAGTATAATATACAATTCACTACGACCCCGTTTAACGGAAGCCCATGTTAACCCAAACAATCAACAATACGTGTTAATCAATTAGATAGCCAGCTGCGCCATGCAGAACAGCAGAACGGGCTACATTTTGCTTTTAAAAGGTACAATCAGAATTTTTAGATTGCCCTGTGATTTGCTGAGCCATCAAATGCTTCAACGCCCGCCGATATACTTACAACCTAAAGATCGAGCAGTAAAACTTCCCGCAAGAGTTGCGAATAGAAAGTGGTAAAGAAATTTGACGTTTATTCAGGAACTAGATAATTTTTGATGCACAGCTATTAATTTTTACGAAGTAATTAAAGTATGTAAGATTAAAAAAGCAAAAGATGTACGTATTTTTACCATACCGACCCTTGAGTTTTAACCGTCGATTATCCAAAATGGGTTGTACGAAATGATTCCGCCCCAATATTTCGGCTTGGCGAAGTTCTATTTTCCTCATTATTCTTCCTTTGGCATCATCAATGGAGCAATTATAATTATAAGAAGGATGATTCTTGCCTGAAAAACGAGATCAAATTTAATTTAATAATGAAAATATAATACAGGGGAATATATCAGTGAGTACAGAGACTCTTTCATTAGAAGAGACAAACTATTCATGAGTTCGTTTGAGATGTAAATTGGGTAATTTTACCCCTAAATGTATGCATTTCAGAGTATTAATTTGGGTCTTCTTAGAGAATAAGTTGAAGATGATGGCTCGCAATAGGTTTTGTATGGTATTATAAATTCATGTTTGACATTATCACAAGTTAAATTTAATCTTCTTAAGCCTAACTTTAGCACACTTAATTGCGAACTGTAATAATATTCTCAGATTAATAAACTGCTACTATTGATACTATAGATGTTAAGATGTTATGTATAGATGTTTCCTTTTGTAACGAGAATTTTATAAAATATTAACTCATTTCATTACTTCAGACGACTTTGCATCCCAATGATTAGCATGCGTGTTTTTAAGAGGTAGTTATTTTGTTCCAAAAATGGCAATCCAAATTTGAGAGTAGTTTTATCATTCTGACAAAGAGTTTCGTGAAGTTTTTTTTTGGTGTTTTAAAGGCAATTGCCGCCATTGTCACCTTTATGAATTTCATAATGTTGCCCTTACAGGCAGAATTAATTCCATAACATTGACGTGTGCATGAGTAATCCTGGGAATAGGCCCTGCTTGTGATTGAAAAAATGGTCCACGTGTTCCATGCTCGCCTAGATGATAAAATAACGAAACCACAGATGATTTCGGCGCATTGCGATAATCGGTCCACTTTGTTCAAGTCTTCCACGTATTGCACTGTGTTCAGTTATATCAACTATCATTTACGCATTCATGAGCTCGAATAGCATTTTCTAGTACCGAGAAAACTGTATTCAGCTGGTATCAGTAAAATAATAACGATAAGCGCCAAGAAGATTATTGATCTCACCAAGTTGTGCAATGCAGCGTTTTGCTATTTTTCACACGACTTCAATGGAGTATGTTTGTGTGTATCCAAGCACCCAGCACAAAATTAGTCCAATTTTCATCCGAACCACTGCCCTTCAATTGCAACTGAACTTATCGCACCTTATTTCCATTAAATCTAAATCCCATTCTCCTAACCCCTTTGAACCTCCCCTCACTCACCCCCCGCATCCACCCAGCACTCGAACTTGCCCCTAACCCCATCCAACCTCCACCCTCGCTTCACAAAAAATCAACGTCCCCTCAGACGCAACCCCTAACCCCCGTCCAACCTCCCGTATACATCTTTCTCCTCATCACCTTTAATATTTCTTTCCTATGTAGACCGCCTCTCAATTCCATTCACCAGTTAATAATGGTGTTGGGCCTTGATTTCACTCGCGGATTTCAATGTATTCAAATAAGTAAGTAATGTGTACCCATCAAACTATGCTAATACACCAAGACGATATGAGCCAATATTGTATAATATTTACCTTTGTATGTGTAATCGAGATGTTTAATAATTCCATCAAATTCTTAACATCAAAAATTATAACTCGATATAAAAAAACTATTGTTATAAGCATTATTCTCAAAATAAAATTATATGAATGAATGAATTAAAAATAATTCTTTGGTTGTTTCAGGCGTAACTTTGTGGGATTAGTTAACATTATAATATAAACTTGTAACTTTGTGATTCCACATGTTTTGGATTTGGAACGACCCGGGTTTCGACGTTCAACGCCATCCTCAAGTACCTGACTTCAACCTGAAGATTGACGTTAAACGGCGAAACCCAGGTCGTTCCAAATAAATGTATGTGGAATCACAAAGTTACGAGTTATCATCATAAAAATAATTCAGGTGAGGGTTTATGAAAACGCATGTATTGATTATGTTTGTAAAATTGTGAAGTACGCAAAAGCCGATGGGTCTCTTTCGATAATGCAATCGAAAGTTACCCTAATTTGGATTTAAAATGAGCTTGCATTTTTACAAAATTTAAAAGAGAGTTGATTTTCAACTTCCAATCATACTTATATTTAATCTGTACAAAGAAGGGGAAAGTGGTTTGAGTTTGAAAAATTCTTTCTGTACCAGGGGTGCACTATCATTAGTTATGCTGAAGAACACTCAAGTATGGATGCACTCCAATTATGATTCACGTGTGCCCTCCATACAGTATTCCCTCAGCCAAAAAAATGAATAGTTAATATGAGGGGAGTATCTTTTACTTGCGAGAAACTGAATGGTTGATACACATATTTTATTCGGTTGGCGAGATTGAGACTTACTATTTTCCTTTTACCTCTGCACATCTTCGTGGAAATTGAAATTGTTGAGAGAGGAGTGTAGAAAATATAACAGGGATAATTGTTGAAACGAATTAAAAGTTATCTTTGGAAACTCATGGGAATTTCGTCTAGAGTAGCAGCTCGCCTCTGTATTGTAAATTTTATTATACCGATAAGATTTTAAGTAAATACATTCAACCTGAGACAGCTATTAATAAATTTATAAATAAATATAAATATAAATAAAAAAATAAAAATAAAAACAGCTGAGATAAAAAGGTTGATGCAATTATCATGCAAATATCATAAATTACACTTTTAATTATATGCCGATATCTCTCTCTCTCTCTCTCTCTCTCTCTCTCTCTCTCTCTCTCTCTACCTCTCTCCCTCTCTCTCTAGGAAAAAACCTTTGAAAATAAAACTCAGTGGCTTACAATGCCAAGATTCTGTTCCCTGGCATATATGCTGTATAGTTATACTTTTTATTGCATGCATTCGTAAATGCCGAAATATTGCAATATATGTGAAAGCAGAATCCTTGCTTGGCACTTTAGAGAGTTATCTGGCGGAAGGAAAAAATTGGGTGCCTGTTGGAAAACTCGGGGCCCTCCGCACCAATCATAAACGCCGTTCCACTCATTTCGCTCCTGAATGACTCCGCATCGCGACCCCTCAATGCCTATTTATTTTTTCCCGACCCTCATCGTCCTCTCAGATCGCTTGTTCTCCAATATTCCCGGCCATTCTTCCTTTGCTCATCGCCCGTTTCCTTGTATTTCCTGTTGTCAGGCAATCAACTGCAAATTCAATTTAACAATCATCACAATATCAGAGAGAGGAAGGTTGAAATTAATTAAGAGCTAATTCTGACTCCCAGCGGCTTGGCAAATAAGACTTTTCGGTCTCAACGGTATACTCAACAACGAAGCCAAATAATCAAATTCATGGAAATTCTTTCGTTTTCTTCAGCTCATGCAGAAAATTAAAGGCGAAAAGAGATCGGATATCTGATAATAAATTTTTATTTGTGTATTAATTTTCCATTGTTATATATTTCTGGTGTTTTAGTCTATGGTTTAACATGATTTTATTCCGTTAAAATCAAAGATGTGAGCACAATGTTTAGGAACTAGCAATTATTGAGGAAAATTATCTGAAATAATAAAAGAATTATAGGCTTTCAATTTTACCAAGTTACTTTACATGTTACTAAGTGTGTAGCAATAGGGAAATCATTTTCAGGCCCCGAGTAATTTATTGGGCAATAATAAATTTTTACAACTCCAAATTTTCCTTATATGAGAAATTCTGGGTTTCAAAGTCCATTGATAATATATTATTCTTATGAATAGTTTTTTAATTATTAATTATGTGATGTATATGAACGTATATAAATACTTGGGAATATAATTGGCCTTAATTATGAGTAATGCATAATATTTGAAGTTTGAATTGATTCTTGAATAAAAATTGGTTAAAAAGCTCCAATTCACCAAACGAAGCTATTGAATAAACTTCGTTTCCTTTTTCTTCCGGCCTGATTTTCGTGGGTTTTGTTGTGAAAAACTCGAGCATAGCAGGACAAAAGTATTTCCGCATAATCTCAGCCTACTTTGCTTCATTCTCATTTAGCTCATCCATGGTACAACATATCTGAAATCCAAGTAGATATTTCATATTCCCACTTGAAGCTCCTGATAATTTTCTACCCAAAACTGTTCCTTTTGCAATTGGACTTGGATAAACTCATCAGAATAGTTTCTTGAATTACATATTTTTTTGCATCCCAAAATGGTACAGAAAAATTAGGAAAGGAAATATTGCTGGGTGAGATATTCGTGTAGCCGGGTAATCGTGTTGTTGGGATCGAGGGGCGAAAGTAAGATTGGGGAGTGGGACTGGAGTCAATAATCAGTGGACATTGGTTAAACGGATTGCATTGAATAGTTTTTCTTATTCTCCTATCATTTATTCCTACCATGCATATAGTTGTCCTACAGGGGATTAGGAATATATTTTACTCGTTGGTTAACCTATATTTGGCCGGTTTTGGTTACGGCGGGGTCCTCGCCTGCTAACCCTTGGGTTCGATTATTATCTGGGTGGTTTTTCATTACTTAAGGCATGGTCATGCTTTTTTCTCTCGTTTAATATAGTGTGCTGGCCGTGATTGGTGAAATTTTTTACCACATAGAAATTACTGTTACCATATCTTATTGATATTCTCTCCTGATCGAAGCCCAGTGTTGAATCCGTTTTTTTCCGACGAACTATTTTTTAATGTTCATATCAATAGTTATACAGACCAGAGCTTTGGCCTATATGTAATAAGTTTTCCATTTGAAGTGCAAAAAAATCAGTAAAATCAGCTACATATACTTATGTCAAATCAGTTATTTTGATAAATTTCTTGCACATTGCTGGTGCTAGGGAAATTCGATATTTCATGGAAAGATCTCCTAATTGCAGCAAGGGGAATAGAATGCGATAGAATGCCTCATAATCTTCATTCTTGCCTTTTTACGTGGTTTTCTATTCAAGTAATGATCGTGCATTGTGACCACACTTGCTAAGAAAAGGCCATTTCTGTACCTCTTAAGGTCTGGTTACTTTACGTAGGATTGGTGGAGTACTGCATTTACGGAAATTTTGGAATAGGTAGAGAGTTGAAACTGGTGCGGGAATTCCATGTCATACTGATTTACTGCATGGGTTACGGTAACCTTAGCCGTTATTTACTAATGACTCAATATAATACACCTACCACGTTCAGCTCCTTTACTTTCATTCTGTGTCTTAGTTTTATGGACTTTAATTATTTGAATATTCGCTAGCAGACTGTTTCAGTTAAATCATATCCGAGAGCATCACGAATATCCAATTCGGTTCTGAGTTTCCGCATTTGAGAGATTACCTATATTTAAACTAGAGATGTTAAATATTTTATTCAATTTATTTCTAGTGACATTGCGCGATCTTTAATTTTCAGCCGATGCAAAATTTCTCACAATGCCTCAAATTTAATGATACGTTTCGAGTATTAGAATCCTTATTGAAAAGTTGCCAAGTACATACATACATACATACCCGGATCCCGTTCCAGCTACTGCCGGGTCTGGGTGTTAACGATGTTTCTCCTTCTTCTGTTTCTATCTTCCCTCCATTTTTCTTCCTGAACTCGTTGCCGTTGCAACCCTCTCTTCTCCACGCTCTCCTGCATCCCTTCTCTCCATCTTTTTCTAGGTCTTTCTCAAAGTTACTAAGTACTTTTCCAAAATGATTTGATTTTATGACATAATGTTTGCTCCCCTGCGTTTCTTCCCATAAGTTAGTTTTTTCTCCAAAACCCCCTATTTAGTTTGAGGTTACAGTCACAAAAATCAATAAATACTTTATAAATAAAAAATTGTACCTAAAGATGCAGCTAGCTGCAAAACGCGTTGTACTGATTTACACCCTTTCTACTCGCAATAGCGCAATTTACTCGATAATTGTGGAAAAGTACTAAGAATCTTTTCAATATGGGTTATAATATGATATCTCTCACGAATTGAAGCCTGAAGTCGTAAATTTTACCTTCCGGGTGTGTGACATACTATCTATCGATCTAAAATATGACGTACTCGTCCTATTTAGCGAGCATTCTAGTTTTTTCCTCAAATTGCCCTTTTCTTTCACTTTTTTGCAATGTATAATCCGCAGCAGTTATTTGCTATCAAATGATGATCCCTTAGTACACTGCTCGTTTTCCGCAGTAGCTCTTGACAGAGACTTTATTCCTCGGCTGCGGCCAATTGATGCGGAATCCCATCCCTTCAGCAGCAATTAAGTCTCCGTCTCCATTGAGTCCCCTTTAACGGTCCACATGACGTAATTTTGAACAAGGGAGACGCACATTTGACAAAAGGCTCTGGAGACAAAAAAATCTCTGGAGCTCATTTTGGGCGAAATTTGGAGGGAAAATTCAAGGGGAAGGCTCTTTTGAGGAGTTTTTCTGGTACCCTGAGTTTTGGACGTTCGATCCATCAAAAAATAAAAGGCGGTTGGATGGTGGTGTGGTGTGGCTGTGGGAGTGGGCTGGAAGCGCATGAGCAACCACACGAGGGGGGCCGTTACACGTCAGGAACATTATGGGAACGATTTTTTATGGAGTCTCCCGTTTATATCGGGAGAGGAATGAACGGGAGGAGAGGGAAAGCTTCATCGATCGAAGGACCCGCTTGTCTTGGAATACACGCGGGTGGGGGTCGGAGCAGAGGGGGCTGGAGAAAGAGTGTAATAAGAAGAGGGCTGAGAAGAAGGGGGCCCGCGGGAGGGGGAGTGTCTTGTCATTAAAAGGACGTTTAGAACCAGCATAGCGGAGATCAACGAGCTATCGGATAAATTTTATGCAAGACGTGAGGAAAATAACTTTAATTTCAGTTTCTTGTACCCCCTTCCAATAGTAGGCCTCTTAAATTAACAAGCAAAAAATTACGGTACTTGAAAAACTGTTGTCGTTATCGAATACCATAATATTATTTGATGGAAACGAATATGAGATAAAAATTTCTAACAAGGGTTGTAAAGCCTTTTTCAGGTCTCCTAGGTATGATCTCAAAAAGTTCATTGACATGATCCGCAAGCAATGTCAAACAATGACAAACCACAAACAATTAAAAAACACAATTATATCTTGCCTATTACAGCAGTTATCACTTTGGCTTATCCCCAGTTACCATATCATTTAATTATAGGGTTGAAAGTTTGCCATTGTGATGTTTCTCCCTTTGAGAAAAATTTTCGTTATAGCTTTAGCCTTGCAATTCTCGTGGTGTTCATCCCAACTGCTGTAAAGATTTTGTGCCCCCAATTAATTTGACGAACTACGGACGGCGTAATTATGAATTACTCCCCTTTTTTCGTAGGTCTAGTACATTGTGTGGACTCCATCTGATGATAACACCACATCTCTGAAATATAACAACAGGAAAGTTGAAGGAAATACTCTCAACCGAAGCTAATGCGGAATAGGGATAACAGCAGCAAAACCAATCGTCCCAATGGGTTCCTGTTATTCCATGACCATTCCAGATCAGTTATTCCATGCATATATCCCTCATTCATGTCGTGGAACGAAGTTCTATTTTCTTAACTTATTTCGATAGTTAGAATTTAGTTCTTTTTGTCATTCGGTCATTCCTGCCAATGACAAATCCTTATTGACCATTGACCTTGAGTCGAAAACAAACAACTCCTCAGTGATATTACAATTTAATCGTTTCCCAAAAAGTAGAGGTGAATGGATTTATGACTGTGACATACCAATTCATTAGTTTGATTTCGTAAGTATTGTATTTTATGATAAAAGTACTATCACAGCTTCGTATTTATACCATACGGAGTTATCCGAGTGATTCAAAAGAGCAGTGCGGTCCGGTAATAAAGCAGTAAACCTATCAGTTTGCCTTACATTTTAGTTAATGGTATGTTTAGGGCCAA
This sequence comes from Ceriagrion tenellum, assembly GCA_963169105.1. Classification (NCBI taxonomy): domain Eukaryota; kingdom Metazoa; phylum Arthropoda; class Insecta; order Odonata; family Coenagrionidae; genus Ceriagrion; species Ceriagrion tenellum. The sequence continues at coordinate 17,807,033 of OY720635.1, forward strand.
AGTTTGAGTGATACCACTGTCGGGGTGGTCCACAAAAACCGTATGTGACATAGTCTACAAAATTTACTCACTAAATAATGTATATATTCTTATTTGTTACAGATTCTACATGATAGCTCGCCTAGTTTTCGGAAATCCTCCAATTTTTAGGCTCAAAAGTGGCATTTTGCTTATAGTATCGCTGTAGATAAGACTAAATGCAAATAAATGTTAACTTTAATTTTCGCCGATGGCTTTCGTAAATTCGTGACAAGCTAGACAATGGGTAGTCAAAAACAAAGGCGAAGGTATCTTTCCCAGTAAAATCTGTTTTTCTTCCACTTAATCATGCCAGATTAGAATTGTAGTCTGAAAAATTACAATCATAAGCAGACCCCATCATGGTCCTCCTGGTCTTCTCCATTTGAATAAAGTTTTTAGGAATAATAAAACTAGGCTTTAAAAAATTATAAAGACTATTTTCATTTATTTGCATATGTTTCTATGCACTAAAATAATCTCTGTGTGGGCCCCGATGGAGTGTTTTAGTTTCCATCTCAGAACACCTCGATATTTTATTATGATGAAAAGTTCTAGCAAATTGTTTTAAAGCCATGTCTCATTAATGTTTTTAAAAAACCAGAAAAGCAAATATACTTTCTATTGTTTGGTAAGCGGAAAATAAAATATAGGTATTATTCTAAAACTTCTACGCATGTCCTGCAGCTTGACGTGGAATTTACAACTTTTCCAATTGAAATGGGAACACGAAAATTCCATTTATCATATTTAACAGACATAATGATTACTCTGATTGGTGCAGAAAATGTAATGAACTTATCAGTTAAGCAGGATATGTATTTTACCATTTGAGTATTTTCTCATGGTATTGACTAGAGGTGTCTGAACGCCTTCGGTCTTTTCACTCCTAGATGACGGAAGCACCTTCGGGGTAATCACCCAGCGAAACGAATATCAATAGGAGTGTAATGGACCTATCTTGCTGAATGCCGCGACTTTGCACAAGACGCGGGTAAATTAATTTTGCCTTGCTATCAGTTCCCCGTAATATCATTATAAGATATATAATTCCATCCGTTCCCTCTCAAATTTCCCCAGTAACGTCTTGGTTCCATCTTCCTTGGCCCCTGTGACTCCCATTATTGGAGAAGCTGCTGCCTCTGGTGCCTTTCCATTTGATCGCTATCTCATCGCGAGAGATTAATGACTCGCCGTATTTATAGTAACGCATCCTCTTTCAATCTCTCAGTCAAACCTACTCCTTCTCTTCCTCCACGAGTCACAATAGTCCCTCCATACTACTTTAATTATTTGCCAGGACATAAGAGGTCACTTCAACCACCCCTTTCAATTTACCCATCTTCTCCACCACACATCTTTCTTCATGATATTAAATTATGCTTCCTCTTCCTCCATATATTTTCCTTGATTTTTCCACGCCAGAAAAGCATACAGCCTCCCATCAATCGACTGCTCAAATCATCCTCCTCCACAGTGAAGTTATTATTTCTAAGCCTTCTTTACAAAGTGTTTATTAAAGTGGAAAGCTGCTGAGAATGAATATCTTAATGATTAAGGTAACTTATAAGGTCATTTATCCTTTTATCATGAATGAGTCCTGCCCTGAGACATTATTCATTTTCCTCTACGCCCACTCCACCTGCCGTACGCCGCCTTCTTGACCTCATCCACGCGTTCCCTCGGTGGCTGCGGCCCCGTATTCCATCGTCGCCTCACCAACCGCTTTTCCCATTCTCCTCCTCCATCGGCAACCCCAACCGTCGTTTTTATCTGCAGACACGCAGCAGCGGTACCATCATCCCCCATATATTCTTCACTCCGCCAAATTCCCCCGTCTCCAGCGCGTCTTCATCCATCCCTCCCTACCGTCGCCCCCGACGCACGCAGAGGCAGCCAAACTTTCTTGAGAGTCTCTCAAAGTCCCCAGAGCCGCCCTTCCCGCTCGCCAAACCCCTTTCCGACCCCGCGCACGGCAACTACGACCCCGCCCCCGCCGCATCCACGTGCGGGTGGTCCTCCACATCCGTCCTCCTCCCCATTCCTTCCTTTGGCCTCGCCAGCCCTCTTTAAATTCCGCGAACGAGAGAACGGGTCGGAAGAAGACACCGCATCAAGCTATTCCTCTTTCTCCTTCGCCAAATCGCCCCTAACCCCTCCCAAGATCCAGAATGGGACGCATCGCTTCAATTCCAATCCAGCCGGTCTCCTCAAGTGATAGGGGTAGGATAACTCAGGGTTCCCCCTACCTCTCTCTTTCTCTCGTACCCCTCTTCTTCCGAAGCCTCCCAACCGTCTTCCCAGACCCACCCCCTCCCCCGTTATCGGCCTCCCCCTTGTTCTATCCTTCTCTACAGAAAGGGGATTTTAATTAATATCCCGGGCGCTTACTTACCTCCGCTGCTATCACTCACTGCCACTCCCTTATTTATGATATCCTTGTAGCCATCATTCACATCGAGGCATCTTCCAAACTTACCCGCCAACCGCCTCAGACCCTCCCATCACCCTCCCCCAAACACCCCATAATGCCTCCTCCCCCAACCCCCTTTCCCCCGTCTCCATCTTAACCACGGTTGCCAACAACGCCGCCCTTTTCCTCCCATCGACGTCCCACCCCCTGCCAACTAGGGCACCCTGCCCTTCGCCCCACCCCGCTCTCGCACCCTGTCATCTCAAAACCTTCTTCCTCCGTGCCCCTTCCAATCTACGCGCTAATTCAATTTCTCTCGCCATTCCCACCTTCTCCTCTTCTCCCCCCCCCCCTCCTCGACCCCCCCCCCAGGATCCCAATCTCTTACACGCCTCCACTCTAATCCCGTGCTCCTGTTCCTATGCTCTCATTTGTTTAATAATTTCTCCTCCCTCCGATTCCTCTTTCCTTCCTCCCGCTCCGCTTTTCCTTTCGTGCCCCAACCGATTTCTCTCGTTCTCTCCAATGATCTTCGTTTTGTTTTTCTAATTTGTCGTAAATTGCTCGATCATTCTCCTCGCAGAACATTAAAACTCTCTTAAGCGGGAGTGTTTTGAGGCCGCTAACGAACGGATTCACCTCTCCAGCACTCCTCATCCTCTCCTTGCTAGGGTCTCTGAAATGGAAATATTTTGCACAAACTCGCTGTAAGCTGTTTCACTAATCTCCTTCCAAAGTTCTTTGACATAAGCTTGAGTAATGAAAATCCTTTGGGAGTTTATGGGAGGGTGATAAAAAGATCATTTTCTCTCCGATGTGATCTTTTCTGCTGAAGGGGGTTGCTTTATTACTAGTAGTTACATAAGTTATTTGACGAAAATTTGATATTTTTCAGTAAATAAGAGGGCAAATGTGATGTGTATATCACAGCTCATGGCCAATATTTTTCCGCGTAAAAGAGGTCTACAAGAATATAAAAGCCATAATTCACGTCATCCATTGAATTTCATTAATTATTATACGGTTGAATTTCTTCCCCCCACAGAACGAACGTTAAATTTAGTGTTGGCCTAAAAGGAAGGTGTAGAAAACCTGTAAAGACTGGAAATCGAATAAAATCGTCCGATTTTTGAATTCACAAAAAATCTTTAAAAAAGAACGAGTTCTCCAAAAATTTATATTGAAAATGTCCTTGGAAAAAGTTCTTGAAAGAGTGGGAAAGCTACGTTATTGGCTAAATGCGGGACTTGTGTATCCCATTTTTCCCGCTTTTTCAACTTTGAAAGTAACTTTCTTTAAAATTCTCTGTTGGTCTGAAGAAATTGCCATGAGAAAAAATCGGCCTGGACCGGGAATCGAATCACGGACCTTTGGTTTGCCGGACCAATGCGCAGACCACTACGCTATCCAGGCTTCCTAATTCCCATAGCAATTTTTGGTGGATACAAGGTAACTAGATCTTAGGCCCTTGCGGTCCATCAAAGATGGCAACGCAAGTGAGAAGAGGACTTCAAAGAAGCCACAACCAAGAGTCAGTATCCTTCACCAGCACATATGCCGTGCTAAGCCAGTTGAAATACAAACATGGCGGGTGCATTCCACTCATTTATAGTCTAGTTAATTAAGAGCACTTTTCTACAAAAGTTTTCTGCTTTAGAGACTTTAATCTTAATATTATTGTATTTTTTCCCACTGCTGGTTGGTCTGTGATGACTACGTTAGAGGCGGTCATGGATCAACAAATTTTTTGAAATTTAAATTTCGGCATACGGCAAAATTTAGCCCGTCATCCAGAGGAACAGATGTAAAATTTTATTTCGGTAGGATGAGATCTAGCGCGGCCTCCGCGGCAGTTTTCTTGGAGCGGGCAACCCGCAATGTACGCTCTCTTTACACGATATTTCGGCTCTAAATGACACGATGCCGGTGCATTTTATTCAGTCTAGGCTGTGCAAGTTTTGTCAGTGATTGTGGAGATAATTACCTTAGGTCACGTGATTTTGCCGTCAATGTCTTTAAAATATAGAGAATATTATCATGACTCCTCACTACATCTTTAGGTCTGACAGATGCGATAATATAAGAGAGATACACTGCCGAACCAATAGGTACAAGAACTCGTTCTTTCCGCGAACAATTAGCGACCACAATAAAATTGAGCTCCACAAAATACACTCCTTTAGTATATGTCACCATTCCATCTCCAAAAACTTACACCTTTACACGGCTGGTGACCTAACACCCTCTGCCACACGCCCATGCGGCGGCTCGCTGGATATTATGTAGATGTAAACTGCAAATAAACGTGAAAAACAGAGAAAATTGCTTCATTAATGATTTTTAAGCGATATTTTATTAATTTCTTAGATTTCATTGTTGTAGTTTGACACTCGTATGGGCACGTTAGTTCTCATAAGATTCTTCCTTCCCTACCACGGAAATCCCCCTCCAACCGGACTTCTGCACGCCTTCCCTTTACGCCCCGCCTACGCCATTTTCTTTACACATTTACACATTAACGCCCTATGCTGGCTACACCTTCTGCGGAAAAGGAATGAAAATACGTCAAAGGAAGCCATAGTGTACGTATATCCCCGAACCTTATGGCCTGGGTAAACACAATTACAAAGATTTTTCAGCTTATCTCTTGATATACCAAATTCCAAAATTTTAATTTTTTCAATAATATTATTTCCCCTCATATACGAATGGAAATGCTAAGCGTCCTACTCTTCATGCTGATGCACTGCTCTTTTTAAAAAGAATTTTTGGGAGATTTTCAACAGCTACCTCTATAAAAATGCACAATTTTATACGATGTTCTCGCAACATACGCTAATGTTCCGTCTTAGGGCATATTTTTCCACATCTAGGATGGCTTGGGTACTTGGCTTTAAAGAGGCAAATAAAGCGTGAAGAAAGACTCGTAGCACACGCAAATTGTAGAAGCTATTTTTTGTCTTTTTCTAGCCAGCCATGTAAAATTAGTATAATTTGCTGATGTGTCAAAGCGTCAATGGAATCGTTCAAGAGAAACAGGCAAGAACAGATGTAAGATAGAAGCATAGGTGTCGTTATGGCTCAAACTGACTACGAACATTTCAAAATGCAAGTACCTACAGTCATTAAATGACATTTACTTCAAACCTTAGAAAATCACACATCATTGGTTTCAGACAAATAATTTAATAATCCTTACTAGCATTTAAAAATGTAGAGGTGCCTGAATGAACGTTATTCTTCTCTCCAAAAACTACTTTAATATTGTATATTTATGGTGTACGTTCAAACTCGATAAATTGGCGGTAAAAAAGGCCTCAGGGACCCAAGGCCTTCAAAAAGGGCGCCCAATATTTCATCCAGTAACAAAAGCGGAGAAATCAGTTCAGAGGTTCCTTTGGCTTTTCTTTAAGTTACTTTCACTCAAGATATAATCTTCACTATCGACAGGCAATAAAAAATATGTTTATAATTCTTGCCATTAATATTATTTTGCTTGTGTATTACATTTTTCAATTTCAGAACTATCAATTTTTCTCCTATTTTAACAGGAGCATATTTCTCAGGCAATCAAAGCAATGTTTATGAATGGGTAATTTCACCCGGGGCATTTATCATTTTTATGACATTAGTTTCAATGATCAATAATAGGAAATTTTTACTCCTAACTCTTCATGCGGCTTTAATTTAGTAACAACATTTATCTCGTCCATTGGTTCCTATGGAATGGCCCATCGGCATGCGCATTGTATTGCTTTCTACATAGAGTTATGCACACTACAAATAACCTACGTACCACACCTACTAAACCTAAATATAGTCCTAGAGCTCAAGAGAACGGACTCCAATGGGCTCTAGGTCCCACAATCATTGCTTACATGTATCATTAGAATTCAGAAAATAAGCCGTTTTTAGTGAAATTTGGGGCGTATGAACATGATAATTATCTATGTTAATATACAAAAATGATAAAGACGTATCTGTATGTGAGTATGCTCGTTACATTTTAGTTTAGTTTTGTTACTTAATGGTCACAGTGTAGCTTCCACATTAGGTATCATCATAGTCTTGGATATACTACATTTTATACTAATCCTCCCTGCTCTTATGTTATTGGAATTTTCTACGCCTCATCCTGCAGTCTATGCAATAAACAAAGCACAAAGTTGTGTGGTTAACATATCTCGTAGGATAGTGCGCTCTTTACTCGGAACGTTTCATACGGCTACTTTGAAATTCCCTGGGATCGCAAAATAAATGCGATTGTTTTCCTATCGTTTACAATATTGTTACTTAGCAATCTTAATCAAAATTAAGTGTACTCATCTGTAGATATAATTTTGGGTTTAGGTTTGTCATCGATTCATTTGATATTGATGAAATCATTGGGATAAATTACTTACGGTATGTGAGGAAACTGCACCCAATGTATCTCACTAATCACCTATCGCAGTGTCGACTGCGATAGATGATTATTGAGAATTCACATTCCTGTTTCCTGCGCTGATGATTCTTGTGTCTGTCTATTGTATTCAAAGAGGTGTATATTAAATGTAGCATTTTGTTTCAACTTTCAGAACTCTGCATATATATTGCATTCTACGATCTGCATTATTTCCAACTGTCATATTTCTTCAGGTACTATTCAATCCCCCAAATTTTGTTATATTGCATCAGTGATGAGAGCCCCTGTCTTAAGTTGCATTCGATAATTAGGGTGATTTTAGATTCATTTCCCTCGCTCTAATTTTCTTTTGTTATTTCTGATGGGCTTAAAAGTGTGAAGCACCATGATAAATCTATGATAGTAAAGAAAAAATATTGCCAGCTTTACTCGTGAGGTGGCAATGAATTTAGTTAGTCGCTAAGTAGTATATCGTTCAATTGGAAAACATAAAATTCACATAATATTTCTTGAAGACACCTAGAAGGATGTAGTACATTCGAAATTTCAATGTAATGTATACATCATTATATAATATAATACATGTTGAAGACTTGATGCACCCCCTATAGCTCAGTTAATTTGCTCTCTGCTCAGTTAGCGGAGGGGTTGACGAATGTGTTTTTAGATGGGAGAGTAAGAGAATCGAGTATCAGGATCATTAATAAATTTAACCACTTCATTGTTGTTCATCGCAATCAATCAAGTGTATTCTGAATCCAGTTATATATTGGATTCTTCCCAATAATCAATTTTATACTCATTGCCTTGTCTTTACTCATAAAATCCTTCAATAAATCGCATTTTTCTTCGACAACGTCCCATTTTAGGAGACTATGTTACTAGGCTTTTAGACAGCCAAATGAGTCTTTGTAATGAAAATCTAAAGGCGATTGTGAGTGTATCTTTTCTTTTAGAGTCTAAGGTTATTTTTAAGTTTTGGGCACATTCAGTTAAATGTAATACTTTACTTAATACTTAATGAATTGAATCTCTTTAAAACAAGATCAACGATGTTTATCCAAAGAATTTATGAGAAATTGTTTTTTCGATTCTCGTTGAAAAAAATCCATGCCTTCTTTTTATTAAATCCCTCCGCCTCAAATACATTTCCATCGCTTTTTTCGTGCCTTTAAGATCTGAGTATCCTCCTTGATGCCTTTGTATATTTATTTTTGCTGTCCCTCCCTCAGAGTTTCAATTCCAGCGTGCGACGGCCTCTTCGGTGCATGCGAGGATTCAGCGGCGATAAGAATTGGATGTGGGAGTAGAAGGGAGGGAGAGAGGAGATGATAGAGGATGAGGAACTGAGGCGCAAGAGAGATGAGAGTTGGAGGTGGGTGGAGGGGTTAGCGGCAGAGGGAGAGGATATAGTCGAAAGGAGAGGAGAGAGCAGGAGGTGCTTAGGGTTTTGGAATGCGTCGTTCATTTGGGCCACGGGCTTAGGGCTCAGTGGGGTGGAAGAGAGAAAGGGAATATCGAAGGGGAAAATATAATGCTATCGATGGATGAGTTAAATCATCAGACGATTTGACAGTCGGGGAAAATACAGATAAATGGAAGGCCAAAGAGATGGAGAATATTGGAAAAGATTACGGAGAGACGTATAACCATTTCCACGTAATGCGCGCAAGGGCGGGTAAAAAATATGAGTGTGCCCGCGGAGGCCGGAGGTTATGAGGATTGAGTTTATTTTCAGACGTCAAATATATACGTAATAGATATTATTGAATGTTGTGTTCCCCATCAAAAGGTCTTCCATGGATCAGGAAATAACGGTCAGTATCCGTAAGGTAATGAAATACCCTTAGCATCATAATATGTTTAATGATGATTATTTGACATATTTTTTATTTAAAAATTGGTTATGACCATGAGGTTGGGTATTAAAGGGGCATTTTTCCAATCTCAATTTTACGAAAGAATGGCAAAATAGTGATACCTGTTTAACATAAGGACATCTTCTCAAGTTCAATGAACAATATTGGTATCAGAGGTAACTTCTGACTTGCCATTTTGATCTCCTTGCTTTGGATTCACTTAGATATGAAGTAGTTTTGGGAAATATGATATAATTTGTTCATTTTGAAGTCAAAATAATATTGGCTTATGTGTATATATCCAATTTTTATGCGTTTGCCGAACTCAAGGCCAGGATTAATAAAGAAAAATTCATTTTATGTGTTAATCACGCCCAGAAAATACTTTCTATGACTCTAAATAACTTAATTCTCGATATTAACTAACTAATTAACTATTCTGTTGGGAATTCGATTAATTTTGATTACCTATTACTTCTATCAATGTTTGCATTAGCTAATTTTGACTTTTTTCGCTTTCATGCACAATACAATAGCAGTTATCACAATTTTTCTCGGAGCAGTTTCTACCAATTTAAAGTTTTATGTCTCAAACCTTGAAATGGATTATTAATCTGATTTGGAGATAATAACGTATAAACTAAAGCGTAAATAAGACAACTTTCTACTTTTAATGGCACAGTTTATCTCCCTTAGTATTTTCAAGATACCAACTAACGGGTACTTGAACGGAAAAGACAATGTGTTGATAGCCAGGTAGGTGATCCAGTCTGACTCGAAAACTTCATGACAAATTGTACGCTTAATATTAATGTGATTTTGGTTATTTGGCGCATAAATACAATGTGATTGCTGTCGATCGAGTCGGCTCTACGGATGTGAAAGGCGAGAATGCGGGGTCACAATGACAGGCGGTCTTTTTTTACATTAGCGAATGATTCCGTTCTCCTTATCTCGCGGTTTCAGCGCACTTAGGGCCCCTTTTATGTTTTCAAATGACAGATCTCATTTACACGAAGTAAATGAAGCAAAAATTTGATTTTTACCACTTATTTTGACAAGTTTTATGCGGGAAACAAGAATTCAAGAACAGCGTTTTGACAGAGTAAAGTCAAGAGAGCGGATCTCATCGGAAAGGTTATCAACAATGGCCCAACATTTTACATCTCTGTACCTTTTATAATTACGTTGAGTCAATAAAAGTCATTATTTACATCATATTTTTTCAAGAACATTGCTCATTACGTTGTATTAACGGGGATATACCATGAAAGTTTCGTAATTTCGGTAACTTAAAAGCTTCTCATCCTCCTATGAACACCGAAATAATCAAACAATGAGCCATTAACTTTCTACGCGAACTATATTCAATTACGAAACAATAAATTCTGCAATACCATATTGGTGAATTGGTTTGACATGGGGCAATGGATCTATAATTAGAGGGATGTTCGGAAAAACATAGATTATAAACAGTAGTTTTCATAAATACAGAAAGTTTCAACATTTATTGAATTCATATGCTGAAAATCGGACATTTAACCTTTATGATTAGCATCGGAATAGACTACCTTTTCTGTGGCGAACTAAGCGTCAAGATAAAAAAAATTAATCCCCATTTGCTCATCAAACAACTAACGAGGGACGCAATTAAAAGTTTTTATCTGCTTAAATTTTGTGCACCCATCAAAATTGCAATTAGTACAAAGTAATTAGGATGAGGACCTGAAGTTCTCCGAATAAAATCGCCTCGTTTGCATCACAGAATTGCAATGCTGACATCATATAGTCTGCTCTAATCATGAGTAAAATTCTCTCGCGGGAACCAAGAATATCAATTTTTTGCTTCGAAGATTCATATGCGTAGGATTAACGCCTTTACAATTTGGGAGAAATATAAACGATTCCAAGTAAGGCTTATTTTGCTTAGTCCTTCTTTTTTTAAGTAATACTTCTATTCTGTAATCAAGGCCATCAAAATTTAATTTTTTTGGATACTGTAATGATATTCATCTAACTTTGTTTTAATTATTAAAATTATTGTTGTATCTAGTTTATATTTTCACTATTTTAATGTTTGATGTAATTTAAAAATTGTAATTCCCCTAAAAGTTGAAGTCAAACTGATAGCCAAAACACGCAAATAATAACATACAAATAAAACTGGTTTTTTAAATCTGGTAATATACATATATCTAGTTCAGTTCCGATTAAAAGGCTGTATTGCGAGGTAAATGAGCTGAGTATTGCGGAAAGCCGTAAGCTTTTCTTTTCCTTCATGCAACGTTTCAATACTTCATTAAAATTCATATTGAAAATAACTATGGAATTTTTTTCGAAATAATTAGGCTTATTGTGTTCTGTTTCATCTTTCATAAAGAACTTCAGCAGAAAAAGGCATTAAACTCTAGGGCTAGAGCTTTATTTTTGCTCCACCTGAGGCTCGTAATTATTTGCGCCCAAGACAATTAGTTGAAGTCACATTCATATCATTGTTTGACGGCATTTCGCTTTACTTTTACCACTTTCTTTTCATTTTCCAAGCGAGGAAGCACCCGCCACCCGCCCTTTATGTGGTATCCGAGACCATCGGAAGCCCAGACGTGGAGAACCATTATTGCGGGGAAGGGCCTCGCTCTTAAAGATTAACGTAGCCTAAAATTGGAGGGCGCCTCGTCCTACGTGTCGAGCTGGAATCGGAAACCCTCCGATTGAAGAGCCGAGCAGGGAGGAGATGGAGGGGGACAGGAAGGAAGGAATGGAAATGGGGGCGGGGGAACTGGCCGTTATGCCTTCGCCAGTGGTGGAGTGGGCTCGGGAGTCGAGAAGGCTTACGAGAGTGGGGGTAAAGAAAAGGTGGAGTCGGGTAAAGTGTGGCGATCGTCCTGGAGTGCTTTCCTGTCGAAAGGGACGGCCGTTTGCTCCGTTTCATTGAAGGCGCACTTGCACCCTCGTGCAAATCTCCTCCCCAATGCACACCAGCCACGACCGCAGGCCTCCCTCCCAGGGTGCCCAACTTCCCTTCCGTCCCTCGACCCCACCCCCTCCCGAGAAACCCTTTCCTGACCGCCTCACTCACCTCTCCGGGGATACGTGAGCCAGACGCCAAACTGCTGGCAATGGCCTCAAAAATTCTTCCCGGGGAAATTTCCATCCCATCTGAGAGGGCGCACCCCGACCATTCCTTCCACAGATAGAATCGCATCGCCTTGGTCCCTCTTTTCATTCATTCCTCCACGTCAATCGAAAGAGAGCGGGACGGAGTTTCGCTTTGGAAGCAGAATGGGGAACAGTCCGGCGGGGATTATGCGTTTAACGATTCAAGCAATGGCGGCCTGCCTTCACCCATCCCTCGCCAATTCCTTCTACGCCCACTTCCCGTCGCTTCACCCCCCCCACTTCCAAAGTCGAGTCTTCGCTTTATAGTGACTGAATTCCCCTTCCTTGCAACTCCTTGGAGGAAACTCAGAGAGCCTAAAGGATTCGTTTCAAGCACTTGTGACTTCTAAGTCTGCCGAACCGATCATAAACCCGCTCCCGCCAACCCGACCGAAATCGGCTTTGCACCACCGGTGAGAAGTAAGAGATGGCTCGATCCTGTGACCGTGGGCCTCGGGATTACTTATCCCTCACACTTCCCCCTATTGTCAATCCACTATAATAGCTGCATTTTTGTCAGGTAAATTTTATTAGATCTACAATTAGTGGCGTTATCCTTCACGAGGGGGTATTTAGAAAATAATAGATAATAATAAGTTTGGAGGATTGTGCAAAATTTCAAAGAAAAAGAATCATCCGCCTCACCGGGATTCGAACCCGGATCCCTCAGTTTCCGGCCGAGTGATTTCGACAGTTAAACTACGATGCGTCCTCTTACCCTGTGAATTTTTGGGACCTTTACGAGACCAGATGTTTTCCACTGCCGGACATGTCTGGCTAAAGCACTCGGCCGGAAATTGAGGGGTCCGGGTTCGAATCCCAGTCAAGGCGGATAATATTTCTCTGTGCAGTTTCGCACAATTGTGCATCGCGGGTGACTCCGTTAAATTGGAACTCCGTGGCTAGTCCTGAATAGCTTGAAATCTGTCTTTGAAGGATTGTACATACCTACTCTCACCGTAATTTAAATTATTATGGCTAATTAAGTATCATTTCTCTGTGGAGCTTCTACATATCTTACACCGCAAACTGTCCCCTCTCTTTAAGGTGTATGAGAAGGGTATATCTGTGGCAGGTGCTGGTAATCTCCATAGCGAAAGCATTCTAAATATTAGATAAAAATATGATTGGACTCTAACGTAGAAAATCCAATGAGTGATATAAGCTGCAGGTTACAATAAACTAAATTATACAAAAATAATATGTATTAATGGGTATGTTACCTCTATCTCATCTATTCCATTGTACTTTCTTTCGCCCGTTTTCTGTTTTAATATGTTAATTTCTCTCATACCTTCTCCTTTTCTGCCTCCTTATTTAATACTCTCGTTTTCATTTTCTCTTTATCCAAGTCTTGAAGCTATCCATATACCTTCCACTTTTTCAGATCGTGTTTTCTCATCTTTCTTTCAAACCTCCAGTTCAAATGCTTTTCATCTTTGCTCAAAATATTTTTTGAATCGATAGGTGTAGGTTTAATACAGCAGTTCTAAACGCTAGTAATATCTCTTGTACATCAATAAACGCATGATTTTTCACTCTCCTATTCGCGATGAAAAACACCTCACGCTATTTCAGCTCGGCTTTTCACATCCTCATGAACTATTCTTTAATAATCAAAAATACTTCCAAAGTTACACAGTAAAAATTCAATCTGATTTTAAGACAGAAAAGAGAACTGATTTTCAGAGGCAACATTTTTAAGGCAGTGTCAGTTGAATTTCACAGCCATTTCCTAGTCAAAGAATAAGGTAGATGCAGAGCTGAAAGTGAAACCAAGTGGTACTTGTTGTAAGATAGACCCATGATGAATTTAAGACAGCCCTGGTCTGACAGTGAGGTAGACCCATGTTGAATTTTAGAATCCTCCTTCCCTCGTCCCTAAATCCTCATCTGACAGTAATCATTTTTCATCAACTTTCACTACCTATGGTTATGCTACCAAAGTTTTAGAAAGTACAAGCATTAGAGTATTTGGCAACTAAAAAGTGCACATAGATACAAGAGATATATATTTTTTCTCAAATTAGCATTCACATGATTTTTACAATTGTTAATGTCACATTTTACAATTGGAGCAGTAACATTTTGCGCACGGAGTGCTATCAAAAATTGATTTTCTGTTTCCGCCTGTTTCTACAAATTGTCTTGTTGTCCCTGTTCCACTGAACCCTCTCGTACACAAGCAGGTCCTTCATTAGGAACAATACCCTCCACAACATTATCAATAATTTAACGACCATCCTGTTCTCGCTCTCGCACATAATGGTTCTTACTAACATGTGTTCTTCTGCTGGTAAAATTAGCGAAGGTTTTCACATTCTCACATGATTAATTCATCGCCCGAAATGTATTCTATTTACTTACCATATAATTTATCATCGGCAACGTGGAAGCCGCCACTTAAAACCACACTCGGATATCGTCAGCAGATGCACCGTAACGTCAACTTGAACTTACCAGCCACTTTTAGTTATAACCAACATTTAGAAATAAGGGAGCTGATAAAATGTCTCGTAGTGTCACGAATTGGCGACGATGGCGAACGATGGTATGAGCACACTAACTTGGATGGAAAACCACGCTAAAAGCTAATTCGAAACCGGAAACGGCTTGAATCAGATAGATAGAGTCATTTCCCCATTTTTACCGCTAGATGCCGACAGCGCTGCCTGCTTTTCTCGCCTAAGCGCGTTGATTTTTACAATGCAGTCCTTGATAATCTATGTAGGTGTGTGATTCTCACGCGAGCTGCGTCGCAAATGTAGACCACTACCGTAATACCACAAAGCGTTTAAATTCAGATCTCATTGAAAACCAGATTTACTTTTTACTGTGTACTGAAACACTGGTTCTTGCTTTGTTTCATGTTACCTTGAAATGTAGTTTTATACTTTATACCCTGAAAATTCTAATTGTGTGATCCATATAGTTATGAAAGTGAGTATTTTTGTGTTTTTCATTGCGTGTTACACTATTTCTTTAAGTGTTCAATGGTGATGAAAATTTTACCCATGCTCTACACTTAATAATGTTTCAAGATTCAACACTACTGCGTCATCTACGCTTTTATTGGTACAACTAGTTTCAACGCCACTGAAAAAACTCTGAAGATAGTAACGTAGTTGGTATTCTTATTATTAATTAAAATATTTTGCTTTATTATCACGCTTAGGAAATAAAATATTCAAAACATTATTGTTCTGTTACGAATACAATACTCAGAAAATGATTTTTTCATGAAACCATCCGTCACGTATTCATGGCATGTTCTGGAATGAATTCAATTGTCCCGCACCACCACACATTTCTTCCTGACTGACTGCGCACTACGGCCTAACTCCAAACATGGCATCGTCCAACGAAGCCAACTACACATTTTTGGGCGCGGCTGAGGTTTGCGGTGCTGGAGTGGGCACAATGTCTCCGATTCCTTCTAATGAGCGCAGCTAATATACTGACGACCCGAATCATGGAACTCGCACTCCACCCACTCGCCCGAGAATAGCATGTCGGAGTGCAGTGTCGGATGTCCTCCTTTGATGCTGCAACAGTGGGCTTGGATGACACTTCACTCCAACACGGTAATCAAGAGTATCCAATTCATGCTGTAATTACGCCGAGGAGGAGAGGCCAAGATCTGTGCCTTTGGTCTCTTGAGGAGCCCGGAACAGAGGGATGAGCGAAGGCTGTGAGGGTCATGACTGGTTTCAGGCAAGGCTACAAGAGGAGGCATATTAGAGTGGCATAATTCATTATGTAAAAAATATTACCAATGAAATGAAAATAATTAATTTGACAATGTGTACCCAATGAGGTATAGTAAAGGGTGGCAAATATCCATATGATTGCCCTTTGGAAAGCTTTTAGCCTATATCGTGGTTATAGCAGCTTTAGTGAATCTTGGGAGAATGCGTGAGGCAATAGGAAAGAAGATAGTTTACCTCTACCGTTAACCTAAAATACTACCCTTATTATTTAGAATGCAGATTATATATCAATAATATCCCTAAGCATGTCTCATTTTCCAAACGTTCATAAATCTAGCCCCCTCTACAATCCATGACTTCTAGAACAATACAATTCTTACCTGAGTGTGCTCAATGAGATTGGGAAAAATCGTCATCACTTGTAACCAATGAAACGGCAGCTCCGGAAAAAAGAGTGATTCAACGGATATTGGGCGAGGCGACCAGCATTTGAGGTCATTTGTGCCGTTAAGGACAGTTGGCTGATAAGGGAAGAATTATTTGAAGAATGGTGGAAGGCTGGATAATAACATGACAACGGCATTGTTCCCAACAATTACTGTTCCAAGAGGTCTAAAATATAAGGATATTTTCATAGGGCGGAGACTGCCCTTAAAGTGATCGGAATGTTGCACACTGCGGTGACACAAATAGTATGGAAGTCTATGGAAGCCTACGGAAGAAGTATTTACCTGCTGTTTTAAAATTTCAATATCTTGCCTCAAGTTGAATAAGCAAAGTCAAAATGAATAAATCATAAGCCTGGTTTGGAAAAATCTTTTTAATTTGTGAATTCTGCACACTGCTGTGCCTCTTTAGTGGATGACTCTAAATGACGCTATATTCCCTGCCACAGCTGGTTTTGCAGTTCTTTCAGATGCCGTCATGACCCTTCTACCGTTATATCGTCCAGCCACCCTCGGTGAAGTTCTCATTGGGGACAGAAAAAACGCACTTAGGCATCCTTAGGCGGAGAATGAGTAAACGTTTCCTTTGAATGCTACAGAAGGTCGATTAATCTTAATTCTCTCTCTCCAAATCCTTGCTAAGCACGAATTTCATCATATGTTAGGGAAAATGTGTGCGGACTTTTCTCTCGCAAATTTCCTCACCCATAAGAAAGTTTTGAAGATTAATTCACAGTAATTTAAACGTTTGTAAGACTTTAAAAATGTAAACTAAATGAGGTTAAAAACAATACAAAATTCATGAAAAATACAATTAATGAGAATGCTGAACTTTGAACTATTGTTTCTAAGACCATCTTTTATAGTCCTGCAATGATTATCCTGTAAAAGAACCATATAGCTTCCTCTCCAGCATATTATAGTACTAACTATCAAGTGGATTTGTTCTTGAAAATGCTCTCTTATAGTTTCTTAAAAAAGGCACTCATTTTGAGTTTCAAAGCGCAAACATCCACACGTTGTCTAATATCAGTGGTTAACTCGATTAACGAATTTCGCTCCTCACAATTCTCATTCGTGTTGTAGCCTTTGTCGAACATCAATTCCAAATAATCCCTTCCCCAATTGAAATCATTTTGAAATGTTCTGATTTTGAGTCTCGAGGTGCAGATACAAGTGTTCGGCCAGGGCGTAAGGGTTTTTTTGTCGTTTCCTCACAGTCCTTTCTTTCCAAGAAGAGCATCTTGCCCTATGAGGAATTATAATAAAATACTTCACGCATAAGGGTGCAATAAAATTGAGTTGATATATATTTATACAAATAAGAAGTGGCAATGAAGGAAATCGGTTGATTTAAGCAACATCTCTGATCAAGTACTTTTCTTCATTTGTTTTCATTTTCTGGATTAATTAATTTATTATCAAAATACTCAGGAATACAATGTATAAGCCGAATGCTAACCGTGTCTTAAAGTTAACTACCAAGCTGGGAAAGTGGAGGAAGTCCACACCTTCTACCGATGTCGTGATTGATTCGGGCACCTCTCGAGTCCCCACGAGTGGTTCACCAGATAAATCACTTTTTCAGGCTGAAGGGTCCAGGGTTTTGCCACGGTTGACGCGCAGTCTAATCGATGTGCCTCGCAGAACAAAAAAACCAGCTCTCTTCCACGCGTGGCCGAAGCAACTAAACCTCCCTCCATCCCCCATTTTGTGCTAGCAAAATTGACACCCACCACCTCGTCAATTTGTTTTGAGAATATGTAGATATCGCCTGCTTGGGCCGGGCCGGGATCTGACGGGGCAACAAACCTCCTGTTTCGCAAACGATGGGCGATTCCTTTAAACTTAATGCCGACTATTGCTTGTTCCACTCGTCGGGATTTAATTATTGTTCTTAGCAACTTATAGACCAAGGGTTCTTTTCATATGGCATTTATTCCTACTTTAGGATCCTCTGATCAAGAGCGCGCCGGTTGCGTTTACGGTCTGAGGAAATTTTCGAGGTGCTGTAAATCATATTTTACGCATGCTGAAATCTTTATCGACGCCTTTTCGTCTTGTGCCAGTAACTTGACTTATTTAAAATGTTGGATTTTAAATATTTAACGGATGTCTCTTTCGTTAAAAAAGACGACTTAGTTCTAGTTTTAATTGGTATTGTTTAATTTGCTAGCGCCATGTCAGTCTTATGATATTAAAGCATTTCTTGCCGCGCAAAAATGAATTTTGTAAAATAATATGTTTTTTTTCTTCCAGGTAAATGTGACTCTGGTTTCCATTCTTCTACATTCCACGGCCTTGTGAGTAGATATTTCGATTAATTAATTAGAGGTTAAGAAGCTAAACTTGCGTATGTATATTCAGTAATTGTAATTTTCAAAGCAATAACCAGCATGATGGACCATCTAGACTTAATTTTTACCGGTTGTTTCCAAAGTATTATTTAATCCAAGGTAGCCGGAAGATTTTTTGTGCATGCTTGTTCTCTTTTTCTGAAGGAATATTTCCAAAATGTTTTCTAAAACATTTCACCTGAAATAATATCGCAAGAATATTGCAATGCATCGAGGCAGTTCGTAATAATGTTAGGCTATGTCACAAAAATTAAGATAACAGCACAAAAGAGTGCTAACCTAGAATTCATTGCTTAAAAATATAGATCGTTTTTAGTGCCTCAAGAAAATAGTGAAGAACCAGAGCCATGCGTCGATTTTAACAAACGTAAATCATTTCCGTTTCAGGTGTATTACTTTACGTGTGGTGGTTTTAAACTGCTTCATCTTCTTTTTAAGTGACAATTGTCACCAACAGTTAGTTAGATTTTTCCCAAGGATTGTTTTCAATTAGTCATTTATCAAGCAGATTCCGGTATGTTTATTTGATGGAATATACACGAAAAACTGGCTAATCATCAGCATTTTCTTCATTTCTCTCATATGTGCATTATAAATAAAATCAGAATATAATATTGTGAGGTAAACAAAAGCAATCGGCTTATAATGTATTTAATTTTTTCGTTGAATTACCAGGGAGCACAAAATGTATCAGTGTTCCTTCGATTAGATACGTACATATTGTATGGCTTGTTGTTTAAAGGTTTCTGTGATAATGTTGTTGTTAAAAAAGCACTGTAATAGATGAAAAATAAGCTATTTTGCCGTTTATAGTCTTGTCTGGCCAAAGTAACCTTCATTAAGTAGTTTAAATGTGGTAATTTATGTGAGACAGTGAAGTTGAGAAAAACTATAGAGGAAACTTTGATGGTCCTTATTTGTATGTTATTGTATATTTCGATAACTTCTCAAAGCCCTTTGTTGCAACAGTTGCTCCCCTTGGCCATGTAGCATAAATTATTTTGCTAAGTCTCCGTGATGAAGTCCTTGCTAAGACTCTATGTGTAAAAACATACCTTGCTAAGACTCAAATTAACTCTACTCTTCAGAAAAAATACTACATGAATTGTGTTCCAAGTCCGTTTAATTCTCATAGCTAAAGTGAAAATCATCTATCTACCGCCTTTGAGTATGAACTTGCTGATGTTTAATTATTTATCCCATTCTTTATGTATACCTGGGAAGATATTTCCCCATTTCATCCATCAAGGCTTAAGTAATGTATGTGACGTCTTTAGTAATAGGTTCCCTCCAAATCGCGCTCATCCCTTTGCCCGAAACTTGCTCTATCGACATCACCTGCAGAGCTTTAACGGTTGGGACGGTACAACTCCCGGCCCACATAATTACGGAAAGCGATAAATCTACTTTTGCCCCGGGTCGGCTCTCGGAGCGGCCGCGCCTCGCCTTGCGGAGCGAGGAGCGGGGCGAAGTAAATAGTCGAAAAGCATCTCGAAAGCCTTCGGGTTTGGGAGGAAGCGTAAAAAAGGATTAAAAAATAAATCTTTTTTTTATCCTCCCCCGCCCCCAACCCTCCCCTTAAACCCATCCTCTCCGTTCGCCCCATACTTCCCTTAATCCTCCAACATCTCCCTCACCCTGACTCGCCCACCCCCCTCCTCAATAGTACCTTCTCCTCCCGCCAAATCTCCCTGCAAACTGCTCTCGATCGCATCAGCCACCATCCCCACGATGGCTGATGACTCACCCTATATCCCTCTTCCTCCCCCTCCATTTGCCGAAGCCCACTTGTCTCCTTCCACTCCCTCTGATCTCTTACCTGATCAAGTGGCTCCAAAACATTGGCGCATAGAAATTTTTCCTCAATGAATGCATTATTAATGTTTGTAATGACACCAGCAACTTAAAATATCCATATCAATCCCAGCAGGTTTTTAGGCCGATATATCCGAATTGATTGTAAACTCATTTCACCATACTTAACCGTTGGTGAAATTTGAAAAAATTAAAAACTCCTGACTAAACTGACGGCTGTAGATGACACCTTTGTTCATCATTAAAAACAAGAACTTTCATCAGGCCTTGCTTGAAGCAGTGATATTTAAATATTTACTACTATTCCAAATTATACTAGTGGTGCATCTTAGCTCTATGTTAAGTCCATAGACATCTCATGAAAATTTTTAGATGTTCACTTTCTAGACTTTAATTTAATGCTAAAGTATGCTGATGCCACCTACTGTAATATTATCCTCTTAGCATCTTGCACCTCATTGATTGAGGTTATAATATTATTTGATATCATCTGACGGGAACAGTTATATCACTCAGCAACCAGGAATGTATTACGTTCATAGTTGCATGCTGATCCATATAAAACTCCCAATACTCACCATATATGACTTTTAAAGTGTTAAGGTACTTACGTTTATTGGATAGTAAATATCGATTACAAAAAAAATTTAGTTTTGTTTCCGTATTAAGTAAAGTATTGTTATTCTCAAATATCTTTTCTCAGCTTCATTTTATTGCTAATGGATTATTCATGTCTGTAAGTTTTTTTAAAAGCCATTGAGAATCACGAAGAATTTTTATATGATAGCAGTATTTTTTTGTGATGTTATCTTGGGACTAATTTGACCGGAGAGAAACTTGAGAATTAAAGAGTCTACTGTTGGAAAATTGGATACTGTTGGATATTTTTTAGGTTAAAATACTGTGTATGTAATCGCGATTAATGTGAAACTTATGTTATTGGAAATTTTACTTCTCAACTCCTTGGCTTATCGTCCTTCATTTGCTAATTTCCTGACTCCCCAAATATAAACGCCCGGCTAATTACTCGCTATTTTCCTCTTCCACTTAATTACACTCGCTCAATTGCTCAGCGACTGACTAACTCGCTCACTCACTCGCTTAGCACTCCACGCCCTCCCTCTTCTCCCTTCCCTCTTCACCCTGCTCCCCTCCCCCCCCCCACACGCTCCTCACTACCGAATAACCCTTTGAGATGCACGCACCCACCCCCTCTCCCTCTCAACTGGCGCGTGTACACTCTCCCCGCCTCCCGTCTCCCCCACCCCCAATAATCTCGGTTACTCGCTGGGATATTGCTCTCCGCGGATTCAGACCCCTTAACCATCCTTTCCTCTCCCACACTCTCAGGCACACCCCCTTCCTTCTCTCTTCTGCTCGAGCCCCCCACCCCCCGCCTCCCTCCCCCATGGCGATAGCAGCAGCAGATTGCTTCGCTACATGTGGCCGTTCCCACCGGGCCAAGGGGCGAGGACCGAGAGGGGGTGGGTTGGAGGGGCCTCTCCGCCACCGCGTGGTGGTGTGGGGCCGTTTCAGGGGAGGCGGAGGGTTGAAGAACGGGCGCGGGAAGGAGAGGAAGAAGGAGAGATGGCGAAGATGGAGATGCGTAGATAGAGGAGAACCCGGACGACGACGAAGAGAGACTCTAATTCCCACCCTCCTCCGCTTTCTTTCTTTCCCTTGGCGACCACCCCCCGCTTTCACTCCCACCCACCCTCCTTCGTCTCCTCGTCTCGGCCTCCCTCTCGCGTTGTCCTTTCCTTCCCAGAAGCCTCTTCTTCTCTTCCTCCTCATCCTCCTGATGTGGATGAGATGCCGTGCATGCTCGCTTATTCAAATGAAGGGAGCGGGCTCAGGGTACAAAAAAACACTCTTTATGTTCTCAAGGGAACCCCCAAATTAAATTTTCCTCGGGAACTTTTTCCATGCTACAACATTTTGCGGTTTTTCAGCTTGATGCTCTTGTGTTGCCATTGAAAAAATTGCATCAATCCGTTGGCTTGCGTTTCCGGCGACATGCATATACCTCAGAATACCCATTTGCGTACACAGCAGGTAATAATCTGTCCGCGTTTGAAACGGCGTACAAAATCGATTTTAGTAATATCACTTGAGAATTTTGGATTCCGATTCTCCTAGCAACGATTTTTCAGCGATATTTGCATTCAAATTCCTTTTCAAATATCAAAATGCTACAAACATTCGAAAGTTTGGAACAAACTTTCACTCATAGTAATGTCCTAATCTTTTTAATATGCTCATTATAATTTTAATCCGTAGAGTTCTACCACCATCATCATGACCATGAGAACATTATTACATTATTTTTAATATAATACATTCACTCAAAAATATGTTCTGCTTGCAAAAAATATTTAGGTCGAAAAAACATGATATTCATTAATTCTAAAAGATAAAGGAGTTGAGTGGGCATCTTTTCACCCAATTTTCTTGATCGTGTTCTTATCTTCTGAAGTATATCGAAGCTGATTATGTTTTTCCAGTGCTGTTGCGTGAAGATGCAATTAATAACAGCAATTTAAAATGTATACTCGAATCAAACATAAACATATCACGCGATTGACTCAAAGCTGATGTGTAATTTGTAACCTGATACAAATAAGTAATATATTGACTGAAGGCATAAAATTTTGCTAGGCTGTTATATTTTCATCATTTAACAAAAAATCATTTATATTCACCGTTTTAAAATCATCAGATGAATAAATCAACTGAATTAAATTAAAAATTGAAAGAGTTTATAGAGAAACGATTGACATGGGAAATGTAAATAAGCATAAACGTAATCATTAGGGAAATTCTTAGGGTGTACAGTCTGAAAAATTAAATACTTAGTTTCGCGTATAGAAGCTAAAATATCGGCCACAGATATTTGACATTGGTCATTAAAATTAGCACAGTAAGTGGTCGCTTGTGCTTTTCATTATCTTCATTTTGTTTGAGTTTATCGTCTAAGCTTATTAAAGTGAATCTCCTCAAGCATTGCAATTTATGAGTAAATCCATACATTTGCAGTAAAGTTGGTCATTTTTCCAAAAATCTGTTCGTCAATTTCTTCGTTTCAATGACCATGTTGCTCTAGCACACCAGGGACAAATGAAACTAATTTCAAGTTCAAGTGTAGTTGAGAGTATTTCGTTTTTTAATGGTTTAGCAAAGTGTAAACCATTATTTCTCCTTTATTTTCATTTTATGTTTTATTATATAAAAGCATTACTCGGATTCAAATAAACATATCAGAAAAATTGATATCATAAATAGTACTACCGTCTTTTTGAATTGGTGTTTGTTTTTTTTTTGTTCTACGAGCTTAACCACATTATATTCAGGTGGATGTCGTTTGGGTTTTAAGAAATTGTAAATATGTCGTATTATTCCTTATGCATTAGACATTCTTTGAACAACTGTGATTTAATTGTGTTCTTAGAATTTTGGAATTTGCTTGTTTTATTGATCGTAAGTAACCAGAAACGACCCTCGAAAAATGCCCCGTTTTGTAATGCTCTGGGTGAAGGGTTACAAATTCCAGCAAGCAATATTAATACGAAATCGCCTTTCAACTACTACATTTGAGTCAAGTTTGGGTGTATTTTTGCAGGAATTTCAATACCCTCCGGTACTTTTGCTCTTTTTTTGGTTTAGCTTCATTACGACACAAAGAATATTGTATTGACCTCGCACTCAATCTCTAAAAAAGGTAAAAAGATGAAGACAAAAAAAGAAACGGCAAATAATAAACAGTGCCTAACCTACCCTAAATCATCATTCCACTCATCATTCCCATCATTGCCATCATTCTACTCAAGTTATGAGACGACGCATGAGACGGTATGAGACGCATCGTTAGCTTACATTTTACCTTCCTCTCCTTTCTAATTTCCTTCCTTTCCATTGCAGCTGTCCTAGCACCACCCTATCGCACGCCTCGGCCGCGGATCGCTCGGTAGTATGTATATGCAGACCAAAGAGACCGATTCGCGATTTTGTTTGCAGTATCCATTGATCTTTCTTCATCATTTCCCCTGCTTTTAACGTTACCAAAAGAGTAGATTTTCTACCCTGCGATCAAAGGCAGCCAAACGTTGAGACAAGTAAAAATGTTTTGTGAAAGATATTTTGTTCAAACTAAGTAATGCTTTTCTGCTGCATATTAACTTGTTTGTTTTGCTTTAATTTATTGCTTTACACGTTATATGGCGGCTGTGGATTCCGTCTTCCAAATACATTCCAAAAAGCATTAGTTTCAAACTCTACCTATGGATTTTCCAATTCATCTGATTTTAATTATCACGGAAGAACATCATCCATGATCCACAGAACCATGATCTACTTGGATCCTGGCTTTCATGAGAATATGTACACTGTTCCCTTCACTAGTTATCTCGGAGAGTAGGCAATGCATTACGGGTATTATAATTCCTAAACTGACGTTAATTTGATATCGAGAGTGTATTCACTGCGAAAATACGTGTGTAAACAAAAAAGGCTAAAGTTGATATACTATGTTTTTTGATAGAAACAAATATTTACAAAAAATAGGAAAAAACGCACTTTTCTCTTTGACATGAAGACGAAAATGTGTCACATGGACCTCTTCCGATCTTCCCAAATTGGAGCTCGACACAAAGGATAGCGGGGGTCAAAATTGAGATTCCCGCTCCACTTTTCTCTCCTTCGCCAATTTTCTTTCATTCACTGTATTCACCCGGTATTTCGTAGCTCAGTCCTCGTCGTCTTTTGATTCTCATTCAAGAGCGTCTCCTTTCACGAAGGAGAGGAAATATTTCTTCGGGACTCTTTCATGATCTTTGCAACTCAAAAGACAGACGAGTGATTCTCCCTTTCGTAAAGGTTTCGATATGAAAGTGATTATTTTTGTTGAATTTTCTCCCTTTGAGGGATCATGCTAGTTTTTCGGACTTCAAAGTGGCCAAACCTTTTCTGGCGGAGCGGCGGCTTCGTGCGAGGAAGGATCCGAAAAAGATGCTGACTCAGAAGAAGTCTCCTCCTCGCTCTGGATAAATGATAGGAAATCCCTAGGAATGTATGCGCCGCGCAAATCTGAGGATTTGCATAGAGAAGGGGAAGTCTCGAATTGAGAGGGCGCGCAAAAAGGGACTCGAAATGTGCATGAGCGGCAGCCGATCACAGTGGCTGAGTTGGGGAATGGGGGGGGTGAGAAGTGAAGACTCGATATTTGTACCAAAAATCAATAAGGTGCCTAAAACGAAGGCCAAATTAAAGATTGGGTGGAAGATAAGGGACTTGTGGAACTTAAAGCTGATGAGCCAAGACCTGAACTCCCTAAGTTGTATGAAAATCCGTGAACTCGTTGACTCCATCTCATTGATTTTTGCGAAGGCGAGAGACTTTCAAAGTCTTTAGGGACTCGCGCATTAAATGAAATTCAGTATTTTTTCTATTTTTTTTCAAATGATCTGACGGCTATTAAAGGGATCATATTCCCAAATCACTTGAATTCTCTCAGAAATGCTGAAACGACGCGGCACTTCATTACTATTTGGGTCATTCGTTACCACAGTACAAGTTTCTTAAGACTCTTCAGCTTTCGGTCAAAACTAAACGAATTAAGGATTAAGAAATTTATGTCAGTCGCAGATAAAAACTGCCATTAACTGTTTCAAGGATTACTGAACCGCGGATGCTGCAGACTGTACTTAATTTGAAGCAAGGTCTTACTCTGACCCAGTTTACCGCATCGAGAGGTATTATATGCGGAGTTATTAAAATGAAATATGTTTCGTAAAATTAATGGCAGGAAAGAGAGTTTATCTGTGGAGTTTTCGTCTTGTTTGACATAAAAACGTATTCGATAAAGGCTTTCCACCGTATCCACAAATTAACCTGCAGAAATATACATCACCGCCTCGGATTTATCCACATATATGGGTTTATCAAATTGTGAACGAAGTTTAATCTCATATTTTTGTGGGAAGGCTTCACTTGCCAAGCGCATTCGTGTAACTAATTAACATAGAACGAGATTCTATGAATTGAGGATCGGGTCGGTGTGGTGGCTAGAGTACTCGCCTACCACACGGGCGGCCAGGGTTCAAATCCCTGCAGAGGTGGATATTTTTCAGAGGAACCCGTTCCCTACTTGAGTGTCTTGTGGAGGGCACATCAAGTACAGTACTCCGTCTGTCGGATGAGACGTTAACCCGTGGTTCCCTTGGCGCCTTTCGTTAAGAGCAGGCTAATGCCGACGCCGGATTTCCATCCACCCTTCTTCCATTACCTGTCCCCTATGGCGCAAATGACCTTAGGCAACGGTCGCCTCCCCAAATATCCAATCCATCCATCCTGTTTCTATGAATTTTCCGCCCACCTAAATGTGTCATGCTATGCAATAATAATCACTCTCCTAACATCCGACCAGAGATTAAAAAGTTAAAGCTGGTGCATGAACGTCGCTTGGGTGGTAACGCATGGTTTCCTTTTGATTAAATGGCAGACCTAACTCTCCACTAATTTTGCCCGATATCGACGCGGGGCCCTCAAGGGACGTTCGCTAAGGACCTGAATGCCGGCGTTCGGATTCACGGTATCGCAGAGCGTCCCAGGTGTGGGGCATCTAATCGCGTCCGAGAGCCTCAAGCGAGAGATTCTCAGTGCGAGGGCACGGCCCATTTCCAGCGAAGACGCCCTCGAGATAAAGAATTTGGTTGTGGGGAGGGTCGTCACATGCACAATCTCCGCATCTTGCGACCGTCTTTAACGGCAAATCACCAACTCCCTAGAATACGGTCGTGGTTCGCGATGGTTTCAGGGGGGGCAGATGGAGAAGGGTTGGGGAGCAAGGGAGCGCGAAAATCCGGTTGCCTGGGTGATGCAGGGTGTGAGGGTATGGGAGAGGAGGAGGATGGGGTAATCTCCTTTCCCCCTTGCCCTCTTGTGAGCCCCCCCCCCCACGGAAGGGAGAGCTAGGTTCGGGACGAGGAGGAGGTGAAGTGAAGGCGAAAGGAACAGAATGCCTGAACTGAATTCCTAAAACTCTTCTCTATATACTTTGTATACGCGTCGTGAGATGTAGGGAAGACGGAGTGAAGGGTTCAAAGAGGAGGGGGGTGGAGGGAGAGGAGGGAGGGAGGGGAAAGGGAGAGAGGAGGAAGAGATGAGAGAGGGAGGAGAGGAGGAGAGGCATGAAGCGGTGGTGATGTCGCTTAAGTGATATAAAAAAAGGGGCTATCGCGAAAAGGTGGGGTTTTTGGAAGGTCTTGGGGGTTCGGCAGAGACGAGTAGTCCACGATTTCGAGTGGAAAGGGTTTGAAGGGAGGAGAGCAGAGGATGGGGAGGAGAAGAGAGAAATGAAAGGAGAAGGAAAGAACTGGGAGAAGGGGTGGAACAAAAAATTGTTGTGACCCCGGGAAAGGAAGAATAGGGATTGAGATTGGGTGGGGCGGAGACGAAAGAGAGGGCCTCGGAGGTTAAGGGCGCTTGGTTTGGTAACGGTGCGCGCATGTCACATGGCGGGGGAACGGGAACTGGGGGAACAGTTTGTTGTAATTCAGCCAAACACATTCATATTCTCCTCTGCAAGATTGCTTTTAAATCGAGGTGCTGGTAGTTGGGGCAGATTTGAACACATCATCGTACTTGAGTACTCGAGAACGTCGTTTAATGAAACGATATGCGCCAGCTAAATGTTTTGTAACATCAACATAATACCCCGCGAGCCTCCGCATGGACGTGTGGTAGGGGATGTTAGGTCACCAGCCGTGTAAATTTTTTTGGGGATATAGTGGTGACATGTATTAGTGTATTTAGTGGAACTAAATTTTTATTATGGTCGCTTATTGTTCGCGGAAAGAACGAGTTTTTTTACCTAATAGTTCGGCAATGTATCTCTCTTATTTTATCGCATCTGTCAGACCTAGAGATGTAGTTAGGAGTCATGATAATATTCTGTGTGTCACTCTGAAAGATGTCTCTGAAGTGGTGGAAGTTCTGAATTTATCAAGCAACCTAAGCCTAGCATGCAGCCTCCGAATCTCTAGGGGCTCCCACCTTAATCCCTATAAAACTTGTGAGACACTATATGCATGCTCGTAGCAGTTTCTAACGAAGCTTTCCTTTGTATTTTATTATTTTTTTTGGTTAAATCTATTTTTCCAGGGTCCCAAATGCTCGGGGTGTATTCGAGGTGTGGCCTAACCAGAGCAAAGAAGCATCTCTCTTTGACTTTTTCATCCGAGGACTGTCCTATTATACGTTTAGCAAAAGCTGGTTTCTTCAATGGTGCGACACATATGTTCTGTATGTGTAATCCCCACGATATATCAGATGTTAAGGTGATTCCAAGATATTTTCTGGCTAGATTTGTAACCTAGCGGTTGTTAGCATTCCTTGTGTGTGCACACTAATCATGGCCGAATGCTATGTGTTAAATCATTGAACTCATTTAAACTGATCATTTTAAAAACAAAAGCATTATATAACGGAGTAATTAAAATTTTATCGACATTCATGTTTGACACCATTACTGATAAGCAACAAATTTTACTA
Source organism: Ceriagrion tenellum (assembly GCA_963169105.1). Lineage (NCBI taxonomy): Eukaryota > Metazoa > Arthropoda > Insecta > Odonata > Coenagrionidae > Ceriagrion > Ceriagrion tenellum. Next base: position 17,835,762 of record OY720635.1, read on the forward strand.
CAGCCACGAGCACCATTATTGACATTATTATGTTTTTTTGCACATGTCATGTGTTATCACCATCTGATTTTAAGTGTGCCACCTAGTGCGCAGGATATGTTCGACGAATGGAAGGCAAGGACGATGTTGTGCTGCGAAGTGATTGGTGCATAAGAAGGAATGAAGAGCTCCATTTATATCATATGTTTATCGTAAGTTCCATAACTTAAGATTCCTTCCTTTTTCGTTCAGCCAGCTGTAAATCTGGAGAAATTGCATTATTACTGCATCCTAAAGTGATATTCTGGTGTCGTGCTCCTAAAAATAGAGGAAGTCACCTTGAGGATCTGTGAGGGGATGAATTTCTGACAAACATGCCCTTCTTTTCATGTGATTAAAAATCTTTGAACTAATTCTAATTGAACTGAAAATTTTAAGTAAAACTCAACGGTATTACGAGTACCATTCACTGTTTAAACCAATAAAGTAATCTGGCACCCAAACATGTTCGGGAATTATGCTCGAAGGAGAATTAGGCGGGTAAGTACCGCGGGTAAAACCAAGGGATGTAACGTTATTGGCTTACAAAGCAATGAATCTGAAGAACCATTTAGTAAAAGTAATTATTTCACGACAGTTAAGAGTGGAGGGCTAAACTGAACACATCTTTAAAATTTATGGCTTAGAATAATTGAGAAATGTGAGACGCAGCAATCATAGAGGTTAGATCATTCAATGGAAGAAATATAGTAATTTAAGCGATAGGGTTGCCGTGCCAACTATCCATACAAACAGTGTTTATTACACTTTTCAGAACTCTGTTGAAAGCAAGATAGGCCCTTACAACCGGACTGCTTAGCAGGAAGGTGTCAACCATACCTATTTGGATTAGCACTATCTGGATCGAGCAGTTTCGTTGACATGGGGCAGAGGGCAAGGGGGGATGGGGTTGTATAAGAGGGGTTGTTGACAGGGGAGTGGGAACGGGAGGGGGCTGTCCTTCGTGGGGTGGGTTTTTCGAGGGCAAGCGAGTGCTTCAGAGTAAGGTTGGAGGGCGAGGGTCCTTGCTTTGGCCGGCGTCGGGGGCAGGATACGCCGTGAAGGCTCGGGACGTACGGGATGCTCTAGGGGTTGGAGAGGCCGCTTTTGAGGGAGGGCCGACCCCGAGGGAGAATACCTTATTGCCGAAGAGGGGTAGGGAGTCACGGGGGAGGAGTGAAGGGGTGGGTGGGTGGGTGGGGTCAGAGAGGAGGAGGGTGGAAAGGGCTTTTTTCGGAAACACCCGGAGAGACGTTCTCTTCTCTCCGCCGAGTTCTCCGTTTCCTCCCCCACGACTCCATTCACCCACTTACCCCACCACTCCACCTCCTACCCCCCAATGCCTTTTCCTTCGTTCCGATTATTTTTTTTCAATAAAACCTCCGTTTGTGTTCCTTTGCTCGTGCGTGTCTATATCCTCGTCGCTTTCTTTCAAAGGAAGGAGCAAAAAATGAATTCCTTATTGGTTTATGGTTTCTACGGAGCAAACGTTTTCATTGCCTTGAGAGCCTTCGCTGTCCGAATTTTGGAGTCCCCGTCTTGTTTCAAAGTTGTGGCGCTCTCTTTTCAGTGGAGTTTCAAAGAAAAAGCATGGTTACATTAAATACAAATGGCTCCACTAAGTGCATCTGCTCCGACGGTATTGTTTGAATGTCAAACGTAGAAACACAATTGATATGGGGAAATAACCTGGATGGAAAGGAATGATAAAAAGAGGGGTTTTTTAAGAATTGCTTCCTCTGTTATGGTTATGAAAAGTAAAATAGTAGAGAAATTGACTTCTTTTCGCCTTTTTGTCAGTCTATTTGTAATATTCCCGCAGTTTTGTCCACCTGGAATATGCTGGTTGTATAATGATATTCTCAGTGCAATTATTTATATTTTATGACTGCTTTTGAACTAGAATTGGAGATAAATCTACTTTTTTACGCTTTTTTTCGTGGAAGTTAATAGTATCCATACTTAGAGAATACAATTTTGTACTTTTCCACAGAATTTTTTTAATAAATTTAGAAGTTTATCTAAAGTTCATTTTTACAATTTTAGGACAGATATTTACAATTTTATAATCTTAAAATTCTGTGGAAAAGTACAAAATTGTATTCCCTAAGTATGGATATAATTGGAGACATATTTTTCACAACACCACTCTGCATTCATCACACTTTGTAACCGCACCATGTCATTCCGCGATCAGCATTCAGCTCGCATCTCGCGAATCATGAAGCGCATATTACAAGGACACTCTTTTGCAGGACTACAGGACGGTAAACGGAGATGGAGACAGTAAGGACGTCAGTCTTCGTCCCACTGGTTTACAAATATCGTCGGCTTGAAAATAATTCGTAGACCCCGTATTTATTTATTTTTCCCGGCTTCGGTTTAGACAGTTCGATATAAATGTTTTAGGTGGCAATGACAATTGACGCCCAGATAAATGACACGGGGCTAAATACACCGATATAGAAGAAAGTTAAACAAGTTTGGAGTTTGAATTTGTGTTTTCTCAGACCACGAAAATCAAGTGTTACTGTCTTCTCAACATCTCGGAAAGCCCAGTCATTTGACATTTAATTGGATCATTCTATTTAAAACGGGAATTCCGTTTAGCCAGGCACAATTTTAGTTGTGACCCTCTTATCTTCAATGGTTTGCGAGCTAACATTGTGGACTTTAGAATTCATATTGAGATGAAATAAATACACTTCGTATAATCCACACAAAAAACTTTAATGGTATGAAACCGGATTTATTTCATCTCAATATGTGACCCTCATGACCACAAAATGTACAAGAGCACTCACAACTACCTTCTACTTCTAATTAAGCGGTGATTTCCAAATATTTAGAGTTAAAAATAAGGTTTTTCATTCATACGCTCCCCTTTTGTTTTGCCCTTTCTGAATGTAGGACACTAAAAATTTTTTGTAAAAAAGTCCTAAATTGTAAGAATGAGCTCAAGCTAAACTTCGGAATTTAGCAAAAGGCAATACTGTTTGAGAATGCTTCCACTACCACCTCTTGATAATGCACCTCTCTCTCCCATCTTCCTTCTCTCTCGTTCTTATTCCCTTCCCTTATGCCTTGACTCTTTCTTACCCATTCAGTCCCTCTTCATTTTCATTTATCAAGCAATATGACACGATTTATGTTAAGTGTAGACCTTCCTTGCTTATCTCTTTCGTCACGCCGATGCGTCCTCCAAATTTCCCCTGCCTCCCGACGGACCCGCGCTGCATCCACTGCCCTCTCGTGGCATTTTCTCACCCCACCCTGATTTGAAAACGTAATGAGTCCCTTTCCTCAACTATGTTAAATATTCCACGAGGCAAGGACCGTCGAGCCCAGGGCAATAAAAATCCGTCCTCGGGTATTTGACGCTGCATTCATTCAATATTAACGTCTATTTTTCGTTTGACTCCGGTCTCCTTCCCATCCCAACCCGCCTTCCTCCCGCCCCAATCCTTCCTTTGGGGACCACTCGTTTTCTTCTTCCCTCCCCTCCTTCTTTTGTTCTTCGTCTTATGTTCACACCCTCCCCCCTCCCAACACGAGGTGAGACGCTCCAGGGCGAAAGCAAGTGCAATCCAACGTTGTGGAACAGTGCGCCTTTTGTTCTCTAGTGGAAGTTATCGTTCGGGAAACACGTTGCTGTATTGAAATCCTGGTAGTGATTGACCTGCGCATTGGCATCTTTCTATTTCCTCAACATGAAGCGCCTCATCAAATTTCATGTCTACCCTCCTATTTCGGGTAATCTGTTGCTATTTATCTGTTGTTTCAAGTGACTTGAAACCCGTTTTGGTAAACTCCTTATAGTGGCTGTGAGGCGATTGAATGAGTCGACAATCAATGTAAACTTAATTCGATGATTCAAATTATTCACTCTTTCTGGTCTTCGTGGAATCAATAACTATTCCATGAATTAATGCGCAAACTCAACACTTCATGCTACTCTGCCCTGCAATATACTTTCTTTCCGCTTAGGTAATGTCTAACATTACATATTAAATGTTAATCAAATACATATTGCATTTCATTTTATATTGAAAATATATATAATACTTTTAATTTTTTTGGTACCAAGCACATTCAGGGTGTCTTGTGCTTATTAAATTTAAATTAAATGTTTAATTCATTTTTATTTAGCTGAGATAAAATGGGATCTTTTCCGGAAAGTTTTATTTTTCATGACCATTACGCAGCATAACATTGCCGTTATATTTAACGGACAGTAAGCTTTTCATCCCAAAAAACTACTCTAACGGGATAAAAAGGTAAAGGGTGTAAAAATGCAAAGAGTAGTGGCCCATTTTTATGACTCCACCATGGATCTGAGGCGGGGCACGTAGGGTATGAAACAAAGGTTTTGTGGGAGGGACCGTGGGACGAATAGTCGTCAGCCATGGGGTCTAAAGCACTGCAGCCATCTTAGCTACGCCGCTATGGCAGCGGATGTTATACGGCGCACGTATACGGCTCGCCGTAATACGCGGATCTCTGTTCCGCGGGCGAGAATCGTGGTGGCGGGAGGATTGAGACTGAGGATCTGGCCAATCGCGGGCCAAGTGAGCGGGTTTTGTCGAGGTAATCCTTCTAAAATGCAATTTAGGCATGCATATATATTCGTATCCCTTCCCTCTCTTCGTCGCCAGCGGACAAAGGGGTAACGGTGCCAGTGAACGAAGCCACCGATCTCCTTTCGTGCTCTAATCATGATGGGGCGTGGCGGGTGATCAACCAGACGGGTAAAGAAGACGCAGTGCAATGGGTGTTGGAATGGTAGCTGAGGCCGCTAACTACAAGGGTCAACTTGAAAGAAAATAAGAATTGACGTAAAAGAAAATTTAACAATTTTTTATATATTTGTTACTGTTGCGCAAAAGTCTATGTTGCTGTTAAAAATTTCGTTTTTCTTTTCTTTTGTCAAATTATTTCCTTTTAGCATTCATGTGACAGCTTGCCAACTGCAGAAAATATGGAAACTGAGGAAAATTCAAAATAGCAACGTGATTGACGCGTATCAGTACCGCTAAGGCGATAAACTTGTGGACTTAGCTAGAGACTGTATTCGCGTTCTGCTAGAACTGCATTCGCTGATGGCGTGACAGGTCCGCCATCTTTGTTTCCCCTGACTCACCTCAGCGCTCATGTCCTTACGTACTAATTTTGAAATTTTACCATGTTGTTCATCGACAACTCACTTCATAACGACCATGCATTCACTGCTTGAAATGAAGTACAACCGTTTTTTTTCTGTTCGGGCATCATTTGGTACAATGGTTTGATGAAGCCTTGACACAGACATGTCAAACTGAGACTCTCCCGAGAGCAATGTGGGTCACTTTGAGTTGTCATGAGGGCCAAATATGGCCATTTATTTTGGTTCTTTAACGAAAAGCTTTGAAAAAATATTTTTATTTCTTGAACTCAGAAACATAAAGCGTGCCGAGAAATGGTAATAGTGGCTACCCATATTTATGAATGCTAAAAGGAAATAATTTGACAAAATAAAAGAATAGCGATATTTTTGACAGCAACATAGACTTTTGCGCAACGGCAACAAATATATAAAAATCACCGTCTAAGACACGGATACGAATTATCCTTTGCGAGGTCCACAGTTGTGCTTTCGAAGGGCCACATGCGGCCCTCTTGTCGCAAAGCATGACAATACCTGAAGCTGTAACGTTGGCGTTACAGGTCCGCCATCTTTGTTGCTCCTGATGCACCTCAGCGCTCACGGCCTAACGCACTAATTTTGAAATGTTACCATGTTTTTCATCGATCTAACCTCACGTCTGCGGGAAAAATTTTGATGACACTTTTGTGAGCTGAAGTTTTCGAACGATCAGTTTGCTTTGAAAAACTTCACCATCATTTTCTCCTCTATCTTCGTCATCGGAGACCACATTGTGCATGACCGAGTTCGGTTTTCTGACGACCATTTTTACCCGTAAAACCTCAATCTGGTGCTACGTTGACAGTAGATGCTCATCCGTAAATGCATGTGGAAATACAGATGATTTGGTGGCTGCCGTCGATTTGGCTAAAGATGGGGTCGTTCGGGGTTTATCCGTCCATGAGCGAAAACATAACCGCTTCCCTTATCTAAGATCGCCAACCACCCCCATCCCTCGCCACGGGGAAGGATTGCAATGGAGCAGCGATATACTCGCCGTTTGATGCAATCACTTGAAGCTGCCATCGACCCCTGCGACACCAATGGAAGAGTCCGCAGTTCAAACCCCGACTTGCTCCATGGTCCTCGGGCCGTGGACGGTGGAAGTTCGTTTTCGCACTAATCTCTTTTTGTCTTTCAATCCATTTCTCCGCTTCTTCGAAATTTTATCTTGCCGTCGCTTCAACATCGCGCAGGATTATGGGACATAAAGGAATGTGGCATCCTGGTAGCCTCTTAGGTGATGGGTTATTCCGCAAAAAGTGTCCTTAATCGCCCAATTTTTCTGTGACAAATCGTAGTGTGGCTGTTATTTGTGTTTGTTTTGGTGATTCTAGGTAAAAAAAACTAATGTCTATTCATTGGTGGAGTTGAGCAGATCATCATCATATTTAATTTAAAATGAGTCATCGTCATAATTATTTCTTCTATGTGTAAAAAAATGTCCTAAGTGCATTCTTTTCTTCCACAGTCTTGCATTACAATTCCGTTTATTAGAAATGATCTCGATTCACTGATTTTACTTTTTTTGGCAATTTTCTAGTTTCGGTATCAGGCATTTTGAATACCAAAATATTGTCTATTCGTATGTATGATGAGTTCGTTCTCTTTTAATTTCCGCTATATAAATGCAATTATACCGTGTCATTTACGTAAAGGGGACGAAATATTTAACATTATATTCCCTTATCTAAAAGGTAAAAATCAGAGTCAATGTTTTAGGATACCGAGAATATAAGAGGAGAAATTGAATACGTATTATGAGAGCTAGCTTTGAGGACATAAATAGCTATCTTTTGGGAAATGAGAGTCAGAAGATTATCTGAATTTATATTATCATGTGTACAATATCATGAGAACCCTCTTGCGTATGTAAAAACTCTTACGCGGTGAAAATAATTTGTACATCCTTGGTGATAGTATTGAAGAATATTTCGGTGAAGTTTCCGTCGCATTCCCTCCTCATTGAACATGGTAACCCTAACGTCGCCTATTCGCTGTTTGCTAACACCAAATAGGTACCCATATCACTTTGTGTGATCTGATAAGTGGAGGAACTTTTCCCTTAACCGAAACTTCTCGGGTTCTCGTCCCGATTATGTTGGGCGCAGCAGTTGTTAATAATTGGTGATGGGATGTCATTAGTGTTCACCGAGACGATCAAATCTTAAACTGGACGACGCCATCCCGCGTCCCTGTCCTTCGTGAAAGCCGATAAATGAATCTGTTACTTCTCTCCGTCGTCTTCTGTGGTTTATCTCGTCCTTCCTTCCTCCTTTTCGACCCTCCATTCTCTTTTTCTAACCTTCCACTCTCCTCATACAAACGCTTTGGGTCCTTCACCTGGGGCCCCTTCTTGTCTTAGCCAATTTTCAGGTCTATTTACGCTCAATACAAAATTTGGGCTCCTTTTCCTGGAGACACGAGTGAATTTTTCCATCCCTCTCCAAGTAAACAACCGCTTGCTTGATGAAGAGGGTACGTGAGCACTTTATTCAATGCTCTCATGGGAATATAAATTTCTTGCTGGTAAAAGATATCTGGAAAGCGGCTACAACAATCTGACGAGATGTTTTACTGGCTTTACTGTTTCGTGCAGAAGAAATTCATTGTGATCTTGAACTGTAGAGAGATTCCACTTCTTTTCTACTAGATATTTTATTTATATTATTTATTTATATAAATATTTCAAATAGACTAATTAAACTAACAAAAATGTGTATAAATAACTCCAGAAGCAAAATAAAAGTTAATAAAGTTAAATGATGAATACACAAAAAGTTTTAATATACCCACATGAGTTCGATAGCATGATGGTGTGTCACCTTTATTGTTCAATCTAGTCATGAGATACCTTGAAAAAGACCAAAAAAGAAAAATATGGAATCATTATTATTGGCAGCAAAATATATATCTTAGCATATTGATACTGATGATATAGCGCTGGTGGCCGAAAATAAAGGAGATCTAGAGAATCTGACAGGAACCATAATTAGAGAAGCAAGGTGTGTAGGAATTGAAGTTAATCAGGATTTATCCTTTCCCTTAACTACATATATGAAATTGGCAAGAAGAGCTGGAGTAAATGTGCAAGAAAGGCTGAAAGTAGACGATTTGTCATTTGAAAGTGTGTCAGAATTTGAATATCCGAGAGTAGTCATTACAAATGATAATAGAGAGGAAAATTAAATAAACAATAGGTTAGCCGCAGCTTCAAGGCCTTACTGGTCCTTGGAAAAAATACTAAAATCTAAATGACTCTCTAGAAAAACCAAGATAAATGTTTATCAGTCAATAATTATCCCAGCACTGCTATATGGATCGGAAACATGGGCATTAACTAAAGAGCCTGAGAAAAAGCTAATTGTTTTTGAAAATAAAGTATTGAGGAAAATCTTTGGCCCATTTCAAGACCAAGATGGATGGAGAATTAGGAAGAACAGAGAGTTAAGAGACACCTATATATACTCAGATATAAACCCTAAAAGCAGAAGACCACCTGGTAGACCAAGAATGAGGTGGAAGGACCAAGTTGAAAAGGATATAGATAGACTTGGGACTACACTTCAAAGGGCAGAAGATAGAACAGAATGGAGAGGCATTATTGGTGAGGCCAAAAACCTGCTGAGTTTTCAATGGCCAAGGAGGTAGGTAGTTAGGTAGATTTTATTTCAGTAATTCTTTCCCTTTTTATTCATATTTTCGTGTATTAATTTCATATACTGCTTTAGAGTTTTATAAATACGTTTATTATATTTTTTGTATATTTCAACATTGTGGCTACTGATATTCCTAGGATCCGATGAGCCATTAGCGATGGATTATCATTGATTTTTTATGCAATCATCGGCAACAAAACGCTAAGATTACTTTCTTCGGATAATACCTAGAGCAATTGCGAGCCTGAGATCTGCTTCTGTAGCCTTCAATAACAATGATTTTCCAGGATGGAAGAAAATTATATCATGGTGAAGTAAGGAGCCGCTGTTACCTATGAGATGAGACAAGTTTCAATACTTTGGAATTGAGTTTTGACCCCAGAATAAAACTGCACGCGATTCATGCAGTATTGCTGAGTGCTCAAGAATAACTACGGGGCAAAATATTTCATGGAGGATTTTTCATCATCGCGTTTAAATTGATATGCTCAATTGAGAATTCTCTGAACTCTCTTAAAGAAACGGTTGTATTTTCAAAATTCGTAAAAGAGATGTTTGATATCTCCGACTTCATTAATCCAAAAGCCATAGATGGAAAGTTTACGGCTAATCGAAACATTTACGGCAACAGCTTTCAAAAGCGGCGGACAAAACATTAACGGCTTTTAGGGTATTAACTGTATTAATACTGTCAAGCCAAAAGAACTCAGATCTTTGTCTGCCTGTCATCTGGGTCACCCATTAAAAAGAGGACGATCGTCGAGTTGCTACATGCTGTCCGTCGCAGCGACTAATATTGGAATGAGACAATATGGCGCCTCTTCTCCAATTCCTTCGTTTCAACCAGTAGCCGCCATTCCACTTTAAAATGAAACAAGCAATATAACACCTCTTGCAATGACGACTGGTGGAACCAATTCTTTTGAGTTGCCTCCGCTGCCCCAGGGTCCCTTTGTTAATAAGTCATCTTCCCCTCGATCACTTGGGCCCTCATTTCCCTGCCACCGCTCCCTTTTTAACCTCGAATCTGCGCCTCGGCCATTCTCCATCGTCTCGCCTCACTCGCTCTTTTCTTAATCCACTTCTCTTCGGTTCCAGCCCTTTTCTTCTTCCATCTCGGGACAACGACCACCAAGACAAACCACGGTTTCTTTCCCCTCCCTTCCTACCCTTCCTCCCGCTTCGCTCCTCTTCATTCGCTCCCAAAATCCTCCTCCTTCTTACAACCCTCCTCGCCCACTCTCTTGCGGTCCCTCTCCACCCCCCCTCCTACCCTTTGGGTTTTACACCACGGAACTCCCACCACCTGCCCACCCTCCCCCAATCCCACCCCTAGCCATCATCCCCTCCAGACCTCGTCAATCCCCCTTTTCGCCCCTTTATCTCCCTCAACCAATGCGCGCATCAGAACTCGCCAAACCTCTCCGTCCCTTCCTCCCTCCCAACTCCTCCACCCTAATACTCCTCCAACTCCTATTTTAAAACTTCTTATCGCCTCCTCTTAATCATCTCCTCCGCCCTTTCCCTTTTCCTGGAGTACTTCTCTCCTCTCCTCCTCCTCCACCTCCTCCTCCCATTCTAATTCCTCCTCACAGCCACTCCTTCCTTTCACTTCTTCGCATTTATTCCAACGCAGCCTCGAACAATCCGCTGCCCTCTCACCCGTCTCCATCTCAAAAATCCTCCCTCTTCCTCGCCGCAATCAATGCTCCCCCATTTGCAATCTATTTATGTTCAGATACCCCATCCCATTAACTCTCAAAACCACTAATTCCACATCTTCGCCATCAGCCGACAAAGCGAACGCCGGCTTCATCCCTGCTACCGCCCACCATCCCCACTCTCTCTATCACTCTATTTAGTTATCTAGTTCTCCCTCCATCCTGCACCAATTAGCCTAGAAACCACTTCTCCCTCTACCTCCACCAAACGTCCTCTCACTTTTCATTTTTTCTGGCAAATATACTCCGTCGAATATAGTAAAAAGGGGTAGAAAATCTTATTTGTTGTTCTTCGTTTTAATTGTCATATACGCCACCCTAACCTCCTTTGTGTTATGGTCAATCGTTGTAGTGAATCACCCCTGCTACTTCGTATTTTTACAGTCCAAACTTGATTTAGTGGAATAAGCTTTAATCAGTTTTCTCTCAGCGTAAACTCGCGAGCATTGTTGTCTTGTCTCATCAGTGTGTACTTAAACATTGTGTTTGTATCCTTTTGTCTCTCTTTATTCTCTGAATGAGCCCAAAATTCCTCATTCACTGCTTTGTTGTAGGCCCTTTATCTCAATAGCAGCATTATACCCGTAGGCTCCATTTCTCTCTTTAGATTTCCTCTGGGGTCCACTTAAGAGAATTTCCATGGGCTTGTGTGGAGTACAAGTAAAAAAAATGCACTCTAGATTTTTCTTATGATAGAACATTAGTATTTTGCTAACTTGCGAATCAAATATTGTATATATTTGATGATTCGTTACTCTTCTGCGTTTGTACTATCCCCATATTTTTATCTTTCAATCTCACATGCTTCACCGCATATCTCTTAGAAATTCAAAATGCTGAGTACCAAAGATTTGAATTATGTATTTCTTGAACTTTTCAAATTAGGAATTTTCACTTCGTGTGTTATACTTGGATGTGAGTTGGTGCCCAATATATTTTAACGTTAAACACTTCAAAACTATTGTACAGCAATATTGTAAGTTTGAAGAAAACTGGGCATCAGCAACGTCCGTTTCGTAGCAACTCGTTTCAATGCACTCATAAATGTAAGTTCATTTTTCTCTTCGTTGAGAATTTTTTGCGCAAATATCATAATTGTCTATAGAAATTATGAAAAGGAGTGAGAATCACTCTTCACCTATAGGGCATGAAAAGAGTTTTCTTTAGAATAGAAATACCTCTGCTTTAAATTTTTTCTGTTTCATAACATACTCGTTTAAAGCTTCTTTCTTTTGGTTGCTCGCAAAGTGTTTACATGGAAAACAATCGAAGCATGATTTGCGCAAAGGACTTGGTCCTCTTCTGTTTCTAGTATTATGCTATGTCATTGAAAAAATTCTTAATGTCACATCTGGGGCTCAGATGCGTAAAACACACTCAAAATGAGTTTGCAACATGATAACATTCAAAAGACAAGAGGTTGAATGAACAAGTAATGATCCCTGTCTCTTTTTAGCGGCCTAGATATGTATAGTACACAATTTGTGATGATATAATGAGAAAAACACTTGATTAAGCACTGGCTAGTATAAGCAAGGTGAAGAATGGGCGTTGAAAATGGAACGCTGGCCTTTGCAATCGATCGGCCGCTTTCAACGAAGTCGTCATTCAAAGCGTCCCGGTTGACCGAAATTCTAACGTAATAGGCGTTCAGATCTTGTAACATCAAAGATAATATAAATTCAAACTCCAGAGATGAATACAAAGCATTTGAATTAAGTAGCTCTTAAACTTTTTGGATGAAATTGCGCGCAAGATGCCGAATAGGACAAAGTCAAAACACTTGTAACACAATGAAAATTGGATTTTATATTATACCTAAACAATTTAAGATTTTTTATCCAAAATGCTGATATGGCTGATTAATTTAAACTGCATTGTGGCGACAGAGAGCGTAATTTCATTACATAAATCATTTAATTCATATTCGAAAGCAGTTTTTCGACAGTACTTGATACTAAAAATAATTTTTCTTTCTTGACCTAAAATCGATGCAAAATATTTACTGAGATTTATAGAAGACTTTAACATTCCCGAGGAAAATTGTACACATTGTAGTTTTGAATAATTCGCCTGTGGGCCACGAAATTACAAAAAGTATACTCTAAACTCTATTTGATGGAATATATCAAATTATTATTGCCCAAGGATGGACGTTGAGGTATCTTTCTATACATATATTATTTCTAAAAGAAAGTGAAATCAAAATGACACAGTGAAAAAATAAAGTACCTTTTCACACACTTCCTCCGTATTCTGCTTCGTTAGATACATCCCTCCGATTTTCGGGTCTGCTGACAGACTTCCTCTGCAATAATCCTTTACAGAGGCTTTCAGGGTAGTATGTATACACTGACGCATTGTCTTTGTTCCCGAAATTTCAATATCGCCACCGCCGAGTTCCGCGGAGGTTGCGGCACGATGTCCAATTGTCGAGAAATCTCAGTCACTTTCCTCGTCTTCTCTCGGTTTCCCTTCCGTCAAGTCTTCTTTCCCTTTCCCTCCGCTCACCTGACAATTACCCGCTCTCCTCCCACCCCCCCTCCCCCCCTACACCCCCCTAGCGCCACCCTCCCACGCACCAACAGCCACTCTCTTGGAATACATCCTGCGCCCCCCCTAGGCCGCCCTCTCTCGCCCACTTTCGAAATTACATCACGCGAAGATTATTCATTCATCGCATCGCGTCTCACGGTTACACAATGAATTCTCCTCTTCCCATTTTCCCATCTACAAGTTCGCTTAATTGCACGCCAACAGGGAAGTTACATAACCTGCTCCCCAACCCTTAGCCTCCCCCTCCCCTCTCCTTTCACTGGAATAGCTTGCCCCCCCCCCTTCCTTTCACACCGACACACACACACACACACACTCTGACACCCATGAAGTCGCCAAACAATGCCTACCGAAATCACGCCGCTTCTCGCCGAATAAATTTCGAATGCTCATATTTGTGGCATTCGGGACGGGTTTATGTATTTCAGAATTTTTTTTTCAATTTAAAAAAAAATGAGAATTCCTTGAATTACTCTCTGGGAGAAAGGTATCATAAACCGATTCCGCTGTTTTTATCTCTATTTTCCGCAGCCGAATGCGAGTAGAAATGGCAGATATTGCACTTTGAACACAATCACGCCTCTAGTTATAAAAAAACAATTATTCACTGATTTTTTGAGTGGAGAAAAGTTTCCATTTTGTTATTTCCGAGTAATTTGTATCAGTTTTGAGATGAGAAACAAATTATTGCAATGAACAAGTTAATGGGCTAAGTTACGAGATACATCTCGAATGTCTATGTTGCATTTTCATTCGGAGCTTACCTCCAACCATCTCCCCTCCCAAATATGCCCGACTCCGAAAACTTCCAAACAAATGACGAAACATATGCATACTTAAGTGGCTCATTTAGTGCATGCAGCGATGCAGCCGACTGTTTTCGGGTGGACTTACGTCTTCCCTCTGTGTATTCATCATTGCCAGCATACCGTACAATATTGAAATACCATTTATATTTATGAATTCAAGATGGTCAGTATTTTTGTGGATTGTTATGAATTTATGTGGACGTTTTCCAATGAAAATACCTTAGCGTGAGAAAGCTTAGCGATGAAAATGAGCCTGGAGTTGAATTAAACCGTACCTTTAGAAGTAATTATTCTAAATATTTCTTGAGTGAATAAATTTTAGATGAATGAACACTTCGGCTTATTGGCCTTGGGCGATAACACCTAGACATTTAATATAACCTTTAGACTCCATTAAAGATGTAATTATTTAAATAGGAGTAGATATACGTAGCAAGAAATGGTTTGTTTATCAAGTCAATATCAAACATACGATCTTAAATTATTTATGTATAGAAGACGGTCTTTTATTTATTAAGCAAATAGTTTTATCCAGCTTCCATTTGTACATGTTAAAACATGAAAAACCTATCTGTTCAGATTTACGAGATGACTCTCTTGTTATAGGTCAATTGTTTTATCATTGACAAGAATAAGTGAAGCATTCCACCTGGGTATTCCTCCTCATTGTTATCGCAATTCAATGCAACCTGCTATTCATGAACTCGTTCCTTAAAACTGTGCCATGGCAGCGGGTAGGATATACCACGCCTTTAGATTATCACCCCATTCATTACAATGAACAAAAAAGATGGGCAACTCATGTGATTGAGTGGAGAGAGATAGCGGGTCTAGTGTTGATGATGTCATGTGTCGGCGGAAAGATAGCGAATTCATATAACTCCAAAGATATGTTAGCATTTGCGCGGTAGGTGAACCGGGTATTTTTTTCTGGTTTAATATTAGTAAATTGCAAGTATTTTCGACGCACAACTTGTATACCGGGCCCCTTCTAGTGGAGAGCGCTCCATTTTCGCAGTAATTATTCTTCTTGTAGTCGAATACTCTGCCGTGGGGGATGCGTTTCGACACTCGAGGGACCCCCTTCCCCAATTAATGCTGTCTCTAGCCCCCATCCTCAATCCTCCCTAACAGGAAAATTGTCGAGGTCCATTTCGACTTCCAGTTTCCTCCTAAAGCATCCCAACAAAGGGTGTAATCAGGATATTCCAACGGTTTTCATGACAGTCCTGGGCTGATTTTTTAAAGGCTGTTTCATGAAAATCATAAAACGTACTTTTATTGATGAGTTGAAACCGCTTTTTAGTCGTAAAAATTCCATAAAACTCCCACTGTGTCTTCGATAAGGTTGATAATAAGGGAAAATGATTTTCGCTGTGATTCGGCTATTTTATGTAACATTTTGTAGGAATTATTTTGGAAAACCACTTTTACATAATTTTGACATTATGTAACTTCTAAGAATCTATGTAATTTTGAAGAGCTACCCGCCACCCACATGTTGTATGATTCTAAAATATTCTACCTTGAGTGTTTTCTAAAACTAATTTCGCGTGCGTTTTTGGAACACAATAAGCATAATCCAAATATTCCATTACAAGTAAGCCTTACTTTTTGCCAATATACGAAAGAAAGCTTTAGCCCAGAGCATTCCACAGAATCCTTTAAATAGTCGGGAACTACTCCATCGTTGATAGATAAATTAAATCGATCGGCATCCTTCTTTTTCAATTTACTAAAAATAGCAAGAAAGTAAATACTAGTCGAGCCACATGGCAGCCGGAGGAAAGCTAGGATAAATATAGACACTTCCTGAGTCCTAACACCTGAATATAACCTACGCGTCGTATTTACTCGTAGACTTAGGAGAGCCAAATTAATACTTTGGAATTACAGTCGTGTGCTAAACTCGGCAAACAATCTCCTTCAAGGGATAAAAGATGATTTTAATCACGGCCCTAAAGACCACAAAAACCGAGTGGCTAGAGTTGAAGGGCCGCATGAGGATTTTTTAGTAGTTCCCCTTCACTTGCGTCTAGCGGGCGCTGGCGAGCTTCCATTGAGAGGCGGTTGCTCCGTCCAGTAATGATTTTTCCGGGATAGTTTCAAGATATGTGGACGGGTCCGCAGCCCTAGCATCGGTAGAAAGAAAATGTGGAGGTTTTCTGGGTCAGTACTGTTTCCATTTACTCACGGTGAAAAGCCAAATGATTAACATCCTCATTTAAATTAACAGACTTTTCCTGGCATTTGAGCGTTCATTGTATTTGATAAGCTGCGTGCCTCAATTTGCTTGAATAAATACTTTTTCGGTGAAATCAGATTCAAAGGCTCAGAAATCGCAAATTCATAAAGCCCTTAATCTGTTGTCACTTAAAGAATTTATTTAATGCTAATGAGTTCTTTTTCACATAGGCATTCATTATTTTAACGCTAACTCATGGTTTCTCATCCCGAGGACCCGAATACTGATCCCTGCAAAGTCGGAGACTTCTAGTGAGATACTGATCACTACATGGGTGTCTAGATCCCTTCAAAGCTCTTCAACGTAAAGTTTTGTCCGTGGGACGGGACATTTAAAAGTGATCCCGAGAAAGTCATCCCTTTTGAACAGGCTAAAGCTGACATTGAGATTCTCGCCTCATATGCTCCA
The DNA here is from genome assembly GCA_963169105.1 of Ceriagrion tenellum. NCBI lineage: Eukaryota > Metazoa > Arthropoda > Insecta > Odonata > Coenagrionidae > Ceriagrion > Ceriagrion tenellum. The sequence continues at coordinate 17,852,360 of OY720635.1, forward strand.
TTATTCAGATGATCTCATCTTCTCAAAGCTCTACAGCTCTTCTTAATGCAGCAAACAATCTCATGTGTCGGTTATTTCCCTTAACTGCATAACCATTCAATTGTTTAAGTTAAATTTGTTAATTCTTCACATTATTTCCTGACAGGTCTTTGCCAAGTATTTTTTAAAAATAAATTTTCTCTCGTTTGATATGTGCTTCAATGCTTCATAACCTTACTTTATCTGCCGTATAAGAGCGAGCTAAACTTCGTAGAAATATAAAAAAGGATAAGGTGAAGAAAATACTTTTAAATATGGGACATAACATATTTTGTCTACGATATCAATATTATCATCAAGAAGTCTCTAAGATGAATCGTCTAGCTCTTAGCTCATCGTTACAATAAAGTCTAATAAACCTCGCGCCATAATGTTTCCTTTATCTTGCAACCTAAAATCCATACCATTCAGTTATCATCCCCTAATTCATTCCTCAACTTCCTTGTATTTCCCTTTAGTTGCCTAAATTGATAGCTTTCGACAACTCACTTTCTAAATACTGATTGAAATACTTCTCAAATGCATGCTGAGGCATGCAAAAAGGATTAAGCGGTTCGAATTACATGACGGTGAAGCAGTAGTTTACTAATTTTCAACTCTGTCATGCTTTGAAAACGTTAATCGAACAAAAAGGACTCTCATAGGTATATGAAATGTATGCATAAACATATGTCACAACTCAGGTGAATGATATGCTATGAAAGGAAATTGTGCCTAAGAGCCTCATATTTTACTCGTGACCGTACTATAAACGCGTAACATAATGAAATATTCGGCGTACTATTGTCGACTGAATTCTTAGTAAATTTGGTTATTTCTTTCCTTCAAGCTATTAATCATGTTCGTCTTTAATTAAATAAGGTTAATTAAGTTACCTTTGCCGCTATGAAAAATATTTGCAAATCCATCCTTAATAATTTAAAATTTATAAGCAATATCTGACATGCATCCCTCACAAATAATTTTTTTTAACTTATTTTCATTTCATTATTTTTAAATAACTACTGATAGACATGTTCTTAACTGCCCAAAGCATCTCTTTGTGGTGTGCGTTTCACTGAATCGTGCCTGTTCGAAGTAACGACTTGATATTAAGGCTCTTTCGCTGCGCAGTGAGAAACCAGCTCCCACATCACGGAATACAGCGAGAAGATGCTTTTCCGCTCTCGGTATTTCAATGAGCGATCAAATGGATCTAATCAGCGTTGAACGGCTCTCCCAAATCGCAGTATCCCAGCCGCTTTCGTTTTCCACGGCGAAGAAAATAGGGATAAAAATGGGAGCCTGTCCAATTTCGTCCTATCGCATTTTTGCTCTACCCCCCGCTATATCCTTAGCACCCCCTGCAATCCTTTTCTCCCCTCTCACTCCCATTCTCCTCCCGTCCCAATTCCGCAGGATATCCCCCTCCTTCTCCCTCACCCTTCCCCAACCCTCTGCCACCACTCCACGGAACTCCGCAACAAACCACGCCCGCCGCATCCCTCGGAGGAAGGTCGCAGTGAGAGAGGGAGGGGTCCGGGAATAAAATAAAATCAGCGCCGTAAGTCAGGGGCGGCAGGGCCGTCGTGCTCCCGACGACGAACACACAAGCGTGTTGTTATCTGCGAGAGCGAGACCAATTAAATCACGGGTCCTGGTGTTGCTGGCCACGCCCTTCCCCTCGCCCTTCCCCTCCCCCTTCTCCCTCCTCGCTCCCACCCCCTCCTCTCCCAAACACCCCTCTCTACACAACTCCCCATCCCTTTAACTCATCCTCGATCCTCTCCATCTCAGAAAAGTCTTTCCCGTCTTTCAGGCGGCTCCAACTCAGAATGTCATTTTACTCATCGAATGGGAACTTATAGAATTACCACTCCTTTATATTATGCTAAGACAGGGTGTCTAGCAGCTAGGCATTTGAAAATTCCCTGAGATTTCCAGGTTTTCGAGTCATAATTATTATTTTTCCAGAGGAAATATAGATTTTTTCCCATTAAGTAATCGAGAATGTTTTATATGTTTATTGGGTGATTAAACGTAAGGATTATTTTTTAACTTGCATATTTGGAGGAAAATAAACACAAAACTTAAAAATACTTTGAGAGAAATTAACATCACCACCCTTTCTTAGATTTAAACTTTTTCATGCTGGTGCTTAGGAGCAAGTTTATATTACAGCCAGACTTTGCTGTGAATAGCATTGATATAAAATGATCAACAACTTTAAAAAACTGAAGGAATCGCCTTTTTTCCTTATTTTGCTAAATGCGACAACGCAAGGAAAATTTGACTTCGCAACTTGCCGTTAAAGGCACGTTCTTTACATCACTGATTTACAGACTATGACAAATAAGAACACAATATACCTATATAGAAAACATTGTATCTACTTTCGGTGATTACAGGAATGCAAAATGCGACAATGCAAGGGAAATTTGACTTAGCAACTTGCCGAAAAAGGCACATTGCTTCCGTTGCTGTTTTATATATTGACACCATAGAAAATTCCAGAGTCAATTTGATATTTCCCTGAGATTTTCCTTATATTTCCAGTGAAAATTAACTTCCCTGAGATTTCCTGGTCTTCCCGGTTTTTCAGAGTGCTGGACACCCTGTATTATCTTCAAGCCATCCAACAATCACCCAACAACGAACAACAATCCAAAAACATCAATACCTTTCTCGGTTAATGTCTATGCAACTTAAAATAGAAATCGCACATTGCAAAATGCAGGATTTAGTGAAGTATGGGGATTAATAGAATATTTTCTTCTTAATCTTCTTTTCTCTTATGCCCTTGGCGTAGTGGACTCTACAAACTACTTTGTCCTATCCCGATCATTCACCAATGACCATACTCCGTCTTCTCTAATCTCCTTTTTCATGTTTATTGTCCTAATGCTCCATTTCCTTTCGTCATCTGCTTGGGACTAGGATCCGAAGTATCAGTCCGTTTTCCTTAGCTCTTTTTCTTTCACTGAATTAACGAGTCTCTTCCATGTGAGCGATTAGTTTAGCAACGGCTTTATCGGAGCCCTGTTTGCCGAGCTCTTCTGAGTTGTTAAAAGGCCTCCACAGCTTACGTGGTGGTCTCGGGGTTTTAGACACCACTGTACTTCATCCCTACAGGTATTGCATGACTTCTATCGTTTCTCGCCCCACACGGCTTGGAAGTTGGGTTGAACTTTGGGGGAATTGAATTTTTCTATAAAATTTATGTAAATTTTGCGGACTACTATTCATGTTCTACAAATTTTTATTGTAATGTATATTAATTTTAAAATTCTGTTAATCTCATCTACTGAGTTTTTAGCAAATTCATCAGCATCAATTGTTGGAGAAAGTGTTTATTAGAGATAGATATGTCGAATATTCTGCCTATTTTGCCTTTTTATCTAATTATTTTTCTGACAGCCAATTGTATCATAAAAAACACGAGATAGTAGAAATTAATCGTAGTTCTGTTCATACCATTACGATGGAGTCTTCTCCAAACATTTCGTAGGGATCAGTCACGAAATATAAATTATGTTGCGAAGAGATACCTTTAAAACTCAACCGTCTCTGTTATTTGTTATGTGCTCAAAAGGTGACTAGTAGAGAGGAGAATTTAGCCAACGGACTCGTTTATTTTTGTGCCTTTCGTGCCGTGTCATCGGACCATTATATCAGTGTCATGAACTCAGAGGCTCAAATTCGTTGCATGTGCGCGTCAACACTTGTTAGAAAAATTGAATTGCGGGAAAGGCTCTACAGCTGAATAAAGTCAAGGACTCCCTCCCATCTTTTGAATCCCCGATGCTTGTTAAGTACCCACTCAATGTTGGTGATGAACAATTGCTTAAATGGCCCGCGTAATTGCGCGCCGAGGGGGCGTGCCTTAGTTGTGAGGCGAGAAATTGTCATCTCCAATGCAGAGCGGTGACGTTTACAATCGGTTTTGTGCTCTCAATAAACGTGACATACTAAATCGTCTCGACAGGCAGACACTTTTATGTATATTTCAGGTGTTCTGTGGTAAATAATAAATAATTTATAATTTTTTCACACAGTGTCTCAATGTTATAATATCCAGATTACTTCTTCTTTCTATTTGTGTCTATGAAATGATTTATTTCCTGGAGACTTTCAAGCATTAATGAATCATGGTATCACTCTTTTTCCTTCGTTTCGCATATTAATTATGCTATTTGAGGGCTTAAGAACCTTTAAAAATAATATTCTCCACTCTGTCTTAATGTAACTAATCGGTTTCCAGGATTCAATGTCATCATCAGAGTTGTGACATTCACTCGTAGGGACTAAAAATATTGAACCACTAGTCCTTTTGACCCATTTCCTAAAACCATAGTCCTTTCATTTCTAACCACTCTTCACCCCTTCCTTCCCCAATCCTCCCTGTTCCACCCATTGCCCACCCCTTGCCTCCCCTACTCTATACTCCGCTCCCCCAGGTTTTCCCCAGCCAACTGTGTTGTTTTCAAAGCCTCCCATTTTCACCTGATATTAATGCTCCTCGCCAAATCCGTAACGTGGATATGAAACCTACCAGCTGTGGTTTTTATCTGCCGGGCGAAACATTTCACCGCGGAGATAGAGCCGACATGTTAATCTTTACCCTATAGCTCCGTCCCTCTCCCACTTTCCCAAGCCGTCCCTAGATATGTTTTTTGAGCCAACCCTCGCGCCCAACACGCAAAAGGGGGCGGGGAGGACTTACACGATGGCGGCAAACTTCATCTCGCCTTAATCAGGGCCCAAAGGGAATGCGAATTTTTTGTCCCTGGAGAGAAGACGGGCTTAAGTGGGAGGAATGGGGGAAGGGCAGGGAGGGGGGGTGGAGGGCGTTCAGGAGAGGAAGACGCTCAGCGGGGAAGGGCGGAAGAGTACAGGAGGAAAAAAAAGTAATCCTTTCCTCTCTCGATGCAATTAGTCCCACCTCAAAAACCTTTCTCCAGGGAGAAATTGCGCGGCGTATGTCCGGATGCGCACTCGCGGGTTTGTCTGCGGCATTTTGCCATACTTTCTATCTCCCATTCGTTCTCTCCTCTCTCCATCCGCCGACCCCTCAGCCTCCCTGGGAAATACATTGAATGCGATGCATTGATTGCGATGATCCGGAGACATGGCACACTCATATTCAATCGACCATGAATCGCATCGCATAGACATTGCATTGTTTGGGGATCGGGTTGGTGTGGTAGCTAGAGTACTCGCCTCCCACACGGGCGGCCAGGGTTTAAATCCCTGCAGTGGCGGATGTTTTTCAGAGAGTAGCCGATCTCTACTTGAGTGTCTTGTAGAGGGCACTTCAAGTACAGTACTCCGTCTGTCGGATGAGACGTTAAACCGTGGTCCCCTGGGAGTCTTTCATTAAGAGCAGGCTAATGCCGACGCTGGGTTTCCATCCACCCTTCCTCCATTACCTATCCTCTATGGCGTAAATGGTCTTAGCCGTCGGTCGCCTCCCCAAATATCTAATCTAATCCATTGCATTGTCAATTAGTGCAATTTGGAGTGATTTAATTGATTTTGGTAATGTAATTTATTGTACGAAATAATTGAGACATTGAAATAACTTATCTTTAGTAGAGTTTGCCATTAAAACTCTTTGTATTCACAATTTAGTAATGCAGGCATTTTATTATTTTTACTCAAGAACTGGTCTCCAAGTAAATTTAACTTATTGATTCCTGGGGTTGTCGATGATAGATCGTTGAAGATTTGGCCATATTAAAAAAAATGTGACTCAGTCAACGTTTCAATAATTTAAGTGTCTTCTAAAGAAAGTTTTAGCAATATATTGAAAAAACTTGTATTATTTTTATCAGTTCCATCAAGTAGCAAATCGTTCTTGTAATTATTAACCGACCAGAGTTTTGTGTCAGAAAAACAATTATTAGCATTTTCGTGGCACAGATTACGAGAACACCAGTGTCATTACCTCCTTCAAGATACTTTCAGATGATTTTTATATAAGTGAAAACTACTGGGTGAGTGTTTTGAATGTGTGTATTTATCTTAATTAGTACACTGGTTGTAACAAAAGGCTACAGCCAAACTTCCAGGACACGTTTCTCACATGAAGAAGAAAAAATATGTAGCATGAATATGGGTCTATAAATGCTTTATTTCTATGCTAGAACTCATTTCAAATTAAAGATTCGATGACAGATGGATAGATAGAGGTAGACCAATTCCCTGAGCTCCACGCTCTCCGGACCTAAACGCACTATACTTTTCTTTGCGGGGGAATTTGAAAGCTCTTTTGCATCGATCGGTGGTAAAATTTGCAGAGAGTCTTCATGGAAGGTTGTGAAAGGCTGAGGAAAGCTGCGAAACCATACGCAGTAATCCATGGATACATCCGAGCATTCGGGAATCAATGCAACGGTGGGTCCATGCATGTATCATTTCTAAAGGGGAGTATTTTGAGCATTTCATGTAAGAGAGAGATTCATATGGTACGTTGGTGCGTTCTATTCTTGTGCGTTACCCATGATTAATGAACGATGAAGAGCTGTATGAAATGACTTTTAACATGAAAATAAAGCGTTTCCAGACTCATATCGATCTAACATATTTTCTTCTTCTGAGAAATGTGTCCTGAAAGTCTGGACATTTCTTTTTTGTACATTCAGCATAACTTAGTTACCATAAAAGTAATCGATAAGATGATGGGAAATAAATATTTTCCTTCTCTCATGGCATGAAAAATTGTTTAAGAGAGATGTACGAGTGATAATGACAACCATGAGAAAACCATTGAAGAAGGAAGGAGTTTCTCCATATGTAATATATTTTCTCTAGCATTTTCCTGCTATTTTACATACATAAGTAAAAGGAGACCAATACGTGGTAGTAATTACAAGGACATGGATCTTCAGACCTTTCTCCCATTAGTTTGAGACAAAGTCCTTTTATCCGTTGCTTAATTTTCTAAGGAAGGCTCGGAAGGAAAATAAAACTATAGTGTGTCTTCACGAGAAAAAACGCGATTAACACCCACGGCATGTGATTTGATGCAATGCTATGCATCGCATTCGACTGATCACTCTATGGGGCGTAATAGAAAGGGTGGGAGCGAAACATTATGAATTACTGCGTAAAGCGATAAATGAAACGCAATGCATTATGCGTCTATTTGAAAGTGAAATTTTTCTTATGCATCGCGATATTGGTATGTGAATATCGTTCAGGCCCGCAGAATCGACCCGTGTTCTTTTCTTCACCTCACTATCCAAGTGAAAGGAGGAGCTGCCTAATCATCTCGCATTCCATCTTTTCATGCTCCCTCCGCACCCCTTTTCCTCCTTTTCGCGGATGGATTGGGAGATGAACGCCGCAATATTTCTTTCTTCTTTTGTAAAGTAAGTTCTCTCCTCCTTTCCTCTCCCCGGCTATACATTTCTCCATCATTGCCGCGGCTCTCATTTCTACTGCCTTATTATTTTTTTACTCTGCGGCATTTGTTTTTCTGTCCACTCAACTACTTATTTCTATCCCTAATAAAACTTCGAGAGACTATGGAAAAGAGAAAGTGAGTGTTAATTTGCAATGGAGGGGGATCAAGTGGTTTGAGAAAGGCTTCCCGCTTCGATGTCATCGAAGTCGAATTGAGAGAATCATTTCGAAGAGAGTTCCTCGACGATTTCCTTTTCCGCCGATTTGTGGAGTTGCTTCCTTCCGTCGCTTAGATATCTAGTCAGTCTTTAACCTTTTAACAATTTTTAACCTTTTTAACCATTTTTTTAAATACTCACACTTTGTGCACCCAGATAGACGTGTTCACTCATTTTTTTGTCATCATTGTCGGTTGATTCAATTGTTTGGGGAGCCCTGGGGCTGTTATACTATTACGGATATGTAACTATGTTTGTCATGGTTGATTTATTTGTGGAATGAAGAAAGAACTGCAAAGAGAAACCAAGAGTCAGCTCTAGGCGAACTACTTATTCAAGGTAGACAGCAAGAGATCCGATAGGCGAGTACTACATAGTCAACTACACTCTTCAAGTTTTCCAAATGGGGATTGATATTCCGCCGAATAACCTACTACCGTGACTATACTACGTAGATACTACAGTCAACCTTTTTATTTCGATCTCCCTTCACTCACTATACTCCTGCGTTCGTAACACTGTCCTTCACGTAAGACTTCCACTTTTACTCCATTAATAAGCTATTTCATTCTTTCCTTCATATGTTTCATAACTAATAAGTATAACCTGTTTGTGTTCCATTTCCCTTCGAAGTTTTTGACCTCCTTTTTTGAGATCTTTGACTTCATCGCAGCACAGCCATGTATGGTGTCTCTTGTACTCTCCGTTTTCGAAAACCGGCCGGCACTTAAGGTTTGTGCTGCGTATATGGGATTTATCCCACTCAGAAGGTAGGCCCAGTGTAATTAATGCTTAATCATTAACAGCTTTGACGCGTGAGAACAACTGGTCCGAGAGGAGGAAATTTAGGGCAAATAATTTTGTCGCTTGTGATTTGTGGCGTAAAATTGGCTCATATAAGGTGTAGACCCATCAACAGATGCTTTCCAAAGGTTTACATTAGTGTTATTTTACTTCCGATGTTATGGAGAACGTTAAAGCCTCGCTACTTGAATGGGGGATGCAGTCAAAAGAAGTTTGAAAAGCTGTCTATTGTTGGATTTCCCTAGTTCCATTTGTGTTCGCGCAAAAATCAAGGTTTCGTATTAATAATCATACTTAAATGTTTGCTGCTTGAAAAGATATGCTAAATCTCTTTTTTTGCAATGACTGTTTAGCTCCACTGTCCACAAAATTCCTCTACCACTCCGAAAAATCTATGCACACTCGTTTTGAGGTCGAAGTAAATGAAAATGCCTTGGCAGATTGAAATGAAACAAATGTTATCAGGTAGCCTGTGGAGATAACATTTTTTCATTTTTTGGCGAAATGCCGTATTTTTCGCGAGGAAGAAAGAGAGCAAATTTTTTGATCCTCTATCAACTATTGTGAAATTTACTGGATAAGTGCATAATTACTCATTGTTTAATTTCCGCCAGAGTTAAGGCTACATTGTCTAAACCTAGTTAAGGTTTTCTCAAATAGTTGATTTTTTCACCCTTTTTTTTAAAGAGCTGTGGTTTAGTTTGCGGAAATACTCTATCTCCGTTCGTGAGGGTTGTAGGGCATTGGATATGACTCTGTTGCCATTATCTTGAATTCAGTATTAAGATACTAAGATGTGGTTCGTTCTGGGAGGCTCTCGGTGGCAATAATTACCCTCATAAACATTCGAAGACCGAGAGGTTTTTATGACATCCAAATGAGACATTGAATCAATTTATATTTTACCGATTTCAAAACTTTCATGTCATTGGCGAAAAAATGAACGAAAGACTAATGTGAAAATTATTAATTTTTTAGAAAACGACCTTTCCTTGCGAACATAATCTCTTATAGCTACACTGAAAAAAGGAGACATTGTAGTTTCGTTAAAATTTCAAATCTACTCATTACGCATTCTTTTATAAAAAAAATTCATGGTCGATTCAAGGAAAAAGTTACTTAACAACCTTTCTTTAATCTTGTCCTCAAAAAACTCTCATACTCCTAAGAAAGTGCTGGGAAACTTTTGTGATGAACTAAAAAACTTTCCGTTCAAATCTACGATCCCCTCCTCGACGGCGACCCTTAGCCGGCTTTTTTTCTCTCGTATCCCGCGCCCAATCCCCTCCCCTCTACCCCTCCCCACCTCACTTCCGCCACACCCTCCCCTAACTTCCGGCCTTGGCGCGGCTTTCATTTGGCGGGTCAACATCAGTTTCATTTGGCTCCGTCCTCATAAGGCTTCTCCCAGGAACAGAAAATTTGAGTCCTTCCCCACTTCCTTTTCCTCAAATAATTCTTCCCTCTTTCCACGGATGTAGTCACCGTTCCACGTTCCTCATTCTCCATTCCGGGTGTTACCTCCCCACTCGTTGTAAAAAATGAGCGAGTCTCATTTCGGCTCTCGCCATGATGTTTCCCCGTGAGCTAAGTATCCTTTGTGCCGTAAAACATTCCCACTCGCCCTTCACGCCCTCTTGAAATGCTATTCTTCCTACTTTTCTCAACGGACGGCAAATTGCTCGTCCCTTGCTATGCGTATTACATCGATATTTTAGGTGATTGGACAGGTAGACAATCTTCCATAACACCTCCGCTGAGGAAAAAAATCATGAGCGACAACGATAACATTCTTAAGTATCTATCAGTGCCGAATCATTATTATTACATTCAATACCTGTGAATATAAATGGAGAAAAATATTTAGGAGAAAAAGAATACACTTCGTCAACAACTTGTTTGGTGCAAACACTAATAATTGCTGCCTCTTAATATTTTTAAATCTCTTTTAAAGATTCGCCTTTTCATATATTATAGCGTTTAAAGGAAATCTAAATGTTAAGGAAAATCAACTTTTTAAATAATTCTACTGGTCTTTGAGCGAGCAGTATATTAGATGTATCTTTGATTATAAATTTTGGTGCATTATATTCTTTTTCTACGGAATCTTTTGACCATCACTTCGACTTCTAAACAGTGAAGCCACGAATAGTGTCTCTTTTTCCTCTCCAGTAGATTTCTTTCAAAAACAGGCAAACGAATTTCATTCAATAGATGTTCAAACAAAGGTATTACTTTAAACTTGCAGGACACCATGAAGAAAAACATTGCAATTTCTTGATTTTGAAAGTAAAAAGCATTTTACTATAGAGGTATATTTGAATCAATGACGTTATTTGGGGACTGCTTTTGTGAAAAATATGCACAACGAAAGGAGATATATTAGCAGTTTACTGATGGCATTGGAAATAGGATTGATAATCTTGTAAAACATTGTACTCGGTAGCACTAAACATTTCTAATTGGAAAACTCAAAGAGCTGCGATAAGAGATCTAAGGCATTTCCACTGTGTTATATGAGGAAGGTATATTTGGGCATGTCCACCGGGATAAAGAATCCATCGTCGCCGACGTTTCAATGCACCAGTGCCATCACCCTTACCCTTTCATCACCCTTAGAACTGAAAGTATGTCATTTAGTCCTGAGGACGATGGACGACTTGACCATCGGAACTTCGGCAACCGTGGATTCTTTAACCCGGTTGACATCCCGACTAGAGCAGCCAAGAGTTCTTCCTTCATATTTTTGCCGATTATATTTGAAATATTACCTTGAAGGCAGTGATGATGATTTATTCACTAAGCTAATAATTGGCAGCGGAGTTGAGTAGAGAGAGGAAAGAATAGCGTTGGAAGAGAGTTATCAGCTAAAGTCAAAGGACTCCGAGATAAGGAACCTTATCCTTAGGAATTTAATATCGAAAAAAGGAAGGAATTACTGTGAAAGAGACAAAAAACGTGAAATCATAATAGGATATGAAATTAAAGCAGCCGATTCATTAAATATTAGCCTACAATTAGCCCTTTCGGCCTACTACGATACATTATAGCATTCAGCTTAAACATTTGGAATGAAGTTTGTCTAAAACTTCAATTTTAATGCAAAAATTAATAGAATGGCTAGTTTTTTGCTTAAGACTTTTCTGATGGTTCCATATTTAAGGAATATTGCATGCAATCAATGATGCATTAATAAACATTGTGATGGAATAGAAACAATAATAAACATTGTAATGTTACCCCTTGTTTTGAGTCTTAAAACCTGTCCATTGCGTCTTTAGATCTAGGCTCAGATGAGTTGCGTTTATCAAAGTACGCTAAAACACCCTCCTTTCAACTGATTTTGGCACATTTAATGCTAGGACTTCGTTTAAAGATGGTCGTTCGATGTGCACACTATTTATTTTGTGTAATTTCATTGAATTCTCGTTTCTTTCGTTGATTTTAGTACAGAACAATGTTTCGTGAGGCCATCTTTCAGTGGCACTTATAAGAATGTGACAAATTTACGTCTTTGCATAAAATGTACTTCATTCTAATCTTGTCCAGAGTAGCTTTGACGTCAATTACTTGCCGAGTCAATTTAAGGGGGATGTATACCACCTGGGTCAATAACGCCTCTGCAGTTCTATATGCGCTATCCTTTTTTCTACTTTACTTTTCTACGTAAAGCAAGTGTATTTGCGCTGTCCTTTCGAAACATAGAAACTAACGATTAATATTCAGCACATGTGCTGTAAACATTCACTCGATATTTGTACTCAAATATTTCGACCGCGGAAGGAACGTAAATTTGTCGATAACCAGACGATCGCCATGACGCGTTCCCTTTTATTTCTTAAAAATCTTTTCATTTATTCTAATTGGTAGTCCTTTACCGCCATGTATGACGGTCAGACCATGGCATGTTTTGTGTTATAACGCCCTCAAACTTTCTCATAAACCCATGCATCGTACTGTGTCTTCAGTGGCGCTGCTGTCCGGAGGGGTAAATCGAGAGGAGACGAAGATCTCTCTTAGGCTGCGACAGATGCGAGATCTAAATGGATGTTTTAGGCCGAGATGTGCAGCCCCTATACGTTATATAGGGCAAATTTATATAAGAAAATCATCATGAACATTGACTTACAGCTGCTGTCTTTTCAGGCGCATATAGTTGAAGCATACTGCATCGATATTATTCACCAATAAATCGTAAAATTCTTCAGAATCAGGAAGTTGGCTTTCATTGAACTTTGTTTTCATACATTTTTATTAGTTCCACTGTGGTATTCCTGGGCGGTATTTATCCAGTTCTTGGTTATCGTGCTATAACCAGTTCATTGCTGCTCGGAGAAAACTATTTTTTAGAAGATGGAACCATCGAAACCTTATTTGCATACCCACATCACTCTATTATTTCATTCACCTATGCTTCGAAAAACTTACACAATTGGAAATTTTCCAAAATTTTAATTGTAAGAATTCGGATCTTAATACGTTACTTTTACTCCTGCAAACGTACGGAGGGAAAATATTTTTGAAATTAATTCAATATTTACTGAGATATTTCAGATTAAAATATTCGAAATTTCGTACTTTTTCACATGAAAGCTAAACGAAATCTGATTGGTGTGGCGTCATTTTTGCTGAGCGAGTGACAAAAGCTAAGGGAGTGCGGGAAAAACAGTAGAAGAGACCGTATTTTACGAAGATATTTTATGGCAAACAACGAATATGGCTTACGCCAATAACTACCTATACATTATATGTATAGACTAGCGCACAAAACCATGTCCTTGGAGGTAAAGAGTGGCTTTACTAATACCGTGAATTTTCCCGTGCCCGTGAAGTGGATATGTTTGTGGAATTGTTTTGATGAAGGAGGACAAGCGATTCGATGCTGCCGAAAATCATGTGGCAAAAGTTCATGAAATTTAAGTATACAATTAGTCTGTTAATACCTCATTTTATGCTGTTTATTATTCATCATCATCAGCATTGGTCGTTCTATCCTAAGAATGATTGACTGCTATTCTCTTTCTTATGCCTGTTCCCTTACTTCCTTCTAGCTCTTTCTATGTACTTCCCTCTTTATTTGGTCCATGAACTTATTCCTGGGTCTATTTTTGGGGACCATTCCCGATTCCCCTTTTACCTTCACTTATTTTCTTCAGAAACCCATTGTGCCGCAGGGTGTGTCTGATCGATCTGTTTCTTCTTTTGTATTAAGTGTTCCGTATGGTCCTTTCCTCTTCTATTCTTCTGTAAACTTCATCATTTCTTATTTTTTCCGTTCATTTTGTTTCATTATCCTCCTTTAGCTCCAGGTTTCGAAGGTTTCTAGTCTGTTCGGGTCATTTCTTTCAATGTTCCATGCTTCCAATTCATATAGAATCACGCCCGAATGTTTTCGCATAATGTTTCCTGGTGGGCACTCCTATCTTCTTTGAGCACAGCAATTTTTACATTGAACGCTTTCTTAGCTTGGGCTCTTCCTCGCTTGATATTCGTTGTACCTCTTCCGTCCCGTGTGATGGTACTTCCGAAATAGGGATAGAAGAATGAACTCTGCAATTCCACATGATAATTCTGCAATTCCACACATTTACCATGTGGAATTTCAGAGTTCATTCTTCTATCCCTGATATCAAGGAATTCCACCGAGTAAGGCTTGAAACTATCCTCTACTTCCGAAATAGGTTAAGGAATCCACTAGCTCTAATTTCTCTCCTCTCAGTGTGACTTCTGCGTTCAGCCTATTTCTTCATCTCTTCCGTATATTAGGATTTCAGCCTTCGTCTTATTTATTTTCATGTTGTTATAACATCATATAAAATATAATACTATTAAAACAAGCCAATCACAGCCATGAGGTCAGGAGAAATGTATGAAAGGAATACTCACTCTTACTGCAGCGACCGATGCATGAATTTGACTGGCCTTTTACTTAAATAATTACATCTCTAGTTTCATCCCCTAAACATACGTCTTCTACTAATCGCTCATATCCGCTTTCTTCATTTATGCCTTCATATCCAGTTGTAAAATTTAGCAATGGTTTCTAGTGGATGCGTGGTGTGAAAGTGAGACGTGGAAGGAAGGAATCTGCCTGCGTTTTCCCCCACCGCATACACACACAACCCTGGCAACAGAGAGCTATTTCGTGATGTAGTTTGTCTCCAGTCTCCTGGAAGCGTTCCACGCGAGCGTTTTCCCAGCCATTTACTCCACTCTTACACACGAATGCACTCCACCATCCCGCTCTTCTTTTCATCTTGCTACCATTCTCTCTCTCTCTCTGTCACCCACCCCATGCCATGCTCCCACCCCTCCCCTCCCCCTTTCCGCTCCTTACCACGCCGTGTCCGGCGGAGTGGTCGGCCACCGTGTGGTCCCTCCTCGGGTGCGGAGCGTTTTCGTCCGGCGAGTGACGCTCCGTCTCGCCTGCGTCCGGTCCAGCAGCATCTTCCCCGCGCCCCAACAAAAATCTCCCCTCTCCTCTCCCCGAGATTACCTCCTCCGCCCTAAAGAGGATAGCTAGTAACATCTCCTAAATTTGCATGCTCGTATACTCTAAGCCACACGGACAAAGGAAGAACATATTAGGTTTACAGAAGAGGAAAGGACAACACGGAACACTGCGCAGAAGAGAAGAAACAGATGGATTGGACACCCACTATGGCGCAATGAGTTTCTGAAGAATATTAAGGTAGTTTGATCGAAATATCATTTTACCTAGAAATCAATGAATGTGCTCTCATTTTAAAGAAAAATATATCACCCTTCCATTTACACCAAAAATTCAACCCCTTACCACATTACTTTCCGAGATATTTGCCGGAAAATACCATCCCTTTTATATGGGAAATGGTACGTGTATGCACTCCAGAGAGACCTTATTTACAAAATGAGGTATCACTAACACTTAGATGTCGTCAAAAAACTTACAGCGTGCAGTTTGTATGTTTTCTCAACTATTTTTGAAAATTAATCATATTGTCACCGCAGGAAATTCTTCGAGATCACAATAAACCTTCCGTCTAGATGCAGTTTCAAACGTACTGCGTCAGTCAAGTTAAAGACTTATTTAGATATTTTCATTTGATTACTTACAGTTTCTCTCATGTAAAACTATATTTTCACCATTAATAATGCAATGTTTAATTTGTGTGTCTCACAGCTAGTGAAATTAAAACGTATAGTTCGAATATGGTCTGTATTATGTCGGCCCCGGTGGCGGCGGGGTAAAGTCCTCGCCTGCTAATCCCAGGGTCGCGGGTTCGAGTCCCGCCTGGGTAAAGTATTATCTGCCCAGGACATGGGTGTTTGTGTCTCGTCCGTTGTTACTGTTATTCACCCGACGTAAATTGGCACATCGTGCTGTATTCGGGGTGGTGAAGATAAAATAAATAAAAATAAAAATAAAATAAAATTAGGGAACTATCTCGCTCACACTACCCTAATGAAGGGAAAATTCCTGAGAGGAAGTTCAAGGGATGCGTGCACCAAATAAAGAACAATATACATTAGAAGAGCTAGCCGCGAATAATGCACCTAGCATTTGATAGGGAAATATGGAGAGCTACAGTCAACCAATCTTATGATCAAACGGCCGATGATAATTATCTATTATGGACTACAAATATCATTAGCCGATGTACTATTATTAGTCAATATATAATATTGAACTACTTCAAAGCACCACAGGGGCGTGCGGCGGAGAGATATTTGACTCCAGCCTCTAAGAAGTACGACGATGGAAGATAAGGACAGGTACAAACACTCATATAAAATCTTCAAGTCAGGGTCATGCAACGTCATTAAAATTTCCAGTTGCTCAAGTGAGTCAAGCTCACGTCTATGAGGAAGCGAGATTTACACCCTATAAGTTTCTCTTTTTTTCCTAAAACCATACAGAAAGAGAACAATAAATTTTTTTGGAAATGGCTAAAATCTAGCCACTTGATTAGAATTGATTTGTGTCTAGCTGTATTTTTCCGTTGTCTTAACTGTTGCATGGACGACTGGAGGGGGATCTTCATGAGTCACGTGACCCCTCGTGATGTGGGAAGCAAATACTAACAAAAGTGTGTTGGTGGTGGTGGGGATAGCGTACATATGAACCTCATAATTACGATTTCAAATTTAGTATTGTATATACAGAATTATTTCATTTCTCAGGGAATTCAATGATCAAATTTACAATACCACAGACTTAAAAACATACGACCCGGATTTCAACGCTAAAACGTCATCTTCAGGTGTTTTTTGCCGGGTTTACAATGCCTTATATACAAGCTTGGTAGGGGGGGGGAGGTGAGCGATTAGGGTGGTGTGGATGAGGGTTGGTCAGGAGCAGTGATTGGCGGGGAGTTCAGTGGGGGAGGTGGGAGGGCAATTTGGGAGGTGGCTGTGACGATGGGAGATGAGGACGGGTACAAATACTCATATTAAATCTTCAAGTCAGGGTCATGCAACGTCATTAAAATTTCCAGTTGCTCAAGTGAGTTAAGCTCACGTCTATGCTTTGAAGAGCATAAAATATTGAGATTAAAATCTCTGTGGTGGTCATGGTTAAAAAGATGTTTCGCAAAATATATTTCATTTCTTCCGTTCATAAGAAGTATCTCCAGTCGTGTTTTCTCGCCAACGGAAATGTTTGTCACTGGGTTTGTTTCATAAAAAAAGAACTAAAGCAACATTCCTTACGTCATTTTTACCAAATGTCTATTATGAGCTTTCCGACAATGACTCTCTCTTGCTTTAACACTTCCATGAGTTCTCGAGATATAGAGTAGAGTGTAAAACATATCCTCGGCTTCACCCGGAAACCTGCTTAATGTTATCAGCATCATTGTTTAGTATCCGAGTCTCTGACTCCAATACTGACTGACACCAATGTACTCCTCCCATCAACTGAGTCAATCTCCGTTGCATTTTTTAACGAATCTAGCGGATTTTCATTATGTATTGTTTATATACCGTGTTTCATATTTCTTAGCATAAAGCCAAATACTTGTGGTGCAAACGAGATTGTGCCTAGCCTGAGCGAAATAACATCATTTCACAATTTCATCCGGGGATACTTCCACCTTGCTAGCGTGTACTCGTGGGGCCGCCCACATTGGAGCGGATGAAAAGTTTTCCTAGCCTTGCCCATCCCAACGGCGGCGTCACGCCTCCCACTCAAAGTGATGTCCAGGGGAGCCGCAGTGAGGGAGGAATGCGACGCTGCGCTGCCTCCTGCGTCTCCACCCCTCCCTCAACTTCCTGCCGCTCCTGAAACTATAGGACCAAGGATTATCAATCGAAATTGCGTGGACTGAATATGGGATGTAGGCCGATTTTGTTTCCTGAGAAAGGAACGCACGAGTTAATGTGGAACAGAGGACTTTAGATGCCGACATTTTGGAGCTAATGGGAAAATTATTTAAAAAAAAAGGAAATGTTTTCGGTATGAAGAGACTGTAGAGATGATTGTGGGTCATTTTCTTACGGCAAAACAATGTGTGCACCTTGCCTTTTTGCCCTACTTTCGGCAAACGAGCATTTATGCCATAAGGTATAGCAGTCTGAGTATATAATTCAATGAAATAAATCACATCAGCTGTCTTTATAATACTGTTTTATCTGCACGGAATCTTGTGAAGTAATCAAAGACAAATTCCAGATCTCGGCATGAGCCATTCATGTGTCGTCAAGTAAGTGGTGGATAAATTGTTTATTATTTTTAATGAATGAAAATAAAACTGAAAGTAGGCCTTCATCTTCATTTAGATAGTAATGGAACCTTTTACCTCCTGTGATTTAAGTAAATATTGCCCTAATTTAACTGTCTCTTATTTATCTTTAACAGTATGAGATCTCATATTTAACATTCCGGGTTATGATACATGACTTTTTTTTAATATGAACAGCACCTAAAGATTTTTAATTTTATATGCATAAGGTGTGATTTTCTGTTTAGTTTCCACCGGTTGCGCTCAACAAAATTTCACCACTTTTAGGCTTCCTTATTTCTCAATTTCATCAACCAATTGGCCGCTCCAGAAATTTCAAAGGTTTTGATGCAGGAACGTTGACACTATTCCTCTTTACGCCGAGGCACAAGATCCCAAGGAGACCTGGATAAAATTTACTTGATTTTCCAGGCTCGCGAGTGCAGAGGCTATTCGAGTTTTTCGTAAGGTAATGTGGGAAATCAATTTTACGGACGACGAGAGGACTCAACGTCACCTGTCGGAAGCGGAAACATTGAAGTGGAAAACTCGATTCGGACTGAGACGGGGTCGCCCAGTCGTGTTCGCTTAATTTGATACCGCGAAGCCGCTTTCCTGCCTCTCAGAGAACACCACCAATCGAAATTTGTAATGCACAGAGCGCCACTGTGAATCTAGCTAGCAATTACATCATGTTGATGAATGACTCTGGTGGTGGAGTAGTCTCTTGATGTAAAATGGTGGCGTGTAATTAATACTAAACGGTACAATTATGCTACTAAATACTTAGTAGCGTCAGGTGCTCCACCGTAGTAGCCATACAACTGATGCAATATTTTCGCATCGTAGTTTTCGTGCATTATTGCCGAGGCAAATTTGAATTTTGATTGCAGGAAAAGAAGCATTCGGAATAATATTTGGAATAACACTGGCGCTTTTCATTCAAATTGAAGGCTAGTTCCGATGCCTGATCTCTCAACATCCAAACTCCATTTACAATTTTATCCAATAAATTACAGCGACCGATTCGCCCTTGAAGGCACCGGGGGCTAGGACTAAAAGTTCAGTTCTTAGTATATGTAAAAACAAGAATATTAGGTCTCGGATAGGTGGAGTATCTAGTGGTCGCGGATTCGATTTCCGTTAGATTGGTTTGATATCCTAATGGGATGTGTGTTTGTGAGCATGGATTGCAATTTACTATTTTAATGTATCAATATGCACACATATTTTACCTTGAATAAAACCTGTGCGCATTAAATATAATATCGTCAGCAGTGTTGGCCAGAGTTGTCGATTGCCTCCCTAATTATCTAAATACAATATAGTTAACGATTGGCATCAGTTAGAAATGTTAACTGTGAACAAAAGTCAGGTTCAGGATTTCTCCTGGGTGTAACAAGACGACATAAGGACCCAATATTGCGTCGATAATCATAAGGCGTCTTTTCTAGCCCTCAACTACTTTGCGTTATGTAAACACGAATGTAAGAAAACATGATTCGCTGATTTTGTAGCATAAAATATTCGTGCGCACAGTGTAATTTACAAAAATATTTATGCTTCTTAAAGCGATACTGCAACGATGCGAACAGTATTTTTTGGAGGTATATTTGTGGAAAGGCGATTTGTTTGAGCGGAGGATAAAGCTGAGTAATTAATGGCTTTCTATTTTTAAAAACATACTGTGAATGCGCCGCTTTAAACTTGAACGTGGCAGATGGAACTGTTTGGACTTTTAAGTCGAAGTTCGACGTTGACGGTTGACTCTTTCATGCGATGGCAAACGCCTCCGTGTACACCAATGTACTTAACTCCCACTCGAAGTTAATGTAGACGCCAATCGTGGACCCGCCTCAGCCCTTCCCTTCAACCGTCACCGGCACCGGCGGTCCAATCGCCAGTCTCGCCTTGCCCTTCGCACCTAGCCTCAAACTCAACTCGCCCCTCGCCGGGAAAGAGAAGGCGACACGTGTGAATGCATCTGCTCCCTCAACTGCAATTCAATCAGATTCGATTCAGGGCGGTCCACAGTTAGTATGATTGTCGGGGGAAAATATTTGCAAATCAGGAGCAAAATTGTGAATCTTCTGGGGATTAAAAATTTGATTGCGAGCTATTGTGAAGTGGAACGACCGATTGTTAAAAATATTTGGTAAGAAAATTTATGAAAAAATACTACAACTCTCTTTAGTTGCAATATCGATGAATATATTTAATTTTTTCACAATTTTTATTTTTCCTCCACTACCTAGGTTTTGATACTCAGGTCATCATCAGGTGACTACAGAAAATTTTTATCTCAGTCAGTAATTATACACATACATGAGGAAGGAGCGGGTTAGGGTTTTTTGGGGGTAAGGAAGGTTGGGATGGGAGGAGTGGGAGGGTGGAGGGGGGGGGTAGTTGGTAGGTGTTGGAAAGGTTTAGCGTCGTGTGACGCATGAGGTCGTTATGATGAGCTGGTAGCCCGGAACATTGGGAGGTCTAGGAGGGGAGAACGGGAGGCATACAAATTGTTGTTGACAATTTCGTCCTTCAAGCCCACAGTTTTTAAAATCTCTAATTGCTCAAAAGCATCTAGGCGGAGGCTTTTCTTTTCAATATGGAGAATTTTAGGGAAGAAATCACTCAAATGCCCCTGTTCATGTAGATGTTTGAGAAATGGGATGTGTCGTTAGAGTTTATGAAATTATTATCAAGTGTATTCATTGATGCCATTATGAATCGTTTCCACCAAGTAACGGCCAACAACACCAACTATCTCTTTAGTTGATTGAAAAATTCAGGTATAATAATTATAAGTTTATATTGTGTGTTTTGGGTATTCGTACCCCATGGGACCATCCCCCATGGCAACGTCACTGTCTGGCACCCACCCATGGCACCCTCCCTAAGACCTCTCCCCCCAGGGCACTTTCCCCTCCTTTCCTTTCCACCCCACCCCTTACATGCGGGTGGGCCATCCAATTTCGAGTCGTTGGGGGGTAGGGGTGAGGGGATAAGTTTAAAACCCTCTCCGATGAATGTACAAAAAAAGTCGCACGGTGTGTCGGAGGGGAGGTGGGAGAACAGAGCGAAAAAAATGAGCGCGTACAAAATGCATGCACCAGGGAAAAAATCGAATATTCCATTTTCAACCTCTCTCCTTCGAGTGCAGAGTTGGAGTGGGGGGGGGGCGAGGAGGGTAGAAAAGTGACAGGCGTGGATGGAATAGTATGCGTGGCGTTGGTTCGGAGGGAAGGATGGCTTTACTACCCGCATCATATTACCATTGGCTGAAACGGACGTGACTAAGTCCTACTGCCGTGTTACGCATACAATGTTTTGCCACATCTCAATCGAAAGTTCTTTTTTATATTCTTGTTTTATAAAAGTAATGCATCATTTTTTACTCTTAACTATACTTCGCATACGATGGAAGCAAAATACGGTTATGTCTTTGACAGATACGGGATCGATTTCTTTAGTGAATGATTAGTTGTTGTTTCACAAATTGACCATTTATGAATTTTTTTAAACATTACTATTCCGATTGTTATCAAGCAACTCATTTTCTTGGTAAAAAATAGTCTGAAATATTTGGAGCTTCCAAAACAATATCGGGGATACTCCTTTCTTCATTGCCATTTCTATACTCTACCGATTAACTCATGCTTAGGTCTGGGTCACTCTAGTTATAATTCTATTTTGACATATTGAATTATCTATTCCAATACGGTAAGACTTTCCGAAGTGTAAATAAGTCGTTGCTTGGATAATCTAGCATAATGTGTCGTGAATAAAACAGGGAGCGAAAGTGCTACTTCCTTCCTTCATAGTAAGGGCAGGAAATCAAACTTCCCGTTCAGGTGCGGCAAAAATATTATACGGAAAAAAATAATGTTTTGCATAATGTGCACAAACATTTTAGAAAAAAACTGTGAATTTGCATCCTCCTACTTCCACCGTTTCGGTCAATTCCTCCTCTGAGCCTTCGCCTCCTCCTCATCCACCTTATTATCCCTTCAACCCCTCCCTCTTGTTCCCGCGCCACCACTACCTTTCCATTTAACCCCGAATCCCGGTGAACTAATACAGCTAAAAATTTAATTTCCGGGATTATCAAGTTTAAGGCGTGAAAAGAAAACGATTTGATTATTTACGTGGGGCGCGCTCTGAAATAGATACGCCTGCATGATTACAGGCATAGTCATTTATTTTTTGATTTGCGTTCCACCCGAATATCTCTCCACCGCAGCCCACTCACCAATATTACATTCCCCTATCTGTCTCCAAATCCGAGACATTATCTTCCCTCGTGTGTCGTGTAACCCCTCCACCCCCAAAATGGACGAAGCGCAGCTGAGCTCATCCTATGTGGGAACGCAATTTATTTTCCTCTTTCTCTTGTTTTTTGAGGTCACGTTCTCCCCTCTTCCTGTTGTCTCCCTTCCAATGACGTAATCTTGGGGTGTCGTCACCTTAAAGCACGCATTCTTGTCCTTGCGCTGGCTCCTGAGATCCCACAACGAACATATAACGGAAGGAACGGACGGACGTCAAAGAGATAAATTTAACGAAAATATCTAGTTATGTACCTTTTTATTACGGATGTGTTGTAAACCGTTGGCAAAAGGATTTTTATTTTGCCCCAATGCAATTTAATCTCAGTTGAAAATATCCAGACAATTCGCTCATTCTGACTACGGATTAAATATTTCAGTAACATCGCTTCGACCTCGGTTTATAACGTCAATCCCATAATGAGTCATTAAATTGTGAACTCTGGCATCTGGAAATCAGTTAATGTTCATCGTTTTTATTGACAATAAATCCTGAAAATTGATGCTAGAGATATGTGAATTTTGCTCTTGGTATTTTTCACGCGTTATCAGTCGTACAGGTAAAATGCAGTTCTTAGTAATAATACAGTAAAATTGTTAGACTATGTTATTCTATTATGCTTAAGCACGCCTTTATAACAACAAAGACGGATCGGTTTCTGGATTGCCTTGGAAATGTAACCTTATCTCTTTCTCATGAGACTTAATGAAATATTTTTTTATGATTTTGACCACTATTAATCTTCTTCTAATGTGTTTGTATGATATGTTCAATGACTAAAACAATATTTTGCTAAATAACAACATATTTACTTTAATTTGCCGCCACGATAATTTTGACAAAACCTTTAATTCTCAAGTAAATATCCTTGATGAAATATTTATTCTGTAATTGTGAAATACTTCTATGGATTTACAATAAATTATTGAGAATTATATAAATATATCCGCATTATATGTCAAAAACTGTAATGCTGTATCTCATGGTAATAATAAAAGATCTTCTCAACCATGGGCAATATACACTCCAGTAATCCTAATTCACTTAAGCCACATTTTTGTTTCAGAAATATGTGGGAAGCATTGGGATTATGGGCCAAATCAAAAAGTTCATTTCCAACAGCAGACGCAGCCATGCTAATTAATGGGGTTAATCAAGCAGTTGATTGTGACCCCATAGGTAAACCAAATAGGAAGGAAAATCCTTGTGGAAATATTTTGACGTATAATCCTTTTCCTTCAGCTCAGGCTAAACAAGCATAAGCTAAGATTACGTTTAAAATACATGGCCATGGCGTTTGTCCGAAGATTAAAATGTGATCCACCACATCAAGCATTCACTCAGGCATAAATTCAATTATGTGATGAAGATTGGACCAAAACTGTCGAGGAAATCGAATATACTATTTCCATTTTTTGTTCGATGTTTTCTCTTCGGTATATGCATCTTGGTATATATACATCTTTGCTCCTTTCCCCATTTACAAATGATTTTCAGCTTCTTCGTCGTGATATTTTTATCTCAATTGTTTCTAACAATAATTTTGTGTTTTTGTGTTTGATTGAACCTCAGCAGTATACGCTATTGTTGATCTCGTTTACACATTGCATATTTCTACTTAGTCTTGATCCTTGTACGTTTATTCGTTTACCCTGCATGGCTGAGGCATGCAGCTAATCTTGATGCATTAGTCAATCAGACGTATTTTCAGCATATTTTCGCGGCTGTTACCCAAGAAACTCGTGCTACAGGATTCCGTGAAAGGTGTTATTTTGGATGGTGGTAATATGCCGCGATACTTTGCGAGAAAACAGTGGCTCAGCGCCCAAGACTGCGTCACTCGCCGTCACCTGCTGAGGGAGCCGTCTGCACATGTCAGCGTGTCTTGACCATGGGGCCGGTCCGCCACCAGGGTCTCGTCAAACACGTCCCTCGACAGTTGTGAGCTGAGTTTTGTTCATTAGCTCCGAAAGGGGGACGGAGAGGAAGGATTGTGAGAACTGTCTCCATACTGGAGTGCGTGAGCGGACATTTGATTGAAATTAATGCCGCGCGACGTGTGCAGTTAAAACTTTTGTTTTGATTTTAAACATCACCGGCGGCTTCCCGCTAATTTGCTGGAGTAACGCTGCTACACTCTCCGCTAATGCACTTTCCGCGTATTACCACGTTTTTTCATGGTTTTTACCCCTCAAATCCCTCGTGAGCGGTGCATTTTTCATCTGTTTATTGCTATTGTTATCAGTAACGTCACCATCAATTTAAAGTATTACGTCTCCTCAGTGTTCCTCCGCAGTTTTGAACAAGAGCTTTCAGAGCGTGAAATAGTGGGACGCGTTACCTTAATGGGTCTTTGGAATCGTCCCTTAGTGGGTCGTACTTCTTTTCCACGCGATACTTTCCGGAGCAATGAAACAGTTCTTCGTCCGTGCCGCCTGCCCCATTCCTTTGCCCGTGTTCGCTCCAACAAGGCGCGAGCTGGAACTCACCGTTGGGTGAAATATCCCTTCTCAGATCTCAACACTAGATCTGCTATGGGTTAGACTAGCCACTTGCAAGGTGAACGTATGCCAGAACAACCATGTTCATTTTTATGGGCTGTTTTGAGAATAAGAGAGCAATTAGGCGCTGGGCAATGTAGAATAGAGAAGGTCCTCCGCCTGGCCTCTGTTCCGTCTGTGTTCTGAGAGGGGATAATGTTCCAAGCACTTAGCGTAGTTGAAAACTCCTGAAAGTATATCATATACCGTGACCGCCGAGATGCCAGGAGTGCGGACTAGAACTTAATCTCAATAAATGCACCGCTCTACAACTTCTTGCGAAATTCATCACACAAATTTCATATCAACACTCTGGGTGGAGTAAACGTAAAGTCTTCAGATAAAGACAAATATCTTGGAAATACGTCAACTTCAGATATATCGTGAGGAACACACATGCAAGATATATGGGGCACAGCATTGAGAAATTAGGATTTGTTAAGCGTTTAAGAGGAAGGTTCTCGGATGAAAAAGTAAAAGGAGGGTGCTACTTCGCTCTGGTTAGCCTATACATTAGTTGCACCCTGAGCATTTGGGACTCTGGTCATAAAGGTTTAACAAAAAAATAATGAAATAGAGAGGAAATCTACACGCTTTGTTAAAACCTTCTTCGAGCGAACATAAAGCGTTTCTCAGATTTTTATAAGGAGTAGGTTGGGAGCTGCAAGAGATCCGGGGCTACACGCTATGCTTTGTTTGATTGAGAAATTAGAACTGGGGTGTTTCAGAGCGATACAGTGAATATTATTTTGACGCTAAACTACATCTCTAGGTCTAAAAGAAGCGATAAGTAATAGATACATCACCAAACAAATAGGTAAAAAAATCGTTATTTCCAAGCACAATAAGTGACCATAATAAAAGCATAGCTCCACTCAATACACTATCATAATGCACGTCACCATTTCACCTCCCAAAACCTTATCCTCTATATCTTTATGCGGCTGGTGTCCCAACACCCCATGCCACATGCCAATACTTCGGCTCGCAGGTATGTAGATGTAGATAGTTGAATTTGAGTTTTAAAAAGAATCTCAAGCATTTTGTATTAAAATGTTGTTCTTTACAATTTTAGTGCCATTTTACTCGAGGATTAAATTGAGTATTTGGGGAGGCGACCGACGGCTAAGGCCATTTGCGCCATAGGGGATAGGTAAGGGAGGAAGGATGGATAGAAACCCGGCGTCGGCATTAGCCTGCTCTTAACGAAAGGCACCAAGGGGACCACGGTTGAACGTCTCATCCGACAGACCGAGTACTGTAAACTCTGTTGTCTCAGGAAGTGCCCTCCTCAAGCACGTCACTACATCTATTTTACTACTTTTCTACTACTACTACTTTTTCATCCGAAAACCTTCCTCTTAAACGCTTAACAAATTCTCAAACACGACACTCAAGTAGAGAAAACCTCTGAAAAACATCCGCCTCTGCAGGGATTAGAACCCTGGCCGCCCGTGTGGTAGGAGAGTACTCTAGCCACCACACCAACCTGATCCCTCTTCTTTACTCAATTGTAATGCTTTGCGTATAATGTATTCTCATAGCTTTGGAATAGTGGTCTAAAGCACGTCATTAACCCCTATATCTCAGCCACAACTTTCAACATCACGGTGTCACTTCCTCATTGGTTTCCAGTTCTTGGCTGCCATTTACTCACACACTTCCTACCCAAGCCCCATGAGTAATGAGAAACGGAACGAAGGAGGCGAACCTGAAATAGAGAGGTGTATTATTAATGTCTCCTCGTCTGTGAGAGCGGATCGCGTGGTCGTCATGGGCACGAGGAGCTGGAATGCGATAGGTTTCTCCTTCCTCCTCATCCTCTACGAGTAGATGAAATGCAGGAAGGAGGAAATGGAGAAGAATTGAAGGCCCTTAGGGAGATACCTCAATTATGCCAAGTAAGATGAGAGCAGGAGGAAAACCACAGCCTCAATATGATCAGATATATGGGAAGGTTGTCTAAATTGGACCGCGATCGTATCTCCCTCCCTACAAGTATTTGATGCATTTGAGTTGGTTGTACTAGGTGGTTATACCATCAAGGACACTTGACTCGGCGGTCAGTGAGTTGGATCCAATTTACCGGGGTGGATGGCCATTAGTGTGATTTCATTGTTTGTGCTATAATTTTTTGCCCTCAGTACGTAAGCTGCTGTCTCTAGTAAAAATAAGCTATCACTCTTTCTATGAAACACTTTTAACCTGAATTTTGTTTGCTACTAACGACATACTGCAAAACTAGTGTTCAACCTCCTGTGTTCGTCTAGTGCCATTATTTATTTGACGGGAACCCGTTGCCGAAGTTGGACCACCATGTGTTCCCGAAGTATGGATAATAGTTCAATAGTCTCCTAAAATGGACGTATTAGGAGACTATTGAATGATATAATAGGAAAATTAATGACTTTTTGATAGTAAAAATTTTACTTCTACGATAAATATCTAATATATTTGGGTTAACGTCTGTATAGGTTTCTACAATGGAAAAGGGGTATGTTCGGGGAATGGGACAAAAAACATTTGTAGATGGCTGTGGCAGCATACCAAAACGGTGACTATGCACTCAACGAGTGAGCCCGTGTGTATGTAGTCCATAAAGCTACAGTAAAGAGACACGCTAACAGTAAAAATACATTTTTGAATGTAGTTAAATCCTTTGGAAGGCAAGCAACTTATACTGCAGAGATGGAAAATGTTCTCGCCGAACACAGTCTCCTGTATTAGGAGAAGTTCTTAGGGTATTCAATTAAAGACATCCGCAAGCCAGCCTTCGACATCGCAGAAAACATGGATTACCTGAATTTTGAAGCTTTAACAGGGAGAAAAAAATGACCGGAAAAGAGTGGTTCTATGAGTTTATGGATCAAAATCCACAACTTTCCCTCCATCAGCCAGAAGGAGCTTCAATGGCTCGAGCTAAGGGGTTCAATCGCTACGGAGAGAACAACAACAAGTTTTTCGACTTACTTGAAAAAACTCTCGATGAGAACGCTATATCAGCAAACACTGTGTATACAAACAACAACCACAAAACTTTTATGTTTATATTTTTATGGCTTTAGCTATATTTTAATATTTTACTTAGTTGTCCTCCTCTGGTCCAACCTAGGCAACCGTGAGTCCAAATTAGGCAACCGGTTTCCCAACTTGGACCATTTGCATCACTTCGGTTTTTTCCACTTAATTTATCTCAAGAATAATGTATCGCAAATTTTGTACTAATCAATGCAAGAGGATTCTATGAATATTATTCAACATAGATGTTTTATGCTGAATGATTAGTTACGGAAATATTTAAGAAAATAAAAAAATGGTCCAAATTAGGCAACCTTCCCCTACACCGTAAAGACCCGTCACCATCCCTCCTTTCTTTGATGTATTCCAAAATAATTACTATCAATCCTTTTTTCAAACAAAATTAAGGCATGAAGTTTACTTGCAGACGAAGATTTGCGCTGAATAATTCCTTTACAAGATCTGCTTCGAATCTTTTCCTTCTCCTTTATTTTAATTCTAATCACGATGGTTCAACTTTCCTTGTATTGGTGGTAACTTTTTTGATGCTGCCTCATCACTTTGACGTTGGATGAAACTGACTGTACAGCTCAACATGCCTTCACAATTGTAATTATATCAATTACTTAGATAAGTATCAACTGTGATCTAGCTGATTGATTGAGTTCAACACCTCAATTTATTCTAGGAGAATAACGTTTCCTTATTGATCATTGAAATAGCAGGAAAATATTTATTTTTCCTCACCGTCCCATCGTATCGCGTGAAAAATACATCAGAAGACTCTGTTAAATCTATTTAATTTGCCGGTGTCTAAAGCTGATTATATTCTCCTTATCATCGTAGTTTGCAGAAGAGCACGATTTGAAATTTTTTTCAATGAATCATAAAACAAGCTATCACTTTGATCGGATCTCGGCCGATTGGTTTCGTCCCAATGCAGTGTGAGTCGCATTTTGCGAGCGAGTGCAAGAACGTGCTTAAATTGCACATATATTAAATCATTACACATTAAACTCAAATATTAAACAAAAAATTTCCACAATTTTCACCAGCAGCATGAAAGTAATAGAAATGGTGCTGGTGAGAATGCAACGTTGGCACTGGTTACTACAAGATTCGCCACTCATTCTAATGAAGAACTAGGGAATAGATTTTAAGAGAATATTTCTTGAATTTTTCCTCAACGTTTCAACAAATTGATTGTTCATTTGGCTACGTGTGAATAATTGGTGGATTATTGCTTTTCGAAACAAGATGATAGAGTGGGAAACGTTTGAATTTCTAACGTCACTTCCTCACAGCTTCAGCTCTTACGCATCACATAGTACAATTATATCCGGAAGTGCTAATTGAGGCGTGTTTACTCAGTCTCCACGTTGAGTATCGAATGACTTTCCAGCTGACGAGGCGAGAAACTCATGAGCCTCTGAGATAGCAGCTCTCTCATTCTACCGCAAAATGTCGATTATTAAGAAATAATTTACCTTCCACGAGTGTACGGGATGTGGTAAGTTCGTACCGTGCAAATAGTAGAAATACGATCAGATATTAAAATTTCGAAATAAAATGGGAAACGTTATCTACAGTATCTTCATTCCACAGATAAATTTATGTCTGTTCAAATGGAAAGTATGTGTTAAGAGAGGAAATTTAAGGCTTCCTAAGATCTAAAATACTTGTTCAATCATCGCGAATAGATTATAAGTTAAATGTGAAAAATAAACCAAATTTATAAGTTATAATACAATAATGTCGCTGAATTATTTCAAAGTCATAGAGCTAGGAACTCTTAGGACTCCTTAGGACCAAAATATATTCGGAATCAGGAGAATACGATCGAGTATAAGACAGTGAAGCGCATGCCGTTTCAATGTAAATGTAAATGAAAAGCTGGTTATGTTACTTGTCACGATTATGTTATTTGAATTTACTCTGCAGCGTGTGCATGGGTGAGTGGTTATTTTCGTTTCGCAGCGTGTTCGGTTTTAAATGTGGATTGTCATGAGAGCTTAATGATTCGACAGTGTTGATTATAAAAGTTTAGAAATTGGATTTGAGTGTGAGAAAAATATTACCTGGACCGAGACACGAAAATGGACTTTTCGCCAGTCAGGCTGCTGCTGTGAATTTTGACCACCTCGCGTCTCAGGAGTCAACCATTCCGTGGCAGAGGTGGTAGCAAGTGTTTTTGAATCAATTCCCGGTACCCGTGAGCGTTTTCTTTGAGCTATGTCCCACACTTGAAGTCTGTCAAAGATTAAACGGCCGTTCATAGAAATGCAGCCAATCAGCACTTACGCTCGTTGCCGTTTAGGAAAGGTAATTACTGACTAAAAAAATCCATGATTTCGGCCTTTGTTTAAATAATACGATCGTGACAGAATGGTTCACTTTTTACATATTTTAAAGTCGAGACAATATATTTCCATTACTATACATTTACATGTATATCTCTATTGCTTTGGTACTATGAAACTTTTCGGCAATGCTTGGTTTAGAAAACAATGACATCGCGCTTTGGAAAAGGAAAGACTCCGGTATGAGGAGGAAATGGGAGAAAGGTCACAAATTGTAACATTGCCACTCGCCCGCAACACTCCCGGGTCAAGGGGTCAAGGCGAGTAGTGAGTAAAGAATCCGATCACCTTCCCTGTTTGAAGTGCATTTTAGAGGCGATTTTTGGAAATTCGAGAGGTTTTGGAATTCGTCCGCCGGAAATGACCGAATTGTTGGAGTGACTCATATGCTTCTGTGTTTACATCCGTGGCCAGCCATAGTCGTGCACCAAGGGTCAATGGTCAGCTGGCTTTAGAGGCACGTATTTATGGATCAAATACCTGCTTTCATGGAACGCATTGCTTGGTGTTCAATTTCTAAATATGTCATTTTTTAGCTCCTTTGAAATAACAATTTAAACCATCTTTGTGTATTTTGGTGGCGGCTTTTTCAACTCCAAAACTGAACAAACTTCCAATCCAGGTCTTAAGCCTGTAGATGTTGGGTATATGATCCAAGGTGTATCGGAATGTATTTCATCGTTGACTTTTAAGCATTTTGTATCCCAATGCGTAAATCTTCATAAACTGCCAACTTTTTCCACAAAAAAGTCAAGAAAAATATTAATTTTTTTAAATATCTTTGTTGTGTTCAGTTTTTGACGTCTTCAACGTTCCAGAAACTCTCCTACTAAGTGAAATGTGGGACCCTGTATGAAAGTACATGCTTAAGCTAAGAATATGAAAGTGATTGTCGTTTCCATTGGTAGAGACAGATAATGCATATCCTTTTAGTTGACCAGTTCTCTTTCTCCGGCTTGTTCTTTTCTACGTCTTTTCCTTCGAGAACCAACTTGATTTTTGCATTAAGGAATTTTGGTTCAATTAAAATCTCAAATTACGGATCAACTTGATTGAAATCAGTCATACTAATGTTGTTCTGATTCAGCATTAGAGTCTTAACTTATTGCTCAAATGTTTATTGTTATGCATTATGTCAACGTATTAGATATCCTCATGTTGAGAACAACTTATTGTTATTTTTCACGAGTGTATTTTGCCTCAATACTGATGCCCTTTTGCTTCTAAAGCGACCTAATTATTTCACTTTTCTCTTTTAAACAGCAATTTTTTCTATTCTATAGAGAGAGTTACCATTGTCTTTTTATCGTACTTTAATAACCCAGGCAATTCTATGTAGATTCCTTGCAATAGCATATATGAGAAGGGTCGACTTGTTTTGTTAACTAAAACATTGTATATTTAAGTCAAAATTAGCCTTCTGGCCCTTTATTTCTGGCACTGCGTTTGCGTAAACGTAGGTTGACACATGTGGACATGCGCTGTCCCTCTTATGGTCAAATATCGACTTGCATCGGTTTTTCCACTTTTTTCCATTACCCAGTACTTCTGAAAGATTATGAAATGGACCATTGTATAAAGTCTAGAATGTTTTATTTCATTTAACCTTAACCTCTTTCCCCCTTTCATCACTTCAAGTTATTGTTCCTCCCATATCTGTCCCAAAAGGAGGAAAATTCCCGTTTATGACCTGAATATGTTGCCTGACCATCTTCGGTCAATCAACGAAGTTTGAAGTCAATATCTACAATTTTATGCATCTTAACATATACCTTTAATATTTTCCAGTCACTCTCAAACATACATGAATCAACCGTACGCTCCCATGCTCAGAAATAGAGCTGAGAAAAATGCTATGGATAAGTCTTGCGCATTCGATAGATTCCTCTACTACTCTTGCCGCCATTATTCCATGTCCTTCGCATCAGCATTCTCACCTGCCGCTCCTCAAATTACATTTTTGAATTTGTCCATGCCCTTGTTTTCGCAGATGATTCAATTTTCTTTTTTCTAGTTCTGATACCATTCGATCCGATTCTATTTCGTCTTTCTCTCTGCCACCGAGGAGAAATAAATGAGGAGACTCGGAGGAAAGGAGGATCCAAAGATGAAAGAAAAGACTTGGACCTGCCGATAAATCAGAGAGGGTGAGGCGTTGGGAAGTAGCCATTCGAGGTCAAAGGGTTTATTTCCAGCTTCCTCCTTGGACGAAAAGTTCACCAGTGGTGCCCCGTGACCGTTATCCCGATCCTCTCGGGGAATCCGACACACTCGCCGCGGCAACAGCTCCGCCTTCCTTCCGTTCCTTATCCATATCCCTCTCCTCCTCTCCCCATTCGCGAGACCTTAACCCCGCCCCTTCCGTCCCCTCACACCCAACCCCGCCCCCTGCGTCCCCCTGGGGCGACCGGCCTACCCTTGTTCCGTGCTTGTCCCAGCCATTCCGCTTCGCGTGCGAACACGCGCTCCACTCTTCCCACGCGGCCGCTATACTTGATTCCTATCCCGTTCAAATGTCACCGAGCGGTCCCGTCTCCACGATTTCCCCTTAACTCATTCCTTCCGCCGGGAAGCTTATTGTCTCTGGATTTTTTTTCGAGAACAAGGGATCGTATAAAATTTTTAAAATATATATAAAATGAAGCACATTGTACAAATATAAAAAGCCGTCAAGGTACCAAAAACGCAATAGTCTTTGCTGATTCATAGCTATAAATTTGTTTTTTGCAATTATTACCCGTTGTATTCCTAATTGTGCAATTACGTACTCCGTCTTTCTTCAATTTTTTTCCAATCAGCCCGCTAAGGTTAACACTTTCCTGCAGGCGTCATCGTATCACCGATTCTAAATTGTGAAGTAACCTAAAAACTTCTGGTCTGGCACATTTTTTTCTTGAAAGCTAACGGGAAAAGTTATAGAACTTAGCAATAATGTTGTATTATAGGCAGTATCCGGTTTCTGTGGTGTAGAACTTTATGCAGAATCAATAAAAGAATGTCTTGTTCTCTCTGTGCGCTGTCTTGTACAGTTAAAGTAAGTAATAATGGCGTCATTCAATTTGAGTGCAAGCAACGACTAGCTTTGGCCCAACGAATTTTGGTTAATAATTTGGACAGCATTTTATTATGCACTAAATCAATAACTATCAAACTTATTTTTCATAAGGCTCTAATAACTCTTAAAAACATACCTGCTCAGCATGGCCTCTTCATCGTCAACAGTGGAATTTTGAGAATCGTTCGGAAGACAAAGCCATTGAAAGTCAATCTCGACCGTAATATTTTATGTCAAAACGAATCGCTTTGGCCTGTTGCCCCGAGGCATTACTAAATCTCTCCTTTAAAAAAGTAATTCGAACTGTCTTTTATTTTCCTCACAGTTTCCGCACCAGGTGGCGGATGGAATGCCCTTTGGGATTCGAGGGTCTCATTTTCGCATGAACTCATATTCTCTGCTTGCACTCCTTTTCCCTGCCTGCTCACAAACACAAGGGAGAGTCGCGACAGCAGTGAGTCCTAGCCCTCCTTTAATCCCCCAAAAGCCTCCCTTCCTTCCTTCCGTCTTTCCTCTCCTCCTGTCTACCAACAACCCAACCCCCTCTCGTGATTCCCAGCGCTCTCCGAGAGAGAGAAAATCACCATTCCCCACTGTTCCACTCACTACTCTATCCTCCCCCAAAACCCATCCCAGAAGTCTCCGTCCCCTTGGCATTCCTGCCACCCGGTCACATTATTAAACGGAGCGTTTGTTACCTTGGCCCCCACCCCCCCTCCATTTCCTACCCCCTCCCACTCCCTGTCCTGTCCTCTTTCCACCCGCTCCCCCCCCATCCTCCTCCCTTTTATCTGACTGCACGCTCCATCGACCGGCTGCGAGACGGCTCACGAAGATTATGAGTCGAATGAAGCGGTGGTGGCAGTGAACGAACCGTTTGTTTTCTTCTATTCCAGCCTTTTTATTTGGAAATGTAGGCAGGCCTATATTAAAAGTTCCTTGATGCCAAGTTTGGGGACCAAATGTTTTTTCAAGAGACGGAGAAGAAATGCTCATCTGAGAAAATGTTGGACGAGATGAGACAGATGTATTATACGGTCATCCCCAAATTCGATTCGAAATAGGTATTGAGGTTCTCGAAATAAATCTCCAAGATATAGAATGAATACATGGTTTCTTTATTGAGTGAAATTAGGTCATCGTAGATCTCTTACTTTTAACGGATACGTAATTTAAATAGTATTAACATTAACTGAACGTGTTTATAGTTAAAGCTTATTGGCCTCTCGTGAGGAGTGGTGTTTGAAACGTTCTAGGTAATTCCGTTCAGATTACAACGGTCATTCCGAGGAGAATTAAATTTGGTTCTTCTTTTTTGTACAGCTTTCCTTATGGTACCTTCTTCTCCCTCTTTTCTACAAATCTCTTCATAACTTAGTTGGTCCATCCATTTGATCTCCGGCATCCTCCTCCAACATTGCGTTCCAAAAGCAATCTTCTCTGGTCCGCAATTACAATTATCCATTCTTCCCATATTCAGAGTACCTTGCTCTACGCGCAGTCCTATCGCCTAGTCAACATGATCACTTACTTACATTGGGGCTATTCTCCGCTTAATGATCGTTGTACTTCTTCCTTACCATGAGATATGATATCCGAGGTAGGCGAATGAATCCACTTACTCTAATATTTCTCCAGCTTTGCTGAATTCTGCATTCAGCTTCTGTCTTCCGTATGCTAGGGTTTAAGTCATATTTCAATTTATATTCATGTTATATTCTTAAAGAACTCGGCCCATTTGTTCATTGATCTTTAAAAACATCATTATTACCTGCTACGACTGTGATATCGTCTGTGAAGGGGGACATGTATATTTTCAATCTATTAACCTGAACTCCGTTCGATTTGATACCTCGTGCTTCTTTGATAGCCTCCTTCAAGTATACGTTGAGCAGTTTGGTTGAGAGATAGCTTCTTTGTCTTACTTCTTCGCTCATATTAGCTACAATTTCTCTCCTTTTTGTTGTAGCTACATACTCCTTGCATTGTTGGTAGTTAATCCTTGTATGTCATTTGGTTTTTTTCAGCGGCCTGGGCTTATGGTAGAGTTATTTATGAGTAATTATGTCATACTCCATATTTGTGGTAGCAGTTCAAGTTATAGTAGCTTGTAAGCACAATCATGAAAATGAGGGTTTTTATTAAAGGTATTAATTTCTCATGGTGGCAAACTAGTTCTTTTTTAAACACAAATACAAAGTATTATACCTTTTCATAAATTATTTAAGTTCACGAATTAAATCAATGTAAGTGAAATGTAAATGGGTGTGGCGAACTATTGGCGATTTTTAAATATTTATCAAAATTAATGAGATTTATACAATGTCCCTAATCTTTACGGGTGAAACTTTAATAAATGCTCCTTAAATTGCTCTTCATATTATTTGGTAAAAATAGAAGTCAATTTTTCATTTAAATATTAATTGATAATTAATCTGTTGCTTTTTTGGTAGAAATTTTCTATAAAAAACATTCATTCTTTTTTTACTTCAGCGGAATTATATCTTCTTTCTTGGGCATAAAATAAAAAATCGCTTTCATTCCCTAAACATGTCTCACAGAAGAGATATTGAGGGCGTAAAGAATTTAATTCACCCGGCTTTTAAACAGTTTCCAAGAACTGCGAATCTGGCCGCTCAGTAACTTTAACGGAGCTGCCCGCAAATGGCCTCACAATTGTGGGAAATTCTCGGTGGAAAAATCATTCGACAGGGAGGTATGAAAAATTCACGATGAGTGAGGACGCTTGGGTGGATTAATTGGCAAGAGCACTCGGCGTGAAATTGGGAGGTCTGAGTTCGAATCCCAGTCCTGGTGAATGATTTTTCCCCTGTGAATTCACGCTATTTTGCATTTAATTATAAATTCGCGTCAATTTATCGGAAAGATGTAATTCTGGAAGAACTTAATGCGCCTTTTCTCGTCATTTCAAGCCTTGCTAGATATATAGAGTTTTTTTTCTTTTTAACGGAAAATTTGACACTTTGAAATTTTAAACGTATGACATCATGGGAAAATTTTTCTTTTCACCGGACAATTCCGTTTCAGTGAATACTTTCCGCTCAAAAAGTTCAAGCGTAATAAGTAGCAACTACATCCGCTTCCTAATTCCTCAAGTGTAAGAGATTTTTCCTCATGCATTCCTTTTAATTTATTTCCTATGTTTAGCATTTCCCAGAGAATTATTTCCGTAGAAATGAAATTATGTATGATCAGTCTCCGGTTACAATAGAAGGACACCAGATTTAATATTCTTCCACGCGAGTTATTTGTATTACTTACTCTTCTCGGTTACTGAAAACACGAAGGTAAATATAATTTTTAGAAATAGTATTATTCAATCTATTGAATGGCATTTTATTGCATAGGTATTATAGCTCTATTTTTAAATGTGATGGTCTATAGGAATTTTTTATCTTTGCCTCTTGAAAAATCTTCAAATCAGTTACATGATAGCTCCAAATTTTGATCCATTAATATTTTCCATCTAAGAGAAAGATTGAAAAACTTTAAAAGTAAAACTGTTGGGTAAAGCTGTGGAGAAAAGGACTTGAAACCGTCATCAGATCGTCATATTCAATGAATTTCAATCTCCATCTGAGATTCATTAACTTCTTCGATTCGATTAAAAACAAACGTAGTGAATAAGCCATGCGCTGTATAATACATGCTTCTGAATGGTGTTTGTTTGATTGAATCAAACTTTCAGCGTATTATTGTCAGCATAATTTAAACATAGAAATGAGCATGTGCCTAATGTAGATGGTAATTCAAAAACTTCAATTACCTGAGGCTATGGTATTTTTGTTTATAAATGTACAATTTCGCTGAATGATCGTTAGCAAGCGGCATTGGTGCCATATATAATTCTGAATCTTTACTATTCCCATATCCTACCAGTCTATTACTCTACGAGCTTAACCTTCTCATCCATTTATGTGGAGAGTTGGCTCTACTTGGCAAATTGGTGTGGGTCCATATATGACTCAGAAATGATATTTACTTGCGCTACATATTCAACACGTTATTCTAAGTTCTGCAATTGCAGCTGAGGTCGATTAAATACTCATTTAAGAACGCAACCACGGTTTTGTTATTATCCCTTAATTATATTCCAGGAATGAGTGGTAAAATTTAGGTTAGATAACATTTCCTTTACCGTATAGTGACGTTCAGAAAGATCTCATAATAATTTCTTTTCTATTACTGCTGATTTTGCCTGCCATAATTCTTAAGAGAACTACAATGAAATCCATATTTTAATTGCTAATTTTTCCTTCATTAATTTCATCATCCATTTTATTTACTGGTAAAATGGTATTTCAAAACACTACGTTGGTAATGAATATCAGATTGCTTCTGTATCTGGTAGCGAATGAGTTGCGGCAGAGAGAGATCGCCGAGACTTGTGCAGGAGCTGTAATATCAGGTTTTTTTCTAGGTCGCAGGTGTTTGGCAAAAAGTCTCATCCACTTGAATTTTTACACTTGAACAAGACATGTCATGTCCTTGAATGTAGACTAGAAATCAGCGTAAGCTACAAAATGAACGGATATTTATCATGATTTGACGGATACGTCGTACAAAGAAAACTCGAGTTCAGCTGCGGAAAGAGAAAATAATTTCAGAAGCCTCATATAAAACTTCGCCCCCGCCTCCTTCCTAAAAAGGCTCCCTTCGTGCAACTCACATTACCTCTCAGAACGGCGTCTGCTCATTCCTCCAAATATGTATAAAAAAAAGAATCTAAATCCGCACGAGTGTGGGAAAGAGTAAGTAAGCACGGTGGCCCGCGCGCCAATTCCCGCTTCCCCATATCCGCTACGGGACATAAAAAAGTTTTCATAATGCAAAAGGCGCGGAAAGGTGCGCGTGCCCTCGGATGTGTACGTGAATATATGTATGTAAATGTAAATATATGTAGGCATATACGCCCGCGGGCCCACCGGCCATATTTTCCGAGGGGGCGTTGGCGCATTTAATGCCCGCCCGTGGTTGGGGCATTCTCACGCATGGCGCCGGTACGGTGGCGCGCGCGGGGCCGCTGGTTTGTGGAGTTGCCGGGTGGGCCGTCGGCTGGTGGAGGCGCCGGGCACGGAGAATTTGCTTAAGAGGGGTCGGGGGCGAGCGAAGTGGTTCAAGCGCGTCTCTTCCTTGGCAAGCACGGCGGAGGGAAGACATATGCGAGAGGAGTTGAGTTTCTGTGGGGAAAATAGGAGTTGATACGTGGAGGATGGGAGGAGGAGGAGGTTCAATGGAGGCGAGCTGAGGATAGGGGGGGTTCGGGTGGCGAAAAAGAGGATACCTGGTAGATAAGGAGCTCATGACGCCCGGGCGCCATTTTGCGAAATGAAACGGGTGGGATGTGTGGGGTAGGAGGTAGGGTCGGCAGGAGTAAGGGTGTGGGGGAGGGGCAATGAAAAGGGCCCAGGAGACCCCCCCCCTCTTTCTCTCT
Source organism: Ceriagrion tenellum (assembly GCA_963169105.1). NCBI lineage: Eukaryota > Metazoa > Arthropoda > Insecta > Odonata > Coenagrionidae > Ceriagrion > Ceriagrion tenellum. The sequence goes on from OY720635.1 coordinate 17,891,262, forward strand.
CGCCGAAATGAACGGGGGAATGAGGCGAGAGAGAGGCACTAGTAAGAAGCAAGGGGGTTAAGGGGTGTGTGGGGGTTCGGAATAATAAGGAGAGAGGAAGAGGGTGTGCCTGGGGAGGAAAGGAGATTGACGGTCGTGACAGAATCTTGGGGGGAAACACTAAAGCGGAGGGGGGAGACCCCTTGCTCAAAAGGAATTTGTAACCCTACCCTGCGCGGATGTGTGTGTGTCTGTGAGATTAAATGCGATTTTCCAAGTCCCTCTGGATTCATTTCCAGCGCTGATTAAAGATTGTTTTTGTAACTAATTACTGCTGCAAAGCTCGAAAGACTTTCCGGAAAATTGGCGTTGAAATAATGACATAATTTTTGAGCCCCTCTATTTTATAAATTTAGCTTTGAAAGATGCTTGATTCACAAATCTGCTATGAACTATTAGAAAGAGGAAAATTTAGATATTTCTTGAGTGATATTTAATGAAAAATAGTTTGCTATGCATAAAAGGTTAGGATAAACCGTTTAAATATGGTGGGCGGTGGAAGTATTTTGTAGCCTAAAAAGACATAATTTCTTTAGAAATGAACTCTTTCCTAAGTTTATTCATTGTAAATTGAACATGGAAGTAGATAGATAAAACATTCGACAAATTAGAAATGTACCCTCTGTGGCAAAGATATCTAAATCTAAGTGGTATTTACTAAATGGTATTATAATAAGTGGCACTTTAGTAAGCATATACTAAGAAGAGGCGACGAATTTAGACGAAGTAACCAGGAATATTATAATTCTACAATATCGAGAAAGCAGTTTAGAAAATCTGTGGTATTAGATTGGCTTTAAATTTCGTGAAGTGGTCTGCTATGCAAGAACGCAAACGAGTGGTTCTTCATGATTGAGTTATAAGAGTAATTATGTTATGAGTATTAAGGTTTCATTCATGTGGATTAATCCGTTTCTCTTTAACTTTTTGAATTGGTTTATTTTCGCTCTGTGAAATGTGAGTACTTTTGACCACGAAGGGAGATCAAAATGGAAATAAATTGAGGAAATAGAACGCTGTGAATAATGTAAAAATGTACAAGTGTACAGCATACATCGTGGCGAGAAAAATTGATATTTTTAAATAAAATGTATTCGAACTCACCTATTCTTATCTTTCAAATCCTAAATAATAAAAAATGCATATGCAATGCCTATGCAGCTCAAGCTTAATTGGAATAATACCGCACGCATTACACATTGAGTTGGCTAGACGAAAACAGTGAATTGGATAAAATAATGAAATTGAAATCCGTTTATAGCCTAGTTATAAAAAGTCGAAAAACCACGATTTGTTCGTCTACCTGTATCATATAGCCATTTCCATAAGCTATGAGGTCTCCGGGGTACTTACATTTTTTGTGCGGAATTTTTGAAATAAAAAACATTAACATCCTTAAATTTAATTTGATATGACATAAAGTTATTCAGCAAAATAGGTATTAGGGTTACTTTCTGGGTTTCGATATTTAGGTTGTTGATATACATTCAGAAGAATTACCAAATTCAAATGTCAAAAAATCTTTTCCCTAACAGGAAAATTCTTATTTAAATTTAATTACTCACTCAAAGGAATCATACTGTTCAAGAACAAGTATGCAATTTTCAGGGCGTTTTAATGGCGTATAGTAGTAATGTTGAGAGGTTGAGATGAGCAGTTTAGACTTGGTGGCGGTGGAAGTATTTGTAGCCAGAAAGGATTAATTTTCTTTAGTTATTCACCCTTTACTAGGATTATTCATTATGAATTAAACATTAAAGTAGATAGAGCATTTAATAAATGAGAATTATAACCTCTGTGGGAAAGCTATTTAAGGATTTGACTGTTATCCTCAACTAAAATGCCCCGGATAAGTGGATATGCTGGCACTGTTGCCATAGTTCCAGATGGAGAGGTGTGATTGAAGAGAATCCGCTTTTACAAAGGGGGGTTGAATCCTCCTCTTCCCTTGTGCCACACAACTCTCCCTCACCTCACCCCACCGCCCACCTCCCTAATCGCCGTCGTGCGTGCATTTGCATGAACTCAATATGAGAAGCGCCCGTGACGACGCGGAAGGCAGTATGTATCACATTCATGACGTGAGAGTGGCTCAAACCTTCAAGCGGAGAGGTATGGGATGCGGGCCTGCGGGAGTGTGCAGGTGCGCCATATTCCGAGCCGCCAATGGGTTGGTTGCCGCAGCCGCTCCGCGCGACTCGCGCTCGGGTTGCCGCGTGCGGAATTGGCCGATCTTTCCGCCCGATTGAATTTTGCGATCGCGCTCCTCGGGTACGGGTGTCACGTCAGTGCTCTTTCTCATGCATATTTTTTTTAGAGCACTCGTTGATGCAGGTGCACGCTGGATTCTCCGCGGAAAATAAAAGCAAATCGTTACACACATGCGTAGGCAGGCATTCATTCTCCTCCAGCAAGTGTAAATTTTTCAGTGCTTTTTTTATGGACCAGCCGCCGCTCTACGTTGCTTTTAATACCAGAATGGTACTAAAAAGTCAACTGGAGTCAGAGTCCTCCGCTTATTCCACGTGACGAGGGAAAATGGTAGACTCATTTCAACGTATGGATATGAACACTATTTACATGCCTGGAGTACACATATATTTGATTTTTTGTGGGCTGTAGCAAAAGAATGGATACTAACCGTTGGGCCCTATCTTATATTTTGGCAGTTTCAGCATCGGTCAGCCACTCCGCCAATTCACTTCGACAATGCAAGAAATAAACCAACTCCTATTGAATAGTAGAAATAATCAAGGTAGAAACGCATTTAAAGAATAAAATATTTTCTACTATGGGTCTTTTAATCCTTCCAAATATGCAAAGTCATAAACCCCTGCCCGATGAAACTTCCATGAATCCTGAGCATTTGTGATCCTAAAAAACTAATTTGCAAACAATCAAGGTATTTGTCCATTACTCAGGGGAAGTTTCCATAAAGTAATACGTTTTTTTATCTCAAATAGTATACCTAACAGCTATATGCTATATGTGCAATCCTAATATCTAAAAGGTATTTGTCCCTTACTCAGGGTAAGTTTCCATTAAAAAATAAGATTTTTTATTACGAAAAGTATATCTAACGGCTATATGCTGCCTGTGCAATCCTAATATCTAACACTCTTCCTTTATTTGGAAAAAGCAAGGTGAGGGCCTCTCCCATCTTTCGCCACTCTGGAATACATTTGCTTTTTCCTCATTCATCCTCGCTTACCAAACATCAAACCTTAGATCTCTACTTTTAGTATTTCCATTTTGAGAACGGATTTTTTCAGGTTGTATTTACTCCGTCATTTCCTTTTGGTATAGAGAACAGCCATGATCTTCTTTGTGCAGGTTTATTTTTTGCCCAGTACTTCACCATTTTCTAAATATGAATATCAAAGTTGTTTGCAAAAAAAATGTTTGCATAAAAAAAACAGCCTAATGGTGCATAGTTAGTTATCACGGCCTTAAATTTGCATAAAGTTGGCATTATTTCATTCTACTACAGAAAACATTGAATGCGAAATAACAACAATAAATTCTAACTCCACGACAATTAACGGCCAAAAAATCAGCCAACAAATGTGAACAATGATAATCAGTATTATTATCAACATGAACTCTTCGCTCAAAAAAATTCCTTGCTAATATCTTCAGAGAAATATACAGTGAATTTAATGATGTTTGAGGGTAAACAATCACAAGATACTTACAAATTAAAAAAACCGACATACGTGACGAATATTAATACCTTACGCACCTGCAACGTGAATAAATATAAACGTATACTGCGCGAAACCTTGGATCAGATTAAATAAATTGGGTGAAATATATTTTTGCCGTGAGGCGGGACAGGATAACGCTTTCTTGAAATGATAATCGAGTCTCCGAGGCCAAACAACTCCACAGTAACCGCGCGGAGACGGTGGTTTCGTGAAAAGGGTCCAACACAGCTACGCGTTAAGAGTTATTTTACAGAAATTTCAAACAATCTACCTCTATTTGTATTCATAAGTGACAGAACGCGCCTTAATTCACTCACCTTGGTTGGGTCAATTTATATCACTCTTAAGATTTAAATGTGATGCCACCGTTTTTCATTCAGTGGTACTCAGTGTACTGAGCCACGTAAAGCATCAAAGTAGAGGTGTAATACATCGGTGGTTAAATTACCATTTCGACTGGCAAAATGATCAATAGCTCGTAGGGGTGCGTTTCTCATTGTGCTCTCTTCCCCAACAGCATCCCCCCAAAGGACGAGGTTTAAGAGGATTTCGGATTTTCCCTCTCTCAGTCACCTCGCCACGATTTCCATATCCGCCACCCCGCCACCCGCCGCATACACAACAGGAGCGGATCATCTCAAAACCCTCCTCCGACCGGGAAGGGGGGGGGGCAAAACATCCCCAACCCACCCTCCTCTTTCCCACCCCCCTTCCCTCCTACCCCCATCCCTATACCGTCTTTCACTCTTGACTGGCGAAACACTCACCTCATCCACATTCCCAACGCTGCCCTCTGATGACTCCAACGTCGCCGCTTCCCTTCGTACCATCCCGACGGTTCATGGTTCGTTTCCCCATTCCACAGCATCTCAATCTACCCACCCTCCACCGTATTTCTAAAAAACTAACCCTATTGTGCTGCTTACTCATCTCGATGTCCGTTTTTAATTACAGCACATATGGCCTACTTAAACGATTACATCCGTTTAAAAAACTAATTTCCCTTTGAGACCGTATTTTCATGAGTGTTGCGGTGTGAATAAAGCAATTTCATACTCACTGTTTGCCGTGGTGATATCGTATTTCCAGAAAAATGAGTTCGAGATTGCGTTATATTGTATTAAATTACACATTGGACCTTTAAACATTAAAATTTGCAGCTCGAAGTGCTCATTACTCTATTTGGTAACGAAAGAGTTACTATAAAGTGCTATTAGAAACATTTTTGTCGCAAATAGATTTGTTTGCTCAAAATCGTCAACGTTTAAATGTAGGATTTTTTCTGTATTTGGCATTATTTGAAATCAATATGAGATCAAAGGATAAACTAATGGAAAGCAGGGGTATCAGCCTTGCAGTGGTATATGCGGAAATGTAAATTTGAGTTTTTCCTTGTTGAATTAATTTAAATACGAATCATGCCAAATTGGTTTTATTTTATTGGATTCTTACTTTTCTGATAATTTAATCATAGCCAGTTTTCTGCATGGAAATATTTATGTACGGGTGTTGAGAAATTTCAGTTGATATTATAAAGTAACTGATTGTAGGGTGATATGTGATGATAGTCTTTTGGAAACCACTCCTGATACAAGATTCTTCACATTCAAATAGCGGTGTGATCAATTCATTTTCAATTTAAACCGAAAACAATTATACCTTTTTTATTAATGACTGATAGAATGTACGGATATAAAACGAACTTAAGCTAAAGAAGATGAAAATTTCGAGGAATAATTCTTCCGAATTTTATTCACAAATTAAATACCATGAATAACATTAAAAGAGACTTGATTTCATCAGAAGTAACCTAGCCAAAGAAAGTTTTGCTAATCATAATGGTAAAAATTGTACATTTGCATTTGCAAAATAATGAAATTTACTTGTGAATGAAAAAGACACCATTCCATAGTGCATATTAAGTTTTGAAATTCCCGAAGAAGACATGGAATAAAAAGTGAAAAAATGATGCATATACTGAGAGTAAGCACAATACTTATCAACTTGGATGCAGAAGTGAACGTGCATAGTTTTTAGAAAATATACCCAGGATTTGAACGCAGTATGAGAGTGAACTTCTACCTACGATCACTGGTAAATTCCCTCCGGCGATGAAGCACGAAAATCACACGCGGCACGCGGGGAAAATGGCGCGGGCCTTCATAAGTGGCGCTCTTTACAACACACGGTCGTCCAAATACTTCTCATTGCAATTGCCTTCACTTGTTTTTTTCGTTCTGATCCGTACCAATCCCCCTTTCCTCCTGAATCAATTAACTGTTCAAACGATTTCTCCCACTCCCATTTGCCTTCCCCGTGTTTCTGCCCTGTTTTGCTTGCCTGTTGGTTCTTGCAAAAGTGGTCCAGATAATCTGGCAAAACCAATTACCTTCCTTCCTGCGCAAAATGTCTGTGGAAACCTATGTATAATTTAAAATATATTCTTTGACTATCTTATGAATAAATGTCTCTACATTTGAATGAAATCTACTCCGTATAATGCAATTTTTTGTCCTGGTGTAACCTAGAACACCTGGCACGGGGGAGATGGGACGGATATTTAGTCGATTACAGTCTAGTATAAAATAACCAAAAGCCAAATTCAGCGCCATGTAATATATGGAAAGGACTCTAAATTCGAATAGATTACCTGAAAGAAACGTTCTAACCATAAAAATATATCTGAAGAAAGGAAGTCGTGCGGATCAGTACTAAACTTATATTTTATGCCCCTATGGCTAGCATAAAAATGGTAGTTGTGATTGTTTTCCATTGCTAAATTAAAGTGTGGTCAACTTCATTGAAAGGCCTCTTAGATTAAGTGCTCTAAAACAGCATGAGCAACACAAATGTACACCCATGTTCTGAATGTTATAAAAACTGATGAGGTTTGACTCGATCACGTAACCCTGGGTTGGAAGGTGAAGACTTAACCAAAGCAAAATCGAGATAGACGAGGTATTTTCTGTCTACGCAAAATTTGATGCCGGGAAAAATTGGTGCATTTTGTCACAGTTTCAAAATCCCTTCTTTAACCCTCCGTTAGTCGCGTGGCGTCTACTGGACGCCAGGTGATATTCTTTTCTTTGCCCACTTCATGTTTTCAAATTCGGAAGCTCTAATTTTTTGTATCTTATTATTTTATGCTTCTTATATATTAACTAATACGATTGCATGTTTTTTTCGCATAACCGGAATAAATACTAATATTTTTATGTCTTTGGCGTCTAATAGACGCCACGCGACAACTTGTGTTACACCAGGTAATTACCTTTTCGATACTTATTGTAAACATTCGAAATGCATTTTTTTAAATAACTTACAGCTAATTAATGTATTAAACTTTCGATGCATGTCTTAATATTATACATTCTTTATTTCGGTCAGTATGACGTATTGAATGAAACATATATTACGAAAAGTTTCACTTTGGTTCTAATAAGCCTGACTGAACTTCTACATATATCACACCAATATTCAAAGAGTATTCATACTTTGCCATCTAAAACTTTCGTCTGGTTAAGAAAGAATTTTTTTGGTATTCTTTTAGGTGGGTTCTCAGGTTATCGACTGGGTGAGGTGGTCCATGATAAGTGACATTTCAAGGTCTGTCCTCGTCATCAGGATTAATATGTTTATAATATAATTACACACTCATCTTTTCTCTGATGATGAGGAACGATTTGGTCCTGAAAACGTCGATAATCATGGACCAACTTACTCAGTCGCAAATTTGAGAAAAAGTAATCCTGTTATTTCACCGGGAAAGCCCGATATCCAATATATTCTTCATTTATACTTTGCATTAATCCATTTATTTTCAATTCTATAAGACTTTTAGGAAGAAATTGCCTGCACGTGCGCACGTGTAATATCCTTTGAAGAGATTAGTTTTATTTTAATTGAAATGAGAACATTTCACCGTAAATATATATAATACAACAAAATGTTCGAGTTGCGGTGGATAATGTGTTTTCTATCTGGGAGGAGAAAAGTTTTTGCTACAAGTTCAGCTGAACCCACTCTCAAACTAAAATGTTTCTAAATTCTAAGTTTCCCGCTACTAAGTCTACAGAATGTTTTACATTGTCAACCAAATCCGAATGACGAGACCTCGGTGTTCCATTTTGTCGACAAATTAGTTATAGGATATCTTCTTCCACCCCTTCCCCTCTGACTCATACTAGCTCCAACACACTTCAACACCTTTCCCTTTCCTCTCCTCTGACCCCTACAAGACTGGATTTTGTATGTATGCGATTGTAAACTCAACATTATTCGTTGCTCGACCAGTTGGCATGATTCTGAGGACGTTACGTTACGACCCTTGTTTTGCCAATTACAGTCCAATCACGAAAAGTTGGCCGACACTCAGTAGTCTACTGCGCAGTTGGGCCGAGTCACAAAACCCAGAAAGTTCGGTATAAAGATATTTTTAATGACAGACTCTAGAAATTTCTACACTTCAAATTTAGAGATATATCCTGGGAAACAGCCAGATGGCCATTTCAGGTTAGCAACAGTCCCTATGATGTTGTGAAAATATTTACCCTACCAATTCGAGGCAGTGGACGTAACGTCACCGCTGACAACTGGTTTATTAGTTATGAACTAGTTACAGACATCCTAAAAAGTGACAAGCTTACATATGTCGGCACAATTAGGAAAAATAAAAGGCAGCTTCCACCCTCCTTTACATCGACACATGGTCGGCCACAATTTACTTCCCGTTTTGGTTTTCAAAAAGAGTGTACTTTAATGTCATACATACCCAAATCAAGAAACAATGTCATATTATTGTCATCAATGCATCATCATTCAGATATTGATGATGTCGCGTACAGCCAAAAAACCTGAAATTGTCACATTCTACAATGCTACGAAATCAGGGGTGGACGTTGTAGATAAGCTATGCGCGAAATACTCAGTTACGAGAAACACTAATCGCTGGCCAATGGTTGTATTCTACACAATTCTTAATGTAGGAACAATTAATGCCCAGGTTATTTATTTAGAACATATTACCAATTCTTAAAAACTTCGAAAAAGGAGGTATTTTATCAAAGCTCTGGCAAAAGAATTAGTGCAGGAACAAACAAAAAAGAAGGTCTCATATTATTGGTTTACCATCAGAGTTGAGGAAAAGGACATTAGAATTTTGTGAAAATATTAATAATGAAATTGAAGAGAACGTAATTTGTAAGGATACGACTTAGCGTATCCGAAAGGAAACAGAAGAAAGGAGAACACCTGAAAATTACACGGCCCGAAAGAGAAGGAGTTACGTCTGTGGGCGAAAAAAGAATAAAATGATCAAATTTAAATGTGTTAATTGCGGAAATTATATTTGCTTGGAGAATTTGAATAACATTTGTATCCTGTGTTCAAATAACCAACGTTGTAATAGTTTTAATGCAATGAAACTGTGTTCAATGTTGAAATATCATGCATTAAATCTTTTATTGATATATATTTCTTCATTATTATTGTGCGGAAATTTGTACCCAATATATACAATTTAACATTCAAATGAATGAATTTTAGCAATTAAAACAATTTTTTCTGCTTGCATGCAATTTCTTTAACAATAGCTAAATGGCGTCTGTGAGACGCCGCGCGACAAATTACGTTCCAGAATGTGGCGCGACAAACGGCTCCTGTAAAGCTCAAGAGTGTTTTTTCATACTTCGTGTTTTAATGTGAGGATATTTCGCCCTAAGCGATATTCAGAATCCAAAGATTTCTGTGATCACACAATTTTACGCGCCATGGTTCGTCTCCGTGCCTTGATCACCGCTCACAAACGCATGAAAGAAACAATATCTTGATCCGCCTAATGAGTCTCGTAATTATCGCAGCTGTGAATCAGGAAGGCATGTGCCACGCTTTTGCAAAACATTTTCCGCCAGTGCCAGAGGAGTTCCTATATCACGCCATATATATATATGTCAACTTATATATATATATATATATATATATATATATATATATATATATATATATATATATATATATATATATATATATATATATATATATATATATATATATATATATATATATATATATATATATATATATATATATAAGGTCACAGGCGTGACTAGCAGTTACATATAGAGCACAAAAAAAGGTAAAACTCACAGAAATTTTGATATATTTCGGCGGACACAACCGCCTTCGTCAGAATGTTAGAAGGTAGTGACGGGTAAAGGATAGAAGGGAGGGAGAGGTGGGGGAAGGGGAAAGGGGAAGGGAAGGAGAGGGGGATTAGTGAGAGACATTGATGCCGGGGGGGAGGAACGCGTGATAGAGCCAAATTAGGGAGAGCTCTACAGAGTTAAGTTCAATAGTGGAAGCAGATGGTGGAAGGGAGTACAAAACTGAAACATTGTAGCAGTTGTCAAAGGATTTCATGTGTTGAGAGGCGTGGATCGCCACGGGAAGGGAAGCAGATTGAGTTGGGTTCTTGCAATTGGCACGGTGATTATTAATCCGTATATTGAGGGGGGTGGAACTTTTTCCTATGTAAAATGAAGGGCATAGCCTACATTGTAGGTGGTAAACAACATTACTGGTGACGCAAGAGGAGGGAAGAGGGTTGGGGAAGGAGGCGATGGAGGAGTTGGGAGGAGGGGAGGAACTGAAGATGGGACATAATTTGCACCGGGGACGATTACAAGGGGAGGAGGTAGGTTTTGAGGCAACAGGGATTTTGGAAAGAGGCGTCGTGGATTTTAATAAATCGGACAAGTTAGGAGGACGCTTGTATGTGATTGAGGGTGGCTGGGAGAAAATTTTTGAAGTGGAGGAGTGGTTTTTGAGAATGGGGAAGAGATCTTTAAGGATAAAATTGATAGACTGAACACCCGGGAAATATGTAGTGCAAATAGAAAGGATGCGGGAGTCTTTCGTGGGATGAGGTTTGGAGGAGGGGCAATTTTTCCTGATTTTTTTGGCGAGAAGGGATTCTGGGTAGCCACGCTTGAGGAGCGAGTGGTGAAGGTTGGTAAGGAATGTATTGAGGGACTCAGGATTATTGCAAATACGATGGCCTCGGATGGATAGTGAGAAGGGGAGAGAGCGTTTGGTATGGGAGGGGTGGCAGCTACTATAGTGAAGATATTGTTGTTTATTCGTGGGTTTGATGTGAACGGAGGTCTGAAAATTCAGGTCTGATAATTTGATGTCAACATCAAGGAAGGTGATATTGGAATTAGAGATAGTTGATGTGAAAGAGACGGAGTGAGAATTGTTGAGATCAGAAAGGAAAGTATTTAGAGAATCGGTGCCATGAGGCCAAAGAAGAAAAATGTCGTCAATGTAGCGGAGCCACAACAGGGGTTTTAAAGGACATCCAGAGAGAAAGGATTGCTCAAGCCGCCCAAGATAGAGGTTAGCATAAGAGGGGCTGAACCTGCTACCCATGGCACAGCCCTTGGTTTGAAGGTAGAATTTTTTATTGAAGGCGAAGGAATTATGAGTGAGGATGATATCCGTCAATTTAGAGAGGAATTCCGTACTCGGAAGCTGAGGATGTGGGCGTTCGGAGAGGAAAAATCGCAGGGAAGACAAACCTTCAGGGTGAGGAATACTAGTATAGAGTGAGGTGACATCTATTGTGGCCATTAAGATTTGGTTATCAGCAGGGAGGGGGGTAGACTTAAGGATTTGGAGGAAATGGTAGGTGTCTTTCACATAAGACGGTAATGCGCACACCAGCGGTTGGAGGTAATAGTCGACGAATGCCGAAATTCTTTCCGTGGGGGAATTGCGGGAGGAAACAATAGGTCGACCAGGATTGTTAGGTTTGTGGATTTTGGGGAGAATATAAAAGTGAGGAGTTTTCGGATAAGCGGGGGAGAGCAAGGAAATGTCCGCAGAAGATAGACCCTCCGAAGGCCCATTTTCTTGGAGGAAGGAGATAATTTCAACTTGAAAACCGGGATTGGGGTCATTGGGGACTACGGAATAGGAGTACGTATCTGAGAGCTGCCGATTGGCTTCCAAAATGTAGTGGGACGTGTCCAGGACAACGACAGTGGTACCTTTGTCAGCTGAGGTGATGACTATATCCGGGTTGCGGGTTAATTTTTTGAGCGCCAAGGATTCAGGTTGCGAGAGGTTAGATTTTGGATTAAGGGAATTTAAAAAGGAGGAGCTTTAGATTTTGGACAAAAGGAGGTTAATAAAAACTTCGACCGGATGGTTGGCAGCAAGAGATTTGGGTTCATGGGTAGAGGGTGGTCGGAACTTAAGCAAGGCGCTATGAATGGGCTTGGGGAGTGACTGGGCTTGGGTTTGAGAGTCCCAGAAAACTCGCCATCTCAGGTTCCGACAGAAGTGCAGGACATCCTTGAGGAGAGTGACTCTGTTTACACTTGGGGTGGGAGAGAAAGAGAGGCCTTTACTAAGTAGAGACAATTCATGAGGGTTTAAGGGGATCGAGGATAGGTTAACAACAGCATTCTGAGCTTGGTTTTCCGGGTTATCGGCTCCTAGAGGAGGGTCGCGCGGGAGGTCTCTCTTCTGAGGCACACGTTTAGGAGGGTTCCAAGATGGTGATGGGGGAGGAAGGTTAAAAAGTGTGGCCAGGTCAGGTTTGAAAAGGTACAGGGGAGGAGAGGGTGAAGGGGGGGTAGTTAAGCGGAGAGGAAGGGAAAGACCAGTGCGAAAATGGGAGGCACAAAGAGAGGACAGTTTTTTCAACGACTTAAATCGGCGAAGTTCGAGAGATCGATGAGAAGATTTAAGAATTTTGCTGACGGTGGAAAGCGAATTTGGAGCAGAGGCCGAAATGATGTTGATAAGGGAGTGGATTGATTTTTGATATGAAATGGTCAGCTCATAATATTTGTCTCGGATGAGACAACATAGTAGGAAGGATTGCTGAAAAGAAAAACAATGAACAACAATTCTCACTCCGTCTCTTTCACATCAACTATCTCTAATTCCAATATCACCTTCCTTGATGTTGACATCAAATTATCAGACCTGAATTTTCAGACCTGCGTTCACATCAAACCCACGAATAAACAACAATATCTTCACTATAGTAGCTGCCACCCCTCCCATACCAAACGCTCCCTTCCCTTCTCACTATCCATCCGAGGCCATCGTATTTGCAATAATCCTGAGTCCCTCAATACATTCCTTACCAACCTTCACCACTCGCTCCTCAAGCGTGGCTACCCAGAATCCCTTCTCGCCAAAAAAATCAGGAAAAATTGCCCCTCCTCCAAACCTCATCCCACGAAAGACTCCCGCATCCTTTCTATTTGCACTACATATTTCCCGGGTGTTCAGTCTATCAATTTTATCCTTAAAGATCTCTTCCCCATTCTCAAAAACCACTCCTCCACTTCAAAAATTTTCTCCCAGCCACCCTCAATCACATACAAGCGTCCTCCTAACTTGTCCGATTTATTAAAATCCACGACGCCTCTTTCCAAAATCCCTGTTGCCTCAAAACCTACCTCCTCCCCTTGTAATCGTCCCCGGTGCAAATTATGTCCCATCTTCAGTTCCTCCCCTCCTCCCAACTCCTCCATCGCCTCCTTCCCCAACCCTCTTCCCTCCTCTTGCGTCACCAGTAATGTTGTTTACCACCTACAATGTAGGCTATGCCCTTCATTTTACATAGGAAAAAGTTCCACCCCCCTCAATATACGGATTAATAATCACCGTGCCAATTGCAAGAACCCAACTCAATCTGCTTCCCTTCCCGTGGCGATCCACGCCTCTCAACACATGAAATCCTTTGACAACTGCTACAATGTTTCAGTTTTGTACTCCCTTCCACCATCTGCTTCCACTATTGAACTTAACTCTGTAGAGCTCTCCCTAATTTGGCTCTATCACGCGTTCCTCCCCCCCGGCATCAATGTCTCTCACTAATCCCCCTCTCCTTCCCTTCCCCTTTCCCCTTCCCCCACCTCTCCCTCCCTTCTATCCTTTACCCGTCACTACCTTCTAACATTCTGACGAAGGCGGTTGTGTCCGCCGAAATATATCAAAATTTCTGTGAGTTTTACCTTTTTTTGTGCTCTATATGTAACTGCTAGTCACGCCTGTGACCTTTTTTTATATCTGTGCACTACAAGTGTTTTTCGCCAAGTGGACATATATATATATATATATATATATATATATAAATACGTTGATGGATTGGAGTCAGCCATGCGGCGATGAACACACGATGTGGATAGGATGGAGGAGATAGACACACAAAAAAAGAGACGATCACACTTACATAGCTAGCTTTCGGAACTAGTCCGTCTTCAAGGCGTATCACGGAACAAATTTCGTGTGCGCTGGTGAGGATAGGGGTAGGAGGGGCGGTAGGTTAGGGGAGTGGGGATGGGGCAAGGGGAAGGGGTTTTTCCCAGCGGTTGACGAACGGTTCTTGAAAAGGGGAAATTTTTACCAGCTCGTGTCTTGGCCGGAGAGAGCGGAAGGGGTCGCAGTGAGGGTGGAGGGGGGAGAGGGAAGGGAAGGGGGTAAATGGAAAACAACGGGGAGCGTGCGATTAATGTATTTTATTTAATCCGGGCGCGGCGTACGATTTTAGCAACCAGATTATGGCCAGCTCCTTCTGGCGCACTTCAATTAACGGGGCGTCCGGGGGAAGGGAGATCAATATTGCCACCTCAAAGCACTTGTCAAAGGACAAGCCATGCTTCCGCACATGAGTAGGGACGGGGAAAGTGGAAGATGGGTCTTTACAGGTGCACCGATGGTTATTCATTCTAATATTAAGGGGTGTAATACATTCGCCCACATAAAAACCGGGACATAGTTTACATTGTAACACATAAACTAAGTTGTGGGAGTCGCAAGAGCCGGAGGCTTTGATGTCGAACGGCGTCTCTGTGTTAGGACTCTGAAATGAGGATAGGGGGCACACGACATTTGTTCCGTGATACGCCTTGAAGACGGACTAGTTCCGAAAGCTAGCTATGTAAGTGTGATCGTCTCTTTTTTTTGTGTGTCTATCTCCTCCATCCTATCCACATCGTGTGTATATATATATATATATATATATATATATATATATATATATATATATATATATATATATATCAACTTAGTCCAGAACAAAGTCATCAAGGAGTGGGAAATAGAAATGAAAAACCAAGGACATTAGATACCAACACGATCCGGGCGACCCAAAGATGACGTAGAAATTGCATGCCTAGCTTTTGCTGATGATATATCGCCATACTCGCAGATAATGAAACAACAGCAGCCAAACAAATAGAAGTCCTCAAGGAATGTGCAGGAAAAGTCGGCCTACAGATCTCTTTCGAGAAGACCGAATTCTTCTGCTCAAAATTAGACATCGAAATATTGAACACAAAATACGGCAAGATAAATCGAGTCACACACTTTAGATATCTGGGCGAGATCCTTGAACCCACAGGAGGAGAGAAGATGACACAGAAGACTCGATTACAGAAAATGAAGAGGGCATATGGCAAGGCATACAATATCTATAACAAGAAATGCATTTCCGTAAACACAAATATCAGACACTACAACGCTGTAATCGAGCCAGAGGTTCTATATGCAAGCGAAACTCTTACGCTTCATATAAAAAGAGATATGGAGAACATACTTATGGAAGAACGAAAAATCATGAGGAAAATTCTCGGACCAAAATTAACAGTAGAAGGGTATGGGCTGCACTCCAGGAAAACTACTGAGAAGATGTCCAACCGAGCGGCGGATATCAGAAAAAGAAGACTGCAATTTTTCGGACATATCAATAGACTCCTATCGACAAGACTCATCTAAAAGGTCATCACATATTTACAAGGTGTCAAATCAACAATACCATGGTTGTCACAAGTCAGAGGTGATCTAGAGAAAGCAAAAATAAACCCTAAGGAAATTGAAAACAGAATCACCTACAGAAATAAGATATACCAGTAGAATTTAATGCCAGAAAACCCCCCTGGTCCCAAAGAAACCCCCCTGGGACAAAGAAGTCCCCCTGGGACAAAATGGACGGAAGAGAGAAAGAGAATCCACGGAGAAAGAATGAGAGAAGTGTGGAATATAAGAAAGAGACTTAGAAATGAGTCATAATGCTTTGCGTGATCCAATAAAAAAAGGGTCCATACGCAACTAATAATAATAATATATGTATAAGCCAAAAACCTTTTTCATACATTTTTCTGACCCTTTTAGAATTTCATGCATTCATCAGACATGGAAAACCTTAGCACTTTGGTCCCTTGACTGGAATGGAGGTTTCTCGTGAAGAACGTACCTCCGTGTTTTTTAATCTGAATTTAGGATAATTGCTAATATATAGTCATCCAAAGCCAATTTATCCCCATTTTCTTTGTGGTATATTCGTGGAAGATTTGCTAAAATCTATTTTAAATATCAAAATGACATAATAATCATCATTAGTACACATCAAAAATATATTTTTCATTACAAATACTTTTTGCCAGTTCATACCCTTGTCTTGAGAAGCTGACGATTACTTGAGAGGCATGATTGGCATTCGAGTTAGTTTTAACTTAGAATGAATAAAAATGAATAAAACTTAGCAATGTCCACTGGATTTTTTATTGGTACAACGCGTTTTGACGCTAATGCGCCAATATCATGTACAAATCTGAATGACATGTGCGAGAAATACTAGGCCACTTCATTAAGGTAAAATAATCACATTGAAATTTATATTAACAAATCAATGCACACCTATTGCTCTACATATAATGCTCTACTTAACTTCCGTGTTCACCGAAGGCAGGACCTTGTCACATACACTTAAGATCATTTATGAACTTGAAGTGTTTTGGCTAAACAGGTAGGACGCATGCCATCGTACTAAAGTCTGGGGTGTGGAAAAATATGGAGACTACATCGGACTAAACAGGTAGGACGCAAAACTTGGATTTGTACCTGATGATGGCGCATCAGCGTCGAAGCGCGTTGTACCAATCAAAATCCAGTGGACATTGCTAAGTTTTATTCAGTTTTATTCATTGTATTAATAATTTTCCACAACATCTCGCCGGAATTAGTTGAATTTATTCAAACTTAGCTCTAAGGGAATTAATTCCTTCACGTAGCTCTTCGATCGCGTAGCAGAGCTAATCAGCATCTTTGCACACATTAATACACACGAGAAGCGATTCCCTTGTCTGTTCCTCCTCGTCATTCCTTCACCCTTCCTCATCTTCCTTGCTCGGCGCGCTGAACATTCACCGCTTTCTCCCGCAGCCGTTTTCAAAGACGCCGGCGCTACTTGCCGGAATTGCATTATTACACTGTCGAGGAACCCTTTTTAAAACGAAGTCGGGGAATTAATCACGTGGCGCACGTAATTGGTCTCGTTAAAGACTCGCGCAGGAAAGAAAGCGACCACAGAGCGAAGAAACCCTTAGGAACGTCTTCATCTGCTCCATCAAGGGAACGGGGAGGACCACCTTCCCTCCCTTCCAGACCCCGCCCCACTCCCACGGCACAACCCCTCCTCCACTCTCGGAACCCTCGACCCTGCTTCGACACAATAGAGGACCTATCGCCTCCTCCTCCTCCCCGTCCTTCTTCCGTATTCCGAAATGTCTTAATGTCTTATACCCCCAAACCATCCGAATGCGCTCCGTCCCTGGCATTTCCCACTCCTCGCCTCGACCCCCTCCACTTTCCTCCGTCATAACGCACCACCACCACCACTCTTAAGAAGGAGTCACTCCCCCACCCCCTCTTCTCTGTAACCCCCAGACCAATTCCGTCCAACTCTGGGAGGTAATTGCCTCTTCTTCTTTTCCCTTCTTTCTCTCTTCCCACTCTCTCTGTCTCTCCCCTCTCGCTCCTCTCCACTCCACCCTTAATTCTTTCTCCAAGTTTTTGCTCCCTGCCCCCCCGACCGACCTCCTCCCGTTCTCTTCGTACCCACCCCCCCCTACTCCACCATTCACTCCTTCCCTCTCTCGCTCTCTGTTAATGGCCTCTTTTTCTATTAAAGACACTCCACTTTCAGCTTTTCTTCTCTCTCTCTCACCTTGCCCTCTGTCTTCCGTCCCCTTTTCATTTGCCTTTTTCGAACGCTTTCGTCGCACTGGTAGACTGAGTGGATGTAGAAGGAGGAGAGGGAGAAATATGGGGGGAAAAGAGAGTGAAGAGGGAAGGGTTGAATTGAAGTAGTTCACTTCTTCTTCGTTCTATTAGAAAAAAGGAGGAGGATAAGGGATTGGGACTCTTGTGCGGAGTGGAAGAGGGATGGATGGCGAAGGGGAGGTGGAGGGAGATATGCTGAAAGTAAAAAGGGCGTGTGGAGTGAGGGAAGGGAATAGGGAAATGGACCCTCCTCCTCTCTTTTGGGCTCCTCTCAGACCGGTTTAGGACAAATAAATAAAGAATTAAGTTCGCAAAGTCTTCCGTCCATCCTCGCTCTAAACCCCCCCCCCTTCCCGCTCTCAATGGCGTCCTCCGGGCAACATCCACCCCCTCGAACCCTCTCCTCACGCCCTCTCAACCGAGCCAAATTCCATATAAAAAAATGGTCTCTCAGAAGGGCTAAATTTGAACAATCTATATCCCTCCCTGGCTAATCAAGTGATTGATTGCCCGGGGACAATTGGCATCGGAATATTTTCTCCAATGCTTCCCATCTAAAAGATGAAATGCCGTGTGAGTGTCCGTAAGCTTTTCCCTCCCATGCCCGGGAGGAGAATGCTAGAACAGGGTGGCGATCGTCAGGAAAAACCTGGACTTGTCAGGGATTTTTGAATTTCTGGAAAAGTCAGGGAATTCTCGTAACAGTCTGGGAGAAACTGGAATAGGAATCCTCGTTATTTTTCTACCATTACGTTTATCTGCCAGTCTTTCCCGCCCTTTATTTCACCAACTTAAACTAACGTCCGTCGCTGACGTGCATGGAATAGCACCATCAATTCGTGGAGTATTTAGTTGTAAATCTTATTATTTGTGAATATTAGTTATTTAGTTGTCAATCAGACGTACAATGTATCTCTTTTGTATATCCTTATAGCGATATTTGTCTAGTTGTGTGAAAAATCATGATCACAATGTATTTCGCTCATCACAAGGAATCCGAGGCTATGTTGTTCGGAAAATTTTACCTCGCATTTTTTTTAACTTCCAAAACTCAGGTCGAGAGGTGGTAGCTGGAGCACACTAGCTTATAGTAAATACATGCTTGCAGCTCTAAAAATACGAGACGATGATTAGAAAATTTAAAGCTTCCGTAGAAAATTAAATTCAGCAGAAAAAAATATTCCAATAATTGGGGACCTTTTAGCAATCGGTCAGGGAAATAGGTAAATCCACCAGGGAAAAGTCAGGGAAAGGTTGGGGAATTAGAAAATTGGATATCAGTAGCCACCAGGTATAGCCTCACCACGTGTACCATGCCACATGCCATTGAAACCAGCCAGCACACTGGCATTACAATGACCGATCTTGAGTAAGAAGGTGTTTGGTGTAGAATGCCGGCAGTGACCCTTTTTTAATGAAATCTTGACTCCTACTTGGGCAGTGCTCTGTTTTTTTAAACTCTACTTAAAACTGTATTACTGCTTTTGCACCTCAGATGAGAAGCAGGCATCTATCGACGGCGGTTGACTATCAACCCTTCCATCCTCCCTAAAACTCTTTGTCAACTGCCGACTCAACAGTAATATTTGAAGACCGCCGAGGCCATTCACCGCTCAAAGTGTTGATCTGTCCTCAATCAAACAGAATTTCAATTAAGTATCACTTATTTATTGTGGCTCATAGTCATTAATAGTTCCAAGGAAGTGACATGCAAGATAATAAAGTGACATTCAAGAAGATGAAATTAAAAGAACCTTTGCCTTTTACGTTTTGCTCTGGATTTTTAAATGTTTTTTTAAGTAAAGATTTCTTTAAAAACTTTCTAATTCGCCAAACTTACTCTATATTTGATTCTGCTCTTTTGCCTATCGTGTCATTATTTTTTCTGTATTTGGGTACCGTAATTTTTTCTTATCAATGCCAATAATAGTTTGATGAGGTCTCTGTGGCGTACGACTTATAAACTGTTAGAGATTGAAACAATAAGTAAGGATTACTAGGAGAGCTCTCTGCTGAGAAAGGCGCGAAAACTGTTGGCTATTTCTCCCCTCGATCACTCTCATAGCCGTATGATTTAACGCTCACACTCATGAATTAAATTTCGATAAGTACCGATTAATTATTTACTTATCGAAAGAATTCAGTCAAAAACTCTTTGGATTCCACCATTCTTCTAGCTAGTCCACACAACGGCTCCGGTCTCTTCCTCTTCACTCCAACTGTTCCTCCAATCTTCGAATCGGACAAGATTACCCTCCCACTTCCCATCCGAGCCATGATTAAACTCGTTAAGTATTCATCAGTTGCGTCCATATACCGTCCACCTTTCATCCAAAACTTCCACCTAAGTGGAATTTCATGAGCCCTAGATATCTTTGCGAAATGATTATTCATTTATAAAACCAATCACCTAAAGATTTTTTGATTATTTTTCGGCGAGCTAGAGGCCCTTTGATTCTTCGTCAGCATTTTTCCCATCATAAACGTTTCCATACCCATTTTCATCATACCTTGGATTTTATTCATCGGTATTTATAAATTCTCAAGGCAGTAATGTCTACATTTACAAAAAAAATTAGGTGCACTATTGTACCCGATCATGCAATTCTGTATCAGATGTAGAAATATTCCTCCATACTCGTCCTTAATATATGTTATCATTCCATCATATTTTATAACTAATCTTCTTTAAAAGATAAAGAAAATAATAGTATTTAGCCATCCTAATCGTAGTTATAATTATAGTTGCAATAGTATGATAGTATATAGTTGTGTAGTAATAGTATATAGTTGGATAGTTATAATTATTGTTACAATTGTAATACAAATGCACCACAGTTCACTTCATGCGAAAGTCATCATAAAAATGCCATACCTATACTGTTGGTGGAGTAAACATAAAATCTTCCGATACAGTAAAATATCTTAAAATTACCTTAACTTCTAATATATCGTGGGGATTACACATACAGATCAAATGTGGCGCAGCATTTAAGAAACTAGGTTTTGTTAAACGTTTAATAGGAAGGTCCTCGGATGAAAAAGTCAAAGAGAGATGCTTCTTCGCTCTGGTTAGGCCACAACTCGAATACGCCGCGAGCATTTGGGACCCTGGTCAAATAGATTTAACCAAAAAAATAATAAAATACAAAGGAAAGCAGCGCGCTTCGTTAAAAACTGCTACGAGGGTGCATATAGTGTCTCACAAGTTTTATAGGGATTAAGGTGGGAGCCCCGAGAGATTCGGAGGCTGCATGCTAGGCTTAGGTTGCTTGATAAATTCAGAACTGATATCTTTCAGAGTGACACAGAGAATATTATCATGACTCCTCACTACATCTCTAGGTCTGAAAGATGCGATAAAATAAGAGAGATACACTGCCGAACAGATAGGTACAAAAACTCGTTCTTTCCGCGAACAATAAGCGACCACAATAAAAATTAAGCTCCACTAAATACATTCCCATTATACATGTCACCATTTCATCTCCAATAAACTTTACTCATTTTTATGGGCTAAATTTTATTAATATTGACTATGATGAGCCATCTTCGACCATTATGGAGTCTTGAGAAGAATAATTTTTATAAACATGTTTAGTTGAGTAAAAAATGCAATATGATGGCCATATCAATTAGATTAGAAAAGTAGAACCAGATGAATTCAACTTACCGTGAGGCATAATGGGTTCGGGAAGAACATAACTGACGGAAAAATAGGCATAGGAGGAGGACAAAGAGACGAATAAATAGACCAAACGAAGATGAAAGTACGCAAAAAGACACACATACCATTCACGCCGTTCCCTTCCGGGGTTAGCACAGTCACTAAGTTTCACTCATAAATACATATTTGTACACCTAACTCTTCTTCAATAATTTCCTCCATAATGGCCTATCCTTGCAAATCTGTTTTGCCTCATTTACCCCCATACACTGCTTCATACACGCCCTCACGTTTTTAAGACTCCTAATATTCCTCCTACTAAGAATTACCTCAACCACATTCAACCACGACTTTCTCGGTCTACCTCTATCCTCTCGCACCATTCATTTCACTCTTATATATCTGTTTAGTTATTCGACTGTCATCCATTCTCTCAACATGGCCAAACCAAGAAAGCACACTCCTTTCACATATGTCCATTACTGGAGCATCTAACCCACATTCATTAATTTCCCACTCATTCCTGACCCTATCCATCCTACTTCTGCCGCAAACACTCCTCAGATATCTCGCAAACACTACTCATACTCTCGGCGTTTAGTCCACTCTTATGTCTATCCTGACATGCCCATGTTTCACTACCATACAACAAAGTGGGGACAAGTATACTTTTGTACACGGTGATTTTATGCGAAAAGACCACCAGAGAACAATGGAACTTGCACTAGATAGGCAAGGATGGAGCAGATAACCAACCTTAGGATTGAACTGCCTTTGACGATGATTTCTTAATTTCTCAAATTTTTACTCCGAGCTACAGGTGAAAAACTTAATGATGGATATGTTTGGAGTTGTGTTCACGCGCTTGGGATTCTTAGTGCTGGACCTGTCAAGCCCTTCTATTCTTAAATATTCTTTCTTCTCCTAAGAGCCTCCACCCTTGCTGTGCGGCTCTCCTATTCATCTCGTCACCCTAGTCGTCGTCACTCAAAAGGCCAGGCCTTGTCGCTGTCTTTGTAGCCAATTGTCTCTTTCTGAGGCTGTTTTTTTTTTTCATTTCCCCATAGGAGTTGCAGTCCATGATTGACATCACACTTTGAATTAACGATATTCAAGGTCGTCCCCTCCTTTTCTTCCCCAACACGTTTCCTTCAATTATGCTCTTGATGAACTCGTTATGTCTTACTAAGTGACCAACAAGTTTAATTTTCCTGAAGTGAATTGCTTGGAGAAGCGTTCTTTTTTCGCCTACTTCTTTCAAGACTTGCTCATTTGCTTTTCTCATGACTCAACTTGTTCTAGTCATTCTCCTACAGAACCACAATTTGACTGCCTTAAGTCTATCTTTTTCTTGCCTATTTAATGTCCATGCTACACAACCATAGGTGAGTATACTCCACACGAACGTCTTTAGAAATCTCTTCCTCGTTTCAATTGACAGGCGATTGTTTACCGAGAGGTTACGCTTCTAAGTATGATAATAGGCAACTTCCACCGTGATAACATTTATTCCGACCAGTTTCACTTTTTACAGCATCTTCTCCTGAAGATGCCGTAAAAAGCGAAACCGGTCGGAATAAATTTTATCACAGTGGAAGTTGCCTATTTTTTCATACTTAGTTATGTTCCGATTCCACTCCATTAAGCCTGAAACCACAAAGTATAGGTTACGCTTCCTTTGGAAACCCTGTTTGGCCAGGGTGATCGTTCTCTTAACATCTGTTAAGCTTGTATTTTCATTTTTTAATTGACTTCCCAAGTAGCAGAACTCTTTTACTTGGTCAATGGTTGAGTTTCCTGACTCAATTTTAGCTTTTATATTGTTGTTTAACATGCACACCACCATAATTTTCGTCTTTTTAGTGCTGATACTTAATTTTAAATATTAACACTAAAAAGACGAAAATCTCCCCTAGTAAAATCTTTAATTCAAGTTCCTCACGCGCGATCACGGGCCACTCTGACGGGCCGGCGATGAAACGGCGCGTCGCATGAGGGCGCCGGCGTCGACTAGTGCGCGTGAATACGTGAGGGGGGACATTATTTCGCTGTGGGCCCATCTGGGCGTGCATTCCGTGACGCCCTTTTGTGTCGCCACTTTGAAGGAACGCCTTTGATCGAGTGATTCGGGAGCCAACCTGGCGTCGTACAAATTAATTAAGTCTCTCTTTCAAAAATTACACCGCGATGCGGGTCTGACACCACTCCCCCGCCGCCGGACAAATCCGCCTCGTTAGCGCGGCGATGAGCGGACGGAACCTCGGCTGCGAACTGGAACCATCGCATCTGCCTTTTTTTCCGTCTCATTTTTTTCTCGAGCCGTTGCCGTCCGAGTTTTAAAAAATCTGGAATACGCTTCGGATGTGTGAGCCGGGGTCCGCGCGCTCATTAGCCGGAGATCGTGGGCTGTCGTCAGCAGTTCGCCCACTAGATTCACTGCCACTGCGGAGCTGATATTTGGAAAAAGGTGTAGGATACGCTCATCTGCTGCTTCATCATCATTGTACTTTAAAGTCAATTCCACTTGGATCGGCGCTTTCAAACCAGGAGGAAATGAATGGTGATAGGAATGGACGGTAAGAGGAAAGGAAGGCGGGAACCCCAGCGACGAAAGTGGCCTGCTATGTATCGGCGATGTTAAGAGGACAGCCGTTTGAGGTAACTTTAGCGACATATCATCTAACATAAAATTCAATGAATTGGTTTTCACACAAATAAAAATATCTCACCTTCCAAAATTCACCAAATCATCGCTCCTTACGACAAACTTGAATCCATATTAAAGTTTATACGACATACTTATCGAGATACTTGCCAAAAAAGTACAAATACCAGTAGCTTTTGGCGGGAAAATGGATAGTAAGGCTATTCACTACAGGGAGACTATAGGTAAAAAAATTAGGTATATAAAACGCATAGTCTCGTCAAAAATTTCATATTGGTTAGTTTGTATTAATTCTAAACAACATTTACAAAAGAAATCAATTTCAGTCTGCAGTATTTTTTTCGGTTTTGAAGGCATTTTCTTACATTATGAAGGCCTTTCTCATTACAGTGTGAAAAAATTAGGCAGATTACTTGAGCAAAATAAGAGATTACTCTGAACTTCAGTCATAAAAATGAAAATATTGGCCATGTCAACGTCGAGTTTGTCGAGGATCTTACAGATTCTGAAATTAAATTATACACTATGAAATTAGATACAACATTTTAATATAGTCTCCATTACAAATCTTCCTTATCTCGATGGTCTCACGGATGACTCTGAATTAAAATCTGTCCACTTTAGCGATGACTCTGGATTTCTCGAAGTCGATCACGTGTCCCAAGGTTTCATGCTCAGCGACTGCGGACTTAGTAGTTTGCCCCAGTCGAATGTTCGACCCCAGTCTATGTTCTTCCAGTCTTGTTTTGACTGTGCTTCCAGTCTCGCCGATGTCCGATGAATTTTACCAGGGACAAGATATATTGAGCATTCTCGGCGATGACTTTAAATGTCAAACCTTTGGTGGTGAATTAGGGAATCGAACAAGAGCCAAACTGCCGCAAACTAAACAACCCCAGCAATTTTATTTCAATTGACTCATAAACACGAAAAATTTCAAAGGTTTGGTTTGGAGAGGTACTAAGAGTGAGTGAAGATACTCGGAGCGGAATCGCAACAAGCGCGGAATGGAACGGAAAGCGTTCCGGCAATTCGTTCCATCTTAATAGATCATACGCCTCGAATCCCTCTCCGGAGCGGAGCAATCGGAAAATTGAAAGCAAGTCGTCAGTGGTGAAGCTGGATACTTAAAACACTCACCCCACCGCCAGGGAAAATTAAAGAAATATGAAAAAGAACCCTAAATGTGTTTTCAATCTTTCCCTTGGAAATTGTTCCACTAATTACTTTACGTGATTCATTTATGAAGACATTTCGACCAAATCTGGGAAGTGTACGGCAACGACCAATGAGTGAATGATTTCCTTCGCTATAAACGTCATCATTTTCTTTTCTTTGAAACTTAATGATTCTTAATACTCATATTTTGGATATACTCATATTATTCAAATGTTTTACGGAATTGAGTGAATGATGGGCATGGATTTAATTTCATTTTACATGTATACCAGAGTTTGGAAATGCCAATTTTTTTTTTGTTTAAGGTTTAATTTCAGATGTCCTCGCTGTGTCGACCATTCTTCGTGAAAAGATTTTTCCACGTTTCCACGAGGATGACCTCTAACCCAGAAGGTCGTTTCACGGGAAGGGGGCTCCGAAAGGGTAAACTGCTCATAAGGGCGGAGATGATTCCAGTGGCTAAGATTTCATCTTTGCCTCAGAAACGGCCAACAGCGCCTATGAGAGAAGAGAGTAGAGAAGCGGAGAAGGTTGAGAACGAGAGGAACGCTATTTTCTGAGCGTTTGAGTTAAGTTAGAAGGTCAGAGGAGGAGAGAGAGAGGGAGAGAGAATGGCGAAAGAAAGAGGGAGGGAGGCGAAGGATCTGTTTTTATTCTTCTCTTGTTTCCTCGGGTATCGTTTTTTTATTTGCTTTCCTAAATAAGGTAAATGATCCCTCATTCCAGCCCCTCCCCCCTTCTCTCTCTCTCCCCCGACCCCTCCACCCTCCCCCCCTTGCCCAACCCGCCCCCTCCCCCCTGTTCGCCCGCTCGCACCGCCTATCCAGGGTCTACCATTATTTCACCCTTCATTTCACCCAATTCGCTCCCTCCCGCTCCTTTCTTCACCACTCCCCACCCTTTTCCTCCTCTACTCTCTCCACCTCTGCCCCCACACCCTCTCGGGATCCTGGCGAACTTGAAACCCTAAATCTACATTCTTATCCTTTCATCGCGGATGTTTCCCTCTCTAAAAGCCTAGAGCCAGCGGATCCGAGGACCAGAGGACGGCGGACCTGAGGACGACGCTAATACTGAACTGAGAAAATAGGGAAATATACGGATATTTTGATACTGGAACACTCAGGAAAATTTTGATTTATCGGTCTTTCAATCCTTTGATTGGTTGACTAAAACCCTCCACCCTTCCTTATCTAATGCTATTTCCGTAACTTCTCGGTATTTTTCTCTTGTACTTTTTTTATTTGGTCTATATATTTTCCCTGTGTAAGCTGTCACTTTCAGGGTCTGTCGAGGGTCAATTAAGGGAACGACACTTCGGGAAAAGGCGTTTATTCTTCGCAATCATTCACAATCACTACCTTGACAAAATCATCTCAAACTCGAGACTGCCTTCTCAAGACTGCCGCTCATCCGCTTCTTCTTCTTCCTCGTGACCCAGAAACCGTGGATTGGCGTCCCCATGTGACCACCCTGTGTCCATCTCATTGGTCACCAACTGCCGCCTCATAGGATCCCATATCAGCAGTTTCCCACGGACTGCATATTGCCAAAGGCGGCTCCAAGACTCCTATCTAAATGAAGCCCAGTGAGCTCAGCAATATTAAAAAACTAGATAAGAGCCTCCAAAGATGCGCACCAGCACTATGGCCCGAGAAACCCACTGTGCTCATTTCAGTTACCTAAATGACCTCATGTCATTCCTCCCTATGGGAACAAATTAATAGATAAATCCAATGGAATGGCTCTGCTCAGCCATGATCTCTGTTCACTCAGGAATTTCACTTACACCTGCATCTTTCTCTTTGAACTTTTCTCTATATTTTTCCTTCTATTTTATTCTTCAGAAACCCATTGTACCTCAGGGTGTATTCAATCCATTTGTCCTTTATTTACTGCACAGTGATCAATATGGCCGTCTCATCTGCTACACCCCCGTAACTTCTTCATTTCTATTACTATCCGTCTATTTGATCTTCAGTGTCCTTCTTCAGTACCATGTTTCAAATACAACTAATCTTTTCTGTACTGATTACCCAATGGTCCTCGTTTCTGATCCATAGAGACCACGCTCCGCGCCAATATATTTTAACATACTCTTCCTTGTTCGTAGTCTCATCTCCTTTGAAGTCACTTGGCTTTTCGTCATGAGCATTTTAATTCGAAAAATATGTAGAAATTTAATTGAAGTCAGCGAATTTCGTATGAAGAGCCAACATAACTTGGAAATGTAATTTATTAGCATATCCATTTCATCTTTTTGCGTTACACCGTGTGAGGTCCTATAATCCGCCATTGAGTTTGATGAAAATTTCCGGACTCGATGGGTTCGGGGAAGTTTCCGTACGGAATAAGCTGGAGTCAAGATTTCTTCCTGCTTCGATTGGAAAAGGATACTCGTAAATTTTTATTTACACCTTTCCCTATGCGGCCCAAGAGGTGCAAGTGGAATTCATAATTCCCTTTAATTGTTTGAGAGGCACTTGTACCAGAAGATGGAATGTCGAGTAGAAAGAGGAAGTTTGCCGGCCCTCGTGACTCAAGGGAACTTCAGTGACTGCAAAAGAAATTAATACTGGTAGCTTTCCTCCAATTTCCCTTCACAGTTCTTCCACTATAACTCGCTCCTCAGTCACCAAAACGTCGGAATCCAGGTGAGAATATTAATTCAAAAGATCAATCTCTTGCTTTCATATTTTAGGCATATTTTTTTATAATTTACACTTAACAACGAGGGCAATTGTTAAGAAGTTAACACTAGAACCGCCACTGGGCCTGGCCAGACTCAGTGAGCGTTTCATTTTGCCGTCATTTCCGCACCGCTTGAGGTAAGAAGATGTGGTCTCCTGACTTTTTATGACTAGTCACTGGGAAGATATGCCGAAAATATTTCCGTTGGAGGGTAAACCCGCTTGGGAAAAATCCGTATGTACCTTAAACCACCGACGGGTCTGACCAGACCTAAAAGAGAAAATCTGCTTTTACGGCGGTATTCGGATCGTAATGTTAAAAATTACCACTGTACTAGTTGTAATATAGTATCTTGACTCTTTTTGCAACAGAAAAAATATCAGTCACAAGCCTGGTGTTAGGAGTTAGGTGTCCCGCTAAAACTCCTGTAGCGCTGTCTTAGCAATAGGTCAGAGAGGCGTGTTTTTTGAGCGATACAATGTATCTCAAACGCAAAGTCGAGCGACCTAAATGAGCCCATTAAAGTCTATTTCGACTTATCTGAATCATTTGGTGCCACTCAAAAGGGTGACGATACAAGGCCCAACGTAGTTCGTCTCTTTCAGCTTCGTGAAGTCGGCTCCACCGCACGTAGAAGTGGCCCCTTTTGCAATCTGTCAATATTGCAGTCTGTCAGTATCGGCTCCATTCACGATGGCACGGCATAGATTGGAGCCGGTCGACATTATAGCTGCTTCGAATGAATTACCTAAATTTTGTTCTGAAGGATATGATGTGGATATTCCATCCTAACGTATTCATATCCTGATGTGGGAGGTATGTCAGATAAAGGTTCAAGTTGACGGAGAAGAGGAAGATGAGATGCCCTTGTACAGCAAAATATTTGTGTATTCAAGAAAAGACGACCACGCGTTATTTTGGTGCGAAAACAGTTATCCATAGATATATTTTTTATATTTCTAGTTCGGATCAATGTTAAGGAAGGCTCGGAAGAAATTAGTTGCCGAAGTTCCCGAAGAAGAATGCTGAAAACGAAGTCGAAAATCGTCCACGATTAGAATAATTAGACGACAGTTACGACCACCAATCTTGTTCAGCTTACCGACAGAATACGAGCTTGAGGCCCCAAAATGGTACCAAAAAGGAAGTTAGCTTAGTTTTTGTCGCTGCAGCGGGACGACGACGAGAATAAGGAGATGCATTTTTTAATATTTTATTTGGACTTTGTGGAACACAAAGAACTTTCAGCCGTTCCTTTATTTGAGATATAAGTATTCTATGGCTGTCTAATTGAAAATATGTCTTTCAAAGTGGCCTTTTCAAAGCTCATAGGCAGCCTTTCTCCTGATGTCATATAGAAACAGGCATAGACCCAACTCTTTCGCGAACTCATTCATGTGGGGTGAGGGAGGAAGGAAGGATAGTTATTTCTCCCCGTCTCTCGTCTCCAAAAGAGAGGTTTTCTATTAAAAATTGAATTGAAAGTATCGACGAAAGTATTTTGTAGCTCACATCTTATACATCATCGGCTGGTACTGAATGGCCGGGGACGGACACCCGGGCTAATAAAATGATTGGCTCCAGCGAATATAAGGCCGCATCAGAATTTGATGTTGGAATTTTGAAGTTGGAGTTTGGAGTTATATGATGCTGGAAAAGCGTAGAAACAGGAGAAAAACATTGATATTAATGATAGAAGGGCTCATCCTTTGCATTTTAAATACAGCGCTGCCTCTGGTAACTTCTTTTTATAGGAATGCGAGTAATACTGAATGAAACACACGGATGTAGGCATCTGCGCATGAAGCATAAAACACGCGTTTGTGACATGTAACACCAAAATTTGTTACCATATTAAGATATTTCCTAATAGACATTCTTTTCCAATCAATGACAAGTATTTCATGGCAAGTAACGCAGAATTATAGAAATATTCACTTTTTTTTCGGTTACTGTGCCAAAGCTCAATTATGTGTACACGATCGTACATCCAAGAATATACCTACAAATCCAGATAGGAAAATCCTAAAATCATAATATAAATGTATGATTAATCGTAAAATTAAAGTAAATCAATAAAACATACCTCAAAGAGAAGGAGTAGTGGGGAAAACACACCAACTCTACCGAATGTAAGGAGAGTACAAATGACTCTTTGCCGCCCTTAAAGGTATAACTTGTTGCATAACGTCTTGCGATAAAGATTACGTAATTCCATTAGTTAAATTCAAAACATATGCTAGAATAAACAAACATAAAAAGTTGTAAAGGAATCGATTCACAATTAATTATAAAAAAATCGGTTGTATTACATAAATGGGTCTAATGACTCCACTCGTCCTTAAATTGTTTATTAATTTTTGGCAGTGCAGAAAACTTCAAGCAAGTTATTATTTACTTTTAGACCTGATACGGCCTGATATGATGCTGGGAAACAATCAGCAACTCGATTTGCCTTATCAAATCTTTGGAAATAGGAGATGGGTCTAGCGAGACCCAATGGCGGTCCGAGGGGTAGCCGCATTTGCGGCGGTTCTAGTGTTTAAGTCCAGATCTTGACTTCACCTTCCCGTCGATATGTAGGACTACATCATACACCGCGACACGACTCAAAGGTGTGTGGCAGGGTGTGTTAGGGCACCAGCCATGAAAGGGGAGGGAATTAGAAAAAGAAGATGGTGAATTACATGTGGCGATGAGTATGCAAGTGTCTGTTTTTGAGTCATCTGTTTTTGGTTAGATCACTATTGATGAGTGGAAAGAAGAAAAGTACGTCATTACACATCACGGTGTCGTTAATTCATCCAAAATATTTAAGTTACTTATTTACACATAAATCTTCTAATCCAAAGTGCATGAGCGGCAAGCTTAGAGTATCTAATTACTCTTATAAAATTATTACTCTTATAAACGACTAATTTCAGAAGGCGACAGTGAATTTTTCCTTGAACTATGGCTCCCATTTGTCTAGAGCGTGATGACATTGCAGGTAGCCGTCGATTCCTTCAAGATTCATGATAAAAACAGCTTTGTTTCAATCCACACAATTTGTGTGGATTGAAACAAAGTTGTTTTTACCATGGATATTACTCACTTCCACAAAAATAAACCGGATACGATTACTTATGTCCTTCAAGATGTTGATACGTATTAGGGTGGCTATTACTATTGACAATAATCTGCTTCAACTGTAGTATCACCTGCTTAAGTAATTGTGAACTTATGATGGAGTTAACTCAAGGTCTCAATGTCTTGTCAAGCAAACCATCTCCGTAATAAGCTCTTTTCGACGTTCCTCAGCTGTATTGGAACTACCTAAATGATCGTATGTTATTACATTTTTGTCAGTTTTCCAATGCTATGATAGCGGAAATGAAGCTAAGTTATGGCGGTCCTGATATTTGTTTCCCACGTCTCAATACATCATAATATCAAACATGACAAATGATTATTGACCGGCAAGTATCCATGATCAAGGAATAATTTCGTCAATGGAAGAATTTTATGATTTTACTGCCGTACTAATACTTTTATGATGATTCTATAAAACAAAAAATCGAAGAGAACGGCATGAACACTTATCCATGAAATTATTTGCCCTGCTCTACATCACAATTCTATATTTCTTTCACTCCGTCTTCTATGATTCTTCCAATATTTTGCCAAGAGAGGACCTGTTTCCTAATGTCTTATGTAATCTATAAATTGGAATTTTACCTGAATTTGAAAGAAGAAAATCTGAGCAATAAATAGGGGGAAAATTTATGGCCTTCTTCATCTCAAGCTTATCGGTAATGCAGACAGTAAACATTGCTATTATAAGCGACAATATATCTAATTGTGTACCCCTGTTATTATCAGCGCTTAACCTTATTATATCTACATTTACCGCTTTTTAAGGGTAATTTATCCTCTAACTATGCTTGGTGACTTTCGCTTCAACTCATAATTATAATGAATGAGCAAGTTGCCAATAAGATGCCTCGACGTCGATCTTCAATTATCCCATGGAAGTTCGCAAGAAGTACATAGATTTATATTTTAGAAATATGGCAGGAATATATATAGTACTCCTGGTGCGAACTTAGCCGTGAAATCCTCAGCTCCCTCGTAAAATTGACATGCAAAACTTCTCCTAGTTCCACGCCACACCCTTTCGCTGCCTCGGCAGAATTATCGATTCCTTTAGAAATTTCCGCTTCATTCTCATCAAAAGCGCGCACATGACCCGCTTCATCTTTCCTTTAAACAAATTAATGCCGCCGAATCAAGGCGCGAATCGTCGTCATTAACAAGCTAAACGCTACGTACCTACCTCATTCGGCGAATGGAGTTCGCTCACGGCGGCGGCAGGGCTGCAAGTTTCCGCCTCGCCGGTTTTAAGATCACGTAACGCTTTTAATTTAATTAACTTTCTCCTTCTTTGCTCTCCAACGACTAGATTCCCACCCCGCGGCCTCGCGCCCTCCCACCGCCCGTTCTAGGTCCCCACCCCCCAATTCAACCCTGCATCCCTCTGGGACGCCTCCTCCCTTCCCATTCCTCCGTCTCCGAAAGTTCAAAGCTTCTTCCTCTCACGCACACTTCCCTCCACGGCGCTGGTCTTTTTATCTCCACCCGTGTACACCGCTCGCCATTCCATCCCTCAACCCACCTTCCCCAAAGTTCAAACCACCCCCCCACCCCATCTCTCCTTCGTCTCCTCCCTCTCTCTCCCTCTCTCTCTTCCTCCCTCTCCCTCACTCTATTCCCTAATTATGCCCATTACCTGGAATCTCCTAGGGGAATAGAACGACTCCGCAGAGAAGGGAAGTGATAGGAGGGGGAGGTTGGAGGAGAAAGATGTCTGATCTTCTCCCGGGGTGGGCAAAAGAAAGGGGATTGGGTGTCTTCCAATCCCGCACCTCCGAAAAACACCGTTCGTGAGTTGAATACTCTGTGCACCAGAAATAGTATGGGTCGTCTCCGTGGGCCTAGAAACGTGCACCTCCCTAAATTATAAAGGACTGGACATTTCCTTCAATTAGGAACACTTTCATCTGATCAACAACTCTTTCATCTAGGGTAAGGTTTCAAAATTTTGAAAGGCGAAACAATCGTCAAAACTCCTACTAAATATACTAAGGTAGTCCGAGCGAGATAGTTTCCTAGTCATTGTAGAGACAATATTAGAATTATACGTTTTAATTTCACCAGCTGTAGGACCCATCAATTAAATATTTAATTATAAATGTTGCAATAATTTAGTATTATATGACAGAAATTGTAAGTAATTAAGTGAAAACATCTAAGTTTTTAACTTGGCTCATTTTTTTCGTGCGGTGCGTTTGAAACTCCTTCAAAACGGAAGGTTTTTTTGTGATACCCAAGAACCGACTGCGGTGAAAATATGATTAATTTTCAAAATTAGTTGAGAAAAAATACAAACTACACACTGTTACTTTCTTGACGACATCTAAGAGTTAAAAATACCTCAGTTTGTAAATTCATGTCTCTCTGGAGTGCATACGCGTACCATTTCCCATGTAAAAGGGATGGTATTTTCCGGCAAATATCTCGGAAAGTAATGTAATAGGGAGTCAAATTTTTTGTGTCATTAGAAGGGTGATATATTTTTCTTTAAAATGAGACCAAATTCATTGATGTCTAAGTAAAATATTTTTCGCTCAAACTACCTTAAATCATAAATTAATAGGTATTTGTTTGACTAGGAGTGTTTGCTTTATGAATGTTGCGTCACAGAATTTGGGGGATATTGAGTGGGTTCCATTCCCAAATCTAGTCCATGTGAGTGATTTTTTTCGATGTGACTTGAACACTTTGGCGAAATTCGTCGACGGGTGACTAAAATTTATTTAAGAATCGAAATCCCTCGTATTTTCTTCGAGATAACTTTGATGAGGGAGGAGAATAAATTTTTGTGCTATAATCCGGGTTCCTGTTGCAGAAATTTTCCTTTTCTTCCTTGAAGAGAAGCATTTTTCAGGGCTTAATAAAATTGTCATTTTTGACCTATGAAAGCTATCAAAGAAAGACTGCATAATCATTTTCTCACCGTCCCTGTGCACTGAGAGCGATTTAGAGGAATTAATTTTTGTTAATATTTTTTGGAAATTCGATTGCTAGAAAGGGTGTTTTTTTCGTCATGCTTGCTTTAGCGCCGTGGGTGTGTGGAGCGTTCTGCTTCTTTGCATCACGATCCATTCCCCGATTCTCAGATTCGACCGGATTCCTCAGCAAGTAAATTTCCTCGAATACACAAGTATCTCTCCATTATATTTGTCAACATCCCTACCGCATAGAATATTGACACGAAATTCTCGAGCTGTTTTCTTTGAATTTTATAGCGACATCGCTAGAAAGAGAGAACTCTTAGTATTTTCCACACTTAAGACTTTTTTCTTTTGTACCTTGTACCTTGAAAATGATTGCAAGGCAGTCGAAACCTGGGTCGGAAATTAAAGTCTTAAGTGTGGAAAATACTAAGAGTTCTCTCTTTCTAGCGATGTCAGTGGAAAATACTAAGAGTTCTCTCTTTCTAGCGATGTCAGTAGATACATTCCACAAAGTTAAGCCTTCAACCATTAAATTGAATTTTATAGCATTGTTTTCGGATGCATGCAGAGACTCGCATACTTCTTGGATCCTGATTAGATATCAGCTCGTCACTGAAGCCGCTGCCCAGTGGTGTGCGGTACCCCTGAGCTCAGCACCGCTCTATTTGGAACATTCGAGACGGACTTTTCGGTTAGTTTGCCAGTTAATTGCGGAGGCGAGCATTACTCGAGATCAATCGTGCCAGCGAGTGGAGGTAAAATTGTTGATGGAACTATTTAAGGAATAAAGGGTGAATGAGTTCGTCCCAGATGATAACGAAGCTGAAAGTAATACAGCCAATCAGTAAACACTTTCTAAGCCATTTGGGAAAGTGAATAACGCGACCGGAGAGTTTATGATGGTGGCCTTAGTTTAAATTTTACGATTGTGAGAAAATTGTTTACTATTCATTTATTTATAAGCCTAAACAGCATATATCAACTGCGGAATTATCTTCAAACACCATTTGGACTCTAGTGTCGGGCGTTGTAATTTCTCAACACTTAAGAGGTAGAATGATAACCAAGGTTCCATTCTAAATGTCCCATCCAACGGACGAAATACTACTCTTGAAATACTGTCTCAATGTGGGGTGTTATTGGGGATCGAAATTCTACTGCAAATTCTCCGTAACTGCCTGGAATCCCACCTGAGCCATGAGGGCTAACAGCATTCTCGCCACGTCACCGACTTAGTGCCACATCATTTTCTTTAGAGAGAATGTTGTAAGAGCCACTAGCTATCAAAAAAGTTCTTCGAACACTACAATTTACAATTCTAATAGTTTTATTCCTAATTCATTTAATTAATTGCAGTGGTTTAAATTCACATTCGTTCCAGCACTTTGTTTTACCTAAAAACCTTGAAAAAACCGTAAGTTTAGAAGCACGTTTGGTACTGCATTTCCAGAAGTCTTTGTTTTCTTTATTTTGGATCTCTCCCTAAAGTCTGAACGTACATAGAATGGCACGAGTCCTTAAAATTAGGTATTTCCAGCACTGTATATTCTTTGTAGCTCGCTACGGAATAAAATGTAAATTATGGACTATTTGAGAATTTAAAGAGAGTGAAACTTGAATCTTTGTTCTTTCAGCCTTACTCCAAAAACAATTACCATCCATTTTCCTGTGCCTTACCCATAAACGTGTGATTATGCCCACCGCTTGCTCTGGTACGTTAACCACTGCACAACACAACAGCGCATTTCCTTCTCATTCGGTACTGATTTGGTGGTTTAAGTCACACACTAAAAATCAGATCATGAGCTAAGTTGATATGCGCTAAACAACAGAAAAACATCGATAATGACATCTGCGGTTGATGATAAGTTCGTTAATTTCCAGTAAAGGCGTCAAATATGCATATTTTGAGGTTTTTAATTGCTACATCATAAAAATTCTACGTTTTAAATACTTATTTTAAATGAATTCAACAAATTTACGTAATAATTTCGGTCATGACGGTTATTCACCCGCAGAAAGCTACTTGCTGGAAGGTGATAAAACATTTTACCTGTACACCACGTTCCATTCACCTTCGTCCGTATGCGCTAGAGAGTGCTGATGTGTACCAATAGGCGCTAATTTCACCACCTTTCTTACGATAGGTCTCTATGTATGCATGTATGGAACGCTCGATCAACTCTGTTTTTGACCTCATGAGAGTTTCACCGGTAGATAAATATACCGGCGGGTATTCTATGCTACGTGGCTTTGACTCGATCTGAGCATTTGCGCAATGGGCTACCTCCCGCCAAAAAGGCAAACTCCTTGTATTGTGGAATATTTCGCATTCTCTAGAAATTTCTTCCATCCATCCCACCTATCATTTCATTTCTACTCTTTCATGCCCATCAACTGGGACTCGGTCAAATTTCTCTGGGAAAGGTTCTACTCTTTTGACTGTACTTTTAAGGTTCATCGTGGTACGTTCGGAAGCGTCCAGAGACCCTGAATATTTTCTCCCTTCTCTACGTCAAAACTTTTCATAGGCTTCACGTCTTGAACAACATGGAAGAGATCCCTGTGCCATTCATTCAATCTGTTCGTGCGATTTTCATCTTTCTCTTCTGTCTCATCGCATTTCCATCGCTTCTCTCCCATCGTGCCCCGGTTCATCCTCCATCCACCCCCTCTCACAGGCTGTCTTCCCTTCATGGTGTCAAAGGACTCCTTCGCTAACCCCGGGATGGCTGTAACTTCCCGAATGAGTGTTCTTGACATGTCACCCACGTGGATATTCCCTGGATTACGCTTCTTGGAAAATTTCCACCGGCCGAAAATGAATCCCCAGCGAGAGTGATATGATTCCGTTATGTCAAGGCGACTATCCAACCTGTGGAAGTCACTTTATCAACTGTCTTAGAATATGTCTAAAAGTAGTGAGTAATTCATGTATTCTGATTAAATGGGAATTAAATATGATACATAATTAGGATTGCTATTCCATTTGAGATTTGTAGATGGTATATAAAATGGTATTTGCAGGTTGAAATGCACAGATAAAAATACGTATATTTCATAAAATAAGCATAATCAGATAAATTAATGTTATCGCGCATAAAAACTGATATTGTCAAGCAGGAGAGATAGTTACTCTTCTTTTGCGGGAATGATAATACTGGGGCATACAACCATTCCCGAATCAGCTATTTTCATCAATAACCCAGTCTATCGAATAGCTTTCTATCCTGAATTTTGGCCTTAGGCCTCCAAATCAAAGCATCCATGGCCGTGGGCACCGCATGGCTCGTGCATTTTATGAGATGGAAATTGCAACGAGATACTTTCCATAGTTCCCCGGCTTATTCTTTTCCCTTCCCTTCTCACCCACCTTTCATCATTCCAACTCCTCATCTCAATTTGAGAGGCATCGTGATGAACATTTCCAAGAAAACGACGTCAAGAGGTTTTGTGGAAAGACGACAGTTCTACGAGATCGTAAATCGAAACTACTCTCGTTTTTTAGCCAGAAATATACTGTTGATAGCTCTCAGTAAAACGTGCCTCCAGATTGCTAATACTAAGAAAGAAGAAAACAATCGAATATATATCGAGTGGAAATATTTGGTGAGTCGAAATTTTCCATCTTTTTTCCGAAAAGTAATTAATTACTGTTTCAACAAGGAAGAAAATATAGCCTAAGCTTAAGCGTTCAGCTTTCCGATATTCTTTAATGGTACGAACATAAAGTGGAAACTTAAGTATTTTCTTCACAGGAAATGCGGTACCATATCTCCATGCCCTGTTAATAGCAAAAATGGCCATATTTAAATTTGAATGATGATATTTTTTTTAAATTTGGACCTGGCATTAACTATTTTGATTTATTTAAGTTTATCCCTGGAAAAAATATTAGACTATTTAAGTCCTGGTTGGGAAGTATTATCCAGGTCGAATGATTTTGGAGGTTGCAAAATTTTGACAGTTAAAGTTGAAAAAGACGCTCTTCTTCAACGAAAGTTTTCGGCGACTCTCAATCGAAAGGATATACCAATTTTTATCTACATAGATCAGATGAAACTTGTATAAGTAGTATTTTAAATCCTCTTCTCTTTATCTATTATAAATTCTAGAGTTTTTTCGTTGAAAAACAGTATGTTCTACTCGATGAACAACAGTACATCAATGCTCCTCTGATGCGTGAACATTTTACTAAAACTATAAGTACGTCCAAATTTTAATGTCAATCCGAGTATGATTCGATGGGCCAAAATTTCACCGTAGGCGCAACATTTTCGTGACATGGCTTGACTCGAAATAATCCATGAACCAAGGTCCTGGATGCAGTGGAAAAAATCGCTGAAGAGAAGCCAGTCTTCAATTTTAGTTTGCAGAACTGCACGGCAAACTTCTTCATCGCCAGTGTTTTCTCATCTATTTATAGCATTGTAAAGGGATTGCCACAATAAAAAGTGTACCTTTAGTAATTCTTTACCTTCAAATGCGAGTTGCTGAAAGCAAGTTATGTACTGATCAAATGGAGTTTAGTTGATCATATCACTTTTCATTTCTTGGCCATGGATTTAAGATACGAAATGCTTGAATTTTCATTCAGTGAGCTGAAAATTGTATTACTTCGCAATATTTTCTGCTTTCGTCGGTACGTGTTTTAAAAATTGACATTTTATATTGTAGTTAATATTGAAATAAGAAAATTGCACTTTGAGCCTCTAAAATGTGTTAAATTGAAATGAAAGAGGTCTCTCTGAAAGGAAAAGCCTCGGACTGATACTTCATACCCGCAAAATTGTCTTATCCAGAAATGAATTCCATTCATCGTTAAGGATCTAACGTATCCTCCCCGTTTTAGTATTGTAACTCGCAACCACTCCAAAACTTCGAATGTCTGAGGAATGACTGTGAGCCTGGTGGTGAGAAATATTTCTTCGTCATCTCTATATAGGAATCTAATCAATGTTATCACCTTTTAACTCAAAAAGACATATGCTAACCATATTTGTCAGTAAGTAGGCTGCTGATACTTTCGTTGCCAAGTTAAATAGGGCCAGTTTTCTCTCCGCTTTCTTCGTAAAGATGTAAAAATGAACGCTACCGTCTTTCACACTCACGTTAGGAAACGTCCATCGCATTCCCGCCCTCAGTGCGTCGACACGCTGCGGAAACTGAGGCCTTTACGGTTCCTTTCCCGTGATTTGTCTGACGAAGCTCACTCCAGCCGACAGTGTATAAGCATCGGGTCTTTTTCTCTCCTCTCGCCGCATCTGAGCACATCACTCGACTGACTTGCGCCGCTGATCCGATTCGGGCGTGTGCGATGACGGACGCCTCAAAGGGAGCACACCTCGCACGCCCAATTCCTCCCCCCCCCCTCACAACAACCTCTCGCGCGAGTGAACGGATTTCGCAAACGCCCCCTCTTCATCCATCTCTATTTCTCCTTTCCTCTCCTCTTCCCTCCATCGCTCGCCCACCTTCTCACTGTACCTCTGTCTTCCTATGTAGGTAGGTTATAAAATTATCGATGTAACGTAACAGAATAAACGTACAACAGACTCTAAGCTATCCGGGACTGGCCACGGAGTTCCACCTTTACGGAGTCACCCGAAATGCACAATTGTGCGAAGTTCCGCAGAGAAAAAAAATCATCCGCCTTGACTGGGATTCGAACCCGGATCCCTTGATTTACGTTCAGTAAATGTCACGTAACAGAATAAACGTATATCTGATTTTAAGCTATCCGGGACTAGCCACGGAGTTCCACTTTTACAGAGTCACCCGTAATGCACAATTGTGCGGAATTCCACAGAGAAAAAAAATCATCCGCCTTGACCGGGATTCGAACCCGGATCCCTCGATTTCCGTACTGTAAAGGTCACTAAAAATCCAAAGGGGAATAGGACGCCTCGGTAGCTTAACTGGCGAAAGCACTCGGCCGGACATCGAGGGATTCGGGTGCGAATCCAGGACAAGGTGGATGATTTTTTCTCTGTGGAATTTCGCACAAAAGTATATCAATTTATAAATTTGAAAATCCCTAATATCTTACCTGTTCTGGGGTTTCCGTCACACATACAATGCAACTTAACTTTATACATAACAATTTATAATTCTAATCCAATCATACATGTACACATATTGATATTTAGAGCAAGAATTAAATATTTAAAAGATATCTTGAAGGAGGTATGAAATCATTGTTAAACTTTAGATATTTAAAGGTTTTGTAAAAATTTTCTACATGTTCTTACTCATACAAATACGCATGCGTAATCACTTTGCCATTCAAAATATATCAACATAGAATCTGTGGTTATTATCACAAATTTAAGCAAGACATTGGAGGTTTTTTTTATTCAAAGTATGGTAAACATAATTTTAATTTCGTGTCTATTGCGGAAAATAACTTTTCTACAGCCTTTACAGAGCCTTAGTTTTATTTCTTTCAAGCATTTCCTCCCCCATTCCTCTTTCCCCTCACTTCATCTGCCTTCGCCTGGGTCCTCTCCCTTCTGCATCCTATTGGACCCAAATATTCCCCCGTCTCCATTTTCATGGGTTATACATATTTCTCCTTTTCCTCCGGGATAGGGTTTAATTCCCTTCTTTTCTTCCCTCCGTGCATGCGTTCGCGAGTTTGCCTACACCTGTGTATGTGGACGTGTGCCGTCCCAGCCCGTCACTCCAGTTGTGTGCGCTGGTGTATGCGGGAGAAGCGGAGTTGTCAAATCCACCCCCCAACCCTTCCTATCCAACCCCCACCATCTCCCTCCCCTTCCCTCTCCTTCCCCTTAATTCCCTCAATTCACTCGCTCCGAAGTTCAAGGGAAAGTCGAAAGCTCAGAGGGAAAAAGCGAAGTCAGAAAAAGCGATTGCTTATTTATCTGGGGTGTTCGAGAGTGCCGATGTGCCCGTGTGTCTTGACATACTCCATTTATCTACGTATACAGAATTTCTACTCTTTTGTTCTCAATGATACACAAAAGATATCGTACTGTCTACCTTTTATTACAAATTCGTAATACACGTGTTTCGACTGTCTTGCAGTCAACATCAGGTACGACTAATCTTAGTCTTAATCTACGAGTCTCTTAATCTAATCTAGTACGACTAATCTCAGTAGGAGATTAGTCGTACCTGATGATGACTGCAAGGAGTACGATTTTGTAATAAAAGGTAGACAGTACGATATCTTTTGTGTATCATTGAAAATGCTGTTCTACAACATCTCGCCTGAGAAAAAGGAACTTAAGTTTTGGGTTTGAAATGTTGTCTTTAAACCGATCAAGCATATTATTGGTTGATTCAGTCCTCTCATCTTTTCTGTATTATCGTTCCAGTGTGGCTA
This sequence comes from Ceriagrion tenellum, assembly GCA_963169105.1. Classification (NCBI taxonomy): domain Eukaryota; kingdom Metazoa; phylum Arthropoda; class Insecta; order Odonata; family Coenagrionidae; genus Ceriagrion; species Ceriagrion tenellum. The sequence continues at coordinate 17,932,696 of OY720635.1, forward strand.
ATAGCAGCTTTAGATTTGGAATCTACCACCATGGCATTAGCCTTACAAGTCGCTTGCAAGCGGCACTTCAATGTGTAAGCACAGACTTTCGGAACAGAATAGGTTGATAGTGGTGGTTATCGACCGAGATTCGCACTTGCAAGAAAAATACACTGGCTTCTATTTTTCCAGCGAGTAGCACATGAATTCTGCGATAAAATTGCATCGTATCCGTGGCCATATGGCAGCAAACTAAGATTTAAAAATTAAAACAACCAACCAAATTTAGACAATAACTGCCAGTTGTACTTCCCACTCGTTTTATTTCCCATTGGCGCGTCTCAACGCCTTGGTGTCATCTTCAAGTATATCTCGGCTACACTTTTTTTCCTAACGATGACGTATAGGCATTGACGTAAGGTAAATGGAATATGAGTGCTGTACAACTCATAGTTTTTAACGGTAAAAAAATTATCTCCCTTTACGCTTTGCCTAATAGAGTTAAGGTTCTTCCTCGGTTCGCCAAACAATAGTGGACGTGCAAAAATAAAGTGCCAATATATGCACATTTTTATGACATCGATTTCATTTGATATCATGAAATTTCCTGGAAAGGTTACATTGCTGGTCAATACCGATTCAAAACGAATTCGGTGATATGGTTGAAAGCAATATATTATTGTTTAAGTATTTACTGACACAAGACGTAGAGTATCAGAAGTATGAATTGCTTCATTTAAGTATTAAGGTACTGTTGTTAGCAAGGTATGAGTGACAGCGTATACGTTAAAGTATGTATCTTGCTGTACTGCTCAGTTTGTTGAACACTCAAAATGAGAATTGATTTTTCGTGGATGCAAGTCACTCAAACTATAAAATAAAATGAAACTTTTGACATGTCTAGAACCAATCTGTTTCAGCTCAATTATCAGAAATATGCACGAATCCAAAGTACTGAGTGCTATGAAATAGTTCAACGCAGAAACCTGTCTACCTTCTCCGAACGATGAGATGAAGTGAATACCATCTCGCTTTAATCTAACCCCTGAGTGAATGAATCACACTGAATTTACTTAGCAGAGTGCATTGATATTCTAATCTCATCATTAAATTTGTACGGCAAAGTGTAGCGAAAGTGGTTTATATTAAAATTATAACTTCTCTGTGTATGCTCCTGATTGATTGGGGAAATACTTATTTTAATTCCCTTTTTGGGGTATTTTTTGGTAAAAACTCGCTGAAAACTATTAATAAATACTTAGGATCTATTCTGGGAGAAAAACAGAATGAAAAGCTAATATCACAATAAATGTGTGTTAAACTTGTGATGATCACAGCATTAATTTTTATGCATTTTATTTCTTCAATATTAATCGAAGTTTTCACGAGCCAGAACTAATGAAACCTAACGGTGAACGGTGAACGATGAAACCTGGTGGGAAGTACGAAGTATGAAGCCAATCTGTATCAAAAATTGGATCAACTTTGAAGATTACCATTCATTAATATATATTACTGATTATATTATAATATTCATTAATACTGATTATATAAACATGCATGAATTGACTCCTTGATATGATACTGTTTTATCGCAATTTTTAAAGCTGTCGAGAGCAATAATAATTTGATGTCCAATATTGCTGAAAATGTATATTTTTTCAACCGGTCCGTAATATTTTATGATTCAATGATATTGTCACGATATGATATATATACTTTAAAAAATGTCAGAAGAACGGGCTCTTCTGGATATCTTCTGGATAAACTAAATCTGATATTTCTAGGCTAGTCTGAGGAGGCGCTAAGCGCGTTAGTTGGAGTTGACGGCTCGCTTTTTGAGCACATCAAGCGCATCTCAGCTTGCAGGGCGAAAGCGGATGCACCGGCCGCGGACATGTATTAGGCGGGAGTCAGGGGTAGTTACGTAGCCGTAATAGCAAAAACTGTCAAACTCCTCTCCTATCTGTGGCGATAATGACGGAAACGAAACGTGACGGGAGTTGGTAATTACTTCGTGGAATGTGATGGTATAATGTGGCGGTTAGTAATTACCAAAATAATGGATGCACAATTTGAGTGAGGCGTTTCCAGTCTCTGTTGTCTTATCCTGACCACGGAGCATGAAAAATGTATTTGGACAAGCGGTAAAATTAAAATTATTTTGAAAAAGATCTGTTAATGAGCTACATGTTTACATTCATTTCTGTGATACGTATTACTTTGATACGTGATCAGTGTCTGAGATCAGTGTCAGAGCTAAAGGGCCGCCTTTAAATTCATCGGAATGTATCGACTTAATTGGAAAGTTTCATTTATTCAGTTGATGATGCTGTGTTTCGTAAGTTTACGCATTCTAAAAACTTGATCTGGCACGGCTAAAGAATGTGAAAATGTTATTTAGGGGAAATTAAAATTCATTAACGTTAACACAATAAATAGATTCTAGTGAATTCAGGGTATAAAATCTCCATAATATTTAATTTTAAGGTACTTCAGTTCCTTTTCGGTCTTAAGATATCAGTCATCAACCCTGCTAAAAAATTCCTTAGAAGCTGTTCTGTAGAACGTAAGGAATTCTGCATAAATTGACTTTTTTTCTTCAGAACTAGTTCCTTTTCTAAGGATCTGTACGGAACATGAGAGCCTGACTCTACAAAACATATGTTCTGTAGAGTTATTTTCAGCAGAGCAAAATGACTCCTTGCAAGCTGCTCTGTAGAACTTCACCAACTCTACGGAAATATGTGAGGTTTCCGTCGAATCAGTTCCTTTTCTAAGGACCTATATGGAGAGTCGTCGGGAATTCCACAGAACGTCCTAAGGAATTCTGCTGAACGTTCTAAGGTATTCTGCAGAACATCCTAAGGTATTCTGCAGAACGTCGTAGGGAATTCCGTAAAATGGCGTTTCAATACTTTAAGTAATATCTACAGAACTTTTTAAGAAATTCTGTAGAAGTATTTTTAAGGAAACTATGCAGAATTTTTAGCAGGGAAGTTATCATCCAGGTACGTCATCAATCGTCAAATTTTAATCTTGGTACTCACTTTATTTCAAGGACTAAGAGGATTCCACGTCAATGTGTCTTTTTTTACCCTCCAAGCTTATTTTCTCCGACTTTTTCCTCAGCTTCTAATGAGTAATACAGCAGAAATCTAACTATTTTCATTTTATCAAGCTCTAACTAGGCCAGTTTCAGCAAATTCACGATAACAGAGTGAGTTGTGCTTGGCGGCGGGGGAAGCCAAGGGAAACCTAAGTTGCGGGGACAGCCTTATCGGTCGGTGGAAGCGGTTGGTAAATGAGAAAGGCCTTCAAAGGGGAATGGGACAGCCAAACAAACTGAAACCCGACTCGTGGCGAGATAATGGGGAAGATCCAACTTCATCCTTCGTTAAACGCGCAGAATGGCCGCTGGACTGCTGCTGGATGAAAAAACGCTCGGAGGGAAATGAATCATCGTGGGTCCCAAGAGGGCATGCGCATTATTCCGACCCGTTACCCGCGCCGCTATTAATTGCGCATTTTATATCCGGTTAAATATGACTCTGAAAATTATTTCATGGCCTCAAGTAATGTTCATTCAAAATTGAATAGTATGAAGTACCAGCCATAAATTGTCAATTTCTTGTAAGCCTGGTTTCTTCCGGGACCTCTACCTTTACCATAATTACCATCGTAAGCGCTATAATTGATCTGGGTGTGGTATAACTGTTGGAAGCATTATAAAAAAATCATACTAAATATAAGCTCAACTTTCACTTTCCATTGTATTTTAACTCCTGTGTTAAAATAGATTTCAATGGTCTATTGACAGAAATGGTAGTCAGGTAAGTTGGTTAATCGCCTACAGACTCTTTCTGTTGCTGTGACTTTTTTTTCGCATCGTACTACTGTTTGTTTCATAAGTGTGTGCGGCAAGTGATTTATTTCCGTCGTTCATTTTTTTCCCGTCTTTCCTAGTTTCTATTCTGCAACCTGTCGTGACTCTGGAAGCGTTTGTCTAGTTTTACCCATTTTCTTTTGACTAATTCCCATGGACTTCTGTGCTCACTTGCATTTTACTGACCTCCGTTTACTTTCCACCTCAACCGCCGTCCTGGTCCATATCGCAAATCTCTTCTTTTGAAATGTATTTTACAAACATAGAGTAATGTAATTTTTTTACTACCAATTTAATATATTGTACACTATTGCGCAATAAATTATGGCGTAATTATTAAAGTGCATATTTGAAAATGATGTGTGATAATAGATGGTTGGAATTCAACGATTGAAATTTTAAAATACGCCAAATATTCACCAATACACAGCTGTTCAAAATTTCTTGGCAATTTAAATGTTGAAAAAGATTTTACTAACAATGCTACTTCTTAAATTTTCCATATGCTTGGGACAAATTTTTTTACATATTTCCAGGACGCACTAGGGCCCACATATGAAAGCTGTGGTGAGCATTGACTTTTTTTATCTAAATATTTACGTAAATTTATTGTATTTTTGTAAATATCACTGATCTTTTAGGTTTTATGCAGAGCGTTATCCTGTTGACTAGTTTCAATATCTAACCATATATTCTGGTTAATACGGGTATGCTATTACAGCATTGTTGGAATAAATGTTTGACTGAGAAAACATAACTAAATTAATAGAAAATTTAAATATTATTATTATTTAATATTATTATTTAAATACTTGTGTTGGAATTTATGAAGGATTATTTTATTCATGAGTGCATTTGCAGCGATTGTGCCAGTCAAATCAAAACCTTGCATTTTATGAGGCGAAAAATAACTCGTATGCGTTGTTTTATAGCGGTATGAAACATGGAAATATATTATTTTGCTCATAATACTAATGCTCTATTTTTTCTCCTTCACAGGTAAATATGGGTCTCTGTTGCATCTATTTTGTGGGATGTGTAAAGATAAATGCGAGGAAGAGGAATGCAGGTAAGAAAATTTTTTGTGTCACACACCCTTTAGCGATGTTGACTTTTTGTATCTTATGCCAGAGTTACTAATGTATCTAAATATTTCATATTCCGGTGTTGGAATTAATATCCCAAATCCTATTTTTTTTCTTTTTAGCAGATATTCGACAAATTAATGGGATAGGATATGGTTACCATTGAAACTGGAATTTTAAATGCTGAGGGGTTTATAATATTAGTATGAGCAGAAACATATAATTTCCAGTGTTCTATTCGTTTTGATCTAATTAAGAAGCTTTACATCGATTTATTGAAATGTCCATTTGCATATCTAACAGACTTCGTGGAACATTTCTGGCTTTAAAATATCTGTTGACTATAACCTTCAATTACAACACTGATACTTGTGAAGGGCAAAGGGAATTCTATTGTATATGAAAATTTATATGATACTTCGATCAGAAAATAACTTCAATGAGGTTTATTATTTCTGCTTTCATGGTAAAGGTTTGATATATTTTATGATATTAGTGCTGTTTCCCCCTGCTAATCAATTTTAATTTACGATTAGGAAGTTTAGGTGGTTATTTTCATCCGCGAAAGGATTAATTGATTTTAAAAATGCTTTATGGTTATCAACAAGCTACACTCATTCCAGGTCCGCCATCGATTATTAGTATCTGTGTCGCACAAATGGGGACAAACATGAATCTTTTAGGATACCAGTTTGGAGTCAAGTTATTGACAAATCAGGAGTGTATTCTTTTTGAGAAAATATATAAACAGTGGTAATGAAGAATTATGGAATGAAAATGCATCATATACACAAACTTAGCTTGCGTCAGATGCGTAAATTCTAGACGAAAGCTAATGCATTCTTCATTTTTTCAATTTTTCGCGTGAAGAAATACGAAATACAATTGATAAGAGCTAGGGCTCAATAAATTCACACCGCTTTCTCAAATGCATTGTCTAATATGGTCATGGTCATCTAAAACTGACCCGAAATGCATGAATGTTTGTCAAATTCTTAGCGACGTGGGCCGATTATGAAATATTTATCCTGCAAAGATCCAGCTAGGGTACCCTGTGGTGTAAGGCTTGTGTTCTGTGCTTGGTATGGTACTTGGCGAAGATCCAGCTAGGGATACCCTCCGGTGTAAGGCTTGTGTTCCGTACTTGGTATAAGGGAGAGGACGGTGACAATTCATCGCATTCCTCGTATCTGCTGGAGGGTTGGCGGTCGGTTAGGAGAGAGATTGTTTATATCCATCTCCTCACCGCTCCCTCGCGAATGGATGGGGTAGTTTTCTTGAGAGCTGTTCAACGGTGGCCTCGCATCAGGTACCCGCGTTGAGTGTGTACCGGGATGGTCCAAGCAGCCTCTTTTACAGAAGGGGGATCCATTGCAGAGAGAGGGGGGATTGGTGGAGAGGGAGGGTGGATATGTGGGACGGGAGAAGAGGAGGAGGAGCAGAAAGAAGGGATGTGGGAGAGAAAGAGAGAAGACTGAAATATCGAGGCTGCGCGGGCGTATTTTCGGGAGGTGACGCCGCAAGATGGGTGATGTGACGGTGAGGGATAGCGGCCGGAAGTGACGCAGCAGGACCTCTATCTCTTTCGTAAAACGCGAGAGGGCAGAAGGAATGCGGGATCGACGATGGAGGGCGGCCGAAGTACAGGAGAGGAGATGGGGGGGACGAGAGAGGAATTCCATTTCCAAATCTCTGGGACCGCGTTCGACTTCCAAATTCATCGGGAGTGACGAGACATTTTTTTTCTGCCATAGCTTACATTCCAGAAGCTATCCTAGGATGTCGTCACGCTGGAAGCGGTTCGCATATAGGTCACCGATCCGTTAGAGATGGATAGGTAGGTGATTCTTTCGATCTCAACTCCCTAGCTCCCCTCCGCCATTTCGCCGAGTAAGACCCACTTCTGTTTTTTTCGTTTAATGTACTTTCTTTGCCGGTAACTGCAGAACACGTATTGGAGAACCACTGTTTTTAATCCATTACCCATAGTTGTTTGACGTCTGGAAATTTTTTTTTGGGATGGCAGGTTTTTACAAGGGCTAGTGAAACACGATTTCCTGAAGGCACCTCCTAAAGCAAAAAATGGCTAACGCCTGACCTCTTTGAGCTCTTCGGTATTTTTGATAGCTACCTAATATGGAACTCATATCTTAACTCAAATAAATATATGTGACGTCAACTTATCAATTCATCTTGTAACTATTTTTCCATTCTTCTTGTAACTATTAAGAATTTTATTATTTAAAAAGCGTTTCCCCTCGACAATTCCTGATCTCATTATTTCTCCATTTAAACCATTCTTAAAAATTCTAAATATTTCACCCATAAAGCGTATTAGTACTACTGAATTTTATATTAGTTATTAATGATCATTTTAGTACATAAAGCTGACTTATATGTCGATTTCTGATCTCTGTGGAAATAATTGAAGATCGTTGGCATGAAGTAATCCATGACACGTCCACCACGTTTCATTTGGACCGTTGCTCTTCCATCAAGCATGGAACCACATCCATTTTCCAGCCACGGAGCTACTGGCGCACAGTATCCACGTTTTTTTACGCTCGGACTTGAGTACGCGACCTTTCCTTCTTGACCGGCTTCCTATGCCTGAAGGGGAGAGAAAGGGAATATGGCGATGAAAATAAAATATGAAAGGAGGGCACGGTACTCACCGATTCAAATGACTTCCTCGACGCTATCTGGACCTGAGGTCTGAGTGCATGGCAAGCGAACTTGAGTGACCAGTCCCGAGAAATGGATGACATGAATTTCTGAGGACAAGTACTTCATCGTGATCTCTTGATGCTTTGTTTCATTTCAATTCTCTTCCTTCATGCTAAGTTGTGCATCGTGGCTCTCGGTGAGAGTATGATGAGGATAAGATGCGTATTGGAGACAGTAAGAGAGAGAAGAAGGCCAGTTCTTTTATTATATATGTGAATGTGTAAATCCACCGAGGTTGGTTTTAATTTTTTAACTTTTGGGCTTATTTAAGGGGCCCATGAGGTGATCGATGATCTTGATTGACGGCTTCACGTGAAATATGAATATAAATACGGATTGCACGAAGGGTGGAGGCAGAAATGGGTTGAGAAAGGCCGACGGAGATGGGGATGGGGGAGGGGACGAGGAGGGGGGAAATTCGAGGTGAGAAGGGTTGCCGGGAGGTTGTTTATTTATTTATTGCAGACTTCGCGAGGGGAGCGCGCTGGAAAGTTTCCATGACGACCGCTGAGTCCGTGAGGGAATCCCAGGGCAGGCCGCATAAGCAGTCGGGAAAAGAGCCTTTGGGACCGATCACAAAAGTACTTTGGGCATTTACTCGGAAACGGGAGTCGTTCTTCGTGGATAAGGTCCGTTTGCTAGGGCTCTTAAGGACGATTGGTGGTCTGAATAACCGCTCACAGCCCAGCGGGCCCTTTGTATGCTGTAACGTCTGAGTGAATCAGCCTTTCGTATTGCAGGTACTGCTTTTACCTCATAAACGCGGTGGTTAATGAAAACTCTGCTTTATATTTGTCCAGTTGACGTTCATTACCACACTAAAAATAAATTTATTTGTATCTCCACTAACTGCAAACATAGTCGGCGCAGCTTAAAACATAGCTTTGGTTGCTTTTAAATCCGTTGCTAACGAGTAGGAAAACACATTAATTCCTCAATGTGATCTTAAACTAAATAATGGATATGCGTCACCGAATTTGGCCTAGCTCTGTGAAACCAAATGATAATTATATAACTAACGGAAATTGAATAATTACTAAACAGTTCTTTGAACCACACAATGTGGAGATAAAATGGACGTCATATTGCATATATGGAGGGAAAAAGGAATATCTAACCCTATTTTTTTGCGACCGCTGAAGATCCCGAGATAACATATCCAAAAAACCTGAAGTTCTCCCTTGTTGAGACAGAGATTGGAATAAAAATGGTTTAGATTGTAAAAAAAAATTAATATATATATATATATATATCTTCAGGTATACATACAAGACCATTTTTAGCATTCCAAGTCTTAAATTCTACCTATGATTTCTCCGTGACCTCTTTGCACGAAGTGCTGTTCGTGGTGAGTGTGACACCTCACATCGACCTAATTGCATTAGATACAAAATGAAAAAATTAAAAATACCACAAAATGTCTGTTGATTGTATATGGTGGTGTACCTGGTTTTTGCGAGATGAATAAACTTAGAACTGTGTACCTCTATTGTTGAGTACAGAAAAATAGAACTCTACAAACTGCATTGAATAATTGCCAAAAATAGTACAAAAATAGCTGACTCACACAAAATACAAAAGGCGAGGCGAGAAAAATCAAAGGAAACATTTTTGAGGCAAACGTGCGTATTTTATTCATTCATTTCATATTTCTATGAATAGATGATTTTCATTTGCTTCAGTAATCTTTTATGTATGTGAGTCATCTACTAAGAAAAACATAATTTGTAGAGATATTTTCTCAGTGAATATAGGCATCATTTTAAAAATATCTTATATAAAATGAAAATCCAAATTATTTTGCGAACCATTCTAAACCTGGCGTCATTTTCCTTACCACGTAAGTTACTTTGGATGTTTTAGAGTTATAAGGTGTGGTTTAAGTAGATGTTTCAGATTGTTTTCACTTGTTTTAAGATGCAAAAAATATATTTAATGATAAACAATAATGCCACCAATAAAATTAAACCACCCAAGTCTTAAATTATCCTAGAAAACATTTTGATGAAGTTTTTAATAAATCTTTAAACATTTCTTTTGATTGACTGTTTCTATTTTCGGGATTCATTCCGCGATGTATGTTTTGTGAAAACAATATTTTGCTGGTCCTCCTGCCATGCCGCTGTTTGTAAAAATTATCATACGCTTGGATAAGCCATAAAACAAAATTCTACGAATAATGGTGCGCATAACGTAAAAATACAATGAATCGTCTCCGAATTATACTGGGCTAAACTCTAGTCTATAAGATTTAGGCGCGGGCGAGTCAACTGTCACCTGTTTCAACTGAGTCTCCTATATGAAAAAAGCAACAGCCAACACTACATCCGCGGAAGCCTACGAGCTAATTTCTTTATATTTTTTATGATTTTTTTTTTAATAATATAGCACGTGATGTTCATCGTTTCATCTAATCCTTCGGTGACTTAACACTCGGGCTGTTCCCTTTAAGGGGATTTTCCGAGGCGCCAATTCCCGGTCGCAGTCGATCGGAGGTCGCCCCCGTGGATAAAAAGTCACTGCTCTCTCCGTCCCTCTCTCTCTCTCTCTCTCTCTCTCTCTCTCTCTCTCTCTCTCATCGCGAATTGCAAATGTTCGGTTTCGCCCTCCAGACACCGCCCTCTCTGTAGGGTGGTGGCGGTGGCGGCGCGCCGAAACTCGGCCGTTCATCATCAGCACTCGCGCCCTCTCCCTGGCAGCCGTCACGGCCATCTTGATCGATGGCGCGCGATGGATTTTCGGTCTTCGGTCGGGTTTTGGGCTGAGTTTTCACGCCCCTCCCCCACATCTCCCCATTGTTTCGTGCGCCATTCCGACGCTCATCCTTTTTTTACGGTTTCGCCCCAGCACTTCGGGTAACATAAATTACTTAACCGCCGAACCTGGTGGCCCTCTGAATGCGGGCAATGGGCACAGCGAACAAGATGACTACTCTATGCAATTGGACGGTCACGAGGGCACAAAAATAAAGAGGCACAAGAGAGAAACGTAAGTGATTCTTTCGGATGGAAATCCGGCTAAAATATTGCCGCTGCTCCGACTTGCGACGGGAACTAAAATTCGGTTTATCTTTCACTCGAAAATCATAGATTGCTTCTCGACTCTAAGAAATGATGGAACTATATTCGTTATTTTTTATTGACTTCAAATTCTACCATTGATGTATGGAATTGCATGAATCATAATGCTGGATAAATAAAAAAACATCCAGGAATTTGGTCAGTTAGTTTATTTTCGAATGTCCACACAATGAGAAAGATACATATTAGGCTTTGGCCTTGGGGCTAAAATCAAGTTAACATGTAATGAGAGAGGTATATTCTGTGGTGACAGCAACTGAGTACCAGTTAATTAATTGAGTCATCCACTAAGAAAAACAAGATTTGTAAAGATATTTTCTCAGTGAATGTGTATATAATTTAAAAAATATCTTATTAAATATGAAAATCCGAATTATTTTGCGAACAATTCTACATCTGGCGTCATTTCCCTTACATTACAGGGTACTTTGGATGTTTTAGAGTTAAAAGTTATGGTTTAACCAGATGTTGCCGATTGTTTTCACTTATTTTTAAAGATGCAAAAAATATACTGAATGAATAATAATGCCACCAATAAAATTAAACCACCCAGGTCTTAAGTTATCCTAGAAAACATTTTGATGAAGTTTTCAATAAATCTAATCGTATATTTCAAGTGCTTCTCTTTATAATATTTCTGGAGGATAATGTCTTTATTCTTTAAGTGCTTGCGTTCATCTTTTTCAACTAAAGTCCAAAACTATTAATCGAGAAGAGTAATAGAAGCCACCGTAAAGTTGCTGCACATATTCTGACGTAATAACTGTGATTTAATCATTGGTTCGTCCCAAAATTCTCTGCAAGTGTTCCCTGAGCTATCTGTTTTGCAATTAACTGGCCGTGCCATGAAGCTACCAATAACACCCACGACAGATGAGGTGAATAGGATTTTGTGGTTTTAGGGTACTGGCTTCCCATCACGAGAATTTTATTGTTGACTCAAGGCAGAGGGAGAGACCTAGTTGAATCCCGACTGTTTATTGGGTGCCATGAATAGAGCACTTCAAGTACCGTACTTGTACATCAGATGGGATGTTAAATCGTTGTCTACTTGGCACCCTTCGTTAAGAGTTGGCTACTGCTGACTTTAAATTTCTCCCAAACTTTTCCCTAGTTCCCTATGGTTTTCCCCTTCGCAGCCTAACTACCAATCCTTGTAGGGAACAAACTCTAGCTTTCTGTAACCTCGCCAACCACCAACTAAACAATTCATAACATTTTTTGCTTTGCATTCTACGGACACTATTGCAGCAATCGATGTCCCTTGTTTGGGATTTATAATTTAAAGTATGCCAGTAAAACATTTATTAGACTCATTAAATAAATAAAATATAGAGAGTTGGGAGTTATTTTGTCGTACATATTATTTATAACATCAAAATATGGAATATGGTTTGAGGCGGGCTATTAAATTAGAAATAGGATTTCATAGCGGGTAACTTTCAAAATTATGAAATTTTTTTCTCCTCTCATGAGAGACAAATTATAAACTAGCTGATTAATAGCGGTAAAGCTTAGGAAATAAAATTATGATTTAATAGAAATGAAAAATAAAATACTAAAATAAATAGGAATCGACGCATATAGAGTCTCTTGAGGTAGTCCGAGCGAGATAGTTCCCTAGTCATAATAGAGACCATCTTCGAATTATACGTTTTATTTTCCCCAGCTGTAGGACACATCAATTAAATATTGCATTATTAATGGTGCAATAATGTAATTTTATATGGCAGAAATTGTAAGTAATTAAATGAAAATATCTAAAGTATGTCTTTAACTTGACTCATTTTTTTGGCGCGGTTCGTTTGAAACTCCTTCAAAACGGAAGGTTTTTTGTGATACCCAAGAACCAACTGCGGTGAAAATATGATTAATTTTCAAAAATAGTTGAGAAAACATACAAACTACACGCTTTTAGTTTTTTTACGACATCCAACTGTTAGAAATACCTCATTTTGTAAATAATGTCTCTCTGGAGTGCATACACATAACATTTTCCATGTAAAAGGGCTGATATTTTTTGGAAAATATCGCGGAAAGTAATGTGGTAAGGGGTAGAATTTTTGGTGTTCTTGGATAGGTGAGATCTTTTTCTTTAAAATGAGACCAAATTCATCGATTTCTAAGTACAATGATATTTCGCTCAAACTGCCTTAAAGTAGCTCTACAGAATAATAAGCCTTAAGTTATCATGACTCGATCCAAAATTTCAAGCTACTGCCGCGAAATATTTGCTCGCGTTTCGTGTCACGGAAGCGCTGATAGTAACAAATGCCGGTGTATTCCGGAACGCGCAGTGAATGCTTTCGGCAGCTATTGATATCTCGTCCGTTTAGGGGTTCCTGCTCTAATGGCCGCGTTTCGACCACTCCCTATACAAAACCGTTGCGGAGCGTTTTCTTCCGTAAGCCGCAGGAAGAGCTCGTGGTGCTTTGTGGAACCCGGCGGGGACAGAGAAAAGGGGAGAGGTGCATGTGCTGGTGGGATTTCGCAGTTCCAGTGAGCGAGAGGGGGAGGAAGCCAAGAAGAAGCGATGGGGATGGATTTGCGGTTTGAGAGCGCCAAGGGGTGATAAGTCGGAGGCGAGGGGTGGACGAACGGTGCGGTACATGATGGGAATATAGGGAGGGGAGGTGGTTGTGGGGTCGAGGAGAGGGTAGGTGGAAGGAAGTGGAAATCTTTTACGTGGAGGAAGTTGGCAAAAAGAGTTTTTCGTGTTTCGGGGGGCCAAGCACACACACACACACACACACACACAGGACCCTACCTCCCGCTCATCTCTCACGACTTTCATCCCTTCCCCCCACCCCTCAGGCTAAGAACGCGACACCCGGAACCCTTTCCTTAGCCTTGGAGGGGAAAAAATCTTTAAATTAATAAAATCCACCTCGGTGTTCCTCTCTCATTCTCCAGTCCCACGATCCGCCCTCCTTATTCTCCCCTTTCGTGGTAGGACGTAGGACTTAGAAAAAGTAGTCGGTGGGGCTGCTGGCTGTTTGAGAGGTGAGAGAAGTAGGTAGTAGTGGGGTAGGAAGAGGGATTGCTCCCCGTGCTCCCTCTCCTCTTGAATGGAGCGGGAAAAAAGGACCGAAGGTCGGTCGCGTGCAGTCGCGCGGGGCATTAAGAATTTTGAAGTCTCCCACACTGAGTGGGGGGGAGGAAGCTGGAAGAAAGGGGCGGAAAAGGGAATAAACCCGTTTTTCCAAGATCTCTTCCGAATTAGAAGCCGGGGAACGCGGGAGATGGAGGCGGAGGGGCACGCGGTCCCTTCCTTCCCTTCCCCCGACTACTTGCAATTTTCTCTCTCTCTCTCTCTCTCTCCTGCGTGTAGCAAGCAAATAAAGAGGGAAGATTTCCAAGTTCGCCGTGCATGACTTAAATTTTTTTCGAGTCGGAAGTTTCTTTTTCGTCCCAGAGGATAAAAAAGATGGTTTTTGTGAGAATAAAGTTTACGTGGAGTCGGCATTTCCAAGTTTTCCGTAGTCGGCTCAGACTTCCTTGCGAGCCTTAATCGAGGCATCATCCTTGGACCTTTTTTTCCCACGGTTTCCGGTATTACCTATCCAATGGCGTCGTTGTAGCCAGAAAAATTGTTCGCATTCACGCTCAGAGATAAGACGACCAGCCTCGTGACTTTCATGTGCTTTTTTGACGTGAACATTGCCCTCAGCAGGAACTGCAGTCGAGTCTCATTACGCTTCACATCTGAGCTTGAAAGATTTCCAACAACCCAAGGTACAGGGAAATTTTTACTTTGAAAGCTTTTAGAGGAGCATAACAGTCATGAACAGATGGTAATAAGTCTCATAATTCTCGTCAGAGGGGAAAGTGAAAAATAACGAAGGAAACTTGAAAATAATAATGACAAATCGCAAAAAACGAAGCCTGAAACCGATTACTCTACTGCAACCCTAATTTTGTAGGTTTTTGGAATTTCAACATATTTTTATGCGATTAAATTTGTTATAATCATATTTCGCTTCTTTAGAATTCGTAAGCATACAATTTTATCTTTTGTATTTTTTGAAATGTTGGGTCATCTTAATGTTTAATCAACCCAAAAGATTTTCACTTATTTATTCGACCAAATAAGTCAGTCACCTTTGAGAAATTGCTTCCTCTCAGTCAGACATATGACATCTGGGTGAATCTGTATTATTTGGGTAAAAGAATTTTAAATTGAACTATTGACCGTTTGGGGTCACAAGGTTGATTTTTAGGGTCCAAAAGTAATCAAGAATGTTTTTCTTTATTCAACAATACATCTATTGCCCTCTCCTGCAATTTCCATAAGATGTTTCAACGACATGTCCAACGTATATGGACACAATCAATCTTTTATTTCTTCCCTATTGTCGACCGTTAACCCTTACAGTTACTGTTATTTTTACATCAGAATGCCCATCAATAGAAGTGGATCACCTTCTTTCTTTTACTATTTTTACATTACTATTCTGCATCTCATCTCAGATTCAGCTCTTTCATTTTATAGTTTTAAACTACAATTCGAAAAGTGGAATTTCAATGGAAAAAATGGAAATTCGTTAACATTGTCTCATATTGTCATTTCAGCACGCTAATTTCTCGTACTAATCACTTCAAATATCTAATAACGGTGCTAAATCACTATAACATAATAACAATGAATCAATGAGACCCCAGGTTCAAAGATGCAATAGTCAGTAAAAAGACAAGTGGATTTGCTTTCGACAGGTCCTTGCTTCTGTTTTGCTGAAATTTACCTAATAAAATATAATGCATTGTTTTTTTGGTAAAATTAACCCATTACATTTCAATATCATCGTTCTTCCGTTGGAGCGCTGAGCAAAACAATCCAATAATAATTACAAAGGCAAGAGTTCCTCGTTCAGAGCTATAAATAGCCATAGCTCAGAACCTTCACTGCTAATTTGCCTATTCCTGTGGGTTTACTCGTGACTCATTGTTTGGATTATATTTGAGTGCTCATCACAACGCTCAGAGGGCAACCAATCTCTCACGTTGTACGTGAAAGAAAACAAGAGACTCCTGGCTGTGATGATGGTACGATCACTGAGGCCGCGAAGGAGAGGGAGTATACTTGGTGCCCGGGAATAGCCGTATCGACAAAATAGGGTGAGAATATTTCTCCAATGGACGTAACTATTGGCACCACTCGTCAAAAGAAAAAATAGAAAATATTTACTGTGTTGGTTACCTCAAAACCGCTACCGTCAAACCAACACAGTAAATATTTTCTGTTTTATCTTTTGACGAGTGGTGCCAATAGTTACGGCCATTGTTGAAATATTCTCACCCTATTTTGTCAATTCTACGAGGCCGTAGAACTCAAGTTTCCTTGATAATAACCATATCATTTATGAGGCTGAAAACGAGATAGCAAGCTAACAAGGCTTTGTAAGAAAAGTGGTTCCTGGCAATAGTTAGAAATGAGGGCAAAACCGGCTTCATTCAGCACTTTTACATGCACATGGTAAATATTTCTAATTAGCTGTCAATAGCTGCATTGTTGCACAAATGAGGTTTCAGTTATTTCGGCGTCGACAAACTTTCACTCGCAGCGCATGCAAACAAGCAACCGTAGAAACACACCCCTCTCTCTACCTCTCCCCTCTCACCTTCATCTCCAACCCTCCCTCCCCTCATCCTTCGCTTCCCACCTTCATCCCTCCCACCCCTTTCTCCTTCCCGCCCACTCGTAGGGATTCGCGCGATGAAAGCGAGTGTGTGTGCCCCACCCCCCCATTTTCCACCCCCTATTCCTTAGCCCCCCCCCCCAACCCGGTGTTGTGACGTGAATATGTGCATACGCATCCACAATGCCGCACCCATTTGAATACGCAGCACTCAACAACGCACATATGCACTCGCTCGTTCGAGCACATTCCGCTCGGGGGTGTGGCGCGTTAACGGGGGTGGGCGGATGCATATGCCACCCTCCCCGTTCCGCCCCGTCCGAATCCGTCCCCTTCCCTCTTCCTGCCCTCCACAACGGACGGTGCGCGATTCTCTTCAGCTGAACATCTCCCAAAATTCGGATGAGCAGCAAAGAGAAAAAAATAGATGCACTAAAGCAGAAGTTGTAAATGACAATTACAGTAGAACGTAGATAATCCGGATCAATTGTTGCCGGACCCAGTCCGGATTATCAAAAAGTCCGGATTTTCGAACAGAACCAAAAAAAGGCCGTTTGATGCCTTAAACATAAAGAAACTTTGCTAAAAACTATAAAAACGGTAATTCACTTTAGTACCGTAGTTAAATAATTACTCGTAGATCAGATAAATAAAACCATAAATTAATATGAACATATTTCTTATGTTAGTATTATAATGATATACATTGCAATACGTCTTTCATCGACACTTTTGACAAATATGTACTGTATTTTATTCGCTTCAACTTATTTTTCGCCGTATGTGAATCCGGATTATCGACGGTCCGAATTTTTGACGTCCGAATTATTGACGCTCTACTGTGTGATACGGAGTGATAAAAATAAAACATTCATCTACACAGTTGGATAGAGTTTTTTTCAGAGAACCACGGAACTAGCCGCGCAGTTACATCAACGGAGTCACACGCTAGTGATCACCCAATTGTGTGAAATTCACAGTGGACGAATCATTCGCCTAGACTGGGAATCGAACCCAGATCCCTCGATTTTGTGCCGAGAGCTCTAACCAGTTAAGCAACCCAGGCGTCATCTTCCACTGTGAATCTCATGGGGGCTTTAAGGAGCACACAATTAGCTGGATAGAGCTTGAAAACCAAAGAGGAATTTTCTTTGGAAATTTTTGCGAAGGTGTGGTGCGATACTTATTCTTCAATTGAGGTTTTAAATAGGAAAAAGGACCAATCCGCGATCGGATAGAGAACCAATGCGGTAGCCGCAACGGCAGTGCCAACGCTGAGGTGTGGTCGCGGGTGCCCGGCAGGTGTTGCTTCTCAAACCCCCCATCGCTTCAAACGGCAGCCAAATGCGACAATGCCAATGTCATTGTCGCATTCCCCTTTCAGCCGCTCACCGATTGGTTCTTTTCTTTTCATTTGTTTAAATCACTGTCACAGAAAAAGATCGTGCTCCCATCAAATTTTCTAATCACAAATTCTCCCATGAGTTTCATGCTCATTTAAGTGGTATAGGGAGTAATAGTTTGACTGTTTTTGAACACCATGAATGCGTTCGCGTCCTCTAACATTCTGTGCATATCAATTCATTATGCAGCAAATAATACAACAAAAAATACTTAGGAGGCCTCAAAAAAAGAATTTAATTTGTCGTTATAATTTTTTTATTATTTAATAAGTTGAAGGCAAAATTAAAGTCAATTTGTCGCCCTCATAGAAATATCAATTTTCAACGTAGTAACTCTACTCTTAAGGCCCAGAAAAAAAATTGAAATTGTGATTAGCATATTTTGAAGAGCAGTGAGTATGTTACTGTATTTACACGGTGTCGAAACCCCAAATCTCTGTAGTTTGTTGAATTTTAAAGAGACCCCTTGACATTGATTTCTTTACCGTTGAAGAAAGTTGGTGTTGCGACCCTTTTTCTATCCATGAGACAGTCGGAAATACCTCCTCTGTACTTCATCTCTAGTCTTAGACACACATCTCCCAAATCTTAACCACTGTTCTACATGAGAGGATATCTGGAGTCCATTTAGTCCAACGATTAGAGCTCTTTTTATTTTAGTTCTTATAGGAAGCTCTAACATTTATGTATTGTACTATTAGACAATGGTAGTAGTGTTCGTAATGTAGAACATTAATGTTTAACGTGGTATTTGAGGTTGCTGACGCATTAACGGACCGGATCTCCATCCAGTCGGCCAACGATCTTAGGGATCGGGTCTTTGATCCGTAATTTGTGGGTATCAATTTGAATGACGCCTCACAGTCAGAAAATCAGTAAAATTTTGAATATTTCGACGTCTGGTCGTCCAAATATTTCTAAATTACTCAATCCTAGTAAAAATTCCTAAAATGGAGTATAAATACAAAAAAAATCCCTACTATTGATAATTTGCATTGCTAGTTCAAAAACAAATCGGCCAAAGCATACCAATAAAAAGGTACATACTCATGTAAAATATTTAATCGACTGTTTATTTTTCGTTTGGGAGGCCGTAGAAATGTTACCATTTTAATTTTTGTTCCATATCTTCACCTCACCAATCAAAGAACGGATACGACTTTAGAGATAATTTTGGTTTGGTAATTTTAAATCGTCTCATCTGGATTGGTGGGATGTCGAGGGGTCGGGAAAATAAGCCCTCACACATCGTTTCCCTTTAAACCCGTATATGAGGTGATCCAGCACTGAAATAAGATAGATTTTCATTTCTCATTTACCCCAAACTATTATTTATTCCATCTTTGTGGCCATGGCTTTCCATTTTCAAGGCATTAATTCGTATTTTCGTTGTAAATGAATATTGCTTCATTGATGACTTAAAGTAAACAAAGACGTCGTTTCGCACAAAATTATCCAATCTTAAATTACTCTATGAATTACACAACGTTTTTACAAGGAAAGCTTTCATTGAGTTTTCGAGGCAGGAAAGTCATACATTGCCTCTGGTGGGAATCAACTCCTCAGAGTTTCCCTTTACATTCTTTAATTATGGAGTTTGATGGTGTAATTCAAGACGGTTTTTGCTGAGAAATTCTAATTAAATGGCGTGAAGAATGAAAGAGCTTCAATTTTCAACGTGAAGAGAAAATGTAATAAACCATGCAATCCTCTCTGCCCCAGAAACTTTCTTTTACTGCATTCATGCCTGTTATGTTGTGTTAGGTAGCCACTGGGAGGGGTGTCTTTATTTAGAGAATGCCTTTAATGGAAAGGAAATTAAACAAGCAGATGAAAGGAATTGCTGTTTTGAAAGGAAAACCACAAGGTCACTTTAAATACGCTCAAACTTGATTAATCGTATGCTGAAATCTTTCGTTCTCTTTGGAAACTCAATTTGAAACTTAATTATGCACAATTGCTTCTTTCGAGTAAGCTGCGACAGCTCTGTTTCAGTATTAATGTTCTGGATATGAGTTACGCCCTGTGCCGGTGTTAAACAGATAGATTGCTATTGCTATTGTTTTTCTTCCAACCACGAATTGTTAAAAGTCTGCCATCTGGTCTATGCTGGGCAAGGATTCCTCACAAAGTGGCGATGAAACCGCCCTTAAAAAGGAAAGGCGAGAGCTGATGTAGAAAATAGTTTTTTCTCTACCTCAAATGGAGTTGTTTATAAATTTTCGGAGTAAACCAGTGTCATATAGATAGATAGACCACGTATAAGAGCGAAAGAGCGATCGACTTAAGAAAGCCAGTGTTCTCATAAGCTCCCATCTCGTTAGCGAGAGAAATAGTTTCCCCGGCAAAACTTAATAATTTGCTAAATCTGGTCTCGGCTGTGAAGCATCTTTCCCCGATTGAGCATATTCCCGTTATACATGCCTTAAGAGTGTTCTTTAAAAAGATATTCGTGTCACGCTAAATCTGTTTATATTTAATATATTATATTTTGAAAAAAATCAGTCGCGAAATTATTATGCCAGATATTATTTTGCAATGTATTTTTAAGTCGATTTTAAAACGGTAATGAATATTGTTCACGGAAAGATACCAAAGGTTATTTTAAAATTGGTGTGCAATATTCTTAATTGCAATATGCTATTGATGTTATTTTTATTGATGATAGTTTATAGTTCGAAGCTATTTCTGAGCTCAATTCATAATTTACAATTAGTCACCAACAACTTTGAATTGGTTCATTCGTTCATTTAAATTAAGTATTTGGTTCAGTAAATCACCGATAATTAGTTATTGTCACCCCTTTAAAGATGAAAAAGAAGCATTCAATATTAACATCTGTTTTCAGGTTATAGGATTCGGAAATACAGTTTTATTCAACTCTACGGTTTGGAACTATTACAGCACGCAGAAATGGTAGTTAGCCTGTTTATGAGTGCACTTTAGCAGATAAAAATTGTCCATCACCATCCGCTGAGCAAAAGACATCGGCTCCTCTTTATACTTTTCGTGACACTTTGATGGGTTTGAAGGTATAATAATCGTTGAATCACGACGTCGTTTCTTCATTGCGTTTATGATCGAGCACCAGGTAAATTTTTTAGGAGAAACACTAGGGGTTAATTTTGTTCTTTCTACAACCATAACGAGTTAGAAGTTTTCATTTGGTCTATGCTGGGCATGGATTCTTCACAATGTGGCGATAAAACCGCCCTCAAACTATGGAAAATAAGAGCTGATGCAGAAAATAGTCTTTTGTCGACCTCATATAGTTTTATTTGAATTTTCGGAGTAAGCCAGTGTTATATTTTATCTCGCATAGTAATTAAAATCAGGATGCAGGTGAATGGTGAGAGCGGAACCGCATAAGAGGTAAAGAACGACCGCCTTGAGAAGGCCAGTGTTCTCATTAGCTTCCACCTCGTTAGCGAGAGAAATAGTTTTCCCCAGCAAAGCTTAATAATCCGCAAAATCTGGTCTCGGCCGTGAAGCATCTTTCCCCGAGTGAGCATATTCACGTTATACCTGCCCTAGAGCGTTCCCTGGGAAATGTAGAGCGCACTTGAAATCGTACCTGCCTTGGAAATTTAATTCGGGGTATCATAATAGCTTTCGAGAATACATTTATAACCGTAGCAGCGTCAACAGAAGGATTATTTTTCTCTCCGGCGTCCCTTAAATTAGCCGAGGCTGCCGTCATTTCTTCATGTGTGATCTGCCCTTTTCCTGGAAATGAAGCGGAGTGAACTAATTCCAAATTTGGACTTTTTGGAGCCATCTTGAATCGAAGGAAATTTTTTTATTAGAGTCTGTACCAAACTGCGAAAAAATCAAGCACGGGCAATGGTGACATACAGTCCTTAAAGGTTATTTTTGGTACCTCGATGCGTTACTTTTGTGTTTCTGCCTTCACGCCGTATCCCGCTCACAACTCTATGGCATTAAAAACAAACTGCAAATGGAATCTCTTTAATTTTTTCTCACGGCCATCAGACTAATGCTAAATAAACCGAAATGGCTCCCATTTGCAAGTGCTTCCACTGATGGAAACGATAATTGTCGAAAACTGGGTCGCGTCGTCGTGGGATTTTAGTTTCAACCGTGGATGTGGCCCAAGTCAATATGCTTTTATTTCTTCCACCTCGGTTTTATTAAGACTAAACCTCATACGAAATTATCACATTGCGTAAACATCAAATACCTTATGAGGAATTAAAAATAAAGAAGCCTTCTTTGCATATAAATTCGAGACACTAATTGAACGTATTAAAGGTAATAGTTTTCCCCCATCATAACCAAACCATTGAAATAGAGATCATTTAGCAGTTAATCGCGTCGGTAACATTTTGTTATAATGCGTCCAATCGTATTTTCCCAACTTCCTGGTATACAAGCGGCTTTGCTCTGCCACATTCAAAAGGCCAGACCATTTTTGCGCTGAAAACATGAGGATTCACGGTTATTAAAAAAAAACAATTAAAATCTTTCGTATTCTTTTCTCGATTCTCATGATCCCGTTAAAAAGAGCACTAAATTATCTTTAGACGAGTATAAAATAAAACAATTACAAGAGTTGAATATTTCGTAAAATTTCTCTCGAAAATAGCTTTTTTGACGTAAATTTTACTCGCGACCAATTAACCACTAATATATTTTAGTCAGAAAAGTAATCTCGAATAGATTAAATACCCAGGGATTAAAATTTATCAATCATTTGGTAGAATACAGGCAGAATTTTTTTTAGAAAGTCTTCATTAAAGAGGCATTATTTTATCCGCCCATTTTTTAATAGGTTATTCCACCGAAGAGAAAAAAGTTTGTTTTATCTTCATCATTTTAGGTAGGATAATGTATCTTTTTATGCCGACTAAAGTCCTGGAGAACAATTTGAGTGATTATTTTAAGGTTAAAAACAATATCTAATTATTGAAATTTTATTACCCTATATCAAGATGTATCAAGGTATAGAGATGTATCCATTGAAGACCCCAATTTTAGTTTGACAGTCTATAATTTACTGCGCAACGGTTAGGTTGTGTTATGACCGGAGTCGTCCTCTGAGTTCAATGTAATTGTTTTATAAACTAAACGTTAATGTTATGCACCATAAAAAATTAAGACCCTCGGTGTCAAGTGTACGTGTACACAGGCATATGTGTACACGATAAAATTGCCAGATATATGAACTCTAAAATCCCCCATAAATATTTATGTTATGCGTGAAATTTAGCGACACGGTACTAGCCATAATAATTTACAACTTGGACATAATACTTCTACTGTACCTGAAAATATTCCTCATGAATACTAATCTGATTCCTCATTTTGAAAAAAATCGGCGAATCCGTATTGCACTGGATTAAAGCATAGGGATTATTAACTAAGGGAAATTTTTTAAAAATGAGTTGTAATCGTTGTAGGAATGTTCCTCTCGTCCCTAACCACTTAGGCATTCGGAATTGTGCCTCATTACGTCATATTAACCATCAAAGGTGCCTAAAATACTCGTTTATTTTAAATACATGTATAGTGACAACTATAGCGATGAAAGTTTGCGAGCGTTAATCCAAATAAAAACATACTTGTTTGTCCCGAATCTGATACACGAGCATGGCGTTAACTTCGATTTTTTGTATCATAACGGGAAAAAAGAGATGAGTTATGTTTATTATTGTGCATGGTTGTGTGCGTATAAGCGATTAGCGAAGTGCACGATGGCCTTTCTGACCTTTAAATTTAACTGCACATGATTAACCTCAATGCATTAAATATAATATTATTTACGCTTTATATAACATTTACTACTTGACGCTTGGTAATTTTTATATCCTTAAAGGTAATTTTCTCTTCTGTAGGGAACAGTTACGTATTTTCTTCTGAATGCAATTCGGACGTATTAGATAACTCTGATATGAGTGTCCACTCGTATGCCCTTTATATATTAATAGTTCTAATCATTTATGTAACTTCCACTTCATTGACTCTAATACTTAGTTTTCATTATTTTGAATTTGTTAACACACAGGTACTAACGCAAATTGCTCATTTGAAACAAAAACAATGTTCTAGTCTATATCTCGGAGCTTGGAGCACAAGAAACCAGTGCCAAATCGACCTTGAATGGAGCCCGCGAGGCATCATGGAATTTCCTCCCGATCAATGTGAGGTATGTCAAGGAAATTAGCAACATAGTGTCCTTGATGAAACTCCTATTCTCTCGTTTCTGGATAGCTCCAGGTGCTATTAGCACAGTATCAAAGGAAGTCGCTTATGTACATAAATTTTTGGTATTTTTTCCACTCCGCGTAATTATCTACCCGTGCCATAGCATGCCTTAAATTATGGCGTTGTTTTTTCGTATTTCTGGGACAGTTTACTATGTTTTATACAATTTATTAAACATTTATATTCCTATTAAGTGTGTCTATTCGCCTCATGTCAAAAATGGCGCAGTTGTTGCGAGGGCGTCGTTTGGGGTACGTTGCCAATAATTGGTCCCGCGCTTCCGAGAAAGGATGACTTCCTTTAAAGAAAAAAATGTTATTATTGTGTAGGAAATATGATCACGGGCATACAAATTTTATGGTAAAATTTACGGGAGGACTTTAGGAGGTGGTTACAGTAAACATTAACCAACCCGACGCTGGGCGTCATGTGACTAAAATAAAAGCAGTGTATTAATTATTATTATTTTTAGTGTTATATTTATCCTCGGTAAACTCAATAAATTGACGAAATGTTGGCAATGTTCACTTGTACTGCTTTCTAAAACATTCATTAATACATTATAATACTGTAATTGCTAGCCATAATATCACCTGCACTTTTTTCTGCGTGGCTTTCCTGATTAATTGAAAATTCTGTCGACTGAATTTTAATATAAAATTTAACACCAAATTTTATATGGGTTAGCGTTATTTTACCAATCTGAATCTTTGGTCATAAGAAACAACAAAGGCATGAAAAAATTGATGCGGTAAATTGCAAAAGTAAAAATCATATTTTCGGACTGACAAGGAACCAGACTGATAAGGAACTTAAGCATGAATCTTCGGAATATATTTTATATTCTTGGAGCTTCAGAAATTTTCTATTGACTAAATTTTCTATTGATCGGGCATTATAAATCACAATCGTATGAACAAATTGATGCGGGTAAATCACAAAAATAAAAATGATATTTTCGGACTGATAAGGAACTTAAGCATGAATCATCGGAATATATTTAATATTCTCGGAGCTTCAGGAATTTTCTATTTATAATTACATCGGAATTTCCATTTCAAGTGGCTTCAGCATACATACCTTCAGTATAACTAAAATTTTTCGCGAAGTTCGAGTCTCCTCAACCCTTGGCTGCAACTTTTTTTTTCAGTCCACGGAGGAAATTTGTATTCTGTCCTCGGCAACCCGCGAACCATTTTCACGGGCACGGTTGAGGAATTCCATATTCCTGCGCTTCCATTCCCGTGATGAAAATCCAGTTCAGCCCCAATCCATTTCAATTTCGGTCTTTTACTTAATGACCGCAGACTCGGGACTCGCCTACTCATCGTCCGACGGAGGAGCGAGGGGAAGGGAGGACATCTCGGCCCGAAGTGCTGTCTCTTCTCTTTTCCCTCCCCCAGAGTCCCTTAGTCGGCATTCATGGCAGCGATGGTGTATTGTAGTGCAACTTGAGTCTTTCCCCTCCTGCGCCCTCACTCGTGCAGACTTGGGAAACTTTCCTAAGACGGAACTCACACACGCGCAGACAAGCGATGAGGTTAGGTTAGACGGGGGTTCGGCTCAAACTTTATCCCGCCTTTCGCTTCGTCCTCCCTCAACCCTAACCCACCCCCACGCGCAACCCTCCTTCCTCCTCCCTCTCGTTCCCGACTTGCATGCATCCCCTCTCCCGGCCAAGTCAAACAACTTGGTCCGCAAACCCATCCCTTCAGTCGTCCTATCCCTCCCTTCCCCCAACAACCCCGTCGCCGTCTCCAATCCTCTTTTCCCTGCCTGCAACGCTCTCTCGCGTCCAGACTCCCCTTCGATAAATTTCACTTTGCGTGTCCCCCCCTTCCGCGCATGAAACCAGGAAAGTGGCTCCTTTTTTTTAAATTGAATTTATTCCCACTTTACGTGAGTGAAGGAATGGTGTTGAGAAACAAGGGCCGTTCCGCATAAAATACTACCCTTTTCTTTCGTTTTCAAGAAACTTCTGTCGTCGAATCGAATTGGAGGTGCCCTAGATTCTGCGCAAAGTGTTCGCTAATTTATAGGAGGCGAACTGTGGACCGACTTCTTATTCATATTAAATATATCTCCGTCTCGCTCCGAGTCACTCGCCGTTTCTATCCAAGAATTCTCTCAGCTTTGTATTTATTCACTATTTTTCAGTATTCAACGAATTTGAGATAATACAGAACAAATAAGAACATAATTTTCTAAACCAAGGCCTTGAAATACTTCAACATCGGGAAATTTAGAGTGAAGAAAGCATTTGGGAAAATCTCTCTATTTAAATAACTTTCAATGATAAATTTTACAATCAGCGAATCTTTACACTAAAGATTCAATGCCATATTTTTAAGTAGTGGTTATTATCTCCCAGTCCCTCACTCTCAGCCTTCGTTCAAATAATATTTATAGCTTTTTATACTAATATTTATAGCTTCAAATCTCCTCTGGCAACTATGAAAGCTAGAGGATGAGACTACGAGAACTTAATCATGAATGAGAATTGATGTATTTTTGATAACTCTTCTTTACAAGACTTCTTCCTCAACCCTTTGAGGCTGTTGATATTCTTGATTGAAAGAAAGAATTCATTGGTCAAGGCGACGCATCACACTCGCTCGACCGGTCCAATTTACGATGATTTCCGACCCCAGATTTTTTGCTCAAGTCTTACGTGACCAACATGAAATTTTTATAGTATAAAGAATAGACCTTTGCCAAGAGAGACTCTTATCTGAAATATGAAAAATTTATCCCGGGGCATAAATTAACCGTCAGGATAACTACAAGATGTAGAGTATATTTTTACAAAAACTATAATTAAAATTGACATATCTTAAACTAATGGAGATGGTTCTATCCTTCTTCGGTCAGAATGCTAAGTAACAGCCGTCGCGGTTGTAAGATTAAATCTGTAATTGGTATTTTTCGACAAGCTACCTGAATCGTTTTCGGCCTTGATGTACTCGGACGGTGACGCAAGTAGTTCAGTCTTATCTCACAGATCTTATGTCAATGCTGCCTGCACTTGCGAGCGGGAGACTTGGCTACAACTTACCGACGACTGATGCCTTCTGCGAGAGTTATTTTGGAGTAAGAGATTACGGAGAACAAAACGCCTCGTTTGGGTGTGAGTGACGCCATCTCGTGGATTTGCCACAGAACTATTCCTTACCGAAGGGTATGATGCGTCCTCTTAACGGTTAAAATCTGAACTGCATGAGTCAAGGCGTACTCTTAGTCATATTCTTTCTTTCAGCCTTTCGGTATTGGCAGTTTACTACCGCTTCCACTTAGCTTAACCACTTCGCGGTTACGGGAATTTCTGAAACAAGTATGCGTTCACGGAATATAATAAAGGTATGACCGAAGTACCGCGAGGTTCCGTAATTGCTCTATTTACCGCTGAAATGCTGCTAGCCGCAAGTCTAACGGCTAATAGGAATCTGAAGGCATTTTTTGTAAGAATATTTGAAAAATCTCTCCGCAAGATATTTCTCTCCAGTGCCCTTAGAGGAAGAGTTATTAGAGCAGAATATTTGCTATTTATCGCCATGATACGTGCTCCTTTGTATGTTTCTGCCTGTGTCTGTTAATATCTGCAAGGGTTGCGGGTTCCTCCCGGGCAGCCTCATTGTAATTGACAACAGTTTCGCCGGTGTATAATTTTGCATCTTCAGATCTGAAACATATTTGGCACCATCGGACCAGAAGATTCCCACTGGAACGCCGGTTTCACCGTCGTAATTCAGGATGATCGTTCACGGTAGGAACTTCAGAAACCTTGCAGATAAAATATATTCCACTCAATGAAAACATTTAGGCCAATGTTTTGGCGGCTAATTTTCTTCCTTCATCGGTTCGGAGGGAATATTCTAGATACTGTGCCATTATATCTCTTAAAAGATTGTCATATTTTACGTGTCATAAAAACTGACTGAATAGTTCCCCGGAAAGGGTGCGTTACTTACATGCAATATATAGACCCGTATAGTGACTTGGAAGGGTTCATCTAAAACGTCGTAAAAAACAAAAGTGTTGAAGACGTCACCAGTTATTGAATGACTACTGAGCAGTAAGATAGCCGTTTGAAAATTTTGGACATAAAAAGTAGACTTCAACCTTGAGATTCACTGCAATAATATTGGCCATGGTCGTAATGACAGGTGAAGTACGAAAAACTATCTGCATATAAGTTATCGTCCTTAACGTTTGGATTTCAATTGACTTAGCAGAACTTTAGGCAATTTTGATGACGTAAGTCGTCTATGCAATCATTTGAACTATTTCCATTCACGAATACTTGGTTTGAGTCCTAGTGTTTTTTTGAGAAATAAAGTCCTTAGATTTTAGTGTGATTACGCGCTCATCGGTGCAAAACCTTAAAAATGGAACATGTTAGGAAATAAAGAAAAATATTTATTGAAGCTTCGAAAGACATTCCATTTTTACTCTATTAAAGGATTAGGATTTCGAAAAGAAAGGACTAACTTTATATGGTATATCTCCACACAAATGTATTTTTACCGACCAACGTTTCAACGGATTAACGTCATATTTAAGGTGTGAATTTTAGTCAGGCAATTTTAGTAAAAAATGATGTGGACCCGCTGGAAGGTTGTTTAGCAAAAATAAATCTTAGTGGATTAATACTGATGAAGGTTTTTTATTTCTTGTAACAATGAAATATTTCCAAAAACAAGCCTAAAATCATTTTAGATAAATTTGTGGTTTTCAGTTGTAGAGAAATGTGATAATAGAGCACGGCATGGAATACCTACTTCAAAGTTTAAAAGGTATTATTAATCGATAACGACGTCAGCTTATAGGTCTCTGAACCATCGCTTTCCACCCAGGTATCCGTCTTATCATCTTCTACTTAACTGGAATACATCAGATGACCTAAATTTCATACTAACTCCTCTCAGTAGCAACAGCTTACCGCTTGGCAGACATGTTAAAAAACTAAAGGCCCAGCATGAATGGCCGCGTACGATTTTTTTATTCGTCGTGCATTCTCTATGAATCGCTGAGCGCGCCCTAATCCCGTGCGATCCCTAGTTTTTCTCATCTTTTCCCTTGATTAAAGCCATCCAGTTTGTGCTACCGACTCTTATTACTCCAGTATCCATCCTCTGTCTACCACTTTTATGAGGCGGCGTAATAACAATTATATCCCCTTCACTCCCCGTCGTTGAAAAAAATCCCATTTTGTACCCCGAGGGATCAAATTAACCCATCCTTACCTCTTCCTCTCCCCTCGCTAGGGTCAGCACCATCCCCACGTATTCCCCTTCCTTCCCCTACCAGCTCATCACATCCCATTCTCCTCCTACACTGTCTTTACCGGTAAGATTTGCATTCCCCCTATCCCTGCATCATCCACGATTGCCGTCGTTCTCGTCCTGTAGTTCATCTCCCTACGCTTTCAGAATTAGAACGATAAATGGGAGACCAAGCCCATGGCATGACCCGAAGAGAGCCTTTTTAACTATCTGTTCATTTTGATACTCTCCAGTGATGGTAATACTTCGTCTATTTTACTTGTCATTGCGGTTCATATTACCTCGCGCAGTATGTGCCACTGCATAACTGTCCTAAAAATGTGTCTAGTTTAAACTTCACACCAGCTCGTAAGTCTCCACTTGACATTTATTTATTTCATTATTATTTCATCATCACATATTCAAGAAGAAAGGAAAATATTTAAATAAAAGATTGAAAGCACTCTAATCATCATGAAAATTCCGGAAAATAAACTAAATGGTCGCATACAAATAAATGTAGAACTTTCCAAAATGTACTGGGAATCCTCCTTGAAGTTATTAACCTAATTTATTACATCTGGGTCATTCCACGTCAGATCAGCAGTGAGTTGACCCTTGGTGCCTCGATTCGAACCATGAGTTTTGTGTGAGTTCCTTCTAGCAATATATGAAAAAGTATAGAAGCGTTTTTGGAAGAAAAAGTTTTTGGCAGATCTAGAAACGATCAAAGTTTCGACCATTTTGCGCGTAGACCTTTTTTATTTTCGCTATATCTCCTAAAGGAAAATAGCTAGAGAAACGGTTGACGTCTTATTTTGTTTAAAAAATAATGTACAGCAAGAGTGTGTGATCAGGTTGGTAAATAAATTTTGGTTCACATGGGAGACACCAAGGGTCAATTCACTGCTGATCTGACGTGGAATGACCTAACTGCATTTTTCCCTGGGAGGACTGTTTTTACTGGTGATTTCAATTTTCTATTACCACAATACCGGCAATCGCTTTCTTATTTTTCAATTTTTATTGCTATGCGTGATTCGGAAAAAAAATTTCCATAAATACCTGAGATTTATTTTTGGATGATGGAGTGCCAAAGTTTCTATGAAACTTTTCTCTTACTACTTTTTTTCTGCATTTCCATTATAACTCCGCTTCCACGTCTTCTCTCCTCTGCGCGATACAGGCTTAAAAACAACCAGTTTCTTCAAAATTTTGGATTAATCATTAAACCTGCCGCAGATTTCGTTTAATTTATGTGCAAAGTGTAAGTAGAAGGCCAAAATGAAGCTTTTGTGCGTCGGTTACCTAGCTCAGATTCCGTGAATGAGGCTAATACTGGCTTACGTTTTCAATATTTTTATCCCCAAATGATTAGACGTGACTGACTTAGGCTTTTAAAAACCTTATGGAGCACGTCAAAGTTTTTTTACTTCCGTGTGAACTTCTTTGGCCTGTCATGAAGGCCTATATTTCATCTTCGAGGATGCGAAATATTTCCATCAGTTCCGTTGGAATAACACAAGTGTGTTTCGCTTTGTCAGAATGGGGAAGAGAACGTCTCATCTCTATTTGCTATTCTTTTAATAAAGAGTCGTTCGGAAATGTTCTGTCTTTGTTTCTTTGTCGGACATTTTCGTTCTCAGTGGGCATTATGCTTGAATCAAAATTGCCATAATTAAAATTCTGCAAAGATCATAGGTGATTATATAAGCTTAAAACTAACATCCCTAATTTTTTTAAATGTCATATGATTTATCTTGTGCGTACAATGACTCATGGAGGTCATACAAAATGGGTAATTGTGGTTAGGAGATGAGATTATTTCGAATTCAACAGAATTAACGGAACGAAACTGTTTTGAATGTCATAAGATTTGTCTTGAACCTACAATGACTCATGGAGGTCATACAAAATGGGTAATTGTGGTTAGGAGATGAGATGATTTCAAATATAACGGAATTTACACTCAGTTTAAGCGATTACATCAAGCCATGCCGATACAATTATTTACAAAGCACACCGAGGCACGAGCTCGGTAACTGATGATGAACATTGCGGCATGTTTAATGTAATCGTCTATTCAGTAAGGAAGCATATTCTCTCTATTTTCAGGTTCAGCATCTTCTCAATAATATAGCTGCGTAAATACTTTTGAGATTAATCCATTTTAATCAAATTCAATTGATCCAATGATGGTTGCTTGACCATTTTTTTAAATCCCTTTTTGCCCATGCATACCCACATTCATTTGTAGTGAAGTTCACCGATTGTAAAAATTTCATTAGGCCCACATTATGTCGCGGCAGTACTTTTTCCAAGATTGAGTATGCAAATGTTTGTTAGTATTGATATTTAATTTAACTGTAATATCTCAAGAACTGACGATCACAGAGAAGTACTGAAAACATTCTATTTTAAGCAACAGGAACACTTTTTCTCCAATTTTTTCACTTTTCCTTTTTCGCTTCTTCATTCTTGAAATAGAACTTGAAATCAATTTTTTCCTTTAAAAACTGATTTTTGGCTCAAAAAAACCATATGAAGACAGTAAGTTTCAAATTTGAGTGCTGTCGTACATTTAATTGTAAATCATAAGAATTATCGTAGTTACTGCTACACATGTAGAACTGTACATTTCCATTTTTGGAAGCTGAAAAAAATGCCTTCGTGCACAAAATCTATCATATTTAGACTTCGTTTACTTCGTTAAGGGAATAATTGAAAACATGCGGCTACAAAAATACAAATATTTTTATAAAGACTTCAAAGGGTCAACATTTTGAGGTTTTACTCGTGGGATAAATATGGCAACAGTAAACTACCTTGGCGTTCAATAGCAACCATTAATGGACTTGATTTCCTCCGTTGGGGGAGCTATAAATATGTGTGGCTTACTGACTAGACAAGTACGCGTACACTCAGAATATAGAGTTTGAGACTTTACTCGTACCTACGAAATGTTGTGAAATGGCGGAAAATTGAAGGAAAATTGTGTGGTTGGCCCTCCATTTTTTTAGAGTCACAAGGGAAAACCGATCGTTAAATGAAAAAGCAGAATGGCAGTGACAGCGCAGAGTCAGATTCGAACTAATGTTCCCAACTCCTCAAATGGATCTTAACCATCAAGTACTGGATTTCCCTGACATAGTCTCGAATATGATTGTTACACCTCAGACGCTAACGGTTGCATAGCCTTGGTAGGTATCATACTGGGGGCAAGAACAGCAGTGCAGTTTGGTTAAAAAGGAGCTGTATTTCACCATGTTTCCGTCTAATGGTACAAAGGCAAATGCATAATAGCAGCAAATAGCTAATAAATAAAACTATCTCGAGGATGGCATTCTGTGGTAAGCAAATTCATTTACCAAAAGTTTACAATACCACAGAAGACCTGACCTGATCATTCGTCGATACTCGGGTCGCGTCTGTTTTACGAGGGGTGTTCAAATGAAAAGGTACGAAACGACGCTGAGGGTATAATTGAAGTATGTATTCAAAAGTAATCACCAGAGATCTGAGCACATCCATCTCACTGTTTTACGAGCCGAAGGATTACCTGCTCCCAGAATTCCTGTGGCTGTGACAAGAGCCAGTCCTCCACTGTGTCCTTCAGTTCGTCGTCCGAGTGGCGCTTCTCTTTGCGATGTTTTTTTTCAGCGGACCTAACAGATGGAAGTCGCAGGGCGACATGTCCGGGCTGTATGGCAGATGCTCAAGCTGCTCCCACTCGAACTTGTGGTATTGTAAAAGTATGGTTAACAAAGGAAACACACATCATTCACTTTTATACACAGACACATCCACGCATAATGGGAAAGCCGTCGATTACAGCGAGTACATATATCGAGTTGGTAATACATTGGGTGCATATATGAGAAATTTCTTGCCCCCGTTCATTACAATTTTATTTAACCCACCTTAGGTGCACTTCAGTCCGAATATGTAGGACAAATTGAGCGATTAAATCGGGAAATTAATGGCGGCTGTCACATTACTTAAAATCCAAGGGAAGAGAATCATATTCTGAGACTTCAGGAGTTCTTATAAAATTCACGCCTCCCTATTGTGTGCCAAGCAACTTGGGATTCAAAGAAATAAGGCTTATTTTCACATCTTATAAGTATCCCTTCTTTCCGCGGAATGGAACTGTCGATTTCTCTCCAATGTGAATGCGACGAAAAATCTGAAAATATTTCTGAAACCTTGAAAGTTACCATCAACTTTCACCCATCTCTTTCTTCATCCACCTTTCGTGAAATAAAAACGCGGCCGCTTATTAAGGCCATTTGTTCATCTCCCCGTGAAATGCGAGGACTGAGAGTCGAGGGAAACACTGCGATCAATCACAAGAGTGTAATTCGAGTGAGGGATGGCCCGGGTGTCATTTCATTTGAATCATTATGGACTGAAACTTTTGACTTGATTTACATCATCCGGAGGAGAGCACCGACTGAGATGGGAGAGAAGAATACATTTCCATTTCGCACTGTCAAAAAGGTCGGGGTTGCTTCACCGAGAATGGTTTAAAGAGGAACCGGAGCCACATTTTCTTTTTCTTTCACGGATGCCTGGTATTTCATCCTGAAAGGGCAGATTTTAAATTGTGGTGTGCCAGGAACTGAGGTAATTTTGCATCTCCATGAACCAAATAATTGAAACGCTATTTTATTTTTATTTTCATACACATGGGTTTTGAGAAAAATGCGCAATATTATCGTAATAGTTAAAAATGACTGTTTTGCTGTCGATTTCCCTTATGTTTTTATAATAATCAGATATACCGTAGTTTGTGGAAGTTCTTATGATATTTATAATATCGTCATAAAAATATTGGTCTGGAATTTGCTTAAAAGATAACGTCTAATTTTCAGTTGATGGTCTGAAAGCGATTCAATTCCAGTTGTAGCAAAAGGTTATTTACACTATCGAAAATATCATAAAAGCCTTTAACCTATCTTCCCGATCTTCACTGCAAGCGTTCAAACTCTTTTTTTAAGCCTTCCTCATTAGAATCCCAAATACAGGCAGTGTATGTCAAGTGGAGCCTAACAAATAAGGTGTGGTTGGTTTCTCTGACTTTATCGTCGTACTTTCCAAATAGTCTTTTATCAAATCTCAATTCACGATTAGCTCGACAAGTTATTTCCCGATTATATTACCCCACGAGAGGTCATTACTTCGTTTAACTCGAAGTTATTTAACAGATTATACAGTCTCTCTCTCAGGAAATGCTCTATGCAAAATTCGTACTGAGGGGGATAATACCTTTTCCAGAAGTTTATTGCAACACATTTTTTCAAGTTTTTTTCTAGCTGCTACGCATCGTTCCATATTTTAATTACCTTGAGGTCCTACATTAGCGCTTCCTTATCGTTATTGCTACAGATTTCTCGATACAATACTGTGTCGTTTGAAAATATTCAAAGGTTGCTGTCGATTACTTCACCAATATCGTAAATATACAAACGGAACAGAAGTGAACCTATGACACTCCCCTGTGGGACACCCGAAGTGACTCAAGCCTCATCAGAAATGGCATTGTCTATCACAAACATTATTATGCGATTGCTTAGGTGTTCTGTTGCCCAGGTAATTCGGTTGTCGTCTAATCCGTAAGATATTAGTTTTAGCAGGTAGCTTTCCATGGGATACTTCATCAAATGCTTTTTGAAAGTCAACAAAAACTGCGTCCACTCAAACTTTATCTCTACCAGAGACTGAAATACCTAGGGCAAAAAGTGTACTTTAGCTTCACAATATTTTTTTCTTTCTTAATAGGTGTTGTATTATTATTAGCAAGTTCTGCCCTTAGAGGCTCCTCTTATAACTGAGCTAACAATTATTTATTCAAATAATTTTAATGAGACAGATATTAGGGATATCGATCGGTAATTTGATGACTGTTTCTTATCATCACTTTCAAATACGGGTGTTTCATTGGCAATTTTTCGGTCCAATTTTTCTGGTATTAATTGGAGTTTATAAATATTGTTGCTTGCAAGTAGGGAGCTATTTCTGAAAATAGTTCTCTCTACACACGGGAAGGAATTTCTTCTGAACTTGGTGACTTATTTGGACTGAGCGATTTTAAAAATCCAAGTCTTCTTTTCCATGAGAACAAATGTCAATGGGCGGCATCGTTCGTCGGTAACGGTCATCTACCGCTACGGATGTATTCTGTGATTACTAAGGGAAGTCAGTACCGATCAGCATAAGTCGAAACCTTTTATCTGTCAGTGTGTGACGATCGTTGAAAGTGGAGTCGCAACCATCAGAGCTTGGAGGACACATTTTCTCAGAAAAAAAGACTTCCCTGGAATTAATTATGTACTTTTTAACTATCACTTCATGATGAATACAGCGGCCTGAAATATTTATCGGTGTTCATAACTTAAAAAAAAGTTGAAGCAAAGTAGTCCTTTTTAATGATAAATCATGTATTGACCTAATTTCTTTGCGGGAAAAAGTTTCAAATATGATGTAAAATTGTGTAGATTCCTCCAATTTTTTATGAATACCATAAGGTCTTCCTTTTTCATCAATAGGTATTTAGCGAGCTAAAATTCTAGCTCTTTTAACTTACCCTTGACTCACAAACGCTATAGCACTGGGCTCATACCCTTCAGCTACAATAATAAATGTATTTAAACGTGATAAATTATTCCTTATACAAACGTCGTCCTCTACTCACCATTACCTCAAAAATGAAATTTTTCAACTTCTGTTCGTCATGATCCTTATTGACGGATTCGACGCAATGTGAAAGCACTTGTGAGAAAATAAATTAACTGTGGATAAACTGGAGCAATATTATTAGCATTCCATGTCACTGTGGAAGCAGTTTCAGCAATCATAAATTGTAGCTTAGCAATTTCTTCGTTGGACTATGGAAGCTTTGAAGACTCTAGGATACTTTGACTTCGGAAGCCTGGAACACTCGAGCAAGGGCTTTAAACGCGACTCACCCAGTCTCATTGCTCCACGTTTGCCTACCCCAACAGCATCTCTCCACCCACCTGTTCTTTGCCCGTTCTTCTTCCTGCCTTGCTCATGCATACTTCTTTGACTGATTTAGAGCGCACCGACTGTCCTGTACCTGTCCTGCGGCGGGTATTGTTAACGAATTGCAGTATGACTAATATTTTTTTCCAACAATCACACTCAGCCATTGAATCGAAAACTCATTTAAAGAAAGAGGCACATCTTTGATTAATACATTTTGATATTTTCTTACCATTGAAATAAACGTATATTCTAGTATCCATGCCCTTAATGTTTTCACCATCGATAGGACTTGAAGTTTTGCAGACTAAAGGCCCTAAAAGCTATCTCAGTTGTGGACGGAAAAAGTTAAGAGTAGCGAAAAATAAATGGAATAATCATCTGCCATTCTCATCCAAGTTTCATTGATTTTTGGGTCAAAACAGAGCGATGACTGTCCAAGCACTCGACTTCAAAGATCTGACGGATGATTCTGAGTGAAGGTCGCTGAAAACGGCAGCAAAATGAGGCTGTCCTCTCTCAAATAACAGCTGGACTTCTCCACGTGACACCTCTGTGATACTTGAAGGAGTTCATTTTTCTCCATTCCTGCGCGCTGCTTCTTTTTTCGTTTCCCCCTTCATCATCATCACAGCACAGTAGAGTTAACGCCTGTCATGTGTAATGAGAGGTCTTCCGCAGAATGTATGTTCATTCTTCACCGTACAAGCATGAAGTTGTGACTTTCGCTTTGAAACATAGGGAAAATAGTCAAACATGCGGGGTAGGGACGATTTACACTGTGAATTTAATCTTTTGCGATATTTCAAATCGCTTTTCCCTCTTCCACTTCAATTTACTCAACCCACCCACACTCTTTGGTGAAGTAGGCTGAGCCGACTTGAAATAATAGACGTTGTAGCGATGAAATTTTAAATTATGGAACACTCTTCGGGTTCGCAGCTGAAATTTAAGTCTCAGAGATTTTGCTTGGATTTGCGCACTCATTAGCGTGGGCTCGTGCAGTCGGGCGGGAGGAGAAATGCCCTTCAAATCTCCATATCTTTCACGCTGCGGGCATGTCTTGCGTAAAATGTCCGCTTCGCAACTTTTTTTTATTTTCGTTATTAACCATTAATTATTCTCTCAAGCTGTGATTCTCACCTGTCATTCTGAATGGAAGGGAAAGGTATTTGGCGTTTGTTTTCATACATTTCATCCCGCTCACTCTTTTACTCACAATCTCCCAAATCCGCTTCCCCCTTTCGCCCGACGCAGTCTTTCAAATCTCCCTCCGCCCCTTAATCACTTCTCATCCAACCCTCTCGCAATTGTTTACCCGTAATCTTCAGCCTCCCACCACACGCCTTCCCTTCCTTCTCTCATTCATGGAAGTTGCGCTTAATTCGGCTTCGACGGTCGGGATCATTTTTGTGTGGCATACATTCCTGCATACGTTTTTAAACATTACTTTTATTTTAAGGTAATGTGAGCGAGATTGTTCCGTGATCATAAAAGAGATCATATTCGACATATACGTTTTAATTTCACTAACTGTGAGACACACAAATATTGCATTATTAAGGGTGCAATAAAATAGTTTTACATGACAGAAATTGTGAGTACTCAAATGAAAATATCTAAATAAGTCTTTAACTTGACTCATCTTTTTTAACGAGGTACGTTTGAAACCCACTCAAAACGGAAGGTTTATTGTGATCCCGAAGAATTTACTGCGGTTACAATATGATTAATTTTCAAAAATAGTTGATAAAATAGACGTACTACACACTGTTGCTTTTTTAATGAGATCTAAGTGTAGTAAATGCCTCATTTTTAATATAAGGTCTCTCTGGAGTGAATACACGTACCATTTCATATATAAAAGAGCTGGTATTTTTTGGAAAATATCTCGGAAAGTAATGTGGTAAGGGGTTAAAGTTCTGGTGTCAATGGAAGGATGATATATTTTTCTTTAAAATGAAACCAAACTCATTGATTTCTAGGTAAAATGATGTGTCGCTCAGACTACCTAAAGCTCTATCCTCGCAATGCATGTTTGTTTCCCAGAGATGGTAAAAAAGTTTCTCTAAGCGAAATGAAGTATGTTTTGTTGATTACATTTTTGCATTCATCTGTTGCCGCCTCGTCTAAGAGTTATTTTCCCATCGGCAGCTATTTTGGCTCTTCATATCTTGTCTATCGAGGCCTTTCTTCTCCTCATCCTCTTCCCTGCTTCTTCGTCAGTATTCCTCTAATCCCTCTACTTTTACCACCATCACCGAAACCTCCGTTCACCCCTGTCTATAATGTCCTCTCCTTTTCCCTTTCCATTCTCACCACCAAACACTATCGGCCATCCCCCGGCTCTTTTAAGGCCGCCCTGCAAACCCGTTATCCCTCCCTTTTCCTGATGTCTTCCGCCCTCCCGCCTCACCCACCTATTCCACCCTTTTCGGTCCTTCACTCTTCCCAAACCGTCCTTTCTTACTCTCTCTCTCTCCACTTCCTCTCTCCTCTCCTTCCCGTCCCTTCTCGCCCCTTTTGTTGTTTCCACCTCTTCCCGTCTCGCCCTTTCCCCACCTCTCCTTCACCTTCGTCCCCGCCTTCGTACATTGAATCTCGCTCTTCCCACTTTTCCGCATCTTTATGTATGGGACCGCATTTGGGAATCCAATTCTATCCTCTCTCTCTCTCTTCACCCCCACCACCCTTACACCACTCCACCCTCTTTACCTCATTCCTCCTCCTCCCCCCCCCACTGTGCCCCATCACCCTTCCGCTACTCCATCCCACCATCCTGGCCTTTCCCTTTCCTCCTCAATGTCATTTCCCTTCTCGCACATGACGTACAGGGACGGGGGAAGTTGTGATGCTGCGAAGGCGATCCTTTTTTTCTCTTCTCTCCTCTTCCTTTACCACTTGCCATCCCCACTCGGCCATCCATCGCACGAGAGAGACACCACCTCTCCCCTGAATCCTTGCAGCCCGAAATAGATTTATGCGAATAGGTTAAGAAATATTCCAGAGTATCACTCGATTTCCCGAAATTCAGGAGTCGTATATGTGGTAAATCCATGCCTTTTTCAAAAACAGTAATGAGCAGATAAACACTCGAAGGCTCGAGAAAAACGACCGAAGATGAATGTGCTTGGAGATCGAAACTTATTGTTTTCTTAGCTACGATTTTATTGGAAGTAGTAAATAGGAATGGGAGCAAAAGCCTACTGCAATGGGGACGCCAGTTTACGCTCGATCGTTGAACTTACGCATCGTTGGCCTAGCCTCGAATTCGGATCAGGGGTTTCCTTGCAGTCTTTGCCTCCAAGGCACCAGTTTGCGTGAGTGCGCATTACGTCATTTAATCAATGCTCTGATCTCAAAGAAAGCTAATCAAAGCTATAATATGTATA
Organism: Ceriagrion tenellum; assembly: GCA_963169105.1. Lineage (NCBI taxonomy): Eukaryota > Metazoa > Arthropoda > Insecta > Odonata > Coenagrionidae > Ceriagrion > Ceriagrion tenellum. The sequence goes on from OY720635.1 coordinate 17,972,375, forward strand.
AATATTGAGGTCAGTTTATTCTGGTTTTTCCCGCGTTGATTCATGTTAACGGGCCAGCCGGCCAATCAACGTGCGCCTGACTAGCTAAGGCGTTAGGTATATGAAGGAATATGAATCTCTGCAGCTCATTCAGGACCTGACGACGCTAGCTGTAACGTTAGCGAAACTATTGTCCGTTAACATGAATCAACGCGGGAAAAACCCTAATAAATTGACCTCAATAAATCACCGCGGAAACCTCCGTGCCAATGTATAAATATTGATTGCAGTGCTTTTGTATATCAAATTACCATTTTTCCGTTAGGTGTGTTTAAAGTTTGGAATAAGGAAATGCAAATATGCATTTTTATCATATTCTTTAGCGTACTTCGTTGTCATAATTTCTTTCACCATTTGCGACTAATTTCTCCACCCAGACATCCGTCGTCCCCGATATGTCGATACCCGCACTCCACCCCCCAAATAGCCCGTAAGTCCGATACTAAACTTCCTCATGTACCCTACATCATTCCTTTTTCACTTTCCGGGATCTCCAATTCGTTCCTCCGTCTCCTCTCCATTCGTCCCTCTTCATCTCTCTTCCTGTGAATCCTCTCCCTTCCCTCATTCCATCTTCTCTACCCCCACCCCGGCTTTCCACCCACCCCCCCGATATCTTTCCATCTCTCGATTCGGCGACTCGTTTTACAGGGACCCAACCACGCGCGCCACCCCTGACCCTCGTCCGCCACCCAATCAGCCCCGCCCAAACAGACCACCACCCCTTGGAGAGCACGTTAGAGACGTCTCATATTTTCATGGGTTTCGATTGCTTCCTTCCAAGGGAGCAGGACGGACCGTGATTGGCTCGCTGGTAATTCAATCGGGAAATCGAGACCGGATGAGCTGAATTTAAACGGTTCCTCAAGTTCTCAATTCTATGACTCCCGTGACATGGGATGCGCTTCCTTGTCTGGCATCATCTTGCATACATGTGATTTGCTTCCACATCAATGAACTTTTGCTAAACTCATCATTATAAAGGAGCCATGAAATTGCATTTCAACATGCATTTTTGGAGCATTTTCGTTTTCTTTCACTTAAGTTGGATCAGGTCAGGAATGAGAGGGTAATAAATGAGTATGGGTTAGATGCTCCAGTATTGGACATATATGAAAGGAGTGTGCTTCGTTGGTTCAGCCAATGAATGAATGAATGAAGAATGCCGGAAGGAAAGTGGTAGGTAGCATATGGAGCGTATGAAGGAATTAGTGCCTGCCTAAGGAAGTAAAAAGCGCCGTGTTCAAATGTGTACTTATCCCCACTTTGTTTTATGGTAGTAAAACATGGGTATGTCAGGATAGACATAAGAATAGACTAAATACCGTGGGTATGAGTTATCTGAGGAGTGTTTGCGGCAAAAGTAGGATGGATAGGGTCAGGAATGAGTGGGTAATAAATGAGTGTGGGTTAGATGCTCCAGTAATGGACATATGTGAAAGGAGTGTACTTCGTTGGTTCGGCCATGTTGAGAGAATGGATGACAGTCGAATAACGAAACAGATATATGAGTGAAATGAATGGTGCGAGAGGTAGAGGTAGGCCGAGAAAGTAGTGGTTGAATGTGGTTGAGGAAATTCTTAGGAGGAGGAATATTAGGAGTCTTAAAAACAAGAGGGCGTGTATGAAGCAGTGTATGGGGGTAAATGGGGCAAAAGAGGTTTGCAAGGATAGGTCAGTATGGAGGAAATTATTGAAGCAGAATCAGGTGTGCAATTATGTATTTATGAGTGAAACTTTGTGACTGTGCCTACCTCGAAAGGGAATGGCGTGATTGGTATGTATGTATTGTATAGTAGTAACTGCATTACATGAGGAAATGCCATTCAACCTACATATTTTCCCTATTTTAATTGTTTCCAGTGCCGGAAACAAAATATAAGGTATGTTCTCTTCGGCTAGTATTTCATTGGTCCTTCGCACTTAAACTTAATCACCAAATTTTCTTTTTATAATTTCCGTGTAATAAGACTATCCTAGTAACTTCGTCGGATCATAATTTCTATCGTCCACCAAGTAAGTCTTCAACGATTTTACTGATTATTTACTCTTGAGATCCGCTCTTCCATTTTTATCTTCCTTCTTACTCGGTTCTTCAATTTAAGTACGTGTTTTTACGTGCACTGTTCTTTACATGACCAGGTATTGTTTTTTGATATGAATCTTCTGTAAACCATCGAGTGGTTCCCTCTTTTATTAGTCCTCATATTTTTCTACCAACAAAACAAGAGCGAAAATTACGGTCTAGTCTTTTTTTTTCTTTATTTTCATCGAGCAAACAATTATATTTTGCTATTTGTGGTGCCTTGACTTATTTATTTAATTGTAAATGAAGTCACTTTGTTATGTAGAATAACAAAGTTACTTCATTTACAAAATATAGTAAATTCCACGGAGTTACGCCTGAGACAACTGAGTATATTTACTAAATGTTATTCATCATGTGCGAAACCAGAAAATGTTTTCAACTTTTAATATTTTCAAAACTTTTGGATTGTAGAATTATCACCATCTTACCTTTTGTTATTGCATTTTGAAACTTATTTTACAATTCAAGTAACAACGTGATTCTCTTCTTTTTACATATGGAAATGAGACCTTTTTTTCGCTCGCCATCTCGCTCGATGAATGTGCGAAACGACCAGTTTCTCCAGCGCTTTCACATCTTCATGGAGGTAAAGGGTCGTCACGTATCGGTGATGCGGCTCCATGAATTTGTGATTTCATTTTGGCTCAACCATTGAGTTCATCCCCTCAAATTATTTGAATAACTGCCATTCCAAGAGGACGTTCTCTCCGAGAACAATAATGGTCTGTTTCACGGCTCTGTCTTTCCCTCCTCCTTCTCTCTCCCAGAGCGCACTTTACCTCCCTCGCTCCGCCCCCTATCCCCAGAGACCCTCCTCTCACTTCCTGGCCTCGCATCTTTGAGCCACTTTCGGGACTATTATGTAGATTTAGGTGGACAGGCGACTCATCCGGCCTTACCCTTCGACGACCCTCGCCATTGTCATCTTCCATTCTTCTCCACCCTCTTCTCCCATCCTCCCCTCTCTCTCTCTCCCTACACTTCCTCCCCTCCCCTCTCACCTCAGTAAACACCTAGATCCGTTCCCTCGGGGTCGTCCACGCCTAGAGATCGAGGAGGGAATCGAGAATGTAAGCTCGGATGAAACATTTTATGCCTGAAGCTACTAACATTAGTCGTTTTGAGTTCCTAACGACTTCACGATTGTTAATTTCTTATTTACTGCCATTGTTTTTCTTGTTAATTTAAGGTAGTTTGAGCGAAATATCATTTTACCTAGAAACAAATGAATTTGATCTGCTTTTAAAGAAAAATATATTACCCTTCCATTGACACCAAAAATTCAACCCCTTACGACATTGCTTTCGAAGTTATTTGCCAAAAAATACCAGCCCTTTTACATGGTAAATGGTACGTGTATGCACTCTAGAGAGACATTATTTATAAAATGAGGTATTCCTAACACTTCTTCTTGGCTTCCTCCCCCTCTCGCTCACTGGAACTGCGAAATCCCACCAGCACATGCACCTCTCCCCTCTTCTCTGTCCCCTCCGAGTTCCACGAAGCACCACGAGCTCTTCCTGCGGCTTACGGAAGAAAACGCTCCGCAACGGTTTTGTATAGGGAGTGGTCGAAACGCGGCCGTTAGAGCAGGAACCCCTAAACGGACGAGATATCAATAGCTGCCGAAAGCATTCATTGCGCGTTCCAGAATACACCGGCATTTGTTACTATCAGCGCTTCCGTGACACGAAACGCGAGCAAGTATTTCGCGGCAGTAGCTTGAAATTTTGGATCGAGTCATGATAACTTAAGGCTTATTATTCTGTAGAGCTACTTTAAGGCAGTTTGAGGGAAATATCATTTTACTTAGAAATCGATGAATTTGGTCTCATTTTAAAGAAAAAGATCTCACCTATCCAAGAACACCAAAAATTCTACCCCTTACCACATTACTTTCCGAGATATTTTCCAAAAAATATCAGCCCTTTTACATGGAAAATGTTATGTGTATGCACTCCAGAGAGACATTATTTACAAAATGAGGTATTTCTAACAGTTGGATGTCGTAAAAAAACTAAAAGTGTGTGGTTAGTATGTTTTCTCAACTATTTTTGGAAATTACTTATATTGTCACCGCAGTTGGTTCTTGGGTATCACAAAAAACCTTCCGTTTTGAAGGAGTTTCAAATGCACCGCGCGAAAAAAATGAGCCAAGTTAACGACTTACTTTAGATATTATCATTTAATTACTTACAATTTCTGCCATATAAAATTATATTATTGCACCATTAATAATGCAATATTTAGTTGATGTGTCCTACAGCTGGGGAAATTAAAACGTATAATTCGAAGATGGTCTCTATTATACTAGGGAACTGTCTCGCACGTACGACCTTAATCCCTCTTTGCTCGTTTAATTCCTATGCTTAATCTCTCCATTATGTATTCGGTTTTTCAGAATTCCGTACATCAATTTTCTGGCCCTCCGTGTATAATTTTCGTTGTTTCTCTGATTTTCCAGGCTTAATTTTTGGCACAGTGTTTACATTTTTTCCCAAATTGTCTCCTTTCTCGCTGCTTATTTTGTCTTGAACTTTACACCATACATATTTACCCTGCCACACACCATTGTGGAGGCTTGCAAGAAGATATGTAGATTTATTTCTGTGCCAGTAGCCCTCTTTTTTCAGTGGGAATAGTCTTTTGCATAATTTCCATATTTTATTACTCAGTAAATAAATTAATGCCCTCTTCAAACTCCTTTTTTTCTGCCCGCCTCTCACTGTTCTTGCTGTCCTTTCTTCCACTCCTCCGAAATATCGAAGGAGAGAAACTAGTAGGATCGTCTAGTGTAAGCATTCCTAAATGTCGGCCTTTTATTCTAAAAATATATGTGGACCATCAAACCAATCCAGTAATCCGACCTGACTTCTTGTTTCAAGGCAAGTGTCTAGTTTGCCAGATATTTCAGCACGATGAAAAACAATATGAGCCATTCTTACTCGCCTTTCTCGCTCGCTGTCTTTCTGGAGCAAACCTATGCATGCATTCATGAACTATCTGGCGAGCACCTTCGCTGCAGAGAAGGCGGCCTTGAAATAATGCAATAAACGGAACAATAATTCTGCCCCTTCGCTACCCGCGCTCACCCTCCATACCACACTCATTGAAATTTACGCCATGTGGCCATGCTCACGCACATTCTGCGTCCCGCCATCTAGGTCGAGGAACAAGGATTGAGGGTTCATCTACCTAATACCCTGCGAGCCATCTAAAGCCGGAACCACATTCGCCGAACTCCGAACGGCTGTTCGTTCAGTGCGGATGGGAAGCTCGTGATTCGGCGAGTAGGTCGGCGAGGAGGTGTGCGCCTTTTACCACGCGGTGTCGGTTATACTTGCGCCCGCTAAAGGAGATGAACGTTCGTCTAGGCGTTGTTCGGAGCACTGTCCACTCATTCCCGCTGAATTCGGTATTTAGTGAACGCTCGCCACTCCGCGAATGCTGCTCTTGTGACCCCGACCTTAAGAATGTCTGGCAGGAAGTGAGCTATCGCCAACATATGCTACACATTACAGCACTTGAGATAATGTAGCTGAAACTACTGATGAATCACCAAAAACCTGCTATAACTTGTAGAGAGGCAAAATGTCTTACATTAAACTAAAAGCATGCTGTCTTGTATTAATCTTTTGATGACTACATGAATGCATAGACAAGAGTCACGCCATAAACATGTATACCCTGCAGTTAATGTCCGCGTCAAAATGATATGCCGTTGTACTTTGAAAAGTTGTATCTGTGTCCCTATAAATGCTAGAGCAATTATATTTATACTTTATACACCAATTTAAAGATAATTTTATGGCAAATTCAGCAGTAATTTTATTATATGATAAAACCAAAAATGGAGACACATTTATGCAATAATCGACACCGTTCACCCTAAATTTATCAGTTTTGTCAACTTCATGAACTTTGTAACTCAGCATAGGGAAAACTATGAGATCTACAACATTGAATTTTCACAAAAAGTTGCAAGAATTAATAAAGATACACAAAATGGAAAGCGTAAATTTTTATAACGCATATTTTGTTGTTAGTGAACGAAAATGTTTATACATTATCTCGTCCCACTATTTGCAAAATATCAAAAAATTGAAGCCACGGTAAAACTTGTGTCTAATACTAGCCAGCAGATGAGTATACAAGATTTAGGGAGTTAGCCAATTGTCTAGCTTCACTCTCTATCAACAAACGTACTTAAAAGTCTCATTGGCAACCACAATGATTTCTTATCGTTTGTGGGAAAAATGGCAATTTAAACCCGTCTGTTCTGCAAAGCTTTTCACAAATTTTACTCTCATGATCTATCGTATGCCAGAGTTCGTTGAATGTTATCATCGTCGCCAGAAAATAAGCCGCTTTTAAACGTATGTAATTAGTTAAGTCTAGTTAGTAAATAAATTCACTTTGTAATATTCCACAATGGTTTTTATTATTCCGACATAGGTTTCGACTCAAGTTAAGTCATTATCAAGGTAATAGGTAAGGTATAATCAAGGTATTAGTGATTACCAAGGTATAAGTAAGGTACCTTGATAATGACTTTACTTGAGTCGAAACCTAGGTCGGAATAATTCAAACCATTGTGGAATATTACAAAGTGAATTTATTTACAAACCATCGCAATGTTCTTCCACCAAGTGAAGCCTGAGAATTTATTATATATTAGGTTAAGTCTATTTTATTCGACGGTCTAAAATCGATTTTCGTCCCAGTTGTTGCAAAAAAACGCTAACGAGATCATCGTGACGACCTTAAACGCAGCTTGCCGATATTTGCAGCACACTTTTTGACTAGGATATTGGATGACAAAGTCTGCCTCATAAGGATCCCAAATAACGGCTGCGTATTTAATGGGGTTGTAACAAGAGAGAAAAAAAGCACTAACTTTATCGCTGCATTTGCCCAGTGCTATTTTCACCAGTCACAATTTACTATTAGCTTGACCGATTATTTCCCAAATATGTTTCCCGAGGATTCTGTTAACTCAGAGCCACAACCGAACTAAATCACCTCTCTGAAAACTGCACCGCTGTATTATTGTGCATTTTGTTCATTTTTGTGCGCATCCTCTTTTTCGATCCGTTCCATTTTCCGTTCGAGCAAAGATCTTGAATGAGGAAGGAGAGGTTTCATTTTCTTCTCGTTCCTGAGCGAAGATGGAAGACGAAAACCCTCAGGGTGGTTCTCAGGAATAAAGAAGAATACATTTTCACTGAATGAGAAGCAATAATGGAGGTAATAGCAGCTATGATACGAAAAAGAGAAAGGAAAAACGATGAAATCGTCTTTGCGAGTCTTGGCAAGGAGCGAGAATCTGTCGAGTCGTGGGACGAGGAATGCGAATGGCATGTTTGGCAAAATATTCGAAGTTGATGGGATTTGGAGGGAAAAGACTTATTCTTGGAAATGTGATTTATTAATCCGGAGATTAATAATTGCCGAACCGTGTTACAATACGAATTTGCGCAATTTTTTATGAAGGATTATTTTTTTGTGATTTCTACGAGATGCCATACTAATCCTAAGTTGTTTTAAAGTTATGCTTTCCCCTGTCATTTCTCAGAAGGTCGCCTTAACATGGATACCTAATCGATAAAAAATTGCGTGGGCACTGTTATCCAAATAGAGTGTCCCTTAAGTAAGAGCGGAACCTCAGACATAATGGTAATGGAATTGCCGGTGGCATAGTGTATAAATTAAGGTTAACCGGCTGACAAGATTTAAAGATAATATACTCAAGTTCCAAAATATTAAAGCAAACTATGATATCGATGGGAAGCAAATATACTGCTAAAGAGAGAAACCAGAAGATTTTTGCGATGATAACTCGACATTGAGATATGCCTGAAGGGAATAATCCATCCTTCCTTTTACTCCTTTGCTTTGAGTTTAGGAGAGTAGCTTTTGCAAGTTCCACCAAGAGAATTCCTTGGTGACAGTTATTTTATGTACATACCTAGGCCTGTTTCGCTGGCATCCATGCCTCTAAAAAGGATACATTGCTGCGGTGAAACGGGAAAAGTTTTCCCTTTTGAGGAACCCTGAGATGTGTTAGGGGAGGGGAGGGTGGAAGAGGATGGGGAGATGAGGAGGGGGAGTCATTGGTGCCAAAAGAATACGGGGTGTGGGGAGGGCAAGAATGTGCTTGGGACGGAGGTGGGGGAGGGACGCGTGGCCTTGCGTGTCGGAGGGGGGGGTAGGAGGGGTGGGTTTTGAGGATAATGCTGGAGAGAGAGACAGAGAGCGGGGGATGTTGAATTGGCGAGGGTCCGGGAGTTTGGCCGTGAGGTCGGTCCTGAGGTGAGGAGGGCTGCCGCTGCGAGAAAGATCCCGTGAATATCAAACAATGGAAATGAAAGTGTTTTCGGGATTTTCTCTTTTGGGGACGACTTGTGGAGGTCGGGGGTGTTAAGGGGGGGAAGGGGCTGAATTGACGAGGGAGAAATGCGAAGCGGAACGCGGAGGGAGGCCGTGCACCTCCCCCCCCCCCCCATTTGAGGGATTCTGGGCCGAGTGAGGAATAATGGGGAGGAGGGACGACTAGTAGTAGTCGGCCACCGAGTTCTGTAGCGTGTGCTCCCAGAAGTGTGTATATAGGTATATGTTGTGTGTGTATCACATGCTCGTGGGTTTACCTACACGTGCACAAATGGGAGGCTCGGGTGCATTAAAGCTGGAGTGGATGCAGGCGCTGCATCTTAAAACGGCTCCTAGGATGAAATGACGCAAGATCCCTCGCACCTCGATAACGACGCCCTGAAACTACACCCGATTTGCCGAAGCGAAGCTGGCGGAAGAATGACGTGGCGTGCTTCAATGAATAATGCATGAATATTTCATAAATATTGACCTATAGTCGTTATTTTCGTCCCCGGTTTGGAAAGACTGCATCATAAAGGACGCAAGATACATTGAAAGGAACCTATTGATACAATATCTGGACCTTTGTACACTAATGATGGCTTCCTCTCCCGAATGTCAATAATACCTTAAGAAATTTTAAGATCATGGACTAAAATATCTATTCTCTCACAGTTGGGAGCTATGTATTGCAAAGTTGTATGACATGTCCTCTATACCTATATAGGCTTGCCATGAGTTCATCTGTATATTTTCGCACAAAATGTATCGGTAAATCTTGAGTACGAATTTTTCACATTTTTTAGCACTGAAGAGAATTTGATGTTGACAGAAATTAAATTCGGTGTAAAGGTTGCTTATAATTTTCTCCACAAACTGCAATTGCAACTTGTGTTTTGGTAGCCGTAGTTCAGAGAGTTTTTGTCAGTGTTACTAGGATACTTTTTAAATGAAAACGATGAAATCAATGTAAAAGCCGCCGAATTTAACTTTTAACATAGCCTCGAATGACAAGAACACGTGGATTTCGCGATAGGCACTCTAGCATCTCTTAATTGATTTGCAAAACTTACCACAATTTGCCATTTATAACTACTAACACTTGTTGTGAATCATTTCATATCATGACATGACCATTAATTAATATTTCTTTACATATTTGTATTTATCCATAATCCCATTTGAGATATAAATAAAAACTCTTTTTAACACTTAAAGTGACTAAACTGCATCTGCTCCATTATTATGATACTAATTCGAAAATCTGGTGCTTTCGCACATCTGTGCTCTTTATTTTCCCGTGCCTATGATTTCGTTGAGTTCGATTATGAGTGGTTGAGTTTTCCGGGGGAGAACAAAGTTTGTACAGGCACTCCGATGGGGTTGGGAGAAGAGATTGTAGGGGTGTTGGAATGCTGAGGGTTGTATAATCCAGCTCGAGAATTTTAGGTCGGTGATTGGGTGGCGAATGGTGGAGGGGGGGGAAATGAGGGAGAATTCTCTACAGAGGCCGAGAGGGCATGGGGTTCAAACACGCCGTTGAGGCACAGGTGTTTCGCATTGCTGAGGACGGGGAATGTGCTCCACATCGTTAACGATTGCCATACTTCTTGCTATAAATTTTCCAAAGTCTAACTCCTCGGAAGATTTCAGAATGAGATTCACATCATCGTAAGTACCCTTTTCCTCAGAGGGGAAGAATCATAGGAGTCATTATTATCGATATCAGTCGCAAACTAACAACAAAGTGAATTTCAAATATATTTATCGTAAACAGGGAAATCATCGCATTACTAATATACAAACTGTATGGAAAAAATTACGCCTGACAAAAAGCAAATCCATGATTTATCCTGAATGAGTAAATCCACTTTTAATGCTTCTTTTTGGTAGGATCTTACATGGTGATCCTTGCACAATAGTTTCAATGGACTTTTTCAAATCACCAATGAAACTTCAAGTATGCCGGAATATCCATTATAATTAAGTATGAATCCTATGATTGGTTTACTGAAGCCCTCCATTCTAAATTGACCCACTGAGGCCATTCTAACCATATTGCTATGTAGTTCCATACGCCGTTTTACTAGTAGTTGGCCTGCGCATCATTCCCTGGGTCTTCCTCTTGCTTTCCGTTCTGATTTCAAAGCCATAACGTTCGTTACAAACTCCTTGGATCACCATGAGGCCTAACCACATGAACATTGGCTTCCTGATATAGTGATCCATACGGTTTTTTTTACCTCTTATTATTTCTCTGAAGTGCTACGTTTCTGATCATATCCCTCCATTTAATCATCAGTACTCACCTCTAGCAACAATTGGTCATCGTAGTAACGACTCGAATACGACTTAGAATCGTATCATTAATTATAGAACGTTTCTGCTGCGATACTAAAGTTGACCGTGATGATAATGCAGATTTTTCCATGCGGAATATGGCAGGTGGTAATGTTTTTTTTCTTCCCCTAATATCGCAGATGACACAGTTCCAAGGCTCTTCATTTCAAGGATGGGATGCTCCACTTGAGAAGAATAACCCCAGTCCCCTCAATACAAAGATGCATTTTATTCTAACTGCGCTGAGTCGCGAATCTGATAGAAACACGTCGTCTTCAGTCCCCTTGATCGACTCGAGGCTTAGAGATAGTGATCCGAGGACGTGGAGATAAGGGTGGTAATCGGTCCACGAGAAATGGCACACAGAGGGCTGAAGCGAAGAAAGCGAGCCAAAATTAAAATTTTCCACTCTTCATTTGGGTTTATGCACTAGAGCCATGTGACGGTACTGTATCCATAATGTAAATAGTCAAAAGTTTTAATTTTTAGAGAATGTTAAAATTGAGAAACAATTGTCGAGAGACAAAGTCACTGGTTTCTCGAGAAACCATGTTTGAAACTTTTGTTCCTGTGTCGTCCATCAGTTGTAAAGGACCATTTCACGAGGGGTAGTTAAATGTGAGTGCTTTTAAAATTAATTTTATTAATTGATATTAGATAGCTTTTATTTAGATAATAAGTGCCATTTTTTGTTTAGCAATTAAAGCCCACTATTTTTAACTAATTTTTTCGCGATGTGGACCAATACTTTGTGATCTCCGAAAAACTCCACTAATATACTTATACTACAATAAAAATTAAGTCTCCTCTACTTTCTGAAAAGGAAAACCTTGACTCTTTAGTTCCGGGACCGCGGAAAGGAAAATAATTCTGCCAAATCTAACGAACCAAGAAAACAGCTCACTTTCCTAAAAAATATTATTGGCTTATTACCAGCTTTCATGGTGTCTTCATGTGCGGGTCTGCCAGATAAGATCAAAGAATTATTTTGGGAATTTGGTCTATTTCTATAACTTCTAACGTATTTTTTTGACTTAAACAATTGGACAGTCAAGATGAAAGAGGACCAAAAGCTGGAGGGATTTTCAATGTGGTAATGGCAAAGAATGAAAATGAGATATGAGAAAGATAGTAAGAAAGATATGAGTAAGTGCTGGAATGAATGAATGAATAAAGAAACATAATGCTAAAAAGTGGAAAAGGGGAAGCAAACCGGATGGGACATATCCAGAGAAAAGTCTGCCTTCTGGAAAGTATCAAATGAAAAGGAACGAGACGTCGCAACAACCAAACCGATTGAAATTTGAATATGCCTCTTTGGGAAAACGTAGTGAGGCATGTAGTGTCCGAATGTAGGCGAATGTAGAGTCCGGCATGGTTGTGTGCATGCGACGGGCGCCCGCACATGACGCAGAAGAGAAACAGGCACTTGTGTGTTCCGTCCAATTGACGCGGTGACACAGTGTGGACAATTGCGCGCGACAGGTTGGGTTACCGGAAGGTGTGCGAGCAGTGGGTTCTGAAGAACCGCAAAAGGAACTGCATATGGGGCTAGCACTACAACACCTGTTCCGGTATCATGAAGACCCCGCTTTCCTGGAGCGGATCGTCACCACTTCGAGCCAGAGACAAAGCGGGACAGCATGCAATAGAAGCATGCGCCGTTATCTCCCCCTAAAAGATTCAAAGCTGTGACCTCCGCAGGCAAGGTGATGCTAACTGTCTTTTTCGACATCCGAGGCCCGATACTCATCAAATTCCTCGAGCACGGAAAAACCATTCACAGTGACGTGTACTGTGAGACACTCCATAGCCTACGCAAGTCCATCAAGAGCAAACGGCCTGGGCTGCTCAGGGAGGGAGTGATTCTGCTCCACGATAACGCGCGTCCACACGTCTCTAGGGTCACACGAAGTTTACTGGCCAAGTTCAAGTGGGAGCAGCTTGAGCATCCGCCATACAGCCCGGACATGTCGCCCTGCGACTTCCATCTGTTTGGTCCGCTAAAAACACATCTCAAAGGGAAGCGCTTCAACTCGTACGACGAACTGAAGGACACAGTAGAGGACTGGCTCTTGTCACAGCCACAGGTATTCTGGGAACAGGGAATCCTTCAGCTCATGAAACAGTGGGATAGTTGTGCTTAGGCCTATGGTGATTACTTTTGAGTAAAGACTTCAATTATACACACAGTGTCGTTTCGTACCTTTTCATTTGAGCACCCGAATATATAGGAAAGAAAGACTGCAGAAAAGAGAGAGAAAAAAAGATGAAAGAAGAACATGGTGATGTACATAATGATGGCAGAAGTAATGTAGAGCTTTGGCAGGCAGCACAGGTAAGAGCAACATGAAGGGAGCAGTCAGACGAAAGCTGTCACGGAGAAATCCACCAAAAAAGATGAAGGTACTTTTAGAAATATTTTGTCATCGAAAATATTTGTTGAGTTTAAATATCATGTATCTTCCTTCAAATTAAATCATACAATTATGCAGTGAAAAAAATTCTAGACGGTACCAGGTACACCAGATGCAAACCATTTACCTCGCGAAAACCGAAATATTCCTGTATTATACCTTCAAAAACGATTACACCGCGTATATTTTTTTTATTTTAACAATCGTGAACCGTGAAAAAGTTTTTTTTTTACCTAAATCCATAATTTAAATAAATGTATATAGGGGAAATTTTTCCAAGGGAAACTGGTGGAAGGACTATCCCACATCAGGTTAGAACAGTCTTTTTCACAATGAAGGAATACACTTCTATCTCGATAGTTCAACATCCTTCAATCATTGTAAGGCTATCGAACCACCGGCAGTCAATGAAATGGATATAAAAACATACTAAATTTTAGACTGGAAAAAAATTAATTTATCTTGTTTGCTGAAAAATTATGTTAAAATGCATGAACACGATGAAGTTGATAACAATTTTGTAATCCCAAATAATTTATTAGAATTGACTGTGCTTCTATGGTAATGAATTCTGATTTGATTGAATGCTGCAAAATCAAGCGCTTAGAGAAATTTTGAAATTCATTTGAATGAACGATTTTTTTGGTTAAAAAAAGTCATGCATTTCTAGTTGTTATGCCCTTATTGATTTTTAATGCATTTTTCCATGACTTTTACAAATCCGTTAGAAATTATTTGCTGCCGCTGTATTTTCCTATCTCCCTTAATTGTGTTTAAATTACAGCAACCTTGAAACTATCATTATACGGTAATAGGAAGCTTCAAAAATATTAATATTAATATCTTAAGCTGCAAAATAGGATTATATAATCAAAGTTATTGGATTGCTAAACTCTTCGCTGGTAACACACCAGGTTAACGTTTCAATACCACCAAAGTTTTGATAAGCGTCTCCTTTACCATCATCAGGGCATTTAATATTATGAAAAAATATTGTCCACCTCATAAACCATTGGTATTGACTTACGTATCCCGCTGATAGCTCAAGTGACCGCTGATTGGTTAATTATTGCCATCCTTCTCTGCTGGTTACTTCAAACCTCCTCGATGGCTCCAAGAATGGACTACCTTGTTGTTCTAAACTGGAAGCCTGAACTCAAGCTAGGCAATGCCAGTAACTTTTTGAGGAACAAAGCAAACTAGCACTATTGTAATAAATTCCAGGGTTCATTTGAAAAATATTCTCGGAAAACACTATACAAATATTGTCAGCATGTAAACGTCTAAGGAACAGTGTATGATGACCGGAAACACTTCTGCAGACGTGCGAATAATTTGTGTTTCACGACTCTGCTTTCTGAGGTCTTTGTAATAAATATTCATATTTAGTGCAAGTATTGTAACTTTTTGCTTGTTGCTTACAATGTAACTTTTTTGACCGCGGATAAATTTTAATAGGTCGAAAATAAGATAATCACCATGAAGCGTAGGACGCACATTTCTCCAAACGTTAAAATTTATTCTAAATGGGAATTCTTCTTCACCATGGAGGAGGTGTCCATCACGTAGTTGAATGTTGCGCATTATAACGTTACAGTTGACTTCCTCGTGAACCCATGCGACGCATTTGCCGCTGTGTCATCAGTGGCGCTGTTTTCCGAAGCGGGGAGTGCCGGACAAGGCGAGGATCTCACCTAGGCGGCGGCATGAGCAAGAACTAAAAGGGCGTTTTCGGCCGAGGTAAACTACCCCCTTATTCTGACCCTACCCGATTCTAACCCTAACAGAGTTTACTTGTACCATTCGCCGAGAATAAATTACTTTTTATTTTTATTAGTTTAAAAAATTAATACGAGTTTGTAACTAATGAGATATGGAGCTGTCCAGATAGTAATGCAGTAGGGATGCATTCGCTTTCTGCCCGTCGTCTTTCGCACGCAATCATCTGAGATCTCCGCCGATCTTTCCCACGATTCTCTCACCCTCTCCGCATCGGCTATCACACCAACCCCCATTTGCGTCCCCTCCCCCTCGGCCCCCACAAAACCCCCGCGCCCCCCGAATCACGCGCACGTTTCATCACCGCACCCCATCCCGTCTATTTGTTCCGTTCATTAACCGTACAACCAGCCGTTCTCCCTCCCGATTTCGTCCATTAATTCCCCGGCCACACCACGAGAGCGCTCTCGCTTCGCCGTGGCCCTCCATCTCCTCCTCATTCTCACATTTCACGCGCCTTGGCGTATTTTACTCGACACGACGGAGTCGGGAGGATCTTAGCGAGGGAGGAGGTAAAGGTGGGAGATGAGAAACTTCTCCCTCCGACAAGTGTATTCAAAGAAAATGAAATAAATGTAGAGAAACCTCCACTTTCGCCATTCTATTCCCCGCGCCTCGTCTCTCCCCTCCACCACCGCAAAATTTCAGCTAAATTAATTATCTTTCTTCCTAGGAATGAAATCCATTCACAATGTCGTGCCTCGCCATGAAAACTCAATTGCCTTGCCACTCTTTCCCTCCCACGATCTCCTCCACCCCCGCATTCGCGCCCTCTCCAGTTCTCCTTTCACCCCTCCTTCCCCCCTCCTCCTCACGGAACTCTCCCGTCTCGAGAAGGGCAGCATCGCTGAGGAAGAAACGCTCCATTCCCATGCGGCCACATTAAGCGAGATCGCTACTCCTCTTCCCAAGCATTTATTTCTACTTCAGTTAAGAAAATCAAGTACATAGATCAGAGTGGAACTAGGTAAGTAGTAAACTTGTGAATACATCCTTGTTTTAAGGTTTTCGCAGCGAATTTTTACTACATTAAAGTTATTCGGGATATCCCGCTGCGTATTGAGCATTTTAAATTGACTCAACGCTTCGTTCTGCATACTGAGAACGTCTTCAGGAGAATGTAAGAGTTTGTTTGTTTCGCCTCCATATATAGGATATTCGTCGGAACGGTTGACCATTGTTAACGGTTTTAAATTTAAAAAAATGATGCGTGCCGTTAAAGATATTCGGTGGTCAGATGTCTTTTCCTCGTTGAGTAAGGATGCCATTTCTGCGCTGTCGCAAGGACTCAATTTTTCCGTGTCTCCTAATCAGATTCCAAACGAAGAGATAATCACTGGTGTGGAAACAGCAATTCGCGGACTCCCATTGGGTCAAGCCGAAGATATACGTCATGATGTGATGCGAATCCTTCCACACACGTTTAAACGTTGATTCAATTTAAAATGCTCAATACGCAGCAGGATACCCCGAATCACTTTAATATTGTGAATACATCGTTTCTTCTAACAATTTATTTACTGACGGGGAACTTCATATTTTATTTCTGTTCAAAAGTTTAAAACACTAAGAAAATCATAAGATATTGAAAAAGTCTGTTATATATATATACGTGTGGGTGACAAAGACACACCATGTATTTAGTCATGCCGCTATTTGATTTTTCGCAATGAGAGTGGTTTTAAAATATGACAAGGACTAATCTGTAAAATCAGAATTTTTTAATGAGGAGTGTAAAGCTTTTTTTCATTTTCTAAATGGATGAGACTACGGGAGGTCCCGCGCGGTTGCGTGTTTCTTTTGTTTCTTTGGTCTCCTATTTTTTCCTTCCCACCCTCCATTGTATTCCACCCCCTTCTTCGTCGTTGCTATAGTGTCGATTTATCACCGAAGGGAGTGAGGGGGGTGAAGAAGGGGCGTCGGGGGCGGGGGAGGGGGACAGGGTGGGATACGAAGGAGGAGGGGTGGCCGTGGTGGACGACCCGAGTCTTCGCTGTTCGCGGATCCGCTGTTATTGCGGCACTCCTTCTTAATGGAATTTGTTTTCCCATATCGCGCGCGCACTGCTTCAATGGCACATTCTTCGGCAGTTTTTCACGGCGCGGCGGCACTCAAACAGCCAGCCAGCCGCTCTTAGACGCCTCCACCGCAAACCACCTCTCTCCCTCTCTTTCTCCCTCCTCCCTCCCTCTCTCCTTTCCCTCCTCCATCCTAATCCACCCCCGTCGCATCATCCTTCCCACCCGCCCCCTCATCCACCACCCCCAACAATTCCCGGAGAAGTTGCGCCTCAACTTGGTGGAAATTGCCAAAGTTTACGTTGCCCCCTTCCTCCCCTTTGCCACTCCCCACTCCCCTCCACTTTGACCCCTCTAACAAAGAAGAAGGGTTTTTGCCACACAAACCCCTCCCTCACTCCCGTCTTCTTCCATCCCCCTTCCCCCCTCTTCTCCCTCCCCCAGGACCTCCACAACAATTTCCCCCACTTCCCACCTCCTCCTCTTTCAGTTATAATCTTTTTTCCCACACCACCTCCACCCCTTCCCGTGCACCCATTGAGCCCTTCTCCCTCCATCCCCCCGAGAACTCCCCTCCTCTACCCACCTATTAAAACTATACCTTCAACCCTTCACCCCTCACCCCCTGTTTCCCTTTCCATCCCTTCCAAAACCCCACCCTCTTTCTAATTCCCTACCCCCCACTCCGTTTGCTACACCACCGCTCCTTCCGACTCATCGTGTCGATCAATATTGTTTCCATCCCGTGGAGGCGTCCTAGCCGAAATTATCAATTATTTCAAAGCGCAGCGCGCCAAGAGTTGCTCCTGACGTGGCCTCGCGAGTTCTGCGCGGGAGGGGTGGGCCTATCCCCTACCCATTAGGTGCCGATCTCTCTTGTAACCCCGATTGCTGCATGAAGGGTCGCCATCGTAACTGGACCTCACTTGTTAAAGCACCGAGTTCCTTACGCAAGGCTGTGGATCATAAGAAGAATGAAAATGGCGTCTTGAGGCACGCAAGAAGAACCTGTTTTCCGTTCGAGAAAAATGAATTCAATGAATGAAATGCTCCACGATTCCACGAGATGTCTTTTGTGTACGTGGTTAGCTAAGTTATCACAACTTGGCGAATATAATTTTTTTCCAAGACTTGCAAGATTTTAATGATACAAATAATACAAGTTTACAATAGATTGGTTTGTGTTTAAATAAGATTTTACAGTAGTTCATCACAAGAAAAAAAATGTATACCTTAAACGAACAGACAAGAATAAATAATAAGAAACTAGTACAAGAAAGAAAAAAAAACTTGACACCTGAAAAAAGGGAAAAAGTACACTTTATAAAGGCGTGAATGTTAAAAGTAATTTTGTACTATAAGTTTTGGTCCTGCTAAGCCGTAGGCTTGTCAGCAGGTGCCAATATATATCTTGTTGAGTGATCGGATACTTTGTTCGCTCATTCAATGGAAAAAATTTACAACATTTTGGATATTTTACAATATTGAATATTATTTTCTTAAAAATGAAAATAAACAATAATAAATACATAAATATACGCGTTAAACTAGCAATATGTTAATAACACTGTAAATGAGCCATTCAATTCAGCCAATTGCCCATTTTGATGATTCACCTTCTCAGCCATCGTGGCCCATCCGGAGCAATTGTGCCCACTCCTGTCACTAAATTTCTGCTTCATTTTATGATTGAGGCGATAGGTTCACTTCCTAATCGGAATCTGTCCGCTAGGACGTGACGCAAGGAGTGCTACGTCACCAACCTATGCATTAAGAAAGTGTTTCTTCCGTTCCTAGCCAATCAACTTCTAAATGAGGAACCCAAAAGTCAAGGGGTCTAAGCAACAAAATCGTTGTTTAGAGAAAACTTAAGTCAAAGTTGAAAAAGTTTGGTACAACCCACTAAGTAGTTAAGCGGCATTACCCTAGATAGCAGCACCTGTCAAGAAAAATTACTTGGATCCCTTTACCACCTAAAAGATTTATATTATCACATCCCATTCCTGTACCTAACTTATTTTTTTTGACAATTTTCAGCTATCCGGGACTAGCCACGGAGTTCCACTTTTACGGAGTCACCCGCAATGCACAAATGTGCGAATTTCCACAGAGAAAAGTCATCCGCCTTGACCGGGATCCCGGTCAAGGCGGATGACTTTTTCTCTGTGGAAATTCGCACATTATTTTCTTTTATGTCACTTAGACCCCTTGACTTCTGGAGTCCACAAATCTGATCTCGTAATCGACTTCTTGTAAACGGGCTGTACGTAACCGCGACAAATAGTACAGCGACCACTTGTAAATTACTACTTTCGAAATGCCCGCTGAATAAATCTACCCCTTTGAAAGCGTACGATCGGTTTAATTTTATTTTAATTTTAATTTAAGTTAAATTTTATTTCAACAAACATGCAATATTTATATATATATATATATATATATATATATATATATATAAACAGACACAATGATTTTATGTGTTCCTATCCACTTTCTTTCTACCTTTCTGTATAAACATTTATGTAGACTGGGTAGCTTGGTGGTCTGAGCATTGGACGCGAAATCCAAAGGTCCGTGGTTCGATTCCCGGTCCAGTCGAATTTTTCTGCTTGGAATTGGCCATCTTTACATCTTCACACCATCATTGTGTCTGTTGATTTTATGTGTTCCTATCCACTTTCTTTCTACCTTTCTGTATAAACATTTATATGAGTATATTTGCCGCTGAGCGGTCTGAGTGAATGGATGAACGATTATATATATATATATATATATATATATATATATATATATATATATATATATATATATATATATATATATATATATATATATATATATATATATATATATATATATATATATATATATATATATATATATATATATATATATATATATATATATATATATATATATAATTTATATTTATATATATATAAATATATATAGTTCTTGCGAAGATTCCACGAACGTGGCAAACAATATAAAACTTCGTCACAGGGTGACACTAAACATAAAACATATAAAAAAAGCAAACTCACGAGTTTAAATTTTCGGTGGGTCGCCCGCACCTTCATCAGTGATAGAATCAGGGTTACGAAGTTCCACGGTTACGTTCTGCCTATTTACGAAACTTTGGCTACATTATGTCGTTTACGAGTGAACTGTTTTTTTCACGAATGGACGAGGTTCAATGAAAACATAGCAAATATAAAACAATAAATATAAGGGAGAGGTATTCTAAAATTATACCTTTTCTGTCAGAACGTCTAGCGACGTGATGAGCACCAGAGAGAGAAACTCTTGCACCTGTGAGTTCAACGTGATACACTCCTTGTTTTTTTATCGCTTCTGTCTGATCTGAAGACAAACTGTAGGGATAGAATAAAGCCCTATTTGCCTATCCTAAACTCGCTCAAATCTAGTCTCATGTGGTTTCCATCCCACTGCATTCAATAGGCGTTTGATTCTCTCGGTTCGTTCCCAAGAGTATTTTCTCCCCTAAAACACTGGGAACTTTTGTTTGTTACGTGATTCTCTCTGCAAATTGGATCCTACTGTTACGATTCACGTGACCCGAATCAGAGGACGGAGTCGCCGAGAGGCGTGAAGAGATTGAAAAATCCGGCGCCGAGATTATCTTCTTCCGATAGTCTGAGATCGCGCGTAGTTTAATGGATCCCGTCTCCGAATTCTGCTCATTGCAACTGGAATCTCACTCAAAACAGAAGGTGGAGCCGAGGAGCATGGTCTCGCTTGAGCAGTGTTTGGAAATTGCTGCCCTAGGTTCGTGCACTGCAGCTGCAACACGATTCCCTTCACTGTTGACCAGATCATTGCATCCCTTTGGCGCAGGATATTTCTGAATCAGTTTCCATTAACTCGTAATTCTTGATGAAATCGTACAGATATATGAATTGGATTCTTTTATATCATTTGCCTGATTCATGTTTTGTTTCCATCTTACTTTTCTATTCCTAATTTTGCTTTCAGTGATAATTTATCATTAAAAACTATCATTATTACTGATCCATTACTACGAAACCATTATTATCACTAATAACTATCATTTTTTAATTAATGCATTTTATGGAATGGAATTCATTTTATAAAGAGAATTCAATCTGAGAAAACTATTCTTCCAAGGTAAATCTACCCTTCCATCCGCAAAATCATGTGGCTTGGAGTGTTATGAATTCAAATTGAAGTGAATAGAGAAAATAAATTGGAAGAGCAAGAAGTTGAAAGGAAAATGGATGCTAGCGACCTTGTCTCGCTCTGATTTGGTCTTAGTTACTGATATATTTTTTTAAAAACTGATACACAGGCAAGTAAACTGAGTTTAAATGTGGCTCCTGAGTTATTGTTGCAAAAATGAACTTGATGTGTGAATGATTTCGTATTTGCAATGCTTATTTCACATTTAGAAGAGTTATTTTTCCTATGAGAACAATTTTGTGCATTGAACTTGACGTAAGCATCTATCTAAGATTTTTAGGTTTATCGAGGTTTTTTACTGCATAATATCATTAAATGTCTATTAATCCCCGTCAAAAAAGTATTGTTAACTTGGTTCCACAGTTGGACTCTATATTTGAATTAATAATCACTTTGATAGCTCATGAGAACCAGACAAACTTTTCACAGAAATTTATGATTGGTAAAACTATTTATTAGAAAATTAAATCAAGAGCTTTGGGACATTATTGAATCCATGATTATATTTCCAATACCTAAATTACGGTTAAAAATTATATTATGCGCTCATGCAGTCAAAATTTCGAAAATATCTCGTTCATCATCATGTGCACGTTGACAAATATCACAAATTTCATACTTCCTATTTAGCCAACTACTTTTCAGCGTTAGTGAAATATTTGTCATGTCATTCTCTTTGCGAATTGATTTCAATTTAGAAGAGTTATTTTTCAACTGGAATCTCACTCAAAACAGAAGGTGGAGCCGAGGAGCATGGTCTCGCTTGAGCAGTGTTTGGAAATTGCTGCCCTAGGATCGTGCACTGCAGCTGCAACACGATTCCCTTCACTGTTGACCAGATTATTGTGGAAGGAGTTCATTGCATCCCTGTGGCGCAGGATATTTCTGAATCAGTTTCCACTAACTCGTCATTATTGAAGAAATTGTACAGCTCTTTGAATTGGATTCTTTCATATCATTTGCCTCATTCATGTTTTGTTTCCATCTTACTTTTCAGTTTCTTATTTTTTTTCAGTGATAATGATTCATAATTAATAATTAATAATAAGCAATATAATTATACCACTCGGAAAGTTGAACCTTTGATAAAGTGACGGCGAAATATTTATGCCGACCCCTGGAAGAGTTCTGACTAGCATGCGCAAGGAAATGTTTACTCGATGGACTGTTACTTAGCTGAAACTAGTCGGGCTAAGCATTTCATTTAATGGTCGTTGAAGTGACTAGTCGTAGGGACTCGAGTTTCAATGGGAAACTTGAGCTCATGAGCGGTCGATTATCCGGATGGGAACTCGCTGGTGAGTCACGAAACTGGTATTTTCTTACTTGCCAGCATTTAAAACAGGGACGGGATGGGAAGAACAAACTACCACCGCCGCCACGGCTGCAAAAGGGACCCGTTCGTTTCCGAGACGATTTGATTTCGAGGCAAGCTGAAGAGCATGGAATGGAGAGAGAGAGAGGCCACCGAGATTGTTTCGCTACACAAATAGCGCCCCCGATTTGCCGCCGCCACAACACTCGGAAAGTTCGGAGCGGCCGAAAGCCCTCTTCGCACGATGCGCCCGAAATTCTTCTTCTTCTCCCCCACCCACCCTCCCGCATCCCGTGAGGGAGAATCAAAGTTCTCCGAATCCCCGATTAGTTCCATACGCCTCCCACCTCCGCTCCCTCGCTCGCTCGATCACTCAAGCGTTGCCACGAAACTTCTAATTCGAGACCCGCCGGGAATTTAAAAAAATTAAATGCGAAATAAATAAGAACAGAGGCGCGGTTCCACCCGACTCAGTGAGAATTCTCGTCTTTAACGCTCTTTGTACTGCTTTATGACTTATCATCCTGCTGCTAAAAGCGTGTTCAGGCAAAGGGATTCAGTGGGCCGAGAGTGGAAATAAATGGATGGAAATATGTGGAAAAAAATTATGATTCGTCACACGGTACATGTTTAATACGAGAAGGCATGAAAGCTGATTAAAATAATGATTGTTCGAGTCGACAACGCAATGCTTTAAACTCGACCCTCATAATATTAATTCAAACACCTTATCTAGCCTACTTATCAGAAGATCTTCCTTCCAACTCCGATGAAATCAGTCAAATTTTTCATATAAAAGTTCAGCAAATAGGGTTTTAACCCACACTTCGGACGATGCTGCATAAATATTTCCTCCGAAATTTTCTGAAACAACTATCCTACGCTATTGTCACCATTTCATTACGTTAGAAAGCCAAATGTATTGCACAAAATTGGTAAAAATGATCATCAATACAAGTTTAGAAAGACAGACTGCCAAAGGAGAGAAGTTTAAAATCTCTATCTTTCAGTTAACAATAAATGATCAGGTAAGTAGTCATTAAAAGTAGTTAAATGTGTATTGACCTAAGTAGTTAATTTTGTATCATCTATGGATAAAGATATTTAATGCAATAATCACAGCGAGCATCAAATATGCGAGAACTCTCTCTTTAAGAGTCAAAAATCATCGTTCAGATTTACGAAATTTAAAATTACGTAACAAAACCGCTTAAGCCTATTGCAAAGCATGTGTTTCTCTGAATATACAACTTGTTCAGAATGTTCACTTGCAATTGGCATTACGTTTTTTTAATCTATTCGCCATTAAATTCACTAAATAATTCCTTCCTTGCCTCATTCATGAACACTCCCAGCTGTGCGTTCAAATGGTGTTCGAGTTCGAATGGACTGCTTGCATCGAAAATATGTGCACGGATGTTTTCATACTCGCAGGAGAGAATGTATTCGTTGCGCATAATCCTCAAACATTCAAATTGCTCATCGGTTAAATTTGTTTTTCCTATATGAATTGAGGCAAAAATACATAGTATGACCCATCAAAAGCAGTTGTATTTAGGGCATCATTTTAGTTTGATGTTTGAAAAACTTCAATACAAATTTTACTACAATATAAATCGTAAGGATGAAAACAAAGGTTTTCATTTGCCAGTCAAAAATTACCGCCTCCTCACTTACGGGTCTGCTCAAAATCTATTTCTTGAATGTTTTAAGTCATAAAAAAACAAAAGATACTCATAATATCTGATTTTCAGCAGGTAATTGGAAGTGGAGAGGAAATTAGTACTACTTTACCCTGCGTGTCTAATCATTTCGTATCAAATCTCTTCTTAGAATGTAACAGCTGGAATGATCACTGAGGAATCAATGTGCCAGCTGCATACTCACATAGTTGCTATTAGCGTGCTTAATACAAGCACATATTTATAGCTTGTGGACCATTTATTCGCGAGGGAAGGCGTATGGGAGAATGAAGGGTTCATGTGACTTCTATCTGGCGCTGGAAGCGGTCCTTCTCTGCAGTGTACAATTTACAGTCTCCGCGGCGTCTGATACAATTAAACGTGAAAGAACTCGTGCTGGAATGATCCCAAGGCACTTGGATGAGCGCCTAATAATTAGCGAGGCTCTCTCGCGGGATTAACGAGCGCGATGTAAGATGGATGGCCAGACATAGTTCGGGCGGTGTGAGGCGAGTGAGAAAGACGCCGCCCGCGGCAGAAGGACGCGCTCAGGGAGTTTCTTAAGGGACAGGCGAAGCAACTGCCGGGAGAAGAAACAGGATGAATCATGCTGCGGAGTTGACGTAACCCACTGTTATGGGAAAATAAATACTTATCTAAAAATGAATGGAATCATAATAGCCGAGACAAATATATGCATTATATATTTAAGAAGAAGAAGAGAGAGGAAAAGTACTTGGAAAGCTTTTAGATGTGGCTGTGGCGACGAATGGAGGGAATTGGGTGGAAAGATGTGGAGTTGGGAATGATGAGGTTGGATTGGGCATATTTTAAGGAGGAATAGTGTTCAGAAATGAATTATAGAAGGGAAAATAGAAGGGAAGAGAGGAAGAGGAAGGAGGAGGCACGGAATTCTGACAGACATCAAAAAAGAAAGAAGCAATGAAGAGATGAAGAGAGAGGCCAAGGACAGAATGCTATGAAGGCAGTACCGTTGAAACCTGTCCGAGGACAGAATCACAATGATGATGATCATGATATTTAAGAAGGAATTCTGTCACCTAAGTACCTCCTTTTAGATGTGATAAAATTATTATTTATTATCATATAAAGTATCTTATCATTATCTAGTGCATACACTACTCAAATCAGCCAATGCTTCTCTATACATTTATCATCCGCCACGTTATTTCTTATGGAAATTAATGTTCTGGTAATATGTTGGAGTAATTCTCAATAGTATTGCGGCACTTTATGAATGGCAAAGTGATGAACTAAATGGAAAACTAAGAATATAAGCAAAAAACCTTTAAATCACACCAAATATCCCCTACATTTGTGGGATTAATGTGTAACCACGGTATTTAAATAGAAAAAGGACGAAGTATGTGTTAGTATTACTTCAATATCAGCCCGAATTTTCTCATTTCTACACTATTGTCATGATTTTATCAGTGCCACTATGATGGTGAATAATAATAGAGAAAACCTAGTTGAAATATCAAGGAGGAAAAGAAAATTAAGGAATATAATTCTAGTAGAAGTTTTTTAATATCTAGCAGTACAATAGGACTCCCATGCCGACAAATCTATTCCTAACGTATGGAATGCTTATCGGGAGTAACCAATTGTGGAAACAAGCGAACTTGGAAATCTGCAAGCTTCATTAAAGGTGCCTACTAAAAAATAAATTAGTGTTTCCTTCGTAAAAGCATTCATTTTATATACTAAAATTTGTTCTTCAGGAAATATCCGAAATTTGGTGAATCACAATGGTACGTACGTATGAAATCAAATGGTACGTACATTCGGTACGTATGGAATGCTTATTGGGAATCACCATTGAGGTATGTATAGAGGGCGCTTGCTTTGCTGGTCAGTGCTAGAAGCTGAAGGCAGTCTGACATCTTCGCTAACCCTCATTTTCCTGTAGTGCTTGCTAGCTAACGCACTAGTTTTGAAATTTTACCGTATTTTTCATTGATAGTTTAATAGAGATCAGCATGTACTCACTTCTTCAATATAAATTCTCTTTACATATTTTGTTTATTTATTCATTCATTCACGTTAATTTAATTGTTTATTTATGTACTTTATTATTTAATCATCCGTTCTCCCCTTGAAAAGTATTTTTAAATCGAACTGAATTCAGAGCACTTAATAGCCAATGTATGTTTCAAGGGTTACTCGCCTTAAATTTCCAACAAATGGCTAATATTCCTGCTTTGCATCTACCAAATCATCCATTCTGTAGTGCAATTCAAGGGAAAGTGAGAAGAGATCTATTTTCACAAGGCGGTTGGGTTACTCAGATATACCTAACCTAAGGCTTCTACTAATCCAAAAAAAAAGTCAACAAACAAACGAAAGTCAACGAGTGCGTATTTGGAGCAAGGACACTGTAATCTCTAATCGAATTTGAGTAAGGACTCTGTAGAATCCTTGATTTTGAGCCTGGTAAATTGTTTTTCGGTCGAAATTCACGATGACACAGCATTCGAGAGAAAATAATTAAATACCGTGATGTTTCACACTCTTTAACTTATCAGAAGTGAACAACTACTCACAAATTTGTTACTGTTGAGTAATATAATCATTATTAACAGGAAATACGAACTGTAAGTTACAACAAATGTTATTATCGCCAACATACGGTATGTTACCATTAAGTTTCGTTATGATATTACGTTTCAACGCCATTAATGGTGGTTCAATAAAGATAAAACCAACTAAACATGATATCTTGAAATATATGGTTTACTAATAACTACCATGTAGAGCTCATTCTATAAGAAATATGTCGAAATAATCTATTATATCTAATGATGTTAAGTGAATCCGAAAACTCGCATTCGCTTGGGATCTTTTAAGGGAAGCTGGAACATTTAATAACTTTCCAGCACATATTCAATCATTTTTATTTACCCAAAAACATTGCAATAACTTTTGAATTGGAAATGTTGCAAGGTGCATGCCAAAAATGAATCGTAATCATCAAAATACGAGTTATGCATGGTCTTTATTTGGCACGCCATTTTTTTGGACCAGTCTTCGGTTTGGTATAACTGACTAACCCATCCGCCTTGTGAAAATAGTCACGTGATTTGTAACTTGTATACTTGAAGCTCTGAGAGACAGCCCACAGGATTAAACAATATGGTTGTTATTTCGGTTGTCAGGCTGCATTTTGATGACGTTATGTTCTCTCCATTTATCTCAATGGGAATTACCAATAGTGGCAATATGGGTACTAAGAGCGGAATTTCAATGGGGTGCATCATTAAAAATAGCGTCGAAGTTGGGAGGTCAGAGAGAGTGAGAGGGAGGGGGAGTGGCCGTGAGGGGTGGGTGAAGGGAGGAAAGAGGAGCATATATGGACTGAGGGATGGAAGAAGGTCAGCCGGCGTGAGCACCACTTCAAGGAGACGGCTGAAAAGGGAAACCAGAAAACGAAGGGCTCGATAGACGGTGGTTCCTCACTAAAAATTACTCAAAAGTTATTTTATTCACATTCTGAATGCTTATAGAATATTATAACCTTTAAATTTGATATGTAAAATAAAGTTCTACCTTTACACGGTTATTTATTGCAATAAACCTCCAAGAGATTGATAGGAATCAAAACTTGAGGACTATCTCATTTTATGTTTGGAGTCAATCGCTAATTATTGCAATAGTTTATATCAAAATCAGTTGATTATCAGTGCAATCCAATCTCAGTCTAATCAGTTGCAGCTCCTAAGGCAGTAAGTCAGTAATTCTTAAATGTCCACTGAATTTTCAGTATACTTAGCACCACAATTTTCTTTTTCAGTAGCCAAAACCAGTCATGTAAAAACCTGATTTTATAAAATGATGGAAAAGAAAAGATTGAGCGCAGTATTTGTGCTCACACAGTCGCGATAAAACCCTCTCATTATAGTGTCAGCAGACACACTTTTGTTACCTGCACAACATCAGCGGAAAATTAAAATAATATCTGTTCACAATTTATCTCCCGTTTACAAGTATGCTGAACGAGTATATTTATAAGGCATTTCTATTTAAATTAGCTTTAAAAGCACTTTTAACTTAGCGAAACATATCAACCTAAATGCTTCGTAAACATGGCCAGAGTCATCCATCCAAAAACTGATTGAATGCAATCTTCACCCATAAATCTTCATTTTAAAAGGTGACATAATTTTCCTGATTTATTTTATCCTCCGTAAATTCTCAAACTTACCTCTCTTTTAACTCTTGCTTGCACGATCTTTGATTTTATTGGTTTATATATTCGTCATCATAATGTGACTCATCTCCATCTCTTCCAAATGTTTTTGTTCTGCACCTGCTTTCGTCCTAGTTTCTCTGTAACTAAAGAGAAATCCACATATATATGATTTTCTGAAGTATGGCCTAATTCCAATGCTTTTTTATCTCTGAATTACTCAAAACTACCGAAATGTTGAATCGTGCCATCCGGCACCGCTATCTTCAAGTAGAGTGGGACGTTAAACATCACAAAGTGAGAGGTCGCTGATAGAAGTCAGCGTGAAAGAAGGCGCCACGAAAAAAGAAGGAAGAAAAAGCGGGAACGTTCGCAATGAGCGAATAAAGTTATGTTTAATCTCAGTTTTTTTGCGACAGAAACCCTGTATATAATTTATGTGATGATGTGTAGGAGCGGGTAGCAGCCCAATTTTTGTTACCACGGTAACCGAGAACCCCGGTGCTTCCAATTAGAGGCGTCCATTTCCTGCTCCTCGGACCCTCGACCCCTAAAACCCAAGCGAACTGCCACTCTCCTCCTCCTCCCCGTCCCCCATGGCACTTCATAAAAAAGGGAGAGAGGAGGCATTCTTTATGGCCGGGGCCAATCATGAGATGGAGGGTGAAAGAGGAGGTTGGTCCATTTGCATGGCTCCTTTGGGAAAGGGGTTTTAAGGGCGGTCGGGCGAAGGCAACGGCAAAGACGGATGGTCGGAAGAAGGTTAAGGAGGACAGTAGCGTGGAAGGGGGACTTACTTTAACGGCCTTCGAGGAAATGGATGAGTCTTGGGAGAGTGGAGGCTCGGATGGAACCCCTGGGACCTGTTCCTCAAAATTACAAGTCCACATGCTACGAGTACAATTTCGCCATTGCAATTCTTCGCGTCCTGGCTTACAAGGGTTTGCCTCCTCTGCAAGAAATGCTGGGGAGACAGAAGCGGCATTATATCTTAAGAAATACTTGTTCTGGGACAGTTGTGATGCTAGAGCGCGAATAAGCGAGGGCCCGAGAGAAAGCGGTTGTGCCAAACACGCCGAGTCGTGTATCGTAAGGGGTTGTTAACTGGTAGTATTGCAAAGAAAATCAATTTCAATAGCATGTTTCCCTACATGCTCTCAACACCAGAGGAACGCAGTTAACAATCGTCCGGAATGGATTCCCCGCGGAAAAGAGGGTTCAGTGTACAAACTTTTTAGACAATGAAGCTCATAGATTTCCCTGAAGTAGTAGTAACTACCTTGTATCCGCAGCATCGCGATAAATGCGACCTTCAAATAATGACCACTAAACCACATAAATGTGGGTTTTTGTTTGATTGGTCAAAATTAAGCGCATTTTTTCCCAGCCAAAATTGAACTTCCCACGACCTCGCCTAAATCGCACAAAGTAATAACTTCGAGATTGAAAAAATAAATGTTTCCTTTGCATTTTAAGTCACTTCCACAATATATAGACTTTAACCAAGATTTCACCAAGATTTAACCAAGATTTCAGATCTAGTTCAATTTTAGACAAATATCCTGCAACTGAGCTGCGTTTCTTATATTATGCAATAAAATGCAAATTTGAACAAAAAATAATTTACCATAGGCAAAAAATTCAGATATGATTTTATCTTATCAATTCAGGAATTATAAACGTTTCTTATAATATGCTTTTCAAGACAATAATTGTCAGTCGTAAAATCGTAAATCCTTACTGTGTTCCCATAGGTAGTGCGTTTGATTTGTGCTCTGCATGGAAAATGCTTGGGGATGAAAAAATTCTCATCGCAAATATTGCTACATTGCTATATGTACATTAAGGAATTGAATATAAAAATGAATACCGTTGAGTATTGGTTGTGATTTAACATCCCAATTATTTGTATATTTGAGCACCAAAATCAGCCTCCATTTTATCATTTATCCCCAGGTTTTTTCTACATCTGTAACGGGATATCTCATAAAAACTAACTCATCCATTCGATGGGCCTTTCTAATGCGCAAGTAAGACAAATATTCTGTTAAATTATCACCTATATGCTTACAAATATAATTTTGTTATATTATGGTAATCATTTCAGTGCTAATGCTTGTGACTGAATTACCATATCCCCATTGGCTCATGTAAAGCCTATTAATGAACATTATTTCTTTCTCTTGAGTTTGACGGAAATACAAAATGTATTTTTAAAATCCTGAATGATCTTGCTGAAAGTCTCCTCTTACCTCGCGTCTAAATTGATATTCATGCCACCATTTTACCGTCTGATAGTGTTACATCCTACCTAATTACCCATTACATTTCGATATGCGAGTAATTTATCACAATTCACGCAATAATTGTTCACGCGAGGATGAATTACCAGGCATGCTTCCATTGCGTAATTACGCATTCAACCGTGGCGCCAGGGGTGTTCATCTGATATGGACGAGTGTTATGTTAGTGCTAAACCGGCAGAAATAATAGCACTTCGAGAACGGTCAGAATTGGCGGAAACCATTATGACTCTCCCATTCGGTAATGTTTGTTGCGTAGAAAGACAAAAAATGAGGGCGAAGTGAATATCACTCAGGATGAGCACCCACGAATTATTCATGCCGAGAGTGATGTCTTTTTTTTTTAAAAAAAAAGGGAAATCGATTCGGAAACCAGCGTCGAAAAAAAATTGTTTTTTTTTCTTTTCCCATTCAAATATTGACTGGGTAATGAAAATCTTAAGGCCAACATTCCGCACCTACATATCCGTGTAAACACTGGGTCACGCTCCAGTAAACACGCACCTGCAGCTTTATTTGCCTCTGCTCGCGAATGCGACGGGATTGGATGTGCTGCCACCGTGCGGGTGAGTGGGGAAGTATCGGCGGGAAGGGTTTGAGGAGCGAAACGAGAGGTGTTTTTCGAGGAGGTAGGAGGAACGATGTGAGGAGGTGGAGGAGGAGGAGGAGGAGACAGAAAATGAGAGGTGGAATGGTAGCGGCAGGGTCGGATGCGAAAAAAGCGAGACGTGATGAGTTTCCCACGGATAAGAAATTCCACGTAGCGCCTCGCAGTGTGTAAAATGATGGCATATTAATGATATCCGTCGTACCCAGCAGAATTATCATCATCTCGTGAAAGTTTTTGACTCGCAACATCTTGTATGACACTATGAAAAAGTAAACTTTGAAATGTACATATTAATTCATTTGCACGTGTGACGTGAATTTAGTTTACACGAAATTCTTGGGTCGGCCCCTGAAATCGGGAGAGGGAGACGATAATTAGTGGTCATAGTGAGGGAATCTAGTTCAACTACAGGTTCTTTATAAAGAATTAGCGAAATAAGAGGAGAATCTACGACCATTTCAACGCACCAACAATTTACGATGGTGCAAGAATTTCTAATACATTGTCTATGACTCTACTGTTCGGAATTTTCCCATTGCACACTGAAAAGCAACCTTTGCGATTTCCACATGAATATACTTGCACGATATATTTCGTAGCCGAGGACTACTGAGAGGGATCCTGTTCCTCCCCCCTCATAACAGAATTACTCTGAACTCTGCTACGAAACGAGAAAAATCTGTTATGAAATAGGTCGTGCAAATAAATTAACGGTTATTAAAATAACAGTTTCTAACATAATTTCACCACGAAAGCGCCGAATAAGTGATAAAGCTGGGCAATGGAAACAATTTTATTTATCCGTAATCATAATTTAACTAAATAATTTTCATGTACTTTTATACAATGCTTTAATTGCTCAACGCGTTCCACCGATTATAAATTTCTAGATATATTTACATTGTGTAGGTATAAAATCAGTCTAGAAAAATCGCCACCAGGGGGGTTCGGCTGACATGTGCCATGAGTTATGCTAGTGTCGAACGAACATAAATAACAGCACATTTCAGTCCTCACCACCATCAAAGTATGCGAAAATCATTCCTCCTCTTCTTACTAAAATGCCATAAAAAACCCACATAGGGGGAGCACGCCTCAGTAGCTTGAATGGCGAAAGCACACCACGATTTCGAAGCAAATGATGTGTTCAAGTTTCAGTCAAGGCGAATGGTTTTTTGTGTGGAATATCAGACTTTCGTGCACCTGCGGGTAATTCTTTAGAGACAATTTCGTTGCTAGTCTCGTCCAACTCGTATTTGTAAACATACCTCTTCTGTACCTGATGATGCCATAAATCGGCAACAAGAGTCATGTAATCAAAAGACAAAATAAAATTTCCACTTATTTTATTTCATTATGAATAGGAATGTTCAAAAACTACGACGAAGTGAAGCCTAAAACTGTTAATTTAATCACCCTTATGGGGGGAGTATCTCAAAGGGATGGCTCGATATCGACATTCTAAAAGGGATTTTTTAATAATAATTGAACTCTTTCCCTTAAATTTCATATCCTGATGAAGTCTACCATGTTTCCATCACTGTCCCAAATTTACAAATGGGATCCAGTGTTTTTTTGCTGAGTGACGCATAAGTTTCCCCGCTTCGTCCTTTAATGCACGTCTCTTACGAAGTTTTTGTACTTCTCTCAGTAAACTTTCATTTACCTTTGTGTTGGCACCATTCAATGAGCTAGTAAAAGTGGCTAAAGCGAAAGTAAGTCCTCTCAGCGTATTTAAAATAACTCAGATGTAGAGCCTGTTTTCAATCTCTCACACTTCATTCGAATACTCTCAAGAACTTTGACTATAGTGACGAGACATTATAGGGCATAGGTATTACTGAAGTAATGTTACAGGCAGATAATAGTGTAGGGTTGAGTAAATTGAGTAGTTGTCCGTATTTTCTCACCGATCTAAAGCGCTCAAGATACGCTATCGTTAATGACTGTCTTGCGTTATCTCGGAGAAAATTCTCTTACATATTTCCTACCAGCTTATGAAAGAAAGATTACAAACTAGGCAAGAACTATCTTCTTCAAAGTTGAAATCTTTAGTCTCGCGGGTCTCCCTCTTTGCGTGGTGATGGCGTTACTTTAATAAATATGTTATGTTGTGTCAGTCGCCGGCACAGCTGGGCTGAGGGAAATAAATAAACCGTGAAATCGCTTAATAGGTCTAGGTACTCTAGATACATAAACACTGAATCAATCATTTGGTCATGCAGCGATGCCTGGGTAATTTGGCTCCTCTTACCGCATCATTCAGTCTTTGTGATAGTGATAACCCAGAAATATTTTAACATAATGGAAGATAAAATTTATTTTTCTTTTATTATAAAATATTTATTAATTTTATTTTCAGTATTATCAATTTCATTCTTTTTAATTATCAAATGCAAAAACATCTAGTCATTTAATTTTGTACCTTTAGCGCAATAATTACTTGATTTCCGAATAAGATGAAGTAGGTCACTTACCGTTCCGCTGCCTGGCACTCGAGAAGTAATTTTCCCGTTCGACTTAATCGATGAATAAAGAATTTCATTTTTGCCTTATCGTGGAAAATTGAGCAATACCACAGCATTGTAATATTTTTAAAGCACGACGTGAACACTTTTTAGAAATTAAAACCTGCCAGGAATTTTGATATTTTGTAGGACGTAATGAAGTAGGACAGCTGTGAAAATATACATATCAAGCCACCGTTTTTTTTTCAATTTATTACTATTTTCAAGTATAACATGATGTTGAGACTGAAGAGAACATAGGATGTTGTGTGACTAAAGTATGGCAAGCGTTGTGTCATGAGCTGCTTTTACTTAAATTTCCTGACATTACTCACAACTCTCGGATTACAGCAAGGTTTCTGATCTCATCCCTGGGTAGATAAAAGACAATTAATATTTCTGATGAAATATTTCTGCAATATTCTTGCATTCTTCATCTGTCAGAAGCTAAATTGCTTCATAATTCTCTTGTTCACAATAATGTGGTCTCTATTTTTGTGATATATACTTGTGTTGAATAGGCATATTTTTAGGGCATGGTTAAACTTTCAGTTATTTGACTTTATCTTGAAGTTCCTGAGAAATTTTGCAAATAAAATGATGTTTTCGTTCTATCATTTCCCCACCCCGACCTTTCCTTGGATACTCAAAGAGGGATTCATAAGAGGTAGCAAATTTCCTTGTCCTATTTTTTCCGGGAGGACATATCTTGGATATTAATGTTTATTTTCCGGCGGAGAGTACACTTTCGACGCCCTATCACCATTTTTTTTTTAAGATAAGGCGTTCACTCGGAGATCAAAGGAGGCGCGAATTAGCGGCAGAAAGTAATAGAGTGGAGATGAGGAGGAGAAGATGGGGGGACGCAACTAGAGGGAAAAGTTCTCAGTGAAGGTCGAGAGAGGGTTTCGGCAAGTCGAGAGGGTCTTTTGAGTGCCTTTTGCGAGGCGGAGGGCGCTTCAGAGACTTCTCATTTCCTCTCCAGGGATGATATCACGTGCGATAGCAGGCAGGAGTAGAATAGACACGCTCTTATCCAAGTTAATTTACCTGAGGACTGGTATGGCTACAATTTCCATGCTTGAAGTATATCTCCATTTCAGTAATGAATCCTTGTTCTACGTCTCCATATTATCTTGCGAGCCGCCTCAAACGCATGAGGAAGGGAGTATTGAGATTTCGGCCATGAAGCAAGGATGGGAACTGGAGAACACAGAGCTTGATTTTCTTGAAGTGAAAGTAAAGGTTATGTTAAAGACGTGTTATATTACATCGTTCTGTTCTAGTAACAACTGCGCATGACGATTCTAAAAATATATAATAAATAGCAATAGCCAGTGAGGCAATTACTCGACCGTCGCGTCGCCGAAGAAGTTTCCTTTGGCTGGACTGCATTAACATTGTCTACCTCGTTTACCCGAAGTCGTGTCACTTGTAATATTAATATTGTTATCATTCTTGAATCATTTTTCTAGAATCAAAATCATTTGGTGGATGAGGCATTCATATTTGATATCGATTTGGACTTAAAGTACCTTGAAGTACCTAAATATCTTGTAAAATAATGTTTCCTGATGTATAGCAAGATACTTGGTCCACGATCTAATATTACTGTATGATTTCTCCTGAATGGTAGAGTACCAATAAGATCAAGTAATTAAAATATGAACATAATTATGTATTAATCCAAATCCAGACCAATATGTTAGTTTTTATATGCACTTATTGACTAGCGATTAATTACCTACGGTAGAAACTATCCGTATAGCAGTGATGAGAGGACGTAAACAATCAGTTGGCATGATACACATGAGTTACATCTCCCATTTCTAACGGATATTGTACAACTTCGATAATGGAAAATATCATTCCAACACATCATTTTGGCGAGCTTTGACACATCAATTTTTTTGGCCATTGACAAGCAATTGACTGCCTCCTAAGGAAAGAGATGACAGATATTTCAATTGAATTATTGACATGAAAGTTATGCAACGAGACGGAATAGTATCTACTTCTAAATACGTGTACCTTAAGGACAATGTAATGAGGGTGTATGCATTTGTCTTTGGACGATTTATTTTCTCCCCTCGGCTATATTGAGACTGGGAGTGCGGTAACATGCCATCCACCTTATACATGCGTTTCCACTCCATGTAACCCTAACAATGCGGGAAAGTCTTTCATGCAACGCGAGTGTACTTTTGTAGTGCAAGAAGGTAAGTAATCCACATGTTTAGCGTCGTGGGATCTGTCTTATTCAAGAAAATGAAGCTTGAGACCGCCTGTGTTGGAGTGGCTCACTGAGAACGCAAACGAAAGCAGCAGTGGCGTTGGAAGGGAAGAATGTTAGTATACGTCCTTGCATTCTCGCAGCCGGAGATGAGCTGAGGGATGAAGGCTTTTCGGTGAAGATAACCAGTAAACGCGATTTTTCTTGGTTAAAAAAAACATTTGATAAAAGTGTCCCACAAAAATTATTAATTAAACTAATATCATACGGCTTCGACGA
The DNA here is from genome assembly GCA_963169105.1 of Ceriagrion tenellum. Taxonomy (NCBI): domain Eukaryota; kingdom Metazoa; phylum Arthropoda; class Insecta; order Odonata; family Coenagrionidae; genus Ceriagrion; species Ceriagrion tenellum. The sequence goes on from OY720635.1 coordinate 18,008,789, forward strand.
CGATATAATTTCCTGGATCAGAGAATTCCTAACTAATCGTGTGTAGAGAGTAGTATTAGACGGTGCCATCTCCAATGAGGTTAAAATTACTAGCTAGGGTCTCCCACAGAGGAGTGTCATAGGTCCACTTCTATTCCTTCTGTATATTAACGATATTGGTGAAGTATTAGACAGTAAACTTCTGCTATTTGCATACGATGCCGTAGTGTACAGGGAAATCCGTAATGATAATGGTAAGGAAGCATTAGCGAAGGACCTCAAAGCAATTCAAGCGTGGTGCGATGCGTGGAAACTGGAAGTAAATTTGAATAAATATATTGTAATGAACTTCTGAAAAAGGAAAAACTCCCCTCAGTACAGTTATTACGTACAAAATACTCAATTAGAGACTGTATAATCTGTAAAATACCTTGGAGTTAAACTAACTAATGATCTCTAGTGGAGTAAACATATACGGGAAATAACTGGTCAGGCTAATCGTAAATTGGGATTTGTTAAAAGAGTACTAGGAAAGTGCGACAATAGAGTTGAGAAATCAGCTACTTCTCCCTTGTTAGACCACACTTAGAATACGCTGCCTGTGTTTGGGATCCTCATGAGGTAGGCTTAAGAACAGAGTTAGAACGTGTGCAGAGAAGATGAGCAAGATACGTGAAAGACCGTTATGATAATATAAGTTTTTGCTTGCTACGACCAGGGTTAACTAGTTACAGACGCATAACTAGATACAAGCGCATTTAAACTATGGCAATATTTGTTGGTTCGTAACACCATCAATATGTAAAGACACTGTAAAAACGAGACTTGAGAGCTGTTTCTTAATGAGATATATATGATTTGAGATAAATCGGTGGCAATAAGGAGCTCAAGTTGACTTTAATAATCCTAGTTGAAATTTAAGAACCATAAGAACAAACAAGTCAGTCAATGCATCACGTATATTGTTCGTATCAACTCCAAACGATTCAATCTATGAAGCATTTCAAGTTGGTGATATTTATTCATCTTCCACCCCGTACCGTTAATTTTATTATTAGCTGAAGATGCGATTAAACTTTTTCACTCACAAAATGAATGGTTTACGTGCGCCTGATCTTTTAGGGAAACGATTTTCAATAAAGCTTTTTTTGCATTCTGCCAGCTTATATAATCAAAGAGAAAAATATTCACCCTGGATATCCTCATCCCTTAGTTATTCAATGTTCTGTACGATAAGATGTTCTTCAAGAGTTTGATGAGAATTTATATTCACCCCGTGACTTCATCACTTTTGCACACTAACATGCGAGCTGCCAAATGGGCGTCTGGCATGGGGAGTTTGGACACCAGCCGTGTAAAGGTATAAAAGATAGGGTAGAGGAGTTGAAATGGTGAAGTGTATAACGGGAGTAGTGGACAGTTTAGTCTCATTCATCTGCATCGAATTTGTTAATCACCTATCTTTCTTGGTATCCCCTCTACCCATTCCTCCCTTAGTCTGAATTCCCCACTGAGTTCCGAATTTTCTTTTCTGGTAAAATTCCAGTGCTTTTCCTTCGTGACCCCACTATTTACCCATAAATAACCTAACTTTTATCCCTGGAGCTTCCAATTTTCTCTCCCTCTCTGTGTTGCAACCTTTTTAGGCAGGCAGTGAGCCGGCATATTTTTTTGCCAAATAAACGAGGAAAGTAAAGCTTAAGAGAACAAAGAAGTTAGTAATGAGTAAGAATGAAAGTCTTTGTTATCATTGCAGCCATTTTCCCGCCATGACTTCTCGTTCCCATCTCACTGTAATTACCGCGCTTCCCGGCAAAGATGTCCTCACGCGCGCACACAAACAGAAACATCCGGGCCGGCGTCCTCGGAAATTCTTCCCTCTTTTGAGTCTCGCCCGAACAGCGCTAAGCCTCCACCCTCCTCCCCTCCCTCTTACACCTCCTCCGTACATGTATGTACCTGTTCAGTCCAAGAGAAGGGAGGGTGAGTAGGCGAAAGGAAGGAGCAGGGTGGGCTCCGCTCATAGGAAATGAAAGCCTTTCGTCCTCCATGCGCGGGTGTTTGCTTCGAATATTAATGTCCTCCCGCCACCCCAACCCCTTTTAACGCACAGGTGATGGCGGATTCCCGCGCGACGCGTTCCACGAGGCGAACTTCGCGTCCTTTTTGCGTAGAATTAGAGTGGAGGATTGGTGGTGGGGGGTAGGGTTCTGGGGAGAGGAATTTAGGAAGGGTACGACAAGGATTTAGCCCCCCCGTAAGCTGAGGTTCCTATTCGTCGCGTTTCTCCGTTATTTCCGTTTTTTTAAATAAAAATTTCCCGAGTTAATTCCAAAAGTCCAGCTTATTTTTTAGCATTCTTCCGGTAAAAATCTTTAAAAACAAATTTAACCTGTATTGAAGCCAATCACTGTCACAATGTTGATGTTATACGTCGTGTTTATTTATACTTCATAAGGTGTTCCGTAAACATATATATTTCATGAAAAAAATTGTAGGCATTTACGGCAGTATTTATGTCAATTATTACCACCAACTTTTATCCCAGTGATGAATAGGTCCACGGATTTAAAGTTTTTCTACTCAAGTATTCCTGTGATTAGAATACATTTGTCTTTGTTCATCATGCATACAAGTTGAATGCAATGTTTTTGCACTTTTTAAGAAATGTCTTCTCAATATATATATGCGATAGTTTAATTTTGTATTTTAGTAATTTTCATCATTCCTCTTTTATCACAAATTTCCAAAATGTTTAGGGAAAAAATCTCTGAATAATCCAAATTTCGGGAAAACTTGATGGGACCAATTTACAGAGCAGGGAGGGCGACTCTAATTTAATTTACTTGCTATGTGAATTTTGACGCCGTTTTGGTTAGAAATTGCACTTTAATCCAGTTGCTTGTCCTTCGAAATAGATTTTATTCATCTATGAATGAAAAAAGAGTACTTGGCAATGATTCCACACTGTACTTAAAGCAACACGACCTAAGTTTCGGCATATCATGCCATCAACAGGTACAAGCAGCTGGTTTCCCCCCGCTCCCTATTGGTACCTATAAGTGTAAGCCAACCAACTGCTAGTACCTAATGATGGCATGGTATGCCGAAACCTAGGTCATGTTTCTTTTAATATACTGTGGAATCATAACCAAGGACTTGTTTTTCATTCATTATGAAGGAGTTCCACCGAGTAACGCCAGAGACAGTGTCTTAAATTTAATCATCTAAATGATCTTAAAATTTCAGCCGTAGTTTAACATTTGAATAGTTGTGAAGTGATGCAAATTTATCCAAGCTATACCAAAGTATGAGCGATGCTATGAGGTTTTCTTGGAGAGATGCATTGAATCCATAAATATCGATGCGCAATAAAGTGATAGTTCTCACAAAGAATATATTTCTTATGCGCTGAAGAATATTATTTGTAACACGCTATCTTCAGAATCCATGACGTAAGTTCTTCGTTGACTTTCTACTAAATTTCTCGTCCCTACAATCTGTAAAGTAACATTTACCATTTTAGCCACATCCACTATGTGGGATGAGGTCTAAAGATTAATTTCAAATTGATTCATTGCTATTTGGATATACCGTAGTCTTACAATAACTGAGCTTCCAGAAAGTTTAAGAAACACGTAAACTAATGTATGTATAATTAATTAAATGTTTGATATTACGTGTCAGCTTTCTTATCACTCCGTGCAGACTTTCATGAGGAAGTACTGAGATAATTCATTTCCAGGATAATGAAAACTGGCTTGTGCCTGGAACGTAATGGCACTCCTCAGGTTCTGATAAAAACGTTAAGAGAACCCCATCTTAAGGGTAAAGAAATACTCCGACGCACGTGCTAAAACGCAGATAGCTTGGGTAAAAGGCCTTCACACGAGACGTCATGCGTTCGAGAGCTGTGGAGGAGGATTGAGGAAGGCTGTGGAAAGAGTTGGGATCGGAGAAAGGTGAGGAGGGGGGGTGCGAAATTGGGGGGCGCAAGGGTATGGTTGAGGAGGAGGAGGAGGAGAGGCAATTCGAGGGAATGGGGGTCGTAGGGGGAAGGGAAATAAAGAAAACGAGGGAGAATTTTTCCGCGGAGGCTGGAGCATGGGAATGTGGCGTGCGTGAGTGTGTGCGGTTGGAGGATTCGCTCGGGAGAGGAGAGGAGGAGAGGATATGAAGGAGAAGGAGGTATTTTGGAGTGAATTATGAGGTGTGTCCTGGTGGCTGCCTCGCCTCATTCATTTGAGGACGCTAGGTGAGATAGAAAGTAGGGCTTATCTCCTCGCATAAATAACGAAGGCCAGGTATGACTTTTCATTTCGAAAAGAAATAAAAATAAAAAACTCCGCGGGAACTTTTTTTCTCTCTCTCTCTCTCTCTCCCACACCCCATTCTCTTCCCTTTAACATACATATATTTACTTTTTTTTATACAAGTTCAGGAATCGCTTGAAAGATTGCGACCCCCGGGAGCGCGTTTTAATCCTTATCCTTGAGGCCCTGAGATGGGAGAGGGAGAAAGAGGGAGAGAGAGAATGGAATAAAATAACACGTTCTCCCTCTTTCGTTTCCATCCCTCCCCCCCCCGTCTACCGCTCTTTCTCTCTTCCGTGTCTTTTTCTAAAGTTGGAGGAGAATGGGAAATGCGTGTTTAAGTGTAGATTTTCATTACGCGGGTTCGTCGAGTGTTGGCTTCAAAATGAGAGCGAAAGATGTGTAGGTAAGGTGGTGTACTTGCCCTCTCCTACAGTGCTTATATACTTTCACTCACCTCCGTTACGATCCCTCCTCCTTCCCCCACTCACAGTTGGTGGGGTGGGAATAAGTTTGGGAGGAGAAGGGGGGGGTCGTGCGCGCAAACATCCGGGGAGGGGGGGGTAGGCGGAGCGGGGGAAAGAGAGGATGGCATTAGCCCGCTCGCTTTCCACCCGACGCCGCCGTGCGGATGAAATATCTTATTTGCTTTTTCGATTAAGTTGAAACGAATTGGAGGCTTTTAGAGTTTTCGGGGATGAAACTATTAACCCACTCGAACCGGGAGGATTTTTTATTTTATTTTTTCATTTCATTTTTTTTCTCTCAACGTTTTCAAAACCATTTTCGCTAGATCACAGAGGAATGTTACGCAGCGTCGACAGAATGGAATTTAATTTTGATTTCGTCGAATCTCTTAAGCAAATTTTTTTTCTGAAAAGGAGGATAGAATTTTTTCGTTGGTTTAGCAAAAAAAAAATTATGAATGAGATAAAAGGAAAGATGAAATAATGGCTCGATAATATTATCTTTGCAATAAATGAAACCCTTCTTTACTCGTGGAAAATACAATCCAATTTAAGTTTTAAACACGAATATTTGCTACACACAACTACCAACCTCAGTTCTACTTCTCACAAAAGCGTTTCCGAGGTACGTGCTTGAAGAGACTGCAGACGTGAGGTCATTGAATAGCTATAAATGAACATAAGTCCAGGATATCGATCCCAGTATTTTAATTCTACCATTTTAATGTTTGCATTCTAATTGTTCATCAAAGAAATTAGTCTTGAAAACGTATATTCAAGCACTTCTTCTATTTTTTCTACGCTTTTCGTTTCCAATTGCTTGAAAGGTAATTTCATGAATATATATTATGGATTGTTATCACGTCGCCATAAAATGTTGCCTAGAATTCCGTAAACAAACGACTTTTTGGAATGTGGTGACGCCTAGAGATGGAAGACGGAAGTTCAAATGTAAATACAGTCGATAGTTTGTAGATAAATAAACACGTCTTACTGGTTTTACTTACAAGTAATGCAGTGGATAAAAATGTATTACTACACGCGGGACGTAATTATACACTTTTTTAATATCGTCCGGTCTACAGATGTATTTAATTCCTCTTCAAAATTTTATTTTATTAATGTACAATTAACTTCTTAGTACTTCTTGAATATCGCTGTACGGAAATTTAATAAAAATGCGAGGTGACTTCATGAGTATTCCCAATGGCAATCAATGCAGTATAGGTAAAAATGAACGCACTTTCCGCCGCCTTGAACAGATTCTTATTTTTCAATCCAAGTCTCCTATTTTGGGTCCTCGTAGACACATACCCTGTTTTGCAGCCTGGTACGAAGCAAGTTCTGTTTAAACAAGGCATTCTAAATTCTTTATTTAAGCCGAACGGACTTCAAATTAGAATCAGAGTCTGGCAAACATCGTCGTCAGCACACGATGGACGTTTCATAAATCTCTTTCACATTTCCTGTAATTGATATTTCCATTTATATAGCATTTACAAATTAACTTTTAGGACAGAAAAATAGCAAGATATTATTCAAAGCATCAAGTATTTCATATCTCCTCGATCGTTATTGAATAGTCATCACAGTCTCATGTTAGCAACAATTAACTATGTCTGTTTACGATTCAACTGAAAATACTTTTTCGAAGTGGCGCCAAGGACTGGGTTAACTAAAAGTGGAAATTTAGGCAACACGTAGCCTAGGCAACAATTCCAAACATTTAAATCCATAATATATATTCATGGGTAAATTGCACCGGGTACAACAATGCATGTCCCATTTGGCTACCTTAAGACAGCCGATTAATCTTTCCTCTCTGCTGCCTTTCTCGTACGTTCTTTTTTCTTCTTCCTGCGACAAGCATAAAAAGTGAATGTTCGGGTGAATCGGGAATGCAAAAAATCTCTTGTTCAAACGGAAAATCTGATGGAGATTAAGAATTTGCAAACCTGAAACTATGATGATTCGAATTTAGAGTTTTGCGGGTGTTAAAGGAATTGCCTATTGTATTTCCACCCGCAAATAATTTTAATGCGACAATTCACCCTTAAAATCTGCTTATTTTTTTACATATTGTCATAGGAATTCTATGAATGCTATGAAAGACTTGAAAATACGCTATCATTTTTTTACAAACCCGTCTATCCAACGAAAGAAATTAATCTTGACATATAGCCCCATCTTTTCATCAATTTCAACTTTTGACAAATCAAATGATCCTCAAGGGTTTAATGTATGCTTATGGTATAAGAAGTCCAACAGATTACTCTATTAAAATTTACGTTCCCTTAAGGACTTTTTTTTACAGACTAATATCATATTCTGCCTTGGTATATGTTGCTCCCGCCTGTTAATGCTGCTATCATTTGATCATGCATACTTATTATATGTCATAACCGCCTTTCAGGTGCCAAGGTTATTCTGTCAAATGCGAGAGAGGAATAATGCTCTAATTTACTGCGCATCTCAGTTTTATCCATGGCGATATGCAACTATTTTCTCACTTTGTAGTTTTTTCAATGTCATCCAAAAATATTTAAGTAAGGAATCAATCTTTGTCTATTTATCCAAATTGTTTAAGTCCGTCTCTCTTTACCTCAATCGGCCTTTTGTTGTTCATTATGACATTATATCAGCTCCAAAGACAAATATGTGCCTTTAAATTTTCCTTCTCGTTTAATTTGCATGCTAGACATTATCTTATTTTTTTTCGGTTAACATTCCCTTAAAGTTCTGGTTAATATTATTACTCTCTCACATATATCACCATATCCATAATTTAAGAGGTTAGTTTTACTTAGGCACCCCTACCGAACGCCAGCTCCGGGAGGATCACATCCGGGAATAATATCATCAAGTGAACCGAAGATTAATGAAAATTGTTTTGAAAGCGAAAAGAGTTTGTCAATTAATAATAATAATAACTGTAGTGAACGTTTACTATCGTAGGTCGAGGTCGACCTTTTAGACTTTCATGATGTTCCAAAGCACTAGTTACATAAATAAGTAATTCATAAATTGAAATATTTTACATAATTATAAATTACTGCATACATTAAGTATGTGTACATAAATTGATATAAATAAATTAAATTGAAATAGAGGGTATAATTAATTAATTATGCACACCCCTGACTAGACCTCACTTCGAGAACTGAACAAGTGCATTGGGGTCATGGGTTGATTTAACTTCTAATCAACAATAAGTAAATCGTTGGCTGAGAATGTTTTCAAATTAACTCCATCGTCATAGATTAATATACTTTCACATCACTCTCTTACTCAAGTTCTAAACGAACTTACGAGAGGTAATAAAACATTAGATATTTGGCTGTTAGTCAACCTACTATTATTAAACACGTCGAATTCCTCGAAGGCATAAGTGTTCATACAGTAATTTTGATGACTTTGGAAACAACAGTGGAGTCCCCTGTAAAATCTAAATGGAAAGTCTACTTATTTGAAAAATGCGATTACATTAAATTTGGAGAGCTGTTAGAAGCCTCATTCACGAAATTCGTAGCCACAATGAAGGACGAGAGCACCCAAGTATCATGAAGATATTTTTTGGAAATAATACGTAAAGGAATCGATAAATATATTCCACACAAATTCAAACAAGTTAGTTAAGAACCTCGTTGGTGTAACCACGAAGTACGGAGAGAGCTCAGGAGACAAGGGCAATTACACAACCTATATAAATATTCTATTAACTCTTGTAACAAAACAATGGAACTTGCGGCGAGAGAAATTTACATTGATCAACACTCGAAAACGAAGAAAATAATGCACACTACTCTACGAAAGTTCAAGAAAAAAATCCTCGGTGAATTACTAGATGAAAATCCCAAGTTATTCTGGTCTTACGCGAGAGAGCTCCATGGCGAATCTTCGACAGTAGAGTCTTTATTGGACACAAACGGCAAAGTGGTCACCAACAGCATCGACAAATCCAACTTATTAAACCACTACTTCGAAAGTGTATTCACTAAGGATGACACGATACACAATTTAGACATTCCTAACTTTCACGAGCCGATAGCTGACATAACAATTCAACGCGATGGAATAATTAAACAACTGCGTTCGATTAAATGTCCTCAGATCCAGAAAGAATACCTGCACGCATGCTCAAGGAGTTCGCGCTACAGATGGCACCATTCTTAAAAAATATATTTATCAAATCATAATCCGAAGGCAAGGTGCCCCAAGACTGGAAAATAGCAAATGTCACACCGATATTTAAAAAAGGAAATAGAAGTGACCCAGGAAATTATCGGCCTATATTGTTATCATCACTTTTATGCAAGATCCTCGAACACATTGTCGTTAGCAATATTATGGCATTCCTGGATAATCGAAACTATTTACACAGCAGTCAGCTTGGCTTCCGTAAGGGCAGGGCCTGTGAAACACAGCTTGCGCTCTTCCTTCATGATATCCTAAAATCAGGTGAATCGAATAAGCAAATCGATGAGATATTCCTTGATTTTAAGAAGGCATTCAACAAGGTTCTTCGCAAAAACCCATTTATAAATTATATTCATGCGGAGTTAATAAAAAAATAGTGAACTGGATGAGGGACTTTCTCAGTGATCGAAAACAAAAGTAGTTATTGATGGTTTTAGCTCTGATATGGTCGAAGTTACATCCGGTGTTCCTCAAGGAAGCGTGATTGGCCCTCTTTTATTCATATTTTATATCAATGACCTAAGTTCTCGAATTAGCAGTAAATTAAGATTATTTGCAGACGATACAGTAATCTACCGTGAAATAAGTGAAGACACGGACCTTATAGTTCTGTCATCTGACCTTAACAACGTTCATTCGTGGTGCCAGGAGTGGGAGTTATCAGCAAATGCACCACAGTCCACTTCCTGCAAAAGTAATCACACAAAATCCATACCTACACCGTGGGTGGAGTAAACATGAAATCTCCAAATACAGTAAAATATCTTGGAATTACCTTAACATCTTATATATCGTGAGGAACACACATACAAAACATATGCGGCACAGCATTAAAGAAACTAGGTTTTGTTAAGCGTATAATAGGAAGGTCCTCGGATGAAAACGTCCAAGAGAGATGCTACTTTGCTCTGGTTAGGCCACACCTCGAGCGCCACGAGCATTTGGTACCCTGGTCATAATGATTTAACCAAAAATATTAACAAAATACAAAGAAAAGCAGCACGCTCCATTAAAAACTGCTACGAACGAACATATAGTGGTACACAACTGTTAGAGGGATTAAGGTGGAAGCCCCAGAGACTCGGAGGCTACACGCTAGGCTTAGGGTGCTTTATATATTCAGAACTGATATTTTTTAGAGCGATACAGAGAATATTATCATGACGCCTCACTACATTTCTAGGTCTGACAGATGCGATAAAATTAAAGGGATACTCTGCCGAATAAATAGGTACAAAAACTTGTTCTTTCCGCGCACAATATGCGACCACAATAAAAACTGAGCTCCTCCAAATACACTCTCATAGGACATGTCACCATTTCACCTCCAAAACATTTACATCTCTACACGGCTGATGACCTACCACCCCTTTCCACGCGCCCAAGCGGTGGCTCGCGGGGTAGTATGTAGACGTAGATAGGTTGGTTGGGGTAGTTTACCCACCTCATAATATGTTCTGTGAAAAAGTATGTATCTTTAATTTCTCCAATGAATCTTTGATTTATTTTAAATTTTGTATCTAATTAAACGAATCTATTTTAAATCATAATTTAAATTGTTTTTCAAATTGCATTAGTCATTTCAGATGACAACAAAACTTGAAATTGCCAAAGTGGTTTCTTTCCCGACAAAAAATTTATTTTCATCGCATCCATTTTTCACTTCTTCGGTGTATTTCGCCCAAGATTGTTCTCATTCATTTCCCATCAGCCTTTCCTAGAACTTTCTTTCTGTGCTTTTTCCTGAGAGATAGTTACGAAAAGTATTACAGTCATGGGATTTAATTTTATCCAGGGTTTACATTTCGTTCTTTGATTGAATAAGCTCAAAACCTGGTTTCCTACAGTTACCCCGGCCATTATTATCCGAAAGCTTTGCAGCAGAAAGATTCTGTGATCTTCTATTCCTTCTTTTGATTCTTAAATTGCTGTGAACTGTTAGGTAGAAAGACATCTTTCCCTTACGTTTCCTCTGGTCTTCTTCTTTTTGTCCTTCTCTCGTTGTCTTCGGCTGTTTTCTCTTCGCCTCAGGGTTTCTTCAAATCCTTGCCTTCTTTTCACTTATTCGAGATTATTTGTGCCCCTTATTTCCATTGACCTTTATCTTACATCTCACGACGATGAATGCCCTAAACTCTTTTTCATATTAAACCAGATTTCACGTTTTTTAATCATCTATTTCCATGTACAACACCGGAAATTTTTGCTAAATGATTTACATCTACATTAAACCTGTCGTCGATTTCGGAAGAAATTAAATATCTTCTTAAGTATAGTTCATTTTGTATCATGATTTCCCTAAATTGTTCATGTATTTATACTTCATATTTCCTTCAAGACCGAGATATTTTGCCTCGCCAGAATTGTCTTATAAGTGTCCAAACTCCTGCCCATTTTTAGGCAAAAAAACTGAGTGATTTCACCTTTTTGAATCCATATTCAACCTTAGAAAAATCTTCCCTATAAATATTTCTAATGCCTATTTGAGGTATTTAATATTTTTCTTGTAATATTTTTCCCGCAAAAAAATACTTCTGCTCACCGCTGCGTCATACCAAAACTAGCGGTATACTTCAAAGAGAGTGAAATTTAATGTGGAAATTTATTTCACTTGACAATAATTTGAAATGAGATGGAAAAATTGCTATTCGGGTGAGTTATCGAGTTAATTCACGAATCTATTTTTAACTCAAATTGAATTAGTCATTTCAGTTGAGTTATTCATGGCAAAATTAACTCTCATTTCTATAAATCTTATCACTTGTGCGCGCGACTGCATATCTCATAATTTGTGCCGCAGAAATGATAGGAAATTCGTCAAAACTAGCGGTGATATCCTTTGCCTTTTGCAATTTTAATTTATCATAAAATTAATAACAATTTATAAGACTTCATGGATGGTGTAAAAAATGTCAATACATACGCATGTCTTGATACAATTCAATGAAATTTAAATTTACTCTACTATAGCCATTAAATACTCTTCCTCTCCAACTTTAAGCATTCATCGTGACTTTTCCATACGTTTTTGATTTCTAGGATTCCATACATTCATGTACTTATACTTTTGCATTAATCATCCAATGTGATGATCACAAGGATTGTTCACTGTAAAATTTTTAGTAAATATTTTATACCATTACCCAAAAGTTATCCGTTTCCCCGTGGGTCAGTTATAGCAAAAAAATGATGCACTGTCGTAACTCCCATCTTCATCCAATCTTTCCAAATTATTAGGCCTAAGTAGCACGTTTATAACTTTTACTGCAACAACCTCACCGTAATAATTTGCTATAATTGAAATTAGATTTTGTCGTTGTTCAATGGAGCAGTCCTCGATCACAGGAGTCAGTCAGAAACCTACCGACGACTTATGCCTGACATGATACAGCTTTAAAGCCTGCTTTAAACGAAGACCCTTGAGCTCAAGACCATGGACCCCAACTGGTTTCGCTGTTTTCATGCCATCAAGGGACAAAATCACATTCGATGAAATAACAGCCAAATGCAAACTCCTGCTGAAGATATTGCGAAAATATTAAACCCATTCTGGGTAGAATTGAATTCAAGCGGGAAATAAGATATTTCTTGTTTAGCACACCACAATAATGAAAAAAATGTGAACCGCGCTCTCGAGTTTTTACTCCTAGTACTGTAGAAGTGGAAAACCATTCTATTAGATTCCTTTAAAATCACTTCTAAGACGGTAATTAGAAGAAAAATAAGTGGAACTAGTGGACAGCATGTTAGCACTATTTAATACAATTTTATGTTAATATCATCTTTTCATTACCTTCTGGAATATTTTAGAGCATAGCCCAAGTCATGAGGAAGAAAATTCATAGTCTTGTCAACGAGACTTTTAAGAAACTGAAAGAAGTTTCCATCGAATAAAGAAATTCACCTCTTGATTAGAGAAGCCAAAGGGCGAGATGATATTAAACCACTGTCTAAGTATTACGCTGCTTATGACAACTAAGGCCTATTCAGATCTCGACAGAGATAAAAACTTTTCCCGGAGATAGTCATATAAAAATTTTTTCCCCGAAACAATGCACTTCCAACTCTAATACCTCTATTCAATCCCCATAGAAATCTTTAATTAAAAATTTTACTCTATGAGATGTATGTATCAGGTTTATATACCCTGTCTGGTATTCCATAGCTCTTTTACAATTGCTACATTTCATTTCTATTAAACAAACATAAATTAACCAAAATATGCTATGAGGACGTAAGATTCATGGTTAAAATCAACATGGAGTTCTCAGAAGAGTTCAAAGCTACGACTGCTGTTAGACAGGAAGATGGACTTACTTCGATTATTCAAGTCAGTATTAAAAGATACATTAAAAATGTTGAACAACAGCTACAAGCAGTTTAGGTGGGAAAAATTAAATATTTTCTTTCCTACGCCAATTGGCTTTTGCGGATGACGTTATATGAGTGGTAGAGAGCAAAGAGCTTATAAAAAATTCAAAGGGCGTTTAATAGATAATGCAGATAAGGTAGGATTAGTGGTTAGTGAGCTTAAATAAGAGTACTTTGTTGTTTAAAGATATACAAACTTATTTCTAAACTTTTTAGAAGTTGATACTTACAGTTTTGAAAGATGCACAGAATTTAAATATCTAGGTACTATTACAAGTGAAGAAAATTTGAGGCAGTCGACGTAAAAACAAGAATTCTAAATGGAAGAAAGTGCTGTTGGATATTGCAAAAGCTTAAGGGAAAAAATGTCATTAAGGAAGGCCACATTAAGGTTATATATAATCATGATTCAACCTTCTTCTTCTTAGTGGCTCTACAGCCCTATGTAGGCCTTGGCCTGCTGCACTATTGCCCTCCAGTCATTCCGGTCGGAGGTTCTGTCTCGCCATCCACGAACTCCCATCTTATAAAGGTCGTACTGAACTTGATCCATCCATCTATTTTTAGGACGTCCCTGTCTTCTTCTTTTGTACAGCCTTCCTTTTAGCATGCGTTTGGGATTTCCTCCCCTGGCATTATCTCTATGTGACCCAACCAGCGTATCCTCTGGGACTTAATGAACCTTACTATATTTTTTCCTATAATCAACTGATCAATTTCTTCACTATACCTTATCCTCCATTATCCTTGGTCGCATACTGGCCCATATATTCTTCGGAGGATCTGTCTTTCAAAGGTACTGAGTGTTCTCTCGTCTGCCAGAATCATTGTCCAGGTTTCTCATCCATATGTCACCACTGGCCGCACTAGTGTCGTGTAAAGTTTCATCTTCAGAGTTCTACTTATTAATCTATTCCTGAATAATTTTATACTTGCAGAGTAGGCTCTGTTTCCAGCCTTAATTTGGTCCTGGATGCATCTTTTCAGGTTATTGTCACTGGTTAGTGGCGTGCCAAGGTAATTATAGTTACTTACACCCTGGAAAGTGTCTCCGTCAATTGTTAGATCGTGTGATTTTCTTCGATGCTCCGTTGTAGACATTACCATATACTTGGTTTTATTTACATTAATTTTGAGACCCATTTTGCCTGCTTCTCTTTTCAGTATTACATAGATCTGCTCTAAGTCCACTAGTCTTCTGGCTGCGATGGCAGCTGATTCAACCAGTGGTCCAATATGGCTCTGAAATATGGACTTGACATAGTCAGAAAGAAAGCAAATCATTTCCGAAAACAAAACCTTGAGAATAGTTCTGATATCATACCACAAATGAAAAGCAGAAGACTACGATGGGCAGGACATATTCACGATAGAGATGAGGAATCAGCACGGAGGCCTGTGATAAAACGAAATCCGAAAGGAAGAAGACCATTGTACAATTGCGTATGAAGAAACAGTCAAAAACCTCGGTGTTGCGTTTGATCGTACCCTTAGCTGGAAGCCACAAAGCCAACATGTAAGGCGTAAATGCCTAGAATCTCTACACCAACTAATTAGAGCGAAGGAGATATTACCCCCTGATATACATTCTATTTTGGTGAAAACATTAGTCCTTCCACATTTTGACCATTGCGCTCCTTTGCTCTCAAACCTTGATGACGACAATAATAACAAACTACAGGTCACTATGAATGCAGCTGTTAGATTCTTTTGTGATCTAAAAAAATGGGACCATGTAAGCGACTCTTTTACTCGCTTAAACTGGCTTGAATATAAGGAGCGTCGTATCTATCTTTTGATGACTTTGGATTTCAACATCCTAACCACCGGTAATTATAATATTTATATATAATATAAATATATAATATATAATATAATATAAAAATAACAGGTTTGTAAGAAAATCAGAGCTGCACAACATATCGACCAGAAATCATGTCATTGACCTCCATATCCCTCAGCACCGCACCTCCCACTTGAATAAATCCTTTGCTGTAACCGCCTCTAGAATTTGGAATTTACTACCTGTTCAAATAAGACACGCCAAAACTGTTAATCAATTTAACAACAACGTATATAAGCTACTGCAAAAGGGTGTTCTTTCACGAAATAACTATTGAGAAAAACTTAATGTTCAAGATTTTACAATGTCTTTAAATATCTATGTATCATTGAACTTCCTATTCTTTGTATTGTGTAATGCTCTATGCGTATATTTTCTGGTTGACTTATGAACTGTATCGATTCACTGTATAAAATTCAATACTTAACCTTATTTAGCTATATCTTTTAACCGTCCGTACTCAATGTTCTTGCCTTTAAGTGCTTTTTTTTCTTTCTTTTTAAATGTAATTATTTTGTATAATTATTATTCTTGCTCAACTATTGTGCTAATTTGTCATTCTAATTGTAATTTCCTCATGGGCCAAATGGCCCACGGAAATAAACAAAATAATAAATAATAATTGTAGCGACCTCGAATACACTGGAAAGACAAAGAAAGGATGCAGTACTCTCTGTTCTGCTGCAGTAGTCGTTCAAAGCTTAGTGACAGGTAAACGGGTGCGATGAAGGCCTTCTTTATGCACATGTTTAAAAAAGGAAAGGATTTCCCTGAGATTTTCTCGGTAGTTACAGACTCTTCTAGACATTGTATTTGTGACATAGGGATCGCACTATCACACCCCACATCCACGAGGTACATTGCCTCCCAACTCAGGTGTGTGCTACGGTGAAACTCAAGAATAAGCACGTGGTGCATCTCGCCACAGCTCATGGCTGAATACCGCACATTCCCCTGTGGCCCCTGATCTGAGACTAAAAACCAGTGGGAAGAAATGTGTGGCGAAGGGCGGGATTACGTTCGACGTTTTCTGGCATGACGATAGCGGGCAGCAGCGTTCAGTTCTTCATCGTCTTCCCGTCATGGCGAATTGTATCATGATTGACGGGAGTATCAAAGCCAGTTTTTAACTGTTTTCTTTAACAGAGTTGTAAACGTGCCATTGCCAAGTGTCTTTATTTTCATATTTTAAAAACAAGATATAAAGATCTCCATAAAACACTGACAGATAGTGCTCCAAGAAGGTTTATCATGTGTTATTGTAAATTTTAAAAAGACCATATGAACAAGCTGGAAATTACATTTAGTAAATATTGAAAACAAACCTTGATTGGCTGCCGTTGGCGGAGCTTCACGGAATAGAGTTAGTTTCTTACAAGGTTCGTTCATCGTCCGTTGATTGCACCGTCAACGTCCAGACATCGTGATTGGCTCCACTACATAAGAATAAACAAACTTCGCCAGCGCTACTGTCCGTTTCCGTCATGTCACGACACGTTGATCTTAATCTCCCGCTAAACAAAATACGAGGTGCATCCAGAAAGTAAGTTTCCCTATTTAAAAAAAAGAAAACATAGTTACATGAAAAACTTTATTGGCAATAGGTACAGTAATGTTTTAGCTATTTTTCGACATAGGCACCACCAGAACTGAGACACTTTCCGTGTCATGGGATCAACTTTAGTATTCCTGTGTCGTAGAAGTCTGCCGCCTGTGAATGGAACCAGCGTGTGACAGTCGTCTTCAGTTCTTCGTCGTTGTCAATACGCTAACCGGAGGAAAGGAATTTCTTGAGGCGCAAGAAAAGATGAAAATCGCTGGAAGCAAGATCAGGACTGTAAGGTGGATGATGAAACGGCTCCCAGCCGAACTCCTGCAGAACAGTTGCCGAGCCGTATGTGGACGAGTATGTTCAGCTGGGAGCTGTTTCATCCCTGTTCCCTGGGAGCTGTTCCCAGCGATTTTCATCTTTCCTGTCCTCCCGTCAGCGTTTAGACAACGACGAAGAGCTGAAGACGACTGTCATATGCCGGTTCCATTCGCAAGCGGCAGACTTCTACGACACAGGAATACAAAAGTTTATCCCACGATACGAAAAGTGTCTCAATTCTGGTGGTGGCTATGTCGAAAAATAGCTAAAACATTGCTGTACCTGTTGCCAATTAAGTTTTTCATGTAACTATGTTTTCTTTTTTTTAAATAGGGAAACTTACTTTCTGGATGCGCCTCGTACCTTTTCAAGAAATTTCTAAGTAACATTGAGCGAGGGAGAGACGGTTTTCAGAAATATTGCGATACGATTCCGAGAATGGAATCTTTGCACGGCCCCCGACTCCTTCTTCGTGTTCCTACGCTCATCATCTCCGATTACGCTACACGATCTTAATCTCCCGCTAAACAAAAATACCTTTTTAAGAAATTTTTAAGTAAAACTGAGCGAGGGAGAGACAGTTTTTCAAGAAATATTGCGATACGATTCCGAGAATGGAATCGTTGCACGGCCCCCGACTCCTTCTTCGTGTTCCTACGCTCATCATCTTCGATTACGCTACGCGATCCTCAAGGCCCCGACCCCCGGAGGAATGGAGGGCAGCGCAGAAGGACGGAGGGCCGCAGGAGCGAAAGAAGATAGGAGTAGGTTGATGGGTGGGTGGGTGGGTGAGGAGGGACGAGAGGAGGGGGAGTACGGAAGGAAGGAGGAAGGAAGGTCGACAAACGGACGACTCCTCTTCCTTTGAAAGATGAGAGGGCGTCGGTCGGTGGATTGGGGACCTGCTTCTATGTTCGCGTGTGTGTTTTCCCGTCCTCGCACCCCGGTCCCACCCCTACCCACCCTGCCACCCCCTGGAGGATGGAGGAGAGGGGAGGAGGAGTAGATGAGGTGGCCCAGGGAGTGGGCGGGTTGGGCGCGACGGTTGTTAAGGGACGAGAGGATGTGAAGTGGGGAGAGATGATAAAAAAACAACGCCCAAAGCAAAAAGGGGACTCCGTTAGAGAGAGAGAGAGAGAGGTAAGGGAGAACCAGAGAGAAAGGCGACTCCATTCAGGCGAAACTGAGACCGCAGGGTCCCTCCACCTCAGGTTTAATCTTCCGTTATTATTAGCATGCAAAAAAAGTAAGCCAAGAAGGATAAAACAAGGAAGAAAAAAACATCACCGAGAGAGAGAATAATAACTACGACTTGTCCGGGGAAAAAAGCAAATCGTATTTTTTTGCGGAAAGTATGTGCACTTTGCTGTTGCCCCGCCATTGCTTCCTTCGGCCTGCTTCCGAACTAGACGGCTCTTAAAAGGCTTAATTAACATCCGCAGTACTCAGGAGAGAAAGTATTTCCATCTCTCGAGTTGGCGTATAGATTGGTTGGACCATCTGGGCTACGCTTGAAAGAAATCGTTGCTTACTGTAAGAATTTCTGTGGTAGTAAAAATATGGAATGTGAGATAAAATGAATTTTACTATTATATTCAATAAATCAGTCATTGATATAAAGAATTTATTATCTCTAAAAACATTAAGATCATTTTTAAAAAAATGCTGTCCTCTCTTATATTGAGAGTGAGGTAGAAATTCAATGTCGGGTGCCCTAAAAAGGACGGGGATAGAATTTCACCCGTTGGGAAATAAAGTATCGCAGTGTCACTAGAATCAGAAAAAAATCATTGGGAAATAAATATGAAAATTTGGGGATGGTATACAAGTAGAATTTCGAAGGTCAAAAATAGCCAAAGGAACAATCGTTTCCTTCGGGATGCCTCGTGCTGTGTAATGGGAAGAAAACTTGTAGTAGAAACCTTGAAGAAAAAACCATGTGAATAGACTCAACAGTGTCAGTCTTCACTTCGTGGAGGTCAATAGTATCCATATTTATGGAATAAAATTTCGTACTTTTCCACAGAATTTTATTTTGTGAACACACCTTCCCTTTCCTTCCCCCTTTCCTTCTTCCTTTTGTACATATACCTGTACTGTATGAACTGAATTTTTGTACCTGATGATGCCGCAAGTCGGTAAAACGCGTTGTACCACACAAAATAAAATTCTGTGGAAAAGTGCGAAATTGTATTCTCTAAATATGAGGGCATTTGTGAGTAGATTTATTTCTGGCTTTGGTCATGGAAGAGGACAAACTGCGCGGAGTATTCGCTGGATGATGAATGTGATCGAATAATCGACACCGTTGGGTACGAGTGGGAGTGAGCGGGGAATTACGGAGGAGTGATCAGATTTCCTTTAAGGATTGTAGATTATTTACACCGCAGCTGAGAGGATGACCCTGGGAGCGAGTTTGAAAACAAATTACATTTCTGCTCTACAATGTTATTAACTTCACGACTTTATATGGCGCTGATTTAAATACCTAGTCGTGTTGTATAAGTGGTAATAATATTTGAAATTTAAAACAGCTCCGTAATGAGAAGAGCAATATATTTCAATTGGGAAATAGAGTTCATCTTTAAATGTATTAATGAAGTACGTGCCTTTTAATTTAATGGGCAAATTTATTGGAAAAGGCGATTAAGATGTAAGGTTGTATTGCAAGATGATTCCTGGTTCAGGGAGTTGGATAGTTAAAAAAAACACAAGTTCGCATGGGTTAACGTCTTGGCGGGGCGTTAAACTTGCAATTTTTGAAGAAGGATTTATGGCAATGGTGCAACTGGCTAACCCACCTGAACGGTAATTGGGAGGTCAAGTTTCTCGTTAAGTCAAATAATTTGTCCATGATGAATTTCACCCTCTTTGGTGTATACCCTTGGTAAGACTTGTAGTGGGTAGGGAAGCGGCATAGGAGAAGAGGAATTTAGGACTGATCAAAGTGAAGAGCAAAAATAGATCTCGCCTGATTGTAAGGAATATAACGACCCAAACTTAATGCATGAGCATGCATTGAATGCATGAAGCGGACACAAGATGGAGTTTTGCCAATGCATGAAGCGGACACAAGATCGAGTTTCGCCAAACACCTCATTGAGGATGACCATGAGAGTGATTTCACTCCTGAAGTACTCCACACGGAGGAAAAAGGAGGGAAGTTAGACTTCCTTGAACAATTGGAGATAAAAGAAGCATCAAATGACTATATTGTAAACTTTTTAAACGAATAAGTTTTTCCGTCTCATTCCCCTTGCTCTCTATAGCTTTCTCTCTTCCCAAAGAACCCTGTCCTTGGCCATAACAATTAGTTCTTCCTGACCAGCATTCTCTGAACTCCCGGCCCTCCTTCCACATCTTCCCCCACCCCACATATCCCTCCTTCCCCGCCTATACCACCCAAAAAATTTTCCGATGTATAAGAGCTTGCTATTTGTCATTTTTCACCCTTGATTATATCTACGGTGTAGATGAAACCCGGGTCGGTGTATTAAACATTTTTGTGTGGACTATACTAAGTTTATTTATTTTCATCAAAATGCAGTTACACGAAGTCATGCCAGAAACAGTTCAGTTTATTCAATACATGCAGTTAATTGCTTCCATAAAGAAACTTGCGATGCGTCGCAGAATATTTCAATGCAATATATCCCTGACATATAGCAGTCAATGCATCACTATATCACACAGACATAGTGAAGACGGACGAGAAGAGTCGAGGGGAGGGTGTTTTTCGGTCCACATGTAGCACCATCCCCTTTCCCAGAAGGGTGGATGGCAGCAGGTGTTTTTTTTTGCGACCATCTACCCTTCTCACGAAGGAGCGAACCTTTAGTGTGTTTTGCTGCCCCTCGACCTTCCCCCCCCCCACCCTCCTCCATTGTAGGAGTGGATGCGTTTTCCCGCACCCCTGACCCCTCCCCCTAAATGTCTTCCAAATTCCCTCCTTCGCTCTCCTCCTCTCGACCCCTAGTGCCGTCCCTCCTTTTTTGCACTTCCTCCACCCCTTGTGTTCCCCCCTCCCCTCCCCTCGCCCCCGCATTATGAGCGATAATCACTTCATCCGCTCGAGATTATTTCAAGGGGGTTGGCCCTCACACGAAACTCAAAACGCTCCAAAGAGATTCCTCCCCCCAGTTCGAATTCCTTCCTTTTTGGATTTCTTGCTCACTTCATTCAATTAACTGTCCAACGGAACAAATGACAAATTGGTTCGAGAGGAAGCAGTTTTCCCCACCTAAAGATTCGCCATATTTTTGGGCCATCACTCTTGTTTTGTTTTATCGTGCCGTCTCTTTGGTCCATTTTATCTCTCCGTTTTCATCAGCTCTTTGATATTGTCTCATCCATTCATCGAGTATTTTATGGGCAATTTGCAATGTATCGTCTTTTGCATTCCTCCCAGTTGTATCAAGAGCGCGACGAAAATGTCATCCATTTCTACAATCCTCGCTAGATTGAAGCTGTGTGTAATCAACCTCTTTAAAAATTGTTTGTAATACACTCACTGTGGCAGTCAGTCTCAATTCCTCCGTGCATGTCCTTAGCAGGAACATGTTGCAACGTTTGGCCAGCTTTGATTGAAGAAGTCGATAGAAATGTATCTGGAATATTTTGTTTTACTCCTACTTATATTGAAAATTCATAGGAAGGAATAGTCAAATGTGAAACTTCCGTTCCTAATTTTTTATTTCCCCGTTTTGGACTTTATTGTCATAAAAATTACTCTTAATTATCTCTAAAAATGCTAATGCAACATTAAAAAAGGTAAAAAAATTATGTTTCATGACCTTATTCGGAGATGCATCTTTGTATAGGAAATAGCGGACTACTCTCCAAAATTAATTTTGAATGTTTCTGGTGGTGAACGACTTCTTACACTAGACTTCTTTCACCTCTGAAGGCTCGCATTTTTTATACTATTGCCTTTTTAACCATTCTGCTCACCGAGAGATTTATATTGTTCTATAGTTTTTTTGCCCTGGTGTGATACTTTCAGCAAGCTAATGCAAATGCCCAGGTTTTATTCTTCCTCGTTATGCAAATTTCAAGAAAACCGATTAATTAGGAGTAAAAATATCAGTTATTAATTCATTATGAAGTTAATTCTAAATATTTCATCATACCCCATTGTACGCGTTCGTTGGGATATCGATATTAGCCGCAGTCTATTTTGCAAGACACCTCAACCGACGAGAGTGGGATGAAAGTTTTGGCTAAGGTCTCTGTTGCTTCGAGACACACTGCAGCATATTTTTAGACAAAGCAGCCGTAAATCTTCATTCTGAGTTTGAGCCAGTCCTCTCCAGTCTTGCCTCGGGCAATGCGAACTTCGCGTGCATGATATATTGTCCTCTAGCTACGTGCGGCGAGTGAATTCAGTCGAAAGACCTCCAAATTTGCCCGAACTCCCTTTGCTTCCTCAGTATTCTTTCCGTCCCCGCGACAGTTCCCAACGGTGGACCTCCCCATTCTTCACTTCCTTCACCGACTCTCCTTCCAACCCCCTCCCCCTCCTCCCCGTAACCCAACCCACTCGCTCCGAGAAGTCTTCAAAGACAGCCAACCAGGACCTCGCCATTCGCAGAAAACGGACGGCAAAAACTCAGGATAAAGCAGCTCCTGCCCCCTTCTCGACCTCGCGATTAAGCTGCATTGACGTCCCGCGAAACTTCGGGAGCTACTTTTCTTGGCTACAGCTCCGCTTTGAGTGCTTAAAGATGTTCCACATTTATCTCCCGACAGAGGCCGTTCCCTTAGAAGTAGAACTTACACTCTTATGATGCTTGTGGCGATATTTTCCACTTAAAGTTTTAATCATTGGCTTATACTGCACTCTCATATATTTTTAAGAATACAGTGCCTAGAGTGCAGCCAAGAGTACAGTGCATTTTTAAGAATACAATGCCTGAAGAAATATACTCTTAACTCTTTTCAATGCAAAAATAATCGTAGTAGTCATTAACACACATTTTTCCACCAAAAGGGTGGCTTTAACCTCATCCTTTACCTTTATCTATTTATTTCTTGCAAATTCACGAACACGCCTCCAAATGACTCGTCGCTTCAGCATATTAAAATTTCTGGATTACCAGTACGAGGAAAGGCTTCCATATGAAAGTACATTATTGCAAAATAAAATTAATGCTTGAAAGATAGAGTACTTCGATTACACTGGTCATCACATATTTTGTCCCATCTTTTGATTTTAGTTATCCCTATATATTTTCATGCGGGGAGTCCAAATTTGTAATCAGATTTTCTTCATCGCATACAATTTATTTGGAAACTATGTAACTGAATTCTCAATTCTTTCCTATTTATAGACGTATTCAGATTTTTACTGTTCAAACAAGAACAACTTTGGCTGACTCAGTTCAGTCAGTTCTTTGAAGGCTTCTATCCTGTTCACAGTGCTGGGTTCATATTTTTTCCCAAATATTTTTGTGAAAATAGTAGCAGTGCCACGCATGTGCTTAAACCATCCATATATCTCTTTCAGGGGAGGTTACGCAAAACTGTTCTGTTTTCTTTGACTATGGGATAGCCGTAAATGTGAAAACCATTGAAAGAAAGAAGGTATGGTTTTCACGTAATTCCCTTAAACCGAGTGAAAAAATGTTGCAAGCCTGCCATGGTTGACCGCATATTCCACCTCTTCACATTAAACATGGCTTGATGAAGGACTCCACCAAAGAAATGGAAGGAAATGGACAAGTAGTTATAGGTTGCAAAGAAAATTTTCCCCAAATTAGAGACACCAAATTTTAGAAGGCACCTTTGTTGGTCCTCAGATGAGAAAACTATTACAAGATGACAGCTTTTAAGGAAATTGTGATGAAGAAGGCTTTGGCGTCTTTTAAATACAAGGAGAGATATTTCTTATAGAACTGGAAATCTTACAACTATAAGGTTAATGTGAAACAGTTAGTAATAGCTTATAAAAAACTTTTGGCTGTAATATGTTTCTCAAATTCACTTCCTCCATTTCCATTCCGAGTTTTTCCATAAAACCTTGTGGACTCCAAGAATAGACATGGTGAACGCTTCCAATAATAAATTTCTAGCATCGAAAAAAAAGGTATCAGGGAAGTTGGAGAGCAAAACTTTTCACAGACTGATGTTACACTCTCATTGGGGACGTTCCAGAAGCAAATTATTTCAGAGAATGTTCAAGAATTACCTTTTAGCTTCGTTAGTTCTTGTTTAACACGCAAGAAATAATACGAAGTTGTAATCAATACCATTTTGGAATGAATACCAAGTTGTGGAATTTTCATTTCAAATGTCATTTCATTCACATGAAAACCTTGCGTGTTGGAGGAAAATTATAGCCATTTTTGGATTTAGCACTCAAAACACTTAAATGATCAGTCAATGAACCTCATGGGATAAAAATGTTTTTTATTTTGTGACTCAGTTTTCCAGAATTTGGTGCAAAACGGTGTGCTGTATTCCTAAGTAACTAATCTAATTTATGTTGATCCGACTGTCGTTTGTCAAGTGACATTTCGTAAAAAGTGAGCAACTATCTGAGAGGTGTATCAGATTTTGGAAAAGGAAATATATGGAGGCCAAACTCTTAGCTGAATTTAATTGCAGCTCAATATCTGATCCCTTATTGTATTTAGATTGATTAATTTCTTCATTCATGGATAGGGCCTGGCTTCATTGTGCAGAACGGTCAAGACCCGAAATTACGTTGAAAAAGTTACATTAACGTTGCGAAACTCAGCCACGGCGGAGTGAAGCAACAAAATTGGAAGAAAATGAAAATTTTACTATTTTAGAGACGTAAATGCGGAACGTTTGAAGGAACGTACCACTCTGCTCTGCCGTTCAAAAATTTTTCTAAAAAAGTAAAGGTTTTCAGTTTGTAAGTCAAACACAGATCCACTCCAGAGTAGCGAAAATAGAAATACTTTGATATTCACTCATCCAATGGGACCAATAGTGGAATATGTAACAAAGACAGATTTTAATGTGTTGCACTGGGTGATGAGAAATTTGAAAGGACGCTGTAAACACCAATGAGAAAGCGTACAAAAAACAGTTCGACAAACTCTTGAATACGTAAGCAGCTAGATAATGGACTCGACCGAAAAGAGACGTGCAAGAGGATTTGAGAAACAATAAAGGAAGAAAAGTGGGGAGATACGCATTGGACAGGCATAATACGAAGTAAGGAAGGAGGATATGGTGAGTATTCTGGGCTGCGAGAGTCTGAATGAAAGATAAAAAAAAGAATAGCCTGTGTGGAATATTCGAAATAGTAAAGATGGAGGAAGCCTGGGGGGGAACTACGCGATTTTACAGAGAAATCAATAGGAAAGAACAATCATAACTAAAAAATTAAACGGAGAATGCAAAAAAAGCAATGCTCTTTCTATTTATATTATAATATCATTTCGGACAACAACTATAAAACGGAATGAAATACCTGGAGAGTTATAAGATTCCTCCCAACAAACGTGAGTGTATTTTGGAAATTTGATGCTGCGTATTCTAAATAATTCTGTTCGATCCCAACTTTCAACGATTTTACTTTAATTTCAACGCTATAAAGATTCTAGAATTGAAGATTTTGAAAATATGCGATATTGTATTCCTATGATCCCTGTCTACTTGCGCTTATCGAGCGAGAAAATAAATAAAAACATGACAACAACGGCATAAAATGGTTTGCAGTCCGCGCGCGCTTGGGAGTTGACAAACTCTGTTGGTAGTAGTCAAAAGAGTCTTCTTCAGCATCATCCGTCATTTAAAGTCTAAGAGAAAATATAAACGTATTTAAGCCTTTTAATAAATAAATTAGCAAATTCGTGCGCCAATGTGGTAGCAAGCTCCATCTCGTTTTACAAAATTGTTATCACCTTGAATACTACTTCATATAAGCATATATTCGTACACTATTCAGAAAAAAATGAAAATATCCTTATTGCGATAGAAGAACATTCTATTGAAACTACTGTAGCCAACGTATTGTGCATATTTCACAGATAACCAGTTTCATACGCTTATGAATTTCATAAGCATACAATTTGTCCCTTTTCAACTTTTCAATGTAATTCCTTCATTGTTGCTTTACTCAACTGCCTCTAATTCTAGACTCATTTGCAGTTGAAGTAATCATATGATATCATATATTAAATCATACTCAAAGCATCAACCATTTGAGAAAAATATCGGAAATGAGTTTGAAGTTTCGAGTAAAATTAGTGTACTTTTGTTCATCGTAAAAAGCCTTCGGAAAGAAAACCTCACTGTAATTGAACTCTTTAGTTTACTCCCTGTTCTAATTGAACTCCATGAGCACATAGTATATTCAGAGAAATCAAAAGCTTGTATGGCTTGAATAACTTTTTGTTGAATCCATCATGTGCTCACCCAGTTTCATTCCGCATGGTTGATAGTCAAGTTGAGGCGAACAGCGAGATGAAATTCCTTTTATTAAGAGCAAAGAGTATTCGAATGAAATTTCCAATGGAAGAAAGGATTTTTTTATGTTTATGAGTCTAATCTAAATACAATTGGACCCCAAACCTCCTTCGGCAAAGGAGCTCTTGATTTTTTAATTAGCGCTTTGACGTGAAGTGATAAAAGAGTTCTGTAAATTCTTCCACGTTTCTCTCACGTGAAATAGAAATAGAGCGATGGCATTAAAATTTGTTGGAATATCATACTTTCTGATTGCCTCGAAGTTGGATTTGCCTCCTTTTCTTGCATTGTTTGCATTAGCATTGTTTTAAATTAGATTTGAATGGACATTACGCAATCTTCATTCGACCCCCCTGCATTCAACTCTGTGCTATGAGACTGCAATCAGTTCCATTTCAGTTAGTTTAGCATGAGAGATTTAGAGGCTGCATTTGTTTTATTTCAGTACTGTTAGTTTAGATATATTTTTATTATAGTCAGTTCTTCTGGATAAATTCAATTTAAAATTCATTGCCCGGCCAGTTGAAATATCTTATGAATATCTAACTTTAAGGGGTTAGTTTTCTTATAAAAGTAATGACAATTAATTTGGCACCCAGGTGTACTACGTTTACCTCTCACCATATCATACAGTAACCCCTGGTTAACATTATTGGGGGAAAATTTAGGGTAAACCGGGTGTACTTTATGTTCAAATGCCAGAGGAGAGAGAAGTACCTGAAAACTTAAATCGATGTACTGCAGAGTGATAAATATTCTGAAGTTAGGCAATAACTCCCTAGTTTAGGAAGTTCTCCTAATTCTATAATGAGAAAGTTTCTACGAGAGAAGTGTTTTACCCTGAAACTCTCGAAATGAAGATATAGCGCCGAATGGGGTGGGAGCTTTTAGGAGGGGCGCCAATGCCCCGAGCAGCTAGCGAGTATCTGTTTTTTGCTTCTTCCTTTCCCCTTGTTCCCATCCCTCCCTCTCCCTTCCCCTACCTCTGTCTCGACCTCACCATCCCCTACCATCGCCCCCTCCAGTGCCGGTAGCCCCCAGAGTTGAGCCTCGACTGGAAGGTAATCGCCCCGGAGCTCATATCGCAGATAAACCCGGGCTCAGCGCAGCTGGCCTAACGAAGACATTCGCCATTTCGATTCATTTATTTCCACCAAAAAAAATGGAGAAAAAAACCTTGCAACTTTTGCAACGGAACGGAGTAATCATCCACGATGATAATAAAGATACGATCCTCCGTCCTAGATACCGCAGCAAGAATACTGTGGGGGAATCCAGGGTACGGATTTTGCAGCGGGGATTTGGAGTATCCTCGAGATTAACTGACTGACCGAACATTCATGGGACACGCTCTCTTCTCTTTCCCTCCGACCCGTGTTCCAACGGTCGGTTCTGGGGATTGGGGCGGGGGTCGGGGGGAGGCTAGTGGACGGGCGAATATCGAGCCGCAAGGAGCGACGACGGCTTCCGGGATCCGTGCACACGTGTGTGAGTCTCGCGCGATTTGGTGGCACGTGGGGGCCAAATGCACGCGAGGAAATTGTAATCCCGACTCCGCGCACCGAACGGCTCGTCGGTGGTCCATATCTACGACTATGAGCCCCATCCCCTTCGAATCCGAGTCGAATATTGGACGAATAGTTTCATGTTTCCATTGCATCCTCTTGCTGAAGAAATAAACGAACGATATAAACGGCAAAAAAGAACTGTACCCATAGCAATTTACAATTGAGGTCCGATTCTTATGAATCGTATAAGAATGTACGGCGGTGATTTAAACTCGAAATGGCAAAATTCATCGAATATCCTATATATATTTTTTCCTAGCGGTAAAAGTCGACTGAAACGGCATTTAATATTTCTTTCAGAGTAGTAATTGGAGTCCATGGATATGCCATTAGAGCTTTCTTGATCACAATGCATAAGCATTTCCGTAGAATACCCTGATTCTCATGTCTATGCAGATTAACTCATCTTCCTTACATATACTTGATGAAATAAAATCTTAAAATTAGGAGAAAAAATATTTGCAATGCCCGACGAGGAAGGAAGTGAACCTGCGGATTTGAGATGAATTTCACGAGATCATTTCAAGCACTTCGCTTGTAAAGTACCAAATTCCTACCCTGGCGAGCGATAATGCATATTTTTGGGCAATTTCATTAAAAACATTTTCTCTCAATTAATTTTTCAAAATTTCCATTTTATCTACGTGTAGAAGGAATATTTTTAAGATTTAGGTCGGAATGTTAAAAGCCTAATCTTGTTCTTGGCCATCGTAGGGAAACCCATACCTCATTTAAAACTTCAGGGGGACACATTAACTACGTACGCATTGCTCTCCAGTTTAGAGAGCATTGTTGCTCTGATAAGCCTGGGAAATATTCAGGAGTCTACGTTTCCCACTATTCGGGAGTTGATTCGAAGGCATTGCTTAATTTTCTACCGCAGCTTTTACGGAGCATATTTATTTGAATATTTATCTGTAAGCGTTGACTGAGGAGCAGGGTTTTACATCCTTTCAAGTTAGAACGGAAATAATATTATGAGGCACGAGTCTTGCCAAGCTCTTAAAGTGCAGCTTAGTAACTGACGAGCCGATTAACAATTACGGGAGTTACAAAATAAATTGATGGGATTCCTTGACTTGCAATATACTCTCAGTTTCTTTGCGTTGACGGGAACTTTTTACGGTTTGTAATGAAGCTTGAGTAAATGATGTAGAAATTCACTTCTAGCGTAGCATAAGTTGCTTTCATAGAACCCCTAAAATAATTGCAAAAAACCTCCGAGTATAAATCTTAAATTTTTATTGTTCATCTTAATCCATCAGATAACACTTCCCTTCTTAAAAAGCCTAATCACCATAGTTACTCGCGATCAGAATTCTATTGAGATTTCGTTTCATAAACACATAAATCCAAAGTAGTCAATATCATTCATTAGACCATTTCATTTTTTCGGAACAAAAAATTAGATGAAGTGTTAATTAGAAAGATGATGAGGTTATACAGCAGCAGGGATTATGACCGCTATCGCGTGAGAGAGCAGAGAATATATGAATATATTTGCTGCTCTCATACAGTATGAGTGAATGATCTCGTTTTAGGAAACCTCTCCGTAAAAATTGGATTTGCCATTGAAAAAATCCGGCAAATCTAATTCACTTTCACGAGAGAGCTTGAGCAAAGCAACTCTCGTGAAATCCTAACATTTCCTTTCATAAATAGGATTTGCCGTTCCCATCCCGGGAACTAACACTGCTATTGCATTTAATATCGAAAACTTCTATTTACATTTCTATGCCGTGCCGTAGATATTCAACTCATGTACCTAAAGAGAATTTAATGGCTGCAAACTCATGAAATCACTCAACAGCTCAAAAACAGGTCATCCGTTGTGTTTTCATGTTTCTGTGAAATTCCATTTGTTTAATTACAATGGTAATGAGATTTTAAACTCCCCGACGTGATTCGACATGGGATATCCCACAAATGAGGCCAACCTGTATGATTGGAGGGCATGGACAAAGAGAAAGGTGAGAGATTAAATGGAGGCTGAATCCATGTTTCCAATCGCTATCAAAACATTGATGTTACGCAGGCAACAAAATAGGTAAGCGGATTCAGATACGCTCAAAATGCAGCAAATACCTATGTTTTGGAAATTAACACTTTTTCATGGTATGATTACGATGGAATAAAATATCCGAGTGATAATGATAAGGATTGAACCTAACATAATTATAATAATACTTGAATATATAATAATCCTATCAACGTAGAAATAACATGAAAAAGCGTGGAAATAACTTGAGCGTGAGGTTGTTTTCACAATTAGTGTTGGTGGATACGACATCTGAAGTCAATGAGTTGTTTTATTTCCTTCATAAGAGTTGTTTTTAAGATCAAGAATTCCTGCGAAGCATTTTCGAATCAAGAGAAAGTATTGCGATATAAGGAAATCACTGAATACGAAACGCTCGCTATGATGATCATCTATTACAAGCTCTTGTAGCGACTCGTAGTATGAAGAGTAGATGAACATGCATGAAAGAATGTAGGAAAGGAGAGGCCGGCCCGTCGACTGGACTGGACCCGGAAACTAATCTCTGAACCTTTATCTCCACACCGTGTCCTTAGCTCTGGAAAATGATGGAGGTTGTTGTGCCCCAATAAATGAGGTGATAGGGCGCCATCATTATCGTTCCGGAAGAGCGTCCACCGTCCGCCAGGTGTCTCCCTCGGGAACGATCCCAGCGCCGCGGGTGCGTTGTCACGGCAAATTGCACGCTCCGACGAGAATCGTCGCGTCGCTGCGGAGACGAGAGGTCGATTCACGGCCGTCGTTCGGGATGCGGAGTCGGCCGATAACGGAGAGGAGAGGGCTCTTTTCCGTGCGTTTACAACCGGAGAGCGTTATATAACGTAGGATCAAAGAAAGAAATAGAACTACGAAGGACAGTATCAAGAAAGCAACCAGGGTGATGGGTACTGTATGCCTATTTTTCAACCTCCAAAAATTCTGAGAAAGAATTACTTTAAACTAAGGATAAGTCAAATCCAAATGTCGATTCTCGATTCCACCGATTCTCAGGATTAGAATCGGTATCGAGAATCGATCGCCTAAAATCGATTCCGATTCGATCGACTCTAGATAGATAAATATTCAAATCAAATTTCATTTATCACATCATATTTGTCTCAGTAATTTTGGACGTAGGCTATCAATATGTACCTTTTATCTACCTCAATAAGCTGAGGGTATATTTGCTATTTGTTGATAAATATATTTTTTGAGCGACCTAATTATCTTTGTTATTTTATTTCAGCCAATACTTAAATTTAAATAATAGTCGTAAGCTACTTTTATATCAATATCCCACCTGTTATTATAAATAAGGTTCGATGGAATCTGAATTGAGAATCGGGAATCGATTTGAAAGAATTGGAATCGAAAAAGAAATGGAATCGACTCATTCCTACTTTAAACATTCGAACATGACGTATTCGTCTCCTTCTTCCAGGTTTATAAATTTTATCTTAAGGAAACAATATCATTTCAATCTCTTCAAACTTAAAAAGCAATTGAAAAATTAGTTTTCCGACAGTTTTTTGTTTTAGTGTATATTATATTTAGTGTATATATAACCCTATAATAGGTGTAGGTCTGGTGGCTTTTTCGCTATAACAGTTCCATTTAAAGGTAAATGCCAGATTGAATTACCTAAACGGCACTTTTTAACTTATCGACGTTAATCGCGAACAACTAGACACAAATGGAAGGAAATCACTGGCCACGTTATAAAAAGAGTTTGTCACTCGGTCATTCACGGAGTGATTTAAGTGTTGGCCTGGCCTAAATTGGCTTAATCGTGGCGCAACTATCCTTCCACCATGACGGGGAGACCGGAAATCATATCCGCTCATCATCACTCCCATAGCATTGCGATATTACACCGGAACATCGTGCAGTTTTTCGATTTATAAATTGAAAATAAGTTAAGAAACCAGAAGACAGGAAAATACTTGAAATTTCAAAATAAATTATATGGATATGTGTTCTTATTACACAATTGACAACATTAGCCAGCCGAGGTCTTGCAAATTATTTCACAAATGATTTTACTGCATGTGGTCATGATTTTGTCAAAAATGGCTGCCCGTAAGCAGTTTACGGAATGTTACGAAGATGGAACAACAGTGCCATCATAATAAAATGGCTTTGAGCTTCACCAATCTTCCTTTACTTCACCATTGGTATGCATTCGACCCATAGCATTGCGATAGGAACATGGTGGTCATGATTTAGTCAAAAACGGCTGACCGTAATCAGTTAACGATTTGTTACGAACATGAATATATATTATGGATTTAATTGTTTGGAATTGTTGTCTAAGCTACGTGTTGCCTAAATCTCCACTTGCAGTTCACCCAGTCCTTGGCGCCAATTTAAAAAAGTCTTTTCAGATGAATCGTAAATAGACGTAGTTAATTGTTTTTAACGTGAGACTGTGGTGAATATTTAATAATGATCCAGCAGATATGAATTATTTGACGCTTTGAATAATATATTGCAATTTTTGTGACCTAAAAGTTAATTTTTAAATTATAGAGAAGAAATATCTATTACAGGAAATGTGTAAGAGGTTTACGAAACGTCCATCGTGTGCCGACGACGATGTTTGCCCAAACTCTGATTTTAATTTTAATGCATTCAGCCCGTTCGGCTTAAATAAAGAATTTAGAATGACTTGTTTAAACAGAACTTGCTTCGTACCAGGCTGCAAAACAGTGTATGCGTCTACGAGGATCCAAATTAGGAGACTTGGATTGAAAAATGAGAATCTGTTCAAGGCGGCAGTAGGTCCTTATCCATAGATTATATTTTCGGTTCTTGGTTTTGAAATCTTGTATCCGTCTTCTGATCCATTCCTCCTTTTTCACCTCGCTTTATTATATAATTTCCTTACAGTGATATTCACGAAGTACTATGGAGTTAATTGTGCATTTATTTAATAAAATTTTGGAGAGGAATTAAATATATCTGTAGACCCGACGATATTAAAAGTGTATAATTACATCCCGCGTGTAGTACTACATTTTTATTCACTGCATTACTTGTAAGTAAAATCAGTAAGACGTGTTTATTTATTTACAAACTATCGGCTGTAATTTACATTTGAACTTCCGTCTTTCATCACTAGGCGTCACCACATTCCAAAAAGTCGTTTGTTTACGGAATTCTAGGCAACATTTTATGGCGACGTGATAACAATCCATAATATATATTCATTGTTACGATGATGAAACAAGAATGTCATCTTATTAAGAAGGCTTTGAGCTTCACAAATCTTCCTTTACTTCACCAATGGTATGCATTCAACCCATCGTACTTATATAAGCGGGCGATATAATCACGAGTAGTAAAAAAAAAAGTAGTCTGTAAGACGGTCTCGCAAGTATGTATCGATTTCTGACGGAAGTGAGCAATGAGCTGGGGCGTGATTGAAAGGGAGTGAGCAGGATTCTCTCCATCTCTCCCTCTCTCCATCTCTCTCTCCCTTTCTCTCTCTCTCACCCTCTCTCCCTCACACGCTATCATTTTGGTCATTCTGGTCATTAGACGAAACATTCCAATTCTATAATCACTGATCATGAACTAATCATAAATAGGCCCAGCCGATCTGAAATCGGTTCAATCAATTAATTGATAGAGATGCTACTTTGCTCTGGTTCTTCGAATACGCCGCGAGCATTTGGGACCCTGGTCATAAATTTTTAACCAAAAAAATTAATTATATGCAAAAGAAAGCAGCGCGTTTCGTTAAAAGCAGTTAAGGGTATATATAGTGTCTCACAACTTTTAGAGGGATTAAGGTGGGAGCCACTAAAGACTCGCAGGCTACACACTAGGCTTAGGTTGCTTGAGAAATTCAGAACTTGTGTGTTTCAGAGCGACACATAATACTATCATGACTCCTCACTACATCTCTAGGTCTGACAAAATAATAGAGATACACTGGCGAACAGATAGGTACAAAAACTCGTTCTTTCCGCGCACAATAAGCGACCACAATAAAAATTGAGCTCCACTAAATACACTCCTATAATACATGTCACCATTTCATCTCCCAAAACCTTACATCTTTACACGGCTGGTGACCTAACCCCCCTGCCACACGCCCATGCGGCGGCTTGCAGGGTATTATGTAGATGTAGAAATCAAGGTGTTGCATATCGATTCCAAAGTTTGAAGCCTAGTAGTTTGCGATTGAAGCATCGTGAGTAGGTTTCACGAATCTTGCAGAGTACATCGCCAGGAGCCGGAGTGCATCATTCTTTCCCATTATTTGTTCAATATCGTATACTTTATTTTACTCCTCCACCTCCACCCTTACCTCCATCCGCATTGGCTTCGTTAGTCTGTTTTCCTTGTTCTTTTTTTCCGCTCCTTATCTCCCACCAGGGAGCTGTGTTCCTCGGCCGGAAACGCCCTCTTAGTTCCGGCTTCTGCCGTAGCCTAGGAGAGATCTTCGCCTCTCACACCATTCCTCACCCCGGGCAACAGCGCCACTCATGGCACACTGAGTTGCATGGTTTCATGAGAAAGTTCACTCTGGCGTTATAATACACAATATTCAACGATATAATGGCCCTCCGCGAAGATTACGGATTCCCATTTAGAATGATATAGAGAAACATTTTCTATAAATACATATAATATGTTGATATCTTGGGAGACGTATTTTCCAGCAAAAACTCAAACCCGAGGTATCTACATTAAGAGGCTAAATCACGGCAGAGATAGTTGTGGATGGCATTTTCTTTGGTTCCGGTTTTGGTTAATGTTAATTATAGTCCCAGTAGAGTTTGCATCATGTGAAGCTGCGGAGTCATCCGCTTAAAACAATTTACATGAAATTAGAGGTTAAATACTAGGTGCATGATACTAGTTTATATGTAACAGAAAGTTTATGATCTAGAATTCTTGAAATACTGAGTTCCGTACCACTTTAACGGACTACTATATGAACGTTGTTATTTTACCATAAATACTCCCATACTTTTACCTACTTTGCTGATCCACCCACATATTCTTACAGATTTTGTGGGAGCGCTCAAACATTATCTTAACATTATCAACATATATAGAAATCATATAAATATTATCTATAAATACATAGAATGTTTCCAAATACATGTCATACGCGTCATTGCGATCGCCTAATTTTAGACATATTTATCTTTCTTCCGCTGACGAAATAACTGTGTATATCAACTAGCCGAATGTTTGAACACTGATGCGATGAGATCTGCGCAGTCAGATTTACTTTGAATGGCAAAATCAAATTCGTAAAAAAAATATGCGTGGTCATCTAAGGAAGCATTTTCGGCCGTGGTCTACGGCCGTCCTAGGTATATATACAAAGTCCGCGGGTGGGTACATCATTTTTCTTTCCGAGTCAATCCGTCGAATACGAAGTGCGCAACAAATCCAAGAAGGACAAGACTTTGGCGATCACTCCACCTCTAACCCTAGCGAAGATCTTTGCCCTCCTATAATCTCTGGCCGAATCCTGGGCGGCTATCCCCTTACATTAATTTCTCCCATTCGGTCGTCAAAAACAGTCCTCGATCCTTAGAGTGATTCGCTTCGTCTCTCCATTAAGCTCTCCTCTCATTTTTTCCCTTCAGGCGTGTTCATTTTAGCCTCCATCCTAAATTGCTTCGTTCATAAATTCTATCGTCCCCCTCGGTCATTCTTCTCATTCACCTCCTTCCGATATTGTCCTGAAGAGACAGTTGTTTTGCAAAATGTATTAAATAAGTTAGTCTCTTCGTCTTTTCAGAGTAATCACTGTTCATTTCTTCCTCTCTGACTCTCCGTATGAATTTGTGATTCACCCCGTCCTTTCGGCCATTCTTCCATAACTCTCTCGCTCCCATTGCTTCCAATCTTATTTGTTCTGGAGCTGTTATTGTCCAGGTTCCTTACTTGTATAATCGTTCTTAGGAACGCGCCTTTTTGGATCCCAGTTTACGATTGCAAGACGGTTATTGGACCGTCGGTAAGTTTTCTCGGCATGACGGTTCCTGGATATTTTCACTATTACCATTAAACGCGCATGTATGCATTCAAAATAATTTATCAAATATATATATCCCATATGGATCTACCTTTTCTCATTTAGCAAGAAATCGTGCTGCATCTTTGGGTCTGCTATATCTACATCAACATCTACATCTACATAATACCCTGCGAGCCGCCGCATGGGCGTGGGGCAGGGGGTGTTAGGTCGCCAGCCGTGTAAATATGTAAAATTTTTGGAGGTGAAATGGTGACATGTCCTAAGGGAGTGTACTTAGAGGAGATCAGTTTTCGTTGTGGTCACTTATTGTTCGCGGAAATGAACGAGTTCTTGTACCTATCTGTTTGGCAATGTATCTCCCTTATTTTATCGCATCTGTCATACCTAGAGATGTAGTGAGGAGTCATGATAATATTCTCTGTGTCGCTCTGAAAAATATCAGTTCTGAATTTATCAACCAACCTAAGCCTAGCGTGTAGCCTCCGAGTCTCTAGGAGCTCCCACCTAAATCCCTCTAAAAGTGGTGAGACACTATATGTACGCTCGTAGCAGTTTTTAGCGAAGCGCGCAGCTTTCCTTGGTATTTTATTAATTTTTTTTGTTTAATCTATGTTACTAGGGTCCCAAATTCTCGCGGCGTTTTTGAGATGTGGCATAACCAGAGCGAAGTAGCATTTCTCTTTGACTTTTTCATCCGAGGACCTTCCTATGACGTTTTAAAAAACCTAATGCTGCGCCACACATGTTCTGTATGTAAAATCCCCACGATGTATTAGATGTTAAGGTAATTCCAAGATATTTGACTGTATCTGAAGATATTATGTTTACTCCACCCACAGTATAGGAATGACAATTTTTTGATGACTTTCACAGGAAGTGAACTGCGGTGCATTTGTTGATATTTAAGTCTACTCCTGGCACCACGAATGAACGTTGTTAAGGTCCAATGACAGAGCTTCAAATTCCGCGTCTTTGCTCATTTCACGGTAGATAACTGTACTGTCTGCAAATAATCTTATTTTACTGCAAACTCTAGACCTTAGGTCAAATATAAATAATGAATAAAAACGAGGGTATCACACTTCCTTGAGGAACGCCAGATGTGACTTCGACATTATCAGAACTAAAACCATCAATAACTACTTTTTGTTTTCGATCACTGAGAGAGTCACTTATCCAATTCACTATTTTTCTATTAACTCCGCATGGTTGCAATTTCAATTATTCCCTGAAAGTAATGTTATCCCATTGCAAGTAAAAATGTTTATTTTTCAAAGATTATTAAGTTACGTTGAGAATACACCAATGAATAAATGAGGTCCTTTCATTTTTCAACCCGGGTGCCAAACAATTACGCGAGTAATCGCAAGGGCACTCTTTACATCCCTAGTCCGGGAATCACCAACTGAGTGACTGAGCAGATGGAACTAAGTGCTTTTATGAGGAATTCGAGGTAAGGCATCGGTTAGTACCATAGATGGCTTAGATATAACATAATGGCTTAGGAATACATGCGGGGGAGCACTAGGCGGGGACCGTGCGTAGAAATATTGCACGATATTTTTGAAATGGCAGTCCAAACACCGCCCGTGTAATCGCAGGAAGGATGTTGGAGCATACTGCGAGCACTTTATATTTAAAATTCATCGATTTAATGGGGAGATATTCAATGTATGTACGTGTGGATTCAAACTAACCTCTCGTTTGTCCGGAACGAATACAGTTGTATTGTTACAAGTGTGTGTTTTCTTCTTTCCCGTTGTGTGTGGACCCCGAGGACCTTCTACTATTGATCCAATCGCTCAAACAAGGCTTCGTCCTTTTCTCAGATGGAAGCGAGAGCGGAGGAGACAGTGGGAACAAGGCGACTCCAGACTGCACTCGCTGGGCGGGTGGGGCGCCGCGATCGCTTAGTAGACTCAGACGGGGCGAGATTCCTCCGTCATCAATCTCCAGTCGCATTCCACTTGAGCGGTTCAATTGAAATACTCATTGCTTCTTTTTTGTCAATTTAAATAAGACCGAAGACATTCGGCGTAGTCCTCACGATATCTAATATGTCTTTGTCCAGAAGCAATGCTGTTAGTGACATGCAGATCCCACGAGTCACGTTCTAAACTTACATCGCATTTTAAAGGTTTTCATTTGAATCTCTCTGGCACATTTCCGTCATCGGAAGCTTACAGTTCTTCTACTTATTTGGAACGAATTTTAATTCTCTTCTCCTTGTCGTTCTTGAAATTAATAATTTTAGTTGGTGAGTTAAGGTAATCCGAGCGAGATTGTTCCCTAATCATAATTGAGACCATATTCAAATTATACGTTTTAATTTCACCAGCTGTAGGACGCATCAATTAAATATTGCATTATTAATTGTGCAATAATTTAGTTTTATATGACAGAAATTGTGAGAAATTAATGGAAAATATCTAAATAAGACTTCTTGACTCATTTCTTTCGCGCGGTGCGTTTGAAACTCCTTCAAAACGGAAGGTTTTTTGAGACACCCAAGATCCTACTCCGGTGACAATATGATTAATTTTCAAATATAGTTGAGAAAACATACAAACTACACGCTGTTAGTTTTGTTACGACATCTAAGTGTTAGAAATACCTTGTTAATAATATATCTCTGGAGTGCATACACGTACCATTTCCCATATAAAAGGGCTGGTATTTTTTGTCAGATATCTCCGAAAGTAATGTGGTAAGGGGTTGAATTTTTGGTGTCTAAAGAAGGATGAGATCTAGTTAAAATGAGACCTAATTCATTGATTTCTAAGTAAAATGATATTTCGCTCAAACTACCTCAAATGATTTTAGACGTGACTTTGTAACTGATATCGATTTGAAAAATATAACTTTAAGTAACCTTGGTCAGTTAAGGAAAAGGTGATCCAACGACTTCAACTAGGCAGACATTGAAGAAAAAATTGTCCACAGTATCCATCTGTAAAGGAAGAAGGGGAAAAACATGAAAACTAGTAGCTATTTCTGGCCTCTACTCCTCACCTTCACAAACATGCTACCATAACGACGAACTTCATATTCTGGAGAAATTTAGGCTGGTTCCCTCTCAGTGCTTCCATTTTGGGGTTGGACTGAAGTGTCCCGGGCATGTTCGGACGGAATTTGCATAAACAGGTGCGACTTCTCTCTGCGGTCACCCTTCCTTCCCCTTAGTTAGCCTTCAAGCCGAATATCGTTCCGTCCAGAAGTTCTCCTCGCTTGTGACAGATGAAGTGTGGCGGATGAAATGAAAGCGGTGGAAGGTGGGGGCGACGCGACGTGGAGATTTCGGGGGAGGAAGGGGGTTGCCCGGGAGGCGCGGGGAATGGAGAGGGAAGAAATAGTTGCCAAGTCCGCGTGTGTTAATTGTCACCCTCGGCAAGATTGTGGCGACACCCTATGTGTTCCTGAAAGGGAATGAAAAGGGGTTTGAAATGGTGGGAGTAAGGGGTGAATAAGGCAGAGTGGGTGGGACGAATGAGTGGAAGGAGTAGACGGAGAGATGGCTGAGAGGGAGGATGGCGGGGAGGAAGACACGTGACAGATCCACCCCTTTCCGCGCGCACCCAATGAAGCAGGTCGCGAGAGGGATGACGGAAGGGTGGGGAGGAGAAGAGGAGAGGAAGAGTTGATGTGCTCCCCCGACTGAAGACCGTGAACGGAGAGGAAACTTGGGGTACTCGCCTGCCGCTTCAGGTAGTTTGAGCGAGATTCTATTATTCATAGTAAAATCCTATGAATTTGTCCGCCACATAAAAAAATAACAATTCACCTTTCCAAAGATTTTCCAAACATTTCCAAATACCTAAAGTTTAGGATACGTATAGGATTATTATATCGACCTCCTAGACTAAACCAGTTTTTGACGTCTCGAGGTTAGGTCATGTGGAAATAAAGCTATATCTCCTTGCCTACGTTTCGGCGTATAATTTACGCCATCATCAGGGCTATACAAAAGAATAAATTAACTATGTACAACAACATTACATAAAAATAAAAGGGGGATCACCATGCAACAATTATAAGATAAGATTTATATATCATAAAATTGTTGTATGGTGATCCCCCTTTTATTTTTATGCAATGTTGTTGTACATGGTTATTGTATTCTTTTATATAGCCCTGATGATGGCGTACATTATACACCGAAAGGTAAGCAAGGAGATATAGTTTGATATCCACACGACCTAACCTAGAGACGTCAAAAACTGACGCGTATAGGTTTATAAAATCAGTAACATATCGCACAACTTTTCGAGATGTTTGCCAAAATAAATCCAGCTTTTTCCATGTGAAATGATAGGGTGCGTGCCAGAGAGACTTTCTTTCAAGAGCGAAGTGAGAAATTTCAAATGCACCGATATCGTCAGAAATGTAACTGAGGGTATATTGCAGTAACTGCAAAAAATAAATCGTTCACTCGCCGCAGTAAGTTTTAAATCGAAAAACTCTTCGATTTTGAAAGCGTTTGCTGCGTGCCTCGTGAAAAAAAATGATTGATGTTAGAGACATGTGCCTGCATTTTAAGTTAATTTCCAATAAATACAGTCTTGCGAAGGGAAATATTTCACCCGAACCACCTTAAAATTGAAAATAGATGATCGTCGTGATTGAAGAGGCTAAACAAGT
Source organism: Ceriagrion tenellum (assembly GCA_963169105.1). Taxonomy (NCBI): domain Eukaryota; kingdom Metazoa; phylum Arthropoda; class Insecta; order Odonata; family Coenagrionidae; genus Ceriagrion; species Ceriagrion tenellum. The sequence goes on from OY720635.1 coordinate 18,049,500, forward strand.
TATTGCAGAAAGAAGGGGAGGTATTCGTGTGCGAGTAGATTTTTTGCACCGATGAAGTAGCGTCTAAAAATGTCAAAACTCGAGGTAAAATTTGACACCGAGAACTGACTGGGTTACGAAGTGTACACGTTCTCGCCCATATCCGGTTAATTGTCTTCTGATGACTGGAGAAAGGTAAGTATCTAGAGGCATATGAAAATGTGGAATGGATATTGGAAAGGTCAAATGTTTACCTCTCACGAGATCTCCACACGTCAATGATAAATATCTCCGAAAATTTTCACCTTAATGAGAAATACACTTCCCCGACGAATTGTTCCTAAACTATAATAAAACCCCGCAAGACGAGCGTGATCCGCTCCTTTCAGCCGATTCCGGTTGCTTGTGTAAAACTTGAATCCATGGAAACTAAACATTAAGACATACCGGTCACTTGATCAGTTGTCACTCAAGGAAACTTTCTTGGCCAATTAGAGTATTTTATTGAGATTTTATCAAGAAGGGTTTTAGAGTTATCTGAAAAAAAATTGAATGAAAGCCGGCAAATTCCGCAAAATAGGGAATCGACTGCATTTTCCTAAGGTATTTTGAGCGAAATATCATTTTTACACCATTAATAATGCAATGTGTAACTAATGTGTCCTACATCTGGTGAAATTAAAACGTATAATTCGAATATGGTCTCTATTATGACTAGGGAACTATATTAATCTGGTCAATGGTGAAATCTAGGTTGCTGAAAATCTTATGTACCTAAGAGTCAGAGGTTGGCATATATACCAACATTTTTAAATGGCTGTTATGTAGTAAACCTACTATGGAATAATTCACGCCTTTCAAATTCCTTCTAAACTTATGATAGAGAAATCAAATGATACTTTTACTACCGCTCTTTCGATCAACTGAACAGGTAACAGAAATGTGTAAATTGCTGCGCAATCAGGCCTGTGGGTGGCGGTCGCCGTATTGTGGCAGAGCAACTTGAAATCGGTTTCACGAAAACGTAGGTCGGACCTTCATAGGTAACTCGTTCATCTACGCTCCGCTTTGAGCGTCTATATTCGATTCGGGCCAACAGATTGGAAGAACTCGTCGACCATGAGAGGCGCATATACGCGGCGCGGACAAAGCCAGTGAGCAAAGAGCCGCGCGAGTTTGGATTTGTATTCGTAATTGTCCGACGGGGATTCCGAACCCGCGCTCGCTGCGACCTTCTTCCAGAATCCAATACCTAAACCAGATTGAAATCGTTTTCTGCGTGCATCGTGAAAAAATTACTGATGTTAGAGACATGCGAGTGCATTTTAAGTTAATTTCCGAGAAATACAGTCTTAAAAAGGGAAATTTTTCACCCGAACCACCTTAAAATTGAAAATATCTATATTCATTCCGACTGATGACTGGAGAAAGGTAAATATCTAAATACACTTACTGCAAAAGACCTTCTGCGATTACGTATGCCCCAGCTGTGGTAAAGAAACATCCAGAAGTAGAGAAGACCAAGAAGTGAACTGAATCATGAAACTCATAATTTTTCTGTAGGAAAAAACGCACTGGCAGAATTGTGATATAATTTATAATTTATTGTAATTCCTTCAGTCCATTCCTTCATGTACTCATTTTCAGTTATTCTTGCTTTGCAAATAAGACTGATCATTAATTTTTACTAACATTCCTGCCAAAGTTATTTAAATCATTGAATGTTTGTGTTAGTCGACATGGTCAATTAAAATAACCATGACGGAAATTTATTTTGTCTGTGTCCTAAATGTTAATACATTCCATTGCTTATGGTAGTTTGAGCGAAATATCATTTTACTTATAAATCAATGAATTTGGTCTCATTTTAAAGAAAAATATCTCACCCTTCTAACAACACCAAATATTCAACCCCTTACCACATTACTTTCCGAGATATTTGCCAAAAATTACCAGCCCTTTTACATGGGAAATGGTAAGTGTATGCACTCCAGAGAGACATTATTGACAAAATGAGGTATTTCTACAACTTAGATGTCGTCAAAAACTAACAGTGTGTATTTTGTATATTTTCTCAACTATATTTGAAAATTTATCATATTGTCACCGCAGTAGGTTCTTGGCTATCACAAAAAACCTTCCGTTTTGAAGGAGTTTCAAACGCACCGTGCGAAAAAAAATGAGTCAAGTTAAAGACTTATTTAGATATTTTCACTTAATTACTTACAATTTCTGTCAAATAATACTATATTATTGCAACATTTATAATTCAATATTTAATTGATGTGTCCTACAGCTGGTAAAATAAAAACGTATAATTCGAATATGGTCTCTGTTACGATTAGGAAACTATCTCGCTCGCACTACCTTAAATGCTGCCTAAACCTATGGGACTGATAATGTTACAGTGCAACTTTTACAAGACTGAAATTAAAATCAAAGATGAAAGCATTAAAAAAATAAAAAATGCCGCCTCGCTTCGGGAACGTACACCTCTCCACAACCCCTGTTTACGCCCCGCGCCCGCAAGCAACCAGCCCCCCGCCTCGTCTCCTCGCTCCCGAATGTCTGTCTGTTCGACGGGAATCATAAAATAGAGTGAAGAAGAGCCAGCCGTCTGTGGCGCGCAGGTGGCGATGCTGCATTATGCAGCCCAGAGCCAGGAAAGAGGTTTACTCTCGCTCAATAATTTATTCTCCGCCATTCAGCGATAAATAGGCCGACGCCAATGCAAATAATACATCATTGTGCTGCGCAGTGGGTCCGTAACATCTCTCACTAACCCTTTTTCCTTTAAAATTTATGGCTGCGAGGGAATCTTAATGGCTCTCAGGCAAGGAGCATTCCTTTTCACAGCATTATCCGATCGTTTACCGAGCATAAAACGAGTACTCTTGTAACCTTTGTGAAATATTGAATAGCTACTAAAACTTCGTTATTTGTGGAAGGTCTTAATCTTGAAGGAGAAATATGGAAACGTCTTACTTATCTTATTTTATCTTTTTCATGTTCGCGTGGAAGTACGAAATCTCTAATTATACCTGCCGAGATCAATATTTTTTTAAACTCACTTTCCTGGGATTAGCCTGCACTGCATCATGAAAATCATTAGCTAAATTGAAATTCTTACTTTGGAATTTATTTTTTTTTTGAAAATATTCAAGATATTTCCCTGATAGACAAAGAGGCGGCAATTCTTCTGAAAATGAATGGAAATATTCGAGTTATTTAAAATGAATAACGTCCCTGCCTGATTCTCTCTTTGAAGTTGTCTACATTCATTATTCTTTTCTCAAGAATTAGCTGCAAAAGTATTATGTTGTTACGTTATTTACACAAGAGTAGTTATCAAATGAGAGGCTTAAGTAACCTTTATCTTTGAATCATTTACTATCAACATGTATTGCAACGAAAATTGTATCTCCTATTTAAATACCATGTAATTTCAGTCATTAAGTAATTACTGAGATGTTTAGCATGTAAAAGCTCAATTCAATCTGACGATGACCTCGAGAACCAAGAGCTTCATCCTATTTCAGTGATGTTTATGAAGTGATTTTTTCCCACCTTCGTTTTCAAGAAATATAATTGTTAATTTTATAGTGTAGACAAGATATTTAGGCAAAATCCATAGTAATCAATGACGCTGAATGTGTTTATTGTGAAAATGGTTTATATTGTGGACCACTAAAATTCTTCAGTTGGATGAAATCCATATTATGTTCCCGTCCACACTTAATAACTTTTCTTAATCACGATTGACATCGTGTCACAATTGAATCATTTCATCTGGCCAACACGGCAGTGGTACCCTTATAATTCAGTTGTACCCCTTCTTGCTATTGGCTTGCAAATCATGATGCGATTTCCATTTAAATAGCATCTCCCACGCTGTCTTGCACAAATGGAACTCTGGAGATTGATAGAATGCCGCGCATCTTCCTGCTCCCTCCCTCCAATGGATAACGTACTCACCCTCGCCTCGTGTCTTTCCATGTTCATCGCCGCGAGCTTTAACGTCTCCCTCGCGACTCACCCGGGGCGCCACCGTCCTTTTATCGAAACGTCTCCGCTGAGAGACAGGCTGCTTTTCGCAAAGGCGCAGGAAACAAGAGCTGGCAGGAGAGGGAATTTTCGGGAATAAAAGGTTGGCAGACTGTCTGTCGGAGGAGGGGATGATAAAGAACAGATGCAAAGGTGGAGAAATAAAAAACCAAATCAAATCCCTCAGGTTCTTCCTCCCATTTGTTGACTTCCTGTGCACAATATTCTGCGTCTTAAGGCTGCTTTTTAAAGTGTGTATCAACGTGTAACTCAAACATAAATCGCAAGTGTAATTCATTGGTTTTAAACGGAGGCATATTAGCCTTTATTATGAGCATTGTAAATTTCTTTCAATACATTGAGGCAAGACAACGAAGCAGACGTACTAAAACGAAAAAGTCATTTGTCACAGTTCCTTTTGAGTATTTAAAACTTCTTTTGCCAAAAGTTTTTAAGTAAATATTTTATATGACAGTTGAATGGATAATGGCTTTGTTATTATGGCGTTATAAATTTTACTTGTTTATGCAGATACTTATATTGGATTAAATCATAATAAAAATTCCCTCATAATGAATAAATATTTAATGTATTTAAGGATAAATTTATTTTTCTTACTCTTTCGAAATAGTTCATTATGTAAAATTTCGCTTAAGTATGTATTTATGTCGTATAATTAAGGTTTCTTCCGTACAAGACCTTATTCTCTGTGATGATCTTGCTAGGCCGCAACCACGGGCCAGATCAATCTAGTCAGGCTATCAATCCACATCTTAAGGAGACTCACTATTTTTTAATTTAAAAAATCCCATAATACTTATTCGAAACATTTTTGGAAGAGCTTTCATTACTTATAATTGATTCAATTGATTAAAATGAAACACTTTTATGCAAAAATTAATCAAACTTAAAAGTGTTTTCGAGTTATCTCCGGTTTTTCTCGGTTATGAACATTTATTCTCAGTTTCGGCCAGTGCACTGTGTACAAAAAAAACGGATAGATGAGCAGTCTAATGGAGAGAATATGGTTCGTTTGCTCTGCTCTTTTGAGGATAAATGTCTGCAAAAACATTGTTGAAGTCAAATAAACTCACTATTGAGGCCTTTATGGGATCAAAATCTTTTTTAAATTGAACACATTTTTAATAAATTTGAAATGTGCCTTTATTTTCACGAATTTCATGCTTAAAGGCCTCTGACAACACTCTTCGTTCACTTCAGGGCGAGCGAATCGCTGTTTTTTTTATCTCTCGCTGCCCGCTCGGCACGTGATACTTGATGTTATTACTGTTGTTCTCTTCGTCCATTGGCGGATGGAAAAGCTGTTAGTCGTGTAAATAAATATTCGGCTGCCACAGAAGACGAACGACGATTCCCGACGGACTTCCCCGTTGACGGCCAATCACACGTCGACGTGCTGAACGTGATTCTCACTCGCGGTTAGTGTTTGATGTTGACGCCAATCATATACCAGCGTTGATAAAAGGATGCCTTTCTTCCTGTGCTAGCAAACGAACTCCATTTCCTCTCCGGACTCACTTTGAAGTCGAGACAAATGCTTTCTTGCTCCATTCGATTCATTCGCTTGCGCGGCAACACATCCGAGAACGACCGAGGGAAGATGTAAAAGTCGCAGTCTCGTCGCTTGTCTGGGAGAAGGCGACATTGGTGACTGACTCCGCGCTCTGTGTAAGGGACGCTTGACACGCGCAAACAAAAGAAGGGAAGGATGCGATAACATCCGCTGAGCGAAATGAGCCGCAGCTCACGAGTTCAGTCTGTGAAGGCCGTCGTCGTGGGATACGGGAGGCGAGGGTCCTGACGCTTCCCATGCCTTTATGATCTTCAATCCCCCCCCCTCCTCTCCGGAGATCCAACAGCAAAGCTTCGCCGGATGAACCGAGATGTTTGCAAACACAGGCTGCTCCGATAGTCGATCATCCCCATTGGTCCAAATAACAGCAGCTGGTCAACAATGCTCGACTTTCCTGCTCGGTTTTCGTGTGACAAGCTCCTATATAAGCTCGCGCCAATGTTCACTCATCAACCAAAAATTAATTTGTTTCTAATTGAACGTTTTTTTCATGTGATAAAGGTTAAAGTAATGAAAAGGTTGATCTGTTATGATTTCACGATGAGTGAGGAAATTCTTGTTATGATGTGAGAGGAAAGGAAACTTTTGGCTGAGTTCAGGGGGAGGCAGGGTAAGCGCCTTGAAAGTACGATGAGGGACAACGAATTGCTAAAGGACGTGACAGAGGGAAGGATGTTAGGCAAGCGGGGAAAGGGAAGGAAGAGAGGCTTTATGAACGGGATGAAGAAAAGGCTTGATCTTCGCGGAGATGAAGAATAAATCTTCTTCTTCATGTGCCGTCACCTCTCAGAAGGTTGGCAGTCACATCATGGCCACACTAGATCTTGACTGCGCCGATCTCAGCAGCTCTATGGCTGAGCAACTGTACCATGATTTTAAGTTGTCCAGCCAGTCTTCTTCCTCTGGTTCTCCTGCCACAAATCTTCCCCTGTAGAATTATTTGCAACAGGTTATATTTTTCTCCTCTCATAATCTGCCCTAAGTATTGTAACTTCCTTACTTTTATCGTACTTAGCACTTCTTTGCTTTTTCCCATTCTTGCTAATACTTCATTTGTGGTCCTCGACACCCAACTGATACGAAGGATTCTTCGGTATGCCCACATTTCAAATGCTTCTAGTCTATTTATTTCTCTTTTCTTTAGAGTCCTAGCTTCCATTCCATATAAAAGTGTTGAAATTATGCAACAACTTAATTTTAACACTTCAGTTAAGATCTCTTGAGCTGAGGGCCTTTTTTATTTTTTTAAAGGTGCTTCTGATGAAATAATAGAAGTAGGTAGGTAAGACCTTTCACGTGTAAAATTCTGGTGGTCTTACCGGGACTTTCAAAATTTGTTTCCGGTAGATTACTGTGATGAATACGTATATTAGCTAAGAATTCAATAATGATGAAGCCCTTCACTAAATCGTTAAGAAAATACATCATACACACGAATATCTGGGTTACCTTGTGGCCTAAATCATTTTGATTGTAATTTTCGGTTTTACTACTAGCGATATCCGGAAAAAATTACATATCAAGCAGTGATTAGTTTGAACACACCTCATTTTCTATTTTACTCATAACGGTGTTCCACATGATCGCCTCATCTCTTTATGCTATGAAGTTGATGTACGGGAATGAGTTTTTTATGCCGTTTCATAGAGAACTCTTATTGTCACTCTTGGGCATTCTTCATAAAGATCATGAATGGATTAACGCCTGTACAGTCGAACCTTTGCTACGATATTAAAGAGTATTTCTACACCGACAACATATGGCCTCTACTCCATCCTTCTTTCATTGAGTGGATCACAGATTTCTGACATAAATTTACTGCACCGTTTTCCCATTTTTTTAGCTGTTTATCACACCTTCACGCTAGTCTTAGACGAGCTGTCGATGAATTATAGCAGCAGTCACTCCTTTCGCGAGCAAAAAAACGAATCGCGGCACGAATCTCGCATTTGGCAAGCTTTGGAACTGACTGGGCCATTTTGCTCACTTTCAGTGAGATGGCAACATTGTGACAAATAAGCTCCTGGTTAATGCTGTTTCCCGTTTGCACTCTAAGAAACACGATAATCCTGCCGATCGCTAAAAAATAACCGTCATCGAAAACACATCATTGCATCATTACTTTCCGCCTTTCCCTCTTAATATGTTTACATACTTAGTTGGTGAATTCTGATTCAGGCTTCCGCGGGGCTTAAATGAAGATTGAGTCTTCGATTTTCCGGGAGTTCCGCCGCATTGTTTCATTTTGAGGACGATATTTCGCCGGCTATCTTGCAGGCTTTCTCATTTCCAAGACCTTGCTTGGATCTGAAGATGTCTGTATCGGCGAAATATCGTCCTCAAGATGAGATAACGCGGTGGAAACCCCGGAAAACTGAAAACTTAACCTTCATATTTGGTGAATGCATGGAATGTTTCAAGGAGGACTCCAGTTTCATCATCATTTCACCTAGCTATGAATCCTCTGATCTCTCGTCGCCAATTACAGGCAGGAATTTTCCATGGATTATAAAAATTATTGCAGTAGTTACCCAGGCTTCTTCATGGCGTCTTCTTTGTTTTAATAATTCGTTCAATATTCCATTCCCCTGCCCTGTATGACTTGAGTCGGGTGCCAAATTTCCATCTTTTTCAAAAGGTCTTTCGTCATTATCACGCTTCGTTGAACCGAACAATTTGGTCCTTTCCTAGTTTTATTTTTATTTTTTAACAGTTCAAGGACTATCTTTTTATGCAAAAATTGGCTTGGCTACAAAAACACTAGTTTGCATCCTCGATTTGAGCTCTTGTATGGCTGTCACCATTTACACTAAAGCCTAGAAACACGAATCCAAGAAGATGACAAATGGTTTATGTTTAATAAAATTAAGTTTGAAGCACTTAAGTTCTCCGCTAATTAGTCAATCCATTTTATGAGGCAAAAAGGTCTGTATTTAAGAACTACAATCATACTGTAGGTAAAATCCGATAATGTTGTCGACCAATACGCATGAGTGTGAAGCAACTCCATTGTTGAGTTTTACGAATAATAAGATCCTTAAATAAAGTAGGTTAATGCAGAGTTCTAACCTTACCTTTTCCCGATTAAAAAATCTGCACTCCATTTGCTGGTTTTAAATATGACTTAAGTGGATTTGCAGTGATTACTGTGGTTCAAATCACCATTTTTATTGGCGATATTTGGTGGAATAAACAGAGGATATGCTGCTTTGACAAGAACTGGAGTGAAGTAATTGATTATTAATTTAACAGGCCGAAGGGTCTTGAGGACCACTAAAATACTTAAGGGCTCAGAATTTTAACAAAATATAATGAAAACACGAAAAAGTTTCAATTTCCCACGCTTTTGCGGTAAGAGACACGCCAGCATCAATCTGATAGTTCGCAGCGAAGACTACTTTAATACTTAACGTATCGGAAATTTAACAAAATATAATAAAAACACGAAAAAGTTTCAATTTCCCACGCTTTTGCCGTAAGAGACACGCCAAAATCAATCTGATTGTTCGCAGCGAAAGTTAATGTTAGTGCCCTCGACACGAGCCGGAATGGAGGCAATGAGATTGAAGCCAAGGGAGTGAGAGAAATGATTTAGTTTGGGTGTGAGTCACATCACAGTGGGACAGAAGGAGAAACACCATTTGGTGGAAAGGGGGAGCTGGGCATTGGGAATGGGAGAGGGTGGGCGGTCAGAGTAACAATATTTTTATCGCGCTACCACCACGACCCCAATGCTCGCGGCCTCCCCGTGCTAAGGGTTAGAGAGAAGAAAGGGGTGGGGAGTGAGTTAGGAGGAGTAGGAGGGGACTTCTTCAGTGGAGGGGAGGGAGTGGAAAGAGAGGACCTCTCCAGGGTGGAGCTGGAGAAGGGATGACGTAGAGCCCGGCTAAAGGCCCGAGGAGGGGAAATAAGTTACGGCGAGGAGCGATATCAGTAATTGGTACGTGGATTGCCTTTTTCCGCAAGAATGGAGGGAGAAGAGAGGGGAAGAGTGAGGTATGGAGGGGAGGAAAGAAAGGGAACTAACTCTATGGACGAGGATACGGGGGGAATCACATGGCGGAGCCGAGAGAACAGACGATATAACGCAATAAAAATGATGTGGCGGAACAGCGGAAGACGGAATGGGGTATATTGGAGGGTATCAGGGGGAGTGAAAGGATGGAAGCTAGAGAGTGAACTGGATAGAAAATACTCCCATTCGGTACGAAACAAAAAGAATTGCAGGACTTGTTGTCGCGGCATAACGACGGAGTCGGAAGGCATATGGCGTCGTCAGATGAGCGACCAATCCATTCTTTGCGCCTCACAGATTTTCGACTCGACTGTCTCCTGCAATTGAAGAAATTGTGTCATCTAAGTCAGTGACTCGAAGAGAATATTCGCGATGGTGTACGTACGTATCTACTAATGAGGAGATATTTTCCATCATCCATTATTCGAGCTCAACATACCATCGTAAAAATAAATATTGAGATATCGATTGTAGTGATAAATTCTATTTTATGATATCGTCCGTTACCACTATTAATCAGTAGAACCATGACACAAATTGTGCATAAGTAAATCTGCCGATTTTTATGGGAAGATAAATAGCTACCAAAACGAACAGCAAATATTTAATCGCACAATCGAAATTAATGCCTTCTTGTGCGTAATTTTCCATTTCATACATAAGAATAAAAAGTTTTCATTGACGATTTTCGAGCATCAGAACTGTGTCATCTACAGGTTCTGGGAGACTGGAAATATGTCGGTTAAACTGTAGTCTTTTTAACCAAAATATTAGAGTTCCCACGGTCAGGGGTAATCTTCATTTATTAATAGAGCTAAATGTTATCAAATGTTTTTCCAGTTATGAATAACAAAGATGCAGGTCTTACCCGGTCAACAGCTGGCTTTTCCTGGATCTGCAGGCTTCTCAACTATTCTGAGTGGGAATCCTGAAAATGCGAAAGAACTATTGAAAAAATGCTGATGAAGGCTTTCGTTCTGCCTCATGATAAGGTGGTGAAGGGCTTCCGGCGTTTCACCGTGTCAATTGTCTTGACATAATAAGAGTTTCGTCCTCGTTCCTGAGAACATCTTCACGTCAAAGTCAACGCAACGAAGTCAACCACAGATCTTCGACGTAAAGAAGCACTTTGGAATGAGAACGAACTTGACATTAAATCAAGAAAATCGACGCGTTGGAACACATTTCTGAAAGGAGCTAATATATATGCTGCCCTGTAGGAATATGGCTATGAATACCACAGCAATGAGCTCAAAGTGAGCTCTGTTTCTCCTGTGGTTTCACAAAATTAAGTACCTACACCTTTTTCCATGGCAGTATCAATATACCAACGCAATAGATATTTATTCAGCCCAGGTTTGTTACCCAATCAGTTATATCAGCGACAGTCATTCAGGCACAATTCACCTTTTCCACTCTTTTTTCTCACGATTTCTGCGAGAAGAACATCAATATTATCTTAAGCCCATACCTTTCCCACGGGATTGGATGTAGGGAGCTTCCCTTGACATCCGTTACGTGATGCGTTAGTCATATTGTGAAAGTAAAAACTACAAGAAAAGATTTCTGGACCAATGCAGAGCATAGATTTGGAAAAAAATTTAAACAAAATGATGTACCAAGAATATTTTTCAATTTAGATATTTCCGCTTTTAGGAGTTATCTTTGCAAAAGAAAATCTATTTTCAATCTTAAAATTATTCATTGAATTTCTTTTGCAAACAAGATAAAGACATTTCAGCGTTCTTGTAACGCACGCATCCAGAATTAGTTTCTGAATCTGAGTCCATCCCTGCCAATGGGATGAGAATTCTAAATATCCCGTGATGTTAAGGCTGCTGCTTAGTGGGAGTTTGGCTGCTCTTTATTTTCACTGACCAGAATGTGGCCAACTTGTCCTCACTCTATGGCAGTAACAAATGAAGGAAGTCAACTTGTCCTCACTCTATGGCAGTAACAAATGAAGGTTCAGTGGGGAGTAAAAATATATGAAGTTTGACTCATAACGGAGAAGGATTGACTTCTAATTTTCATACTAAACCTTCTTGAAAATCCATCTCTTTTAGTGTAGACAAGCACTCCTGCAAACAATAATAAATGTTGCATTATAACTCAGTTAATTCCCTGAAAAGTAACGCGGGCTTTAAGGTAAATCGTCTATGTATCATCTGAATGGCAATTCTAACGATTCTCCGTTGCTAAAAACTTATATGAGCGACATTGAGTATCTGGAATATTAAGTTCATATATGCATAATGTGAACGTCAAATATACCTGCGGGAGGCAAAGTTAAAGCTGAAACTACTTGTGCGTATTAAACTTTTTAGCACGATTAATGATATTGTGGTAAAATAATTGTAGAATAAGCTTTGTTCAAGGATTACATTGATCCATATTTTTCCATCCCAGTACTTTTATCATGGCTAAGCTCCTAAATTTGAGTGACGTTGAATTTTTTCATCTCATATTAATCCTCCATTATGTATTGGATTTGTCTTCGCAGTAGTTCTTGGGAGCCGCTGTAGCATGTAGGCACTCCTCATCTCAACCTATTTGTATGGAGTGTCAATAAATGTGAAATGAACCATCTCTTCAATTTTCAAGTAATGAATCCAGAATCGTTCACTGGTAAATCTGCAGTAGATTAAAGTTTTATTTTGAAACGTATGACTCTGATTTATTCGTACGTTTTGTTTTAGAGAATTTATTAATTGCGAATTCTCCATGTTCATTTAAAACTTGTTTCCTTACGGTCTCCTTCTTAATCATTTCGAAACATGCAACTCCGATACTTGCCATATAGTCAAATTTTCAATGCTACCGATGGGTATTGGCTTTTCCAAAAAGAAAATGCCCAGAGACATAAACACTAGCGGTTACCTACTTCTCCAATTTCTTGACCGTTGCCTTTCTTTTGATTTTTCCATTTACGAGCAAACCATTTACATTGTGTCAGAAACTATTCAACCAAGGACCTGGATTTTGAAGAGAGGGTGTCGACATTATTCTGCTCAAAGGAAGTGATTGAAGTGATTTACCGAAAACACGACAAGAAATATTGCATCCTACGTTCGGATGATAAAGAACAGTTCAAAGGTTTCAAGCTTAAGTACGTGAAAATTTATTATTGATTTTAGAAAACCACGTATTCACTGATCTTTAAGTATGAGGAAATTAGTTACGTTAACTTGGATAGTGAAATCAGAGGAGTGAAATTATCGAGTGGGGACGGAAAGTTGGGCGGGGGAGAGCTTTCAATTAAGAAGCGCACTAGAAAAGTAAGCCGGGGAATTTTGAAACGCTTATCGAATTTTTGTCTTTTGATTGGTTGTTTACAAAAATTTATGCATTAAATCCAGTGAAGTCAAAGTTATTTCAATCCTTACGAGTGTGTTACATCACTCCCGTTGTAGAATGATTGTTGATAAAAAGGGCATCTAAAAATCAGCAGAAAGATACGTTTTTTCTATGGTAATAATTTTAGGTGAAGGTTTTTTTTATAGGTGTTGTGGAGCAAGTTCATTCGGGTGCATGGGGCTTCGTCTTCATCGGGTCCTGTTTCCGGTTTGATCCGGTTGGTGGGGAAGATATTTTTTATTGTGCCCGACAACGCACGTCTCATGATCTCAAAAATTAAAAGGTTTTTGTTCACTTTCCTCAGAAATAATTTTCTTTTCCGCCCTGGTTTCGACATTAGCTATGTCATTTTCAAGGTAAAATACACACATTGCCAGCTTATGTATGCTTTTGCAAAGGGTCCGAGGGGGAAAGGAAATGGTAGAAGGTGGGAATGGAATGACAAAAGGTAACGTAATCGGAGTGGAGGGGGGGGTTGAAGGCTAACTTTGACTTTACTCCCCTCCGAAGGGGTTGACTTAGTCTTCACTTTGTCTCTCCCGACCCTTTACAAAACCACATATTAGCCTGCAATATGTGTGTATTTCTACCTTGAAAATGACATAGCTAATGTCGAAAGCAGGCCGGAAAATAAAATTAATTCTGTGGAAAGTGAACAAAAGACCTTTTAATTTTTGAGATCATGATATTTGTAGGGCATTTCCACAAAATATCGCCGGATACTCTAAACTTAACGCAGGTCATTTGTCTCCAAATGATTGTGGGCAATTTTGTAAGGAAAGAGTGAGTTAGGGAATTGAGGTTGGATGACGTGACGTGTGAATGAGCATTCTCTCAAAGAAAGGCGCAAGGGGATCCGCAGTTTGACGTTCTATCCGACGGACGGAGTACTGCACTTGGAATTAGCCACCACACCTACCCAAAACCCTCGTCCGATACGATCAGATAATGAATTCTATCCCAGCTGTTGCGAGATGAGTGCTAAGTCCTCATACAAATGTCGCATATTCTCGTCATGGACGCTCCGTTCCACGAAAAAATTAACTCCATTTTATTCTAGCGTAGAACTTACGTGAGTCTCTAGTATCATGCCGGCAATAGTGGTGTCAGTAAAATCGTTGAAAGTTACCCGGGTTTCCCACCGGGTCAAACTCTCGATCTCGGCCGACGTTCCGTTCAGCGAGTCGTACATCGACATCAGGGCATCTTTCCTCACTAAAATCGTTTATCGTGAAATCAGGGTTAAGTTACGGAAAAAATAACCGCAGGATTCGGACTAATTTGAATTAATCAAATGGGTGGGGTTTTAGTCATTTTACAGAGGTTTTGTCGAACATTTTATGTAATTTTTCAGTGCACCACTGGAGGAAAACATTAAATGATAAATTAAAACCTTGCATTGTTAATTATCAAACATTTTTAATTATAATTGATAGAGCAACACAGACAATTTACACCGAGAATTTGTCATTGATTCGTTTCATGAGGAAGGATGACGTCAACTCATTTCTAATTCTTCCCATTAATGCTCTTCGTTCGTAATGTTAATTTAACGTTTGGCAGTTCCTGAACTAACTTATACTTTTTCATTAACACATCTGGATGCTTTACTCTAACCTACTTGGTATGGGTCCATATTTTGGTAGATAAATGATAGTGTTCCTCAGTAAGGTCTCGCAAGAAATGAGACAGCATGCCCCTTTACTTTATCCTTACTCTGAACACTTTTATTACGTCTTAATATGCTTCTTAATTGAATCTTAGTTTGCTCGACCCACTTCCGGCAGAGCGCAGTGTGTAATTCACGCTTCAGAGGAGCGGTCGAAGTGCAAGCGGGAACCTCGGAATAAACTTGTCAGCTCGTGGTCAACTTGAGGTTTTCCTTAAGTTCCCCAGCGGCTTACAGTTGCATCGCACTGTTGTATTTAAGACGTTGACCTAATAAAAATGAAGTCATATTGTGCGATAAAATTCAATATCTCGGTTTCATCTACGAAAATTATCCATATATTATGGTAGTTTTTATGGTCTACGGTGTGTGGGTGGAGTAAGTCATTTAATGGCGTGCTTCTCTTTTTACTATTGCTACCCCATCTTACGAAATAAAAAAAGTTTCAGAATTCTAGTATCTTTGCTCAATGATTGATTCATCACTTGATTGTGACAGAGAAATCAAAATTGGATGCGGTACAGCTAAAACAACATTCCGGCAGCGAAATAATATAATGATCCATAAAGACACTCCCTTGGCTCTCAGAATAAAAGTGGTGCATTTCTACGTGATACCCGTCTTATTGTATTAAGTGGAAACTTGTACGATTAAGATAACATCAATGAAAAAACTGGAAGCAACCGAAATGTGGTTCTTTAGACGGCTTCTCAAACTTTCATGGATCAAGAGAGTTTCAAACACTGAGGTCCTGCGAAGAGCAGGCCTTGATCGTTCACTGAGGAAGTTAATCGAGAAGAATTAAATCTCATATCTTGGGCACATTCCGAGAGGAAAAAAGTACGGAATCCTCAGTCTGATCTTGGAAGGGAGAGTTGAAGGGAAGCGCCCAAGAGGGAGAAGAAAACGTTCATGGACACAAAGCATCAAAGAGTGGACAGCGATTAGAGATACTGGGGACCTGTTTCAACAGGCAAGAGAGCGATGCTTGAGCAGCCAACGCACTGAATAGTGTACGGCATCAAGAAGAAAGAACCCCATATTACTTCGGGATTTTTCCTTAGTACCATCGACAGGGTTGAATGTTTTATACATGAGCTCTGTTATTCACGACAGATCCCACTGAGCCGATATGATACCATTCCTAAAGGCCTACTAGCTGAGCAGGGAGGCCATTTTTACGAAATTACACCGAAAAGAAGATTTTTCTACTATTTACATCCTGTCATTATCTTTTGGAAGAAAATTTCAACATACAAGTTTGCCAACGCTTGAATGCGTCAGGTGGGAGAGTTACTAAATGACGGATAGTGTTGTAAATGGGTGAAGAGAAACCCGGTTCATGCATTAGCTCACCTTTCAGGAACACACTTTAAGGAGCCCGCACTGTGATACGGCCTCTTTCTTGAGTGATACAGATGTACTTGCGACAAAATACCAGTGGATAACTCTGCAATAGACCTAAATTTATATCGTTTATCGGCGTCGATGACTACTTAAAGGGCAAAATTCGCATGCCATTTAAACAGCAAAGAAATTTTTAACACCAGTGTCCAATGTCAATGTAGTCGAAATGCCGGTGTCAGTCTTCAAATGTGGAAAACAACGTATTCGCCGCTGCCCAATTATCAACTATATTAGTTGGCTTTAACGATGCTGAATATCAAGATCCATTTTCAAAATACAAATTACTCAAAATCGGAAAATGCGTAGTGCGTCTATGTGAAGTGCGTCGTATTCCGTGCTTATTCTTTTAAAAAAAATTGCGATCGCGCGAATATTCGCGGATACTTTAGAGCAGCGATGGCGAACCTATGGCACGCGTGCCAAAGTTGATAAGACGATATATTTTGGATGACGCGCATCCAAATTGTTTACGGATGGTCATCACCAAAGAACTGTCAACATTCGCTGAGATTTTATATTACATGCATACATACCAATCACGCCGTTCCCTTCCGGGGTAGGCAGAGTCACTAAGTTTCACTCATAAATACATATTTGTACACCTAAATCTGCTTTAACAATTTCCTCCCTACTGACCGATCCTTGCAAACCTCTTTTGCATCATTTACCCCCATATACTGCTTCATACACGCCCTACTGTTTTTAAGACTCCTAATATTCCTTCTCCTAAGAATTTCCTCAACCACATTCAACCAGAACTTTCTCGGCCTACCTCTACCTCTCGCACCATTCATTTCACTCTTATACATCTGTTTCGTTATTCGACTCTCCATTAAATATTTTATATTATATAATTAAAAATTATATTATGCACATTTTACAATCAATATTATTTTAAAACTAATAAGTTCCTTTATAACAGATAAATGCATCAAAAAATTACTTTTTCGTCAAGAGCCACTAATATCAAAAGACTATGCATCTCTGCTATCTCGCCATCTCTGATCTATAGCATTGGCTGATGAAGAGTAGATGGCATGTACACGCACTTAAGGAAACTTTTTTTAATAACAAAATAGTGCGTCCAACATGGATATCGTGCATAATTTGTCCTTAAGCCTTACTGCAGTATTTGTTGTGAATGATTTCAGTTGGGCAGTTCTTAAATAAACCATTACGGTTCAGCGAAAAGTACTCTGCCATATTTTCGGCGTATTCACTGCTCACTAATCCATTCAATATGACCGATTGCGCATTTTAGTAGTTTCAGTTTTCCCCCGAAGACAATTTTAACGCGTCTCCACCTTCAAAAAAACCGTGCCAAATGTATTCGCAGAGAATATTTTCGGCGCAAATTTAAAATTATTTTCACAAAAAAATGTACGTCGTGTGGCGTGTATACATGTACTCAAGTCAGGTCCAGGGAAAGACAGAAATATTCTTGCGGTAGAAACGGACACATCGATGAACCTGAATCCATTGTTGAACGTCAAAATACCGCCTCTGTCTGAAGCGTGTACATAGAATGTTGAATGAATTCTTGCGCGCGTTTCCACTTCCATATTTATTAGGGATGAGTCGATTCCACTTTTTTTCGATTCCGATTCTTTCAAATCGATTCCCGATTCTCGATTCCCATTCCATCGAGTCTGATTCCTAATAGCAGGTGGGATATTTATATACCAGTAGCGTACGACTATTATTTAAATTCAAGTATTGGCTGAAATAAAATAACAAAGACAATTAAGTCGGTCAAGAAAATATATTTGTTAACAAATAGCAAATATACCCTCAGCTTATTGAGGTAGAGAAAAAGAACAAATTGATAGCCTACACCTAAAATTACTGAGACAAATATGATGTGATAAAAGAAATTTGGTTTGAATGTTTATCTACCTGGAATCGATGGAATCGGACTTTAGGCGATCGAATCTCGATACCGATTCTAATCCTGAGAATAGGTGGAATCGAGAATTGTCATTTGGATTTGACTAATCCTTAATATTTATGCGAATTCTCGCAAACGCTCTAAAAGTTATGCTGTGCGCCGTATTCAGCGCAAATTTGTATAAGTGTGGACCCGGCTTAAGACGTGGGCATCGCTGATCGCGATTTCGCCGAAAAATCTCGTCCACTCGGGTCGTTGATTCTCACCACTCGTTTTTTTTTCTTTCTCCTCTTCTTCTTCAGGATACGGCAGCGTGTCGCCGAGGACGGCGCTGGGCAAGACGGTCACCATGGCGTACGCGGCGCTCGGGATCCCGCTCATGCTGCTCTACCTCTCGTGCATCGGCGGCCTCTTCTCGCGCGGTGCGAGGGCCGCCTTCGGCTCCAAGCACCGCCGCCGCTCCAGTTCCGAGGTGAGCACTTCCAGCGGCGCTGCTCCCGAAAAACAGTTCACCTAATCATCACAAATAAACTGGATCGTATTTGGGGATTCACTAGCCGTGGAAGTTTTGTGCCCATTTATGTAATTTATATGGAACATGTGGAGCTTTCCATTCGCCCTACTGCAATAATCCCTAAGCAACACCACAAAACACTGGCTTCTCATTCGATGCAGGCCCTATCCACTCCAAAACAGATCGGGAGCATTGTTTAAATGCGTCAACAAAATAACGTCGATAAGATCACCCGTGATTGTTGTCAATTTTATTGATTTCCCTTTATGGCGTCAAATATGTATTTTGTGAAGTTTATTAATTACAATGTACAAACAATATAAATTTTAATGCTTATTTTGGAAATATTTAACATTGTTTAGTAAACATGAGTCCCAAACTGTTGTCCACCCAAAGAATGCTGCCAACTGACAAGCTAATAAACGTTTTGCCAGCTCACTTCCATCGTTCCATTAAACGTCGCTCGTGAGCGCTAAAGTGCACTGTGGTGCTGCTGTGGTGTTCCTATGTGCGGTAGCTTTTACACTTTCGATGGAAAGTTCCGAATTTTTATTTCCCCTTAATTACATCAATGCAATGCATAAAAACAAATTAGTACAAGCAAAGGTAACTCCTCTGCTTGTTCTGATTTTCTTTTTATGATTCCTTAGGTATTGGTTCATCTTCAGAAGAAATATCAATGCCATCGATAATTTTATCATTGATTGTGTCATTGTTTTAAAGAACTAAAACGTAGTGAACACAATAATCATATATATTATTTCTCAAAGGCGTTTTTTCGTCGCAACGCCATAACTCCAATAATTCTTCATCAAAATTAATGATTCAATCATCGTTTTAAATCTTATGTTCCCCACTATTGACGAAAAATAGATAATTGATTTAAAATTAAAGTTTTTGTTAAAAATTTTAAATTAAATATTTTGTTCAAAAAATGATGAAAAATTAACAGTGCCATCTGTTGAAAATATGATCAACTAATATGTTGGCTATGGTTACGTGCTTAAAAGACTTTAGGAGGCGCCATCTATTAACACATCGTTTAGTTAGATTGTTTACATTCTACATGCAATTAGTGTGACCGTTTACCGTTTACGTTTACGTTATGTATCTTTAACACAAACATAAATCCATGGGAAGAAGTCCATGGGAAGAAACAGGTAGAGGAACAGGAAGAAAGAAGGAAGAAACAGGAAGAAGCTGCATACTGTGCGAAATATTCGTACGATTCAGCTAGTTATGATTTAAAGGACAAGTGATCTCAAGTAATTCCGGGTAAGTAATGAGCTTTCCATTCTTTGAATAGTAACCGTTTCAACTCCGTTCTCCTACCATATGACTTATAAGTTATAAATTTGGGCACAACATTCACACAATATCTTCCATTCAATTTAATATTTTGCACCGGGAAACATAAGACATGATACTTCTTTATCATTAAAAAGCAAACTGTATTGGACTAAAATGCATCGTTTGACCCATGTTTTTGCAACGAACAAATTACTCACCAAGATCACCATGAAACTTTAAAATGCTGAGGACAGTAAGGGCATGCTGATATTGTGATAGTTGTGATATTTGAATCAATATTCACTAATTTTTAATTGACAATATATGATGGTTTGGTTAGTAAATTCAATAAAAACAGAATGTGTAGAAAGATACCTCTAATTTCTTCATATTTTCATTTGATAATACGCAAAATTTAGAAATTTCGTAACTTATGATTCTTTGGCAATATTCTTTTATCGAGAAATATAAAAATTCTCAGGAGTGGAAACTGCTCTTATAATATTTGAATCTTCTTTTCGGACGCGGTCCGATAAATCATATTTTTTTAAACTCAACTCAACGTAAGTCATCGTCTTTTATATCATTTTTTGTCATAAATTGTATTTTTTTAACTCGCACGTAAGTCGAAAATTTTAATTTGAGTTAATGCATAACATGACTATCGTTTCGTTATGGATGTCCTTTATAATGCACGAAATTTGTCAGTATCATTAGTTAGTGATTTTTTGACAATATGTTTTTTGTATGGAACAATATGAAATTCTCTGGAGTGGAAACCGTTATCACAATATTCGCATCTTCTGTTCGCACTTAATCCTGTGACTACTATTTTCTACGACTCGTTCGTACGTCGAAAATCAAATACCTCTATTTTGTACGATGTGGTCTTAATCTCGAACGGCATGGTCTAAATCAACAAAATAATGCCTTCAATCAGCTATCTGGATAATTTATCATCCAACTAAATTCAATGTATCCATCTAAGAGGCTTGCTTTGCTCAGATAACTTCTTCCAGTATGATACCTATTGATTTACTGTAGTGAGAGAGATATCTATCTTTTACTTACAGTAGAATTCCACTATGCGCAGATATTGCCAGTTTCGTCATTTGCGGTTCTTGGGCAGAAAAGTTTTAGCATGGATAAATATAAAATTCCCAAGGATCGTTACGGATTTTATAAATTACACATCTTCTGCTTGAGCATATGCTTATGAATCGAATTTTCTACTACTAATATATAAATACAAAAAACTTGACTACACGAATTTTCTATGGTTCATTTGAGTGTATTAATTCCAAATCTCAAGTCCGCAATGTACAAATTCGAGTCTTCTGTAATCCCATCTATGATACTCGAAGAAAAAGACGAAAAAATTTTCACCCTCTAACTGCCTGTTTTATAATCATTCATCCAACAAAGATCTCCGTCTTCATCTAAGAAGCTTCCTACTGTCGAAAATACTTCCTTCATTGTCAAAGCTGCTAAGCACTAGAGCTTAAGTTCCCAATGAATTTGTCATGGGGCTTTTATTTTCCTTAACTGTTCAGATGAGCCTTGGCTTCAACAATAAGATCGGTTGTCAAGAGACGGTTCACCAAAATCCCTTTATATTCAGCATTTTACGAATATTTTTTGCCAAAATTTCAAGTTTCAGCTAATATTTATGCTGCCCTGCAGATATATGGCTATGAATATATACCACAGCATTGAACTCAAAGTGAACTATGTTTCTTCTGCGGTTTCACAAAATTAATTACACATTTTTCCATGGCAGTATCAATGTACCAACGCAATATTTATTCAGCCCAGGTTTGTTACCCAATCAGTTATTTCAGTGACAGTTATTCAGGTACAATTCACCTTTTCCACTCTTTTTTCTTACGATTTCTGCGAGAAGAACATCAATATTATCTTAAGCCCATACCTTTCCCACGGGATTGGATCTAGGGAGCTTCCCTTGACATCCGTTACGTGATGCGTTAGTCATATTGTGAAAGTAAAAACTACAAGATAAGATTTCTGGACCAATGCAGAGCATAGATTTGGAAAACAATTGAAACAAAATGTACCAAGAATATTTTTCAATTTAGATATTTCTGCTTTTCGGAGTTATCTTTGCAAAAGAAAATCTATGTTCAATCTTAACGACTGAACATATGAAAATCATTTTATATTTTCTTTTCCTGGCGTTTGAGTCGACTTTGGACGACTTGTATTTCTAATTTATGTCTGCAAATATAAAGAACATTGCAGCCGAATAAAATGACTTCAGTACGTGTATTTCCTTATGGGAATAGGTTTTACGTACAGACACACAGACACTTTTAGGTTTATCAGACTTTTAGGATTTTATTATAATAATTATAATGTTTTACATGCGTTTTCAAATTTTCTACGCTACTTTCAAAATAGTATAGTGTCTTAGTTACCGATCATCAAAATCGAGGAGAAAGTTTTATAGTAAGCCTGGGATTATAAGAAAAGGACATTTTAACTCAAAGATTATTGGTGGAATTCGTGTTTTGCCTTTGAAAATCCATTTTTTAATAACTGTTATTTTGATTTGTGCACGTCCTCGTAGCATTATATTATGTTCAATTTACCTTTCTAAATACGTATTTCATAAGTTCATAAAATTACATCGCCCATTTATCAAATAAATGAGTTAACAAGAAAATATTCTATCACAATAAATGCCGCTTAACTACCAATTCATTATATTCTGGCTAAACACCATTGTTTTTTTTATATTTAGGTGTTGCCAATTTTCTCTATTTTAAAAATTAACTATGGTCGATTTTTTTTGTTTTAATAATTGAAATCTCATTTATTTTTGGGGGAAGCAAGCTTTCGCTGGAATTTGTAAGAGGCAAAATGCCAGCATTGATTTGAACCGATGTTTTTCATCTGAATTCATGCTTTTGACCGCCATCTCTGCCTCTTTTCTTCCGCAGTTGTGACTAAAGTACGCCGTTTTCCATGGATATGGCAAATAAAGCCTTATCGAACGGTGCTCCGGTTATGACTTACGATGTAGATTCATAATATTAATGGCATTCATTACTCCATTTAATTTGAGGTTTCGATGAGCTCTCCATACTGCTATTAAGATCCGTTGACACAGCGGTTATTGCGTATCATTACGGTCTCATGAAATACATGATTCGGTATACGGCCTTGGTCGCAGACTTCATATCGCCAAAATAAAACTTAATGCGTTCATTTCTCTGACAGTTTTCTTGCTAAATTCTTAATTTCGTCGTGGAAATGGAACAACCACGCCACCAAGTGGAAAACATCCAACCCTCAAAATTTATCTATTTTTTAAGTTTTTGTGAGTATCATTCTTCTATGTGTTTATAGAGGTCCACATGAATATATATTATGGATTCGGATTTTTTGCATTGTTGTCAAGACCACGTGTTGCCTAAATTTCCACTTTTAGTTCACCCAGTCCTTGGCGCCACTTCGATTTGAGTCTTTTCTGTTGTTATTGTAAATAGACGTAGTTAATTGTTGCTAACGTGAGACTGGTGAATATTCAATAACGATCGAGGAGATATGAATTAATTAATGCATAGAATATATCTTGCTATTTTTGATATCTAAAATTTACTTTTTAAATGCTAGAGAGGTTATCGAGTTATAGTCGAGTTATAGTCGAGTTATAGTTCGATATATATCGAGTTATAGAGAGGTTAAATGCTAGAGAGAATCTATTACAGGAAATCAGTAAGAGGTTAATGAAACGTGCATCGTGTGCCGACTACGTTGTTTGCCAGAATCCGATTAGGTATAACTGGAATGCATTAACCCTGTTTTGCCTAAATAAAGAATTCAGAATGCCTTGTTTGAACAGAACTTGCTTCGTACCAAGCTGCAAAACAGGGTATGCGTCCATGAGGATCCAAAATAGGAGACTTGGATTGAAAAATAAGAATCTGTTCAAGGCGGCGGTAAGTGCATTTCTTTTCACCTACACTGCAATGATGGCCATTGGGAATACTCATGAAGTCACATCGCATTATTATTAAATTTCCGTATAGCAATATTCACGAAGTGCCAAGAAGTTGTGCATTTGTGTGATTAAATTTGGAGAGGTTAAATATATCTATAGACCGGACGATATTAAGTAAGTGTATAATTACGTCCCGCGTGTAGTACTACATTTTTTATCCACTACATTATGATTACTTGTAAGTAAAAACCAATTCATCCAAATAATAATTTGGGAAATTTGAAATTCATGGAAAAACCGTTAAGACGTGTTTATTTACAATCTGTTGATGTATTTACATTTGAACTTCTCTTTCATCGCTAGGAGGCACCACTTTCCAAAAAGTTATTTGTTTACGGAATTCTAGACAACAGTTTTTGGCAATGAGATCCCAATCCATAATATATGTATATTCATGGAGGTCCATTTGCGCCGGCAGTTTTAAATCAGTTCATTTAAATCAGGAGAAGGCGCGTGAGTGGTGCGGTTTCGAGCGTTCATGGTGGCTGTAAACCAAATTGTTACAGTAGTGTTTAAGATGATACCAATAAGTAGAGATTTTATATTATGAGATTATCTTACTATTAAGTACTTCATAGCATAAATATTTCTAAGCTTTCAACGTATCCCGTTTTTCACAAATTATACTTTTGGTTAGAATAGAGTTTCAATTGTATTTTACTAAAATCTGACACGATCATAAATCTTATATGTTTATTTTTTGAGTAGAACCGAATTTACCAAATTTTGCTAAATTGTATCGAGAGTCCTGATCTTTATCTTCATTTCAATCATCAGACTCGAGCATTGCACTTGAACTGCGAGGAATCACATGAAGTTTGTTAAATCACCTCGATATTCCCATTGCAGTCCAGTTCCGGAGGCTCATCCGAATCGAGCTGTCTCCACGCCTGTTGCTGCTGCTGCGCCGCACCGCGGACGGACCGCAAACCAAGGACGCAGAAGCAGCAGCAGAAGTCGGGTGCGGCGTCGGCCAACAGCGCGAGCGGCGGTGGCGCCGCGTCCTCCGCGACGCCCACGTCCGTGACCACCTCGACGTCCAATCCGCCAGCCGACGTCACGGCCACGGTGCGCAGGAGCAGGGGATATCTGGGTGAGTCAGTCAGGGCAGGAACGCGTGGCAATTACTATCTACATCTACAAAATACCGTGAAAGCCAGCACTAGGGTGTGTGGCACGGGGTGATTCCACACCAGGCATGTAGCACTCATCCCAGTTCAAATCAGAACCGCGCACGTTCCCCCGAATATTCCCCCGAACAGTGTATCACTCATCCATTGTAAATTTAGTTGTTTTCAACAAACATATCATAATCATGGCTAAGCCTGTGCCTTGTTTGAAATTCATTTTATTTTCTCAAATGATCTTAATTTGGAAGTTTAAGTTCACGATTGTGCCATAAATGATTTTTTACATTGGTGGTGACAGTAAAAGAATCACCAGTTGAAAAGAATGTCGCTGCCACTTATAAGTCCTTCTCTTAGCCTGCGTCTAGTTGAAAATGTCTGAAAACATCCAGTCCATTGCTTTTTATATGAAATTGAGACAGTAAAAATTGATCACCTCTGCCAAATCCAGCCGCACATTTAGACTTTATTTCTGCTATTAGTCTTTAATAAGAATCATCAAACAGGTTTTCAAACAAACTAGAGCGTGCATTCCTGCAGAAATTTTCAAATCGAACCGATAATATTTTCGCAGTATCCCTAAAAATGAATCATCAGATTTTTATCAAGGCATTTCAAGATAAAAGCAGCATTTTAAATAATGACTAATGCTAATTCCAACGGATAATGTTGGGGAAATACAAATCATCCAGAGACAAGGAAAGAAAGCTCTCAATACCGTTGCGTAGCATAAACACTTCACTTTAACCAGAAAACATAATATTGGTATGAAAATACTAGTGTCTATCACACTAGTATTTGCATGCCAATACTTCAACACAATACTTCAACATGGAAATTATCTTGAAACCTCCTGACTTTAAGGTAATTTTTCTATCACGCGATACTGATCATTTCACATACTTACTCAATGCAACTAACTCAAGTACCATTACAATCTAAAGACACTATAATAGCATTACCAGTAAATTTTCGATAAAAATAAAATTAGCTAGCAGTGCACTGCTGTGAAAGTATTACAAGAAGGAATCCAAATAAGTGGTGGTGAAAATAATTGTAAATGAACGATTCAGTTTTCATGTGTTTGCCATGTGTAACTTCAATATCCTTACCGTTTACTATTTTCATGTGCCAACTTCCTGGTCGTAAGATTATATTACTAATATATGCCCGTCAAGTGTTTTTACAACGCATCTTCCATATTTTTATTGCAATTAGAGCCGAAAAGAGCCACCAGTAGGCGTTTTTGATAGTTTCTCTTTGAAATATCAAGGGAAATATATTTTACGTCCGAATTCGATGAAATATTCACGTGTCGCAGATGAAAGATTTACCAATGTGATACTTAACTTTTGGCTCATAAATAGCCGAAAGGTTGAATATCAAGATCACCAACGGGTACAATTAAGTACGTGTTTTCCTTTGATCTAATATTTGCATTAATTGAATTCTGAGCATAAACCAGGAGAGTTCGTAGCTTTTGCGCTCGAGAAATGGTCGTATGATAAAAGCATGCCTAGTACTGGGAAGGTATTTCCTTGCATTGCAATCTGACTGCATTTTAACCCTGGAAAAATGACTTGTAGAGTTCTTAAGTATCAATGATAGGTGTCCTAAGGTATCTGCCGCAGGTATTATAGTTCAGTGCAGGAGTTCTGCTTATTTTTGATCTCTTACTTTCATACTTTCAAGTACATATGTCCGTGTCCGTTCAGAAAAGTCATTCACTTAGTAACATAAGTATTGAAACTCATGCAAATTCACAATGTTAAGTTCCGTGGATATGAATACCAAGGAAAATTGAGCCACCGTTCATGAAAATGAGATCAAAGACAAATTTTTTCCTTATATAAATGTGCCAAGTTTTTATAATTTATTTTTAATAACCATGGCATACTTTTTATATGGCATACATAATAAATTTTTGACAATACATAAGGGTCTTTCGGATGTAAGTGGCTGTAGAGTGAACTTGATTTAAAATTGCAGACATGTAATTAAACAAGATTTGTTATTGTGAATAAACATGGCAATGAAACAGAAAATCTTATCTTGCTATGTACAAATGTGAAAAGCAGAACCATATTGAGAACCGGAGCCGACCCATCACAATTAACTCTACATCTACATCTACGTCGTACCCTGCAAGCCGCCCAAAGGGTTTGTGGCAGGGGTGCTTCCACACCAGGCATGCATGAATTATACGGCAGAACACCGAAACTACATTGAAACCAGCGTACCTCACATGCAACGCGCCAAGTAAAATATAAAGAGAATATAAAGAGAAAGATCTACAATCTAGCTAATCTCACTGCTCGCACTATTCATGACGACGATCACAGCTGTTATGGTCCCGAATGGTACGTGGAAAAAATGACATTTTATACCTATCGGTTCTACAATTTATCTCTCTGATTTTATTGGAGCGATCTAATCTGCCGTAGTACGAGGGGGTTAATAGCATGTTTTTACGTCGTCAGAGAAATGTTTTTCCTGAAACTTAGCTAAGAGGTTAAGCCTATAATTTAATCTACGCTGTGATAGCGATTCCCATCCTAATTCTTCTAACAGTCCAGACACACTAGTAAACTTATCGTAGCATCGTTTTACAAACCTAGCTCCTCTTCACTGCACGCGATCTAATTCTGATATCAACCCCGCTTCATATGGATCCCATAAACTAACAGCATATTCAGGATGAGGCCTAACGATTGAAAAATAACAAAGTTCTTTCACTTTCTCATCACATTTTCCGAGTATTCTCTTAATAAAGTCTAGCTTCCTGTATGCTTGACCGCATATTCCCCGAATATGTTTTCCCCAAGATATGTCGTGAGTAAATGTGGTGGTTGGTGAGCGGCAACTGTGCAAAAGATGACGGGTGCTTCGAGGCTTTGAGCTTTATTATGACCAAGAACACTGCATAAGGACGGGAAACTCCCATCTCGACTCTCT
Organism: Ceriagrion tenellum; assembly: GCA_963169105.1. NCBI lineage: Eukaryota > Metazoa > Arthropoda > Insecta > Odonata > Coenagrionidae > Ceriagrion > Ceriagrion tenellum. The sequence goes on from OY720635.1 coordinate 18,077,363, forward strand.
TGCCAATGGAAGCGAAAGAATTGAAGTCCCACTTTAGGCCACAGGCTGCGCTGTTTAAGTAATTGATCCTTATAGCCGACGTCTTTAGGCTAACTATATGTGTTTTTACGTCTCCTTTTTCTCCGCCAGTACGATGAATTATACTGCAAGTAATACTTTAAGGCATTGGATAGTAGATTTATGTACCTAAGGTACAGAGCCATCGACGAGAAAACTCTCGAGAGCGTCGCGAAATAAATAAATGACACCGAAGGCGTACAGCATTAGGCGATGCGATCGGTGGATTCGTATACCGAAATTCTACCGTAAAATTTCTAATTTATGATGTAAGATAAGGGAAGAGAGTGCATTGAAATAATAATTAATGCAATTAATACGAAAGCTGGTTCATTTCCGGTTATTCGATGCCAATTTACGTATTTCGAAACCTCCGCTAGCGAAATCAGCTGATGTGGTTGGTCAAACTTGCGAATAGAATCTTCGCAAGTTTGTGCTTCTGGCGGGCTAGGTATGAAAACATGGTTATAGTGCCCTATCTCGCCATGAATGTCATGACTTGAATTGACAAAGCCAACTAATCATCTTCAAATCAAAACTAATCAAAGCTAATCATCGTGAATCATTTGGTTCCATTATCTTGGTCTATCTCTTTCCTCTATGGGAAACTAGCAAAATATTCCTTTAGGAGTTGGAAAAAACACATCAGGCACTTAATTTGTTCAATTGGAGCCCTTGGAAAATTAGTCTAAGTCTGAAACAACTGATTACCCGTTATAAACAAACTATCAAATGTGAAATTGAATTGTAGAAGATGCAGGTCATCCGCTAAAATAAAAATAAACAACTTCAGTTCAGAAAAGTCCCTAAACTGGGGACATAAATTTTAATTTTCGTCGTTTTTCCGCACAAAAACACTACGGACTCCCTTCACTACAATTCACTACTCGTTGTCAATAAGGATCCAGTTGGTAACTGAGCCACCTATCGTAGGGTTCTGGTACGCCATTAACCTGCCACAGTAATTTTAGCAAAAGACGGTGGAAAGCGTATCATGAGTCGTGTCCTTAAGCAGTGTTCTTGGTTATGACCTTCATTCCCTTGTCTCGTCCGTGCAGCGTCCTCTGGTGCCGCAGCGGAGTACAGGGAGAAGCTGCGTGCCCTTTCACCCGGCGGCGGTGGTGACGAGGACCTCAAAGGGGCGGGGGGCATGGAGGACGGTGCCAATTCCACGGTCGCGGCCACGGCATGCTGCTCTTCCGGCACCTCCTCAGCCGCCTCACCCTCTGCCATGTCCTCGTGTGCCACGTCGCCCTCGGCATCCCACGCCTCCCTCCCCGCACCCACCTGCTTCCGTTCCGTCGGCCTCGCCGCACCGCTCCTCCTGTGCCTGGTGGCCGTCGTCCTCTACGTTGCTGCGGGAGCTGCGGTGCTGGCGCGGTGGGAGCGATGGCCTTTTCTTGATGCTGCCTACTTTTGCTTCATGAGCCTCAGCACCATTGGCTTTGGGGACTTGGTGCCTGGTGAGGAAAGCCTGGCTCCCATCCATGGCTCGCCCGGTGAGTTGGAGTTACGACTCAAATGTTAGCCTGGGTGTGGTGACTCAGTTAAGTCCTGGCCAGCCAATCTGGATTGCATTGTTTTATGGAGGGGTGATTATTTTGACATGAGATGGCATGGTAGTTGCATGCTCCTCCAAATGTTAAAACAGAGCTCCACATCTCATGTTGAAAGTACAAATTTGTGTAATTACATTCCTTTTTCTGTTTTGGTAACTATTTGTAGTTTTAGTAGCCCATAACTATCAAAATTTAATCATGTCTGATTCACCGAAATTTCAACCATGTCTCAAGAGTCAAAAAATAAAAGATCATCAAAATTAGCATTCCAAGTTCCACCAGTGTAGCAATATATCCGTGACGAAATTCCAATTCCTTTCTCTCATTATTTTTGATCATTGAAATTCCATAAGCTCTCTGAAATCTCTGTCCATCTAATTTTTTGCGGACTTTTATAAAAATAAATTGCATGGTTTAAATAGATTTATTATGAGACTCCAATCACCAAAAATTGAAACGCAATTGGAGATGGGGCTGTAGTTTTACGTTCACCTGAACTGGTAACACAAGATGTATAAAAACATTTTACTTTGATATGGTAAATCACTGAGATCATTCCATATTTAAACAAAATCATCAAGTGAAAAGTAAAATAGTATTCCATGTAAAAATGAATATCAATCAAATTGAACACAGCCAAAGTCGGGATTCTTCAAAATATGGACAGGATGACATATTTGCTGTATCATAAACAGGGCCTTTTGTGACTGTATTATATACTTTTTCTAAGTATTTTGGCCAAAATGTGAACATATTTACAAGTATAATGCTATTGGTCACAATTGTCACTCATATTTTAATTACCGAAGATTTATACGATAATCAATATTTGGATAGATCACATGCTATTTAATAACATAAAAATTTACCCCAGCTAGTAGTACAATTTTGCGGCCGATTTTCCAATATTATTGTCTATGCTTTGACGTGTATCACAAAGTTTTAACACAATATTTTATTTAACACAATAATAAAGTTTACTTTAGTACCCTGAAGGACAAATTTAAGCAAATAGAAATAATTTTGGTGCATCTAAGTGTAAAATGTATTGACTTTAGGTTTCGATTCCCTTTTTACTTCAGAGCATATGATTCTCAGTATTTCTTGTTGTAGTGGTTCCAGATTTCGTCCTAATTAAACAATCGCTAAGGTTTTCCCAATCGCTTGACCACTTCCATTTAAGCAGCTTTTTTTCTAATCGAAGAAACCGTTTCTGGATAATATTTACCCCAAAAAACTACAACAGTGTAGACCCATACTTTTTTTTACTCTTTCCATAATCACAGGAATGACATTGGCTTCTGATTCAGAGTCTGTTACATACCTTTTGATTCTTCACATGCAACAGACATCATCGCTTGTAAATAAATAACTGCTTAAAATTACTACTTACTTGACGAGAGTTTATTGGCCTTTTTTTAAATTGATAGTCTGTAGAAGTACTAAAGTAGACGTGAACCAATCTTCCTTCCATTTATTCTAGACACTGTGGACTATAATGTTAATAATGTGTATGCAAAATATAATTGTATAATATAATATGTATAATAAAATAATAATATAATAATGCAAAATATAATAATAACTTTATAACAGGGATTTATTTTGTCACAATGTTATGCCACATTTCTGCAAGCCACACATTTTTTATGCAGTCAAGTAAACTCTCACCAAAAGGCTCTTCTCCCTGAGTTTTTATAATATATCTTATAGTCAAATAAATTAACAATGAAATCCTAAGCTGCACTGTATTTCGTTTACCAGCACCAAGTTTCAACACTTTCCTGAAAAATCACCAGACGCACATTACCAAAGATAGTTTTACAGGACTATTCCAACATTTGTGTATGAAATTCCGAGAGAGACTATCACGCAGCAGAAGCTACTGGGTACACGCTGCCGTAGCATCATTTTTTCCCTCAACCTGTTAAGAAAGTTCGGGCAACCTAAAATAATTTTGTGGGGTATACGGATTACAAATTTGTACCCAGTGTACCAGATGTACAGCAGGCCTTTTAACACATTGAAGGCTGGACATTTTTTCTTATTATCTCCAGTTGCGTGGTATTTAATGTAAAAAGCACGTAAAGTGGTTCCCCCCACCCCCCCATTACAAGTAGTGCACAAAACACGAGTTATCAAGTCCTTGGCAATGTGACAAGAATTATAGCTGAGGAGAATGACTTTATATTTCCAAGTGTAAATATATTTTACAAGCACTTTCCTCTCTGTAGTAATTTACTGCAGTGGAGAATTACCATGTTTATTTCTTAGTTTCTTCAATAGTAATAAACCAGATAACATAAATTTAAATATTGTCCCCTTGCACTGGATTGACCCTCTAACTTTTTTCCAACCAAGGCATTGCTTAATAAAAGAAAGAGGAGACAGTTTTTTCGTGTTGACAATTAAACATATGACACATTAAAGTGGAGAGAACATCAAATGTATATCCTGACGGCATGCGTAGTCATGACATTCTGAATACCACTGACTTCTTATCTTTCCTGTCCTTTCAGAAAATTATGACGTATTTCTGTAACATATTTCCTGGTGGATGAATTTATTACCTTTATGGTAAATGTTTTATCACAATAGAGACCGCACATTTGTTTTCTTATTTTCTCCTGCGGCCGGGTCTGAATCTTTGTATTCGATAATGTTCATTGTAGAATATTTTTAACCTTAAGAGGTAAACAATTATCCCTACTTCCAGCGCTGCTAAATTAACTCACTCTAGTATAGATTTAATTCGAGAAAATGAATAGGTGACGATAAAGTAGTTCATCATTTTTATAGTAAATAGAAATTGCAGAAATAAATAAAATCAAAAAATGCTTTTGGAACGGCACACTTCTATACAGTTCTCAACACCATCCCGAGATTCTTCTCCAATTTCCAAGTATCTTGTTTCGCGACTTTCATTTCGCATTTCAGTTTAAAGAGCATTTTTTTGAGGATTTTGCCATTCTCAAATTGTGATATGCAGAAGGCATTTACGGTTCCTCATAATTAAAGAACTACAAGGCTTGGAAAATTCCTGAATAATAAAATTGAGCTTCTCCATTCAGTATTCCTTAATAATAGCTAAATATCCACAAAAAAGGACCTATGCCTATATTCAGAAAGGAGCATCCATACGGAACGAGTAACTGAGCCATGGCCGCAAATGGTATGAGCTAAAATGAAAATGCAATTAATTAATATGATCGAAAAAAGATTGGACGAGGAAACGTCCGGGTGAGACTGCCGAGGAGAAGTTTCGTTAAAAAAGCAGTGATGTAAAGATGCGACTTGAGATAGATTTCTTTTATCTCTCGAACTATATCTGTGCCCAGAATTCACTCATTTGCGAAATATGCTGAAAATTTAAAACGAATCTTTCGTTTGATGTTCATGGATTCTCCTCCTCTTTGGCGACGTTTTAACGCGCGACTCGCCCATAATCTTAAGTGCGTATCACTCAAGAATAATTAAACATTAACATTATTCAGGAAAACATCCTTGCATACAAACAGAAAGATAAAAATGCCCTTAAATGCCGTTATTTTTATCGTAAACTGAGAAAAACGAGCACCCATTGCCGTCAGGTTTGACTAATTTGCATTGACTCAGCAGTTTACAGCTTTAAGGTAGTCCGAGCGAGGTAGTTCCCTAGTCAAAATAGACACCATATTCTAATTATTCGTTTTAATTCCGCTAGCTGTGGGACACACGAATTAAATATTGCATTATCAATGGTGCAATAATATAGTTTTATATGACAGAAATTGTAAGTAATTTAATGATAATATCTAAGTAAGTCTTTAACTTGCATCATTTTTTTCGCGCGGTGCGCTTGAATCTTCTTCAAAATGGAGGGTTTTTTGTGATACCTAAGAACCTACTGCGGTGACAATATGATTTATTTCAAAAATTGTTTAGAAAACACACAAACTACACGCTGTTAGTTTTTTCACAGAATCTAAGAGTTAGAAGTTTGTAAATAATGTCTCTCTCATTTAGTAAATAATGTCTCTCTGGAGTGCATACATGTACCATTTCCCAAGTAAAATGGCTGGTATATTTTGGAAAATATCTCCGAAAGCAATGTGGTAAGGCGCTGAATTTTTGGTGTCATTAGAAGGGTGAGATATTTTTATTTAAAATGAGATCAAATTCATTGATTTCTGAGTAAAATGATATTTCGCTCAAACTACCTCAGATGAAACTGTGATGATATCCTTTGCTAAGGAATGATCTAACCTAGGTTTCCCTTTCGCAACTCAGGTGGCGTCCACATGAGCACGGGTAACGCAACCATCTGGTTCGTGTCCCTGTACATCCTGACCGGCATGGCGCTCACCGCCACCTGCTTCAACATCCTCCACGACGAGATAATGCAGCGGCTCAAGCACAAGCACAAATATCCCTCGGACGCCCCGGCCTTGCACTCAAAGTCTCCCGGCTCCTCCTCCGGCACGGTGGGCGCGGTCATGGCGGGTGGAGGCGGCGGAGGCGGGGGCGGCGGAGGCGGGGGAGGCAGCGGGGGTGGCGGTGCCGCTTCCACCACCACCACGGCCGTCTCCACGAGCTCGTCTGTGAGGAAGGAAGGCGACGAAGACCCGTACTCCTGACAATTACCACCGGCGTCGCAGGAGTCGTACTACTCCTCGTGGCCGACGGAGAGGAGTGCAGCCGAGGGCCAGGGCGACGCTGGAAGCGGTCCCGGAGGAGGAGGAGTAGTCGGGGGGCCTGGGGGCGGAGGCATCGGCGGGGGCCTGGTCGTGGGGTCCGTGCTGGTCGGGGACCAGCTGGTCTGCGGGGAGGCCCAGTGCAACATCCCCGACTGTGGCGAGGGAAAGTGCCCGGGGTGCATCGGAGCGGCGCCCTGCATGCTGGGCGTGGGGACGCTCCTCCCACCGCCCGTGAACATGGCCTGTCCCCCGTTCTCCCCACGGGAGGGACCCGGGGACGGCCTCGAGGCGGCGGGGCAGGAACTGCCCGAGGGTGGCACGGTGTACTCTGTGGGGGCCCGGGCGATGGAGTGGCAGGAGCAAGAGGACACGGGACTGAGGGCCCCCAGGAAGGGCCTCGAAGAGGGCAAAGTGGACGCGGTTGTGGTTGACGGCATGGGCAATGCGGGCCCTCAAGTTCCTCTGGATAGGCAAGTCTGCAATCCCTTAACACCCATGGATTCGGAGATAAGAGTCTAGAGAGAAAAAGAGCAAGAGAGAGAATACATTAAGTAAAACAACAACGGTTCTCGTCGAAAATTGTTGGACGCTGAACCGGGTGTTACGTAAATAGATTTATAAGAAAACTGCTTTTTTCTTTAGTGCGAATGTGCGTGAGAATGCGTGTTGAACGAATGGTGGGTGTGCACGTGTGAAAATAGTCGCTGGGGTCACTGAGGGACGCTAGATCAAATGACTTCTTTGTCTTCCACTAACTTGGGAGGGGTGGGTCTACTGCTCCCGAGAAGGGTTCTGTGGGCTGGCGCCTCCTTTTCCCCCGGGACGAAATCGACTAAAATTTCGTCCTCAAGGGGTGCCTGTTCCCATTGGCATTTTGGTAACCCGGGAGCGGGACATGGCGATGTTTAGCATGACAGAAAATTTTCCGTGGGTCTGAGAGTATGATTGAAAGCTCTAGTTCATGTTTGCCAAAACATTTCCAAATCTTTTTAAAATAATCTGTCCACTATTTTCCTTCTGCAGGGTGAGAAAATTTAAAGTACATACTTTGATCTTTAAAAAAAATTTCCATTAAAAATGGAGATTTTGTGGTTTTTAATTGGAGGAAAATGGTAAAACAGGAGAACTGCTGTGCATGTGAATGTAGACTGAGCCATGTTTACTTTATAACTTGAGTGTTTTGAAAAAAGTAGGTTTTTGTTCTGCCAAATATTAGTGTAATGCCATTAAAATTCTGCAACTGAACGTTAAACATTAGTTTGTTTATTTTCAAGCATACCGTCATTAATTTCTTTCATTTCTTTCCAGGTTGACTACAAATATTCAGATGAGTGCATAAAATTGAATTTGTGCAACAATAAACGTTAATGTCGACAAAAGCATTTTGGGTGAAAAATTAGTGAGTCTTTTGTCTATCTCGTCATACTGAAAAGAATTAACTGACCCTATGCCATGGCATATGCATGGCAAAAACGCTTATGATGATGAGCAAACGTTTTGATTGTTTTTAATTCTTTTTAACTATGTAAATATTCTAAATAAATAAATGGTACTTGTTGAACAGATAAGATGAATATAAAAAGTTTTTATTGTATCTGAATGATAAAGTTTGAATTATGCATCTCTCGTGATTTTGTATGTTTACTTTGCAGAGAGGTAGATTTTGTAAGTAAGAGTATTTAAAAAAAACGATGGATTTATGTGGTAGACACATTGGGGTCTGAGCAATCACTGCCATGTAGGCTGATTGTTGTTTAATACTATTCCTTTTCATATTTTTTTCAAGAGAAAGGATTCATACATTTTGGTAATCGTCATATCTGGAATGAAAAGTTTAAGAATAAATATTGTGCAGTAGACCTGTTAAAATAAAATAGTCATTGTGTGAATGTATTGTTTTAAAGAGAGTAGCTGTGGTCAGGAAGGTGTGTGAGACTCAATGTGTTTGTGTTATTGACACTACAACCTCAGATCAATTTAACATGTTAAATATCACATATGTCAAAATCTGTACAGGTGAATTAAAGAGCATTAATGGGTAAAGTGATCTTTTTTTTCATTTACATTTCAACGTGATCAAGACACTAGTTTTTTTTTCCATCTGATTTAGAAAGTTTCTTAGTTGGTAGATCCGTATTTGATTTCATTTCTTCTATGTCAAAACTCTGCTCTCTTCCCTTCCATTTGGCAATGTATCATCTAAATTGTCTATTCCTGGAATTACTTGGTAACAGTCTCTTTTCGGAGATGCCTTGAATGTAAAAGGGATGAGCATAGAGCGAATGGAAATGCCTGCATCGATCAGGAAGATTTTCAAATGGGCATCTCGAAGTCTCCGTTTTAAACATAGGGTGACAGATGGCTAGGTGTGTTAGTGACTGGTTGCATGGTGAGCGAAATAATAGTATAAATTCGATTATATGTGACTAATATAGAGAACAAGCATGATTACTGTCTAATGGAATTTCATGCCTATATGGGTGAGGTGTATATGTCTATAGAGTGTAACTGAATGCATTGACAAAGTTAAGATAATCATGAATGAACATCATGTCACACGTTCACATATAAACAGAGCAATTGGTGATAAAATAAATACATCAACTTAACAAAAATCACTCGTATTGAAAAACAAGCAGCCAAAGAGTGTTGGAGGTAATCCGAGGAAAAATCTGGAAATGTTCGGTAACAAGTGAAATGGTCACCAAAATCCGAGGAAAAAAGGAAATGTTTGGGAAGTTGTAAACATGTTGCATGATTTTTATTTGAGGAATGTGTGGCGAGAGAATTATGAGGCATTATGAGGAGGAATATGCTGGACATATGAACCATTTGAAGTATAAAAAAATATTTCAATTCTAATTTTCAATCGCAGTACACGTTTAGGAGCTAAATGGAGAAAAATTGGAAAAAATATATATTTTCGCCCGGATATTGAGTTATAATTAACGTGGTGACAATTTTTCAAGGAAAAAACGATTTATTTCTTTGTATATCGTGTATTTTTCAGTCCGCCAAAAAATTTTCTTCTTCCTGTTTTGGATTGACCATTTTCTTCGCGGCCAGAATGGAGAAACCGACGGGAGACCTCGAAATGTCATCTTGCGGCGTTTAATTTGCGGATTTTGAAAGTTCAAAAATCCCAGTTGATTGCTTGATGTTGATATTTTTGTAATTTTTGCATGGCTAAGACTTTAAGAAAGAATAGCGAGAAAGCTATCAGGCGTAGAAAAATCGGATTGCGCGACGCAGTGAGCTACTCAACAATTTTTAAAAAGCGAATGTCAGAATTTTGGTTGCCGTCCATATTTCGCACCAATAGACAAAGATTAGGAAATATTTGCACCATTTCGCTTAAGTTTAGAATTCAAAGTTATATAGCAACCAAAAAATCAAAGCTCTCACCATACATATCATTATTTATTTTGTAAATTGGACTCGGAGAGATTTTTTGGAAATACGAGAAGAGACGAAAATGCTGAGAAATCGTACAAATTCTCCATGATTTTGACATTGAAAACGTGTAGCGAGGGAACTGTAAAGCGTGAAAAAATCGGATTGCACTACGTTAGGGACAATTCGAGAGAGAACCAAATACAGTAGATTCCGGTTCGTTTGGCCACCGGTAATTTGGGCAGCCGCTTAGTTGGGGCAAGTCTTGAAGAACAGAACCCAATTGAAAAATATCCCTGTGTTTTCTCCGCTTAATAGAGACACATGGCCGCCTAATTGGGCCATGAGTTGGCGACGACTCTACACTCGCAAGGATATGCGATTTTTTCATATCAGAATACGGTTTTTTAGCATTCTACTTTTTCATTTTATCTAATTATCCATATGGGTACCTATTCCTGCCTTTTAAGATCTTAGACCAGCCTGTAGGGGATCCGGATTCCGTTTCCGGACCACGAAACTTCAAACCAGTGTAGTGTCGTTTTTAGGGGAGTGGACTCTGGAGGCGGTCGTTGGGATGTAGGCAATGGGTCAAGAGAAAAGTGTAAATAACGTATACATATAGATACACGTATTCTTATCTAATAAAACGTGCATTGTTCTTTAATGGGACATCGTAAAAGGCATCCATCCAGCGTCACCTGAGGCTGAGAGAAATATTTTAAACAAGATTATATAATTCCTGAAAAATGTTTCAATCATTTTCGCTGATTAATCGAACTAATTAATAATTTAACATACTTTTTGCATTACAAACCTTATTTAGTCATCTTTCTTTCTACGTTTTTTTATCCTTACTTACGGGATACCTCGCTTAATTTGGGCTAAGTGCGCCGGTCCCGATGTGTCCAAATTAACCGGAATCTACTGCATTGAAATTAAGATTTTCGATTTCGGACCTAGTTAGGAAGATAGAAACCGAAAACTTTGGAAGTAAATTTTCGTCAAAATTAAGTGTGTGAGGGCACGTGACAAAGTTTAGGATAGAAATTAAGCAGTGCATATGTTGGAAAAATTATGGAGATAAAAAAATCTGTGCTTTAACGATTTTCATTCATCCATTTGCCAGGAAGCCATATCAGAGAAACCACAATTTTCAGAAAAATCACATAATTTGCGACTTTGTTTTTGCATTCCCGGCGTAGCTGAATCAAAACCCTAGCTCAAATCTAATATCAAGACTTGAGTACACCAATATGTGAATTTCAATCGGTATTTGTGAGTGAGTAAATTAACAAGCCGCTGCTGATAGTACCGTATAGGGAAGTAAACCGAAAGATCTGTTCAATGGTATCAGGCTCAACTATGTGGAAGTTGATATTCACAAATGAAAAAACGACTTTGTTTTCCGAAAGATCTGTTTGGCGTAGGAAATAACATGCTACAAGACGTAAAGCGTCGTTCAAATGCGAATAAAAAATTGAATGTCAAATTAACGATTCCACCTTCGGAAGCTGAGGACAGAAAATTGGAAAAATAGGAAATATTTGCCTAATTGCGACATTTATGTAACGACGTGACTACCTTTGCAATGCTATAAAGATTAAAGTCATATTGTAATATTTAGTCCAAAACAAATTATGTCATTACGATTTTTATTCGACCATTTGTTTCGCAGACAGAGCGAAGTAACCGCAAAGAATCATCTTTCAGTGCCATTTACTTTGGACCCTGAGAGCTAAAATATCCCGGTAGTTGGTATGAAGTGAGTAAATTTTCTTGATCCTGACTAATGGAATGAGTAGCGAGAGAACAACGAGGCGTTGAAAAAGTACTGATCGGGATTCTTAACTATTGGAAAAAAATTTAAAACGTGAATGCCAGATTTTTTTATTGCAGTCCACATTCCGCAGCTGTCGACAGAGTACTAGAAATGAACGCAATTTCTGATTAAATTTTCGCATTTCAAGTTCATTTGCCAACTTAATATCAAAGAGTTAACCACGCGTATATTTGTTTGTCGTGTAACGTAGACTCTGAGAGAGTTTGAGGAATTCCAAGAAGCAATTAATATATTTCCGAAATCAGAAAAAAATTTGTTTGATTCTGACTTTGGGGATTTATAGCGAGGTTACAATTACGCATAGATAAAAACAGAATTCAAAAGATAAGAGCCAAACACAATCAAGGAAAGAATTGTTCATCAGATTTTCGATGGCGGTACACGTTAGGAACCTACAGACAGAAAAAATACAAAATAAAATATTTTCGCTTCAATATCGAATTTAAAGAAACGTTGCGACTTTTTTGCAACGCTATGACGGTTCGACAGAGAATTTGAAATATTCCTAAAAGTTTCGTTTATTTGTAGAACTTTAAGTTAATGGACGACCACAAACTCAAAGTTAAAACCATAAATATCATCATATTCCGTTTTCATGTCCTAGCAAAGAAACTGTGCACGAAATGGGAAATCTGAATAAATTTTTCACGTTTCATTTTACATGATTAAGAATTTACTTCAAACCGCTTCTTTCCGCGCCTTTTAGCTCCTATGCTACGAGTATGGCAAAATATGTTATCTGTAAGGATTTTTCAATTTCTAACACACAATTTCTGATTCTCTCCGAGTTCTAGGTCTAATTTTGGAATCTCTTTGTTGATGTGGTTTAATGCGTTAAACATCTTGCGTATATCTATATCGCTTGTATTAATAAGTCAACAGGTTTAAATTTGGGGAATCATCACAGCTCACGAGATATCTTATACACGCGAAATCAGTTGAAACTGTCATGATTAGTGTAAAGGTGGAACATTTTTACCTGTATGCCGCAAGGAATACTCATCATAATTAAGAAAGATGATAGTATAATATCCTATCAGAAATTTTTCCTGACTTTCAAAACCACTTTGCATGAAATAAATAAAATATCGCTTCGTTATAAAAATGAACCGCAATTTTTTTCTTATATCTCCCGTGTTCGTATCCTTTCAAAATAACTGAGGACAAAATGAAAAATCTGAAAATTTTCTTACATTACACTTTAAATGATTAAGAAAGTACTTCAAACCGCTTCTTTTTACGTCTTCTAGCTTATTGACTACGATTATGGCAAAATATGTTAGTGCTATGGATTTTTCAATATCTTACTCTCAATTTCTGAATCTCGTCGAGTTCTAGGTGACATGAAAATCTACTGTAAGACTCTAATTGTTGTTTTGATTTAATGTGTTTAATATTTTCTAAATACAGGTTCCGATTTCGCTTCTTTAAATTAGTTTTGCATGATAAACTCTGGGAAATAATCACAGCTCACGAGATATTTTACACACGCCATTTCAGCTGAATCTGCCAAGAACTGAAAGAAGATAATATTATTGCCTATCACAATTTCTTGCTGATTAAATCTCTTTGCACTCTAAAAGATAATCTCGCATCATTTTCTAAATGAGCTGCATTTTTTTTCTTCTAGCCGTATTCAACTCCTAGCAAATAAACTGTGCGCAAAATCGATAATCTGAAAAGTCTTAAACGTTTCATTTTTAAAGATTTACAATCTACTTCAAACCGCTTCTTTTTACATCTCATAGTTCCCTTGCTACGAGTATGGCAAAATATGTTAGTTGTAAGGATTTTTTAATTTCTAACACTAAATTTCTGATTCTCTCCGAGGCTAGGTCTACTATGAGAATCTCTATGTTGATTTTGTTTAATGCGTTTAACATCTTGTGTATATCGATATCGATTTCCCTTGTATTCATTAGTTTTGTAGATTTAACTTCGGGAAATCATCACAGCTCTCGAGATATCTTATACACGCGAAATCAGTTGAAACTGCCTTGATAAATGTGTAGCTGGAATATTTTTATATGTACGCTGCATGGTCTATTAATCATAAGTTAGAAGGTAGGTAGTGTAATATCATATCTGAATTTCTTGCTGATTATATCTCTTTCTGCGTCTCATAGTTTCCTTGCTAAGATGGTAAAATATGTAAATAGATAGGATTTTTCAATTTCCAACACTCATTTCTGTTTCTCAATATCCAAGTATACTCTGAGAATCGCATTGTTGATTTTGTTTAATATGTTTAACCTCTTGCGCGTATCGATATCGATTTTGCTCATATTAATTAATTTTACGGATTAAACGATGGGAAATCACCACAATAAACGAGATATCATTTACACTCGAAAATGCTGGAAATCGCTAGATAAATGTAAACGTCGCATATTTTTTCTGTGTACCGCATTGCCTTAAAGTAATAATTAATTATTGTTTTTTAAATATTAATATTAATGCCTATCAGAATTTCTTGCTAAAACTTAGCATGATCAAAAAAACCTCGCCAAAATAAAGCACAATTATTGCTATTATCTACCGTTTTTTTCCCAACAAAACAATTGTGCACGTTATCGAAAATTTGATATTTCATTCAACGTCTAATTTACAATAATTTAGAATATACTTCAAACCACTTCATTCTACGACTCATTGTTCCCTTGATACAAGTATGGAAAATGATGTTAGTAATGATTTTTAAATCTATAACTCTCACTTCGTGAATCTCTCCGAGATCTAGGTAACATCGACTCTAACCTAACTCATGACCCTCATTTTTGTTTTGGTTTTATGTGTTTAACATCTTCTGAATATCGATATCGACTTCGCTTGTATTAATTAGTTTTGCAGGTTAAACTTTGGGAAATAATCATAGCTCATAGTAAGCATAGAATTATATTATACAGGGGATATCAGATGAATATGCAGAGAACTGAAAGAAGATAATATTATTTTCCATCTGAATTTCAGGCAGATTATATCTCTTTCCATGTAAAAAAGAAAACATCGCTACATTTTTAAAATGAGCCGATTTTTTTTATTTTAACCGTATTCATCTCCTAGCAATTAAACCTTGCACAAAATCGAAAATACGATGGCATTTTTAACGTATCATTTTAATTCCTTAAGAATCAACTTCATACCGCTTATTTTACGTTTCATAGTTCCCTTGCTACGACTATAGAGAAATATGTTAGTTGTAATGATTTTTCAGTTTTAACACTCAATTTCTAATTCTCTCCGAGTTCTACGCCACATCATAATCTACTTTTAGAATCTCATTGTTGATTTAGTTAAATGCGTTAACATCATGCGTATATCGATATCTATTCGCTTGTATAAATTAGTTTTTCAGTTTAAAGATTGGGAAATCTCCACAGCTCACTAGGTATCTTATACCCTAGAAAACGGTTGAAACTGCCATGACAAGTGTAAAGGTGGAAAATTTTTATATGTATGTCGCTTGGACTATTAATCATAAGTAAGAAGGCAGGTAGTATAATATCATAATAGAATATCTGGCTGATTATTACTCTTTGCATGTTCAAAATAAATATTGCGTCCTTGTCAAAATAAACCAAAACTGTAGGCTTATTTCCCCCATTTTCATGTCCACGCAAAAAAACTGCGCACAAAATGGAAAACATGATAGTACATTTCACGTTTCATTTTATTTGATTATGAATTTATTCTAACGCTTTTTTTAATTCTCATAATTTTATACTTCAATAAAAAATATTCTGGATATTTTAAAGTGAAATCATTTAGGGAAATTTACATATTTCATACTTGAACTAAAAATTAATTACCTTTCTGTGATTTAGCCTTTGTAACTAAGTCTGTAACTGAGTCTAAGTCTAAGTCTCTGAGAGAATACAAAAATATACTACTCTGGTGGAAGAAATATCATTTGGAACTGAGTTGAGCATATAAGTTGAGAATATTTCCATATTTGCCAATTTTTTGCGTTTCCATTTATTCCTGCTAGAATTAAAAAAAATATTCTGGATATTTTAAAGTAAAGTAATTAACGGATATTTAAATGTATATTTCTTGAATTAAATATAAAATACTTGTCTGAGATTTAGAGTTAGTAACTAACTCCGATTATACCTCTGAAAGAATACAAAACTATACTACTCTGGCGGATGAACTATCAATTGGAACTGTGTTAAGATGGTAAAATAATTCTCTAATTCCAAATATTTTCCACTTCATATTTTATACTGATGAAAAAAAAATATTTTCGATATTTTGGAGTAAAATCATTCACGGGAACTAAAAAAGTTCCGTTGTTGAATAAAAAATAAATTACTTTTCAGTGATTTAGGTTAAGTTATTATATCTGAATTTATCGCTGAAAAAAAAATTACTTCTCTCATGAAGAACTTACACTTCGAACTGAAAAAAGCTTACTAAAGAATTCTCTTATTCCCAATATTTTGCGTTTCATAATTTATCTTGATAGAATAATAAAATATACTGAATATTTTTAAGTGAATTCATTTGGAGAAATTATAAATGTTTCCTTTTTGAATATAATTTTTAAATATAAATTACTTTCCTGTGATTTAGGCTTTGTAACGAAGTATGATTATTACTCTGAAAAAATTCAAAATATACTGATTTGGTCGAAGAACTATAATTTTGAACTAAGTTTAGCTTATATAAACATTTTCCTATTCGCAATATTATCCGCTTCATTATTTTACCCGGAGAGGACAAAAATTATTCTAGATGACTTTAAGTGAAAGCACATACGGACATTGAAATGCATCCTTCTTGAAATTAATACAAATAACTTTTCTGTGATTTAGGGTTAGATATTAAATCTAAATTAATCTCTGAAAGAATAGGAAAATATACTGCTCTGGTGAAAGAACTATCATTTGGAAACGAGTTTAGCTTATATAAGAATTATCCATTTCCCAATATTATCCGCTTCATTATTTGACCCGGAGAGGACAAAAATTATTCTAGATGACTTTAAGTGAAATCTTATACGGACATTGAAATTTTTCCTTCTTGAAAACAATATAAATTACTTTTCTATGATTTGCGGTTGGTTATTAAATCTGCATTAATCTCTGAAACAATAAGAAAATATACTGCTCTGGTGAAAGAACTATCATTTGGAAATGAGTTTAGCTAATTTAACAATTATCTTATTCCCTACATTTTCAGCTTCAATATTTTACCCTGATAGAAAAAAATTATTCTAGACAACTTTATGTGAAATCTTATACGGACATTGAAATATATCCTTCTTGAAATCAGTATAAATTACTTTTCTGTGATTAAGGGTTAGATATTAAATCTGAATTAATCTCTGAAAGAATGCAAAAGTATACCGCTCTGGTGAAAGAACTATAATTTAGAAACGAGTTTAGCTTATATAACAATTATCCAATTCCCAATATTTTCAGCTTCATTATTTTACACTGAAAGAAAAAAAATTATTCTGTATAATTTAAAGTGTAATAATATACGGACATTGAATTGCTTCCTTCTTGAAATTAATACAAATAACTTTTGTGTGATTTAGGGTTAGATATTAAATCTGAATTAATCTCTGAAAGAATACAAAAATATACTGCTCTGGTGAATGAACTATCATTTGGAAACGAGTTTACTTTATATAACAATTTTCCAATTCCCAATATTATCCGCTTCATTCTTTAACCCGGAGAGGACAAAAATTATTCTAGATGATTTTAAGTGAAATCTAATACGGACATTGAAATTTTTCCTTCTTGAAAACAATATAAATTACTTTTCTGTGATTTGCGGTTGGTTATTAAATCTGCATTAATCTCTGAAACAATAAGAAAATATACTGCTCTAGTGAAAGAACTATCATTTGGAAATGAGTTTAGCTAATATAACAATTATCTTATTCCCTATATTTTCAGCTTCATTATTTTACCCTGATAGAAAAAAAATTATTCTAGACAACTTTATGTGAAATCTTATACGGACATTGAAATATATCCTTCATGAAATCAATATAAATACTTTTCTGTTATTAGGGTTGGTTACTAATTCTGAATTAATCTCTGAAAGAATACGAAGATATACGGCTATGATTAAAGAACTATCGTTAGGAAATGAGTTTAGCTTATATAACAATTAACCTATTCCCAATATTTTCAGCTTCATTATTTTACACTGATATAAAGAAAATTATTCTGTATAATGTAAAGTGAAATCATATACGGACATTGAATTGCTGCCTTCTTGAAATTAATACAAATAACTTTTTTGTGATTTAGGGTTGGACATTAAATCTGAATTAATCTCTGAAAGAATACGAAAATATACTGCTCTGGTGAAAGAACTATCATTAGGAAACGAGTTTAGGTTATATAACAATTATCCAATTCCCAATATTATCCGCTTCATTATTTTACCCGGAGAGGACAAAAATTATTCTAGATGATTTTAAGTGAAATCTTATACGGACATTGAAATTTTTCCTTCTTGAAAACAATATAAATTACTTTTCTGTGATTTGCGGTTGGTTATTAAATCTGCATTAATCTCTGAAACAATAAGAAAATATACTGCTCTAGTGAAAGAACTATCATTTAGAAATGAGTTTAGCTAATATAACAATTATCTTATTCCCTACATTTTCAGCTTCATTATTTTACCCTGATAGAAAAAAAATTATTCTAGACAACTTTATGTGAAATCTTATACGGACATTGAAATATATCCTTCTTGAAATCAATATAAATTACTTTTCTGTGATTAAGGGTTAGATATTAAATCTAAATTAATCTCTGAAAGAATACAAAAGTATACTGCTCTGGTGAAAGAACTATCATAAGGAAACGAGTTTAGGTTATATAACAATTATCCAATTCCCAATATTATTCGCTTCATTATTTTACCCGGAGAGGACAAAAATTATTCTAGATAACTTAAAGTGAAATCATATACGGACATTGAATTGCTTCCTTCTTGAAATTAATACAAATAACTTTTCTGTGATTTAGGGTTAGATATTAAATCTGAATTTATCTCTGAAAGAATAGCAAATAATACTGCTATGGTTAGAGAACAATCATTAAGAAATGAGTTTAGCTTATATAACAATTATCCAATTCCCAATATTATCCGCTTCATTATTTGACCCGGAGAGGACAAAAATTATTCTAGATAACTTTATGTGAAATCTTATACGGACATTGAAATATATCCTTCTTGAAATCAATATAAATTACTTTTCTGTGATTAGGGTTGGTTACTAATTCTGAATTAATCTCTGAAAGAATACGAAGATATACTGCTATGATTAAAGAACTATCGTTAAGAAATGAGTTTAGCTTATATAACAATTATCCTATTCCCAATATTTTCAGCTTCATTATTTTACACTGATAGAAAAAAAATTATTCTGTATAATTTAAAGTGAAATCATATACGGACATTGAATTGCTTCCTTCTTGAAATTAATACAAATAACTTTTCTGTGATTTAGGGTTAGATATTAAATCTGAATTTATCTCTGAAAGAATAGGAAATAATACTGCTATGGCTAGAGACCAATCATTAAGAAATGAGTTTAGCTTATATAACAATTATCCTATTCCCAATATTTTCAGCTTCATTATTTAACACTGATAGAAAAAAAATTATTCTGTATAATTTAAAGTGAAATCATATACGGACATTGAATTGCTTCCTTCTTGAAATTAATACAAATAACTTTTCTGTGATTTAGGTTTGGATATTAAATCTGAATTAATCTCTGAAAGAATACGAAAATATACTGCTCTGGTGAAAGAACTATCATAAGGAAACGAGTTTAGGTTATATAACAATTATCCAATTCCCAATATTATCCGCTTCATTATTTGACCCGGAGAGGACAATAATTATTCTAGATAACTTTATGTGAAATCTTATACGGACATTGAAATATATCCTTCATGAAATCAATATAAATTACTTTTCTGTGATTAGGGTTAGTTTTTAATTCTAAATTAATCTCTGAAAGAATACGAAGATATACTGCTATGATTACAGAACTATCGTTAGGAAATGAGTTTAGCTTATATAACAATTATCCTATTCCCAATATTTTCAGCTTCATTATATTACACTGATAGAAAAAAAATTAATCTGTATAATTTAAAGTGAAATCATATACGGACATTGAATTGCTTCCTTCTTGAAATCAATATAAATTACTTTTCTGTGATTAAGGGTTAGATATTAAATCTGAATTAATCTCTGAAAGAATACAAAAGTATACTGCTCTGGTGAAAGAACTATCATTTGGAAACGAGTTTAGCTTATATAACAATTATCCAATTCCCAATATTTTCGGCTTCATTATTTTACACTGATAGAAAAAAAATTATTCTGTATAATTTAAAGTGAAATCATATACGGACATTGAATTGCTTCCTTCTTGAAATTAATACAAATAACTTTTCTGTGATTTAGGGTTAGATATTAAATCTGAATTAATCTCCGAAAGAATACAAAAATATACTTCTCTGGTGAAAGAACTATCATTAGAAAACGAGTTTAGGTTATATAACAATTATCCAATTCCCAATATTTTCAGCTTCATTATTTTACACTGATAGAAAAAAAATTATTCTGTATAATATAAAGTGAAATCATATACGGACATTGAATTGCTTCCGTCTTGAAATTAATACAAATAACTTTTCTGTGATTTAGGGTTGCACATTAAATCTGAATTAATCTCTGAAAGAATACGAAAATATACTGCTCTGGTGAAAGAACTATCATTAGGAAACGAGTTTAGGTTACATAACAATTATCCAATTCCCAATATTATCCGCTTCATTATTTGACCCGGAGAGGACAATAATTATTCTAGATAACTTTATGTGAAATCTTATACGGACATTGAAATATATCCTTCATGAAATCAATATAAATTACTTTTCTGTGATTAGGGTTAGTTTTTAATTCTAAATTAATCTCTGAAAGAATACGAAGATATACTGCTATGATTACAGAACTATCGTTAGGAAATGAGTTTAGCTTATATAACAATTAACCTATTCCCAATATTTTCAGCTTCATTATTTTACACTGATATTAAAAAAATTATTCTGCATAATTTAAAGTGAAATCATATACGGACATTGAATTGCTTCCGTCTTGAAATTAATACAAATAACTTTTCTGTGATTTAGGGTTGGACATTAAATCTGAATTAATCTCTGAAAGAATACGAAAATATACTGCTCTGGTGAAAGAACTATCATTAGGAAAGGAGTTTAGGTTATATAACAATTATCCAATTCCCAATATTATCCGCTTCATTATTTTACCCGGAGAGGACAAAAATTGTTCTAGATGACTTTAAGTGAAATCTTATACGGACATTAAAATTTTTCCATCTTGAAATCAATATAAATTACTTTTCTGTGATTTACGGTTGGTTATTAAATCTGAATTAATCTCTGAAAGAATACGAAAATATACTGCTCCAGTGAAAAAACTATCATTTGGAAATGAGTTTAGCTAATATAACAATTATCTTATTCCCTATATTTTCAGCTTCATTCTTTTACCCTGACAAAAAAAAAATTATTCTAGACAACTTTATGTGAAATCTTATACGGACATTGAAATATATCCTTCATGAAAACAATATAAATTACTTTTCTGTGATTAGGGTTAGTTACTAATTCTGAATTAATCTCCGAAAGAATACGAAAATATACTGCTCTGGTGAAAGAACTATCATTAGGAAGTTTAGGTTATATAACAATTATCCAATTCCCAATATTATTCGCTTCATTATTTTACCCGGAGAGGACAAAAATTATTCTAGATGATTTTAAGTGAAATCTTATACGGACATTGAAATTTTTCCTTCTTGAAAACAATATAAATTACTTTTCTGTGATTTGCGGTTGGTTATTAAATCTGCATTAATCTCTGAAACAATAAGAAAATATACTGCACTAGTGAAAGAACTATCGCTTGGAAATTAGTTTAGCTAATATAACAATTATCTTATTCCCTACATTTTCAGTTTCATTATTTTACCCTGATAGAAAAAAAATTATTCTAGACAACTTTATGTGAAATCTTATACGGAATATGAAATATATCCTTCTTGAAATCAATATAAATTACTTTTCTGTGATTAAGGGTTAGATATTAAATCTGAATTAATCTCTGAAAGAATACAAAAGTATACTGCTCTGGTGAAAGAACTATCATTTGGAAACGAGTTTAGCTTATATAACAATTATCCAATTCCCAATATTTTCAGCTTCATTACTTTACACTGATAGAAAAAAAATTATTCTGTATAATTTAAAGTGAAATCATATACGGACTTTGAATTGCTTCCTTCTTGAAATTAATACAAATAACTTTTCTTTGATTTAGGGTTAGATATTAAATCTGAATTAATCTCTGAAAGAATAGAAAAATATACTTCTCTGGTGAAAGAACTATCATTAGAAAACGAGTTTAGGTTATATAACAATTATCCAATTCCCAATATTATCCGCTTCATTATTTTACCCGGAGAGGACAAAAATTATTCTAGATAACTTAAAGTGAAATCATATACGGACATTGAATTGCTTCCGTCTTGAAATTAATACAAATAACTTTTCTGTGATTTAGGGTTGGACATTAAATCTGAATTAATCTCTGAAAGAATACGAAAATATACTGCTCTGGTGAAAGAACTATCATTAGGAAACGAGTTTAGGTTATATAACAATTATCCAATTCCCAATATTATCCGCTTCATTATTTGACCCGGAGAGGACAAAAATTATTCTAGATAACTTTATGTGAAATCTTATACGGACATTGAAATATATCCTTCATGAAATCAATATAAATACTTTTCTGTGATTAGGGTTGGTTACTAATTCTGAATTAATCTCTGAAAGAATACGAAGATATACGGCTATGATTAGAGAACTATCGTTAGGAAATGAGTTTAGCTTATATAACAATTAACCTATTCCCAATATTTTCAGCTTCATTATTTTACACTGAAATAAAAAAAATTATTCTGTATAATTTAAAGTGAAATCATATACGGACATTGAATTGCTTCCTTCTTGAAATTAATACAAATAACTTTTCTGTGATTTAGGGTTGGACATTAAATCTGAATAAATCTCTGAAAGAATACGAAAATATACTGCTCTGGTGAAAGAACTATCATTAGGAAACGAGTTTAGGTTATATAACAATTATCCAATTCCCAATATTATCCGCTTCATTATTTTACCCGGAGAGGACAAAAATTATTCTAGATGATTTTAAGTGAAATCTTATACGGACATTGAATTTTTTCCTTCTTGAAAACAATATAAATTACTTTTCTGTGATTTGCGGTTGGTTATTAAATCTGCATTAATCTCTGAAACAATAAGAAAATATACTGCTCTAGTGAAAGAACTATCATTTAGAAATGAGTTTAGCTAATATAACAATTATCTTATTCCCTACATTTTCAGCTTCATTATTTTACCCTGATAGAAAAAAAATTATTCTAGACAACTTTATGTGAAATCTTATACGGACATTGAAATATATCCTTCTTGAAATCAATATAAATTACTTTTCTGTGATTAAGGGTTAGATATTAAATCTGAATTTATCTCTGAAAGAATAGCAAATAATACTGCTATGGTTAGAGAACAATCATTAAGAAATGAGTTTAGCTTATATAACAATTATCCAATTCCCAATATTATCCGCTTCATTATTTGACCCGGAGAGGACAAAAATTATTCTAGATAACTTTATGTGAAATCTTATACGGACATTGAAATATATCCTTCATGAAATCAATATAAATTACTTTTCTGTGATTAGGGTTGGTTACTAATTCTGAATTAATCTCTGAAAGAATACGAAGATATACTGCTATGATTAAAGAACTATCGTTAGGAAATGAGTTTAGCTTATATAACAATTAACCTATTCCCAATATTTTCAGCTTCATTATTTTACACTGATAGAAAAAAAATTATTCTGTATAATTTAAAGTGAAATCATATACGGACATTGAATTGCTTCCTTCTTGAAATTAATACAAATAACTTTTCTGTGATTTAGGGTTAGATATTAAATCTGAATTTATCTCTGAAAGAATAGGAAATAATACTGCTATGGTTAGAGACCAATCATTTAGAAATGAGTTTAGCTTATATAACAATTATCCTATTCCCAATATTTTCAGCTTCATTATTTAACACTGATAGAAAAAAAATTATTCTGTATAATTTAAAGTGAAATCATATACGGACATTGAATTGCTTCCTTCTTGAAATTAATACAAATAACTTTTCTGTGATTTAGGTTTGGATATTAAATCTGAATTAATCTCTGAAAGAATACGAAAATATACTGCTCTGGTGAAAGAACTATCATAAGGAAACGAGTTTAGGTTATATAACAATTATCCAATTCCCAATATTATCCGCTTCATTATTTTCCCCGGAGAGGACAAAAATTATTCTAGATAACTTTATGTGAAATCTTATACGGACATTGAAATATATCCTTCATGAAATCAATATAAATTACTTTTATGTGATTAGGGTTGGTTTTTAATTCTAAATTAATCTCTGAAAGAATACGAAGATATACTGCTATGATTACAGAACTATCGTTAGGAAATGAGTTTAGCTTATATAACAATTATCCTATTCCCAATATTTTCAGCTTCATTATATTACACTGATAGAAAAAAAATTAATCTGTATAATTTAAAGTGAAATCATATACGGACATTGAATTGCTTCCTTCTTGAAATCAATATAAATTACTTTTCTGTGATTAAGGGTTAGATATTAAATCTGAATTAATCTCTGAAAGATTACAAAAGTATACCGCTCTGGTGAAACAATTATCATTTGGAAACGAGTTTAGCTTATATAACAATTATCCAATTCCCAATATTTTCGGCTTCATTATTTTACACTGATAGAAAAAAAATTATTCTGTATAATTTAAAGTGAAATCATATACGGACATTGAATTGCTTCCTTCTTGAAATTAATACAAATAACTTTTCTGTGATTTAGGCTTAGATATTATATCTGAATTAATCTCTGAAAGAATACAAAAATATACTTCTCTGGTGAAAGAACTATCATTAGAAAACGAGTTTAGGTTATATAACAATTATCCAATTCCCAATATTAACCGCTTCATTATTTTACCCGGAGAGGACAAAAATTATTCTAGTTAACTTAAAGTGAAATCATATACGGACATTGAATTGCTTCTTTCTTGAAATTAATACAAATAACTTTTCTGTGATTTAAAGTTGGATATTTAATCTGAATTAATCTCTGAAACAATACGAAAATATACTGCTCTGGTGAAAGAACTATCATTAGGAAACGAGTTTAGGTTATATAACTATTTACCAATTCCCAATATTATCCGCTTCATTATTTTACCCGGAGAGGACAAAAATTATTCTAGATAACTTTATGTGAAATCTTATACGGACATTGAAATATATCCTTCATGAAATCAATATAAATACTTTTCTGTGATTAGGGTTGGTTACTAATTCTGAATTAATCTCTGAAAGAATACGAAAATATACTGCTCTGGTGAAAGAACTATCATTAGGAAACGAGTTTAGGTTATATAACAATTATCCAATTCCCAATATTATCCGCTTCATTATTTTACCCGGAGAGGACAAAAATTGTTCTAGATGACTTTAAGTGAAATCTTATACGGACATTAAAATTTTTCCATCTTGCAATCAATATAAATTACTTTTCTGTGATTTACGGTTGTTATTAAATCTGAATTAATCTCTGAAAGAATACGAAAATATACTGCTCCAGTGAAAAAACTATCATTTGGAAATGAGTTTAGCTAATATAACAATTATCTTATTCCCTATATTTTCAGCTTCATAATTTTACCCTGACAAAAAAAAAATTATTCTAGACAACTTTATGTGAAATCTTATACGGACATTGAAATATATCCTTCATGAAAACAATATTTATTACTTTTCTGTGATTAGGGTTAGTTACTAATTCTGAATTAATCTCCGAAAGATACGAAAATATACTGCTCTGGTGAAAGAACTATCATTAGGAAACGTGTTTAGGTTATATAACAATTATCCAATTCCCAATATTATCCGCTTCATTATTTTACCCGGAGAGGACAAAAATTTATCTAGATGATTTTAAGTGAAATCTTATACGGACATTGAAATTTTTCCTTCTTGAAAACAATATAAATTACTTTTCTGTGATTTGCGGTTGGTTATTAAATCTGCATTAATCTTTGAAACAATAAGAAAATATACTGCTCTAGTGAAAGAACTATCATTTGGAAATGAGTTTAGCTAATATAACAATTATCTTATTCCCTACATTTTCAGCTTCATTATTTTACCCTGATAGAAAAAAAATTATTCTGTATAATTTAAAGTGAAATCATATAAGGACATTGAATTGCTTCCGTCTTGAAATTAATACAAATAACTTTTCTGTGATTTAGGGTTGGACATTAAATCTGAATTAATCTCTGAAAGAATACGAAAATATACTGCTCTGGTGAAAGAACTATCATTAGGAAACGAGTTTAGGTTATATAACAATTATCCAATTCCCAATATTATCCGCTTCATTATTTTACCCGGAGAGGACAAAAATTGTTCTAGATGACTTTAAGTGAAATCTTATACGGACATTAAAATTTTTCCATCTTGCAATCAATATAAATTACTTTTCTGTGATTTACGGTTGTTATTAAATCTGAATTAATCTCTGAAAGAATACGAAAATATACTGCTCCAGTGAAAAAACTATCATTTGGAAATGAGTTTAGCTAATATAACAATTATCTTATTCCCTATATTTTCAGCTTCATAATTTTACCCTGACAAAAAAAAAATTATTCTAGACAACTTTATGTGAAATCTTATACGGACATTGAAATATATCCTTCATGAAAACAATATTTATTACTTTTCTGTGATTAGGGTTAGTTACTAATTCTGAATTAATCTCTGAAAGAATACGAAGATATACTGCTATGATTAAAGAACTATCGTTAGGAAATGAGTTTAGCTTATATAACAATTATCCTATTCCCAATATTTTCAGCTTCATTATTTTACACTGATAGAAAAAAAATTATTCTGTATAATTTAAAGTGAAATCATATACGGACATTGAATTTCTTCCTTCTTGAAATTAATACAAATAACTTTTCTGTGATTTAGGGTTAGATATTAAATCTGAATTTATCTCTGAAAGAATAGGAAATAATACTGCTATGGTTAGAGACCAATCATTAAGAAATGAGTTTAGCTTATATAACAATTATCCTATTCCCAATATTTTCAGCTTCATTATTTTACCCTGATAGAAAAAAAATTATTCTAGACAACTTTATGTGAAATCTTATACGGACAATGAAATATATCCTTCTTGAAATCAATATAAATTACTTTTCTGTGATTAAGGGTTAGATATTAAATCTGAATTAATCTCTGAAAGAATACAAAAGTATACTGCTCTGGTGAAAGAACTATCATTAGAAAACGAGTTTAGGTTATATAACAATTATCCAATTCCCAATATTATCCGCTTCATTATTTTACCCGGAGAGGACAAAAATTATTCTAGATAACTTAAAGTGAAATCATATACGGACATTGAATTGCTTCCGTCTTGAAATTAATACAAATAACTTTTCTGTGATTTAGGGTTGGACATTAAATCTGAATTAATCTCTGAAAGAATACGAAAATATACTGCTCTGGTGAAAGAACTATCATTAGGAAACGAGTTTAGGTTATATAACAATTATCCAATTCCCAATATTATCCGCTTCATTATTTGACCCGGAGAGGACAAAAATTATTCTAGATAACTTTATGTGAAATCTTATACGGACATTGAAATATATCCTTCATGAAATCAATATAAATACTTTTCTGTGATTAGGGTTGGTTACTAATTCTGAATTAATCTCTGAAAGAATACGAAGATATACGGCTATGATTAAAGAACTATCGTTAGGAAATGAGTTTAGCTTATATAACAATTAACCTATTCCCAATATTTTCAGCTTCATTATTTTACACTGATATAAAAAAAATTATTCTGTATAATTTAAAGTGAAATCATATACGGACATTGAATTGCTTCCTTCTTGAAATTAATACAAATAACTTTTCTGTGATTTAGGGTTGGACATTAAATCTGAATAAATCTCTGAAAGAATACGAAAATATACTGCTCTGGTGAAAGAACTATCATTAGGAAACGAGTTTAGGTTATATAACAATTATCCAATTCCCAATATTATCCGCTTCATTATTTTACCCGGAGAGGACAAAAATTATTCTAGATGATTTTAAGTGAAATCTTATACGGACATTGAAATTTTTCCTTCTTGAAAACAATATAAATTACTTTTCTGTGATTTGCGGTTGGTTATTAAATCTGCATTAATCTCTGAAACAATAAGAAAATATACTGCTCTAGTGAAAGAACTATCATTTAGAAATGAGTTTAGCTAATATAACAATTATCTTATTCCCTACATTTTCAGCTTCATTATTTTACCCTGATAGAAAAAAAATTATTCTAGACAACTTTATGTGAAATCTTATACGGACATTGAAATATATCCTTCTTGAAATCAATATAAATTACTTTTCTGTGATTAAGGGTTAGATATTAAATCTGAATTTATCTCTGAAAGAATAGCAAATAATACTGCTATGGTTAGAGAACAATCATTAAGAAATGAGTTTAGCTTATATAACAATTATCCAATTCCCAATATTATCCGCTTCATTATTTGACCCGGAGAGGACAAAAATTATTCTAGATAACTTTATGTGAAATCTTATACGGACATTGAAATATATCCTTCATGAAATCAATATAAATTACTTTTCTGTGATTAGGGTTGGTTACTAATTCTGAATTAATCTCTGAAAGAATACGAAGATATACTGCTATGATTAAAGAACTATCGTTAGGAAATGAGTTTAGCTTATATAACAATTAACCTATTCCCAATATTTTCAGCTTCATTATTTTACACTGATAGAAAAAAAATTATTCTGTATAATTTAAAGTGAAATCATATACGGACATTGAATTGCTTCCTTCTTGAAATTAATACAAATAACTTTTCTGTGATTTAGGGTTAGATATTAAATCTGAATTTATCTCTGAAAGAATAGGAGATAATACTGCTATGGTTAGAGACCAATCATTTAGAAATGAGTTTAGCTTATATAACAATTATCCTATTCCCAATATTTTCAGCTTCATTATTTAACACTGATAGAAAAAAAATTATTCTGTATAATTTAAAGTGAAATCATATACGGACATTGAATTGCTTCCTTCTTGAAATTAATACAAATAACTTTTCTGTGATTTAGGTTTGGATATTAAATCTGAATTAATCTCTGAAAGAATACGAAAATATACTGCTCTGGTGAAAGAACTATCATAAGGAAACGAGTTTAGGTTATATAACAATTATCCAATTCCCAATATTATCCGCTTCATTATTTTCCCCGGAGAGGACAAAAATTATTCTAGATAACTTTATGTGAAATCTTATACGGACATTGAAATATATCCTTCATGAAATCAATATAAATTACTTTTCTGTGATTAGGGTTGGTTTTTAATTCTAAATTAATCTCTGAAAGAATACGAAGATATACTGCTATGATTACAGAACTATCGTTAGGAAATGAGTTTAGCTTATATAACAATTATCCTATTCCCAATATTTTCAGCTTCATTATATTACACTGATAGAAAAAAAATTAATCTGTATAATTTAAAGTGAAATCATATACGGACATTGAATTGCTTCCTTCTTGAAATCAATATAAATTACTTTTCTGTGATTAAGGGTTAGATATTAAATCTGAATTAATCTCTGAAAGATTACAAAAGTATACCGCTCTGGTGAAACAATTATCATTTGGAAACGAGTTTAGCTTATATAACAATTATCCAATTCCCAATATTTTCGGCTTCATTATTTTACACTGATAGAAAAAAAATTATTCTGTATAATTTAAAGTGAAATCATATACGGACATTGAATTGCTTCCTTCTTGAAATTAATACAAATAACTTTTCTGTGATTTAGGCTTAGATATTATATCTGAATTAATCTCTGAAAGAATACAAAAATATACTTCTCTGGTGAAAGAACTATCATTAGAAAACGAGTTTAGGTTATATAACAATTATCCAATTCCCAATATTAACCGCTTCATTATTTTACCCGGAGAGGACAAAAATTATTCTAGATAACTTAAAGTGAAATCATATACGGACATTGAATTGCTTCTTTCTTGAAATTAATACAAATAACTTTTCTGTGATTTAAAGTTGGATATTTAATCTGAATTAATCTCTGAAACAATACGAAAATATACTGCTCTGGTGAAAGAACTATCATTAGGAAACGAGTATAGGTTATATAACAATTTACCAATTCCCAATATTATCCGCTTCATTATTTTACCCGGAGAGGACAAAAATTATTCTAGATAACTTTATGTGAAATCTTATACGGACATTGAAATATATCCTTCATGAAATCAATATAAATACTTTTCTGTGATTAGGGTTGGTTACTAATTCTGAATTAATCTCTGAAAGAATACGAAGATATACGGCTATGATTAAAGAACTATCGTTAGGAAATGAGTTTAGCTTATATAACAATTAACCTATTCCCAATATTTTCAGCTTCATTATTTTACACTGATATAAAAAAAATTATTCTGTATAATTTAAAGTGAAATCATATAAGGACATTGAATTGCTTCCGTCTTGAAATTAATACAAATAACTTTTCTGTGATTTAGGGTTGGACATTAAATCTGAATTAATCTCTGAAAGAATACGAAAATATACTGCTCTGGTGAAAGAACTATCATTAGGAAACGAGTTTAGGTTATATAACAATTATCCAATTCCCAATATTATCCGCTTCATTATTTTACCTGGAGAGGACAAAAATTGTTCTAGATGACTTTCAGTGAAATCTTATACGGACATTAAAATTTTTCCATCTTGCAATCAATATAAATTACTTTTCTGTGATTTACGGTTGTTATTAAATCTGAATTAATCTCTGAAAGAATACGAAAATATACTGCTCCAGTGAAAAAACTATCATTTGGAAATGAGTTTAGCTAATATAACAATTATCTTATTCCCTATATTTTCAGCTTCATAATTTTACCCTGACAAAAAAAAAATTATTCTAGACAACTTTATGTGAAATCTTATACGGACATTGAAATATATCCTTCATGAAAACAATATTAATTACTTTTCTGTGATTAGGGTTAGTTACTAATTCTGAATTAATCTCCGAAAGATACGAAAATATACTGCTCTGGTGAAAGAACTATCATTAGGAAACGTGTTTAGGTTATATAACAATTATCCAATTCCCAATATTATCCGCTTCATTATTTTACCCGGAGAGGACAAAAATTTATCTAGATGATTTTAAGTGAAATCTTATACGGACATTGAAATTTTTCCTTCTTGAAAACAATATAAATTACTTTTCTGTGATTTGCGGTTGGTTATTAAATCTGCATTAATCTCTGAAACAATAAGAAAATATACTGCTCTAGTGAAAGAACTATCATTTGGAAATTAGTTTAGCTAATATAACAATTATCTTATTCCCTACATTTTCAGCTTCATTATTTTACCCTGATGGAAAAAAAATTATTCTAGACAACTTTATGTGAAATCTTATACGGACAATGAAATATATCCTTCTTGAAATCAATATAAATTACTTTTCTTTGATTAAGGGTTAGATATTAAATCTGAATTAATCTCTGAAAGAATACAAAAGTATACTGCTCTGGTGAAAGAACTTACATTAGGAAACGAGTTTAGGTTATATAACATATATCCAATTCCCAATATTATCCGCTTCATTATTTTACCCGGAGAGGACAAAAATTATTCTAGATAACTTAAAGTGAAATCATATACGGACATTGAATTGCTTCCTTCTTGAAATTAATACAAATAACTTTTCTGTATTTAGGGTTGGATATTAAATCTGAATTAAGCTCTGAAAGAAAAGGAAATAATACTGCTATGGTTGGAGAACTATCATTAAGAAACGAGTTTAGCTTATATAACAATTATCCAATTCCCAATATTATCCGCTTCATTATTTGACCCGGAGAGGACAAAAATTATTCTAGATAACTTTATGTGAAATCTTATACGGACATTGAAATATATCCTTCATGAAATCAATATAAATACTTTTCTGTGATTAGGGTTGGTTACTAATTCTGAATTAATCTCTGAAAGAATACGAAGATATACGGCTATGATTAAAGAACTATCGTTAGGAAATGAGTTTAGCTTATATAACAATTAACCTATTCCCAATATTTTCAGCTTCATTATTTTACACTGATATAAAAAAAATTATTCTGTATAATTTAAAGTGAATCATATACGGACATTGAATTGCTTCCTTCTTGAAATTAATACAAATAACTTTTCTGTGATTTAGGGTTGGACATTAAATCTGAATTAATCTCTGAAAGAATACGAAAATATACTGCTCTGGTGAAAGAACTATCATTAGGAAACGAGTTTAGGTTATATAACAATTATCCAATTCCCAATATTATCCGCTTCATTATTTTACCCGGAGAGGACAAAAATTATTCTAGATGATTTTAAGTGAAATCTTATACGGACATTGAAATTTTTCCTTCTTGAAAACAATATAAATTACTTTTCTGTGATTTGCGGTTGGTTATTAAATCTGCATTAATCTCTGAAACAATAAGAAAATATACTGCTCTAGTGAAAGAACTATCATTTAGAAATGAGTTTAGCTTATATAACAATTATCCTATTCCCAATATTTTCAGCTTCATTATTTTACCCTGATAGAAAAAAAATTATTCTAGACAACTTTATGTGAAATCTTATACGGACATTGAAATATATCCTTCTTGAAATCAATATAAATTACTTTTCTGTGATTAAGGGTTAGATATTAAATCTGAATTAATCTCTGAAAGAATATAAAAGTATACTGCTCTGGTGAAAGAACTATCATAAGGAAACGAGTTTAGGTTATATAACAATTATCCAATTCCCAATATTATCCGCTTCATTATTTTACCCGGAGAGGACAAAAATTATTCTAGATAACTTAAAGTGAAATCATATACGGACATTGAATTGCTTCCTTCTTGAAATTAATACAAATAACTTTTCTGTGATTTAGGGTTAGATATTAAATCTGAATTTATCTCTGAAAGAATAAGAAATAATACTGCTATGGTTAGAG
Source organism: Ceriagrion tenellum (assembly GCA_963169105.1). NCBI lineage: Eukaryota > Metazoa > Arthropoda > Insecta > Odonata > Coenagrionidae > Ceriagrion > Ceriagrion tenellum. The sequence goes on from OY720635.1 coordinate 18,110,260, forward strand.
AACAATCATTAAGAAATGAGTTTAGCTTATATAACAATTATCCAATTCCCAATATTATCCGCTTCATTATTTTACCCGGAGAGGACAAAAATTATTCTAGATAACTTAAAGTGAAATCATATACGGACATTGAATTGCTTCCTTCTTGAAATTATTACAAATAACTTTTCTGTGATTTAGGGTTAGATATTAAATCTGAATTTATCTCTGAAAGAATAGGAAATAATACTGCTATGGTTAGAGAACAATCATTAAGAAATGATTTTAGCTTATATAACAATTTTCCAATTCCCAATATTATCCGCTTCATTATTTGACCCGGAGAGGACAAAATTTATTCTTGATAACTTTATGTGAAATCTTATACGGACATTGAAATATATCCTTCATGAAATCAATATAAATTACTTTTCTGTGATTAGGGTTGGTTACTAATTCTGAATTAATCTCTGAAAGAATACGAAGATATACTGCTATGATTAAAGAACTATCGTTAGGAAATGAGTTTAGCTTATATAACAATTATCCTATTCCCAATATTTTCAGCTTCATTATTTTACACTGATAGAAAAAAAATTATTCTGTATAATTTAAAGTGAAATCATATACGGACATTGAATTTCTTCCTTCTTGAAATTAATACAAATAACTTTTCTGTGATTTAGGGTTAGATATTAAATCTGAATTTATCTCTGAAAGAATAGGAAATAATACTGCTATGGTTAGAGACCAATCATTAAGAAATGAGTTTAGCTTATATAACAATTATCCTATTCCCAATATTTTCAGCTTCATTATTTAACACTGATAGAAAAAAAATTATTCTGTATAATTTAAAGTGAAATCATATACGGACATTGAATTGCTTCCTTCTTGAAATTAATACAAATAACTTTTCTGTGATTTAGGTTTGGATATTAAATCTGAATTAATCTCTGAAAGAATACGAAAATATACTGCTCTGGTGAAAGAACTATCATAAGGAAACGAGTTTAGGTTATATAACAATTATCCAATTCCCAATATTATCCGCTTCATTATTTTCCCCGGAGAGGACAAAAATTATTCTAGATAACTTTATGTGAAATCTTATACGGACATTGAAATATATCCTTCATGAAATCAATATAAATTACTTTTCTGTGATTAGGGTTGGTTTTTAATTCTAAATTAATCTCTGAAAGAATACGAAGATATACTGCTATGATTACAGAACTATCGTTAGGAAATGAGTTTAGCTTATATAACAATTATCCTATTCCCAATATTTTCAGCTTCATTATATTACACTGATAGAAAAAAAATTAATCTGTATAATTTAAAGTGAAATCATATACGGACATTGAATTGCTTCCTTCTTGAAATCAATATAAATTACTTTTCTGTGATTAAGGGTTAGATATTAAATCTGAATTAATTTCTGAAAGAATACAAAAGTATACCGCTCTGGTGAAAGAACTATCATTTGGAAACGAGTTTAGCTTATATAACAATTATCCAATTCCCAATATTTTCGGCTTCATTATTTTACACTGATAGAAAAAAAATTATTCTGTATAATTTAAAGTGAAATCATATACGGACATTGAATTGCTTCCTTCTTGAAATTAATACAAATAACTTTTCTGTGATTTAGGGTTAGATATTAAATCTGAATTAATCTCTGAAAGAATACAAAAATATACTTCTCTGGTGAAAGAACTATAATTAGAAAACGAGTTTAGGTTATATAACAATTATCCAATTCCCAATATTATCCGCTTCATTATTTTACCCGGAGAGGACAAAAATTATTCTAGATTACTTTATGTGAAATCTTATACGGACATTGAAATATATCCTACCCGAAATCAATATAAATTAGTTTTCTGTGATTAGGGTTGGTTACTAATTCTGAATTAATCTCTGAAAGAATACGAAGATATACTGCTATGGTTAAAGAACTATCGTTAGGAAATGAGTTTAGCTTATGTAACAATTATCCTATTCCTAATATTTTCAGCTTCATTATTTTACCCTGATAGAAAAAAAATTATTCTAGATAACTTTATGTGAAATCTTATACGGACAATGAAATATATCCTTCTTGAAATCAATATAAATTACTTTTCTTTGATTAAGGGTTAGATATTAAATCTGAATTAATCTCTGATAGAATACGAAAATATACCTCTCCAGTGAAAAAACTATCATTTCGAAATGAGTTTAGCTAATATAACAATTATCTTATTCACTATATTTCCAGCTTCATTATTTTACCATGATAAAAAAAAATTATTCTAGACAACTTTATGTGACTTCTTATACGGACATTGAAATACATCCTTCATGAAATCAATATAAATTACTTTTCTGTGATTAGGGTTAGTTACTAATTCTGAATTAATCTCTGAAAGATTACGAAAATATACTACTCTGGTGAATGAACTATCATTAGGAAACGAGTTTAGGTTATATAACAATTATCCAATTCCCAATATTATCCGCTTCATTATTTTACCCGGAGAGGACAAAAATTATTCTAGATAACTTTATGTGAAATCCTATAGGGACATTGAAATATATCCTACATGAAATCAATATAAATTACTTTTCTGTGATTAGGGTTGGATACTAATTCTGAATTAATCTCTGAAAGAATACGAAGATATACTGCTATGGTTAAAGAACTATCGTTAGGAAATGACTTTAGCATATGTAACAATTATCCTATTCCCAATATTTTCAGCTTCATTATTTCACCCTGATAGAAAAAAAATTATTCTAGACAACTTTATGTGAAATCTATTACGGACATTGAAATATATCCTTCTTGAAAACAATATAAATTACTTTTCTGTGATTTGCGGTTGGTTATTAAATCTGCATTAATCTCTGAAACAATAAGAAAATATACTGCTCTAGTGAAAGAACTATCATTTGGAAATGAGTTTAGCTAATATAACAATTATCTTATTCCCTACATTTTCAGCTTCATTATTTTACCCTGATAGAAAAAAAATTATTCTAGACAACTTTATGTGAAATCTTATACGGACAATGAAATATATCCTTCTTGAAATCAATATAAATTACTTTTCTGTGATTAAGGGTTAGATATTAAATCTGAATTAATCTCTGAAAGAATACAAAAGTATACTGCTCTGGTGAAAGAACTATCATTTGGAAACGAGTTTAGCTTATATAACAATTATCCAATTCCCAATATTTTCAGCTTAATTATTTTACACTGATAGAAAAAAAATTATTCTGTATAATTTAAAGTGAAATCATATACGGACAAAGAATTGCTTCCTTCTTGAAATTAATACAAATAACTTTTCTTTGATTTAGGGTTAGATATTAAATCTGAATTAATCTCTGAAAGAATAGAAAAATATACTTCTCTGGTGAAAGAACTATCATTAGGAAACGAGTTTAGGTTATATAACAATAATCCAATTCCCAATATTATCCGCTTCATTATTTTACCCGGAGAGGAAAAAAATTATTCAAGATAACTTATAGTGAAATCATATACGGACATTGAATTGCTTCCTTTTTGAAATTAATACAAATAACTTTTCTGTGATTTAGGGTTGGATATTAAATCTGAATTAATCTCTGAAAGAATACGAAAATATACTGCTATGGTTAAAGAACTATCCTTAAGAAATGAGTTTAGCTTATATAACAATTATCCTATTCCCAATATTTTCAGCTTCATTTTTTTACACTGATAGAAAAAAAATTATTCTGTATAATTTAAAGTGAAATCATATACGGACATTGAATTGCTTTCTTCTTGAAATTAATACAAATAACTTTTCTGTGATTTACTGTTGGATATTAAATCTGAATTCATCTCTGAAAGAATACGAAAATATACTGCTCTGGTGAATGAACTATCATTAGGAAACGAGTTTAGGTTATATAACAATTATCCAATTCCCAATATTATCCGCTTCATTATTTTACCCGGAAAGGACAAAAATTATTCTAGATAACTTTATGTGAAATCTTATACGGACATTGAAATATATCCTACATGAAATCAATATAAATTACTTTTCTGTGATTAGGGTTGGTTACTAATTCTGAATTAATCTCTGAAAGAATACGAAGATATACTGCTATGGTTAAAGAACTATCGTTAGGAAATGAGTTTAGCTTATGTAACAATTATCCTATTCCCAATATTTTCAGCTTCATTATTTTAACCGGAGAGGACAAAAATTATTCTAGATGACTTTAAGTGAAATCTTATACGGACATTGATATTTTTCCATCTTGAAATATATATAAATTACTTTTCTGTGATTTACGGTTGGTTATTAAATCTGAATTAATCTCTGATAGAATACGAAAATATACCTCTCCAGTGAAAAAACTATCATTTCGAAATGAGTTTAGCTAATATAACAATTATCTTATTCACTATATTTTCAGCTTAATTATTTTACCATGATAAAAAAAAATTATTTTTAGACAACTTTATGTGACATCTTATACGGACATTGAAATATATCCTTATTGAAATCAATATAAATTACTTTTCTGTGATTAGGGTTAGTTACTAATTCTGAATTAATCTCTGAAAGAATACGAAAATATACTGCTCTGGTGAATGAACTATCATTAGGAAACGAGTTTAGGTTATATAACAATTATCCAATTCCCAATATTATCCGCTTCATTATTTTACCCGGAGAGGACAAAAATTATTCTAGATAACTTTATGTGAAATCTTATACGGACATTGAAATATATCCTACATGAAATCAATATAAATTACTTTTCTGTGATTAGGGTTGGATACTAATTCTGAATTAATCTCTGAAAGAATACGAAGATATACTGCTATGGTTAAAGAACTATCGTTAGGAAATGAGTTTAGCTTATGTAACAATTATCCTATTCCCAATATTTTCAGCTTCATTATTTCACCATGATAGAGAAAAAATTATTCTAGAACACTTTATGTGAAATCTATTACGGACATTGAAATATATCCTTCTTGAAAACAATATAAATTACTTTTCTGTGATTTGCGGTTGGTTATTAAATCTGCATTAATCTCTGAAACAATAAGAAAATATACTGCTCTAGTGAAAGAACTATCATTTGGAAATGAGTTTAGCTAATATAACAATTATCTTATTTCCTACATTTTCAGCTTCATTATTTTACCCTGATAGAAAAAAAATTATTCTAGACAACTTTATGTGAAATCTTATACGGACAATGAAATATATCATTCTTGAAATCAATATAAGTTACTTTTCTGTGATTAAGGGTTAGATATTAAATCTGAATTAATCTCTGAAAGAATACAAAAGTATACTGCTCTGGTGAAAGAACTATCATTTGGAAACGAGTTTAGCTTATATAACAATTATCCAATTCCCAATATTTTCAGCTTCATTATTTTACACTGATAGAAAAAAAATTATTCTGTATAATTTAAAGTGAAATCATATACGGACAAAGAATTGCTTCCTTCTTGAAATTAATACAAATAACTTTTCTTTGATTTAGGGTTGGATATTAAATCTGAATTAATCTCTGAAAGAATAGAAAAATATACTTCTCTGGTGAAAGAACTATCATTAGGAAACGAGTTTAGGTTATATAACAATAATCCAATTCCCAATATTATCCGCTTCATTATTTTACCCGGAGAGGACAAAAATTATTCTAGATAACTTTATGTGAAATCTTATACGGACATTGAAATATATCCTTCATGTAATCAATATAAATTCCTTTTCAGTGATTAGGGTTGGTTACTAATTCTAAATTAATCTCTGAAAGAATACGAAGATATACTGCTATGATTAAAGAACTATCGTTAGGAAATGAGTTTAGCTTATATAACAATTATCCTATTCCCAATATTTTCAGCTTCATTATTTAACACTGATAGAAAAAAAATTATTCTGTATAATTTAAAGTGAAATCATATACGGACATTGAATTGCTTCCTTCTTGAAATCAATATAAATTACTTTTCTGTGATTAAGGGTTAGATATTAAATCTGAATTAATCTCTGAAAGAATACAAAAGTATACCGCTCTGGTGAAAGAACTATCATCAGGAAACGAGTTTAGGTTATATAACAATTATCCAATTCCCAATATTATCCGCTTCATTATTTTACACTGATAGAAAAAAAATTATTCTGTATAATTTAAAGTGAAATCATATAAGGACATTGAATTGCTTCTTTCTTGAAATTAATACAAATAACATTTCTGTGATTTAGGGTTAGATATTATATCTGAATTAATCTCTGAAAGAATACAAAAATATACTTCTCTGGTGAAAGAACTATCATTAGGAAACGAGTTTAGGTTATATAACAATTATCCAATTCCCAATATTATCCGCTTCATTATTTTACCCGGAGAGGACAGAAATTATTCAAGATAACTTAAAGTGAAATCATATACGGACATTGAATTGCTTCCTTCTTGAAAGTAATACAAATAACTTTTCTGTGATTTAGGGTTGATATTAAATCTGAATTAATCTCTGAAAGAATACGAAAATATACTGCTATGGTTAAAGAACTATCATTAAGAAATGAGTTTAGCTTATATAACAATTATCCTATTCCCAATATTTTCAGCTTCATTTTTTTACACTGATAGAAAAAAAATTATTCTGTATAATTTAAAGTGAAATCATATACGGACATTGAATTGCTTTCTTCTTGAAATTAATACAAATAACTTTTCTGTGATTTAGGGTTAGGTATTAAATCTGAATTAATCTCTGAAAGAATACGAAAATATACTGCTCTGGTGAAAGAACTATCATTACGGAAACGAGTTTAGGTTATATAACAATTATCCAATTCCCAATATTATCCGCTTCATTATTTTACCCGGAGAGGACAAAAATTATTCTAGATGATTTTAAGTGAAATCTTATACGGAAATTGAAATTTTTCCTTCTTAAAAACAATATAAATTACTTTTCTGTGATTTGCGGTTGGTTATTAAATCTGCATTAATCTCTGAAACAATAAGAAAATATACTGCTCTAGTGAAAAAACTATCATTTGGAAATTAGTTTAGCTAATATAACAATTATCTTATTCCCTACATTTTCAGCTTCATTATTTTACCCTGATAGAAAAAAATTTATTCTAGATAACTTTATGTGAAATCTTATACGGACAATGAAATATATCCTTCTTGAAATCAATATAAATTACTTTTCTTTGATTAAGGGTTAGATATTAAATCTGAATTAATCTCTGAAAGAATACAAAGTATACTGCTCTGGCAAAGAACTATCATTTGGAAACGAGTTTAGCTTATATAACAATTATCCAATTCCCAATATTTTCAGCTTCATTATTTTACACTGATAGAAAAAAAATTATTCTGTATAATTTAAAGTGAAATCATATACGGACATTGAATTCCTTCCTTCTTGAAATTAATACAAATAACTTTTCTTTGATTTAGGGTTAGATATTAAATCTGAATTAATCTCTGAAAGAATAGAAAAATATACTTCTCTGGTGAAAGAACTATCATTAGGAAACGAGTTTAGGTTATATAACAATTATCCAATTCCCAATATTTTCAGCTTCATTATTTTACCCAGATAGAAAAAAAAATTTTCTAGACACCTTGATGTGAAATCTATTACGGACATTGAAATATATCCTTCATGAAATCAATATAAATTACTTTTCTGTGATTAGGGTTAGTTACTAATTCTGAATTAATCTCTGAAAGAACACGAAAATATACTGCTTAGCTTATATAACAATTATCCAATTCCCAATATTTTCGGCTTCATTATTTTACACTGATAGAAAAAAAATTATTCTGTATAATTTAAAGTGAAATCATATACGGACATTGAATTGCTTCCTTCTTGAAATTAATACAAATAACTTTTCTGTGATTTAGGGTTAGATATTATATCTGAATTAATCTCTGAAAGAATACAAATATATACTTCTCTGGTGATGGAACTATCATTAGGAAACGAGTTTAGGTTATATAACAATTATCCAATTCCCAATATTATCCGCTTCATTATTTTACCCGGAGAGGACAAAAATTATTCTAGATGACTTTAAGTGAAATCTTATACGGACATTGAAATTTTTCCTTCTTGAAAACAATAGAAATTACTTTTCTGTGATTTGCGGTTGGTTATTAAATCTGCATTAATCTCTGAAACAATAAGAAAATATACTGCTCGAGTTAAAGAACTATCATTTGGAAATGAGTTTAGTTAATATAACAATTATCTTATTCCCTACATTTTCAGGTTCATTATTTTACCCTGATAGAAAAAAAATTATTCTAGAAAACTTTATGTGAAATCTTATACGAACATTGAAATATATCCTTCTTGAAATCAATATAAATTACTTTTCTGTGATTAAGGGTTAGATATTAAATCTAAATTAATCTCTGAAAGAATACAAAAGTATACTGCTCTGGTGAAAGAACTATCATTTGGAAACGAGTTTAGCTTATATAACAATTGTCCAATTCCCAATATTTTCAGCTTCATTATTTTACACTGATAGAAAAAAAATTATTCTGTATAATTTAAAGTGAAATCATATACGGACATTGAATTGCTTCCTTCTTGAAATCAATATAAATTACTTTTCTGTGATCTACGGTTGGTTATTAAATCTGAATTAATCTCTGAAACAATAAGAAAATATACTGCTCTAGTGAAAGAACTATCATTTGGAAATGAGTTTAGCTAATATAACAATTATCTTATTCCCTACATTTTCAGTTTCATTATTTTACCCTGATAGAAAAAAAATTATTCTAGACAACTTTATGTGAAATCTTATACGGACCATGAAATATATCCTTCTTGAAATCAATATAAATTACTTTTCTGTGATTAAGGGTTAGATATTAAATCTGAATTAATCTCTGAAAGAATACAAAAGTATACCGCTCTGGTGAAAGAACTATCATTTGGAAACGAGTTTAGCTTATATAACAATTATCCAATTCCCAATATTTTCAGCTTCATTATTTTACACTGATAGAAAAAAAATTATTCTGTAAAATTTAAAGTGAAATCATATACGGACATTGCATTGCTTACTTCTTGAAATTAATACAAATAACTTTTCTGTGAATTAGGGTTGGATATTAAATCTGAATTATACTCTGAAAGAATACAAAAATATACTTCTCTGGTGAAAGAACTATCATTAGGAAACGAGTTTAGGTTATATAACAATTATCCAATTCCCAATATTATCCGCTTCATTCCTTCACCCGGAGAGGACAAAAATTATTCTAGATGACTTTAAGTGAAATCTTACACGGACATTGAAATTTTTCCTTCTTAAAAACAATATAAATTACTTTTCTGTGATTTGCGGTTGGTTATTAAATCTGCATTAATCTCTGAAAGAATACGAAAATATACTGCTCTGGTGAAAGAACTATATTTGGAAATGAGTTTAGCTAATTTAACAATTATCTTATTCCCTACATTTTCAGCTTCATTATTTTACCCTGATAGAAAAATAATTATTCTAGACAACTTTATGTGAAATCTTATACGGACATTGTAATACTTCCTTCTTGAAATCAATATAAATTACTTTTCTGTGATTTACGGTTGGTTATTAAATCTGAATTAATCTCTGAAAGAATACAAAAGTATACCGCTCTGGTGAAAGAACTATCATTTGGAAACGAGTTTAGCTTATATAACAATTATCCAATTCCCAATATTTTCAGCTTCATTATTTTACACTGATAGAAAAAAAATTATTCTGTAAAATTTAAAGTGAAATCATATACGGACATTGAATTGCTTCCTTCTGGAAATTAATACAAATAACTTTTCTGTGCTTTAGGGTTAGATATTAAATCTGAATTAATCTCTGAAAGAATACAAAAATATACTTCTCTGGTGAAAGAACTATCATTTGGAAACGAGTTTAGCTTATATAAGAATTATCCATTTCCCAATATTATCCGCTTCATTATTTTACCCGGAGAGGAAAAAAATTATTCTAGATGACTTTAAGTGAAATCTTATACGGACATTGAAATTTTTCCTTCTTAAAAACAATATAAATTACTTTTCTGTGATTTGCGGTTGGTTATTAAATCTGCATTAATCTCTGAAAGAATACGAAAATATACTGCTCTGGTGAAAGAACTATATTTGGAAATGAGTTTAGCTAATTTAACAATCATCTTATTCCCTACATTTTCAGCTTCATTATTTTACCCTGATAGAAAAATAGATATTCTAGACAACTTTATGTGAAATCTTATACGGACCATGAAATATATCCTTCTTGAAATCAATATAAATTACTTTTCTGTGATTAAGGGTTAGATATTAAATCTGAATTAATCTCTGAAAGAATACAAAAGTATACCGCTCTGGTGAAAGAACTATCATTTGGAAACGAGTTTAGCTTATATAACAATTATCTTATTCCCTATTATTTTAAGCTTCATTATTTTACACTGATAGAAAAAAAATTATTCTGTATAATTTAAAGTGAAATCATATACGGACATTGCATTGCTTACTTCTTGAAATTAATACAAATAACTTTTCTGTGATTTAGGGTTGGATATTAAATCTGAATTATACTCTGAAAGAATACAAAAATATACTTCTCTGGTGAAAGAACTATCATTAGGAAACGACTTTAGGTTATATAACAATTATCCAATTCCCAATATTATCCGCTTCATTCCTTCACCCGGAGAGGACAAAAATTATTCTAGATGACTTTAAGTGAAATCTTACACGGACATTGAAATTTTTCCTTCTTAAAAACAATATAAATTACTTTTCTGTGATTTGCGGTTGGTTATTAAATCTGCATTAATCTCTGAAAGAATACGAAAATATACTGCTCTGGTGAAAGAACTATATTTGGAAATGAGTTTAGCTAATTTAACAATTATCTTATTCCCTACATTTTCAGCTTCATTATTTTACCCTGATAGAAAAATAATTATTCTAGACAACTTTATGTGAAATCTTATACGGACATTGTAATACTTCCTTCTTGAAATCAATATAAATTACTTTTCTGTGATTTACGGTTGGTTATTAAATCTGAATTAATCTCTGAAAGAATACAAAAGTATACCGCTCTGGTGAAAGAACTATCATTTGGAAACGAGTTTAGCTTATATAACAATTATCCAATTCCCAATATTTTCAGCTTCATTATTTTACACTGATAGAAAAAAAATTATTCTGTAAAATTTAAAGTGAAATCATATACGGACATTGAATTGCTTCCTTCTGGAAATTAATACAAATAACTTTTCTGTGCTTTAGGGTTAGATATTAAATCTGAATTAATCTCTGAAAGAATACAAAAATATACTTCTCTGGTGAAAGAACTATCATTTGGAAACGAGTTTAGCTTATATAAGAATTATCCATTTCCCAATATTATCCGCTTCATTATTTTACCCGGAGAGGAAAAAAATTATTCTAGATGACTTTAAGTGAAATCTTATACGGACATTGAAATTTTTCCTTCTTAAAAACAATATAAATTACTTTTCTGTGATTTGCGGTTGGTTATTAAATCTGCATTAATCTCTGAAAGAATACGAAAATATACTGCTCTGGTGAAAGAACTATATTTGGAAATGAGTTTAGCTAATTTAACAATCATCTTATTCCCTACATTTTCAGCTTCATTATTTTACCCTGATAGAAAAATAGATATTCTAGACAACTTTATGTGAAATCTTATACGGACATTGAAATATATCCTTCTTGAAATCAATATAAATTACTTTTCTGTGATTAAGGGTTAGATATTAAATCTGAATTAATCTCTGATAGAATACAAATGTATACCGCTCTGGTGAAAGAACTATCATTTGGAAACGAGTTTAGCTTATATAACAATTATCCAATTCCCAATATTTTCAGCTTCATTATTTTACACTGATAGAAAAAAAATTATTCTGTATAATTTAAAGTGAAATCATATACGGACATTGAAATTCTTCCTTCTTGAAATTAATACAAATAACTTTTCTTTGATTTAGGGTTAGATATTAAATCTCAATTAATCTCTGAAAGAATACAAAAATATACTGCTCTGGTGAAAGAACTATCATTTGGAAATGAGTTTATCTAATATAACAAATATCTTATTCCCTATATTTTCAGCTTCATTATTTTACCTTGATTGAAAAAAAATTATTCTAGACAACTTTATGTGAAATCTTATACGGACATTGAAATATATCCTTCATGAAATCAATATGAATTACTTTTCCGTGATTAGGGTTAGTTACTAACTCCGAATTAATCTCTGAAAGAATACGAACATATACTGCTATGGTTAAAATACTATCATTTTGAAACGAGATTAGCTTATATAACAATTATCCAATTCCCAATATTTTCAGCTTCATTATTTTACACTGATAGAAAAAAAATTATTCTGTATAATTTAAAGTGAAATCATATACGGACATTGAATTGCTTCCTTCTTGAAATTAATACAAATAACTTTTCTGTGATTTAGGGTAGGATATTAAATCTGAATTAATCTCTGTAAGAATACAAAAATATACTGATCTGGTGAAAGAACTATCATTAAGAAACGAGTTCATGTTATAAAACAATTATCCAATTCCCAATATTATCCGCTTCATTATTTTACCCGGAGAGGACAAAAATTATTCTAGCTGACTTTAAGTGAAATCTTATACGGACATTGAAATTTTTCCATCTTGAAATCAATATAAATTACTTTTCTGTGATTTACAGTTGGTTACTAAATCTGAATTAATCACTGAAAGAATACGAAAATATACTGCTCTAGTGAAAGAACTATCATTTGGAAATGAGTTTAGCTAATATAACAATTATCTTATTCCCTACATTTTCAGCTTCATTATTTTACCCTGATAGAAAAAAAATTATTCTAGACAACTTTATGTGAAATCTTATACGGACATTGAAATATATCCTTCTTGAAATCAATATAAATTACTTTTCTGTGATTAAGGGTTAGATATTAAATCTGAATTAATCTCTGAAAGAATACAAAAGTATACTGCTCTGGTGAAAGAACTATCATTTGGAAACGAGTTTAGCTTATATAACAATTATCCAATTCCCAATATTTTCAGCTTCATTATTTTACACTGATAGAAAAAAAATTATTCTGTATAATTTAAAGTGAAATCATATACGGACATTGAATTGCTTCCTTCTTGAAATCAATATAAATTACTTTTCTGTGATTTACGGTTGGTTGTTAAATCTGAATTAATCTCTGAAACATTAAGAAAATATACTGCTCTAGTGAAAGAACTATCATTTGGAAATGAGTTTAGCTAATATAACAATTATCTTATTCCCTACATTTTCAGTTTCATTATTTTACCCTGATAGAAAAAAAATTATTCTAGACAACTTTATGTGAAATCTTAAACGGACATTGAAATATATCCTTCTTCAAATCAATATAAATTACTTTTCTGTGATTAAGGGTTAGATATTAAATCTGAATTAATCTCTGAAAAAATACAAAAGTATACCGCTCTGGTGAAAGAACTATCATTTGGAAACGAGTTTAGCTTATATAACAATTATCCAATTCACAATATTATCCGCTTCATTCTTTAACCCGGAGAGGACAAAAATTATTCTAGATGACTTTAAGTGAAATCTTATACGGACATTGTAATACTTCCTTATTGAAATCAATATAAATTACTTTTCTGTGATTTACGGTTGGTTATTAAATCTGAATTAATCTCTGAAACAATAGGAAAATATACTGCTCTAGTGAAAGAACTATCATTTGGAAATGAGTTTAGCTAAAATAACAATTATCTTATTCCCTACATTTTCAGCTTCATTATTTTACCCTGATAGAAAAAAAATTATTCTAGACAACTTTATATGAAATCTTATACGGACATTGAAATATATCCTTCTTGAAATCAATATAAATTACTTTTCTGTGATTTAGGGTTAGATATTAAATCTGAATTAATCTCTGAAAGAATACAAAAGTATACCGCTCTGGTGAAAGAACTATCATTTGGAAACGAGTTTAGCTTATATAACAATTATCCAATTCCCAATATTTTCAGCTTCATTATTTTACACTGATAGAAAAAAAATTATTCTGTATAATTTAAAGTGAAATCATATACGGACATTGAATTGCTTCCTTCTTGATATTAATACAAATAACTTTTCCTTGATTTAGGGTTAGATATTAAATCTGAATTAATCTCTGAAAGAATACAAAAATATACTGCTCTGGTGAAAGAACTATCATTTGGAAACGAGTTTGGCTTATATAACAATTATCCAATTCCCAATATTATCCGCTTCATTCTTTAACCCGGAGAGGACAAAAATTATTCTAGATGACTTAAAGTGAAATCTTATACGGACATTGTAATACTTCCTTCTTGAAATCAATATAAATTACTTTCCTGTGATTTACGGTTTGTTATTAAATCTGAATTAATCTCTGAAACAATACGAAAATATACTGCTCTAGTGAAAGAACTATCATTTGGAAATGAGTTTATCTAATATAACAATTATCTTATTCCCTATATTTTCAGCTTCATTATTTTAGCTTGATAGAAAAAAAATTATTCTAGACAACTTTATGTGAAATCATATACGGACATTGAAATATATCCTTCATGAAATCAATATGAATTACTTTTCCGTGATTAGGGTTAGTTACTAAATCTGAATTAATCTCTGAAAGAATACGAACATATACTGCAATGGTTAAAGTACTATCATTTGGAAACGAGTTTAGCTTATATAACAATTATCCAATTCCCAATATTTTCAGCTTCATTATTTTACACTGATAGAAAAAAAATTATTCTGTATAATTTAAAGTGAAATCATATACGGACATTGAATTGCTTCCTTCTTGAAATTAATACAAATAACTTTTCTGTGATTTAGGGTTGGATATTAAATCTGAATTAATCTCTGAAAGAATACAAAAATATACTGATCTGGTGAAAGAACTATCATTAAGAAACGAGTTCATGTTATATAACAATTATCCAATTCCCAATATTATCCGCTTCATTATTTTACCCGGAGAGGACAAAAATTATTCTAGATGACTTTAAGTGAAATCTTATACGGACATTGAAATTTTTCCATCTTGAAATCAATATAAATTACTTTTCTGTGATTTACAGTTGGTTATTAAATCTGAATTAATAACTGAAAGAATACGAAAATATACTGCTCTAGTGAAAGAACTATCATTTGGAAATGAGTTTAGCTAATATAACAATTATCCTATTCCCAATATTTTCAGCTTCATTATTTTACCCGGAGAGGAAAAAAATTATTCTAGATGACTTTAAGTGAAATCTTATACGGACATTGAATTGCTTCCTTCTTGAAATTAATACAAATAACTTTTCTTTGATTTAGGGTTAGATATTAAATCTGAATTAATCTCTGAAAGAATACAAAAAAATACTGCTCTGGTGAAAGAACTATAATTTGGAAACGGGTTTGGCTTATATAACAATTATCCAATTCCCAATATTATCCGCTTCATTCTTTAACCCGGAGAGGACAAAAATTATTCTAGATGACTTAAAGTGAAATCTTATATGGACATTGTAATACTTCCTTCTTGAAATCAATATAAATTACTTTTCTGTGATTTACGGTTTGTTATTAAATCTGAATTAATCTCTGAAACAATACGAAAATATACTGCTCTAGTGAAAGAACTATCATTTGGAAATGAGTTTAGCTAATATAACAATTATCTTTATCCCTATATTATCACCATTATTATTTTCACCTGATAGAAAAAAAATTATTTTAGACAACTTTATGTGAAATCTTATACGGACATTGAAATATATCCTTCTTGAAATCAATATAAATTACTTTTCTGTGATTAGGGTTGGTTACTAATTCTGAATTAATCTCTGAAAGAATACGAAGATATACTGCTATGGTTAAAGAACTATCGTTAGGAAATGATTTTAGCTTATATAACAATTATCCTATTCCCAATATTTTCAGCTTCATTATTTTACACTGATAGGAAAAAAATTATTCTAGACAACTTTATGTGAAATCTTATACGGACATTGAAATACATCCTTCCATAAATCAATATAAATTACTTTTCTTTGATTAAGGGTTAGATATTAAATATGAATTAATCTCTGAAAGAATACAAAAGTATACTGCTCTGGTGAAAGAACTATCATTTGGAAACGAGTTTAGCTTATATAAGAATTATCCAATTCCCATATTATCCGCTTCATTATTTTACCCGGAGAGGACAAAAATTATTCTAGATGACTTAAAGTGAAATCTTATACGGACATTGTAATACTTCCTTCTTGAAAACAATATAAATTACTTTTCTGTGATTTGTGGTTGGTTATTAAATCTGCATTAATCACTGAAAGAATACGAAAATATACTGCTCTGGTGAAAGAACTATCAATTGGAAATGAGTTTAGCTAATTTAACAATTATCTTATTCCCTACATTTTCAGCTTCATTATTTTACCCTGATAGAAAAAAAATTATTCTAGATAACTTTATGTGAAATCTTATCGGACATTGAAATATATCCTTCTTGAAATCAATATAAATTACTTTTCTGTGATTAAGGGTTAGATATTAAATCAGAATTAATCTCCGAAAGAATACAAAAGTATACCGCTCTGATGAAAGAACTATCATTTGGTAACGAGTTTAGCTTATATAACAATTATCCAATTCCCAATATTTTCGGCTTCATTATTTTACACTGATAGAAAAAAAATTATTCTGTATAATTTAAAGTGAAATCATATACGGACATTGAATTGCTTCCTTCTTGAAATCAATATAAATTACTTTTCTGTGATTAAGGGTTAGATATTAAATCTGAATTAATCTCTGAAAGAATACAAAAGTATACCGCTCTGGTGAAAGAACTATCATTAGGAAAAGAGTTTAGGTTATATAACAATTATCCAATTCCCAATATTATCCGCTTCATTATTTTACACTGATAGAAAAAAAATTATTCTGTATAATTTAAAGTGAAATCATATAAGGACATTGAATTGCTTCCTTCTTGAAATTAATACAAATAACATTTCTGTGATTTAGGGTTAGATATTATATCTGAATTAATCTCTGAAAGAATACAAAAATATACTTCTCTGGTGAAAGAACTATCATTTGGAAATGAGTTTATCTAATATAACAATTATCTTATTCCCTATATTTTCAGCTTCATTAATTTACCTTGATAGAAAAAAAAATTATTCTAGACAATTTTATGTGAAATCTTATACGGACATTGAAATATATCCTTCATGAAATCAATATGAATTACTTTTCCGTGATTAGGGTTAGTTACTAAATCTGAATTAATCTCTGAAAGAATACGAAGATATACTGCTATGGTAAAAGAACTATCGTTAGGAATTGAGTTAAGCTTATGTAACAATTATCCTATTCCCAATATTTTCAGCTTCATTATTTTACCCTGATAGAAAAAAAATTATTCTAGACAACTTTATGTGAAATCTTATACGGACATTGAAATATATCCTTCATGAAATCAATATAAATTACTTTTCTGTGATTAGGGTTAGTTACTAATTCTGAATTAATCTCTGAGAGAATACGAAAATATACTGCTCTGGTGAAAGAACTATCATTAGGAAACGAGTTTAGTTTATATAACAATTATCCTATTCCCAATATTATCCGCTTCGTTATTTTACCCGGAGAGGACAAAAATTATTCTAGATGACTTTAAGTGCAATCATATACTGACATTGAAATTTTTCCTTCTTGAAAACAATATAAATTACTTTTCTGTGATTTGCGGTTGGTTATTAAATCTGCATTAATCTCTGAAACAATAAGAAAATATACTGCTCTAGTGAAAGAACTATCATTTGGAAATGAGTTTAGCTAATATAACAATTATCTTATTCCCTATATTTTCAGCTTCATTATTTTACCCTGATAGAAAAAAAAGTATTCTAGACAACTTTATGTGAAATCTTATACGGACATTGAAATATATCCTTCATGAAATCAATATAAATTACTTTTCTGTGATTAGGGTTAGTTACTAATTCTGAATTAATCTCTGAAAGAATACGAAGATATACTGCTATGGTTAAAGAACTATCGTTAGGAAATGAGTTTAGCTTATATAACAATTATCCTATTCCCAATATTTTCAGCTTCATTAATTTACACTGATAGAAAAAAAATTATTCTGTATAATTTAAAGTGAAATCATATACGGACATTGAATTGCTTCCTTCTTGAAATTAATGCAAATAACTTTTCTGTGATTTAGCGTTAGATGTTAAATCTGAATTAATCTCTGAAAGAATACAAAATTATACTGCTCTGGTGAAAGAACTATCATTTGGAAACGAGTTTAGCTTATATAAGAATTATCCAATTCCCAATATTATCCGCTTCATTATTTTACCCGGAGAGGACAAAAATTATTCTAGATGACTTTAAGTGCAATCATATACTGACATTGAAATTTTTCCTTCTTGAAAACAATATAAATTACTTATCTGTCATTTTCAGTTGGTTATTAAATCTGAATTAATCCCTGAAAGAATACGAAAATATACTGCTCTAGTGAAAGAACTATCATTTGGAAATGAGTTTAGCTAATATAACAATTATCCTATTCCCAATATTTTCAGCTTCATTATTTTACCCGGAGAGGAAAAAAATTATTCTAGATGACTTTAAGTGAAATCTTATATGGACATTGAATTGCTTCCTTCTTGAAATTAATACAAATAACTTTTCTTTGATTTAGGGTTAGATATTAAATCTGAATTAATCTCTGAAAGAATACAAAAAAATACTGCTCTGGTGAAAGAACTATCATTTGGAAACGGGTTTGGCTTATATAACAATTATCCAATTCCCAATATTATCCGCTTCATTCTTTAACCCGGAGAGGACAAAAATTATTCTAGATGACTTAAAGTGAAATCTTATACGGACATTGTAATACTTCCTTCTTGAAATCAATATAAATTACTTTTCTGTGATTTACGGTTTGTTATTAAATCTGAATTAATCTCTGAAACAATACGAAAATATACTGCTCTAGTGAAAGAACTATCATTTGGAAATGAGTTTAGCTAATATAACAATTATCTTTATCCCTATATTATCACCATTATTATTTTCACCTGATAGAAAAAAAATTATTTTAGACAACTTTATGTGAAATCTTATACGGACATTGAAATATATCCTTCTTGAAATCAATATAAATTACTTTTCTGTGATTAGGGTTGGTTACTAATTCTGAATTAATCTCTGAAAGAATACGAAGATATACTGCTATGGTTAAAGAACTATCGTTAGGAAATGATTTTAGCTTATATAACAATTATCCTATTCCCAATATTTTCAGCTTCATTATTTTACACTGATAGGAAAAAAATTATTCTAGACAACTTTATGTGAAATCTTATACGGACATTGAAATACATCCTTCTTGAAATCAATATAAATTACTTTTCTTTGATTAAGGGTTAGATATTAAATCTGAATTAATCTCTGAAAGAATACAAAAGTATACTGCTCTGGTGAAAGAACTATCATTTGGAAACGAGTTTAGCTTATATAAGAATTATCCAATTCCCATATTATCCGCTTCATTATTTTACCCGGAGAGGACAAAAATTATTCTAGATGACTTAAAGTGAAATCTTATACGGACATTGTAATACTTCCTTCTTGAAAACAATATAAATTACTTTTCTGTGATTTGTGGTTGGTTATTAAATCTGCATTAATCACTGAAAGAATACGAAAATATACTGCTCTGGTGAAAGATCTATCAATTGGAAATGAGTTTAGCTAATTTAACAATTATCTTATTCCCTACATTTTCAGCTTCATTATTTTACCCTGATAGAAAAAAAATTATTCTAGATAACTTTATGTGAAATCTTATACGGACATTGAAATATATCCTTCTTGAAATCAATATAAATTACTTTTCTGTGATTAAGGGTTAGATATTAAATCAGAATTAATCTCCGAAAGAATACAAAAGTATACCGCTCTGATGAAAGAACTATCATTTGGTAACGAGTTTAGCTTATATAACAATTATCCAATTCCCAATATTTTCGGCTTCATTATTTTACAATGATAGAAAAAAAATTATTCTGTATAATTTAAAGTGAAATCATATACGGACATTGAATTGCTTCCTTCTTGAAATCAATATAAATTACTTTTCTGTGATTAAGGGTTAGATATTAAATCTGAATTAATCTCTGAAAGAATACAAAAGTATACCGCTCTGGTGAAAGAACTATCATTAGGAAACGAGTTTAGGTTATATAACAATTATCCAATTCCCAATATTATCCGCTTCATTATTTTACACTGATAGAAAAAAAATTATTCTGTATAATTTAAAGTGAAATCATATAAGGACATTGAATTGCTTCCTTCTTGAAATTAATACAAATAACATTTCTGTGATTTAGGGTTAGATATTATATCTGAATTAATCTCTGAAAGAATACAAAAATATACTTCTCTGGTGAAAGAACTATCATTTGGAAATGAGTTTATCTAATATAACAATTATCTTATTCCCTATATTTTCAGCTTCATTAATTTACCTTGATAGAAAAAAAAATTATTCTAGACAATTTTATGTGAAATCTTATACGGACATTGAAATATATCCTTCATGAAATCAATATGAATTACTTTTCCGTGATTAGGGTTAGTTACTAAATCTGAATTAATCTCTGAAAGAATACGAAGATATACTGCTATGGTAAAAGAACTATCGTTAGGAATTGAGTTAAGCTTATGTAACAATTATCCTATTCCCAATATTTTCAGCTTCATTATTTTACCCTGATAGAAAAAAAATTATTCTAGACAACTTTATGTGAAATCTTATACGGACATTGAAATATATCCTTCATGAAATCAATATAAATTACTTTTCTGTGATTAGGGTTAGTTACTAATTCTGAATTAATCTCTGAGAGAATACGAAAATATACTGCTCTGGTGAAAGAACTATCATTAGGAAACGAGTTTAGTTTATATAACAATTATCCTATTCCCAATATTATCCGCTTCGTTATTTTACCCGGAGAGGACAAAAATTATTCTAGATGACTTTAAGTGCAATCATATACTGACATTGAAATTTTTCCTTCTTGAAAACAATATAAATTACTTTTCTGTGATTTGCGGTTGGTTATTAAATCTGCATTAATCTCTGAAACAATAAGAAAATATACTGCTCTAGTGAAAGAACTATCATTTGGAAATGAGTTTAGCTAATATAACAATTATCTTATTCCCTATATTTTCAGCTTCATTATTTTACCCTGATAGAAAAAAAAGTATTCTAGACAACTTTATGTGAAATCTTATACGGACATTGAAATATATCCTTCATGAAATCAATATAAATTACTTTTCTGTGATTAGGGTTAGTTACTAATTCTGAATTAATCTCTGAAAGAATACGAAGATATACTGCTATGGTTAAAGAACTATCGTTAGGAAATGAGTTTAGCTTATATAACAATTATCCTATTCCCAATATTTTCAGCTTCATTAATTTACACTGATAGAAAAAAAATTATTCTGTATAATTTAAAGTGAAATCATATACGGACATTGAATTGCTTCCTTCTTGAAATTAATGCAAATAACTTTTCTGTGATTTAGCGTTAGATGTTAAATCTGAATTAATCTCTGAAAGAATACAAAAATATACTGCTCTGGTGAAAGAACTATCATTTGGAAACGAGTTTAGCTTATATAAGAATTATCCAATTCCCAATATTATCCGCTTCATTATTTTACCCGGAGAGGACAAAAATTATTCTAGATGACTTTAAGTGCAATCATATACTGACATTGAAATTTTTCCTTCTTGAAAACAATATAAATTACTTATCTGTCATTTTCAGTTGGTTATTAAATCTGAATTAATCCCTGAAAGAATACGAAAATATACTGCTCTAGTGAAAGAACTATCATTTGGAAATGAGTTTAGCTTATATAACAATTATCTTATTCCCTATATTTTTAGCTTCATTATTTTACCCTGATAGCAAAAAAATTATTCTAGACAACCCTATGTAAAATCTTATACGGACATTGAACTATAACCTTCTTGAAATCAATATAAATTACTTTTCTGTGATTAGGGTTGGTTACTAATTCTGAATTAATTTCTGAAAGAATGCGAAGATATACTGCTCTGGTGAAAGAACTATCATTTGGAAACGAGTTTAGCTAATATAACAATTATCTTATTCCCTATATTTTCAGCTTCATTATTTTACCCGGAGAGGACAAAAATTATTCTAGATGACTTAAAGTGAAATCTTATACGGACATTGTAATACTTCCTTCTTGAAATCAATATAAATTACTTTTCTGTGATTTACAGTTTGTTATTAAATCTGAATTAATCTCTGAAACAATACGAAAATATACTGCTCTAGTGAAAGAACTATCATTTGGAAATGAGTTTAGCTAATATAACAATTATTTATTCCCTATATTATCAGCATTATTATTTTACCCTGATAGAAAAAAAATTATTCTAGACAACTATATGTAAAATCTTATACGGACATTGAAATATATCCTTCTTGAAATCAATATAAATTACTTTTCTGTGATTAGGGTTGGTTACTAATTCTGAATTAATCTCTGAAAGAATACGAAGATATACTGCTATGGTTAAAGAACTGACGTTAGGAAATGAGTTTAGCTTATATAACAATTATCATATTCCCAATATTTTCAGCTTCATTATTTTACACTGATAGAAAAAAAATTATTCTGTATAATTTAAAGTGAAATCATATACGGACATAGAATTGCTTCCTTCTTGAAATTAATACAAATAACTTTTCTGTGATTTAGGGTTGGATATTAAATCTGAATTAATCTATGAAAGATTACGAAAATATACTGCTCTGGTGAAAGAACTATCATTAGGAAACGATTTTAGGTTATATAACAATTATCCAATTCCCAATATTATCCGCTTCATTATTTTACCCGGAGAGGACAAAAATTATTCTAGATGACTTTAAGTGAAATCTTATACGGACATTGAAATTTTTCCATCTTGAAATCAATATAAACTACTTTTCTGTGATTTACGGTTGGTTATTAAATCTGAATTGATCTCTGAAACAATACGAAAATATACTGCTCTAGTGAAAGAAATATCATTTGGAAATGAGTTTAGCTAATATAAAAATGATCTTATTCCCTATATTTTCAGCTTCATTATTTTACCCTGATAGAAAAAAAATTATTCTTGACAACTTTATGTGAAATCTTATACGGACATTGAAATATAACCTTCTTGAAATCAATATAAATTACTTTTCTGTGATTAGGGTTGGTTACTAATTCTTAATTAATTTCTGAAAGAATACGAAGATATACTGCTATGGTTAAAGAACTGACGTTAAGAAATGAGTTTAGCTTATATAACAATTATCATATTCCCAATATTTTCAGCTTCATTATTTTACACTGATAGAAAAAAAATTAATCTGTATAATTTAAAGTGAAATCATATACGGACATAGAATTGCTTCCTTCTTGAAATTAATACAAATAACTTTTGTGTCATTTAGGGTTAGATATTAAATCTGAATTAATCTCTGAAAGAATACAAAAATATACTGCTCTGGTGAAAGAACTATCATTTGGAAACGAGTTTAGCTTATATAACAATTATTTAATTCCCAATATTATCCGCTTCATTCTTTAACCCGGAGAGGACAAAAATTATTCTAGATGTCTTAAAGTGAAATCTTATACGGCCATTGTAATACTTCCTTCTTGAAATCAATATAAATTACATTTCTTTGATTTACGGTTGGTTATTAAATCTGAATTAATCTCTGAAACAATACGAAAATATACTGCTCTAGAGAAAGAACTATCATTTGGAAATGAGTTTAGCTAATATAACAATTATCTTATTCCCTATATTTTCAGCTTCATTATTTTACCCTGATAGAAAAAAAATTATTCTTGACAACTTTATGTGAAAACTTATACGGACATTGAAATATAACCTTCTTGAAATCAATATAAATTACTTTTCTGTGATTAGGGTTGGTTACTAATTCTGAATTAATGTCTGAAAGAATACGAAGATATACTGCTATGGTTAAAGAAGTATCGTTAGGAAATGAGTTTAGCTTATATAACAATTATCATATTCCCAATATTTTCAGCTTCATTATTTTACACTGATAGAAAAAAAATTATTCTGTATAATTTAAAGTGAAATCATATACGGACATTGAATTGCTTCCTTCTTGAAATTAATACACATAACTTTTCTGTGATTTAGGGTTGGATATTAAATCTGAATTAATCTCTGAAAGAATACAAAAATATACTGCTCTGGTGAAAGAACTATCATTAGGAAACGAGTTTAGGTTACATAACAATTATCCAATTAACAATATGATCCGCATCAATATTTTACCCGGAGAGGACAAAAATTATTCTAGATGACTTTAAGTGAAATCTTATACGGACATTGTAATACTTCCTTCTTGAAATCAATATAAATTACTTTTCTGTGATTTACGGTTGGTTATTAAATCTGAATTAATCTCAGAAAGAATACGAAAATATACTGCTCTGGTGAAAGAACTATCATTTGGAAATGAGTTTAGCTAATATGAGAATTATCCTATACCCAATATTTTCCGCTTCATTATTTTAGCCTGATAGAACAAAAAATTATTCTTAATAATTTGAAATTATATCATATACGGACATTGAAATTTTTCCTTCTTGAAATATAATAATTTACTTTTCTGTGATTTAGGGTTAGTGAAATCTGAATTTATCTATGAAAGAATACGATAATTTACTGCTCTGGTGAAAGAACTTTCATTTGGATCTGAGTTTAGCTTATATAAGAATTTTAATTCTTAGTATTTTCCGCTTCATTTCATTACCCTGATAGAACAAAACATATTCTGGATAATTTGAAGTGAAATCATATACGGACATTGAAATGTTTCATCCTGGAATTTAAAATAATTAATTATTTTGTGATTTATCGTTAGTTTTTAAATATTAATTAACCTCTGAAAAATACGAGAATATACTGCTCTAGTGAATGAACTATCATGTGGAACTAAGTTTAGCATATTAGAAATATCCTATTCCCAATATTTTCAGCTTCAATATTTTACCCTGATAGACTAAAAAATATTCTGGATAATTTGAAGTGAAATAATATACGGACATTGAATTGTTTCCTTCTTGAAATTTATGTAAATTACTTTTCTGTGATTTAGGGTTAGGTTTTAACTCTGAATTAATCTCTGAAATAATACGAAAATATACTGCTCTGGTGAAACAACTATCATTTTGAACTGAGTTTAACCTATGTAAGAATTTTCCTATTCCCAATCTTTTCCGCTTATTTTACCCTGATAGAAAAAAAATTATTCTGGATAATTTGAAGTGAAATCATATACGGACATTGAAATGTTTCCTTCTCTAAATTAATACACATTACTTTTCGGATTTTACTGCTCGGATGAAAGAACTATCATTTTGAACTTAGTTTAGCTTGTATAATATTTTTCCTATTCCCAGTATTTTCCATTTTATTATTTTACCCTGATAGAACAAAAATTATTCTGGATTATTTAAAGTGAAATTATATACGGTCATTGAAATTTTTTTCTTCTTGAAATTAATATTAGTTTTTTTCCTGTGATTTAGTGTTAGTTATTTAATATGAATTAATCTCTGAAAGAATACGAAAATATACTGCTCTGGTGAATGAACTATCATTTGGAACTGATTTAAGCTTATAATAGAGTTCTCTTAATTTCAATATTTTGCGTTTCTATTTTTTTTCTTTTAGAATAAAAAGTATTCTAGATATTTTTAAGCGAAATCATTTGCGGAAAATTAAATATACACTTCTTGAATTAAATAATAATTAATTTTCTGAGATTTAAGGTTAGTAATTAAGTCCGATTATTCCTATGAAAGAATACAAAAATATACTACCCTGGTGGAAAAACTAATATATGGAACGTAGTTTAGCTTGTAAATGATTTCTCTGATTTCCAATATCTTGCGTTTCATTTTTTTCCTGATACAATAAAACATATTCTGGATATTTTGAGGTAAAAATTATTTACGAAAATTGATATATATCCTTTATGTATTATATATAAATTACTTTTCTGTGATTTAGGATTTTCAACTAAGTCTGATTATACCTCTGGAACAATACAGGAATGTACTACTCTGGTGGGAGTAATATTTTTTGGAACTCAGTTAAGCATAAAAAAGAATTCTCTTATTCCCATATAATATTTTGCATTTCATTTTTATTCCTGATAGGATAAAAAGTAATCTAGATATTTTTAAGTGTAATCATTTACGGAACTTAAAATGTATATTTCTTGAGTTTAATATGAAATTTGTTTTTTAGATTTAAGGTTAGTAAATATGTCAGATTATACCTCTTAAAAAATTAAAATTATACTACTCTGGTGGAAGGAC
Organism: Ceriagrion tenellum; assembly: GCA_963169105.1. Taxonomy (NCBI): domain Eukaryota; kingdom Metazoa; phylum Arthropoda; class Insecta; order Odonata; family Coenagrionidae; genus Ceriagrion; species Ceriagrion tenellum. Next base: position 18,136,868 of record OY720635.1, read on the forward strand.
TATCGACTGGAACTGAGTTAAGCACGTAAAAGAATTCTCTTATTCCAAATATTTTGCGTTTCATTTTATATCCTGATAGAACAAAAGATATTCTAAATATTTTGAAGTGAATTCATTCACGGAAATTTAAATATTTCCTCTCTGAAATATATATTAATTATTTTTCAATGATTTAGGTTTAGTAAATAAATCTGAATTTATTTCTGAAAAAACAAAAAATATACTGCTCTGGTGAAAGAACTATCACTTCTACCCGAGTTTAGCTTATTAAAGAATTCTCTTGTTCCCAATATTTTGCGTTTCATTTTTATCCTGATAGAATAAAATATATTCTCGATTTTTTTATTTGAAATCATCCACGGAAATTTAAATTTTTCCTTCTTGAATTAAATATAAATTACTTTTCTGTGGTTTAGGGTTAGTAACTAAGTCTGATCATACCTCTGAAAGAATACAAAAATATACTACTCTATTGGAAGAACTATCATTTGGAATGTAGTTAAGCTTATAAATGACTTCTCTTATTCCCAATATTTTGCGTTTTATTTTTTTTCCTGATATAATAAAATATATTTTGAGGTGAAGTTATTTAAGAAAATTGAAATATGTCCTTCTTGAATTTAATATTAATTACTTTTTCGAGATTTAGGGTTAGTAACTAAGTCTGGTCATACCTCTGAAAGAATAGAAAAATATACTACTCGCGTTTACAAAATAAATTATCTTTTTGAATCGTTGAAATTCGCTTACTACTTTCATTGAGAGATAAATGTGACATATTTAGAAAATCTCTATATCGAAAAAGTTTTAATAGTTGGAGAGACATTTTCTAAAGAATTATTTTTATTATAACCGTTATTTTTGTGAAATATTTAACTGAAATTGTTATTTTAGAACCAATAATATTTGTTAAGTCTTGCATTACTGAAAAAAAATTTCAAATTATACGTTGATATTCGCAAACTCTTTTTCTATTTGGGTTAAATGTTACTTATTTTAAATGTCTCGGCTACGAAAAGTATATTTAAGAGGCGATGTTGCTATTTCAAAAATAATCAATATTCTTTCACGAGATATTTAAGAGAAATGGCAAACGATGCGTATTGGACATGTTCTTTTTTCGAACCCCAGAGATTTCTTAGGTTTGGTATTTTCTTAAAAAATTTCAGTTTGAGCACAGAGTATTACTCTATGGTTTGAGTGTGAAACTCTTATTCTCATTTTCTTTCAGGGTTAAAAGTGGCAAATTTAAAATGTCTCTACATTGAGAAAATATTTAATAGTGATCTGACTTTCTCTGAAAAATAAATTTTATTACCGTGTTTTTGTTCCCATACATACAAACGAAAATCTTATAAATTGATTCTACTTTCATATTTTTCTTGTAAAATCATTGACCTTTGTTCAGTTTGGTATTTCAGAAAAAATTTCAAATTAAATGAAAATCGCAATACCATTTTTTAAAGTTATGGTTAATAGAAAAAAACACCATGTGGCCGAAATACACCTATCCGACGCATTTTTCTGTTTTGTGTTCTTTGACCAAGCTCATCTCTGTCTTTTGTCTGTTTCTTCCAGAAGAAGAATCAGAAACCAAGTCTGATTCTTCCAGAAGTTGGCCCCATTTGAATGTAGGAGTGAGTGATTTTCTGAGTGCTTGTGAGAGTCATTGCCCTGTGTTTACCCTGGCGCAGAATTTATATTCCCGAAACATTCACGTATTGTGTCTCTGTGATCATAACCCAGGCATCCTTAACGGGGTCTCATAAGCCCTGTGAAGGATCCCATTTTGGGTTGAGTATGTGTGTCTGTGAGTGGTCACTGGCGAGGGATTAACATTCCCGTGAACCGCCACAGATAGTTTTCTGGTTGAAAGGCTGTGGTTGTTCACTGACATTTTTGTTAAACCAATTTACATTTACAGTACAGTAACAGTACATTAGAGAAAAATTATTACTTTTTTTGGTAGGGTTAATTGTGGCATACTTAGAATGGAGACATTAAAAAATGTTTAATGGATGATGTGACTATAAAAATAAAAATTTTACTTTATCCATCGTCTTCCGTAAAATATGTAAACGACATGGCAAGAATTGTTATTTTGGACGTTTATTTTCTTTGATAACTAAAAACATTTTTGTAAAGTTTGGTTATTCCAAAAAAATTTCAAACTTTATAATTGAACCTCGCATATACATATTCTTAGAGGGTAAAAGTGTCATATTTATAATTTTTCGATGACAAAAATAATAATTAACGAAAAAAATTCCAAATTTTAAAAATAAATTTTTAAAATGAAATTCCCATCTCTCACTCAATATCAAACGAAAATGTTTAAGGTGTCATTATTGACAATTTTTCTTGTAGAACCAGATTATGCTTAAAAAATTGAATTTTATGAAAATAATTTTAAACTTAACAGTTGAAAGTCCTATTTTCAACTTTTTTCAGGATTTTATATTGCATATTTGATTGTGTCTACGTTATAGTATATAAATAAAGTGTATAAAGTATATATTATGTGATGTAACTTATCGTAAAATAGATTTTCATGTTTTTAACGTTTCTCTGTGTATTAATCCTAAATGGATAAAAGTGGTTTTTAGACACATTTTTCTTTTCACAACATAGAGATTTGTAAAATTTGACATATTAGAAAAAGCATTCCAAATTTCAAAAACTCTCTTCTTCTTCTCGCTAAATATACAATGAGATGAATGTTTATCTGCCATGAACGTATTTTTTCTAGTTAAATGAAGGTATTTTGTTAAATTTGACATTTTAAAAATCAACCTCGTTCAACAATCGTTGAACCTCGCATATATGCATTTTCTATCAAGGTTAATATTGGTATACTTAAAATATCTTCGGAAACGAGATGTATTGGGGGATGTGATTTTTTTTAAATAAGAATTTCAAATTATAATCATCTTATCTTACTATACATTAAGCCAGAATGTTAAAATGTGTAGGATTTAACATGATTTGTATAGCAGAACCACATATTTTCATTGAGTCTGATTTTTTCGAAAAAAATTTCAAATTAAACCTAGGGACTCGCAATTTCAATTTGTTGTGGCTTAAATGTGTCGCATTAGAACTGCATAGTTAAATGTCGTGTTAGAATGTCTCGATGACGAAAAAAATTAATAGGCTATGTGATTTTTTCTTAGATAATTTTATGTTATTACCGCTTCATTCGCGTAACATTTAACCGATATGGATAAAAATGCTATATTGGACATAGCATTTTGTAGAGCCACATAAATTAGTAAGTCTGAAGTTTGCGAAAAAAAAAATTAAATTTTTAGGTTAAAAGTTGCATGCTCGTTTTCTTTGACTGTTTAAAGTTTCATATATTGGATTCCTCGACGTTGGAGATGTGATTTGATGGGTGATGTGACATTTTCATAATTCTCTCCACAAATAATACACCAATATGCTATTTATGACAAGTTTCCATTTGTAGAAATATGTGTTGTCTGACATACACAAAATAAAAATTTCATATTCAAATGCTGAAACTCGCACACCCATTTTCTTTGATTCGACAAGAATTTCAAATTATAATTAGCTTTTCTCGCTAAATATTTATATTATTTAAAAATGGCTTATTTCGTGAGTTTCGAGATCACAACACAAATTCCAAGTTGAAGTGATGTTAAAAAAAACATAATATAATCGTCTTCTCTCGCTAATTCATTTAACCAAAAAGATTTTAAGTGATTTTTCCATGTTTTTTCTTGTTGCACCAGAGACGTTTCATAAAATTGGCATTCTCAAATAAATAATTTCAAATTTAGTAATGAAAATTCGCATACTCATTTTCTCTGATTGTTATGAGGGATTATTTTTAATGTCTGGACAATTATTCAATTAGGAAATTAATTTATCAGGAGAAACGTTAATAACATGGAAATGTAACTTGTTTCAATGAGGAACATCACCTATTAAATAGGTTTTACGACGTGGACACAATCTATAATGCCATACACAATGCCATACACAATGCCATACACAATGCCATACACAATGTCATACACAATGCCAACACCAAAAACACAATGTTCAACGAGAAAAAAGTCAAACATTTCACTGTTAAACATTTTTGTTTGATATTTAGGGAGAAAAGGGAGTTTAAATATGGAAATATAATTTTCGAAATTTGGAAAAAGTCGAACTTAACCAATTTCCATGTTGTGAAAAAATAAAAATGTGCCAAAAAACATTGATCCGGGTTTAATATTTAGCAAGAGAAACGTTAATAACATGAAAATCATTTTTTTCCAATTAGGAACATTGAATACATTGATGACTTCGACAAATCAAAATATGCCATTTTAAATCCTCAAAAAGTTGAAAATGGGAGTTTCAACAATTACGTTCAAAATTTGTGTCAAAAATATCAAATTAAACAATTTTATCTGATTCTACAAGAAAAAATGTCAAGATATCAATGTAAACCATTTTTTTCTATTTCTGGAGAGAAGGCTATTTAATATAATTTTTTTCGGAAACGTCATATCACCGGTGGGGGCGGGGAGCGCTTGACGTCAATATTATTAAATATTTATGATAAACTAATAGTTTTACAATTAAAAAACTGAAAATAACGTTACACTATCATATCTAGCTCTACTACTTCTCTTAATTTCAACCCATCCGTGAAAATAAGCTTACTAAATAATAAGAAAATATTTTTAAATTGAAAATTTCATATGTAGAGTCAAAGTTACTTGTCAAAGGGGAGGAGGGTTCAAGGGGTTGAGACAAATGCAAACGGTTGTCGACTAAGGGGAAGTGGGGGAAATAAATCACCGTAAAAGGTAACGTGCAGTGTATGCACGGTCCGTAAGTCTAAGCCTTTTGACTGTACTGTGATGTGACCCGTTGGCAGATGTTGGGAGGAGGGGGCGGGAATAAGACTGGAGGGATGCTGAGTCAGTTATACTATGTACTGGGTTGCGTTCGGGGATCTTATGGTGGCCTCGACGATAGCACGGTGTGGCAGCCAAGGAAGAGTATAGAGAGACGAGACCGAAATAAAAGATTTCGGCTGCCTGAATGATTCTCTATAACTGCACCATGTTTTACCATATGTACTACACTTAACGCTTAACTTTTAATTTAACTTAAAATTTAACATTAATAGTTATAACATTTCGATACGTATATAAATTACTGTAAATGGGTAAAAATATTTACATTTAGTGAATTTCATTATGCATTGTAAAAATTCCCCCCAAATTTTTTATTCCACCCAAATTTTTTTCTATGGCGCAACTTGCGCCATTCATCACCCCTGTGGGCGGCCATGGCTATACTTGACAGATTTTGATTTCTATAACCACATAAATTTATTAAGATCTTAATCATTCACATTAAGTTGTCTGATATACTCGAAAATCAAATTTCATTTGTAAACGTGGACACATGCATACTCGTTTTCTTCAAGGGTTTTAATGGCATATTTTGAATGTCTCGACCTCGTAAAAGAACCAAAAGAGACGTGAAGTTTTCGGAAAATAATATTCAAATTGCCCGTTCTCCCGGCTAATATTACATCAAAATGGTTGAAAGTGCTATTTTTTACATGTTTTGATTTGTAAAACAAGATAATTTTGTTAAGCATGGCTATTCAAAAAATTTCATATTAAATCGCTGAATACTCGTTTTCTTTGGGGATAAAAGTGGCATATTTTGAATGCCTCCATATTGCAAATCAAATTTCGGAGGTTATTCGACGTTTTCGAAAGAATTTCATATTAAAATAGGCCTTATATCCATAAATATAAAAAAATTGTTTACATTGATATTCTTGACTTTTTTTCTTGAAGAACCAGATAAAACTGTTAAATTTGTCATTTTTTTAAACAAATTTAAAACTTAATAGTTGGAATTCGCATTTTTAACTTTTTTGAGGGTTTAAAATGGCGTATTATGAATGTGCCGACGTCATTAAACATATATATTGGTGATTTGCATATTGAAAAAAAAATTCATGTTATTAACGTCTTCTATCACTAAATATTAATCCTAAATGAATGAAACGGATATTTTGGGTATATTTTTGCAATTGGCACATAGACATTTGTTAAATTTGGCATTTATGAAAAAAAAATCCAAATTTTCGATAAAAATATTACCAAATTAAAATTCCCTTCTCTCACCAAATATCAAACAAAAATTGAAAAAGTTAATTATTTTTATTTTTTTCTTGTAGAACCAGATGAAATTGTTAAATTGTTAAACATTTTTGGAAATAAATTTTAAACTAAATAGATGAAACTCGCATTTCCAACTTTTTGAGGTTTTAAAATGGCATATTATAAATGTGTCAACGTCAACAAATATATTTATTGGTGATAGCAGTGTTTATTTAAAAGGGTGCATCAACGACATGGTCATTTTGCACCACTAAAAGCCATATTTACAAAGCTATACATTTAGAAATTGGGAATGTTATATAATAAGATAACTGATTACACCTTAAGTCAAAGCTAAAAGAACATAAAATAAATAAATATATTAAATACTATTAAAAAGGCCAGTTTTGTTTAAAAATATTAAAACGTGGTAAAGGGCGTCGGAGTCATTTTGGAAAAATTGGAAAACACGGTTTCGAGTCGCCATCGAATGACTATTGTTATGAAAAGTCAATTGAAGTCCATTTTGGTATTTAATTCACTGTAATATGGCACATAACTCATAGAAAAAAATGATTACCCATAGAAACCAACATAATCAGTGCCATACTGTAAGCAGACTAGTAATTTTTCACAATTTAGTCCATTGCAGGTCTAAAAAATATGCTTACACAGAACTTGAAAAATATCTTATGATTCAATTAAATCCATTGAACAAATCACTATTAATCCATTGAAAAAGATATTAGTTTCACTAACTTTAAATTGCATTACAAGCTCTTATGTAAGCCAAGGGTTCAATGAGCCTATTCAACATATATAAGCCATTAGACAAGACTCACAGAATGAAAGATAAAAACACAATACTAGGTTCAAATTGAAGGTTTCACATATTATTTATTTCATAAAAAAATATACTCCACCATGTTATGAAACACAGTAAAATTTATTCAGTTTCAAAAATTACACTCAAGTGAAAATAATAAATGAAAATATCGCAAACCTTCCTTCTAGGGCTTTAGGTTCCAGATGACGAGGCCACCGTCAATTCCATGCCACAAATGCATTGTCATGAAGAGGTAAAAATGGCAAACAGTGGCAAATAAAAATAAAGTCCATCCATTCAGTTATTCCTCTCATTTTGCACTCCTCATCATTCACAAATAAAAAAATGCTCCTTCAAGACACTACAATCTTCAACAGTGAGAAGCTCGGAATACTTCCACGAGGGATTGAGACTATGGTGATGCGCAAAATGAATAAGGGGAAAGAGAGAGAATGGGCAGCAAAGCACTTTTCAACTGGGTTGAGACTTCAATCCATGAGAGAGACCGACGACTGATCACGGAAACTGAAGCCACCAGCAGCAACAGTGGCCGGCATGTGATGAGATTTGGCAAACTCCATCATGCAGGCCGACGTCATGAGAAGCATGCGCATCTCCTTGGCGAGCTTCGATCCAGGATTCGTGAGGACGTATGCATTCAGTCCCTTCTGGAGGACACCCAGCACCATCGCCAAGTGCTCCCTCAGGTCAGGCTGACGCATATCCAGGTGAAAAACAGCATCGCCCAGGTAGCTGCAGACAAAGAGGGGAATGAAAAGAAATAATTACCATTAAGTAACTTGAAAAGGTGAGGAGATACTTATTGGAATATCATTATATCAATCAAGATGAAAAAAGACACCAAGTACAATTTCATGCAATTTTTTTACTGATTGGCTGATTTTCACTGACAAACTGTCATTTTTAAGGTTATCCATTTTGAATAAAAAACCAGACTTCCAGGTCCCTTATGTGCAATTATACTCTTGAGGGGAAAGGATAATATTTAGAAAGAGGGATAGAAGGCAGGGAAGGAAAGGTCAACAACTTCAGAATTAAGTAGTGTAGCCCGAGTGCCCGAGAATTAGGAGATGGCAAGCTCAGCCATTGAAAATCTAGGGTGGAATAGTAGTGTGTGTTTTATTTTCATCTTCTTTGAATAACACAAAATTCCAGTTTTATAATGTTTGGTTCATGTTCAGCTCAAGATGACAGACCCTCTCCATTACCTAGGAGTAAACTGAGTACAGGTTTTGTACATAACATCAGGCAGGAGCATTATCAGACTTGGAGGGCACAGAGAGGCAATACCGTATTTTCTCAAGTACCACGCGCACCTTTCTTCCCTTTAAGCGACGTCGAAAATGGGATGCGCGTCACACAGCGATTACTTTGTTGCTTTTACCTTACTCGGCACCTTGCGGCACGCCGTAATGAAAGTCGAGAGGCGACAAGACGTATTTCCCTTCAGCTAGGCTGGTGGCCCCCGATTTAAACAGTATGTTGTTTCTTGGGAAAGTTGGTTGCCGAAATCATCAAAATGAATGGTGGCAAAAGACTACGTTCATTCAGTGTTCACGAAAAACTGAAGATTGTACGAGAAGCAGAAGAAATCGGTAACCGTGCTGCTGGATGGAAATATGATGTGCCGGAATCTTGTGTACGAGACTGGAGGAAGAAGAAAGATAAACTCCTTTCCAGTAACAGTGAGAAGTGAGCATTTAGAGGAAAGTCAGCAAAATACCCTGAAATAGAAAAGAGACTTTCGGCATACATTAGAGAAAGACGACAATTTGGGTTTGGATTGTCCACGGAAATGTGCCAGATGAAAGCCCTGCAGATAGCGAGAGAGCTTGGTGTGACTTCAATGAGTTTAAAGCAAGTAGAGGTTGGATGGTGAGGTTTTTTTTATAGGAATGGCCTGTCAATAAGAAGAAAAACCTATATTTCGCAACGTTTGCCGGAGGCATATGAAGAAAAGCTAGTGAGATTTCAGAGGTATGTCATCAGTTTAAGAAATAGGTATTCGCATTTGTTAGGGCAAATTGGTAACGCAGATCAGACCTGTTTATTTTGAAATGCCGTATGATACAACAGTGAATGATGCTGGAGCAAAAACAGTTCAAGTGCGCACTGCTGGTACCGAGAAACAACGTTGTACCGTGACGTTGGCAGTCTTGGCGGGTGGAAAGAAGCTTCCGCCATACATAATATTTAAACGTAAAATGCTCCCAAAAAATGTGAAGTTCCCTGCAGGAATGGTGGTCAGAGCGCACGAAAAGGGCTGGATGAATAATGAACTTGTCTTGGACTGGGTTAAGTGTATCTGGGAGCGTCGTCTTGGTGCCCTTCTCCAACTACGCAGTATGTTAGTACAAGACAGTTTTCGCGGCACTCACCACACCACCTCACCGAAAACGTGAAGATACGCCTGAAAGAGGGAAAGATGGACCAAGTGACCATTCAAGGAGGAATGACTTCCATTCTTCAACCACTCGAAGTTTGTGTCAATCGTCCCTTCAAGTCACATCGGAAAAGGTTGTACTCAGAATGGATGGCAAGTGCAGTTCACGACACAACGCCGACGGGACGAATTAAGAAGCCTAGCATAGATCAAATGTGTCAGTGGATAATAACCTCTTGGAATTTAATTCAACATTTGATTTTTCGAAGTTTTAAGAAATGCTGCATTTCCAACAAACTGGACGGTAGTGAGGATAACATGATTTGGGAAGACGGCGGTGAAGATGAGAGTTCCGCCCGTTCTGCTAGCGACGACAGTGACACTGATGAAAATTGAAAGGTAATATCTAATTTTCTATATTTTTTGTCTTTTTGACATTATTTGAATTATAAATCGATTTTTTAAATATCCTATGCAGGTGCATTTTCAAGACGAACATGAATATTGCTCACCTGTACGGCGGCCATAACTATTGAAGAATGATGCGAAATAATTAATTTAGTTAATAATGGTTATTTTTCCACTGTTTTTTTATGATAGAGCATATTGTTCCATTGTAATAAGTAAATGTTTCTATATTTCCATTGAATAATACACATATTTCCAATTTTTCGAAATTATTTTTTTTACCATAATTCATTGCCCAAAAACGAGGTGCGCGTCTTACACGGGGGCGCGTGGTACATGAGAATATACGGTAGTATCCAGTCCACAAGACTAGACAAGAGGCTCGCATGAGCAAGCACTCCAGAGAAACAGTCATGAACATCCTCATACATCCTAATGAAAGTTATGTAGACTACTTTGTGCTGGATGTTCAACATATTCTGCCAAACTATTATAATAGAAATGATCCCACGCATATCAAGGAAATATTTTGTAGAACCAATGAATTTTAAATATCATTTTTTTCCACGTAATAATAATAATATTTTCGATAGATCAGTTCTGGGAAACTTTGACCCAAACAAGGTAAGGTTTTGTACTTATGCTAAATATCTTACCAGCATAATTAGCCATTATCCCAGCATAAAATTTTCGGAGAGATATAGCTCCTGCATGATTTAGTACCTTTAATTACTATTCATCAGTCGCATTAATAATACTAACCAGTAGTTGTATCTTAAATAGCATAGGGCACGGTAGCATGTTCATTTATGTAGCACTCTCCTAGTTTCTGGTTTGACCACGCATTGTCATCCTGACTGCTTTTGGCCTGCGCCTGGCATCCGGGCGAGCGTGCACAGTTCCAATTTCAGTTGGGATGAATGCTGCATGTCTGGTGTAGAATCACCCAGTGCCACACACCCTAGAGGTGGCTTGCATGGTATTTCATAGATGTATGAGAGATGTAGCAAAAGCGAAATGCTACTCTGCTGGACATTACACACCAGAATGTATTCATAGCCTCTTAAAACTAGACCATTTCATCAAAAAAAAATCTTAGCCCCACTGTTAAGTAATATTTTACAATACATCTTAGAACAACCCAATTTCAGAGCTGCAACTGAAGAGAGGGGCAACAACTACTGCAACATTATGTAATTATGACACAAATATGAAAGGCATCAGTGGTGCTAAATAAGTGCTATGAACTGCTTTTGTCACATCATTTTCTAAGCAGTCTTGAACAACTTGTTCCCTAAAAGACCTCTCAAATCCAAAGGGGAGGCATACCTCGGTAGTTTAATTGGCTAAAGCACTTGACATGATAATAAAGAATTCTGGTTTGAGTTCCAGTCCAGTAGAATGATTTTTCTTCTGGGGAATTTTGCACCTACCTATGCCAACAGGTGACTCAATATTACTATGGCTAGCTTCAATATCCTCAAAATTCATAATTACAACATGACTAATGTTACTGAATGCAATGTAAAACCTCCAGTCACTTTGAATTCTTGCACCATTGGGCAGACGTTAACATAAACACATAAAATGTCAAGGAAAGCATTCAGAAGGGTCACATGAGATGAATAAGAAGAAATTTATGATAAAAATTAAATAAATATATTAATAAACATGAGACTTCCTTAATATATAATATTCACAATACTGCCACAAACTAATGTACACAAGAGAGAACATAATTACATATAAATCTAATCTTTTCAAGAATAATATAAAATGAAAAGTCTTATCTTTAGAAAACTTTACCTGTTAAGGATAAAAAGAGCATAAAAAATCAGTTGAAATGGACATGTGCCCAAAAAATTTCAAAAATTGTTATTATACCAGAGAAAATAAGTTTTAGAGACATAAGATGGCTTACCTCATTTTCAATTCTGTGCGGTCAAACAAGTTTGCCGAGAGCTGCTGGACAAGGGACAAGAGGACTGGCTGCTCCAATTTGCACTTTCCTCCTCCACCCATGACCGAACTCCCACCAAACACTTGGGAAGGGCTTGTGAGCTCACAAAGGTATGTAACTAAGCCAAGGTCTGATGCAGACAGGGCCTGCCGATGGAGCCAAAAGAAAGAAGATAGAAACAAGTGCATTCAATACTCCACAGACACAAGTACAACACTCAAATTTGATGGACCATAATAGGCATCATTACATTTGAGTACACATATCTAGGGTATAATACTGTTTGACACTGCAGTGATTCCAATGTTGGTTATGTCACTTAAGCATTGCTCATCAGAAGATCCACTCATACCATTCATGCCTCAAAACCACCCAGCCCAGGAGGATCAAAGCCTCCCAGCAACAAACAATCAAACCCCCATAGGTCCAGGTGACTTCTTTCGAGAGAGACTTTAGAAATCAAATAAATGCAACAATCAAACCTTACACAGCAATAAAAAAAAAGATTCAAGCACAGAATGGAAAATTGAATGCATAATTCCCATACCGGGTTTTATGAAGCATCCTTCAGGTATTTCTTACTACGCAAAACACATTTCACGCATCAACAGCCCATAGTTTAGCTGCAGCACAGATGTTTAGTCTAAAGAAAAATATGCCAGATGCCATCATTCATGCATGCCAAAACCGTAGGATCATCCTGCCACGTATAATTTTCCCACCACTGACAATGTTTAATTTGAATTTTAAAAACACAAAAATTCATCTTCTAATCCATAAGTTTCAATATACCTTCAAGAAATATGAACTATTAATATAATTAATATAGTGTAATGTAAAAAACAATAAAAGGATATCGCCTGATTCCCAATTTCCAAAAAGCACGTCTTTCCTCACTGTTTCTACCAAGTGCCATTTGTTTTTTTTCTATATGCTTCAAGTTGATGAATTACTCGGCCAATAAAAATTGCCAAACGGGAAAACAAATGAGATATCCCGAACGAGAAATTATTGAGGTGCTAGTCAACCAGACACGCTAAGCTGGTTTGAAGCAGGACTACCAACTTTTCCAACATGTCTTTAACATGGTCTGCCCAGGAGGAATTTACCTTTATACTGTAGTATTAATTTACACAAGCATAGGCAATTGAAATATGAAACCTCCACATCATTGCATATATTAGGCAACTGCTGTAATGGAATAGGCTGCAACAGGTAGGGTATTGTGATAGGACTTCACTGTCCAGGATTCCCAAAGGGAGCAGTTATGAATAACACCTCAGGTATGGGTTTAACACTTTCCTTTGGGCTAAGGTAAATGGTAAGACAGAGCTATATAAACCTTACAACAGAGAGTTCCCAGCATATGCTAATCGAGTCTTAAGAAGCATATGCTAACTGGCAAACTGTTCACTGATAAATATCATGTACCCTTTCTTTAAATGACTTAGCTGTCAAGTTTGTTTCTTCAGAGGCTAAATGGTCCCATTGGTCATTGGTAGTAAAAATTCAATAATTGGGGTCTGAAAGAAAACAAACTCATGAGCAAATTGAATATAGCTATTGTAAAAAACAATGAAATGTTACTTTTAGTTGGTCAGGCATGTTTTTTTGGTAAAATATAGATGCTCTTGAAAATGCATTGAATGACTTTAAATGCAAATGTTTATTTTTTTTCCAATCATAGAACCTCACTTATGAAACTTTCAGCGGACCACCAAAAAAAGTTTCATAAGTGAGGAAGTTTCACAACAGGTTTTATGGTAAGGGAGCATGAAACCCCTTTCAGCTGCCCAATTTGGTCTGCTTTCTTTCCTGGCTACAATTACTCATTTGGAGGCAGGAAAATGAAGCCTAATAAACTTATCTACTCACAAGCAACACCACATATGTTCATGTTACCAAAAGAGAAACATAAATTTGCATTCCTGAACAATGCTTCCTAGGTTGAATTTCTTGGTCTAATTCTTAGCATTCCTGGCACTTCGCCTCAGGGCTGAAGTTTCAATTCACACTTGGGAAATTTTGGATGACAGGCTTGCATTACTTTTTTTATCGTGAACTCTCATTTTTTTGCTGATTTCAATATACATTCAGATTAATATCAAACTCATTTCATGTCAATTTTGCATCTCTTTCTCTTTGAGCTGTTCATTGCCGTACATTGATTGGACAATTTTTGCCAGGAGGCAATTTATGAAAGGTAAAATATATTAAAGTATTTTTGAATAAATTAATTTACCTCACCCACTGGAGGAAAAAAGCTTTGTTTTGAAAGTTCCAGGTAATCTTTTATTGTCAATGGGTGTTTGGAATATATAAGGAATCAATCAGTTGAAACTTGGGGCAAATGTTTATTTTTTTGCCAAAATTGTGATTGAAGTGCCTCAGCATGAGGATTGAATGTTGAGAAAGGGCACAATAACCATTTTAATTTCTCATGCTTGTACCTCTAAGAAAATGGATCTCTACATCTAATAAAAATTCTCTGTCAAGGGATCTTCGGTGGTGAATGAAATTAAACATTGACAAAATAAAAAGCATAGTCCTAAAAATAGTGTAGGACTTTAATATTTAAAACGCTCCAAAAGGGATTTGTCAGCAAAAAGAGCTCTTTTCGTGGACTCGTTGCCTCAACTCTGTTCTGCACATAAAATGATGTACTTATTTCTAAGCAGTGTTTAATGCCGATTCCTCCTCATATTTCCTCATATTTTTATTTATCCTGGGTTAGATGGGACAGAACCGTCCCCTCTTCCCCCAACCCAGTTTACATACACAGACACCCATGTCCTAGGCATATTCTACCCAGGCAGGACTCGAACCCGCGACCCTCGGGTTAGCAGGCGAGGACTTTACCCCGCCGCCACCGGGGCCGACGATTCCGGCAAGGAGAGTTCTTTCGCCAAGTCCGTTTTCTTTCTATGGGAATTTTTCTCGACGAAATTAATAATTACAACTTTATCTCTCAATGAAAGAAACTTCCTTTTCACTCCCCGTGCCATTTTTACAGCTTTCTTTTCGCAGAGCACACCGATTCACAGAAGAGCACAAAAAAATGTGGTTAGCACACCATAAATAATGTACAACCCACAAATATTACATTGTCCCATTACAATGTAGTCCCCTTGGTACAACAATTGTATATTGATCATCATTGTTCACATTGCACCTGGCCAAGTTAACAACTGACGATCAATATACAATACCTGATGATTTTATTGAAGTTGATTTTAGAACAGGTAAATGAGAATGGATTAAGCAGAATTTTACCGATGTTCCAACCTCAATTGTCGAATTTAAGGCATTATTGCTCAATATTATTTACCTTCTTATCTATGATAAGAGTTAATTATGGCATATCAACCCAATGTTTTAACTGATGATTTAACATTAAAAAATGGGGTTCCTATGTGGACATTGTCCTCGAGAGGAAAACACTTGTTCAACGAATACTTCACCAAAAAGTATGGTGAGCATTTATGTCCACAATCCTAATAATAATTTAACGACAAATGCACGCATGATTGAAAGCATGAGACTGATAATCATCGTCGCTAAAATTAATATATGCCATCTTTCCATAGGACAGCTCTCTGATGAGTCGTATAAGTGAGGTACTTCATGTCATGGGACCGGAAAAATACGAGTCATAACGGAGTTTGTTGCATAAAAGAAAAGTTTCATAAGGGAGGTTGGAAATACATTGGGCCTTATGGGGTTATTCATGGGACCAAAAAAAATCGGAGTATGAATCTAGAAAGTATTTCAAAACTAATGATAGTTTGTAAAAAAAAAAAAACTCCAATTTGCAGTTATTAGCCAACCAATTATAACCATTGAAATGATCGCCTAATCTGAGGTGAAACACTCAAACAGTGAGTGCTCGCCCTTCATGGCTACTCTTCAGGTATAATATAACTTTATACAATTCAAGTTAGGCAGCACACCATGGAATGCTGCATTTATGAAGGTTAGGAACTGTTTGTGGCTGGGACACTAAAACATCAAAATTTGCATACTGAACACCAAACAGAAAAAAAAATCTATGATGAATCAAGACAAAAGATGGTGAATAATGGCTTCACATCCTCATTAGTCATCATTTTTGACTCAAACATCCTTATTTCCAGCAGAAGACAGTTAACAGCTCGTGGCCTAGAAAATTGAATATTGGTTTATGTCTCGAGGTTATCAACGCCTCATTGACTTTTCCTCACCATTTGGAATGCTTCATTCACCCTTCCTTGAGCCAGCAGCTCCGAGATTCGTGTGCGCATGAGGAGGGCACCATTGGGGCTGACGGGCAGGGGTGAGGAGGAGGTTGGCACGAGGCGCTTCGAGGCATCGGGCGTCATGGGTGGAACATTTGCCGGTGAGAATACGATGCTCTGAAGGGATTTGGTGAGGCTGCCCTCCATCCACTCACGCTGCTCGTGCAGGCCACGGGCCAGGGGCTCCTCCAGCGCAGATCTCACCTCACGGGCCAGTGATTCACCAAGGCTGCCAAGAGAAAAGCATTTATTATGTGAATGTCATTTTCAAAATCTTTGAGCAACCTAAAAATAAAGAAATGCCCACTTAACCCTTTCAGTGCCGTTGATGTTTTAGTGGGTGCTCTCAGAAGTGCCATCGTGTACGTTTATTTTTAAAAATTACTATTCTTGTATTTATGACTATATTTTCATGATATGTTCTGTTTTTCTAAGTCAAACTCCCTTCATAATGTGTATGATTAAAAATTCATTATTTCTAATGCAACACAATTGTTCTCGCAGTAACCATAGTTTGCAAGATGACAACATATTGCCATTTGCACTTCAAGCACATACTTCAAACGACAATATATCATTGCATGGCACTCTAAGGGTTAAAATAGCACTAAAAAATCAAAAAAGGTGAAGTTCAAATATGCATCTTTCTAACTACAAAGGCTCTAAGACCAGCATAAAAGTTAGCAGCAAAAATTGTTTCCCTCTCACAAATTACTGAGCACACCAAGAAAGGTGAACTAGAGTGCACGCACAGCACTTACCCAGAGGACATTTGGCGAATCTGTGCAGGAACATCCTCTCGAATGGCATCGGCCAGTTGACGAGCTTCCGTTCGTATGGTCTCCATAGCAGTCGCCTCTTTGCTCTTCTCGGCATTCCACCGTCTCTCGAAGTGGGCTTCCAGCACTCGGCCATCTACAGGTTAGGTGATAACATTAACGTTTCTTATTAAAACAAAAAAATCCACACACATCAGACAACATGAGGCAGCCACTTTTGCTAGGCAGGTATGATTTCCTATGTCCAAGTTTCTGGTAGAAGAGTTCTCCAAACCATCATACACCACAACAACAACGAAGATAAAAAAAACCAGGAGCTTAGGGGAGAAAATCTTGGGCAAGATAATAAAAAATATTCAAATTTAGCCCGCAGATATTGAAACGCCTGCCATGCACGTCCATTACGACAATTTCCTGTCTCACTGAATTTTTCACCCGTCAATCTTCACACAAATTGAACCGCGGGTACAGTCGGCTTGAGTTAATTTGACGAGATAATCTTTCAACATACAGAAGAGGCAATCTTCTGTGTCCACGCTTCATGCTTCACAATCCAAGTTCTTGGCAAAGGAGCACTGTGCATCGACCTAATAGCACAGCTTATCCGTCCTTACTATCGGTGTGATGCTCCATGGACCTGTACTGGGTCTTAATTGGTCAAGAAAGTGCCCATGCTTTCCGAGAATGCATTACGTGTTCTTCCCTTCTGGATGGAGAGAACGGTAGAGCCGTAGAGCATCGACGGAAGGTCAGCTAGGGTCTCCCCTCCCTCCCTGAGCACAGGGAAGTGCGGGGGAAGGGCAAATATATGATAAAAAGAATACAGAGAAAGTTGGCAAGTCAAGCTCTCCAGAAGAACCAGGGGAAGTCGCTGGAATCTGAGGATCAAAGCAAAGTAAGTTAGAGAGGTGGTTTTCCGATAATGCACATGCTTAACCAGGAAAACGGATCAAGATCATCTCTCTGGACTACACCACGTCTATTTCAGATGAATGGAATGAAAAATTTTACCTTGTCCGTAACATAATACATATGTTGTAAGTCAGCGAAAAATTCCAGTTGAATCCCAATGATTGAGTTTGATATTCTGTCGAAAATGGCATTTATGATTTAGCAAAAAACTTCATCACATTTCCAAAGAATATATAGAAGATTTTTTTGGTAAGGTTTTATTGGAAATGAAAATGGTTATAAATGTTTGAATGACCATTCTAGCTACCAGCTGCCTAAAAACACATAACAAAAGTTATTTTTTGGAAAAAAATGAATCTATAGTCGTTTGTTTACGTTTCTTTTCATAGAGTTTGTGCACAAGTTTACACAGGATGCTGAAGGCTTGGGAAAGATTTTCATCGGAATTTAGTCTTTCTTGTAGAGCCACTTCCACCGTCGAGATAGCAGAAAATGCCACTTTACGAGTCACTCGCGTACTTATCAGCTGCTCTTCTCCATCCGAATCACTTACTTCTATGCCGCATCTGTCACCATCGAGTTCATTTGACTTAGCAACCATGGTCTCTTCATTCTTCGAAAGTGGTGATCACATTGTCATCGCAACAGACGTATTCTGGAAAATTAGTTGGACACTCAATTTCACCATGAATTTCAGGCCAGTCAAAATCTTCATTTGAGTCACGTTTAAAGCCATTTCTTCCCTAAAACCGGCTTTACGGAAGCAGTTTGCAATAACAGATGAGGAAACTTCATTCCAAGATGTGCAGATATTCCTCATCGCATCCAGCACGTTCCACTTCCTGATGTCTTGAATAGGAATATTTCTTGCAGTCTCCCTGATCATATACCTCACCAAGTTCTTTCTATACGATCACTTGAGGCAATAAATAATGCCCTGATCAAGAGGATGCATGTAGCTAGTGCTGTTAGCTTCCTGCTAACAGCACTAGATACATGCAGCCTCTTGATCATGGAAAAAAAATGGAAAACGACTCTAATATTATTTAGATTGAGCTCTTCATTGCTGTGAGCAGAGCACTGATCTATTAAAAACAGAATTTTTCGATTCTCGCCAGCCATTCTTTTCTCAAAACTTGTAAGCCACTCACGAAATAAAGCCACGGCCATCCAAGCACTTTTATTGGCACGATAACCACAAGGAAGGGTATGAATTCCTTTGAAACACCTAGGGTGGGCATATTTTCCTATCACTATAGGTTGAAGTTTTTCGGTGCCATCGGAGTTGCAACACAATGCGACAGTCAGCCTTTCCTTGCTTTTCTTCCCTCCAAGGCATCTCTCTCCTTTCACGGCGAGCATCCTATCCGGCAGGGTGTTATAGAAGATTCTACTCTCATCCATATTAAAAATATCTTTTGGAGCGTAGTCCTGAAAAATGTGTTCGACATTTTCTCGCCACCTTTCAGCAGCACCTACGTCCACTGATCTGCCTTCTCCAGATACGCACAGAGACAATATTATTCCTCTTCTGGAATCTCTGCAGCCACCCATTGGAGCAATTAAATTCTTCACTTAATTTAAGAGCGATCATTTCAGCCTTCTCTTTTACTAAGGGACCAGACAGAGGGACATTATTTGCCCTACATTGGAAGAACCAATCCAACAACTCGCTCTCTACCTTTTCGTGCTTGGCTCCCCAATTTCTTTTCTTCCTGCCGTCGTCCTTTCCGCTTTCTGCTTGTGATACAATTGCATTGCAATTGTTAATATAGTAAGTCGACAGCATTGATTGCGGAATACTGTATTGCTTAGCGATTTCAGTTTTTGTTTCCACCCCAGTGTCCACCTCACGAAGAATAATAATTTTCTCCCTAAGAGTCAGTGCATTGTGTTTTCTTTTCGAAGACATATCTGCACCTGTCTTTCGTCAATAAGGGTAATCGTCAAAGCTATTTAAACCTATAATGGAGGAATAAATGCCTGGCTATTAGTGAGAATGAAGCTAAAGCATTTTCTTAGGCGAATAAAACAATTCAACAGAGAAAAACAGTACTGGGCTCAATCATTATCACCACATTATTAAGTTCCTCACGCTCGATACGAGTGGCGCTAACATGATATGACAGCACAATATTAAAATGTTTAATGCTAAAATTACTGTACCTGGTCAATACTCGTCTCTGCAGAGGTGGATAAATATGCTTACTTTTACTTTCACCTGATAAGTCAAGAGGTCAATGTGACTTCCCTGGAGATGGTCAAGTCGTCAGGTGCAGAGCCCTTCAGTCAGGGTCATCAAGGATTATGACCTCCAATCATCTGCCTTGACAGTTCGGAGAGAAGGGAGGCACCAGAGTGAGAGAGGGGAAGGCAACAGTCTATTGGGCTTGGGCAAGAGAGGAAGGAGGCAAGAGGGATGGCTGGCGACCCTTAAGAGCAGGCAGGATAGGAAACTTTTCACTGCCTTCTCTCCACAGATGCGTCTGTTCGCAGCCCCCGGCGTCTGATGTAATTCCTGGAGTCATCTGTATTGGGCGCAACAGTCGCACTGAGGCTCCGTCCCTTGCCAGTGGAGGGAGGGGTGACGGAGAAGAGGAGAGCCTCCTCTCTCGACTACAATTAACTGACATTTGTAACTTGATATTCGGGGAAAAAATGAGCCGGCTAAATTACCAAGGGTTGCAGCTGCGACGGTACACAGGGGAAAGTGAAAAGAAGACTTTGAAGTGGTATGACTCAAGTTCCCTTTCTGATATAGGTATGGTTAAGAGACGCTCTCACGGTCTATGACCCTTGCGGAGAAACGGAAGACCCACTCATGAGATATGTGATATGGGGAGAACAGCTTAATTCCAAATAGATATGTAGTAAAGGTTGGTTTTCAAGAGCGGAACAGCGTTAATTACTTCGAAATAAGTGCTTCCAACCTAGTAAAATGCGCCGCCGCCGCCAAGGACGACTTCGAATTAACTAATAAAATTGGGAGTCACGGGGCGAAATGTGACTTCGATTACATGTTAAGCGGTATTTCGAATTATCCGTACCATCTAGCACAAAATTCCCTATACCGTTTGCCGGGGACAGCTCACAACTTCGAATTAAGCGGTATTTCGAATTAAGTGGTTTCGACTTAACGAGGTTTTACTGTAATAACAAAAAGAAATAGGCTCAAAAGCAGAAAAGTAAGTTTTTGACAGGTAGCATTTCCTTCATATTGAGCCTCTCCAAAAGTGGGTTGGGTAGGAAAAACAGAGCCATATATTGCAGAAGTAAATAGACTAATAAAAATTAGACTTACATTCTTTAGTTCCATGAGAAAATGCATCATTGATTTGTTGAAACATATGAGAACATGCTTTTTCAAAAGAGGGCAGCACCACAGCAGACAATGCATTCCTAAATGTTTCCAACATTGCAGGCCTAAGGGTTACCAAGAGGTTGCCAGCAAGACTATCCACCAGCATCTGCAAATAAAACATAGTCCTCAAACACACATACAATTGCTGACTTGAGCTCAAATGCATCAAGAGACAGGGCACAAAACAACTTATTCATGAAGGAAAGAACTCACACACTGTCTTTACAGACGTTACTAATGGATCACTGCCAGACTTTCACTCTGATTATAGGGCATAAAAATATTCAGCAACAGCAGAGCCACATCAATTACTTGATTAGATGAGTAACAACACCAGCAAACATCAATAGGGAAGTCCCTATTGATGTTTGCTGGTGTTCCCTGGTTTGTTTGTTGTTTGCTGGTGGTGGCATAAAGTCCCAAAATTGGTGGGAAAATACACTGTTAGCTAGAAGAATTCTGAGTCAGCGGTTGAAAGAGTGATCAAGCTTGTCTATAACATGACAAATACTTCCCTAAATGTTATCTCTAACTAGCGGCTGAGAGTTTAGTAAGTCACTACAGGGAAAAACTACAATTCATTCCTGACATAATTATTTTATCAACACAAATTCAGTGTTTTTCAATATGCCTTAGAACACATAATAAGAAAAATAATGATTTTTATCAAATACATACAGTATAAACTCAATTGTACATTGAAAAGCAGTAAGGCAAGTCCTAATTCAGTGGGACTGAAAAATCAGCACTTTGCCAAATTGTTTCAAATTTTTAGCCTTTCCAATAAATCACAAAAAAATCGCAAATCTTTGTTTCCAATAACTTTTGCACCCCTTAACAATGTGTTAAAATGAGTTTCAGCCATTACTTGAAATGTCTTTCCAAAAAAATGTCTTTATAACATAAATGATTATACATAACATAACTATCACTTCATATTTCCCTATGCAAATGACTTAACCCTCTTAGAGCGGTGGGCCAATGTATTGGCTTTTACATCTCGGGCGAAAAGTGTGGTGGGCCAATATACCAGCTCATGCACAAATATTGTTCAACTTTATTAGACTAATATAATTACAATTATTTTTTAGACCCAACAAACGTCATTTTTTATTATTACCTAACTCATTTTACACATAATAAAATAAACTGCATATGGATATCTTCAACAATAACTTCAAAATCTTTTTCCGTGAGATGATACATATCATTAAATTACCCTCCACATTTCTCGCTAGTACCGGTGGCAGGATTCAGCACTAAGAGAGTTAAAGTTTGCGATCATGGTGTGGGCAAAGTATCCGCCCAGGTAAGAAAATGTATCTAAAGCTAAAATGGCATGAACGTAAATAGTAAAACGAATATTCATATAAACTGTATAAGAATTCATTATTCTTAATATTTGGTCAGTAGAGAGGAGGAACTAGAGAGGTGCTTAAGATAGGTATTAGTTTCTTAACTGAGAAAGTAATGACACTTTATCATGAAACAAATTTCTCGTAAGTTTTCTGATTTTTTTTAGATAAATAATTAGATTTTAGATAAAGGAAAATTCAGAACATCTCATGGTTTATAAATTTAAAGGAAAATATAAAAATGGATTTGACTTTCTTTTTAAATATGTTATTATTTATGCATAGGTAATGATAAAGTACTCAGAAATATATTCAAGGGAAAACAGGATTCATATTTGAGTCCAAATTCAACACAGGGCATTTTCATGTTAATGCCTTCCCTCTAATTTCGCTGAACCACCCAACTCTTCTTAAAATTTTGAAGCCATCACGAAAAAATTAATGGTAGCAGTCAAAGCAACACTTTTGCAAGCTTGTGATCCAGCACTGAGTTCAAGGCCTGAGGTTCCCAAACTAGGAGGTATACCAAGAGACCAAACTTAAGTTGTGCAAAAAAGCCCCAGTGATTAGACAAGCAATCTGTCGACAACAGTAGTACTGTAAATTGGCAACTAAAAGAGTGAAGAAGCACCTCCAAACCTCAGGAATTCTCAAACCACATCTCCTCTACTGCATGTATGCTCAGCAATTGCTATGATTCAAAATACAGGGTACATCCTTTCCAGAACCTAGGACATTGGAATTTAACCCAATGGCAACATCCTGGCCTCTGCAAGAAGATAACCATGGTGAAAAGGTATAGGGTATACCTTTTCACCATATCCACATAAAATGCCCAAGGAAGTTTAAAGCTTTAAATTCATTAGAGGAAATTATTTCATATTTCTCACCTTGGAATTCCTTTGCAGGGCAAGGGCCACCCCTTCCCTGGCAGCATTCTCTGCCTGCGCAGCTGCCTCTGCTGCCAGCTTCACCCGGAGGGGCTCAAGACCACTGGAGACTGCTGAGCGCACCAGGGAATCCCAGCAGACACCTGACGGCCCCTCACGGCAGAACTTCTGATGCTCCACCCTCAGCTCACGACAGTGCTCTTCAAGCGTTCCCTCCACCACTGGCCCCACTCGGTCCATTGCGCTTCTCACCGATTGGTCGAGGCTTCTCTCAAGTTGCGGCCTCAGAGATGCCTCAAGCATCGAGCCAAGGGCAGCTGCCCCTTCCACACTCCACCCAGACTCACTACGCACAGCAGCCAAATCAGCCTTGACCTCTGACCTCAGCCTCTGTGAAAGTGTCCACACAAAAAAAAAAAGATCTCATTCAGACGAGAGGAACAATGTTAAGAGTAAGAATTCATTCCCAAACCAGGGAATGTGCAGAACTGTCTTCCCATAACCAATATGAGCATCTTTTATTCCCCACTGCAGATGTGAGTATTGAGCTAAAGGCATTCCAGGTTTGTGATCGGATTGGATGGGGAAATGAACTGTTCTCAAAAGTTGAAGAATGAGGGTGTGCATCAACTCATTGAAAATGCTCAATAAAATACATTGAAATGAACATGTGCTTTCTTTGTTCATTTGCCTTTGCTTTTCCTCACTCTTCTATCAGCTCTTAAAGGATGAGGTTGTGCTTACTGAGATCTCCCTGAACCAGTTTCTTCATTTACAGTCAGCATTTTGAAAGTGCCAAGAAGCTTCAACCCCGTAGCCTATAGTATAGCACTGATTGTAGCCATAATTAATTAATTACTGGAGTGTTTATTCAGTACTCTTCAGTATTAATTTCTACGAGTGTTTTTTCAGTATTATTTATGTTTGTGGGTGAATCTGGTAAATCAGCAATTTATCCTGGACTTTAGCCTGGACCTGGACTAGCTTTAAGTGAGCTGACACAATGGGGTGAATCAGATAAGTGGAAGCTCTACAGCTTTTTCTTTCCTTTTAGCCTTAAATTTAGCACATGAGCCTATTTTGGGGAGGTAAGAAATCAGAGCATATAAATACTCTGCTGTAGCAGTAAGGAAGTTGTCAGTGACCTCTGAAACAAAAATTAGAAATAATCACTTTCTCACCTTCATTGTCAAGGAGGATTCACATCACCATTCCAATCTAAACACACTCTTGTCTGTTCCTTAACTGATGAACAACCAACTGTTTTGGCCAGGTTGAATCCTTATGATTATTCAATCAATTTTTACCTTTCAATTTATGGAGACCAATAAATGCTTCTATAGAAAAAACAAAAGCAGTGCACTCACCTGCAAGCTTTCGCCTTGGGCCCGAACAGCTCTTGCCAGCGAGCCCACCTCAACCGCAAGAGCAGCCAGACCAGCACCAATTCTCCCATCAACTCCCACATTAGACTCATCACCATTCTGCCGGACACTGAGCGAGTAGAGGAGACAGAATAAGAGCCAATCCTTCTAAAAGACATATGCTCTACCTAGTCTTTAAAATGCAACACTAATCACATTAACCCTTCAACTGCCAGTTAATGCTGATTCCAGTTAATGTTGATTTAATGATCATATTTCAAATATAATGACCTTTTCGTGATTAAGGAGAGAATTATCTCTCCTTCCTCACAAAATGTGGCTTCACGAATGTCTATTTCCATATCTTAGCACTTTTAAATTTCACCCATATTTATATTAAATGGGTGTTAAGAACTTAATAACTCCTAAACCAATTCTGAAAAAGGGCCGGCTACATTATCCTTCGGGGCGATAATATAAATGTGAAAGCAATGACGGCGGGTGATAGCTATCACGGCCTCCTATGACGGTCAGCGTCATCGAGCGATCATGTAAAGCACCGTCATAGCACGTATGATGGTCATGGGCTTCCTGTAGGTTGATAGCAATAGAAAATCTGAACAGCCAATGAAAATCATCGACACATGCCAAGCAAACAATTGCGGCGTTTTGAGCGGCTGAAACAATGTCGGCGGTATAAGAGTTTAAGTACTCCACATTACTCATTTTTGTATGTTTAGGAATTAAATATTGCATTAAATATGTTATAGGTACCTAATCAACATTAATTATAGTGGAAGTGAAAATCATGTTGTTATCGTTATGATTTCATTTGTAATAAAAGGTTATGTCTTGCAAATGCATCGCAGAGTTGTTATGAATTCAAACCTCTCCATGTCGCATTATTAATTTCATTGAAAATTACTTTGATGCACAATAAACGGTATTAGTTCCATTTACATAATATGTGTGAGATGACGTGCTGGTTATTTGTTACACTTAAGGTACTTAGGTATTAACATAATGCAAACTTGTATAATTTTTTAAGATCCTTTCTATATTGGAACTCTTTCGAAATTGTCATACAAGTATATGAGCCATCAAATAATTCCCAGAGTTATTCAAGTGTGCCTCTGAAAGTATTTTCTAACACCTAAATACCAAGGAAAATACTTGTAGGGAGTATATTCAAAAAATACTGCCGTAAATTGAAAGATATTTGAGTTCGGGGAAAAATTGTTAGCAACGTAAATATGTTCAAATTTACCTTACTGGTACCATATGTTGTTATGGTGTAAATATTCTCATTTAACAATAGTTTATATGCTTCTTCATCATGAGTTTTTGTTTCAAGTCAACATATGATATTTGCAGGAAGAAAAGTAGTCGAGTGGGCCGTGCAACTGAACGGCAGCTGAAGTTGCAGGTGGATTATATGTCCACCCACAGTCATTGCCACTGTAGAGTGCATAAATTGCATTGGATTATAAAAGCAAATCCTAAAACGACTCGAACAATTTATCGTTAATTTATTTATTATTTAACTCTTACCGTCAGTCACGGTTGTCTTAGCAAACAAATATATAAAGAGCGAAACTAACACATGTCAATAAACCTACCGTCTATTATATGAAGGCTATCATACTGTCTAGGTAACTTAAGTTACAATAACAACAATTGTAAATTGTTAACAATAAATATTTTTTAGAATTAATATTAAATTCGCGTGCGAGAAAAAATTCTTTAAAACTTTAAATAGTGAAAATATAATTACATAGTAGAATTTATTTTTTTAAAGGACTTAGACAATTTATTCTCCTGTAATAATTAATCGTAGTGCTTAATGAAAGTTTATGAATGACTTAATAAGTTAAGTCATTCATAAACTTAAAGTTAGTTAGTTGGGCATGGACTACTGTAATTAAATTTTAATTCAACGTATTCGCATGTACATCCAATACCTTATGACGCCTATCACCCTCAATTTTGAGCATGATACGCTATGACGGCGTGAAGGTGATAAAAAGTGTTATCACGGATACATAATCGCTGCTATCACCCTCCGTCGTATGACGTTGCCCTTGGCAACGATGTCGCTCTCACCCTTCTCACAGTTACATAATCACCCCGCTTACATTCTCGGCACTAAACCACAGCATGATGGAGCAACAAAAAGGCTTAAGTTCCACACATTCCACACAAAAACGTTCCACAATAGGTATATAAAAATTCGTTTTTCAGATGAAAAATAAATATTTTCCGTCCATCGATTGAACAAATATTGAAAATGGCAGGCATAATGATCTGTGAATGATCGGCATATAAAATGTTCCGATACGTTCTGAAGACAGTGCTGCACACATGCCATGCTGCAATTTATAATGAAAATTGACATGATTAAAAACCATAAAAATCTCTGCTGACATGCATATTTTAAGACATAATGAGTCCTCACCCATATCACCATACTTGAGAAGTACCACAGCATCGAATTGATACATTCCGAGATGAGATTTCAAATGACTTTAAGACAGACGACGAAGATTTTTCAGGGACGTAGTGCACATGCCACCTACACAACCAGATTTGAATTCGATCGAATATTTTTTGGAAGGATTCAAACAAATCTCAAATCCTGACCACATCGCTATTATAAATGCATGAACATGTGATTAGCCTTAGTTTAAGTACAAAATTTCCCTTAAAAGATATGAAAAGAGGATGAATCACAGGCAAAACTTGAAGGAAAAGTCAATTATTGTGCTACGAGTAGAGAATCAAGGGCTTGAAATGGGCGTAATTTATAAATCTTGCATTTCAAGATATCACCTTATGTTGTTATGAAGGCTTCCACAGTTTTCTTGTGTATTGCAATTTTTCAGGTTTTTCCCCGTATTGCAGCATTTATGTGGACTGTTTCGTCGGCATTCGAGTCGGCATCATTAGGCCCGAATTTGACCTGATGATGCTGACTGGAATGCCTGCTAAATGGTCGTCCACATAGCACAACCTGGGGAGAACCCAAAAAACTGCAATATCATGTTAAGTTGTTTTTATTTATCATAAGATAGTGCATTCGACATAATCATGTAATATTCTCTAAGTGCCTTCATGGTTAAGTATTGAATGATGTCATACCGCTGCATTTAGGAAATTTACTCCCTCCATCTTCATCTTTCAATGCATACCATAATGTCTAGACATAACATGATTAGCATATTGTTAAATACTAATATATAATGAGTCCACCCAAACGAAAAATTTGCATATTCAAGTTTTTCTCTCGACCACTATCATGACTTTAGCCCACAGCCCAACAAACATCACAAGTCACTTTTCATGTGTTTAGACTTTAGCCCACAGCCCATAAAACAAATGCAAAGTGCACAATAAGCACAGGAGTTATCAGCAATCTTAACTTTTTCACCATTATGACAATGACTTAGGTGTACTAATTTACATATAACTTCTAATTAAATTTAATCTCCATGCTCTTGAATTGAAAATGTGCTATTCTCTAAAATTTTTCCATTTGAAAACAATTCAGATCACATTCATCATGATATTTGATGAGTTTATTTTTCAACACTGCCAGTGAGCAACCAACCATCTTGCTTATTGTAAATGGTAGTAAATTATGAGTTATTTCATAATTTATAAGTATAAACGGCAGTATATGATTGCATTACAAGGACTCAATAATTCTTCGGACCTGAATACAAAGTAATAAATCAAGGAAAAATATTATTTCCAGGGGCACAATAGCAAAGTTTCATAGAAACTCATTAGATCAGACTTCAAGTAAAAAATTTAGTATTACTAACAGGAACATTAACGTAAAAGAAAAAAAGGTTAATAACAATTTTGATTTTTTTCTCACACAATTAGTAATAAAAAGAAATGGATTCAGGATTAGGTGACATAAGGATTAGGATTTGAGATTTAATAAATGAAGTGGGGCAAAATTCCAGGAATTCATTCAATAAAATTTTGGACGCAACCATCACTAAAATTTAGGTCACAATTCCTACCTAGCTTCCCCAGAAACTTTCTCGACGACAATGGCTGAGTCCACAGCCAGATTCCCAACGGGCAAACTTTCTAAAGCAGGAGGTTGACCGTTTAGACTCTCTGGAAGATTACTGGCAGATCCTGCAACGACTTGAGTAGTTCTTATGTCCATCTCCGGAGAGTTAACCAAAACCACTGATTCAATTTTTTCTCTCCTGAAAAATTAGAATGGGAATACATGCACTCCACATCGACACAACGTCAAAATCAAAAGAAAGTTCTAACTTGCCCTCTACTTAAATTGAATGGACAAGTTCTCTCTCGCGTATCGAATTTTTAATTCTTAGGGGTGGATATTGATGAATCCATGCAATGGGGGACACATATTAATGGTCTTTGCTCTAAAATTGCCTCGGGGTGTTACCTCCTAAGACAAATATTGCCAATATCAAATCTGTCAACTGTTAAATTAGTCTATTACGCAGATATTTATAGTAGACTTAAATATGGTGTAGTAGCCTGGGGCCACTCCCACCACACAATAAGGCTTTTTAAACTACAAAAGTGGGCAGTGAGAATCCTGGCAAGAGTAAGAAAAAATCACAGCTGCAGGTCCCTTTTTAAGGATCTCATGCTTCTAACGTTCCTCTGCATTTATATATTCTTTTCAATTTTGTATATTAAAGAACATTATTCTGCACTAGAGCTAATGACTAATATGGATGTGCATAAGTATGACACAAGAAAGAAAAATGACTTTAGAATCGTTACTCATAATCTAAAGCTATATGCTAAAAGCCCGCTCTATGCAGGAGTGATGTTCTATAACTCCCTACCTATTAAAATTAAAAGCATTAAATCTATCTCACTCTTTAAGGTAGAACTAAAAGAGTATCTGATAAAAAATGCATTTTATTCAGTGGATGAATTTCTTACCTCTATGTAATTGAGTTAACTGTACGCTATGTATTTTTGTATTCAATCTGTGTATATTTTGTCATTGCTATTCTGGTATACCTATTATACATATACATTGTTAATTTGCCTATTGGAACTGTCCCATACATGTAATCACATGTCCCGGGATTAATAAATAAATAAACAACCATTTTTCTCTTTATTTATTTGAAAATTTAATACGTACCAACACAATGAGTTTCCAAAAATTACCAACCTCATCTCATTAGTAATTTTACGGCAAAGAAAATATTTAAACAACTTTGATATTGATCTCATACATGACATTCATCGAAGATTTTCCCTACCATTACACTTCAATTTAGGGTCCTCCGAAGTACATATATTCTGTGTACGTACCCCTCATACGTTTCTATAAACAGAATTTTACAAAGAACTAGCAGAAATTCCCATTGATTCTAAATGGAAGGGTTAAGATTAAAAAATATTACAGTAGCTCTATCTATATATAAGACAATTTGAATTCCCATTCATAATCATGATTTTTTTAGCAAATGGAAATTGCCGGTTAAGGCACTTAAGCCGTGTCCCAATTCGTTAGGCATTAGGGAGGATGCGGTTAGCTAGCTAAATATTTAGATGCCTTTCGCTAAGGGAGCTTGATTTGGGACATCCTTTGCTAGTGTTGCCGTCTACCGAGCTGGAAACGAATGAAAAACATATGAGTAATTAATAAAGGACTGAATGAAACAAATGAAACCTGAAATAAAGACATTTTTGACACCTGTGGCTACCTTCGGGTGCGTTGTGAGATTTGGAAAGTGAAATTACATTTTTTCATCCATTTCGTTGTCTGGAGATTCGTTAGTTTTTAGTTTTTGGGATATGTAAGTTTGTGTAGGTGTTCTGGGATTTAAATTCGTTTTATTTAAGTGTACTAAGTAAAATTTTTCTTTTGTATTCGGGTGTTGGTTTGCGAAATTCTAGAGAATTCATTCACAACAGACAAATACTTGCCATGTTTGCCACTTTTCAACTACTTCCTTGGGTACGAGCGGTGCTAGTTTCCTTGTACGACGCATGCTGCGCTTTGCATGATGGGAAATTCAATATGGAGGCGGATTTAGGATAAACTCCATCTACCCTAAATTTCACCCCCGAGAAAGGCACCTAAATCCGCTCCCCCATGATGCCTAACGAATTGGGACACACTTCAAGATGGCGTCCTCCCTAAATCTGCCGATTTAGCTGCCTAAATGGCGAATTGGGACACAGCTTTAAGCTCTATAATTGAAATTATTCAGTTTCAAAACAGTAAAAATAATAATAAACAGCTTCATTTGAGCGATTAATAATCTCAATAAAATTTTTTTAAAGTAATTAAGCTCACAAGCGCTAGAAATGATATTTAAATACATTTTTCATGGGCTTACTTTGACACATTTAGGGTCAGACAGACAGAGACCAATACATTTTTAAGCACTGATATAGATAACTATCAAGACCCTACTCACTATGTTGCATGATAAAGGGCTCATTACTTCATTCATTCAGAGACAAATAGAAAGCAGAATTTGCAGATTATTGGAACCCCAACTACCCTCTTGAGCTTTAGGACTGTAATGAGTTTAATAGTAGAAGTAATCTCAGACTAGACCAGCGAGCAAAATTCTACTGAGTAAGCGGTATACTATGCACACCGATGGTCCCTTATTTTTAGAATCAATGAGACATGCTTCATGCAGATAGCCATTACAGGCACAAAGAGAGGTTGGGGTATAAAATACCCAAACAAAAATCTCACTGACATTTGTTAATTGTGTTCATTTCAATCAATGTCACTCAAAAAGGCCTGAGCAAAATTTTTCACTTATAGACATTGCTCAGATTGCCAAGAAATGTATTTCTTGAAGCATGAAAAAAATTGTTATTTATAGAATTGAAAAAATATTTTATAATCAAATACAACCACAAAAATGGACCACAAAATCGATAGCAAGAATTAATTAATACATTCTTCCAGCCATTCGATAATTGCAATTTCAAGGCCTAAATTGTGACTACAAGTGATTTTAAAAAGCAAAAAAGAAAACCTCTGCACTTATACCAATATTTTTAAAGGGGCTCATTTTACGATCCTGGGGCTTTTAAGGTCCCATGTCATTTTTATTTAGGCAATAGCTCAAGGGAATATATATGCTAAAATCAAGCAAAAATTCATGTCAATCAGTTCAGTATTTTGAGAAGAATAAAAAACATACAGGCACCACTATACTGAATGATAATTTCAACTTGGTATCTTGATTAAAAGTACTTTTAAAAAGCAAAGAAAAATAACCTCTTCACTGCTTTTAGTATTTCATAAGGGTCCTCTTTTGGGCCCATTGGGCCCTGAGGTCTTTTCTTTTTGGAATAAGCCTATAAGTCAAGCTGGCACATATGCTAGAATTATCCACAATATCAGGTCAACCCATCCAGTATTTCTGAAGAAGATTAACAAACACCCAGACACCACTACATTTATGCATGTGCATGAATATGATTTTTGTTCTCTGCACTTATTCATGCATATTAGATACGTGGACAAAAAGTACTTACACCAGTGTTTCAACCGCTTCTTCCTCCTCATCCTCCTCTTCTTCCGCCTGGCCCATCACAATTACACCCTCCTCCTCTTCAGCCTCCTTATCGTCAAAGAACTCACGCTCCACCCCTGTACAATGAGCAGCCAAAGTCATCCATCCACCACAAAAGAAAGAAAATATTTTATAGCACCATAACAATCCTAACAATGGAGACCAATAAGGACAAGATGTTTAGTATAAACGGCAACTATCAAAGAGGAATTGGTGGAATGAATACAGTTAAGTCACATACAGTTAGAGTTGAGCAAGACATAGTGCCATTTCCTCTACAGTGGACCCCCACTTTACAATACTAATCTGTTCCATGGGACCGTTAATAAAAAGGAAACCGTCATAAAGTTAATCAGCATTTTACCAGGCATGAGAATGGTTTACACATAACAATAAATATTAATGCCTTGCTATCATTAAAATGCAGTCCGTTCACATATAAAGGTAAAAATATTTAAGAAATGTGAAGTATAAACTATGGGAGTAAATGAGTTCCAAAATTTGAAATTTGTTTTTTGTGTGCAAATAGTGTGCAAATTGTAAAGGGCATCCATCTTAAACTGAACCCATCATAAGGCGGGGGCCTACAGTACAACAGTACAGTGAAATAAGTAAGGCTCACCCATCAATTATGGTTTCAGTTTGAACAAAGTCTAATGACAAAAGTACAAAAATACTATCCACATTAAAAAAATTAATAAAATACAAAGGAAAGCAGCGCGCTTTGTTAAGAACTGCTACAAGCGTTCATATAGTGTCCCAAAACTATTAGAGGGATTAAGGTGGGAGCCCCTGGAGACTCAAGAGGCTGCACGCTAGGCTTAGCTTGCTTGATGAATTTAGTCTGTTGTATATTATTTTTGATAGTACATTTTAGTTGTGTTTGGTAAGGATATAGCTCTAGAGTTATTACAATCCAGTTTATTTCCTTTGCCATGGATTGGTACAATGATTACTCTTTTCCATTATTAGTCTGAACATTTTTCTAAACAATCTTGGTCTCCCATTCTTCAACACCTCAGCTGGCATACCATCCTCCACAGGAGCTTTAATGTTTTTCAGTTCTTTAATAGCTCTTTGCACTTCCAGTCATTGGAAATCTTAATTACAAAATCCCTGCTCACGTTAGTGTTTAACAGTTTTTCCACTTCAAATGTCTTTTCAGCTGGTTAACATTTCCCCTTTAGTGAGCACAACCTTAGTCTAATTTTTACTACCACAAGGTAGTGGTCAGTTCCACACTCTGCACCCCTCATACTCATGACATCCGTAACACAGCCTTTGTGTCTCATCTCAAGAGTATGCAGTCAATTCAGTTTTTCGTTAATCCACTTAGAGAAATCCATTTAGCTTTGTTAATGTCAGTGGGGAAAAGTTGTGGCAATAATTTTTAAGTTTTTAGCACTAGCAGAACTTTTGAGTCTAAGCCCATTTTTATTTGCTTCTTTGTGTAGACTGTCACCTACTGTATACATTTTCCATAGTTTCTTGACCCAGTTTGGCATTTGCAACTCAAATCTCAATCTACAACAATTTGCAATTAGGAATTTGATAACATAGTTTGGTATCGACATCATGACTTGTTCCAAATTATCATAGAACAAGTCTTTAACATCTTCTTCTGCACCTTCTATAAGGGCATAATAAATTCTTATAGATATGTTTTAAAATGTTGCTATAAGTATCATATAGCTCATTCTTTCATTGACCAGGTAAAATAACATTGGTGTATCACTAAATTCATTAATTTGTTTTTTATGACAATCCCAATGCCTGCATAGTGTTTACCACTTTCCCAGCCACTACAATATATATATATCATGCAATTCTTAGAATTTCTTTATTATTATTTTTATTAGGCCATTTTGTTACTTGTAACACAGCTTCATCTGTATGGTATCCACCAATTCCTTCCATTACAATGTCTACTTTTCCTGGACCTACCAGGGTTTTCACATTCCATGATACAAATGTCCTTTTGGTTAATATGGGATCTACATCAGTTATTCCAGTCCACATCTGTGGCTTCCTGTTGGTATTTCCAAACAACAAACGTTTTGCATGGTGAGGTGGATGGCCTCACACCCAGCCCCCAACCTGGAAAACCAGGGTATCTCTCTTTGCCTGGCCTATCACCTTTGACCTGTCTGGCTCAGGTGGCCCTACCAGGAGCTTAAGCTCCTGCTGGCATAGCTCACAGGATCCCTTAGGCACACAAGCCTCATTGATTTAAGATGGAGATACCAGTGAGAGAGGGGGAATTGCGATATAACTCATATAAACTGATTTCTCCTAGAAAGATGAAGCTCTATATGTAAGATGTTTCTGAGATGTTGATGATAAGTAAAATGGCATCCAAGGAAGATCTTTGCTGACAGTGATGCATTGTAAGCACCAATGAATTGGGATGGTAGGTGACCATTACTAGTTTACTTAGAGAGCTAGCAGAGTAATCACAACAATATGGACCTCAGAACTCCAGAGGAGTGACTACTAACTGCTGCAGAAGAGACATGTGCCTAGGTTGGCGGCAGCTTCGAGTATAGGAATCAGACTCCGAGGAGCTGCAGTCATGCAGGAGTGTATCAGCTACCTTGACGTCTCAGAAGTTTAAAACACATGAAGTAAATTTTGCTGATTGGCATAGTCAGATTCTAGCAATGAGTGTAATAGGTTGCGATCATGAATTTAAATTCTTAGTTAACAGCAAATAACATTGTGCATCTACAAATAAGATTCACTATCAAATGTTCCAGAAATTAATGGAACATACTTATTGCACGAACCATAAGACATTTTTAACGGGTGAAATGTTTCAGAGCAAATAGAATGAATAATTGCCAGATAAACAAAATTATATGATAGGAACACAAGTATTTCAACACATTATGCACGAAAGACTTCAAGAAGGCATGGCACATGAACCAAGGCCACAGCTAACAAACAATTGAACATGAACAGATTATTCATCACTAATGATTATCCAAATGGCCTTCCCCTCTCTTAAAGGGAATAATCACTGTTCTACTGCATACCCTTGGCCCATTGGACACAGGCCATTTTTTATCATATTTTCGAGTCAAAAAAATCATCTTATAGGCCAGGAAAAACAGTACATTGGAAACACAAAACCATCGTTACTTGGCATTTAAAGCTGAAAAATACAAAGGGATTCATGGTATGAGAGGAAATATGAATCGCTGATAATATTTCCATTTCATTTTTTTTTCACATTAATGAAGTCACTGTTGCATTACAAGAGCACAAGCTTCATAGGGATGAAAATGAAAAATAATGACAAACTACTTCATGAAACAAATTTAACATCTGTTAAGTCACTGTTTGCATGTTCCAGTTTCCCATCCATTCCAGATGACTTACAGTGATGTCACATTCAAGTAATCAGATAATCACATTAACATGGTATATTTTCCATTCCTTTCCAAGGCTGGTAAAACAAGTAACAATCAGGAAGCAAAATTATGCTATGTTAGAACATTATTGAATCTTGGCTTTAAAACCTAATGTATGAATAAACTTAATGAGAAACATTACTTATGATCAAAAACTATAGCATGTGTATATGTATTCTCATGAAGTATGTTAAAATGCTATGAATACGAGCTGAAATAAATGGAATAGCCAAGCAATTTTTTGTTAGAAAATAGATGCACTTCCATTTTTTAAGTTTCATTCATGCTTCATCCTCATCACCAGAGAAAATGATGCATTCATTATGTACCTCAGAGGTTAGAGGATCAGCCAGCAAAACAAAAGGATGATTTCTTTCTCCAATTGCTTCATCGACTTGACTTAGATAATACAGAACAATAAAAAATTGGCATTGATAAAACGACACCTGTTATTTCAAAACAACTCATCCCTGCACAATCGTGACACAAAATATTCATTCACATATGCATTTCGTAAAGTGATACATGAATGATTTAAACTAGCAACCTGCCTGAGCCTCAAAAAAAAATAACTAAGATATACAAAAATATGTTAATTTCAATATAATCATGCTTTTTCACCGTGGCACATCTCAGGGTTTCCACCCCCACCCTTCAGAGTCACAGGGCAAAGGGACTTGTTTCTGAAATCTCATAACAGACGGCTCAATGGTGACACCTTTCAGCCAACTAACACGCTAAACACTCATCGAGTGCAAGCAAACTTTGCAAGGCTTCCCAAGAAAACTATCAAAGTAGATACCCTAAAGTCTCAAGTATAACACGCACATTATACATGTTTTTTTTGCAAAATTTTCAAAGTAATTTGATGCACGTTATACATAAGGTGAACGAGTGCGCGTTATGCATAAGAATTAATAGGTAGGTACTTCATAAAAAATTTCTTTAAGAATTCAAATATTAAATCAGTGAAACGATGATATTGCTGAAAACTTCTCTAGTGAAATTGCTTTGGATTTTCCTCTGCCTTATTGAAAAAATTCGAATTTCAATGGTTCCGAGAATATGAGTTTTAGTAGCCAAGGTTCTGCGGGTATCCTGCGCATAATATATGAGTGCGCGTTATACTTGAAATTTTGGAGACATGCGGATAACAGCCAAAGGTTGACCTGCGCGTTATGCATGAGTGCGCACTATACTTGGGAATTTAGGGTAATAACAAAAAAGGTCTCTTTCCACAATTAGCAAGATGTCTTCATCCACAGGGTGACAATCAGAGGGACTACTCTCCTGTGTGCCAAGAGAAAACAGACTCACCCCTGGGAGAATCGGAGAGTGAGAGTATCTGCCGGACTTCCCTGCTGGGGCTACTGCCCCCACTGCCACCAACCACGCCAGCTGCCCCAACCCTCTCCCCATTCCCTCCCCCCACCGACCCCAAATCTTCCTCCTCCACCTTTGTGTCCACCGATGACACCTGAGGGTGAGGAGGCACACCAGTATCCGCTCCCAACTGCACAGAAAACGACAACACAAAAAAGGAGTGCCAAAATATAGGCAAAGTAACAGATCAGGGCTTTCTTAAAATAAGGATAGAAGAATATTACAGCCTATACATAATTATTTTCTGGTTAACAAGATGCACGGGCAGTGACATTGAAAGAACCAGGACAGTTACAAAGAAGGAAGGACAATTAGCAATAATCCAATCTAAAACACCAACAATTACATGAAGGGACACTGAAGAAATCTATGTTTGATTATGCAGCACCAAAAGGCTTTTGATTAGAGTTTACCCACTGGTAATAGCTGGCATGCTATTCATAACACCAGGAGTTGCATCAAAGGTGGCTGAGTAAACCTATATAGGTTGCAATAAATAAATTTTGTAAATTTCACATATAGAAGTTGGAAGCCCAAAGTTCATTCAATTAAGTTAGTCTACATTCCAAAAAGTTGACTGACAAACAATTCAAGAAAACCTAAACAGAAGATTACATGGCAGCTGATGAGCATTTTGATAGGACTGTACAGGAAGTTTGAAATTTGATTTTTTTTTTCAGCAGTTGACACTCTTTACATTGACATTCATATTCTCACCGTCAATGGTTTATTTCTCAAACACAAAACCAGGATATTTAAGTAACTTCTTTTATTTACACTAATGCTATGGACTTGGAATTAAGACTTTAGCTATTACTTGAGGACACAAACATTTATTCAAATCTTTTGAGGTAACCCATACATCCCACAGACCTTTAAGGTAAATATGATAAATGCACTGAGTGTGCCTGCAATCATGCTTCTTAGCAAGAATAAATAGTGGAATTGGTGATTTATTTCATAAGGGATACATACAAAATAAATTTAGTTATCATTTGTTTAATGAACCATAAATGGATAAAATACGTCCTTCCCCAAATCAAAGAAGTAATAATAACTTCAGTTATAAACTTCAGTTGACAGCATCAGAATGGATTGTTTTATATTACACGATCAATTGGTCACACCACGGTAGGCTGAGTGTATATCACCAAACAACTCTTAGATGAAAGTATGGAAGAATTATTACACACAGATGTAAGAGACCTCAGATCTTTATGGCGCTGACATCATGAATAACCAACCCTAGTAATTAAAATCAGGATTTGAAAAAAGAATCAGATTTCCTAGTATTATTTCAAAAGCCTGGAAATCACTGGTGCAACACAAAAAATGGGAAGACCTCTTCTGGGTTAACCCCAAAGAGCCTGATGCTTGATTATTTGATCCTTATATTGATTCTGGTTATACTAAGCATTTTCTGAATCCCAGTGCAATGGTGAAGATTCAACCTGTTTCAACAGCATGAATCAAAAGCTTAATACAGGGATTTGACAATCCTGTTCTCAAGTATTTCTCCTAAATGACGTAGGCACCAGATAGTGACCAAATATTCATGGGTCACCTATGCCATTCGCCAGGCACAGAGCAGACACAAAAAAACTGAAGGAGCATATCAGTTATTTTATTCATAATATTAGATTAAGTACATTATTTCTTCAACCTCCTCCTGCCACCAATCAACCAATCAATGCCTTCAACTTTTCGCAAAGATTTGGAATTGCTCACCTTTGGACTGGGCACAAATGCATGGGATGTTTGCACCATGAGTGGAGGGTGATTCTGCGAGAGGGGAACCACTGGCCCGGGTGATCGTGGGCCTGAGTGGTCGAGGGGTGGAGGTGGGGGGAAACGGGGCTCAGCTGGGTGAGGGGATGTGGCCGAAGGAGGAGTGGCCTTGTCCGGAGCACCAGAGGAAGAGGGCGCTGACAGGGTCGAAGCTGGTGAGGAGACCAGGGAGGTTGGATGGGACCCAGCATGCCCACTGGCCGGTGTAACGCCCTCCCGGCGAATGGGAGAACTGAAGGCATCGGGTGTCATCAGAGTCAGAATGGGTGCATTGGCAACGTTGCTGAATGGGATTGGATTTGGCACTGCACCAGCAATGCCATCAGGAGTGGATTCCAGGGTCATCGGGGCAGTACTTCCGACAGGCGCTGCATGGGTTGGCATGGGAGTATCCTCTTTCACCTCCACCTGTGTCTCCATTGGCTGCATTTCTAAAACAATGGGATTTCTGGGTTCAACAAAATTTTCATCTGACAAGAGAAAATTAAGAAGCATGATATGACTCTCTAACACAAATCAAATAGCTGGCTAAAACCCTGCTTTTACCACCTCCTCATTTCACTCCAGAAACAAAGCATCATATTTTGCAGTTTGTAAGATGCATGCCAATAGTACACGGTTAAGCCCAATTTTTTAATGAAGAAATTAACAACCCAAGTATATCCCATCCATGTTGTTTCTAGTGATGTTGGTAAGCAATCTTTTACCACATGATATAAAAAATATGGTTACAGTAAAATCCAGTAACACCACCCCTCAGAATACCATGGTTTCGGATATAATGGCAGTCCTCAACTTTCGTACACTCAACTTTTGTAAAATTAACTTCTTCGTGCATTCTGTCATGACTTCCATTACTTCACTTTCGTATGCTAAATTTACATTTTTGGACATTTTTTACATGGAGATTTTTCAGCTAACAATATTTTTTAACTTTGCGCAATTGTCTCAAGGACTGCAATGATTGGCAAACAAGGCACATGTGTACTTTGCACAGACAGTGGCACTCTCAGTCATCCAAGGTTGGTAGAATATCCGCAACACAACACTGCATTGGCCTTCCTTGGTGTGTCACAGATTATATGCACTACACAGTACACTTCAGAACTGATGCGTGCTAAACAACATAAGAATGGCAATAAAGAATTCCGTAATTGCTGTCAATTTCGATGATTCTCAGTAGAGGCAACAAATGTGCATATTGTGAAGTTGTGAATTACTCAGTTGTGAAAAGTTTGTTTCTAAATACCAGTAGTGAACGAATAAAACAAATTTACCTAAAAATTTGGCCAAAACTGTTATCCACCCACAGAATGCTACCTACTAGCAGGTTACAACACATTTTGCTAGGGCACACCATTCCTTTCCACTGATTCAACCTCATGCCTGTGCGCCAAATAGTGCTGATGTGTTTCTATCTACACTACATCTACACTTTTAATGAAAAGCTCATGGCTCAATGTATGAAAAGTCATGGAATTATCTTATCACTGTTTGTTTCCACAAGGTAAAGCCAGCTTATTCGATACACTTAAAAAACATCTTTCTATTTCTGCTAGTCTTTTGTCTCTTTCAAAAAAAATTGCAAATTTTGTCACCTTGAATGGTCATAATTTCCATCATAAGTTTCCATCACAAGTTTAAGTGTCCAAAAATAAAATATGGCAATGCTTCTTGAATTATGTCTCACATTTAAGTGTACATTATCAGTAGAATGCAATCTTCAGCTCAGTAAAAATTGAAAATGTGCATGTATTTTGTGTTGATGTTGCATTCAGGGCAAAAAGGAACTTTTTAAACTTAACTAAGACATATCAGTGTAATTTGAACCACGTGTACATATTGCTTGAAATATCAGTCATGTATTACTTCAAAGTGGGTAAGTAAAATCAGTTTCATTTTATTTAATGCTCAGAAAGGATTCGTGAAGGGGCAAATAGGTATTCAGATTAAATAGTGACAATGTCCCCAGTACCATGTGCATAATCGTTTTCCGTTTACAAAATTATGGTTAGCGTGTTAATCTGAGTATTGTTGCATTTACTGTAAGACAGTTATTATCCATTAACTAAAGGCAAACGTTTTCCACTTTGAGTGTTTTTATATTGGTGGAACAGTGAATACCTCAAGAAAGCCCTGTGATTGTTTGAATATAACTGATACCTTAATTTAGTGCGATTGGATGGAGTAGGTTAAACTTTGATGTGGTGAAGCTACAGTGTGTCTAAATGACTTTACAAACGATATGTGCAAGTTTGTGGTGTATTACTATATGTGGCAAAAAATAAAGTTTATGACAAACATGTATTCCCAATTTTTCTATACAATAACAATCAATGTTTATATAAGATTTGTCGGAATTATGATAATAATGCTAAAATATGGGGAAATAAGAGCATTTAATGATAGTGCCACCGTAGCAATATTGATGCATGACATACGAATTCACGTACAATGAAGCCAGTGGCAGTGTTGCCAT
Organism: Ceriagrion tenellum; assembly: GCA_963169105.1. Classification (NCBI taxonomy): domain Eukaryota; kingdom Metazoa; phylum Arthropoda; class Insecta; order Odonata; family Coenagrionidae; genus Ceriagrion; species Ceriagrion tenellum. The sequence continues at coordinate 18,178,175 of OY720635.1, forward strand.
GTGTTGCTTCATTGTTTCTAGGGCAGTCGCTACCCACAATTATGTACTCCGCTATGATAGTGGCGATAGTAGCTTACTAGGTTAGTAGCTCCTAGTAGCTCACTGTAAAGGATCTATGAATACCATTTTTTAGTATGTGACTACATGCTCTTAGTAGCTGACTAAGTTAGCCGCCTACCAGCACCTTTCAGCTGAAATCTATGAATTCGGCCATAAATGTTATAATTGAAGTTAAAGACTGAAATTCCTCAAATAACATAGCATCAACAAATAGTCATTGAAAATCGCATTGTCTGCTACCCATTGATGATACTGTCATGATGATAGTCAAATTTTCCACATAGGAAGGCCTTTGAAAGCCATTGGCCCATTAGTCGTCCGTGTTAATGCTCAACTGCACTATTATAATGGACAAAATATAATGCATTTGGTATTTTACTGTTCGTATTAGTCAGCTCGGGGTCCGGACATCTAATTGGACCACCAATACAAATCTCTGACGACGCCTTTATCAGCACAGCAAGTACTTTTCTTGAGTCATCTGTACGAGGAGGCCTCCCTGAAATGAGACATTCAATTGACTTTGGGAATTTGATGAGTCACTCAGAATAACATGGGGTAACAGAGACCTTGTGCATAGGCAAAAAATTATTGGAGAGACAGTGCCTCTGCAGCATAGTTATGAAAAAGCAAAGCAGAATTGTGGATATTGTAAGTCTAGGTTATTTATATCAGTTATACTCCCTAAAAGACAGTATTCTTAACGTCTTTAAACCTTGGCAACAATTAGATACTAGACCCAAAAGCTGAAATATAAAAATACATTAAGGTGAAACCATACTTTTGTCCATATGACGGTAATATTGCAAACGTACGAGGGGCAGCATTCCTGCCAGTTACTTTTATTGTAAGCCTGGCTAGCAGGGGTGGGTGTGAAATAGTGTATTCGGTAGGGGCGGGTGTGAGTGAAGTGTACTTGGTAAAACACGCTAAACAGCAAGGATGAGGCACTCAACGAAAATCGAACTTATGAATTAAGAAAGAATATCCTATTTAATTAAACAAATGACAAATCAAAATTCTGCTCTGCATTAACCTCACTTTTACATTAACAACTGAATGGATACTCCACAAAAAGAAATGATAACCATGAGGAAAAAAAAAGAACGTAAGCGAGTACTCAACAGGTATTGTCTGCCAAAACCAATATAAAATCAGGTTTACTCATAATCCACAATTATTACCACTTAAGAATCCTTCCCAATTAATACTAAACAAAGGGGAGCACTTCATGACCCAAGGGATGATATTAATTAGGGAGGATTACCTAAGCATCTGTCGAATCCCTGGCCACAAGCATAGGAAGCCATGTTGAGCGCCTGCTGATTCATGTACTTATACCTTTTCTGATGTCTTTCTCCAGTCCCCTTATGCCCTACTTAGCCTGGGCCACAAGGACAAGGGAGGAGTATTCTTTTGTACACAGAAATTTTCAATGCCTTAGAAAAACATCCATTCCTAAACATATTCCACATGTTACATTAAACTTTCCTTTGAGATTTAACAACCATTTCAACTTCTTCAACTATCTTTCCTTGTTTTGCAAATATTTGTCAGAGGAATAAAAACTCATCCACTTGTTCATTAACTATATACCCTCATAATATTGAAGTCCCCTGTAATGATATTAATAGGATCAAAAAATTTTCCATCTCGCTATATTGAAATTCACTATAAAGAATACTATGTGCTAGTATCCTCTTTCACACCAATTGTGACTTGGATGTTAAATGAATCAGGCTCGGACACAGATGGCATTTACTATTGATGTAAACTGATTGTGGGAGATAATGTTAGGGAGATTTTCATTCACTCATCAGTATTAAATGCCAAAACAACCTAAAACTGATTTTTTAATGGGAAGTTACGGAGCATATTTTACAAATACCCAGAGAGCTATTGACAAGGCATGAGAGTAAAGTAATTCCCATAGGACTGGGGTGGCAAACCTATGGCACAAGTGCCCAAAATGGCACGCGGAGCAATTATTTCGGCACGCGGAGCTGGGAGGGCGCTAAGGGATACCTCTATCTCACTCGGTGGGTTGACACACGAGTCGAGAGAGTATACTCTTATTTCATAAACTTTGGCACTCAATCACCAAAAGGTTTGCCACCCCTGCCATATGAGAATAACCCTGAGCATCAAAGCAGGAAATTAATATGGAGTAAATTTACCAGAAGCCATGAGAACAGGCAGCGGATGGCTGGTGCTCTCTGGTTGGAAGTTGGAGTTGGTAGATCCAGCTTCAAACATAATGTGGCATTCCTGAAGGGACTTTGGCTGCACAAGGACGATGTGAATGACAACTGTGTTCACACCATCAGAGCTTGCTTCCACCTCCCCTGCCTCTTCACCTTCCGCCACAATCTGCCTCCTCCGTCCAACACTTTCCTCACCATCACCTTTGCCCTCCTCGCCTTCTGCTTCTGCTATGATTGGAAGATGAAGATGAGGTGATGATTTAGTAGGTCTTGGCTATACTACGAACAATCTAGGGCACTCAATCATCAATACATAAAGACAGGGCTTGACAGATAAGGGAAAGAACCAGAGGAATTTTTTTAAAATTACCTAGACTTAAAGAGCTAATTCACTCAAAAACTCTTACACAATGTTCCTGATATCAGGATGGGCCAAATTATCCAATGTTTGTAACATGATGGTTTAAACTACCTTTTTTCTCCTTAATCACTTGCATATACCAAAGAAAGTTTTACAGGTCAAAGGTTAATATTCAGAAGAGGTACAGCTAAGTTCAAATGTCAAATTTTATGAAATTTTTCGTTATAGTTGAATGCCATAATTACGGGACTAATGTACTTTTATTTCATTAATGCTAAAACTCTATTTCAGTATTGAGTAATGACATCCAAATAATGATTGCATAATTATAATTGTAAGGGGTGAAGTTTTTTAAGCTCATTATCTACAGTCTGCTCAAAATACTAACCAACCACATCCCAGGATTTCATGACCACATTAAGGCTTACTGTTGAGAAAAGAAGTGATATAAGAGACACCAATTTCAACAAATTTTACATAGAAATTATGTCACTGATGCACTATTGCTCACTGATATTATTGTTGAAACTATAAATAAAGAGATAAATCTAAAGTAAAAATGGTAAGATTTCAGCCATAGGTTCGGAATTCATTCAAATGGCACCACATCACTCAAATCTCATTTCTATTAGATATTAGACATAAATTACCTTGACAATGACTTGTCTTGAAAAATAAAACATTGCACTACAAATTTTATAGTTTATATTTGATGTTCTACAAACAAATATTCCACAAAGACTATTTTTTTATTCACCAAGACTGGATGAGTCAAGATATTTCATTTGACACCAAAATCATCACACTATCAATGTGAAAAGTTGTAAGACATACCAAACAGAAATTTTAGTACACAACCTAAATAGCAGCCAGGGATGTTTGTACTCAAGCAAGGCAACACATACAATTAAGGTAACACATACCAGATCAAATGACGCCTAATCCATTTCAATTATGTTATTTGTCATGAAATTATAGTGACCCTATGAATATATATTTCGATATAACCTAGGAATGTATGTATATGTTAGAGATGGGACATTCTAATCCACAAATCCTCAAATCCATCGAATATTGGAAAAGATTCGACACATTGAATCTTTTTGCTTTATTCATAATTTGAATCTCGCTAGTCTATATATATTAATTTTGTAGCATGTCAGTCATTCTGTACCCATTTTGTTTCTTTCTCTGTCAATTTTTGAGCTAGAAGAGTGAGGTTTGGTGTAATGTATTGTCGAACCTCTGTCTTCATGATTTGGTAATAGTTTTGGATTTTTATTGGGCGTGTGGCAGGGGGTGTTAGGTCACCAGCCGTGCAAAGGTGTAAGATATTTGGAGATGAAATGGAGACATGAATTAAAAGGAGTGTATTTAGTTAGTTTAAATAAGATCCAAAAGAGTGGCCTCTTGGGCGTGTGGCAGGGGGTGTTAGGTTACCAGCCACACAAAGGTATAAGTTATTTGGAGATGAAATGGATCATTTTTGGGTTGTGGTTGCTACAACCAGATGCTGGGGAAACACAGTGACAAGGGAGAAAGGCCAGAAGGGAGAGTGGAAGAGTGTTAAGGTTGAAACAAAAGAAACCCACAGTGCTCTCCTATTCAAATGGCTATTCCTATTCATAGGGGTGTGTAAGGATAGCTGCCTGCTATTCCTTAACTAAAAAAGTCAAACATATACCCTCAAAAATTAAAAAATATGTACCATAGAGTGCTGATTATCCCAGATAAACTTTACCATTCATTGGATTATCTGACGAATAGTCCCTCAACAATCCCATCCCTGACTCTCCCTTTCCGTCCCCACCCTCCCCACCTACTACCACTGTGCTTCGTACATCACAGCCAGCAGCCTTGTTCAAGTCTATAAAAATGTTACAAGTGTTGTGTGACTTATTATAACATGAACGATCAGACTCCTGTCAACCGGGTTTGATTGCCGTATGTATGGGGAGAGAACCGAATTGTTTCCTCGGTACAATTGAAGTTATAGACTGCTCAAAGTTATGTTTCTCTAATAGAAGATTTCAAAATGTGGAAGTTCTTCTTTTGTGACCAATTTATTACTTTTATTGTTGATCCTGGAAGTAGAACATTAGTTAGCGAAGAAGAAATTGAGAAGGAAGTGCTCTTGAGTTCGGGCTCCGAAGCAGAGGAAGATATAGAAATTCAGACAGAGAACAGTAGTGATGAAGACAGTGACACGGATGGTGAGCCCTCCTGGTGTTTACCTTCACGAAATTTCAAGCCAAGAGTACATGTGTTTACCGGACCACCGTGTGGATTAGATAAAAATCAAGCGCGACTCACGATGGAGAATAGTCCCCTTGATTTTTTCAGGTTATTTTTTGGAAACGAAGTTATTGCCCTCTTAGTAACTGAGTCAAATAAATGCTATGATCTGTCCCTTCAGAATTCGGAGACATCTAAGAGAGTTTCGGATATTTCATTCCCTGATATCCTCAAGTTTCTCGCTTTGACAATTTTGATGGGACATGATTGTCGGGATGCGCTTAGGGATTATTGGTCCACTGATGAACTATATGATGCTCCTTTCTACAGGAAACATATAACTCGAGACCGTTACATGCACATTTTAAGATTTTTACATTTTTCTGACAACAAAGATGCACCCGACCAAAGTGATGAAGATTACGATCGCTTATGGAAAGTAAGAGTGCTTTTTGAACACCTGAGGGAGTCGTTTTCTAAGTACTACAATCCATCAGAAGAAATCGCTGTAGACAAGGAGATTGTGTCATTCAAGGGACGAGTCATTTTTCGTCTGTATATTCCAAAGAAACGTAAAAGATTTGGCATTAAAATTTACAAACTCTCTGACTCGTCTGGATATACCTACGACATGGATGTGTATCTAGGCAAGCAGAAGAAGGCTCAAACTAGTGACAGGTCAGCAACTCACGGCACAGTGATCAACCTAATAAAGAAGTTAGAGAACAAAGGGCACAAGATATTTATGGACAATTATTTTACATCTCCAGGTCTGTTTGAGGAACTTCACCGGAAAGGGTTCAATGCTTGTGGGACAGTGAAAGCAAATAGGAAGGGGATGCCACCACATTGGGGTCCGAAATATTTGAAGATGAAGAGAGGGGAGCTCAAGGTGAGAGTGAAAGGGGCGTTATGCACAGTATGCTGGAAAGATAAAAGAGAGGTCTTCATCTTGACTAATATGCACAAAGCTCCCTCTGAAGGAGTTTTCACGGATGATGTCAACAATCCGCTAAAACCGGTCATTATACTAAGCTATAATAAAAACATGGGCTTCGTGGACAAAGGTGACCGGATGATAAATAGCTACACGATTGGAAGAAAAACTTGGAAATGGACAAAAAAACTCTTTTTCCATCTGGTCGACATGTCTATTATGAATGCCTCAGTCCTTCTACGTTCTGTTGGTGGAAAGATGTCACTAAAACACTTTTGTGAGCAACTGGTGAGGGACCTAATAATTTGTGCTTCGGAGGATATCTTGTCTCCGCAATCATCAAATATCGGTCGTCCAACTTCCAAACATGCTGTTATCTCGAGACTACAAGCTAGACATAATGTTCACTGGCCGGAAAAAAGTGGGAGACGTAGGTGTAAGGTGTGCGCTGAAAAAGGCAAACAGACACAAGTGCGGCTATGGTGCCCGGAATGTGAAGTTGGGCTCTGTGCAGACCCCTGTTTCAGGATCTATCACACAGTTGTCAATATAGGAAAAGCTTAGCAGCCTGACATTACTACGGTGATATTCAGCTCGAGGGAAAGATTCAGGTATTTACCAAATTTACATAACCTATCAAAAATATTATGGGTTATTTTATTGCAAAAGTTGCTATTTTTATCAGTTTTGAATTGCCGTAATTTTCCGTATGCCAGGTGCACTCATGTTTTCATGTCGGAAGTAGAAAAATATACTCTCTCTCGTGCGTATCAGGTTTTATCAACCCTCAGCAGTAACTTGGGCCTTCGTCTCTCTCCCTGTCTCACTTCTTCATATCTCTCTCAATTACTCCTACCTTACACTCCCATCCTCCACCTATCTCTTCCCCTTCTTCATCAAAATGTTTTCCCTTCACCCTAACATTTCTTTTTTTGAGACATCGTGTCGAAATAGAAAGGATAACCTACTACAGCACCGCTCAGTACACAACTCCGACTGCGGTTTTTCATCGATGACGCATTTGTAACGTACCGGGAAAGTGAGCTGGAAGGGGTCCACCAGCGTCTAAAAACAATCTATTTCTTTTGCATTTACTGCTTGGTTAGTGTGTGTAGGATTATAATCCATACTGTAGGTACAAACATTTTTTTCTACGCTGAAATTTTGTTAGACTTCCGGAACACAGCATAGCATTGATACCAAAAAACATTTTAACTAAATTTCATTGCATATCCGGTAAAATTATGCCTAAAAGGAAAAAAAATAAACCCAGCACACGGAAAATTAATAAATTTATCCGAATAAAGTACGTCATTAGGCAATATATGCATAATTATTATGATAAAAAATTCTTTCTTTCAGATAACTTGAATTAGAAAATTGGACAATTCCGAAGAAATCGGAGAAAAATCGGAGAAAAGCTGTCTACGTACTTTCGATGTATTCCTATATTTTTAAGGCGATGCACAATTTAATTTTATAAACAACTGAAAACTTGAACAAATGGCACTATGTAGCACAATTTTTGTAGAGAAATCGCTCGTTATTTGGTAAAAAAAGCCTATACCCTCGAAAATAATACAATTTTTTAAATATAAACTCTAATTAAACTTTGATTAAAAATATTTAAATACTGACCTTTGCAAGTAAATGATGTCATATTATAGCCCTGTAAAAACTCTATAAAAGCCTTTTTATTTTATTGTGATACTACAAATACTTTTCTTACAATTAATTTTTTTCTAAAACACTATGTTTTAGCGGCTGAAAATTTAAAAAACCTCGGTAGTCTAGGTATACGGCTGGCGAAAAACCTCGTAAGATACAGGTTAAATCACAGAATGCAGAAATGAGACATCAAAATTTCTATTTCTATTTAAGATTTGGGACAGAGACCCTGTACTCTCCACAAGTACGGATGGGGGGTACCAACGATGCACTAAATAAAGTCTTATGTTAGGAGATGAAAGGAGATTATTGGCAATTATTGTACCATCTGGCTTTGGTGCAGCATTACTCTGCCAATTTGAGGCAACATGAATTTTATGGGTGTGAGTGTGTCAATAGCCGTAACCATCGAGAAGTCTGAGTAGTAATGCTGCACTCCTTATGAGTCAACCATCACTTCAAGAATCATCCTTCGCCCATCGGACACCCCTCTCTCCCGCTCCCACAAGAGTCATCATGACAAAATTCTGGAAAGGCCCCTCTGGTCCACGCTACATGCCAAACCTCCTGCAAGTTATGCCATCCCCAAGTTCACCGTGTGACAACATTTCCTTGTAAGTCGTTTCTGTGCCCAGAATGAGAGCTGACCCCTGCCTTCTTCACACAAGTCTTCCAACATGAGGGAGACACCAAAACCAAAGGCCTTTTACTTATAAAATGCAGTTGTGTGGGATCATTGACTCCTAATGCCCAGGGCAATAACCCATCACTGCCATGTCTGAGTCCCCTGGCACCAGGTGCACACTACATTTTTGTGACCCTAGCGAGTGAGCTTATATTGCTTCTGTGGCCATCTTATACTAACAATGTTTCCTTCGGGAAAGTTTTGACTTACAATCTCTAATTCTTCTAGAAAGAGAAAGCATATCATATTAGATAGAAGTCACGATTATTTGTACCTTAAAACATATTGAAGGCCTCTTTGAGGCTAGGCACTGTGAGATGCTTTGATTGCGTGTAAGGAGAATATAATATTTAGTATCCCATTTAATCACAGGAGGTAACAGAATCTTAAGAATTTGGATGAAAGAATTTGAAAGCATATTGCAAATACAGAGACTTTTAGTAATATTAGTGTATCAGTGTAGTATCAGTGGCATCATGAATCTAAAAATTTGGGAGGTCAGTGATCGAGACTTGTTTACTTTGAGAGCAGGCTGCATTGCCTCAAAGGTTTGCAGGACTCTGAGAAGTGACTTCAAATCTCCAAAGATCATACACACCTAGTTTAGCTATAACTTGGGATGAATGAATCAGACTCATATGGGCTGTAGTTGTGCGTGAGTCAGCTACCTAGACTGGAGTATGAGAAAATAAAAATATGCACAGCAAATTTTACTAACCGGCATGGCATCAGATTTATTGCAATGATCGTACCTAGCAATCATGAATTAAAATACTTACTGCTAGCTAATACCATATGTAGGTACATAAAATCTTGCCTTGCCTTGCACAACGGAGAATAAAATTCACCGTTATTAACTTTAGTTAGTGATGCGTTTCAGAGAATTAATGGAGTGAATAATCACCTGATGAGGAAAATGGAAAAAAATGGGTGGAAAGGGAAAAATTGGCATGTAAAAACCAGTATTTCAAAGTAATTAGCATGAGAGACTATGAGAAAGCACGTTGCTGGAACCAAAAGAATATATTTAAATAACACAAAAAATGTTATTTGATGCTAAGGTATATAGTAAAAAAAGATGAGAACATGAACCTGAAAATACATACCTTTTAATCAGTATTGCTACTAGTTGAGTTAATTTTACTTGAAACTTATAAAAATACAATACTTAATGAGAATCCCTAAATTTATTTCCTAATAAACTAATGAATCAAATTTGGCCATAATTGGCTACTAATTTTAAGTATAAGTTAATTTTTCTTATCAAAATTATTCCCACATAAAGGATTTGAGGGATTCGAGAACTTTTACAAGGATTAAGATTCAAGAAAATTTAGGACTTGTCCCACCTCCAGTGTACATTAATCTTAGTGATCACCTAGAATGCATTATAGTGTGGCTTTCATCCAAGAACTCCGCAGTCAGTATGATTATAAAGATACACCCATGACAAAAATTAATGACTCCAAGACTAACCACCAGAGGGGTCATCCACATAAGGGGTAGTGGGAGATCCAGAGGCACACTTTCTTGGGCTGATCTCTGCATCCACCACTCCAAAACTTAAAATGGGATATGGCAGGTGAAACTCCGAGATAGTGGACACAAACGATATCCCCTCATCTTCATCCCGTCCAAATTGCAACACATATAATACCTAAGAAGGGAAAAATAATATGATGTGAAATGAGATGAGTAGTACCAAACAGCCATTAAAAATGCCACATGATGCTCTAATTAGTGAGCTATGAGGAAGGCACATTTATAGTCAAATTTCCTGCAGTGAACATCATGGAAAACTGACATCACATACCTTCCGGCCAATGTCTGATAGTAAGAGGAATTTGGCCGCTAGGTCAAGGCCAGCCTTCAGGAATCCCTCCTCCTGATTCCTCGGTGCTTCCTTCTCTCCAAAATAAATAGTCTGTAGGCATGTCCACGATTCACAAGACCATAGCTTTAACTCATGGTTGTTCCTAGTTCCCGTAATAGCAAATTTCCAGAACTGCACCCTGTTTTGGCAAAAATCAAAAAGAATAGTAGTAATGAAAACAGGTAAAAGGGTGCCTGAAAATGACCAATTTAAAATCTTAATTAAAATATAAAGTAATTTTATGATGAGTGAAACTTTGCCTGAATGGTACAAATGCAAGGGATATGTTCCCCAATTATTAGGAATGAGTGAGCAGCTCATTATTTAAGTCAAATTTTAAAAAAAGCTTGATTCAACTTTTTATTATGTGGAGTCCAAATTAATTTTTGGGTTGATCAAAAAATGGTGAACTGTTTTTGCATGAATCTAAGACAACTTATTTCCCTTGTGGACTTCTGAAGAAAGGTGGGTTCATCTTAAAATCAGAAGCAATATCCTGGACTTGATTCTGATTGCATAATCTATATATTTGCAACCACTAGTGAAGGTACGTTGCATAGTAAAACTCGGTTTAAGTTAACATTTCATCAAAATAATGTCAACTCACAAAATGTTATGGTGGAGGGATGGAGCAATGGCATTAAACCTTATCAATCATCAATAGAATATCGATTGGCTATTGCATTTATCACACCAATTAGCTTACGGCAGGTTAAGATTTCAAAATTTTATAAGTGAGCAACAAATCATGAGCATTCACATGATGCAGAGTCAACTGATTCAGTCTCAGATTATGGAAGCTCAAACATTATCAAACTGAACGACCCTGGCTTGGCCAGCCCCACGCAATTGTACGTTTCACTTTTTACGTATTGTTGCCATGTATTTGTCTCGGCAATGGAAATGTGGAGGAAATGCAAGCATGTCCATGGCCGTGTGGTTATCATTAACCTAATTGGGTTGTGAAAAGGCAGCATCAACCACATCAATGTAAATGAATTGTACTCAGAGCAACATTATGACCGTCTCTTAGCTTACCACAGATTGCACAGACCAATTAAGTGATGATCACTCCGTTACCGTTACAATCTTACATCAACTCGATTGTAAATAGTAATAATGCTGTTGTGGTATAAACTGCAAACTACAAAGGATTCAAAGCATCATCAGGAACTTATCTTAGTTTTCCACCAATTAGATGGATCAATCCAGTCTCTAGATCACTGCAATTTTCCATTGTCAACAGTTGATTGTATAACATCATTTGCCAATACCAGCAACAAAAGTATCTAGCAAGAGGCTGTATTCAGCCACTGGAAAAGTTGTTAATAAAAGAAGAGGGAATCTCCACCCTGGGCATACGGAGTAACTTTTTTTTGTATTAAAATTATTATGATTTTATTTCATTTTTATAGACATTTACACATGAAAGAAAGTTTATTTCTAATATCAATTCATGTTTCGCTGATCCATTTACTTTTTTCATCATTTCTCCATGAGGTGGTTACATTGAAGAAATACTTTTCTTCCGTTTCACTAAAAGTTTATGTTTTAAAAGAATTATTATACTGCACTACAAAAATAGTGCAGCAAAAGTTTATCTTCTCATGAGTGTATGTTGTGCTGAGTATGTATAAGAAAAGAGAAAGTCTGTTTACTTCTTAAAACAATGCCCAATTCATTGATTTTTATGGTATCTTTCATAATTTTTTTACTCAAGAAAGTTTTCTATCAAAATTGAGTATTCTATTCAAGTTGCTCTATGGATGAAAATTGGGAAATTAACCAATGGCCACATACACCCTTTTTCTAATGTCAACACAGACAAGTGGTCTCAAAGACTGCTCTTCTTCATTTACTGATATTTTGTTACATGAACACATTTTGTAAAATTACTTATGGAAAGGGACAAAAATACTTACATAATTACAGACATGTGGTTTGACAGACCATGGAAAAACTATGATATTATTTTAATATTAAATCAGTAGCAGTAAACATCATTTTGGATCCATAATTGAAGGTACCAAATTGTGACAAAATTACAAGTGAGGCAGAGATAGAAAAAAGCTATGTTAAAAATCAAAGTAGATCTGTGAGACAGTGTACCTGTGCTTACGAATTAATCTTGAAACTAACAAGGTTTTGAAGAATTTTACTTTCCCTTGAAAATACAAAACTTAGCGTTGGTGCTCAAACTCAACTTGTAACTTGATTCTTAAAGCAATGATCAACTCAAACTCTACTAGAGTTGAAAATCCTGTTTTAGAACATCCCCAGTTATGTTTATTTACAACGCATTATGGCAAGAAGCTTTCTACTTTACTTTGACTCTAAAAACATAATAGTTCAAGTAAAATATGTGAACTTCAGCAATAAAAAAAGACCGGAAATAGAAAATACGAATTCTCCTGTAATTGAATTCCAAATCGGACAGCTGTAAATACTTAGGAATCTATTTAACTAAGAATTTAGGATGGGGTTTAAACGTGGAACACATTGTTAAAAAGGCTATCAAAATGTTTCACTGGGTAATGAGAAACTTCAAAGGGAGCAGCACGACCATGAAAGAGAAGGCCTATAAAACCCTGGTTTGACCAACACTAGAGTGCACATCTCTTGTACGGGACCCACGCAAGAAAATAGAGGTGATGAACTTGAATAAGACAGTGTGTTTTACAGAAATGCTTAGAGTACTGGGATGGGAGAGTTTACAGGTTAGGGGGAAAAGGAGCAAGCTATGTGGGATGTATAAAATAGTGAGTGAGGAAAAAGCATGGGATGAATTAGGGAAGGACATAGTAAAGCCAAATTTTGAGGGGAAAAATGATCAGCAGCTCAAGATAAAATGCAGATCACAAAGAACAAATGTAAAACAGTTCTCCTTCTTGAATAGGACCACACGGGACTGGAACGACCTACCAGCAAAACCATTAATGTGATTTATTCTTTTGAAATTGGTGTTCATTTAGTAATGCCAAGCCAAACTCCAACCACCGATATCGGAATTCCTCATTTCAACCCGATTGCCCGATAACTTTTGCCTCTCTGAACCAGATGGCGATAACCTGATATACCTCTCTTGCTCTACGCGATTGCTCCTTGCTTGGGTTACGCGATTGCTCCAGATAAACAGGAGTTCACTTGGTAGCATCAAGCTTGCTCCATCTATAACAGGTGGCACTCCTCCATCAGCGGAGCACAATGGAAAGCGGGAAAAAAGATTACATCCTCCCCAACAAATTTTAGGCACGCTTCTCACCCTCAAGGATATTTGAAACGAATAAATTTCTATGCATGGATAGGTCGGTGCACGGGCTTGAGGATCATCCAATAACATGATAATGGGCCTTGTTTATTTACTTTTATCATCCGAGACACCTTTGGGATATGTAATACTAATAAAATATTTGAAACAGTTAGTAGTCAAACGAAAAATCAGAGATACACTAAGTATTTTCATTCAATTTAAAAATCCTCAAGAGAAATTCCTTTAAGATTCCCCACTACTGTGAAAAGTTACCATAAAATTCTCGCATTTTCACCTCGTTTTGGCTCCCGGGAAATTTTTCCTGCATTGTTCGTTCTCCCACATCCATCGTTTTTTTTGCCCATCCCCTAGAAAAACGATAGATCGAGGTTCTACTGTATAATAATATGCATTCATGAACGCTTTATAATGAATATGTTGTCAAAGATATCACATCGATGTTGTCAATAGATATTTATCAATGGTATGGAACAAGCACCACATAATCCCATCCCTACTTGATTGTATTTCAGGAAAAAATACAAATTATATCAAAACGTCAATTAATTCATGGCTCAAATTTGTTAGCAACGTTAATGTGATACTCAATGCAGTGAGAACACAAAAGCTATCCATGTATCTATGAACTTACTCGGGGGAATGGTTTCTATGGTCATCAAGGAAAAACAGACATGACAATGGCCTGCCCCCATGAGGTCGCCATTTGTGCAAACATCTTGGTTTGGACTCGGTGGGCAGGTACACCTGAAAAGATAATAGGAAAAAATAATTTGCTGAATGCCAATACTTCCTATAAAAGACCTCATCCCACCACAGGGGAAAAGAAATCAGGAAGAGGTATGACTAAAGAGCCTACCAATGAATTTTTTTTATCTCTTTACCAATGGTGCTCAATAAATCCAAATAAAGATTATGCCAGTATAATCACTACATACAGGAATACGGATGCTAAAAGATTAACTATCAGTTAATTCAACAGAAACACATGTCAAACTGAAATATTAAACAAAGCACAGAGCAATCAATAAGAATAACTTCAGTCTTCACTTTTTATTTAATCATCAAATATGAGTATTTTATCTAGAGTCTTCACTTTTTATTTAATTTTAATCACAATACCCACAAAACCAAAAGAAAAATAAAAGACCATTGGCATATTTGGGCACACTTTACTGACCTTTCATGAATGGTATGAATATACATAGGATAACAATCCTACTAGCATTCATGAATATAAAGAAATTCAGTTTATAACAGAGAGGATCACATTCCAAGAAAAAAACTACAGAAAAATCCATAAGTGGTCCATTTCATCTTCAAAATATCAATGCTCAAATTTCACTAAGGCACAAGTACATAAAAAATTCCTTCCAAAAGGTATAATTAGTAGTAACTCAAGCTATGGACCAATAAGCATTACACATAATGCTCAAAGGACCTTCAGGAGGATTTTCTTCATCATTCATGGATTCATCATCAACTCTGCATAATAGCCAGAACACATCACAAATAAAGATATGATACAAAAAAGTACAATGATTACAAGTCCCATTATATAACACCTCTCTCTAAAATTTCACTAAGGCTCATTTAATAGAAAAAACAAAGAGGACTTTCAATTATTAATTAACTGATAAATACCAATGAACAAAAAGATGCATATTATAAAGCAGGCTGGTAGCATAATTTCGTGGCTGAGGTCAAGTAGCAGAACAAAATATGGAGACAATAATACACATCTAAAGCACTGTGGTATGAGATTTGGATAACAGGTGAAATATTGTGGAAATTAATGAGCAGTATATGAGGTAAACGCTAGAAGCCAAGGAAATCATAGCTCTTGACTAATTGCATTTAAAATAAAAAAAAAACAACCATGCAAAAGACAATTTTTCTTGTTCAGCATTTCCAAGAAAATAAATGAATGAGAATAAAGGGAAAAAAACAATGCACTCAATCCGGCCAAAGAAATTTGCAGACATGGGATGAAAGTTTTAAAAAATATATATTCAAAAGCCAGTAAGCTCTAAAAAAAATCAGGAGAGTGAAATAAAAATAAGGTTCTCCAAGAAATTATAAAATGCCCCAACACATGCCCTTCCAGAGAAAGTTCCAAGGCAATACTAGAGAAACAAAGAAGAATTAGCATGGGTACACAGGAAATGTACACAGGTTTCTTGTTCACCCTTCCTTTGATCATCAATGGTCTAAGTATTAAGCATTAGGCCTCTCGACCAGGGGTTCCCATTGATTATCAATGCTAAGCCATTAGGGTGCATTATAATTTGTAAATAAATTCACTTTGTGATGTTCCACAATAGTTACAATGATCAAACTTCGAGTTAATGATATTGACTTAACTTTGAGTCGAAACCTAGGTCGGAATAATAAAAACTATTGTGGAACATTACAAAGTGAATTTATTTACAAACCAACACAATGTGGTTCCACCAAGTGAAGCCTGAGAATTTGATATACATATATACATTATAATTTCGCCAAATGCAGTTCCTTTCTGTGCAGATTCCATGTTATACAGCTCCCAAATCTGTACAAAGCTTAGCCAACCTCACCTTTAGTAGTGACTCTTTCCACAATTTTTTGCGAAAATATCACAAATAAAAAAATATCTCACCAATGAGAGATTTGATTTTACTTAACAGCAGATATTAAATACCCTTTTATTTGAATAAAAAATTCTCGGGCTTCTAGCAGAGTAAGAATTTTTGTGGCTGACGTTTCGATGGATAACACTTCCATCGTCCTCAGAGCAGTAATGAGATGCAGGCCTTCCTTCCTGCGTCTATATAGCCGCTTAATCTGGGGGGCATTGTTGTCTCGTTCTTTCCGTTATTTTTTGAAATAACAGTCTCCATTCCCTGCTTAGTATGTACCCAGAGTCACGATTTAAGTTGTTGTTCTCCAGCCTGATCTCAATGGCTTCTTTAAGGAGACGATCCCAATACATATGGGTCTTAGAGACCACTTGAGCTTCATCAAAGGAGATGATATGATCTTCTGATAAGCTATGCTCAGCCAGGGCAGATTTCTCTGGGTGGAAAAGCCTAATACACCTCCTGTGCTCTTTTATTCGGGTCTAACAAAAAAAATTAAAGTTCATGCACTCATACCAATCATTATAAAGTGGATAAAATTAATATAGCATGGAAAAAGTTACAACAATATTCTCAGTACAAGCAAGACAGATCATGGCTAAAAAACAACTACCTGAAAGAATTTGACGAGGCCATCGGCACTGGCGGTGGCAAGGGCAGTGCCATCAGGTGAGAATGATGCCTCCACAATGTCTCCTGAATGCTCCTCCATGGGCAGGCGCCCCTCCAAGACGTGCGAAGGTCTCACCCGCACCTCGCCCATCGGAATGTCTGCACGAACTCGAGCCACATTCAACATCTCTGCCTGCAAGAGGTCCCACCCACATCCATAAATTATTGGCCATACCCTGCACTAAGAACTTCAACATACCTTCAGCCAGCAAGGTTGGAAGTAGAACTCAGAAATGTTATTTATTTTCACCCAACTTCATGGGAAGACAGAAATATGGTGGTTAACTGTTATGTTAGAGGGGTCCAACAAAGCAACTACCGTTCTCCATGATTGTCCAGGGCCATGTGCTCGGTGGCGGGAGACATCAGGGATGACAAACTTGCATATCGATAACTATCGAGCAGGGTCGATCCCTTCACTCTTACCAACCAACCACACAAATAAATAAACCACACACATCCATAAATTATTGGCCATACCCTGCACTAAGAACTTGGACAAACCTTCTGCCAACGAGGATGGAAGTAGAACTCAGAAATGTTATTCATTTTCTCCCAACTTCATGGGAAGACAGAAATATGGTGGTTAACAATATGAAACCAAATGGCAATGCCTTGATTGCCCTTAATTAGGACATTGATTAGAAAAGTGAAGCCTTATAGCTGAACTTGAGGTATTATTTTTGTGGACTTTTTCTTCAAGTTAAGAATAAACCACCTTATTAAGGTTAAGAATAATCCACCTTAAAGGATTAACAATAGGCATTCTCAAGAATATCAAGATACAAGGCTCTCCGTAGAGATACAAGACTTCCACACACTGACCAATGCAATTTACAGTTACTCTCCTCTCACTCACTCCAAATTCTTTCTGATCAACTAACTTAGGCAAAACAACACCCATATCGATGGTGCCATTATTGAATAAACTCTTCCCTTTCTCAACTTTCCCCCCAACTTTGCCCCTTCCACTTATTATAATAACAACAAACAACAATTGAGTGCACAAACATCCTCCAAATGCAAGTACAAATATCTCCACTAAAGGTTTTATATACTTGACATGGTGGAGAGCCGAAAAGCAATTAAGCCTCACTAAATTACCACACACAAACACAACAGTTAATTTCTCAGCATCAAATATCATTTGCTGTCATTTCTATTTTAATTTTCATTACTGTAAACCTTTGAGCAGAAGTATCTCTTATTTTCAGCTGAATACATAAACTAAAATTTAATACTTGAGAATGATTAGAAAACAATGCCTCAGGAAGCAAAACAATTTCCACTCAGTACGTGCTAAATTGTGCCATATTAAGTTTGTCATCTAGCATAAATCCAATTTAAAATAACCAACCTATTATAAGACCTGCCAATTACAATATAATAGCATTAGGAGGCATAACCTAATGGTTTACTGAGGCCAGAAACATACCTTTGCCCCATGTGTTACAACCAACAGCTTTGCAGCATCATCATCCACAGTTGCCTGGCCACCATCCTCAGGGATGTAAGGACACCACACAACACGATGAGTAAGCGATGCTGCTGACTGACCTCCCTCATATTCCACATGAAGGAAGAGGCTGCATCTATTGCTGCAGATAAGGATCTCTACAAGATGACTAATTCTTTCCCACAAGCATTAAAGCCTTCATAAAAACACCAATTCAAATCTTCAAGGATTTTAGGAGCATATACTTGGTATTTAGGAACGAATAATGTTGAATCGTCTAGAAAATACAAAGAGTCAGATGAGGAATCAATGTTCAAATTCATTCCAATCCAAAACACCACAAGTCCATGAATTGAAACTCTGAGATATATTCTCAAGATAACAAATAATTGCATTTAAGAGCATCCAGAAGTAACAATAAATGCCTAAAATTTATACCATATCACCACACATTCCATGCGAATCATTAAAGCCTAGAAATGTAGCAGTTTGTACGTAAAAGTTTGGGAAATATTCATTCACATTTGTTTCAACCTAAATTTCCTGAGTAAATTTCCTAAATTTCCTCCAGCATGCATTCCAAACAAAACTTTGACACAAGCAATACATGTTTGTGAAAGAATTCACTCCGTCTAAGGATCAGTATCGACGAAGGTTATTGCCAACTTCAATTCCTGTTGCCTGAATATATTTTAGCACTGAAAATTGTTTTTAACCATTTCAATTTAACCTGGAGGGTTGACGATACTTACTCTGCCATATAAACCACTTTTATATTTTTTTAATATTTAGAAGGCAAGCTATAAGTAGGGAGAAGTGCAAAGGTTGAGGAGATCTTTTACAAAATGCACATATCTTTGGTTCTGAACTACAAGAATGATCAAGAAATTCCAATAGTAAAAGAGAATATTTCATAGAGGGAACAAAGAATTAATTACTGAAAAAGTGCATAGGTTCATGAAATACAACCTACGATCTACTCATACTTCCTAAGGAATAGAGATTCCAAGGGTTACAAACAGAGGAAGACAGAAGATTGTAATAAAGTATCATTATAAGCTCACTCCTAATGAATGATATCAATAGGGTCAGAATCCTTAACACAGATCAGTTCCCCACACTTGTCTTCCATATAGAGCCATAGGGTCAGAAATATTGATAAAGCAAACAACTAGTGATTGGTGAAATCAAAAATTAATCAAATCCAGATTCAAATCTTTACTGAACCTCTGATCCAAATAACCGGCTGCGGTGGTGACGGGGTTAAGGCCTCGCCTTCTAATCCTTGAAAAATCTGCAGCTTGTAAGTGCAGTTGCATTCCTTCCGAAAGAGAAATATGCAAAATTTTTCATTTATAATATTACAAGGACTTACTTGTTATCCCTTCTTACCACCAAAATTTAAAGCTAGAACAACAAATTTTCCTCATCAAAATCAAAGAAATGCCGGCTTTCTCACCAGACGTGTGAAAAAGTATTACAACTCAATGAAATTTATATGCAATCAGACTACATGAAGTGATTTTGTAGTCAGAATTAGTGTGTGCACAGAGAATGCTTTTTCAGCTATGGAAACATGATGATGAAATATTAAATGTGACATTGTCAGTATGACTAGCCCAGGAAGGGAATTTTGCAAGGTCATTATAAATCACTGATAACGCGCAGCCAATTCAGGGAAATGGCGGAGCCAAGGATGGGGAGGAGAGTAGGTAAGGGGGTAGAGCGAAAGACAGGCCGGGAAGTGGGAGGAGGAGGGAGGATTAGCTGGGGAAAGAACCCTTATTGAGTGAGTGACCTTCAGAATGACAATAGAACCATGAGACCTTGGAGAGGGGTGTAAGGGAAAAAGAAATCTCATCTTTCTTTTCTTCCCTTTCATCCCTCCTCGACCTCTCTTGCTTCTTGAGCCCCCAAGTTCACAAACCCAATGGGATTTCTGTACCCTCAATCCAGCTATACAGCTAATAGGAATTATCCATTACATACATGGGCTCGTTTGAAGTTCTTGGGCACAGTACTAGCGGCAAAGCTTCATGATTTCTAATGGATGCCCAAAGGAATGCTGTTGTTTATGCATCTAATTAATAATGAAGTATTTTTTGTTCCAGGACTTAGGCTCATAATTACGTGATACCACAAATTTAATAATATAGTTCCTTTTACCATACATTTATACACTCCTTTGACTGGGACCAAAGATTTGCTTTATAAAAAAGAAAACTTCATACGAACATGGCTTATAATGATGAGAGTCTACTATATTGCTCATTAGCCATTCCACCAAAATAAGACTCAGAGGCCATTTTGTGGCTGTTATCATGGATGATAACAGCACATTCCCAAAGGTGTACACACTAAAATCAATAATGTCTCACATTCTTTGTTTAAAGGATACTCTAAATTTTCTGTGGCCCCCAACTGAATCTGATGGACAAACAAATTGCCAAAGTGATCCACTGATGCCAACATTATTTGGGAGCGAATATGTGCAAAGCAGAGGTCTTGAACCAGGCCCAGCAAATCACGGATGAGTACTCTCTCCTCAGTCTCACGATTGACAACACGAACAACTCCAATGCTTTTGCCCACAGCTATGGATAAAAAGTTACATGTACACATTATGTTACAGAGTGATTAAAGAAGACACTTGAGTAAAAATATGGAACAATTAAGTACTTGAAGGTCAAAAAATGAAGACAACACGATAATGTTTCAGAATTAACTAGACAACAGGATGACATGAATATTTTTCTGCCAGTCATATCATAATTAATATCACATGGGATAAAGCTTAACTAGGGAGGGATGCAGGACTTGACAACCTGCATGCCTTCAACTCACCAGGCAATACCATGCAAGTTGCACAAGTTTTTGCCATATCTTCACAGAAAGTTCACAAAAATATTCTTAATTTACCACTGTACTGTATCATTATTCACTCTGTTAATAATTTACATACCAAGGATGCAAAATATGGTCACATTTCTGAAAAAATACAGGATTTCATTTTTCTCAATTTAACAACCTTGATTTTACATAATTTGCAATTTTGCATTCCAGCAGTTGAGTCTGGCTGGGAGCTATGTATGCTTTGCATTGTTGTTACCTCTTTACAATCTCTTGATGTTACACTTCCCTTTTCATAGTGCCCATCTTTTCGTCCCTCCAACTACATGAAACCAAGGTTTTACTGTACTTGCTAGTACCCTGGATTACCATTTACTGCTTTGTCACCATTATTTGCTTGCTGTTATGTCTTTGATTGAAAAAGGAGCACCCAACTTTCATTCCCTGTGACCATTTGAGCCAGGAAATCCTCACTCTCCTCTACATAACACCTCAGCAGCTCTTTACATTCATCAACCTGACAGTCTTTCGATTCCTGTGTCAACTGTCGAGGAACCCACCTGGCAGACACTTTTCTGTAGCAGAGTTTGTCATGCACAACATGTTGTTCTGAAACAAAGCTCATATTCAGCAAGGAAGTCATTCTGCCACCGTGAAATGCGTTTTCATGAAAAAGACGATCTGTGGCCGCTATGGACTCCTCTCACAATTCGATGAGCCTGACCCGGATGGGGAGCATCAGCCAATGCAATCATACTTTCTTCAGATTTCTTGTACCAATCGTAGACTTGCTGCTAAGACAGACAGGCGTTTCCATACTTTGTCTGCATTATCCGATGATATCAATTGGTT
Organism: Ceriagrion tenellum; assembly: GCA_963169105.1. NCBI lineage: Eukaryota > Metazoa > Arthropoda > Insecta > Odonata > Coenagrionidae > Ceriagrion > Ceriagrion tenellum. The sequence continues at coordinate 18,199,914 of OY720635.1, forward strand.
TCACGCCTTCACTGCATGAAAATCAAATAATTCAATGCTGTTCCTGCTAGGTGCAACTGAGTAGTGGTGCCTCCATCTTGTATCAGCTGTTGCTCACATCCAACCCCACTGACCGGCGCTGCTTCATACTACCAGCTGGAAAAGACATCAGGAACTGTGTCTTCCAACGGATTAGATAGAAAATGATTTCTAACGGCAGTTTTGCAGCTTTCATTTCAATCTCCCTCATAAGATTTACATCTGTGGACACTCATACATCTGTCAAAATGGCACATTAACTCAGCTTCTGAACATTATCAAAGCTCTGAGAAAAGACCCTGGAAAATTTTTATGGTTGCCTCTTTTATGTAAACATTTCCTGGTAGTTGATAATGCATTTTCGTCATTTCTCGTTCAAATGCAACAAAAATACCATGGTAGTTCAGTATGTTTCATGAATATTGAAATAAACTTGTGAATCATTAAATAGATATGAAGAAGACAAACTCTAGGAGAGGTAGGACAACGGGATGGAGGAAAATAATTTGACAACATTCATCATGCCTACCGAATTATGAATACAAGTATGAAGCTTTTCAAGTTATTAAATAAAATTACAGTAACAGTACGCCCAGAATACACTTCATATAATACAGTATTACACTTATATAGCACATCTTTTTATGCAATACAATACTTCTCCACTGAAATAATTCTAGAGTTTCTGATATAAGTCAAAAACACACAGATAGCTTTTAAGGAAGTTGGTTTAACTGTCTGTAATCTAAGGGCCAAGGGGTGTGGGGTGTTAACTGGTGATTTTGAGAGTGATGTTTTCCTTTTTGGTGAGCTAATAATGTATATAATCACTTGATTCAAACAAATAAAACTTCTGCTTCATGAAGAACTCAGTCTTTCCTTGCAAAATCAAGCAAATTTTTGGGAGTCTCATGCCCACTACCTTAGATATTCATAATTCTTTCTATGTTGCAACCAAGGCACAGAGAAAAAAATGGTGAGTAAAATCGTGCTCATCACACATTTTTATGCCCACGTAAAAGCTAAAATAAGTTAGAAATTCTGGTAAATATTTCAGATGTCATATACATGTAACTTGAGTTTTTAAGAAAGCTATCACAAAGATTCTCACCTATAAACTTTTACTGTTATAAATGTTCAAAACATTGCAGTTTTGACATATTTCCACCAAAGAATTACATTTTCAGATTCACATTTCACATGTGAAACCCAAGAAAAATTAAAGAGGGAGTAAGATAATGAGAGTGAAAGAAAAGACACAAGCCCAATTAACTGTGAAACCGAAGGAATTAGTATAGTAGTATCAATTCGTCCCACGTGGGGGCAGCACTCTAGCACTAAGGGAGGTTTGGGTAGGCAGCAGGCCTCACCTATGAAAGTGGCAGCCTGAGGGAGAATTAGGGGAAGGCACTCTCCTGGGTGACTATGAATACCATTTCTGAGCCAAGGGGTCCCCCCACACCAGGGAGACACCCAGGAAACGACTATGAATATGGGCCTGGGTAGGGTATTCATGACCTGTTATTTGAAAATTATGCCCTCTCCCTCATCATAATAATGTAGCATAATATAATGACAATGGTTCATTAAAACCCAATCCCATTCTCCATCAAGCCTGTTCTCATAAACCTCAGTTCTTAAGATTCTCACTAGATATCAGCCACTTTGATTCCAATCGCAAAATGTAAAAAACAGGCTCATCAAATAAAAGTTACGAACATCAAATGAAGACAATGCATTAAACTCAGTGTTCAGCACAATTAATTTGGTTAACTCAGTGACTGGTCTCAAAAAGTTGGACTGTATATAAGCATATACCGTATAAAAAAAATGGGAGTAACTTCCTCAGCAAGCATGGAATAATATCAGGCAAAGAAAATTCCAACGGAAAAATTCTCTCTCATGTAGCCTACATACTAATGAATGTAATTATATTCTGGGTGTAACATACTTTTTCAAGAGTACTTTTCACAACACTGGCTGGAAGAAATAAGAGTACCATAATTGCATGAACCTAAGACCATGTTTTTTTCTCTTATGGACCCTGAAGATATGAGGGTTCGTCTTATAACTGGCAGAAAAATCCTAACTTCAATTGAATTCCATAATCTAAATATTTATGCTCACCAGAGTAGGTATGTACGAAGTGAAATTCTGTTTGCATTTAAGTTTTATCAACATTATCTCAACTCACGTAATGTTCACCTTACTGGTTACAATTTACCTTAATTTGAATATAGAAAGCATCAATGCATACACACGTTGGTGCATTAGATTCTGAGCACAATTATGAATGTATCTTAGTTTTCCTCCCATTAGTTTAATCAATTCAGTAATGATCACTCCCATATAGTTACAATTTACCAGAATTGGACAGTAAATAGCAACAATACCCGACATGTCAAAAAGACAAATGTCACCAAGTATCTGTCACAGTGACAAATGCAGAGGAAATGCAAGCATGTGCGTGGCCTAATGGTTTCAATGTGCCTAAATTGGACTGCAAAAAGCATAAACGCCACAGTGGTATACACAGAATTGGATCTCGAGTAACATTAAAAATGTGTTTTCTGTCGATTGCATTGATCACTTCTGTAATGATCACACCCTCATGGTGACAACTTATCTAAACAGAATTGATAACACTTTTGCCATATAAACAGTACACTGAGCAACATTAAGAACTCAGCTCATCATAACTCATTAATCAAAACTAATTTTTCCATCTAGCGAAGTTCCAAAAATGAAGAGTCATTTTAGAATCAGGTTCACCAAAGGTTCCCGCAAATACCATAAATTACTTACGCTTCAATCCATAAGCAAGATATTTTCCCTCCATATGAATAGCCACCAGCCTTCCAGGATAATGCCTAGACTCCCACCCATAGTCCACAATACTCTTTAGCTTAACCTTGGAGCTCCCAGAGGTGTGACTCCCAGCACTGCTTCGGACAATCACCTCCTTGGCATGGACATCAAAAGAACTGCCATCGGCAGAATCTTGAAAGGATCTAAAAGAAAGGAAGAGTTAGGAGAGAGAGGTCATAACCAAGTATCTTTCAACGATAATTCACTTTCCTTCACAATAATTTAATTTTCCTCTGAAATTACCTCTCTTTGTTTAGACATAAAAAACACATCATCAGGTATAGATGGATGTAGTTTAATATTAGATAATGACTTAATAGTATGTATCAAAATACAAATAACTGATATGATGTTTAAGATAAATTACTATATACTCAAGAACTCTACAGTGGAAAAATTCCACTTCTTCTTGACTGAAGCATATAAATGATATTTAAAATCTTTAATGATACAAGAATTTGAAAGAAGAAAAAAGAAGAAAAGAATTTTTCTGAGCATTTAAATAAATCTAGTCCACAGGTTCCCAATTATCCTGCAGGGTTCAATTAACGAATAGAATATAAGTTCCTTTTCATCTTCATATCTCATGGATATTTTCATTAGTCCACCCTAATTTGTCAACCAAACAGTCTCTAAATCAACATTAATGCTTCTGATTTAATATTTTCAAGGCCAGATCCCAGCATTACACATGGAAACAATTTAGGCTCAGGGAGAGAATCAAGTCACTAACCAGACACTCTCAAACAGTAGATACTAGAGTTAAACAATCAAGATCTGAAGCTGAGGTTACTTAGCCATACCAAAGACTATAATTAAAGAGGTTATTTTAACAAAAAATGTATATGCATGGGGTTAAGAAAAACCAAATTTTTGGATTTAGAAATTGATCAGATAATGGCTCGGTAACGACATCATTTTCACAGATAGTGGCAATGACAGAGGCCACTATTCCCTTTTCCATTATTTGAGATCGTCCTATTTTTCATTCCTGAACCCATGAGAGACTTCAACTGCATCCAATCACAGGGTAATGCAGCAAAAGGGGAATGTGAAGTCAAAACTTACATTTAAGTTTTAATCCAATGAGGATTGTAGACATATATATAAATGATACTAGCAGTTTTAACAAATACTAATTTTATTCCAGCCTAGTCACAGGAATTGTTCATGGAAAATTACATCCACTCGAGTATATCATGACACCTGTGAATGCAACTGTGTAGCATATCATTTGAATTCACGTGAATTGGAAGTGATTGGAAATTATCTCTATCACTGAAAAGCAATGGCTCAAATCACTCCTGGACTTGTCCATATAAATTACTAGATCATTCAGGCTTAATAGAGCTGGGTTAATTCTGTTGGACAGTCAAAAATGCATTTCCTCTTTAAATAAAAAATGGGTCATCTCACCAATGAGCATCTAACGCAAAGAGACAGATGAAGATATTTAAATTATGACAACCCCCTCTTATCTCAGAAAGTAAAAAAATTGGATAACAAAGAATTTGAGGAATTTGTAAGACATCAAAAATTGTAATAATTGCAATATATTTTTCATTTGTGGACATTGGGTTTCCAAATGGTATTGGAATATTACGATTATAAACCTTAAGTTCCATTATTATTTGAGTATGCCCATACCAATTAAGCATCAAAAATTCAGTAAGTGGGTTCGGTGGAAAATATAGTAAGTTACACTAACATAGGGTCAACTCTTAAACGTTTAAAATAATCCCACTTCATAACATTGTAATTCATCACGGCAGTGGGATTGGAATCTACCCTGGAATTATGGTCAAAGCAAATTCGGCATTTCAAACTAGATGCGAGAGTAGTGCACTGCATATTGGAAATACTGCCACTTCATCCGGCATTTTGAACCCATTTCTTCTACAAACAAAACAGTTTTCCATCGCAAGGCCAAACTAAAACAGCTCCATCACAAAGATCCGATACTCCTCTTTGTTATTTCTCAAGGTGATCAATGCATATTATATTTCTTCCGATGACCAATCTTCAGCATGAAAATGACTTAATTAGTCGGCTTTACTCATATCCCTAATTGAAGTCTTCTACCATTCGCGACCCTCTACTACTCCTCCAAGCAATAGCACGGTCACCATGCACCCCGACTTATTATCATCACCAGATCTTCAGGTCTTCTGGAATCCACCGATCCAGAAGTGACATGAAGTCTTCCAACCCACATCAGGGAGACTATCACGTCTGGAATGTTCATTATTTCTTGTTCACTCTTCTACTTCCCCACCCACAGCACAGCACCATCGGTCCATGTCCCCTTTCGTCGGCTAATGCTCAGTCTCCTTAGCCGCTTCTTATGACTTAATGAACGTCGTAGAGAAACTGAGACAGATGATAGTCAACTAATAAGCAGCCAATAAAGTTATCGATAGATTTCGTTGCAATTAAAAATCTACTGGCTTCGATCAAAAATTAGTAAGAAAAACAACAGCTAGACCAAATGTATGGCTTGTTTCTTGATGATCACCTTTGAACCTTTCCAAGAACTTGTCTCCACCGTGGAAATGTCATCTAGAAATTAAAACCCCTCTCGTTCACGTAACATCAGCGAAAAACCAACTTACATAATTTGGGACATTGCTAAGGGTTTCAGCACCGAACTCTTCGAACTTTGAATACCGGACATCACAGTCAGTTCACAACACACCTGTAATTTTCATGCAAGAAATTTTATTACAGTCGAAGTAGCAATAGAAGAATAAACATTTATAAAAGAGGATTGTGTTTTCTGCTACAATAATTACATGAGTGCACAGCAATTATCGTCAATAAATTGGCAATGACAGCAAAACACACAATAGTGTATAAAATAGCAATGTTTACATTAAACGGTGTTGTCTAAGCGAGTTGAATGTCACTAACCGCTAACAACACATGGCATTTAAATATAAGGCTAGAGCTTTATTCCTAAGCACCGAAAACGCGGAATGGTTTCAAAACAGGTATCAGTATTCGAACATATACAAAATGAAACAACTTACAACCAATGACCAACATAAGGACTTTGCGGTCTTATTCCTCAACTGAAATAAATTTTATAACGCCCCCTGACATCACCTCAACCAGTTAAAGAGGCAATTGTGTTAACAATTGACAGCAGACATCCGAAAGTTAAGTTGCGACAACCGCTTGAACCGCTGCACCAGCTATTACCAACAATGTACGGAAGGGTATTAGTGAGCAGGGAAACAGAAATGGACGAAATTTTACGTATGAGACCGATGGCATGAGAATTTCTCGGCAACTAAATATTGACTATCGGCTGTAGAATATATTTCATAGAGTACGTACGACTCTATATATTTTCCACTCAAGTGATAGGCGAAATTTTGCATCAAAAATTATCACCATAGAAACGCCATTTTAAGGCATCCTTAGTAACATTTAAAACTTTTTAATTTGAGCTATAAAAAATCCTGGTCATAACAAGGCATTCTAGGCATTGCCATAATTAAGGCACGGTTGCTAAGAAACTTTTTAAGGAAAGTGGTGGGAATTCGCAAATGCTCATACGCTTAATGGTTTTATGTACCAGCTATTTGCCATTACTTATCAACCTGTATTATGTTATTTTCTTTCATGTGACGTCAGCGAGTGGTGCGAATGAGAATTCGTTAGCTATATAATATAACCATTCCGATGATTGCTTAATTAGAGGAAACTTAATGCCCTTTCATAAGTTGGTGTACACGAACCATTTTGACTCATAACAACCCTGTCATGCACAGGATTTTTTATAGCTCAGCTTCAAGAAATTAGTAATGTCACCAAGGAAATGACTTAAAAGGGTTTGTGTATGGTGATGATTGTTGGAAGTAGATTAGAGTCGGACCCATCAATGGACCCCTTTACACGGCTGCTAGAGGTATAAGGATGATTGGCTTATTAATATCCAAAAAAAACAATTTTGTCCATTAAAACAGGAAAGGAATTTATACTTAGCAGCAAAGTGGAATTTCCACAATTATTCCGGGATGCTGCTACTTGTGTGAGACATACCTGTTATGGAATGGTACCTCTCCTTTGGCCTTTCCCCTTATAGATTGTTAGAGTATAGTGCTTTTTACAAATTATGTTTTGTTCCATCTAGTTGTTAGCTATGAAAGAATCTTGTGTAATATTTGAGGGTATAAATAATCATTTCATAGCTGTTCCGTTATTAGCCAGATGATAGCATATAGGTCTCTTGTGGAATTCACTTGATGTGATCAGGGGTGCCCATCCCCCCAATGCTGATGGTGGATTCCCTCCCAAAACTAACAACTCCTCCCCCTTCGCTTTATAGCTGCTTACCAGGATATAATTTGATAGCCTGTCCAAGGTTATAGTATGGAGTAACGCTGAGGAGAAATGAGGATTCTGGAGGAAGTTTTTTTATTATTAGCTTAACAAAATCGTTTTTAACGCTCTTCTGGCAATAAAATCTTTAATCATCATATACTCGTTGTCGACCATTGTGATATCCATATTTTTAGAGTTAGTTTTGAGGGTTTGGCTATAATGATTTATGACCAAACTTGAGAATCAAATGGTCAGCAGCATACTGCACAGCTTAAACTTAGCATTTGTGGGAAAATTTTTGCTGATAAGGCTATTTATGCAGGAAAGCACACACAGCTTTGATATCACCTATGAATTTGTTATCAAATTCAACATCATTTAAATATAGATAGTGACAGTAAAATGGAGGTTTGTTAATAGGCAAATATTTCACCAGACAGATTGGGTCAACCCTTTAGTCAGAAATCAATGTCATGTTGAATACCAACAATGTCACATCACGCCCTAGCCCTTATGAGTATAAGGTCCGTTTGTAGTTTGTCCATTAGAATGTGATATGTATGTTGAACTTATGTAATTTGGGAACTCTGTATTTCCCTGAACAGGTTATTTGTACAGTTTGAACAAGTGTATGGGAGGCATTGACCTTCATGACAAAGTAAAACTCCCAGTATCTCTAAAAATGATTGTTTAAATTTATAATGCCCCAATATGTTTACCGTAGCCCTTTGAAAAAATAAATTAAAACATACATATGGGTAAATTTTGAACTTCTGAATCATTTTTTGCAGCCACTACACATGGTTTATTTTATTGTCTTAACAAATGTATCAGAGTATAGGTACCATAAAATTAATGGAATTGGGGCAGGCAAGGAAAAAAATTAAGTTCTAGCACATTAGAGGTGCACAATAAGTATGGCATACCAATGTTCCCCAATGCCAAAAAGATCACCACTTGCACCTCACACAGAAGAGGTACCAAATCAATGTTAGGGTAACACTTGAGCCATAGGTATACCCAATCTAAAGAGACCGCAATGTTTATCTCCACTTTGCAATTAGTCTGAGTTGTAATGGTTCATTGGACCATCCTGCAAATTTTACATCACTGCAGCACTTGAGGATTTGCATGTTTAGGCAATTTAGAGGGCACTCATGGCTGAAGAACTGCACTTATTTGAAGAACTGAACTTACTTATAAGTTTAATTAAGCTATGCAGACCTCTGAAAGAATTAAAATCCAGTTTCTTATTTTGAATATAATTTATTTAAAAATGTAATGAATATCAGGAATAATACATTATTTGTTAAAAAAATAACTCTCCCAGGGGTAGAGATGGACCATTACACAATTACTGTGATATTTTATGTAATTACTGCAGCTCCTGAAAATTACAATAATTTTCAGTAATACAGTAGATTCCAGTTATTTGGGGCAGCAGCTTAATTGGGGCAAGTCTTGAAGAACAGAACCCAATTGAAGAATATCCCTGTGTTTTCTCCACACAATTGGGAAAGCTTGCTGCTTAATTGGGCCATTCGTTGGCGACATTGACTCTAAACTTGCAAGGAAATAAAAAATGTTTTCATGCCAGGAAACTGTTTTTTAACATTCTACTTCTTTCATTCCATCTTATTTTCCATATGGATACCTATTCTTGCCTTTAAAGCTCTTAGACCAGCCTTTAGGGGATCCGAATTCCATTTCCAGACCACGAGATTTCATCCAGTGTAGTTTCATTTTTTAGGGGAGTGGACTCAAGAGGTGGTGGTTGGGCTGTAGGCGATGGATCAAGAGAAATAAGTGTTTTGAGGACAGAAGGGTGAGACCTTCAGTTTTGGCTTATTTAAGGATAACGAGAGATGAGTGGGACACCTGCAGAGAGGGTTTAAAAGCAGGTAGGGGCAGATCATGTATTCTTATCTAATAAACCGTGCATTATTCTTAAATAGGACTTCGTAAAAGGCATTCATCCAGCGTCATCTGAGGCTGAGGAAATGTTTTCAACAAGACTCACAGAATTCATGAAAAATGTTAATAGATAAATTGTTTTGGCTGATTTATTAAACCAATTGATAGTTTACTAAACTTTTTGCATTACAAACCTTACTTAGTCTTACTTTTCCATTTCTACATTTATTTATGCATACTTATGGGAAACTTGGCTTAATCGGGGCAGCCGCTTAATTGGGGCAAAGTGCGCCAGTCCTGATGTGTCCCAATTAACCGGAATCTACTGTACTTCCGTCTCAGATATTTTTCATATAAACATATTATATTGTCAAGTCTATACACATGTAATACAATCTTAATTATTACTAAAGGCACGTACAATTCAAGTGTAGAATAATTTTACTAATGGAATATTTGTGGGGATATCATTTTGAATGACACGAGTGAAACTTTCTCATGCCAAAAAAAGAACACTGAATTGCGAGTGGGCTGCCTTGTTTCTTTTAAATTTTCTTTATTTCTAATGCATGAACTTAGCAATAATAATGATTTAAATGCCTATTACCCATTGCCTTTCCTATTAAATCCTCAACTACCTATAATACTTGCAAACAATTAAAAATTACCATAATTTATTACCATGGTAATTTACCACAAATGAAAATTACGGTAATTTATCCATCTCTAATTAGGGGGGGGGGGTCCTTTCCTTGCAATTTCAAACTTTAAATGATTTGAAAATTCAAAATTTCACAGGGTATCCAGGACCCTTTGACGACACACCCTGTCTATGTCACTACATCCCTGTTTCCATTCTATTATCCCAGGAGTAAAACGTGCTAAAAATTTATCCATATTACTAACTTTTATATTATATTCCACAATGGAAATATGGTTTCTGCATATCTACAACAATCATGTGAAGGAATAGCTCTGAATATATCAATATGGAATGCTACTGAGAACTTTCCTGAAAGTTGCATGTGCTTGGATTCAGTGAATAAAAAAAATGCCACCAATACTATTTCATAAACAATGTATTAAAAAAGTCTGGTTCAATATAGCTGGTACATTTAAGTGCACTTCACAGCACATAAATCCTTAGTTGGAGTAGTTAAAAAAAATATCACAATGTCTCAACAGAATTCAGAATGTTGCTCAACATGTATTAAAAGACATACATGGAAAACTGTCTTAGGGGTGTACAATGGTCATTCAGAAAGTTGGGACAAGGACACAAAAGAGTCATACATCTTCAACCCAATCCACTTGAGTCCACTTGGGAAGCTCTGTTTCAAATGACCAATCAGGACCCTATAAAAGAAGAAACAAGAAATACAAAGCGACGAAATATTGATTTTACGAGAAATAAATATAATAAAATTTAAATAATAATCTATCTTTGTAAAGCTGACAGTGAAACATGAAAAGTAGAGATCAAATTTTAAGGTCTATGGTGCCCTAATTAGCTGGGATGGTTAAAGACTTTGAAGAGTCACCCAAGGGGAGGCACTAATTCATCAGAAAACAAATCTTTCTGGGTGGAAATTCTCATTAAGTCTCCTTAGGAGTTTACATCTAAGAAACATCACTAAAATGCCACCTTGAGATGTTAGAACAAAAATAATAGCACTGCAGATACATTTACACATTCCCTCTCCATGATCAAGAAAACCAAGAGTGGCTCCAGGAAATTTTATCTCCAAGGTAAGGTTGCTCTCCATTACTATCTACCCCCTTACTTCCTCTTAGTTGCCAGTATTCTCACAAATTTCTCTCAAATAAAGTTGTAAACATTAACTCCTCATAAACCATATGAATGTCAACATTAAATTAATTTTGGTGGTAAATATATGTTTTAACCAATATTTTTAGCTTGACATTTTTGTTCGACACACCAATCTTTTTATTTTGAAGCTTGCCCTGAGGAGGCATCCTAGGCCCTTAACTGCTCCAGGAAATCTTGAAGCCTTTAACACCTATTGAATTTACAGGAAACATCAGAAGGATACGCTCAGCCATAACCACCATGGTGATAAATTCACTCAGACAAGGCCCATACCCACAATCCTGGAATTAGACAGCAAAGGGTCCATCCCACCAGCACAACAGCCAGTGAATAGAAAGATGTATTAAAACTGCAAATATGGTTTTAGCAGTACTTCATGAGATGGAAAAATCATTTTAAGTGGTATTTGAATAAAGGAGGAACCTTCATTTTAGGCATGCCTGATAGCCTACCTTGACTATCATATATTATTAAGTAAGGCTTCTACTATCAAATAGTGCAAAAATATATTACATCATCAGTCATTTAACAAATATATATATTGGTTTAAAAATGATGAATTTTAATGCTGAAATACATTGACTTTATGGCAGTCCAACATCTCTTCACAAAACATTTTTAACTCTATTTCCACCTGAATAATATTGTCCAAAAAACTTGAATACCATGCACAACATATTGAGACACCTGATATATTTTTTCAGCTTAGGTCATCAATATTATAATGTGAGTATTTAGGTTTAAACAACAGACTTCTGGTTTTCGTCGGAGCACATAGCCCACACATTGCACAAACATGGCAATGTTGCCACGGCAAACTTCTGCTATTAACCTTGGGAACCAAATCTATTTTTCTATATAAATCATAATCAGGCATTCAATATACATTGTTAAATGTTTTAAGCCTGATGATAACTATACCCTTTCCTCAATTTGTTACATATCATGATATCAAATCCTGCAGAAATAGCAATGGAGGCTGAAGTCAATAAAATTACTAGTTTTTGTGACGTAATAAATGCTTTGGTTTTATGCTTTGTCCAATAAGATTTCAACCAAAAGGCAGCACTAAGCCTAAATATACTCATTACAGCTAATTTTGTGCATCTTAAGAAATCAGAACTTTGAAGTGCAGGTCCCTCCTTAAGTCAAAACACATGAGTGAAGCAGCTACCAACTCGATACTTTAGAGAGCCAAAAGGTACCTAAGGCACATCAAAATAGGCTCTGGGTTGTGTTTCCACCATAGGCTGTAAGCTATGGAGTTACTGCCCTGAGGGTCTTGCATTTGCTGCACTGCTTGCTTTAACTCCATTATTTTTCGCCATTTAATGTAATCTTAAATCTTGGATATATATTTTATCTGTAACTTCCCATCAAAGGGTAAGATATAATATGTATTTCATTCTCTTATCTAACATCATTTGAGTAGTGACCGTGACCTTTTCTTGTGCTTGACTATCTCTGGCAACCTATTCCAGCCCCTCAACCCAAAATTTACGGCAAGAAGCATCAGTTGAGAGTTCTTTGGGAACAAACTTATTAAGAAGAGCCACCCTTTCCATAGGGGTTTTCCTTTCAGCACTCATTCTGGAAGGGGCATATTCTTAGTTGACAGCTTTAGACCTCCTGTTCCACCGTGATTACATCTTTTTTTGGTAATCCCTGAGAGAATGGCTAAGTAAATGAAAATGTAGGATTGAAAATAACCAGATTTCTGTTGACTAAACAACCACAAGTGATCACCAAACAAAGTCCATCAAGTCTCAGCGTCTTTTCCTCTCCCACATAACCTGAACAGCTGGCAAGGAGTTGACCTTAACCAGGGATTGTAACCATATCGTTTCTGTCACAGCCAGTGGTGATGGGAGACCCTTCCACCAACTAATCCGAACTAAAAGGTTAAGCAACAAACTAGACAGCCACATGCTGGGGATTAAGAAGCCAGCCAGGAACTTTACAGCCAGTGAATCGCAATAGTATGAATACCTAATATACTCAAGTATAAACAAACTTTTTGAGACCAAATTTCTGGTTTAACAATTGGGGGGTGGGCCATAAAAAAGTCAACCTTTTGATTGCTTATGTCTCGGCATAAAAAAAAGGTAAATCCTCCCCAAACAACTGGCGTCACCACAGAGCAATATATCTCCAAAACTGCTGAAATAATTGCACAGAACAGTATATATCATCATTTTCAGTTTAGGTTGGTAACTTTTATTCAATTGTTTATTGGAATTTCCAGCCAGATTTTTGCATTTTACAATAAGAATCAAAGTGGCTGATACCTGGTGGTGATCTTTAGAACTAAGGATCGTAACAAAATGCTGGATTGAGTATGGTGTCATGTATTCATGAACCATCGCCAAAAAATTAAGTAACATTATTACACAGTCTTCACAATTGTATTCCTATATTTACATAGGTAAATTTGAAACGGACCTAGGAAACAGTTTGTTAATAGGAAATTATAAACAGAGAGATTTGACAAAACATTACCTGTATATCAGGGCAACAAATTGCTGTTATTTATTTCCCATCTCTATCAGGATAAATTCCATGTCGTAAGATACTGATAGTGGTGATACTAAATATGCACTGTATATACTTGTATATACAGTGCATACAGTATATACGCAGCCTCGTGTATAGTCTGACCCCTAATATTCCAAAATAAAAAATTGTACATGCTTTTCCCTCAAACACAAGTAAAGTCCCAAATTAGGTTTTCTAAACCCAGGAACACAATGTAAAGAAATAAACCCAAAGAATAGTTATTTTTACCATTTGCATAACCTAGAGAAGAAAACTTTTCAGGTTTTCCATTTTAATTCTAGAAGAAGGAATGTAATAGTTGCAGCAACAGAAAATTAAGCTTACACCAGCAAAGTCTTTATCTAACAGGTCATTAATTAGTTATTACCATGGGTTTAAAATGATACTTCTTGCATTCCTCGTTTTCTTACTAAGTTTAAAAAAAATTCAGAATTTTTCATACTGAGAAAACTATGCAGTGCATTACCCTTACACGACTGATTGAGCTAATTCACCGCAAATTTTATTCACAGCCACTTCACAAGCAACCAACATAGCAAAAACGTGAAAACATGTGCCCCCTGGGACATCCTATTCCTTTTCTGTTACGTTAAGAACCTCAGCCCTAAAGATCGCCAACATATTTCAGCCACTATGATTCTAATCACAATTTGCAAAAAAATCAGGCTCTCATAAATTATTAAGTGAAGTTTTGAACATCAACTGAAGATGATGTAATAGGCTCATTGTGTATTCACTTGCTGTGCATAAGAAGAGCACACGTGCACTATTCCCTGGTTCCATATTTCATTTTGGTGGATTTGGAGATAAGTATATAGCACTGTGGTGATTTCCAGTGGCCTGAGAAAGACTTTAAACATTTATTTCTTGCTAATAACTAGGCCACAAAGAGTTTGACCTACATATAGTCTGACCCAACAATTCTTTGACCAAAAATAGTTCTTGAAAACTTGGACTCTCCACAAAGAGATACAGTAATAAAAGGTAAGGTAAAGCCAAGGCTGATAGCTCAATGCAACTAGTATGCTAATATATACCTCATACTTCCAAGCATGTAAGTACATAGCAAGGTCCTTTGGTTTTGGATCTCGGTAGTTAACCTTGCACTCATGACAGTTTTCATCAACAGTCACCAGATCTGGGTTGAAAGGCTCCAAAGGTTTGGCTGGCTGAGGGACCCAATCTACATCGGTGCTGCCATCTTCTTCCTCCGTCCCCTTCCCAGGCGTCTGAGTGGCCACCGTTGTCATCGCTGCACGCCCTTCACTGCCATCATTCCCTCCACCACTCTCCTTTGTACAACTCTGCGAGCAGGTGGCCGTATCCTCCTTCACAATTTCCCGAGATGTCTCATCAACCATTCCCATAAAAGTTGTCTTCACTGGTTCCTCCCTGGCTCCCTTGTCCTCCTCCTCTCGGTCCGTAGGGAGGCTGCAAGGTGGCAAAGGCCGTGATGATGCTCTCTCTGGAACATCCATGTCACCATCCAAGACCCCAAGCCAATTCTCAGCATTGTGAATTGAAATCAGATCTCGGATGAGCTCTTCGTCACTCTTACTACCAAAATCCCCTCCTCGACCCTTGTTCGGTCCAAAAACAGTGCTGTTGTACAGAGGATCATTCACAATTGGATAACCTGATCAAAAAAAGAAAAAACATTTTAAAAAATAATACAAGCCATGCTACTGGCACAACTTCTTCTCCAGAAAATAATGAATATTTGGAAATTGTACACATTGCAATTATAAGCTTCATGAGTAATCCCATTTAGACCCCCAGCACTGTAACCATAAGAGAAATTGCTATCTTTGACAAGAATATGAATATTTCATCGAGGATAACAAAATTGTAAAACAGGTTACAATTAATTATGAGTTGAGACTCTGAAATTTCATGAATGAATTTTCATACCAATTTTTATAGAGTAAATAGTAAGTTATTTTGATACATGAAGTTATAATTTGCCATTTTCACAATTTGCAAACTTCACAGAAATTTCATGTAAGAGGTTTTATTCATGAAATCTAATTCATTTCTAGTTTTTGGTGTGAAATATTACCTTTTTTAACTTTATGTGCAATAATTTGTGGAAAGGAATTTTCGGATTTATTTTGGCATGCATATAAACAAGCATGATTAAGACGGCCTATTTACTTACAGCTAACAGGGTTCAAAATGTTTGCCACCACAGGAAGAAAAATGCAATTATTACACAGGCCTGCAAAATTGAAGTTTTTGAAAAATACAAGAGAAGTTTTCGCTGAGTTTAATGTTATTTGGCGTGCTGATATCGAATATGACCTCCATTTTTTTCCATCGCGTCAGGATTTTTTGTAATCAATATCGATATTTTTGCTAAAATTCTATTTGAAAAGGACTTCGCTCGAACAATTTTGCATACCGCCTCTGGTCGAGAGAAAAACAAAAAGTTCCCTTGAGTTTAAACTTTTTACATCAAATTATGGAGCAGTTTCGAAAAGAAAATCACCAACATACTATTTTAATTTGTTTTTATTAAGGTAACTAACATAAAATAGAAGATTGACCAAGAGGAGCAAATATTATGTATGTGTACATGAAAGTTTGAAACAAATTTTAAACCGAGCAAAAAACAAAACAAAAAAGTTTCTATTTAACTCTTTTTCCTTCAAAACTTCTTTTTGGCGTTCTTTTACGGTCAATCTCAGGCCCATCTCATGTTAACATCCAACAGTAGTCGGCGAGCATGTTCCAGTCCCATCTTCCTTGATATTTGTACTCCGTATCTTTGATGTCTAGGTGGAACCTTTCACCCTGTTCTTCGCTGACTGATCATAAGTTTTCGGGGAAAAAGTCCACATGTGAGTGAAGAAAATGTATTTTGACACTCATGGAGCAACCCAATGATTGAAATTGGTCCAGAATATTCATAACAATTGCCATATAGTCAGTATCATTGTAATTACCCAGAAATTTACTGACGACATTTTTGAAGGCAACCCAAACTTCTTTTTCCTTTGTTGTCATGCTAGTCTCAAATTCTTTACCTTCATAAGCTTGCTGATATCTGGACCAACAAAGATTCCCTCTTTCAACCTGGCTTAGGATGAACCTGGAAACTTTTTGCATAGGTATTTGAAACAATCGCCATCCTTGGGAATAGCCTTGACAAACTGCTTCATTACACGTAATTTTATATGCAGAGGGGGTAACAATTGGGGGCAAGTACACGATCTTCCGGGTTAAAGAGAGATAAACTGAGTCCCTCATGAGAACATCTCTTTTATATCTTTTCTGATGACTCCAAAAAAAACTAGAGAATTCAGTCTTAAGAAAGATAACACATTCAAGATCAATTCAGATGATGCGTTTCTGTGAGGTCAGCAAACCAAGGTAAGGATCTGAGAAAAGGATTCGTGCGACGCTATTGGTAGAGAGAGATATCAATAAGGACAGAGGGACAGCGACGGGGAGGTGTCACAGAGGGGTATTCTGTAGGTTTCACCACAGCAGAATGATGGTCAGGGTAGGAGGGAAGAATTTCAACGCCGAAAAAAATATGGTAAATGCTCATAGAAATCAAAGTAAAATTGAATTTTTCAAGAAAACGTGATGTGATAGAAAATTTTCATTATTATTTTTGAAATCATCACCAAAAAATACATGAAGTTCAGCTATCAATTCCCTTGTATTTTTTTTCATCACAGGCCTGTGTTATTAATGACGTGACTCTGTCATGTACCCACGAATCGCTGATTTCATCATGAGCTAGCATTCTCTTCTGTGCACAGTAATATAAATTCCACCCAGCATGCATCTGTCATTCTATGAATTACAATGTCCATTTCCATATCTTAACCCCAACAATAATCAGCCAACTTGAACAGAGAAATACCTTATACTTTGCCTATAGTGAAACCCCAACCAATAGAGCCACTTTGATAAGCCAGATGATGCGCGATCCTAGAAGGAATTTGCCACTATCTCATTTGATTGCAATACGTCGGTTAACATATTGGCGATAGCCAGCCACTGTTGGCAAGAGTTGAAGATTGCCAAGTAAAAAATGGAATAAAACCGGGGAATAAATCCTTGATAAGACAGCTCATTGCAGCTATTAGTGCATTCACAGTCAGTCCCTTGTACATATAAGCTACGCCAGAGAGCTATAAAGAAATGCACCTATTGTTCTTCATTTGTTTGGGTGACCTCAGAGGACCATGGTCTCAGACTTTGAAATTGAAAGGTATGTCAAATAAGAGTGAAACTATGTGTAAGTATATTGTTAGTATGATAAGGAAGGCACGAGAGGCCATCCGTGCATGGGAACGAAGCTGAGCAGTGCACTTTCTGGACAGAGGAAGAGAGGAGCCATTCAGATTGTGCACTATCTCGCCTCCCATTGCCCAAACAGGAAGAGAGGAGCAAATTAGGCCGTGCACTATCTAATCTCCCATAAAGGACCGAGGAAGAGAAGAATATTAAGATTGTCGCAATAATGGGTAAGATGAATGGCGTCAGCACTTGGTAGCCAATGAATTGGAAGGGGTGTGGTCCCGTGGTGATGCCCTCTGAGGGAGCGCGGATGTGGGAGTAGCGCGCCTCGGAGAGTCTCGCAGGGACCTTGGTGCGGTGTAGATGCAGAAGGTGGAATAAAGTCTGTGTCAAACACGCTACCGACTTGCTCCCTGATTCATTTCCCCCGAACCCACAATCATCACGGTGGATATACTTACATATGCAAATATCTCCTCGGAATAATTGTGAGCATCAGAACATTGGTCAACATTTTTCAGATTATGACAATTCTTACTGAAGTTCAAAAGGCAAAGTGAAGACTTTATTTCTCTGAACGGAGACACAGGGGTGACACACTATGCACCAGTACAGGGAGGGGAATGGTGCAGGCTATTACTCAGCATTGCAGCACGGTTGGCTGGCACCCTTAGGGAGTGGCTCAAGCTGCACAGGACCATATCTTGTGGCTGTGAAACTCAGTAAGATGCATGAAAACCAACAAAAATTTAGCGCTAAATCACTTAACTATTAAACTTTTGACAAGGATTTGGCTTCTTTCCTCCCAAAAATGCATATTTAGCTTCGAAGTACAAGGACCATTGGGGTACAGGTTCCCAATAACCAAGGGTGACAAAACTATAACACATTAATTTAAGCTCCACAATAATCATTTTTAGAGGTAGAAAACATTACTTTTTTCAACTCTGAAAAATAAATACCATTCTAATATAGATATTCACAAAAATGCTATGACAAACAGCACAAAACTTATGTCAACTTGAACTCACCGAGGTACTGCAAATGGACCCGTATTTGGTGCATACGACCTGTATGTGGCTTAGCAAGCACAACACTTGTGCTTCCATTGTAGGAGAGCCTTTGAAAAGTTGTGTGGCACTGCTTTCCTGATGGAGAAACCTTGCTGACACCAATTTTGTAACTCACGACATGAATAGGCTCATGGCAATCCACCTGCGAACTGGTAGAAAATAAATGAGCAATACATTAATGAAACTTCACTCCATTTACATTCCAAACACAGATATGAGACTTCACAATTCAAAGTTAATTTACATTCATGATCTGAGAACATCTTCTTAGACATGTTCTCAAGCTTACAGAAATTCAAAAACTCCAGATTTTAAAACCTGAGGGTGTGCTTCTATTCTCTATTGCCTCAATAAAGACAGAAAGCAAGAATAAAGGATTCCTAAAGCTAATATGATAAATTATAAAAGATTAGTAAATCCAACTAGCGCACCAAGAGACAAACATTGCAGGCAGTTGATAGAGTACGGACTCTCTCCACCACCCATAAAACACTCCTCAAGAGGAGTAAGGACATGAAGGAGAATTCTACCTTTCAGCCTCCTGTCTCTCCTTCTCCTCCAGCCATTCTATCTTTCTTGACCATCTCCGCCACCTGTCCAAGCAGCTGAACATTTCTGGAAAGACATCTACGAAACATCAAAACCATACAATGGAGACACTCCAGCCATATGCCTCTTTGAAGAGTTATGTGATCAGCACCTACATAATATGGATGGCCCCCTTTCAGTCTCGGAGAGCGACGTGAAGAAGGCCTTCTCCGGGAAGAAGAATTTCTTGGCTCCAGGAATGGATGCCGTGAATAACTTCTGGTGGAAGAAATTTACTTCCACCCACAAACACTTCACCAGAATCTTCACATCCTTTCTCTCAGGTAGAGATGAAATTCCATCTTGGCTGACTGAAGGAAAAACGGTTCTAATACCTAAGAAGGGAGACTTGTCCAATCCTAAGAACTGCCGCCCTATAACCTGCATCAACACTGTTTACAAGGCATTCACCTCCATCTTGATTAACCTTATTCTCTATCACATCCAGCCTGTGTGGAAGGAAGTGTGCAAGCAGAAAGGCTCAAAGCGTGGAATCGTTCTCATCTCATTGCCAGACACGAGCCCAGAAGAGCCTATCTCAGACACACGAGAGAAAAACGTTCACATTTCTCCTACAAGGCATGCACCTAAGATGGACCCACCAGGAAGACTTTCAATGGACATAAAAAGCATAAAGTAGAGAAAATAGTTAGTGCTGGGAGCAAGAAAAGTCCTCAGAGACCATGTAGAGTATGTGCAGCCAAGAAAAAGAGAAGTGAAACCCACTTTATTTGTGGATTTTGTTGCGTTCCACTCCATAGAGGGACATGTTTTTGAACCACCACACACTAATTGATTAATCTGGTATATAATCTCTATGAATTTAAAATTTTATTAAAATACATCCAGTTATTCAGGAGTTGTATGTATTTTATTGAATGTTTATACAATTCATGCGGTGGCACAGAAAATGGCCGACCCCAAGGGCTGGTAAATTTAAAGGGCACCGGCACACTAAGTGTTAATACAGTCTGTCTTTACGGAAGATATCATCATATTGCCTGGCTTGAAGTTGGCAGAGGTAAAATCCTCGACTGCTAATCCCAGGGTTGTGGGTACAAAACTTGCTTGGGTAAGATTCTCTCCTCCCACAAAATGGTCAGTGGTCCTTGTGGTAGCAAGTTAAGATTCCTCATATAGTAGAATCTTGCTGAACATAAAATGTGATAATAATGTGTGGGTGGGAACCAACAAAAGCACAATGTTTGTATTCATAAATATCCAGTTTTAATGTAATAATTGAAGTAATGTTACAATGTCAAGCCATCGAGGCAGCATTAGACACCAATATTTTGTTGTTACATAAATGGAATTAGTTCCCACGTCCTAAATGGATGGCGCTGAAGTAGTGAGTCATGGGGTGAGTGCTGGAGAAGTGAGGCAGAGGGAATACCACCTAATTCAAATCCACATGAGATTTTTACTTTAATTATAATTAGGAAGAATAGAGTACAGTTTGAAGCCTTTGAATGCAATTAAAGTTTTTAAAAAAGCAACACAACCAGGGATAATAGTGACAAGTAAAACACACTTAGGACGTTAAATCAATTAATCACTGCAATAAATACCCTCAAACAGAAAACTGATAACTTGTTGAGGGAAATAATATGAAGCCAGAAATCACAAGGCATATTGCCAGACCAGATGTGCATTAACACTGTTCTCAGAGAAGCAAACAAATGGTTTCGGTTCCTGGCAATGTCAAGGCTACGGAACTCTTTATTTCATTTTTCCTGAGTGAAATAGAGATGTGGGGTTCCTGACACTTTGTCCCAGATATGCTTTTTCTTAAACGCTTTTACAATTAAATAATGTTTTGATAATGAATTTTATTGAACTCTTACACTTCTTGTCACAATGGATTATTACATTTACAAAAATATGTTGAGGGTTAATTTGTTGCAATGATTCTACTTCTTTCATCTTAATTCTTCCGTTTCCTTTTACTTAGACTATTTTGCCAAGCAGCTCTTCTACACTCTACTAGTAAATAGTTCATAGCCTATTAACTTTCTATAATATTTATCTGTAACCTCTAGCATCAAAAATACAAATAGTTATGGTTGAAAACATGATTGTGAGCAGTCCAATACAAGTGACCACAGCATGAGTACACTCAAGAGCCATTCGAAATGACTTAACAGAGACGTATGGTGGGCAGGTGAATGCAGTTGCAATGGTCAAATTAAGATTGTAATCAGCAGTATTCATCTTCCTGGTGGTTGAAAAGTTTTCTAGGATCATTTTTAGCCTCATCCACTCAATATTACATTTCAATTGCTTTGCACATGCTGAGAAGATGTTTTCAGTTCAAATAGAATAATATACATTTTCCCAATAAAACTGACTTGATCATGAAGACCAATTCCAAAGTACGTACATAACCACATAGCAAAGTCATTTTTCATTCAGGATGATTCAACTGAGTTTCACATGATACCTCACCTAGGGAATTCTCCTTCCACCCGGCAGACATACTGTTTGTGGACCTGACGATTTCGAATCTGTTGCTCCATTAGCTTGGTCCTCTGAGGATTCCTCCCAAATAGTAAAATTCCTGATGTCAGCCTGTCTAAGCGATGAATAGTTCTCAGTCCCCGGAGACCATGCTCTTTGGCCAGGATGAAAACAACAGTGTTGTGACGATATCTACCACACGGATGAACCTATGTGAAAATACACAGGGGACTCAATTGGTTGTTCAGAAGCATTCAAAAAATACCTATACTCTAGCAACAGAAATTATATTAGAGATACATAGAGGGACAGAGTCAAGCATCACAGAACAGAATTTCCATAATATTGAAAAAATGAAAAGGATTGTATTTCTCATAAGATGGTTTTATAGTCAAACCCCGAGTTTCGCCATATCACACTACCCTGATGTTATTACAGAGAGGGAAAACCAAGGTCATTTCAGCATTTCATTCCAGGGAGGTACACACTGGGTGTAATTGTAAGGGGTGAAAAATTTTTAAAATCCCAATTGAAATTGCATGTTCAGATAACTTATAGAATGATTGCAACTGAAAGACAAGGGCCAATTTTTCCTCAGCAAAACTCTGAAAGAATAGTGTAGCTACTAACAGTTTTTTATCACAAAAATATTCTGTACCTGCAAAAGTTTTTAAGAATAAAATAATGCATTTATTGAAATTATTTAAAAAAATAATACTACATAGTACATTTCTCCTCGGGTCTCATTTTTCAAAAATAAATTCCAAGTTTGAGAGCGTCAAGACTCCATAAACCTATTCCATGGCTAAGTCACTGGTCATAACAATAAAACCTTTAGTGAAAAATTGAGTTTATTTTTATTTAATTATATCTTTAACACTGAATTTAAGGGAAAGTTTCAGTTTAGAGCCATATTTAAAATCAATCATGAAAGAGAAGGGAACAATAGGCCAAATTCCTCTCCGAGAGGAGTTCCGTAAAAACTGAAACATTTGAGAAAGACTGAACAAGTCCTAAAAAATGTAAGTACACACAGACACAATCAAACAATAAGTCAACCCTAGAAATAGGTATGTATCATGATGCTGGTTTCACTTCCCAGAAATATGAAAAGACAGAATTTCATTCAGCACCAGGGCAAAACCAGCAGTACTACACATAACAGAGGCCAAAAGTGGTTCCAAGATGCATATTTTTTAAAAACAGGAATGAGAGCTTTCCAAATTTTACAAATAAAGAATTCAACCCATAGAAACTAGGAGCAATGGGTGCTACTTAAATAGTACCCAGAGAGAGAATTAGCAAATGAACATAGTACCCACATAATTTCGTAAAAGTCCTCTCAACACAACATAAGACATAGAAGGCAGGCTGCACCTTACACACCAAAACTTGAATACTTTCCCAAGCATAGTTACAGGACTGTTTGACATGAGTTCCAAAGCTTCTTGATGAAAGTCATCATCAACGTAAACATAACTTCACCTTACTTCTTTAAGTGTTATGTCTGAATTCCAGGTTATATACTAATGAACAATTTCAATAAATACACACCTAATTAAATACCTATATATTTTTCTGTATTCATTTTTTTATTAAAAGAGGTGACTTTTTTATTGTCAATGATATGGTGGGTCGAAAGAGTAGATATGACAAAGCAAGTACATCTTTATGCACTCCACTACCACAAGCCTTAAAGGAAATGTTCATAATTGAGTACTTGCTCACAGTTGGACATTCTGGTTTATTGGTTCATGATATGTAATTTGGATGTAGAATAACCAGAACTGGAAAGGAACACATTGGCTAAGAAACCAATAGCACCACTACATTAACATAAGTACAGCCCTTCAAGCCACCTCAAGGATGTGTGGCAGGGGGTGAGTCACCACCAACATACACTACACAACACCCATTACAATGTATTTGCACAATAAACTTCTGTAAGGACCTCAAAATTGATCCCTGAAAATCTACATCTCCACATTCACATCTACAAATGTTACTCCTTAAATCCCTGGTTACACGATATATTAACCCATAGCAGTTAATGTGCAAATGCATGAACGCGTGAAAATTCACTGTGAAACCACACCAACTTGTAAGAATGCATGAACACGTGAACAGGAAAATAGAATCTGCTCTATTTGGTTCATGCATTCGTACATGAACTTGTACATGAACACATACAAGTTACTGTATTGTAACCAGGCCTTAAGTCACCTCAAGAGTGAGAGTCCAGGAATATCAGGACACCAACCATGAAAAGAGTGGGAAACAAGAGTCAAGATGAAGTTAGGAAAGGGACAGGACAGAGGGAGACGGAATCAAATGAAAGACTGTGACAATGCATTTGAGACTGTGTCATTTGAATAGAGCATAGGAGGACAAAAATTTTTCACTAATCTGTTCAACAGTGAACTTACCATGTTAGTACTTTTGTATAACGAATGTTGTGTGATGGTAACGTATTACTTTTCATGTCAACATGATTCTTGTGTAAACCTAATTTTTCAAGTAACCTCAGCTTTGAAGCTAGAGGATTTGCATGCCTTAGATCCTTTCTTAAGGACAAAGACATTGATCCTTTTTTGAGGAAAAAGGTTTCATGAGCATTCTAATACATAGCTTCAGGTCAGACGTCTCAAACTGAAGAAGAGAGACTTCAGATTAGTTTAAAATAGTTTTATGAGCATTCCAGCTCACAAATCTGTTACCATCTAAGAAAAGAGCAAAGTGAAAGAAATTTCAATAATCCGCAAGCATCAATATCACTCCATAGAAACTTTCTCACTCCAACCTAACCCTAGTCTTTCACATATCCCCTTAAAGCAAGCTTTGTCATTTCACAACAAGACCTGTAGTCATGTATGCAAAACGTCAAAAGAACAAATTTTAGGAAATCTTCACCGTGTGACCACTGACAAATGAGCGACAAACAGGGAAAGAAAAAGTCAAAGCTTAATGGAACATTCATGGATTAAGTGAATTTCCTCAGTAGCTGCTCAAGAGAGACTGGAAAAATGTAGCCAATGGACAAAAATGCTTGAGAAAGTGCCTGGAGACTCAGAATATACTCATATGCCACATATGCAGCCAATTTTACACATTAATTATTATTTTTAGGTAGGTACTCACAGGAATCGATGCTGGTTTATTCACCACGACCAACTCTTTATCAGCGTGAACTATAGATATAGGTTCTGCAGTGACAGGGACTTCATGCCTGAAAATGTACCCTGCGATGCATTTACAATTATCAATGGTTAAAGCACAATTACTGGCAAGCAAGAGCAGAACTTCAAGAGCTATGGGTAACATGATTTACCACTGTAGTTCTTATAATAAAGCAGTTTAAGTAGCAATTAATACATTTATCACTATGGAAGCAAAAGATACAACATTGCATAAAACTTTTTTTAATGCCTTTAATAATTAGGCCATGGGTGAGCTGTATACACAACACCTAAAGCTACAAGAGAGGTCATGATGAAGTTAAGGGCATTGGATACCTTATCTGAAATTGCAGCAGTAGGCTCTTCTTCATGACCCATTTGTGAGCACATGCAGGGAATTACACAACTACTGTTTTTGTAGCAATGTAGATAAAGATTTGAAGTATAGGTAGGTTTTTTAACTTTCTCATGCATATTTATGGAACCAACTAAACACCTACATTTGAACTTGCAGAAATTTGTTAATGGTGTTGATATTTTTTCACTAGTCACTTCAGTTAACCCTTTCCGGTCCTGTGATTCCAAATGGAATCACCTCGCTTTCCTGTGTAAGGAGAAAATATGTGGTGAGATAAATTTATGAATTAATGAAAGTCATTTGAAAAAATCGACGCTCGACGCAGGAAAGCGACGTGATTCCATTTGGAATCACAGGACCGGAAAGGGTTAATAACCTGACACATGTAATTCCCTGGACTAATCCAAAATTTCATTCTTTACCTTATGATTAAATTAGTTACCAACAAATTGCATTGAGTATTATTCTAAAATCATATTGAACAAGGATCATGTTTTAAGTTTCTATTTTCACAAAGCATTTTCAGGAGAGTTATCCAATATCCTTAAAAAAAGCCACTCCCACTGCTTAGAGTAACACACCAGTGGACACAAGAAAAATAAGTTATAAATTGAAGCAGCTGATGTCTGCATCAGCTGCCCAATGCTTAGTAGCCATTAGTCAATATCATTCACTTAACACAGGGGATTTTAAAGAGAAACCACATTACTTCCTGCATCTAGGAGCCCAGCAGGAAGGAGGATCATAGTTAAAAGGAGACTGGTTGATGATCACTCCATCATGAATCATGATCACTCACTGTAGCAGCAACTCAATGTCGGTCAAAGAAATTACAAGAGATGTAACCCAGGTAAGCACATAACACTCACTCCTCATCACAAATTGATGTTATGATTCCACTATTTCATCATGAAAATCAATAATACAATAGGATTTTATTTCACAATGATCCATTAATAACCATAAAAATAAATATATTATAACTCAAGTGTACCATCATGTAACAAGACAGGCACAAAACCAGAAAATTAGAAACCATCTCCCACCTCATGGGGGAAAGAGAGACATAAAAGGGTTGTACATAAATTGTTCACCTTGAAAGCAGAAATGAAACTGATCTTTTATTAAAAGCAATGAATTTGTGATGAATGAGTTAACTCTGTCATGAAAAAGAAGCCAGAGGAAGGTTTACATTGAAGGCTACTGCCAAGAGACAAGACCAGGAAATCACATAAGAGAAGAGCAATGTGAAATGAAATGAGGGGTCCCCATTGACTACACTCCAATGAGGAGCACACAATGCTTTTAGTTGATCATTGGAATGTTCTCATAAAATTATGGGCAGAGCAATACTCATCTTGCCACTCATTACTATCACCTGTTTTATGAACAAGAAGGTCACCAAGAACCAGAAGCTTATTTAGGTATCAAAGACATTAATATACAAAATTAAGAGGTAATGTACTAAATGCTCTAAACTACACACAATAATATTGTTAGTTAGTACAAAAAATATTCTTTTCTGAGTGTAGGTCTCTTGAAGAGAACTGACAACCAAAACCAATGTGCCAATGCAGCAGCCCAGTCATGCAGTGCAAGAAGAAGGCTGGTTATCACACAGCACTTGGCAAGCAGTGACTTCTGGGTCACAATACAGAGATGGTCTTTCAAGCACAGCATTATCAGTACATATTCACATTTCATTGTGCAGACTCTTGACAGTACAAGAGAAATCACACAATTTGAAGAGATGACCACTTTGATGAGAATGTAAATTAATAGAGGTTCATAAAAAATTATAAACAATATTTTTCATTAGGAGTGACTTTTTGTTTCATCATCACACTTCAGCTATGAATTCAGGTTGGAAATTTGTTAATGAACTCAATTGTGACAGACTCAAATGCACCAATACTACACGGCAGGGACTGGTGGATCAGGATAAAAACAACTCATTAATTTAATTGATATTGAAATGTATTCATAAAGTAAATCTTACCTGTGGACTGTGTTAGAAAGCAACTCATTGTGCTTTAAGCAGTAGTCAACATCAACTTTTTTGCAGTTAACAGTCAAAGAACCACTCCGTATAGCTTGTTCCTAAAGACAAAAAAAAACACAATTTAAGGAATAAAAAATAGATATGTAGGATTCTCAGGAAAGACTAAATTCCACTAGGTTACATTAGGCATTTAGGAGTGTATGAGTATGGAGAAGCATTTATGTGAATCACATATAAATTATTTTAGGTATATATCTACCTAAGTAAGGTACATACGAGGGTGGTATGATAATTAATGAGCCTTGAAGTGACCTATCAACAATGCATCTTAATCTTGTTGTTGTTTACATCGGCCATCTTTGAAATGGCCACGATCATAATTTCAACCAATTCTGTCAATCAGTTGCTGGGTGGCAGCAGTTTGAAGTGGACAAGTTTGTTTATTTTTGTAAAATGGAAAAAGAACAATATCGGTCGCTGATTTGCTTTCTGATTTTGAAAGGGAAGACGCGTGAGAAAACTAAAATTGAGTTGGATGCCGTGTATGCTGATGTCTCACCTTCAATTGCCACCATTAAGCGATGGCATAATGAGTTCAGAAATGGCCGAACATCTGTATTTGATGAGGCTCGTCCAGGACGCCCAAATGAGGTCTCCATGGACGAAACCATCAACAAAATCAGTGACATGTTGCTGAACGACTGCAGATTGAAGTTGAGGGAGATAGCTGGGAAAGTGGCTTGTCATTGAAACGTGTGCAAAATATCGTGCACGAACATTTGAGCATAATAAAGCTGTCGGCCCAATGGGTACCGCGTTTGCTAACTGTGGACAACAAGCGAAATCGTGTGACCACTTCCAAGGAGTGTTTGCCCCCGTTGAAGCGCAATCCGAGGGACTTCTTCATGTGTTCCATAACCGTGGACAAAACAGGGATCCACCACAACATACCAGAAACCAAACATTAGTCGAAGCAGTGAACTTCTCCCGGCGAAAGTGCTCCGAAGAAGGCAAAAATGGTCCCATCGACTTGGAAGATCAAGGTTACCATTTTTTGGGATTCTCAAGGTGTGATCCACCTCAACTATTTGACAAAGGTAAGAACACAGGACGGTAAAACAGTGGTTCATTGACCCAATTTCACGAAGAATTGAAGAAAAAATGGTCCCGTTTGACCTGCAAAAACGTCCTCTTTCACCAAGACAACACTCCGACCCAATCATCCCGAATCGCCATGGCCAAATTGGTTGAATTGGGCTACGAGGTACTACTGTATGCTCCGTATTCTCCAGTCCAGGGCCCGTGCAACTTCTTTTTGTTCCCAAACATGAAGAATTAGCTCGGGTGCAAGCGCTTCACATCAGATGAGGAGATCATAGCGGTCGCAGATGAGTATTTTGCAGAGTTCCCAAAATCGTATTTTTATGAGGGCTTGAAGAAGTAGGAAACCCGTTGGGAAAAGTGTAACGATCTATGAGACTATGGTGAAAAATAAAAAAATAAAAATATTAAAAAACAATGATTTCATTGGTAGGCTCATTAATTATCATACCATCCTCGTATATTATAACATTTCTGAATCTCAGCACTTAGTATGGTTATATACTAATTAAATTATCAGAGTAAAGGACTTCTCATGTACTTACCCAAAACAGTAAACACACATATGAATAATTTAAATTTGAAGGTTTGGTGTTGTTATAAAACAAATTTTAAAGCTTAGTTCATACTCACATATTCTTCTGCAGGATGTGAACGGAATTCTTTAGCAAACACATCCAAAATTTTCTGCCCAACCCATCGGCCTTTGGTGAAAGTAGTGAATGTGAAGTGGTATGGATACACTTTCCGAAGGCCTGTATAGAATAAATCATTATTGATTGAAGACTTATATACTATGAGTTTGATGCCAAGTTAAGTAAAAAACAAGCATGCAATCAATTACTGCCACTTGGTACACTGAAAAGTAGGTTCAGTATGGCTAGTGCAATAATGCTTTCACGATTTGCCACAGATCATAGAGTTGAAAATGACTTCTCCCATGGTGTTAAGTAAACATTTAAGGAGAAGTCTCACAGTAAATCTTTACTATCAATGAATATGGTGATGCAGGCTTATTAAGTGAGGCACTGTACTTGCACTCTGAGGCATGGGCATATATGAGAAGTACAGTTTGCACATATACTTGGAAAGTAAAGATTCTGCAGGTGGGATGACATCAGCAGCGGCCATCCCACCACCCGCACACAGCTCACCATTACCAGGCCACTACCCGTGACTCAGGACACTCCACCAATGAAGATTGCCAAATCCACCCATCACAACAAAGAGCCATCCACTCCATTTGAACTGTACTCTCATCAATAGCCTGGACTTGCTAATCACCGTCGACTTGTGTATACATTGTATTTTTTTAATTTCTAAGGAAAAAGTATGTTTGTTCTTCCTATTTTTCTCCTCCCACTC
This sequence comes from Ceriagrion tenellum, assembly GCA_963169105.1. Lineage (NCBI taxonomy): Eukaryota > Metazoa > Arthropoda > Insecta > Odonata > Coenagrionidae > Ceriagrion > Ceriagrion tenellum. Next base: position 18,229,804 of record OY720635.1, read on the forward strand.
TTCCCCCCCCTTCCCGCCGCCCGGTATTTTCTCCAATCAGCCCAACGCTTCCCCCTCCCCTACCCCTTCCTACCTGACCCTTATCCATTACACCACACTCCAACGGTGTTTCCCTCTGCCCCTTCCCTTCCCCACCTTCCTCTGCACTTGATTTTGTATATATACCCATGTGGGATAATATTTGTACCTGAAGATGTCATTGCGTGACGAAACCCGGGTCGTAAACAATAAAAATATTAGTGGACCATTACTTGAAAGTTTTTGATTTCCGATAAGAAATATAGAAGAATTACAATAGTCACTAACAATGAAACTTCACATAGTTAAACTAAAAGAGATTGTTTTCAACTAAACACATGAACATAAGTTCATTTTGCATAGAGCAGAATTAAATATTCTCTGAGAGGCAATTCCTAGAGCCTTCAACCCTTTTGTGGCCAGTTTGCCTATTTATTGGCCCAAGATACCAGTGCAAAAATGGCCACAGGCCAATACTTAGGCTGAAATTTTTACACATATACGTCTTTCAATACCTACTCAATACAATCAAACGGATTTATCTTTTACTATTCATTGCAAATATAACAGATATACAAACCTAGATTACCCACCCATTCATTGAGAACCCACCATTTTCAATATAGTACTGTGTCTCATTATAGCGATCATCACTGAATCCAGGTCGCTTTTCCTTCAAAAACTTTGTTTCCAACTTAGCCTGCAAATGAAAAAGCAACAGGAATTTATTAGCACGACAAAACAGGTCAGACATTGCATACAATTCAATACATAATTCAGGATAGCCAATACAATTAACTTCCAGGAAAAATAATTAGAATAAATCCCAACAAAGTCTCTCATGAAACCCAACATATTGAATATTTATAATTCCATGATTCTCCCTCAAATGAATCCCTTTCCATTCTCCTGCACACCATTAGGAAATACATGGCCCAATGCCTTTTGGTGCAATTATCATTTGCCTAATTAGCAAACTTATTTTAAACATTTCATTTCTTTTTAATTTCTGGGACTTCATTCCGCTGACACTTTTTATGTATAAATTCATGTAAATGCTTAAGTTTCTTTTTTAAGGCCCATGTGTACATAAAAACAATGAAAACAGAAAATTGCAGATAGGTTAACAGCTGTTCCCAAGAGAGAAAATAATATAAGCCCATTTCTTTTCAGTAATTAGTACACTGTCAAATGAAAACCAATGGTAGAGATGGCAACCACTTGCCAAAATATGGGTAAAATTTTGAATTAAAATAATAACCAAAATGAAATGTACATATTTAACACACACACATCACAATCACAGGTAAATAAGTAATCTGCCAACCGGAACCTCCACATTAGACTATTTATGATTCTAATTTTCTATTAAGTACATTGAACTTACTTTCTCATTTATTTTTGGGTAAATCACAGTTGCACATAACTATGCATAAATACGAATAAAAGAATAATATTCTACTTCCTACCCTGCTTATTAATCTTTAATCAGTAACAAGTAAGCAACAAGTAATCAACCTAATTCGAACCATTTCTCTAAGTTTAACTAAAGGGAGTAGTAAAACTCAGACTTAAGGCATCCTGAATTTATGCAACTATCAATATTACACCACAAAATTAAGGTCCAGTCAGGAAGCATGGGGGATTTTTACTATAAGCTCTTGACTTTACATAGGTGCACTCTCACTTTTAATATTTTACAAGTCTTAAGAACTAACCACTTTGTTTGACATATTATTTTCAACATCTGACACTAGTTACGAGCATACTGCTGAATATGACAGCCAACCTTAACACATAAACGAGCACATCCGACAACTACATATGCCTGTGGCCTACATGGGAAATACGGCACAAAACATTTCATCTTGCAGGAGAATTCCTTCGACAACTTGGAGTGGAACAAGGTGTTCGGGCTGCTGGAAAAATTTGGATTGGATTACAATGAAAGAAGAATAATTTTCCAACTACATATGTAAGAAGCAATGTTCACTATGTTCACAATGTGAATGAGAGACGGAAGACAAATTGACAAAAGAGTAAGACAAGGATGCAACCTCTCACCAGCATTGTTCACCATGTACTTGGAGAAGGCAATAAGAGAAGCACAAGAAATTGTACTGAACATAATTAAGATTTACAGATAAGAAATAATCATACTCCGCATCACAGATGATATCGCAGTCATAGCAGGAAATGATGATGATATTCACAGGTCACTTAACATAATGGACCAAGTTCTCCAAGAATACAGCATGAAAATAAATAAGACGGAGACTAAAACCCTCTTAAGCGGAAGAGAAAAGCTGAAGGCAGAAGTCACACTGAGAGGAAAGAAATTAGAGCAAGTGGATTCCTTCACCTATCTCGGAAGTACCATCAACTGAGACGGAAGAAGTAAAGCAGATATGAAGCGAAGAATTGCCCAAGCTAAGATAGTGTTCATGGTTAAAAGACAACTGTTGTGTTCAAAGAAGAAAGGACAACAGACCAGAAAACATTATGGGAAATTCGATTCGAATGGAGCATGGCACTCTTTGGATCGAAACCATGGACTATTGGAAAAGCAGACCAGAACAGACTAGAAACCTTCGAAATCTGTTGCTGGAGGAGGAGGCTGAAGGACGCTCAAAATAAGAAATGATGAAGCTTACAGAAGAGTGGAAGAGGAAAGGACCATATGGAACACTGTACAGAAAAGAAGAATCAGATGGATTAGTCAACACCCTGAGACACTGAGTTTGTGAAGAATATAATTGAAGGATATATATAGGGAAATCTCACAAGAGAAAGACCCAGGAATAAGTTCATGGACCAAATAAAGAGGAAAGTACATACATGTGGAAGAGGAAAGTACATACATACGTGGAGCTACCAAGAAGTAAGCGAGCTAGAATTAGGAAGATAAGGATGGACATCTGCAGTCAACCAATCTTAGGATTGAAAGACCAATGATGATGAGGAGGATCCATTTCAGGGTATTAACTGCCAACACAGACTTTCTTTGTGATATCACTGAGTTGTTGACAGACCTGTCACCTCGTGCATAAATTGCGTAGTTTCAATTTGCAAAGACATTTGAACTCCAATGATATGAAAGCAGTTGGATAGTTGCATTTATAGCAACATAATCAAAACACAATAGTACATCCTGAATTCCTCTATCACACACAAAATATTGAGGCAATTTGGGGATCAGCAAAGTGAAGGCATAAAAAGCATTAGCATTGTAACACATCCAGCCATGTATTTCAGTTTGGCAGCATGAAATCTGAATTTGTCGTGTGGTAGCCCTGTGGGACTTGGCATTTTATTATTGTTGCCCAGGTATGGCAATGGAATTAATGGGAGATAAAGGCGTTTAATAATAATAACGATGAATTTATGGGAAGGGGAAGGCATATTAACAATAACTCGAATGACGCAGCATAATACCAGGTACTAATCAGACAATGGGGGTCGTAGTGAGGCGAGGGACTTCTATACTAACTGCAGAAGAGGTCAGATGTGTACAAGGGGGACTTCTATAATAACTGCAGATGAAGTCGGACGCATACAGTCGTTCCTTCTATACTAACTATGAGGGAAGTCGCATGCATATGGAGGTGGCAGTTGCAGTTGGAGGATCTTCGGAGAGGAGTATACCAGGGAGATCCAGGGACAGTCATCCAATGGGGATCACAACTAGAGTGGACTACCTCAGATAGCTAGACTCACCATTTGAGGGCACCGGAGCTTCGGTATTTGTATGTGAGCCAATTTTTATTGTATGTACGAGGATGGAGACATTGTTTAATTTAAACTTAGTAAATGAATAGCCATAAGCGTGCATGACAACATGAGTATTCACAATTGTATATGTACATTTAACAGAAAGTAAATATCTGGCATGTGTTGAATTGAATGTTCCTTTTTTGTGTTGAAATTGTGGTTTACTCGTGTTGTGACCGGGCAGTTGCGGTGAGGAAAAAGTGTACAGTAACCTGAGAGAAGTAAAAAATCCTGAGATAAGGGTAAGAAATAGCTTTACAATGTATTACCTGAAACTACTGAAAAAAGACCTGAGTGGGTTATTATGGCATAAAACCTGAATGCCCACTGATTTATTTTATGTGATACGAATAATAAGTTCCAAACAGTGAGAAAAAAAACTGCTATTTGAAGACTTGTAGACAGGGAAAAAACTAATAGCTTAGCAATATATATATATTAGCTTTTGCTGATGATGTTGTACTAATGGTAGTGTGTAAAGATGACCTAAGGCATCTTGCAGAAGAATTGATAATCCACACAGGACTTGTAGGACCGACTGTTTGGGAAGAAAAAACGTAGTACCTCAGTGTAGGAAGAAAAGCTAGTAAAGGGAATAATTCGTTCAGAGTAGGAGAAAAATTTTTTACAAGACACACAGAATTAAAAAATCTGGGCGTAATCATTAATCAAGAAAATAAAGAAGAAAAATATGTAGAATAAGGAGTAATACATGCACACAAATGCTACTGCACTACACAAAAACTCCTAAAAAGCAAAATATTATCCAGAAAAACAAAGTTCAATATTTTAAAGACTGTAATACAATCAATTTCCCTCTGCAGCTAAAAAATATGGGCTTTAAACAAATACATGGAGAGGAAATGATTACATTTGACAATTAATTGTTTTGAAAACAATATTAGGGCCAGTAAAAGAAGATGAAGAGTGACAAGTCAGAACAAACAAAGAACTAAGAGAACTATTTCTAGATCCTGATATTAGAGCTCTAATTAAATCAAGACGCCAGAGTTTGACTGGCCACATCAACAGACAAGAAGAAACTATGCTGGAAGAAATATGAACAGGATGACCCTAGGGAAAAAGACCCTTGGCAAGACCCGGACTGAGGTGGTGGGACTAAGTCCAAAAAGACAAGAAATATCAGACGCTCAACAGTGGTGATGGTAGACAGAGGAGATGGCATAAAATTGTCGGTTAAAAAAAACCTATTACAGTTTCAGTGGCCATGAAAGTAAGTTAGTAAGAACTAATAATAAGTAGACCCTCATTATACATTGGAAAACAAGCATGGCCCAGTCATTTACACAATACTAGGGCAACAAAAAGTTTCGGAGTCAAGAAAGTGCATGGTTGAGAGCTGCTGATCCACATTAACAAAGGGTAAGATCCAATTGGAAAATTGAAATCGATGGAAAGTCACTATATTTGATTTACTCATAGCTAACCCATTTTTTCTATGTCACACAATCGTGAAGAGTACCATGTGCCAATGTTATTATTGCTCATTTTTATGCACAATTTCATTCTGTAACAAACTGTTAATTCGTTTAGCTGAAATTTTCCCGGCAACTAAAAAGGCTTTTTGGATTTTTGTCAAACAAAGAGTGTTGTCCCCTTGTTCCCAAGCTATCCAATTATTGCTGTATTTAAGTTTAACTCTTGCCTGAGCACCCCTATGAATAAATATGTACAAAATTCTGTAAATTTCATTTAAATTGATTTCACCACAACTCAAACAGTTTCAAGGCCATCACATCATAATTAGGAGGTGAAATATACAAAGTACATTAATTTTAATGTCAGTATTCACTTGAAATGTTAGTCTGTAAACTACTCGTATTACATCCATAAGGAGGCAAATAATGGAGAATGTGCAAACATCACTACTGACAACTGCTAGTCTTCTTTAAAAAGTCTGCCTGGTAACAAGTTTAAGAAATGATAAAATTAATTATTCCTGGAGTGTACCTCTGCTTTTTCTGATTGCAGATAAACAATTCCAGCTCATATAATGAGGGTAGAAAAAGCATTGTCGATGAATTCAAGCATAAGAATATCACAAAGAAAAAATCCTCGTTTCAAGCTCTCAGGGGAAGAGAAGAAGCATGCTCATATCACCCTTCAGTGTATGTTGAGGACAAACCTTTTTGGCTTCCTGGGCAGCAGCGTCCACATTCCCACCAGGGCACTTGTGCTTCAGGGCTCTCCGAAAGGCCGGGCCGCTGATCAGCTGCAGATCAGAGGAGAGGAAGGCAATTAGTGGCAATGTGATGGCCGAGTGCCGAATGCAATTGCAAATCGCACACCATCGGGAAATGCATGATGTGACACAAAGGCGATAAATTCAACCATCTACAAACTACTTGAAGAGTCACAAAATGGGCGAGGGATGTAAGTAGTGATTTGATCAGGATTTGAGGATTCGATAACCTTCATAACCTTCCGGAAATTCCGGTGCCTCTTGTGCGCCGCTGATAATTATGCCTGCCATTTTTATTATTTGTTCAACCAATTGATGGAAAATATTTCTTCTTATTTATGAAAGTATCAGTTTTGTGCTGCAGAATAATATACACGTAGGTTTCAACCCATCGTAAAACATCCTTTTCATTACGCCGCGAAATTTTCTCGAAACTGCTTCAGTTGCTCCATCGTACCGTGGTTAAGCACCACAAATTTAAGAAAAATTTAGCTGGTCCTTTTTAATGAGTGATTAAGTAGTTATTAGGTTCTAAACACCCATTAAACATAAATATGGGTGAAATTAAAATGCTCCACGATACGGCAATTGATATTCATGCGGCTAAATGTTGAAAGGAAAGAGAAGTGGTTCTCTCCTTATAACGATAAAAAGGTCATTACATTCGAAATACGACCGTTAGATCGACATTAATTGGAGTCATGGTTTGAAACTTTGTCGCATCATAGTATGTATATTCTGATATTATACCCTGCGGTTGCATCTCCAAAGCCACTAACGCACAGTGGTAATTCGCATAAAATTTTAAATTTTGACCAGAAAAAGAGAAAAAGCCTGCAATTTAGCCAAAAAAATACAAGGTTTTGAAACAACTCATTGGAAAATAACTGAGAAAACATGAGAACACGTAAAAAAAAAGTCCGTTGCGTTCACTTAACTGTCTTGCTTTACTCCTAAAATGAAGTAATAGACTTAACTGAGAAACAAATATATGTTCTGTTTTTCCCTTCAAGCTAAATAATTAGATTTTCATGGAAAACCTTAAACAAATCATGGGTTCATTGATTTATAATAAAATGTAAAAATTGATATGAATTTGTCTTAAAATGTAATTATTTATTCATGAATTGGTGATTACAAGGCACTGGGAAATATAACCAATTGGTCCCTTAAGGGAAAGCAGGATTTGGTATTTGAGACTCGATAAAAATATGAGATTCGAATTCCGGATATGAGGTTTCAATATATATAATGCGGGGTTTTACAACTATAACCTTCACGTCAATCAGAAATTTGCGTGATCTCGTTTTGGATCAAGTCAAGTGTAGCGTGTAGTCCCCAACAAAGATCCTCTACCGACAATCCTTCTATAAGAGCTAAGCTTTCCTTTACATTCCCTTTATTTCGGCAAAAAAATCATTCTACGTAGGGCCGCAAATAGTCGCGGCGTTTTCGACATGTCGTTTAACTATCGTTCAAAGTCCCAAAGCAGAACATCGAGCGACGGTGTGTAATTGTCGCAGAACGAAAATAAGGGCTGCAGAAAGATATCGTATGCACTGAAAATAATATTGGAACGCTATTTACTAAGCCCAATAAAAGCAAAGGATTGATCATATGTGAATTGCTTACTTATTCACCTATAAAACCTCTATGATTAATTTATTACTAAAACACCCGCACTCGCAGAAAGTTTTTCGTCTCAGCATCAACTGTTGCAGAAAGATAAAACACATTCTGCTTTGGGGGATCAAAATACATTCTCTTTCAAATCATCATGGAGCCTTCCTTCGACTAGCTGTTAGTAATCCCAATCACTTAAATGCAGCATCACATATGAAATGTTAGTATTCTCCTCACGTCAGAACAGCATTCATGGTGCATAATGGATTAGAAATACGCTAAGGTTACCATTACACCGCTGGCACCTGCATGATTGAGATGAACTCGCGGAGGAGACAGCAGTGGACACTTTCCACTCGCTGCAGTGCACAGCTCATTTCGTAGCGCAACGGTGCAGACGCTTTGCATTTATTTTAGATCTTGCACATCAGAAATTTCGAACAGATAAAGATCAGAGTTATTTCGCGATAGTACACTCGAGAACGTCGATAGTTACCCCCATCCCTACTGCCGTTTAGGACACCATTTTCTGGAAAGGCGTCGAACAATATTTTAAAGACTTTTTTACAGGTAAAAACATAAACCGTAAAGCAAGTAGTTCGAACAAATTCGCTACAATTCGACGGACTAATCATAAAATTTTGGCAGTTATTATTGCGAACATACAACAAACAGCTGCCCACCAGCGGGTTTCTGAACGTTGCGACAGCGCCCATCAATCCATTCATCGTGGTTCATGGGCGCAATATTCCAATTCCATGCCTTATTCTGGGCCTCTATTCCCAAAGTTCATCTCCGTCACCGAGGATCTGGAGATGGAAGCCACAGAGACCGTTGTCACGTCACGGAACCTTCCATGTGCGATTCGGTAACCAAAGCAGAGTTGTTTCCGTGGTCGTGAGTCACAGTACCATGAAATTGGATCCCATCCAATATCAGGGTAGTGACGAAGAAGTTTTATTGCCGCAATTGTCGGGAGGATGCCGGGTAAAATGTAGGCGGATCGGTGTGATCTTGCCCTGAAAAATCCTGGAGGAGCGCTTTTTCTGAGCCCTAAGGCCCATTCTACACGAGCGTGAATCCCGCGACGGGATTCCCGCGTCGGGGCCGCGCGCTCGACAGGAACCACTGAGTTAAATTGACGTGTCTACACGAGCGGGAATCACGCCGCGGGAGGACGCGGCAGGAGGCGGGAGCGCGGAGCTGACGCGGACGTCTGCGTCAATCCCGCGACGGGAATCCCGCCCAGCCATTCTACACGAAGCTGTGTCACCGCGCGCGGCAGCTCACTTCACTTCGCATCCATTATCAAGTTGGGTTCAACACGGTGCGGTGTAATGTTCGATACAGAGAAGTTTATTTGTGAGATAGAGGCTTTACCTGCTCTGTATAACGTAAAAAGCAAGGATTATTCGAATCGCGAAATAAAGGCCAAATGTTGGAATGTAATTGGTAAAGCGATGTACGAAGACTGGGAGTCACCAGAACTGGCTGGCTCGATACTCCTTCATACTCATGACAGTATCTCTCTTCTCAATGTGTGGCACTAGTAATACTAAAAGTTCATCGAACGTTTCGACAGACATTCTATAAAACTGGAAAAACTTTTCTGGGTATCTACGATGTTCACTAAACATGACATGGAATATCCCTGTGGTGAGTCTGTTCGATATCGTCGGATGCGTCCACCAACGCCTCTTCTTTCGTTTCTTCTTCAGCAGTTCGAATATCTGGAGTTGGACAACCACAGCTACATAACCTAGCTCCACCGCGTCCATCTCGCGTCTAAACCGCTTCGTGTAGAATGGCCCGACGGGTTTCACGCGGACACCACGCAACGGGGATCCCGCCACGTGTAGTATGAACAAAATTTTGGCGCGGTCACGCGGGAATCCCGTCGCGGGATTCACGCTCGTGTAGAATGGGCCTAAGAGTCAGCACGTATGTAAGGATATCGAAGAAAAGAGCAGTTGGCCCAGAGTAGAACTCCCACTCCCTCCTCCACAACCGTGGCTGAAGATGTGATTTCCTTGCGCCCTCTGTTCCAGCTGGGCAAGCTCCGCACTTAACCATCGAACTTATTCTCGGGTTGAAAGGTGCTTGGCAGTCTTATTCAAGTCTGAGAACTCGACTACGACAATCCCGTGGACATGATGTCACAGCCTCGTCTGATATCGACTTTCAAATAGCACAATTTGAATGTGAGGAGGTTATGACGCCTAATTGCCGTCATTTGTCGGGGCTCGACGATTACGAGTCGTTCTTGAATAAGGCACCAGGGCATGTCGACCTCTTGAACGGAAATAATCCATTCTTTGTCCTCGCTGGCGGTTAGCAATATTAGCGACTAGGAAAGAGGGCCAAGAGATGCACCAGAGCTGCCAAGCGATGCACCAAAGGGCGGGGTAAGGCTCTTCCCGCCACACTCCGTTGTCCCGCGGCACCGAAATGTTCATGTGACTATACAACAGAATTGATCAGTATATTAAATCAATACGTAATTCCTATTCGTGGTTGCTGAGCGTATTAAAGTGCATCTCTAAAATTTAACTTTTAACTATTCTAAAACAGCCTCATGCCACCGAAAAAAGTACACTGGAGTAGCTGCGGGTCATTTCAACCTCAGCATTTACGTAGATATTCATTGCTTACTTGTGACCAATTCCAATATGATCTTCAAAAATTGATGCCACTATAGGTAACAGAAATAACCCTTTACGTGGTATTGTTAATGATGGACGAGTGTTATCGGCAAATGCAGCCAGGATTAAGTAATTATAGAGTTAACATTTCGTTTTTTCACGCATTTTAACTTTTTTTTCAAGGAACCATAAGTCATAAATAAAGAATACAGACCTATTCATTTACCTAAAACACCATCGCTGGAATTTTCACAAGCCAGCTCACTAGAAATATGTACATTCAGGTGTAAGTATATTTGCATAGATCGTGTGGAAAATGAGCACGACGGACGTTCATGGATTCACTTTTTACGAATAACACATAAGTAACTTAAAGAGAAAAATTAACTAAAGACGCACTAAAACCTTGGCAAAATTTTCAGGATTCGTATAAATCTATTTAAAATTTAACAAACGAAAAGCGAAAAACCAACCACACGTGGCTACAAGATCTGGGGGGAGGAGTTTGAACCGCTCGAGATAATTTTGATTACGTAACTAATGAGTCACGTGGTACAATCACGAAGGGTTTGAGATTTTGATGAATTTAAACCACTCGTAAAAATCTAATGTAGCATCCCCGGTCGAGTTTTATTCGAATAATATCGTTAATCGACTCAAATATCGCGATGAAAGACGTTATAAACAAAATATGAAATGCTTAAGCCATCCGAGTGATTTAATCTCACCGACAACACCAACCGCCCGTTGTTGTTCCACGTGACTCCACAGCCATGTTCTCGAGATTATCTCGAATGGTTCAAACACAACCCCCATGAAATCGATATCGTGAGACGGGGAAACACGATGAACGACAACGATTAACTTTCATTATTTATCTAGTTAATCGATCAAGAGAGACAATTAAAAATTATAAATAACACTGAATAACAACGATAGTCTCAGGATATTTCAACAAACAATTTAATCGACCAGGAAGCAACATAACAGTTAAAATACGCCGAAGAAAACTCGCGAATGCACGAGAGCAGATGTCCACAACTCACGGATTTTGAATGACAGCGAAAGAGCAATTACAAACTTGAATTAGTATTCGGTAACAACCATTGAGACATGTGGAGAGGGCATTACGTCATCGAACCTGACAACCACATTGCTTATCCCTGCTCTCTCCTTACTTTCCTATACCTATTTATTAAATAATAGTGTAATATTCGAGGTGCGAGATCCTGCGAGAACGTGATGCGCGCGCGCATAAAAGCCTATCAGAGACCGAGTTTCATGAGGAATTTACAGCGTTTTCGTATTTACAGAAATTTACCGAATTTATCGGTCTCTTGCGCAGTGTAACTCTGAAAGTATTATTGAATTATTCATGAATAAATATACGAAAAAATTTACCGTGGGTCACCGACTTTAGAAATAATTTATCATCCTCCCAACCGTGTTGTTCTTTCTCATCGTCCTCTTTACTTCCTCCAGCTTCAGCGAAACTAAGAATAATGTTGACGGTGTACTCTGAGCAAATACATTTTGAAAATATTTCACTGATTGTTCTGCTTTTTCCATTCATTCTCATTAGCAAAACACTCATCTTCCTGGGCCCATGTCTCTCGGTGTCATACACTGAGTCATGCTGTTCCTCATCGTCACTGTCACTCTCTTAGGGAGATTCCTTGCGTATCATATTCGCTGTCGGCAAAACACGAATAGAGTCAATGTAGCGTCTATCAATAGGAAAATTGGCAATGTACAAAAACAATTTGAGCACCTTTTATTTCGCAGAAAATATGGATGTATTTTTAAGAGATGGTTCCATAAATTACGAGATATATTTTGGATTTCATATATTGAGTTACCACGTAACACATAAATAAAAGTACTGGTTGTAAATAAACCCCTTGACGACGCAGTATTTAAGATAGCCATTTACATTTTTGCCGCTTGTAATAAAATGCTCTGAGATTTTCCAGTTTTTCACTATTTTCCTCTCGTATACGAACAGGCGTCAACACGCCGCGCCGACTACGCCGCACCGCCGATCAAACGCTCGGCGTTCGCGCCATCACGCCGCCGCCGACCAAAATCGAGATGGCGCCCATCTCTAGAGAGGATACATTCCACTCGATACGAGGGGTGCAGTTTTCACTCGAAGCGGGAGGGAAACCTCACTCCATTGGAATGATACTTACTCGAAGACTTTTAGAGAGTAACGTTAGCAACAATTAACTTCGTCTATTTACAATATCAACTGAAAAGACTAATCGAAGTGGTGCCAAGGACTGGGTGAACTAAAAGTGGAAATTTAGGCAACACGTAGCCTAGACAACAATGCCAAACATCCGAATCCATAATATATATTCATGCGCCAAGGTGACACAGATAGTCGCGCGGGAAAAAGTAAACAAAGCGCGATGGAGGAGTAGGGAGGGGCGTGTGGGATCATCGCCGACGGAGGTTGGAAGCCTGGAAGAGGAGAACCCAAAGGGGGAGTAGGTTGGATAAGGGGAGTTAGAGGGTCTTTCGCTGACATGGAGGCGAGCAGGATTATTTATCGGCTCGTATGTGAGCGCCTGCCTCCGTCTCGCGCCGGCCAGGGGGCGCACTATTCTCGAGAGGGAACTGCCCCGATTCTTTTAAGCGGTGGGAGAGGGGGCTTCCGTCCCCCCCGCCCCGCCCCTAGCCCAACTCAAGCACCCCTCTGCGACAAACGCGGGTCAGCTTGTCGTCTAGAAATATCGCGCTCGGGGCGAGTCGACGGAAAACACACGAAATGGAGACCCTCGCGACAAACCGATTTTTTCACCCGAAAGATGGAGGAAACTAGAAGGGGGAAGAATTGAGGGGATCCTCCACCTTCCGGGTCCAAAGGGGCGGTCCTCATTCGAAACCGGCCGTGACGCGACGAAAGGCGACTCCCGCTCCTGGGAGGCGAAGAGAAGATGAAGATCCGGAGCGGGTTAGATGAGAGCGGCGAGGTCGGCAGTGCACAACCGCCCCTGGACACTTGACAGCGGGTGCGAAACCAGAGCTTTGTCAGGGAGCTGCTTCACGTCGCAACACAACGTGGCGGTGGCACACCTTCTCAAGTGATCATGGGACTTTGGGGGCGAACACTGAGGTAGATGGGAGAGAGCGCTTGCTACGCTGTCCAATGCCAGAAGCTGAAGCCAGTCCGCCATTTTCGTTAACCCTCAGTTTCTTCTACAGCGCTTGCGGGCTAACGCACTAATTCTGCAATTCGCTATTTTCCAGCGATAACTTACTAGAAATCAGCATGCACTTACTTCTTTAATATGCATTCTCCTTGCATATTTCGTATGCAATCGTATAATCATCTGCATTCCCGATTAAAAGCATCGTAAAATCGAGTAGAATCCATAGCCCTAAGCAGCCAATATATTTTTCAACAGTTGCTTGCCTTAAATTTCAAACAAATGGTTGATATTCTTGCTTAAAATCCGTTTATTCGTCCATTCCGTCGTGCTACCCGTAGAAAAGTACGGAGGGAGCAAGGATAAACAATATGGTTGCTATGTATGATTTTACACTTTCCCGGCGAATAAAATTTGTGTAAATTTCTCGGGCTCGCCACCGGGTAAGATAACGAGTCGGAACCCGAAACTTCGGCTGCCTATGAATATCTTACCCGGTGGCGAGCCCGAGAAATTTACACAAATATGGTTGCTATTTCGGTTGTCAGGCTGCAGTATGACGACGTAATGCCCTCTCCATGTAACTCAACGAGGGCGAGCGAAACTCCGACAAAGACATTCACTTTACAAATGAGCCGGAGACTAAGTGAAAGAAGAACACAACTTTAAAAACGAACATCTGGTACAATTTATCCAATCAGTTGTAGATATTGCTCCTGATCCTCACGTATCAGCCGAAACCGGTCGTTTCGGGTATTATAAACCTCTGGAAAACACAAAATTGTGTTCTTATTTTAATTAAGGAAAATTTCCACAGAGTTAGAACTTCATTGTATGAATATAAGCTTACGACAATTGAAATGTAAATAGCACCTGCGTCATTTAATAGAAAATATTTGATTTAATACCTTACAAGTGAAATCCAGTAGAGAAAAAACTTATTCCATCCTTGTGAGTATATTTTCTATCCCATTGTGGTATTTCGACAATTAGAAGGGCACGCATATTAATTTAGCGATTCTCCGAGTACGTACCAAATGATAGTAGCCAGCGGCTTAACAGGTTGTATTTCAGCCCGGGTTCAAAAAACACAGGGGACAAGGGGAACTCGAAATGTGGCTTGAAATTAACAATAATAATGCCTTCCCGTATATTGAAACGTCGAAGTTACAGGAGTCGGGAGTAGCCCATCGTAAGATAAGTACATATATATTTTTTTCTTCATCCAGCACCTCGAGCACCCCGCGGGCCCCAAGTGGCCCAGGGCCCGGGTGCAATCGCGCCCCTTTGCGCCATTGACGCTACGCCACTGATAGAACCATGCCTAGAGAGGCCCAAGTTATCGCGGAGAGTTTAGACTCAAATTTCTAAGTTTCAAGTCTCGTAATACACCGACGAGGATCATGACATAATCATTGCCAGTCAACATTTCTGCAAGCATGAGTACCATAGTTAAAACCAGCCGTATTTCTTCAAAAGAAAATTATTAGAGTAATTTTGAAAAAGAGCCGTTTCGAAAGCTCCTTTCCACTTTTTCTTCAACTAGGGTTGCTCCCATTGAGACATTTATACATTACTAAGGTCCTACGACGATGTTATATAAGAAGTGGGAATGCTGGGTTACTACTGTATTTGCCTTCTCCCTTCAACCTTCGAAAATCTCGTGTACCCTTGCCCAAAACAAACTTAACGTTATTTAAACGATGTTTTTTGGACGTCGGACCTTAAGTGTACACTCTATTGCCTACTCCATGTGTTAAATCCAAATCTGTTAATACAGTATTGAAGAATATACAATCTTGGTTATTTAGTCAAGAAAGAAAACAGGATACCTTGTTATAATTGTATGTGATAAACCTGCTAACTCCGCTTAAAGTACTGATAACCTCATATGTAATATTGTATATCTATTTCCATGTTCAATTATGTAAAAGACTAACGCATAACTATTGACCAAATGATGGTAGTCTTAATGCAGGTCCTCCTTTTAGGCTACCTAATATTACTCATGTTGTAAAGATTAATGTATGTCTAATTGCGGTGAGTAATAAATATTATATTATATTATGAAATAAAACCGATGGCGTGTGCATAAAATAAGAAGCTAGGTGATGAATATATAATTTAAACTAAAATATCTTACTAGCCTTAATTCAAGCCTCCAATTCGAACAAACTTCGCATTCCTTTAGTGTCGAGAGAAAATTTTGAGGAGAGGTTCGTATTTAACGATGATCTTCCCTCTCTTTTGGGGGCTATCATTTCGTGTTAAACGCCCATCGTGCTACCGCAAGGCTCCTCATGGTTCATTATTTTTACGTGACTACAACACTATTGACAACCTTTTAGTGGTTTATTTTCTCCCGATATTTGAAGGATATTCATTTTTGAAATAAAGCATCACTGTTTGAAGTTCAGTTTTTGCATTTAAGGCGTGAAACGCCATATTTATCGTATGCTGGGACAACGACAATTTGCAAATTAACTTATTTATTCATCGGATTCGGATCAATCAAAAGAATTTTGGGCTCGAGGAATTCCTCCCCTCTCCCAGTGAAATATTCGCCTTTCATTTAAATAAAGCTCGAGTCAGTCAGACTTCGTACCTCGCACAGGCATTTCTGAGGCATTTCAAAATGAGACCCAAAGATGTTACCGAATTGTCGTCAGGAAATACCATCGGAGGGGTCGCTATTAGGCATAACGCGAGACGATGGCGATCGTTATCGTCGGTACTATATATAGCGACTCCGTGAGGGCACAATTAGGAGACAGAGAATCAGGGAGGAGGAGTAACAATGCACCGAAATAGAGTCGGAATACTTAATTACAGATTCGAGACCTCCCACGTGCATGCTCGTCCACGCGGTGCATTCATCCGATTCCGACGACTCACACCCGCGCGGAGAGTCCGCATTAGGGCGGAATAACGATCGGCGTTTACTGACGTGACGAATACAGATGGTGGCTTTCAGCTCCCTGTTGTCTCCCCGCCAAGCAGTGATGTATATCAATTGACAGTTATGTCAGCGACAATTGTTGACGGGTTTGGAAACGGATTTCTACACGGTTGCTAAGCATCTGTTCATTCTCATATTTTACAATCAGGACACAAATGGCATGGGAAAATTGGTGAGAAATACTGATTCAAGATGGTCCATTATCCTAGATAGTTGACGGGTAAAAAAATGGATGGGCAATCTAGAAGTTAAATTTGGTAAATATTGAATAGAACTCTCCTCAGATCTTCTGCCATTGACGTAGCTTGATGAGATTTCTAGACTTTTTTTAAAGTTTGCTCTTCCTCCGTCGATGGCGCCGTCAACATCCAGCCTTCGTAACAGATTCCACTACATCACAACCTCCAAACTTCTTGAACGCCACTGTCCGCTGCCGTAACGTCAAAGGTTATCCCTCCCTAGAGGAGGGAGCGAAAGCTGACGTCTTCAAAGGCTTTCCTTTCGCTTAAGTGTGCTTATCACTTAGCAGCGGATGTGCTTTTCATTCGCTGCACACCCTGGCCATTACATAGGCAACTCATTTCGAAACAGATCTCGGGGTAGGATCACGGTTCCTTCACTCTCACTCTCACTATCGTTGCCCAAAACTTGAGGAGACCAGGGCTAACGGTCACTATTCTACCCATCAAGTGAAACGTGATGTAGAGCATCTGTGAAAACTTAAAAGAATGACAATCGCGTGTTTGCTCTCAAGAGCGCAGCTGAAACATTGGTAACGACAATGCGAGCGCATGCCATATATATTACGTGACCTAGCCCCAGGAGTAGAGTTGATGTGTTCCGTAGCAAATAAAAGAACTTCTACATGCAATTTCGATTGCAGTTTTTGAGATGATTGTCAGTTAAGCCGACTAATAAGGATAATATTAAGTTTTTTATTACCTAGAGGGTATAAGCTAACGTTCTTTAAAAGTATTTTGAACAAATTTCTTAAGTAATGACAAAACATTCGGCCGTGACCTACAGAATGCGATATATCGGCAAATCACGGAACATTTGGCCAGCGAAAATCGTTACATCCTTCATAGTTTTCGTGGACTTCAGTTTGATCCCAATTGCGGTTTCACCTCAACCTTCACACCTTCGCGTCACCTTCAAGGAGACGACGTGAAGATCACTCGAATCGGCTTCGTCGCCTCTCCCCCTGAATTGTGCTTGAACCGTTTGAGATGTTCCCAATCACGTAACTAGGGAGTCACGCGGTGCAGCAACGAACGGTCCCCGATTTTGGAGTGTTTAAACCACTTGGGCGGTTAACTTAAGTGTCTGATATGTTGTTCATTGCGTCTTAATCGCGATATTCAATTTCATCAACAATTGTCTTGCGAGAAAAACTCGAACGGGTGAGCTGCGGGAGATATTTCAGAGTGGTTTTAATACACTAAAGTCTCGAACAGTTTGTATACCACGCGACTCCTTAGTTACGCGATCGGAATTATCTCGAACGCCTCAAACACAACACCCCACGGGAGAGAATAGCGATCTGTCAACTCCTTGATACCTCCCTTCCAATTGAATTTGTCTCACTTCAAAGAAAAATATCTCAACTTACCAAACATACCAAAATATCTGCCACTTAAAACAGTAATTTCCGAGACATTTGCTTGTAAATATCAGGCATTTGACATTAGAAATGGTAGGAGAGTGCACTCCAGATAGACTTTATTTAAAAATTGAGGAATTTCCTAGGAGGAACACCTAGATCTCGTCAAAATTTTAACAAAGGGTAGCTTGAATGTTTTGTTAACTGTTTTTAAAATGAAATCAATTACTCGTGGCAGAAAATTTTACAGTATTTCAAAAAAAAACCTTCCAATGTGAAAGTTTTTACGTCATACAGCGGGAAAAACAAGTCAGATTGAAGACTTACGCATTGCATATTTAGTTGATTACTGGGAATTTTAGTCATACTTAGTAATGTTTTAGCGCCATTAACACAGTAGACTCCCACTTTACTATATTCATCCGTTCCACGAGACCTTTAGTAGAGTGAATTCCGACGTAAAGTGAACCAGTATTTTTACCGGCCGCGGAATCTGTTTCCACCGAGCAATAAATATTAATACGATGCTCTCATAAAAATTGCAGTCCGTTTACAAATTAGGGTTAAAATGTTTAAAAAATTTCTAGTGCATTATGGGTGTAAAATATCGTCGAAATTTCAAATTTGAAATTCGCGCGCAATAGCATGCACATAGTAAATTGAACACATCGCAAAGCGGGGGTCTGCTGTAAATAAATATTTACCGAATGCCTTTCACAGCTGCTGAAACAAAACGTAAAAATAGTGTGCAGTAAAAAAGGGTACGGTCTATATTGTGAATAAACCAAAATCTCGTTCAAACTACCTTTAGCAAATAGCCGTTTTGCAGGCACTTGGGCAAGTACGAGAATCAGTAGGTAAGGAAATCAAGAGCTGTAAACTCGGAACCAAATTCGGGAACTTGGATCGCATTCGAAGCCGCGGAGCCTACGATTATCATTATGCCCATAATGTTTACATGATGCTAATCTGAGAGTGTAGTGGCGCTGTCCAAGCTTCCTCTGAACTTGGCAACCTTAATCGTGGCCTCCGAGATGAAAAGGCCTGAACACCCAAACTTTGGTCGTCATCAGTTAAAAAATAGTAGTCCTAAACTTTTCAGATGACTTACGAGAGTTGATGGAATCAGAAAAAAATCGGAATAGGAGGTTAATATGGCAGCTTAGACTTAATTAATCCAGAGAATTCTCCTCAAATAAGACAGTGAAACGTCACTGATAGCTGAAAAAATTCTTTAATAGCTGGAATGGGCTCTTATAACGATATAAGAATACAAAAACTGAGGACGCTTATTCTAGTTGAAAAAAAAATTTGCTGCTAATCTGGTTCACATGCCTGTAAATTATAAAGCACCTTACGGATCACCAAAGTAGCAGTCGGTTGTGTTGTGGAGGAAATTTTTAAAATAGGTATAAAACATTTGCATATAGTTAGCAATTCACACGTACTGTTTCTAACCAAGGGTTGTACCTCCCATGAAATTCGTAATCACAAAACCATGAGCAGCCAATTTAATTTTATACCATACATTAATTTCTTTGTGTCAAATAGTCTTTTAATTGCATCCAATATGTTTTCAGGGTATATTTCTTGATAAAAAATAATGGAAATAGAGTGACTAATTCATCAGTAGTTTTCTCTATAATTCCACAAAATGCCTCGCTAAAGTAGTACCCATAACATTTTCAATGTACACATATTGCTTATAAAAGAAGAGTGGCTCTTGAAATGCTGTTCCTTACGGTTCAAAATAACCGCCTAACTTCTTGGAAACTCGCCTAACGAAGACCACGGCAAAAGCATTTCCCGCGCTATTCCGAGGCTTGCTAAATAAGAGAGTAGTGTTACGGCCTGTACATCTCAGTGGCGACGCCTGAATAAACTGCGCCTCAGTGTTACGTCAAAGTAACTACACTGTTTACAAAATATTCCAAATAGGCTCCAGCAAACCATTTCAGCAAGTCTCGAGAGCACATTTTCTCCAATGGGGTTCCCACAACTCCTTCGAAGATTATTTTGGTCGATTCAATCTTGACCACCGGTATATTCTCGAAACAGAATACTCATCTGCTCTCAGATCCACAATTCACTTGAAAAACTTCCGTCCTCGTATCTGTTTTAACTACTGACAACCGGATAGACTTTTTTAATCTAAAACGAGAAGACACTTCACACGACACGATTTTGATCATTTTACAGTCAGTTTGCCTAAAGCATAGGATATGCTGAATAGGATATAAGGGAGGACTGTCGGACATTGTCGGGCCCCGAAAAGTGACGAAAGCGAAAAGCCTCAACTTCAACATAGCGATCGATCACAATGTACAAGTGTAACGACGGTTTGTGGGAAACATCAACGATCCATCACTGGCTTTGTTAAACGAACGGCATAACATTCGACGGAATAATAGAAGAGCAAAAAATAGAATATTAGAAAAAGTTTTGGAAATAACGACAAATCCAACTTTAGACCATGAAAACCGTTAAAACAAACTTTTTACCGGTAAATTTCTTTAATTACAATATAAGTTGTTTCTACTCCAATTTTTGTTGAGTCCAAGTTTGAATCCAAGAGTTGGTTTCTACTCCAATTTTTGTAGAGAAGTGCGCTCAAGCTTGTTCCAGCTTCAGACGCAAACATTTTCAGGCTAGTGAAAATGTATGAACTGTTAACAAATCGTACGGTTTCAGGGTGAATAATGTGAAATTTTTCTATGTTAGAAAAGAAAAACTATGCAAATTCCACAAAGAGAAAATTTAATACACGACCCTGGTTTCAGCACATTATGTCATGTTAGGTAAAGGAAACAATGTGTTGAAACCCGGGTCGTGTATTAAATTTTCTCTAAGTGGGATTTGCATAGTTTATCTTTCCTAGGATGAAATGTTGCTACATCATCAACTAAAATATGAATAGTTTCAAACATTTTGTAGAGATGACATAGAAGTCATACGTGACATAGATGACAACCTCTCAACTGAAGATGAAAGCTCAGAATGCTCAATTTTCATTACGAGACTCGTAATGAAATGTGATTACTCTGAGGACGACCAAGACAAAAAATAAAATAATTCAGCATCATCCTTACGATGAAAGACATTGAAAAGGATTGAGTAAAGGCATACCATGAGAGACTGGCTCCTCTCTACCTCTTTCCTTCTCTTACACTCAAATTTTAATAATGCATATCATAATGTGCCTTAAAATAATAAAAGGTTCTCAGCAGGTTCTGGCCCATGAGCTTTAGGATCTATTACTCTTAGTTATGCCTTTCCGTGAAGTCCGAGTTGCCTCGCACTTCAAAAAGCATGAGAGAGCTCATTTTTTGACCAGGAAAAAAACAAACACACACAGACATTAGCAATGGCTTCTGTGGTTCGTTACTCAAATATATGTATCGAAACGGACTGCCGTGACACTGCAACTGAAAAGACAAGTGAAGACATCTGCCAAGCGTAGATACGGTCTAGTTATGAAAAGAACAGTAAAAGTAAGCACCCCATTTCTTGTTTTCCTACAGTCTTCATAAAAGTAATTTCTAAGGGGTTTTGAGGACGAGTCAGTGACGAAGCCATCAGGGTGGATTGCGTCTTTCTGAGCACCAAACCATAAGGCTTTGACTAATAGGTAAAAACTTTGACAAATAGGATATTTTAAAACTTACAGGGGCTTAGAAAGATTGGCAAAATTTCGACATAGTTTTTCCCACGAGAAATTTTGTTCCACGATCATAGTTTCGTAACAGAGTCATCAGGTCGCCTGAAGGTGCTACTTCATAACGTAAACAAAATCATGAGGAATAGTTACAAGTGGAATAATTTGCGTAGAAATTTCGTCAAATTTTCTCATCATAAAGGAATTCCATATTGCTGCGCCCGAAACCGTTTCTTGTACATACGAGGTTGTCGTGACAGGAGGATGCGGCTTAAAAATATTTGCCTCAGTGAATGCTGGCAAGAGCTCGTGCCAGGCGAAAGTAAAGATTTCTACGACAGTCGCTAGCTTAAGAATGTAAGGTAACGGGCTATTAGCAGACTAAGAGACTAATGAGATCTACAAGAACGCTATGCAAGGCTGGTTAAAGTCACTGGAGACTTTTATTACTTCACCAGAGACCCGTTCATGAGGACTCTTTATGAGACGAGTCGAAAAGGAAGGGCTGTTTGTGGTGAAACATACTGCTTCTCGAAGCGCTTGCGTTCGACAACAACAATTACAACTGTTTCCATACACTCATTCCACACCAAACAAACTTCCTCCCCCGCATCACAACGTATTGAAAGTTCTGTGGCCCATGTCCCAAAATCACCCCCGACGCCTGTGCCAGGAACTTGGGCTATCTATACCATCGCGCGTTCACACGGAATTCTGCGCCAACGGCGGTGCGCACGACGCGACGTGAAGTACTGTGGGGTGCACAGTAGTCGCATGTGCGCTGGCAGTGGGAACGGACAATCGGGAACAGGTGGAAAGTGTAGAGATGGATGGGGGAGGGAGGGAGATTAGGGGAGGAATGGGGGAGAGGAGGAAAAGGGGGAGGGGGTGGAATGAAAGCGGAAACGGGCGGGAGAGGGGAGGGTGTCCCTCCCCTCCAATCGCCCACTTGTGGCTTTCCTCCCGGAACAGGTCGTCGTTTGGCGCCGACCAACAATACACCCAGCGGGGGAGTCGGCCAGGTTGCCGCGCCGGGCGCTGCCGCTCCCCGCTCGAGAAGCGCGGTCGGCGGGGGAATGTTCGAACAGATTCAGTTCGTCAAAGAAGGTAGCGCAGTTGACAGAAATGCAACCAGTCAGTAAACACGTGCAAAGACGTTCGGGGAAGGGAGTCACGTGACCAAAGAATCCATGATGGTGGCCCTCGTACAATTCAAACGACCGTGAAAAAAAATTGCCAGTTAGCCCTCTGCAGAACGATTGCTTCACTGGTAAAAGCGCCCATGCCTATGCAAATCGACTGCTTCTTACGAAAAAACACTAGTTCTTAACAAAGCGCTAAAAAAAACGACCATTAGCATGTCGTCTATTCCTCAACACAATGAAAACAAACGGATTTAAGGAAATATCTAAGGTTTTCTCGGTGGATGTGATGGAGAACAGTTTTTCGGGTTTTCCATCGAGTAACAGACAGTATAACTGCCGACTACGGTTTCAAAGAGCGACTGGGACTTCATCTTCAGGGCCAAGAACACTGTAACAACACCGTGTTCAGGGCTTTTCGCTACCAGTCGCTATGTACACCTAAGAATCGGGATCGGGGGGTCTCTCCTGAATGGTTCGTTTGTCTGATTGGCTAGTCACTTATTTCCTCGCTTCCCCAAACACTTTTGATGATTTGATAATATGTTTCCAGGCACTACTGGATTGCAAGCTAGTTGTCTAGAAAATATTTCCAGGTCCAAGGCGGATCTCGACGATGCTGGATGCCCCCTCAGCAGAGACAACAGTCTCCACAGTGGCTACATCTGTGAACAACCCAGCGAGCCACTGCAAGGAGGTGGTGCAGGGGGTGTTTGGACACCAGCCACGAAAAGGGACGGAATAGAGAAAAGGAAGACAGAGGTGCATTGTATGCTAACGAGGGGTCTTCTGTTAGTGTCACGCTGTTTTTGTTATCACTAATGGCGCGAGGAAAGGAATTTTGCACCCATAAGATAGGCAGTGCATATCTCACATTTTATCGCTATCAGTTCCGGAAATGAGGAGCGAAGTCAACATAATATCATCCGTATCGCGCTGAAAGTTGCCGGATCGGAATTTTTCAAGTAATTTAAGCCTAGCGTGCAGCCTTCAATTGTCTAATGGCATCCGCTCTAGTCCTTCCATCAAGAATCTTGCACGTTTTGTTCGCACGCAGCTGTTTTTAATGATGCGCGCGAATTTACTAAATATTTAATTTACTTCGCGAAATAAATATTTCCGCTCCGGGTCCTAAATGGTCGCGACTCAGTCGAGATTTGACCAAACTGGAAAAAAGAAGCAACTCTCTTTCCATTTCACATCGGAGAATCATCCAACCATAATCTTGATAATCTTAGTTCCCTACTTCAACGCCGCTGACGTTTCGTAAGTTTTTCCCCACGCCACGTCCGGAGTCAAGGTTATTTCTTGGAATTTGACTTCATCTGACAACCTTACATTTCAGATAAGGCGTTGGTGTTTCTTCGCTCATGAGAAATGTACTAAGAAGTGTAAGGGGTTAAGACACGGAAAGCTGTCCAACATATCCCAGAAATCCGAAATCGAAATGCGGTCACATTCCGGGATAAAATTATTTTTTGTTCTCTTTTTTATGCACCTGCGTATGGTTTCACGAAAGAAGAAGAAAAAAGTTATCTACCTCCATACACCTCGCCTCATTAATACGTGATAGGAAAACGAAAACCACAATTATTTCCTTTCCTCAAACATTCTTGCAGAATAGAGACAACTTCGACACCACCTCAAATTCTTCCCTATGAATGTGATGTTTCATTAATATTTTCGGCGAAGTAACCCTCGTAGATGCAGTTCTCCTCTTCCGTTTAAAAGAGTTTCTTCACTTAAAACGTGGACTGTTGCCGTAGATCCCGATGGATGTCCCACATCGGTAGCCATTGAATTACTGCTCCTTGCTTCACAACAGCTCGTTCGAGTCTCCTCGCAGGGTTAAAAATCTACCCCCCCGGTCTGAAGCTCTTGATGATCACCGGGATGGGTAAGTAGTGGAATGAAAGAGTAATAGGAATGGCAGGGGTTAGCGAAAACGAAGCCACTACGAGGCCGACACCATGAGGCGGATTGCCGTCAAAAGGACGACAACCGGCACCGCCTTTCCCTAGTCCTCGTAGCTGTTGGATTTCCCCAGCAACGTTACACAAGTCACCGCTAGCGCGAAGACTTCCCACACATCTTTTGAGAGCCAGCGAAACCCAAATTTCTGGGATAGGGTGTCCGCTGGCTCCCTTTTTTTGGGTGAACATAGTGTGGTCTGCCGGAGGTACGTCAACGGATTCGGGCCCTACCGGACCAGTTATGGTCGACCGGACCAATTATGGTCAAATGTGAGTACCTTCACCTCAAAAGCTCCCCGTTTACCCATCTTTTTAACCCTGCGAGGAGACTCGAACCAGCTTGCATCACAACAATGGTCTTAAGCCCTACAAGAAACGTATTTCACGGGTAGAGCGCGCATGGCGGTATACGCACTTGAATGGTTGATGCGACCACCCCCGTCCCTACAATGTCCCGGGTGCGAATGGGAGCGGGGTTGAGGTCCCCGCACCTCCGTCTGAAGAAGGTAAATGCCTTCCCCTCCTTCCGGGTGGGAAAGAGCGGTATTTTACAGGAGGAGGGAGGAAAATAGGTGGGAGGGGCGCGAGGGAGACGGGAAGTCGAGAGGAGACAAGCAAGCACGCACCTCTCGTCGCTGACACGCGCTGACAGCATGTGACGACAACACAACGAGGGTGGGCTGGCTCCCCTACTGAGATGTCATTCGCACCACTGTATAATTATGCGGACCAATCTCAAAAAAATCAAAAACTTCACTCTCCGCCTTCTCTTGCAAATACGGGAGCTGGTCCAAGTGCGAGACGTTCCTCCCGCCCCAATCTAACCTCCGACTACAATCTACCCCCAAGGAGAATTTCCCGAGGAAATCGGAGAAAATTTTCAAGTCCACGACTAAGGATAAAGGAGAAACGCACCTTACACGCATACGGGGCAACGATCCCTGGGTCCCAACAACATGAAAACTATTTCAACAATGTAGGTACTCGTCAAGGATTTCCTTAGCACTGGTTTTCACGGCGTTGACCCGGAGTGGAGAGCTGCTTTTGGAGTATCTTCCGCAGAGGATTCTCCTTATCTTACTCTGAAAGCGACCTCAAGACCAGCCGAAGTGAACAGTTGCCATTTTCAAGACGGCACCACGGGAGAAACCTGTGAGACAGCGCGCCATTACTCTTATGCAAGCCCTCTCGTATCATTTTTTGTAAATGTCCTTCTATGGTTAGTTTCATTAAGTACTTGCATCTGTCAACTCCATTACAGAAGAAAAATACTTTTTTTTTCAAAAATACCAAGACAGGAAAAACTAAAATGCCAAATTTGTAAATATGGCGGGGAAATCCCCGGAAAAAGGAAGAGAAGACAGATTAGAAAAAAGACAAGTATTCAAATGACTCTGAGCTTATTAGCATAGTTCTAAGTTTCCTTTACTCACATGACTAAATTCACCAACGAATGCTAAAACCAATCGTGAATAGACCAGTAAAAAGAGTTCTTTCAACCACAGGGACTGTCAAAATATCGCGCCCTCTGGTCGCTGAATAACGACTGGGTCCGAGTCCTTTTGGGAGAAAAGCTCACATCCGCAGTCACGGAATTTAGGAATAGGTGGCAATGGAGGACTGTCGAAGGGTGTCTCCACGTCTCAACCCTCACGTAAGGCAAAGAGATACCAAGGAACAGCTGTACTGATCGTCCGAGTCTCGGTCTCCAAAACTGCAACTCCAAATACACCTCCAAACTTAGAACTATGCCAGTAAGACACCACTCGGCACATTGGTGGCGATGCTGTGACCACTGCCCTGAGTCGCTTCGTCTACGACAGTGATTCCTAACACTTTTTGCTGACTCTCGCCCCTAATAACTTTAATACGTTCTAGCATTCCTTAAAGTAATAGTTTATTTAAGAATCTGAGTACAGATGACCATAATAAATAGTATAATAAATATATAGTGTATAAGCAAAAATAAAACCTACGTCAAAATGAAAGTTGCTTAAGCCCAGCAAAATATGACCTTTTGTAATAGTGCAATCTAGAGACCACTTCATGAAATTAATACCCTGCAAATAAAATCTCCAAATATACCGATTTAGTTAAATAAAAAATCTAAACACGGCCGTTCTATTGCCCCATGGTCCATGAGAACGGCCTTGGACTGCATTGGGGGGAGTGTCACAGACGGGGGAGTTACTTCCTATGAGGAATATAGTACGCCATTCAGTGTAGTCTCGTTCATCCGGTTTAATGAGGACCCATGCCACCTCGGGTAGTACGGATGGCTTATTTGTAAACATAAAGTGCGGACAAAGACTAGATACTTCAACGCGTTCTTTCCATTTCACTATGTGGGCTCGTTGTAAGGACAAAATTGTTCTTTGGATGTTTATGTAAATGATACAGCCGAATCGGTCAGGTGCAGCCAAAAAAAGAATCAGTGCCTTGGCTTGTGCGTAGCATTGGAAAAGCGGAAATTGAATAATCGAGATTGCACCATAGTCCCATCGAACGTAGCCCAGCGAACAGGGCCCAGCGCCGGGGCCCAGCGTCTTGAGTCTTCAGGAAAGAACTTAAAATCATCCGGCGGCTAGAACTGAACGCAGTAATTTTAAGGCTCGCGGTAACGAAACAGTTTTGGAAGAGTTTTCTTCGGACGATCGAATGTTGTGATCAGTAAATTTTTCATCCTATGCTGAAATAATGGCTATGGAATAAGTGGGTAAAAATGGCTTCGAGAAAAATTCACCTCATTGAGAGATTTAACTCGCGGACCTTTGGCTGGCCGGACGAATACGCAGATCGCCATGCTATCTAGACTTATTTTCATGAGTGCTTCAGCAGCCTGCGAGCTAAAGGTCTGTTGCTCGATTCCTTGCGCAGGGGATTTTTTTCTCAGAGCATTTACATTGCAACGTAAGTAATAAATAGACGTGTATGCTGCAGCTCCCAAAGCAAGGTACCCGTCACTTAGTATTGAGCTAATTACGAAGAGCAACCTTGGGAGGCAGATTTTTCACCAGCCTGAGGGTGCGAATCCAAGTGCCAGGGTTGAGGCGCCAACTGGGCCAAACCCTTATCCTGCGGGTTGATGACTGCGAGGGTGACAAGATGCGTTACTTAGTACCACACATGCATTTTTTTCTCCCGCACCTCTCGTAGTGAGGAGTCGCGGAAGCATTGCGAAAAGCTACAAGTAAGAGGGAACGAAGAAATTTTGTCAGGCTCACCGACCGTAATAAACCAATCATTCACGCCATCTTTATTTCCCCGAATATAGAACCAACCTGGTTTCCAGAACCCCAGATATTTAAGCTGGTTTATAATTAATGCATTCCACTTCTGTGGGAATTTGTAAGTCCCCTGAGAGAGTTGGAAAAGTAGAATAGGCGAGGGCAAAAATAGACCAACGATTTCCACGATTGACCTCAGCCGTGAAAATGCAACCAGCAAACGGTGGGTGACCAGCGGCTATTTTTAATTCCCGGGGTTTTATGTGTGTCGCCCCTCTCCCGACACCTCTTCTTCGGAAAGTGGCGTCTCCTTTCTTTCGGGGAACAACCCTTTATCACTCCCTCAGCCGAGTCCCTTATTCTCCCCTTCTGCTGTCGCCCCCTCCCCCTTCCTCTCACTCCCTCTCCCATCCCCACGGAGTCCCCCCCCCCTTTCCCCTCTCCTACCCCTTCCCATCTTCCCACAAGGCGTCACCCGGACATGCGTCTAGTTCCACGACAATAGGAACACCAGCACTCCCTCCGCGGGAGAAAAAAGGCATTCGTTTCTCGAGGTCCCCGTCCGAAACTTTCACCGCATTCGATGCTGAGTCAAGCAGTGGCACACGCCCATCAAGGCCGCTTTACACGGTACATTTTATTGTACGAACGGATGTACAAATTCCTTCATGATGGAAATTGTACCGTGTAAAGCAGCAAATTGTATGATTGTCTGAATGACCTAACGGGAAATAGAACCTGCTCTAATTCCATTCAGTTTGTTGTACATTCTATGATACATTCGTTTGTTTGTTAGTTATATAAAAGCGGCCTTTACGGAGCACAAGCCCATTACGGAGCGTCCCAGAGCAAAAGTGGAAACCTAGTGATTGGATATCTAGGGAAAACAAACGGGCGACGCGTTTCATTTTCTCTAGCGCGCATCACTTTGGAGCTCATAAAATCATTTCAGGCTTTATTTTGTGGAACTTATGTATCTCCATATTGCAATGAAAGAGTTGGTACAAATTCCACACTAAACATTTGTTAACAGCCGACCATGGTTTCGACACAAAGTGCCATTTTCAAGGTGAATAAAACTTACAAGTCTCAGCTATGCATACAATCAGAGAGGAGGATAACCCCCTCCCTTGTTGTCTCTGATTGTATATATAGCTGAGACTTGTAAGTTTTATTCATGTTGAAAATGGCACTTTGTGTCGAAAGCATGGTCGGGTGTTAATATATTTTTAGTGTGGAA
The DNA here is from genome assembly GCA_963169105.1 of Ceriagrion tenellum. Classification (NCBI taxonomy): domain Eukaryota; kingdom Metazoa; phylum Arthropoda; class Insecta; order Odonata; family Coenagrionidae; genus Ceriagrion; species Ceriagrion tenellum. The sequence goes on from OY720635.1 coordinate 18,259,015, forward strand.
TTTTTACCAACTGTTTTATTGCAATACTTCGGAGCTCACTTGCCTCCCATTCGTTTCACAGATCCTGCGCACCGAGTAGCGCACTTCAAAACAGATCGGGGGAAAAGTGATGCGCGCTAAACAACCCAATTCCGTCAATAATGACAACCGCATTTGCTGTCAGGTTTTTTTTATTCTCAGTAACGGCGTCTCACGTGCACTTAGTTAAGTTTTAATCACTATCTGATAGCAATATTACGTGTTTAAATACTTATGTTGAATGAATTCAACAACTTCACACAAAAAATTCGGCCGTGACTGTTGTTCACCCACAAAATTCCATCTACCGGGAGGTTCCACGTCATTTCGCCAGGGCACATCGTTCTACTCAACGTCGTACTTGTGCGTTTAATTGCGTTAATGAGCTCCGATGAGGGATAATTTCAACGCCATGTATGGAAAGTTCCCAAAATTATTCTCATACTGAATAGTAAAAAACTTCATTCAAAATAATTTTTGCTTCAAAAACCTATCAAAAACGACCAGGTTTTCGAACGATTGTGAGTAAACCGGGACTAGCCATGGATAACTATACAGGGTCACCCCCAATGACCAAATGTGCGAAATTCCACAGAGGAAAGATCATCCGCCTTGACCGGGACTCGAATCCGGATTCCTGGACTTCCGGCCGAGTGCTTTAGCCTTAATCTTAGTGCTTTGGCCAATTAACCTACCAAAGCATCCTCTTCCCCTGTGGATCTTTGGAAGAGGGAAATGTGTGAGAGGACGACTCGGCAGGTTAATTCCACATTTCCCTCTTATAAACGTCCACAGGGGAAGGGGACGACTCAGTAGCTTAATTGGCTTAATTGGTCCCCGTTAAGGCGGATGATTTTTCCACTGTGGAATTTCGCACAGGTTTTCGAAGACAAACCATCAAGTCTGAAGCGTCATCCTCGTCTGATGCTCGCAATATTGTTGAATAACGTGGTAATGACGCTTCAGACACGATGATCAGACCGGGAACTAATTCGTCGAGAACGAAGTCATAAAACAAAGGGCAAGATCAAGGACGAAGATCGGAGTAGAAAAAAATCACTAGGATCGTGAACCAAATTACGTACACCGCCGGGTCACTACGCAGACTAACAAGCCACCCAGGACCCTAGCTCTCGAGGCAATTGCAGTTATTGTTGAAGATTAGGAAAAAATCGCTTTTTCAATTCGAATCCGAAAATTTACCAACTAGGTCTCTTTTGGGGCTAAATCGAAAATGTTTTTGCAGGAAGTCCTTTTTTCGCCATAAATTCCTTTTTCTTTCTGTTTTTTGGCATATCTCAACATTTTCACACAATTTCAAACAAGTTTTTAAATAGTTAATCACAAATTTTAGAAGGCCTAGGAAGAGTCGCAGATATAAAATGCGTTTTCAAAAATTTTAAAAGAAGAGAAAAAATCATTGGATATATTTTACGACGGAAGAGCCGATTGAAAAGGACAGCGTAAAAAGAAATGAATGGGGAGAATAGTCGAGGGAGGCAAACTATGTAGAGCTGAAGGAAAATTAGGAAACGCGTCAGGATAAAGAAAAACGGTGAAATTAAATAGTCAGCTCATACGATTATACAGTGGAGAGCTGTAGTCAATCAGAGCCCACTTGAATCCGAAAAGAAGGACTTTCAATTCGGCAGAGGAGTTCATGATTAGATCTCAGATTTATCCATTTAAAATAATTTATTTCGAATGAATTTCACTGAAGTTAGACGTTCAAAAAGAAAAGGAAGAACTAGGCGCAGTTATTTTACAGGAAGAATTTGAGAAAGCATTGCAAGATCTGCCAGATAGGAAAGCAGTAGGCTGGGATGACATTCCCTCTGAGCTGATTAAAAAAGCTGATGACAAAATGAAAGCTTCTTTACTACAACTTATAAGGAAAATATACAAGACAGGTGAAGTTCCAGAAGACTTCCAAAAATGTGTTGTGAGGACCAATTTGGATTTAGAAGAGGAGTGGGAACTAGAGAGGCAATACTCTCTTTAAGGCTTCTCATTGAAAAACAAATGCCTAAAAATAAACAAACTTATGTTGCTTTCGTTGACCTTGAGAAAGCATTTGATAATGTTGTATGGCCAAAAATGTTCAGGATTTTGGAAAAAGTTGGGCTAAAATACATCGATAGAAGAATAATATTTAAAACATACCAGAATGAAACAGCCTTAATTATAAATAAGAATAAAGAAGATACAGCTATAATAAGGAAAGGCGTTAGACAAGGCTGTCCTCTATCACCAGTAATTTTCAATACATACATCCAAGAAGCAATCGATAAGGTAAGGGAAAATGTTGATGTAGGAATCAAAGTAAATGGGAAGAAAACAGATATGTAACGATACGCTGATGATATTGCCATACTTGCAGAAAAGAGAGAAGATTTATAGATTATACTGAACGAGATGAAAAGAATTCTTAGAGAACATTATGGAATGAAGATAAATAAGCAAAAGACTAAAGTGATGGTATGCGGTGTTCAAGACTGCTGTGAACCTTTAGGGATAAGAATAAATTATGAAGAACTAGGACAAGTTACAGAATTCAGCTACTTGGGCAATAAGATAACAGAAGATGGAAGGAGTAAACGAGAAATTGTGAACAGAATACAACTAGCAAAAATAGCTTTTAATGATAAAAAGACTCTACTGACTTGTAAAAATGTTATTTTGGAAGTAAGAAGGAGGGTTATGAAAGCTTATGTTTGGGGTGTGGCCCTTTACGGGTGTGAAAGTTGGACTATCGGGAAACATGAAAAGAGCAGATTAGAGGCCCTAGAAATGTGGTGCTATCGAAGGATTCAGAAAATCAGCTGGCGAGACAGAATCACCAATGAGGAAGTGCTGAGAAGAGTAAAAGAAAATAGAAGTCTTTGGAGACAGATACAGACAAGGAGACCTAAACTAACAGGTCACATTCTACGACGCAATGAGTTTATGCAATTAATAGCTGAAGGTTTCATTGAAGGGACAAATGGTAGAGGACGTCCTAGATTAAGCTATATGAAGCAGATCGTCAATGACTCTGGATACGTCTCATATGGTGAAATGAAGAGGAAAGCTGAGCAAAGATCAGAATGACGTGCTGTTGCCAACCAACCCATGGGTTGATAACCAAAGAAGAAGACGTTCATATTTGTCATAATTCTCAGAGCTCAGGTTAATAGTGAGTCAAGGCCATAAGCATGAGTTTTCTGGGGAACACTCGTATAAGTTCCGTAAATTCCTCTAGTGAATCAGCTAAAGCTCTCGAGAGCTTATGCCATGTGCAGGTAAATCTCAGAATCGCACACTATCAATCCTAAAAAAACGGTGAATCAAGAAAAGCAAATATTGACGAGGCCCTCTTTAGAACCCACCCCTTAATATATTAATCGAATTCTCTCAGAAAGTATCACTTTAGAATAGTTGGCTTTTCCTCAAGGTGTTATCGGTTTTCCTCAAGATGTATGTCAGGGTGTGCGTTGAATTTCAACGGTTCTCCAGCGTCAAATGGATTGACGGACGTGATTGGATGTTTCAGACTACATGGGCGACAAAGAAAAACTACTGTAAGTCCTCGATTTACGTCGGAGATGCGTGTGGAAGAAGAACGACGTAAGTCGAACCAACGTAAAACGGATCCAGATATTCGTGACCACTTAAATCCCGCGATAGATGAAGGTGTTAATTTCAAAATTCGTTTTTTGCCTTTATCCAGGAAAAAATGGCTATTTCAGATGGGATGATTATGTATCAGTTATCAAAAAACGCAAGCATATGCACATAGGATCTATTTTATTAGCATTGAATAAGGAAAAATTTTCCGACAATCCTTGTCAGCATGGACGTAACATCGAATCAGACGTAAATCAGGGTGGCTACTGATATCCAATTTTTTAATTCCCTGACTTTTCCCTGATGGATTTACCAATGTCCCTGACCAATCGCCAAAAGGTCACTTATTATTGGAAATTTTTTTCTGCTGAATTAAGTCTTCCACAACAGCTTTAAATTTTCTAAAATTTCTCATCATTGTCTCGCTAGGGTGCTCCAGCTACCTCTCGACCTGAGTTTCGGAAGTTAAAAAAAAAAACGAGAGGGAAAATTTTCCGAACAACATAGCCTCGGATTCCTCGTGTTGAGCATAATACATCGTGATCATGAATTTCAATACTACTAGATAAATATCGCAATAAGGATATACAAAAGGGGTACATTGTACGTCTGATTCACGACTAAATAACTAAGATTCACAACTGAATATTTCACGAATTGATGGGGCTTATTCCATGTGCATCAGCGACGGGCTTTAATTTCAGTTGGTGAAATAAAGGGCAGGAAAGAATGGCCAATAAACGAAATGGGAGAAAAATAATGAAGATTCATATCCCAGTTTCTCCCTGACTATTACTAGAATTCCCTGACTTTCCCCTGAATGTTCCAGAAATTCGAAATTCCCTGACAATTCCAGGTTTTCCCTGACGATCGCCACCCTGTAAATCGAAACGAACCATACCCAGGACTTACTGTAAAGGAATAATGCTGCTTCACTGTTTACCGCTCTCTTACTACGATCGCAAATCAAAATGGCACATATGGGGTTATATATATCATTATCACTATCATTAGCTATTCAACTGTTGGTTTTCTTGGCAATACTGGTATCAACAATGTTGAGTTCATAAGTTTTCAATGGACCATGTTTTATTTGAAGTTGGACTACGTTTTATTTGAAGCAAAAAAACAACACTGGAAACTAGAAAATTTTAGGAAATTGAGTAAAGAGCCAGAGAACATTATTGTATCTATTCCATAAATCCTGAATTTCTCAAAGGAAATTGATTTACAGCAATTGGTTGAGTTATCAATAACCAACACTGTTTATTTTGTCCTACACAAAGTTTAAGTATTACCATAAGCATGCATGCACAGATAAATCAATAAATCATGCAATGAATACTTTCTATCAACTATAGTTCATGAGGTGCAACTCCTGAGAAAGCAACAAGGATAATCAGATTTCAAATAGATAATAGCAGAATATATTTGAGGACCCCAGAAGTCAAGGGGTCTACGTAACAAAATCGTAGTTTTGAGAAAACTTAAGTCAAAGATGAAAATGATTGGTACAATCCACTAAGTAGTTAAGACGCTTTCCCTAGATAGCATCACCTGTCAAGAAAATCACTTGGATCCCTTTATCACGTAAAAGATTTATAATTTTCACATCCCATTCCTGTACCTAACTTATTTTTTTATGTCACTAAGACCCCTTGACTTCTGGGGTCCACATATGTCATAAAGGAGTTTCAGAAGCAAACCAATCTTGGGATTGATGACCTCTGATAACGACGGTCATTCCTTCCATCTCTCAACTCATTGCACACAACTGCCCAACAAATCGGCCGAATGCGTGGACGGAGACTCACACATATCCGTGGACATGGTCTCCTCAGCCGTTCGGACGGCAGACTCCCCTATTCAAGTGTGTGGGGAGGATTACCTTTCGCAGGAGCTTAAGAGGGTTTGGATCGCTTCCACCACGTCTGCAAGCACGAGAGCGTGGCCGAGGTCCAACACCAGGGAGTTGTCTTGCCAGTCCTACCTCCACTGAAAACCACTCCTGCAGACTAAACACAATTCTGCGCGATCTGTGAGAGATAAACGGCCTCTGCTTCCGAAGCAATGTGGTCAAAGAATGCTTTATTTTAATATTCACTAAACCTCTCTAAGCCTACCTGATTTTGCTAAAACTCGTAAATGATCTTCACTTTTCGTCGCTTGCAGTACGGCCTTACTACACATTGGGCTGGGCAAGAGGATGGGGCAGGGATTGTTACGACACCAGCAATTAAAAGGGGATGGGGAATAGAGACACGTAATTTGAGGAGAAGAAACGCGTCAGGATAAAGACAAACGGTGAAATGAAATAGTCAGCTCATACGATTATACAATGGAGAGCTGTAGTCAATTAGAGCCCCTTGAATCCGAAAAGAAGGTGAGTATTTCAAGTCGGCATAGGAGTTCATGGTTAGATCTCACATTTACCCGTTTAAAATAATTTATTTGGAATGAATTTCACTGAAGTTAGATGTTCATATTAGTCATAATTCTGCGAGCTCAGGTTTATAGTGGGTCAAGGCAGCACGGCCTTACTACAGAATGGGCTGGGCAAGAGGATGAGGCAGGGACTGTTACGACACCAGCAACTATGGGGATGGGGGATAGAGACAAGTAATTTGAGGAGAAGAAAAAGGAGAGGGATGTTGACGCAGTGATCCAGTGTCTTGCTTTCTTCACGTTGCAGTCACTAATGACGCTTGGGCCTTAAAACACGATACAGGGTATTCTCTCGACATACATCTCAACATAGCCATCCTTTACCTGTTGACATCGGATTACCTTCTCAAATGAAATGGTAAAATACAGAAATATGAAAACCATCGGTTCATGTTTCGCATTTTTCGAAGATCGATTCCCCGCCGACCTTCTCCTCCTTTCCTTATGCTACCAAAACGCGCTCCTCCGAAGGCCATCTACGAGAACCCGAATATCCCATGGTCCACAAAATCCACTGGTTGTACGCGTTTTCTGTCAAATGAGTATTTTTCTGGGTTATTCAAGATCTATAGTTCTAGGCTGTAAGAGGAAAACCAATTCCAAAAAAATCGGGTATCGTTGAAAGTGAGTTTTATAGCCGGCGCACAGAGGGCTAGAAACGACAAAAGCAGGACATTTTAAAAATCGACTCTCCCCCCCTCCCCCCCCCCCCAACAGAGTTGAAACTTTACAGACATTCCCGATTGATTGTTGCATATATTTTTCTATGTGATTTTCCTTAATTCTAAATAATTAACAATAGGCAAAAGCTAAAAGTTGCACGAAATTCCCGAAAATCTCTACCAGCGATTTTCTTTGTGAACCTCGGAATTCAAGCTTTTGCAGGACCTCTTATCGTATACCAACTAAATCAAAACCTGTTTCGTTCTATAAAAAACCTTATTGTCCTTAGATTGCAATTAAAGTGAGTCTCGAGAGCTAGTTACGCTCGCTATGCAACACAATAGCGGCCGCTGTTTTCAGTCAACTCTTCTACTAAGAGCAGGAAAATAGTTCGTACATGCGTTGATTTACCGAGAGTTATTCATATACGGCATTTCAGAAATCTTTCAGGATCGGAATAAGAAACGATGGAATGCGGTACAGAAACAAGGGTCGGTGGTACATGACACATGTGGAACTTTAACCAGATTTTACTTCAATGTGGACCGACATTTTACGCTCGTTTCCTACGCTAAAGCTGGAAGTTTCGTATGGAAGGAAAACGAATCGGAAAAGCGGACGACGGCCAAACGGAAGCCAATCACTGACCGACGGAACAGAGCTTCGGCCGGCAGAGCGGGCGCATAGATTCAAAAAATATTTTCCACCTTCCACGGCTGGATTGTGACGTCAAAAACAATAGGGCAGCTACATCCGACGAGGTTGTGGGAAAACAATTAAAAATCTCCGACCAAAAATGTCTATAGTACACAATCTCTTTGCATATCATATGCATCTTTAATGATACAATTTTTAGTATATTTTTTATTCATAAAACAATGACCCTCATTATCCGTGCCACTCACTTTTGCTCAATAACCTTCATGGCCCCGGAGAGGAAATTCACACCGGCGAAAATCAAATAATTATTTGAAGCTTTTTTTCCAATTAATGCACCCATGGCATTATTTAAGTTTTCTCGTATCTTTTCAGTAATTTGGAGCAAAATGTCAAATTTGACTGTTATAGATTAAAAAAGTATAAAATAGATAAGATAACCCCAACGGAATACCACATAATGTCCAATAAACGTATTAACCTACGCGCGGATTACTTGACAGTAATAACAAAAGGCGTATTACATGGAGCCTAATTTTAGACATCGACAAAAAATATAGACAATCATGCCCCGAATTCAAGTTGTAAGTTTCTTTAAAACTTTTCCCGTTTTGGGTGGTTTATTGCGACTTCATTTTAAGTGTGAACCAAAGAAGAAAGGTAAAAACATAAAGACCTCTCGTGATACCGTTATCACAGAGAAAGATATATTTTATTGAATAATTTTTATATTTATTCGTGCCGCCAATACTTCATAATCGGGCGTGGTTCTTTACTGAGCTCTTCTAGGTGAGAATGCGCATACCACCATGTTTGCTTTCCGTTTTCCGCCTTTCCGTCACCATGAGAACCCCAATACCCTTTTCCGACCGTCTGCTTTCCGCCTCGTCCGCGTGAATCCAGCTTAAAAATAAAATAGAGCTTTCAATGATGAAACGAAGTGAGGAGGAAGAACCAATGGCATTCGAGCGGGAGGGACAAAGGGACATCGAAGCTAGACAGCCCTTCCTTTGGATTCCCAAATTAGACCCACAATCAGGGAGTAGCATTCAAAAATTGTTTTTTTTCCCGTAACAGCCATTTCCTACACACTGGAATTTTCCTATGGAACTTTCCCACACACAGTGGAATTTTGCTAATATTACAGAAAGACGTGGTGAACGATGTATGTAGTTTTCGGAATGGGCCAACAATCGCACGAGTTACAACTGCATAACTGACTTTATATGCTGACATAGGGAGAGATTTATTAATTCCATTTAGAGAACCTTTTGGCAGTTTCAACGCCCTTCGTACGATTAGTGACTTTCCCAAAACTCCGGGTGAATTCTAAGCCAATGTTACTTCCGACAGAAAAAAAAAGAGTTAAGATACCCCAACCAATGAAAAAAGACGCAATCGTATCACAGAAAAAGCGAAACTGAAGGGGCAAAGAGCCAATAACATTCTATATTCTAGTGACTACTGCTTTTGATATTCTATTATTCTGTCGCTATTGTAGAAGTGACAGTTATCTGTCCATCAGACACGAGCTCGTTTAATGGAAGTCATTCAGCGCGAATGAAAAAAATCACATAATTCAAGACAAATTTTACGAAAAGTTTTATTGAACATTACCAATGAAATTGGATACTTCAAAAAATAAAACAGCAGACTGAAAATCCCGTGCATAATGTCAGTCACCGTACTCACTGAATTCGTGTTTGAAGTAACTCCCGTGCTGAATGCCTAGCGCACACAATCCGACGTGGCAGCATGCAGGATGATGAGTTTAGCAAGGTCGCCTCAATTTGGAGATAATCGATTTAAAAAATGGGTGACGTAATCTATAGTTTAAATGCAATGACTTGGAGCGGCAAGCACATATAAATATAAAAATAAATTTGCAATAAATGTAAAGAATCCACCACCAGTTAAAAGTATGAAGCCCAATATACGAAATGTTTGCCGCAGAAAAATAATGATACCACTGAAACAGTGGGAGTTTGCCATCGACGGAGTTGATGTTAGCGCAGACAGAAACATATCAACACACTTCAGCGCATTAGAGCACACATGACGACGATGAATGAAACGATGTGCGCAGTTTTAACTTTCGACAGCTTACCGATGGATAGTACACTGCAGGTACACTATAATGACAGCTGAATTTCTCGTAAATTAAGTCACTTACACATAATAGCAACAACTTATAGATAAAATTTCACAACAGAGAATTTTTAAAAAACTTGACATAGTTTATATTGAAACCTTAACTGAAAATCAACACAGCAAAAACAATCGTGAATGAAATTGTCAACGTCCCAATTTTTTCTCAACCGCGCTCCAGAGCAAATCGACTCTTCCCTCAATCTGTTTATAAGTGAAAAGGGTCCAAAACGAATGGAAAGCGACCAACGCTTAAAGTTAAATTATTTTTTAAAACTACATTCAAAAAAACCCATCACGCGATGAATACAATTAAATGATCTTAATTATTGGTGTTGCCTGGGAAACTGGATCGGTTTCAACAATTTTTTTACAAGTTGCCCTATTTTTGTATCCTTCTTTCGCTTCCCTTACAAGCATGCATTGCCTCATACTCGCTCTCCTATTCTTAAGACCACTAATACTCCTCCTCATTAGAGTCTTTGCCACCACATTCACTCATGACTTCCGTCGTCCACAGCTTACCAAACATCACTCACTCCATGATCATTTATCTGCTTCAACATTCGCCCCTCTCCCATTGCCTCAACAAGGCCAAACTAACGAGACACAATCCTCTCACATATGTCCATTGCTGGACTTTCCAACTCACACTCTTTCATCGCCCAATTGTTCCTCACCCTATCCATCACATTTTTGCCGCAAACACTTCTCAGATACGCCAATCCCCCTACCGCATTTCGCGAATTCTTATGCTCACCCAGGATACCCAGGTTTCGCTGTCATCCAATAAAGTGAGGAGGAGAACACTTATAAACAGAGCGATTTTTGCATCCTTATTCCTTGACATACTAACAACGATTCAAGCGCTCGCCCGCCTTCTATATTATTTCATCTGCCTCAAACACGGTGCGCAATACCGCCCATTGGTTACATCTGGTTTACCATCCAAGCTGTGGATTATATTTCCACTCTCTTCCAGTGAAAATCACCACTTCATTGTTTGCGTTATAAGTTTTACATGATATCCCACTTAAATGGTGTCCCCAGTATACGCAAGTTTTTTCTTAAATCGATGACTGCTACAAAATCAAGAACAGATATCTATACTACCACTCCAGCATTTCCATCGCTCATGAAGCGAGACAGAGCAGGAGAGTAGAACGATTGCGTGTGCAAATCACATCTCAAAAGTTTGAGATCGTTCTCGCGAAATTAAGCGGCGGATGATGCGATTTCGTGGTAGGAATTCTTCGCACGGCGGAGTTCTTAGTTTCGAATATCTTCCCAAGAGCCAGACCGACGTCGTATACTCGTCATCATCAACCACTCCGGAGACAGCAAAACCGGACAATTCACGATTGATCCGAGAGCGTTCGCTGGTGTGCGCGTAGCCGTGGAGTTCGTGGCGCTTGTGTATGAAGAGGGCGCTCGGTACTTAAATTACGACGTGCGAGTTATGCATTTTTCTAATTACTTTTAACATTACGTCCTACTTTTAGTTCTAAAATGTTTGCATCCCATTGCAAATTTTTAAGATAAAAAATATGAATGGCATTTCCTCACTATTCCATCATTAAATAATTCCTCCACCTCCTTATTATGATTAAATGTTTTCTTCTGCTTAGCTTGAGGTTTACAAAATTTGTGAGGCAGGAAAGAGGTAAGTATTAAATTAATATAAACCTGGAAGAGCCTGTGCACTAAAAAAACGGGAAAAAAGGCTTAGAGGAGAGCGATAAAAAGAGGGAGTTTGAATGCATTTGGGACAACAGGGTATGACCGCGACGCATTTCAAGTGTGTGTAAGATATGCCCTTTCAGCAGCCGCTGAACTTGGACGATTTTTCACGATTTTCGTCAGAAAATCCTCCACTGAGGTTAGATTCTTCTGCTTAGCTTGAGATTAACAAAATTTGTGAGGCAGGAAAGAGGTAAGTATTAAATTAAGATGAACCTGGAAGAGCCTATGCACTAAAAAAACAGGAAAAAAGGCTCAGAGGAGAGCGATAAAAAGAGGCTTTGAATGCAGATGGGACACCAGGGTGTGACCACTGTGCGTTCCAAGTGTGTTTAAGATACGTTCTTTCAGCAGCCGCTGGACTTGGATTTTTTCACGATTTTCGTCAGAAAATTCTCCACTGAGGTTAGATGTTGCACAGCACGAATGTCAAGCCTATGGATAAACTTCCCAATCCACGGAATGACACAACGTGAGATGTTTTGAAATTCCTCAAGCCTTTCTTGATTGCTGACGAGTTGCCGAAGATGTAAACGGGCCACCTCTCAACATTTCTGATTTCATTCTATCTTTGCGATCGAAGGCTTTAGTGGTAAGTGTATCAGATGTAGAATTGTCCTAGCCAAGAAACATTATGAAAGAGAAGGAAATTGATGAGAAGGGCTGAGAGGAGAGACAAAGAAATGATAAAGAAAACAACGACATGGAGAGTGAGACAGTATGAGGAAAGAAGATGTACGTACAGTGGAGGCATTCGAGGCGCCGGTTTGAAGAAAGGCCGTAATACATGAACCACTTTATAGCATTATCTGGTGTACGTTCGGATATTCATTGTAAATCGCGTCGTGTTAAGCGTTGAATTGCAAGAATTCATGCGCAACTTCATAAACGACAGATGGGAAAACAACCCCTGCTCTAATTCGTGCCAGTGTTCTAGCAATTTCTCCACATCAAAGAGTGCTATTGACTAGTGCCTCGAGTACAATATAAGCTACTGCAAAAGGGTGATCTTTCACGTAATAACTTATAGGAAAAACTTACCGCTCGAGATTTTACAATGTCCTTAAATATTTATGCATCATTGAACTTCCTATTCTTTGTATTATGTAATGCTCTATATATATCATTCTGGTTGACTAATGAACTGTAACGATTCACTATATGAAATTCAATACCTAACCTTATTTAGTTACATCTGTTAACCGTCCGCACACAATGTTCTTGCCTATAAGTGCTTTTTTTCTTTCTTTTTTAAAGTAATTATTTTGTTGAATTATTTTTCTCTCTCGACTACTGTGTTAATTTGTCATTGTAATTTGTAATTGCCTCATGGGCCAAAGGGCCCATAAGTAAATAAACGAAATAATAATAATATTCCCCTCTCGAGTCCTCGGCCATTATGACGGCAATGAAACCCGATGCTTGCCAAGGACTCGGAGGGGAATGTTTCCATAGTAACGATAATAATAATAATAATAAAACGGCCTGAACAATGGCGAGGGAGACCAGGGTACGGAGAAAGACACGAGGAGGAGGTAGATATGGTGGGAGTGGAAAGGCAGCAGGTGGCAAAGGTTGGGAGAAGGCAGAGAGAGAGAGACGGGCGAATGGATGGATGGAAGAGGACGCCATGAAAGTCATGAGAGGGAGCGGGGGAAGGGGCATGAGAGGAAGCGATAATGAGGGGAGAAGTGTGGGAGGACGAGGATGAGGATTGCAATTATCGACGACAATAGGAGATGCAGGTCGTTTGAAAAACTTAAAGAGACATGATTCCGAAAAAGGAAGCAGGAAAGTGAAAAGAAGTGCCCGAACTCGGGATGTTAGGGAAAGGACTAGAGCAAAATTCTATCATTTGTAGATGATGTGTCAGTCAGCTATCTAAACACAAACAATACAAAAGACAAGACGTCTTAAAATCCCACGCCAAGCGCATTTTTCATCCTTCCCTCAATTGACCGTTAACGATGAGCCCCGCTAACAGCGATGGTTAGTGCACTCTCCCGAGGCAACTTCGACGCGGCTATTCCCGATTGTGTGGGACATGATATAACGGCAAACAATCGATATATTTATTACGATTAAATCATTTCCATGCATGCGCTTTCAGGAAACCCTCCTGATTCTATTTGGTGAATTTTTCTCGGGCTTCACACCGGTTTAGATTAGTTAGTACTGCCGACGTTTCGGGCAACGACTCGTCACCCATCCTCAAGGCAAGAATGTCTTTTTCTTCTTTTCTTTCTTGCCTTGCCTTGAGCCTTGAGGAATATTCTTGCAATGAGGATGGGTGACGAGACATTTCCCGAAACGTCGGCAGTACTAACTAATCTAAACTGGTGTGAAGCCAGAGAAAAATTCACCAAATATATTCGCCGGGAAAGTGTCAGATCTTTCCTCCTGATTCGAGGTTCCACAGCGTACACTGAACAACGCACCTTGGTGGTCTTGCCGACTTGGGCAGCGGTGGCCTCAGCGGGGGCGGTGGGCAGGTGGAATCGCGGGGGCGGGAGAAGAAGGGTGGAGGCGGCCGGAGGCAGCGGTCGGTGGGGGCCCTGCGGAGGCCATCCGGCGGCGAAGAACTGGGGCGGCGGGGGGACGGGTCCCGAATGCTGGGGGAGCCACTGGAAAAGGCCCCCGCCCGGCGCCGCCGCCGCGGGGGCCCAGTCGAGCCCGGGGGCGTACGAATAGTAGCAATAAGCAGGGAACTCCATGCCTTCCCTCCAAAGAGATCCTCGAAAAGGGGGTGGGGCGGCGAAGTGGGTCTCTTGGGAGACTGCAGATAACAAAACGTCCAGAGATCAAGACGATAAGAGCGCTCTTGGTCCACGAGGGACGACGGTCAAGAGGGTGACTGAGCGAGCGGGCCGGGGGTTCGTTGGAGGCAAGGGTGGAAAGAGAGGGATTAGGGGAGGAGGGGGAAAGAAAGGGGGAACGGAGTAGGTAGAGTGGGGTGGGGGGAGGGACACGGATGCATAAGGAGCCGTCGCGGCGGACAAAACGTAAAACGGCGAGGAGACCGATGTTGAATACAGGCCGCAAAATTACAGACTCCACTTAAATTAAGGATTCAAACTAAAAGAATGGGAAATGCACTAACTGTGGCATACCGATAGCCGTGTAGGACTAAGTCGAGCATTGTTCCCCGTTGCTGGGTGACATGGACGCAATTCAAGCATTTTGACAGAGGAAACAGACATTGCTGGGAGGTCCAGGTAGAATGGTAGATTTTAAAGCCTTTTCCGACCTCAAATTATTATAAATATTCTCTATTTTCTCTTTAATAATCTATCATTAATTACTTTGGTTATTACATAACTATATAGTATATACAAGTTTATAACATACATAATTATACAATAGATATAATTATCCTTACCAATATATAAAAATGTTATGGTGTCTGTCTGTCTGTTGCTCCATTACGCAAAATCTACTGGACCGATTGAGCTATAATTTGGCATGTAGATAGAAAATATGTATGGTCGTAACGTAGGCTTTATTAAAAAGCCCTTAAGGCCGCCAAAGGCTCCCCCTGGTGGTCCATGCTAAGCATTGGGTTCGGTGCTGTGGACATTTTTTTCTTTTTAAAAGTGCTTTCATTCGAGTTAAAGGGCTGGGATTTTTTTTATCAGATGGCTGAATAAATGAAGTTTCTAACTCTTTCAATCGATTATCTTTTACGCTTCGTATTTGTCTGAAAATCATGTTTTTAGCTGAAAAATCTCACATTTTTCTCTGAAATCAACAATAGCATATTTCCTTGACGATCAGAGATCTGATTTTCAAAGGATATTCACGCTTCTAGCATTTAAATGTCACGTTTTCATTCAGGTTCATGAGAGCAGGTAGAAAGAAAATCTATATAAGAAGGGCCCATATTCCCGAGGGCTCCATGGTAGATTGCTTCGGTTGCATTGTAGATTATATACACATATATATAAAGGAATTAAATAGACTACATAGGCTGCAAGAATACTTATGTGCAGCGAATAGTAATGGTAATAGTGCCTCTGCTGCAACAACAAACACGGTGTTGTTTATTATCGTTTAATACTCAGATTTATTACACGTAGTGGAACCATCTGCCTCTAATTACGATTGCGAGCTGTTTTTCAGACCAATTACCCTATCATAAACGTTACGAGTTAGTTATGTATGTTTAAAAGTGTTAAAAAGCAGTTAACTTACGCAATCAATTCACTCAATCATCGAGGACTCTTCTTACGTAAGTCACACAGCCTCAAATGACTATAATCATACTTTCAACACACACTAGCAGTAACCTCGATTAGGTGTTAAAATTATCTTCTCGCACCATTAACATGTAGGCATAATAATCCATAGAAGAAACTTTCTCGTTCATAGGTCGAAGTGGTCAAACGAACACAACGTACAAGATAGGATAAGAACTCCTTAAATGACCACGCTGACAGTATTCTTCAGACTTTGAGATTTTCTATAAAATAAGTTCAATTATTTTCACGCCCATTGCATTTCAACGGGTACCTTCCGCTAGTGTTATATAATTTTTCACTTTTAATTATTTACTTCATTGAGATAAATTCATCAGAGTGACAAAATACGCCTGTAACTTAGTATTTCCAAGTTTCTAACATCAAGAAATTCTTTTTCATTCACAGTTTTTTGGTGGTGGGGAATTGCCACCGCCTTACAACCACAGAATGACGCCTGCGCGGGGTGAGGCAGGGGAGAGGACAACGGCAGCAGGACATCGAAGTGTCACGACGGATGATGAGTAAAATGGCACAGAAACCAACTGAAGTGTGAATACAAGCCGGAAAACTGCCGCCCACTTTAATTCAGTAGTCTACCCAATTTATACCAGTAATTTCACGTAAGATTAACCAATTAATTTCCACGACTGTTAAAAGAATTCTCATCACCATCAGTGATCATAAATCCGAAGATTGGTTCGTAGCAGCCTTCAACTACACTCGCCTCTCAGCCAACCGCTTCATTCCTCCATGAATATTAACTTAGACGACATCCATGATTTACTTGATGTATTCCATTGTGGGTCTTCCTCTGTAATTCCTCCCCTTTATTTCTTCTTCCAGAACTATTTCCACTACGATATTGTGTTGCAACATGCACCCAACAAGTAAAACGAACATGACGATCCAAATATTGGTATTCAGGAGCGAAGGCTACGCGTCAATCGCGCGAAGTGAGAATGGAAAAGTGGACGTTTCGACAGCATAATCAAATTAAGAGGACGAGGTCCCCGTGCTACACATCCTCGTCCCCTCTCCGAGTCGTTGAAATGAATGCGAACAGGTCGTTTTGCTTTCTCATTTCCAAGATGAGTCTCAAGATCAAAATGGCTTCTATGTTTCCCATACTCTTCCGAAACCGAATTGGAGTTCATCCAGGGCTCTTTGATCTTTCCAACCTCCGGAAAATCATTCTCATCATGATTTCCGACGCATGGATAATATGGCCGATTGTTTAAAGTGTTCGCATCCTTCGGCTCTTTTCTTTCGAGGCATAGGAAAGATTACGTTCTCTTATAAGCTAGTTGGCACTAGTCCAGCTTCATGGAATTCATATTTATTTAAAGTTCGTCAGGCCGAATCGCTCTTTTACTAAACCTGCTCTGAAGGAACTTTACCTATTTACGAAGCCCTCATATCACATAAATAGTTCACTACTAGCTGATAATAATACTGACAATACAGCAATTAACACATTTTTAACATATGGTTAAGGGCACCATTATTTCCTACGAAGTCCATTCCTAATCATCTCCTTTTATCCTGGTCTCATGCTTTTGCAGCACTAAGACTTCCCTGACTTAAAGGCTTGCAATCCTTCTACGATAGACCACGTAGCACTCGCCTTCCATAAAATATTTTGATATGCCGGTCCACGTGTCAAACCTTTTCATCATTACACAGGCCAACATTTACTCATTAATATTCACAGTTATTTACGAACTCATATCGGCATTTTATTAAGAATATTATTTGAGCACAGTCAAGATCTAAAAGAGGATAGCTCCTGAGGCTATTATTCGAATAAAATCCTTTATTTTACCGGAATATAATCAATTCTGAATGTATCTTCAACCATTTTCTACATACAAGCTCTCTGATTGAGATAGCAGCAGAAAAAAGCTACATCGCCCACGCATCTGTTCAAATGTCATCACATCCAAATGTATATGACAATGATGTTTATAAGGATACAGATGTCTAGCGTACGACTTTTTATTGAGAATACTCGAGTTGATACATTAATTAAAAATGAACCAATAAGCTCTCACCCCGTCCAGAAGTCCATAGCACTCTCTGAATCATCACATAATTTCAGTTTGCTTCGACCGAGTTACAGCTTGAAGATTCTATGATCATTTCAACAGATTAAGGCGAGATATCGTGAAGGTCGTCATATTACAACAGAAACAACAATTGCACTTTTCCATCAGATATTTTAATGCGTACCACGCGTTTCAGCACACATAGCCATCAGGTACAATATTCCTTATTGTTATTCGGCATTATACGATTTCTACACGAGCCGTGACCACTTCTGTGAACCGGTGTCAACGTCACGCGCGCTATCGCTGCGACAAGCCCGTTGCAAAGGCTCGCTAATCGCCCGTTCCAGCGATAACACCACCCAGCATCAAGTTGATTCTTCATAAAATTGATATCACACAGCAAGTTTTCAGTGATTAGGGTCACCGTGACTGAGATATTAAAAATATGCCCAATGTTCTTCTTGTACCGCTATCCTGGGCTGAGAAAAAGATTCTTTAAAAAATGACAAAGTTGTCTTTAAAGTTTGTCATTAAGTATAACTTTAAGTTTGTCTAAAGTATAACACTACATACACAGGTTCCTATTACATACAAAACATTCACAAACATCAAACATATTATTGCCCATTTCCAAATATTTAAATTTCGAAGTTTCTATAGAGGCAGCGAAAAACCGGGACATTTTTCAAAACATAAACAACGTTTTCTTATATAGCCTAACGGAAAATTAAATATAAAAACTATGGCGTAACTCATATTGCAATGGGCTTGTAGGTTCGTCTGTAATAGTAAAAAACTTGAGTATCCATGATAAAAAATCTGACGGCAATACTCTGTCGCTTATTTTCGTGTTTCTCCACTGTTATTTCTGAACTTGATCGCTTGCAACCACCGCATTCAAGTCTACAAGGATTCCTAAGTTTCAGTCATGCTCCAATTCATCCTGCATTCTACAAGCCAACTTAGGAAATGTTGATACTAAGGATGGATAAACCACTACTTCGGAATTATTAATACTAAGGATGATACAGAACATAGTTCAGACTTTCCTGTTATTAACGAGCCGATGGCTGACAGAAAAATTCAACGTGATGGAATAATTAAACAACTGCGTTCGATTACAAGTAACAAGTCCCCAGGTCCAGAAGGAATACCTGCACGCGTGCTAAAGGAGTTAGCGCCACAAATTGCACCATTCTTAGAAATTACATTAAGCAAATAATTATCCGAAGGCAAGGTACCCCTAGACTGGAAAATAGCCAACGTCACACCAATATCTAAAAAAGGTAACAGAAATGACCCAGGAAATTACCGGCCTATATCGTTAACATCGTGTTTATTCAAGATTCTCGAACACGTTGTTGGCAATATTATGACCTTACAGGATAATCGAAACTTCCGGCATGGCTTTCCGCAAGGCTGCCGGAAGGGTAGATCCTGCGAAACAATTTGCGCTCTTCCTTTATGCCATACTAAAACCAATTGAACCCAAAAAATAAGTCGACGCACTATTCCTTGATTTATAGAAAGCATTTGACTAGGTTCTTCGCATAAAAACTCATATACAAATTGAAATCATGCAGAGTAAATTAAAAAATAGTGAATTGGATAAGCGACTTTCTCAGGGATAGCAAACAATGAGTAGTTATTGATGGTATTAGCTCTGATACGGTTAGACATCCGGTTTTCCACAAGGAAGCGTGAACGGCCCTCTTAACTCACTAATGACCTAAGTTCTCGAGTTAGCAGTACACTAAGATTATTTGCAGACGATAGGGTCATCTACCGCGAAATTATTGAAGATGCGGACTTAGAATTTCCATCGTTTGACCTAAACAGCGTTCATTCGTGGTGTGAGGAGTAAGGGCTAGAACTAAATCTTAGTAAATGCACCACAGTACACTTCTTGCAGAAGTCATCACAGAAACGCCTTATCTACACGGTGGCTGTAGTAAACAGTCTTCAGATAAAAAGAAATACCTTGGAATCACCTTAACCTCAGATACATCGTTGGGAACATACACGCAAAACATATGTGGCACATTACCGAAGAAACAAGAATTTATCAGACCTACAATATGAGGGTCCTCGGATAAAAAAGTGAAAGAGGACTAATTAAAATTGGTAAGGCACACCTCGAGTACGCCGCGAGCATTTGGGACCCCGGGCCAAACATTTAACAAAAAAAAAACAAAATACAAAGAAATGCTGCGCGCATCGTTAAAAACTGCTACAAGTCCATATAGTGTTTCTTAGCTTAGAGAGGGATAATGTTATGAGCCGCTAGAGACTGGGTATTTCAGGGCGACACAAAGAATATCATTTTGACGCTAGACTACATTTCTAAGGGCGACACAGGCAATAATAAATAAGTGATACATTTCGGAACAGATGGGTAAAAAACATTCGTTCTTTCCACGCACACAAAGTGACCATAATAAAAACCCAGCCTCACTCCTCACACCCCCAAAATTAACTTCACCATTTCGCCTCTCAATACCTTATCCTTTACATGGCTGGTATTCTAACACTCCTAGCCACAGGCCCATGCGGAGGTTCGTAAGGCAGTATGTCGATGAAAATCTTCGACTTGTAAAGTGACCAACATATTCTGATACGGATCATAGAAAAGCTGGTTTTTTTACCTAGTTTCTCTTCAAGCCATAATAATTTTTCCTTAGTATTACACTTGACTTTTCACCCGCAAAACGCTCACACCTGATGAATGATTCCCACCACTGCCTATGTAATCACAGATCCAGAGTGGATAATTCAGTGAGTTGCAGGTGCAGAAGTCCACTCATCAGATGGATTTCATTTTAGGATATTAAACGGGCCCATTATATGGGTCCCTTATTTCAGATATTCCAGTCTTCATTCTTCAAACATCTCCCTGTTAAGATACTTGAAATAAAATTCAGTTAATTTATTTCTTAGTACATAAAAGGTTCCTCTTCAATTGTCAGAGTCAAAATAAATACTCACTTCGACCATATCGTGAATTGAATGAAATGTGCTGCTTTCATTCACGACTTTCTCTGGTCATTAGCAAAAATTAGAGTAAAAATATGCAGGTTATTGTACCATTATAATTTTCGATGAACATTTTGTCAGTTACGCCAGGTGCAGACAGCGACCCCATTTCTATCGCATTTTTGCGCTTTCACTTCAATTAGAGAGTAATTTACTAATAACTGAAAATATCTAATGATCAAGTACCTTGATTTTATTACCACTCAATCTCTTGGGAGGATTCGCTTCATTATTTTTTCGATAATATTTATTCCTTCATAGAAAAATAACATTTTCTCCATTTTTTGCCCACATCCTGTCGTTAACAATATGTAGTGACAGGCTAAATTTGCGGAAAATATTCAGGTAAAGCAGTGGTTCCCAAAGTGGGCGATACCGCCCCCTGGAGGGCGGTGCTGGAGGGCGGCTGCAGGGGGGCGCTGGATGCTGGGCCCTCACCGAAAATACATGTCTGGGGATAAGTAAACTATCTCTCTATTGGATTTGAAACAAAAAATGGCCAAATCACAATTGTTTTAGCTTCATTTTATAAACATTCTTCCTTTGATCATGTAGTCCATGACTTTGCTTATGCTTAGCTTATGGTTGGGGGCGCTGGACAATCGTTTGTGGAAAAAAGACTGGTGACTCGAAAAAAATTGGAAAACACTGATGTAAGGTATGACTTCGTTGGCCACACGAAACCAGGGGCAAATTATTCTTTTTACAATCCATTACATGGAATAAAATGACATTGAGTTATTTAGCGGCGGATTATCCTTGATTTCCGACTCTGGACTTCCCTTCGACGAGAAAGCTCATCTCCACGAAATCTTCCCCGTCTCCCCCTGCTTCTTCTTCGTCTCCCTGTCTCACCCCTCCTTCCCAACTCCATCGCGCAATCAAAATGTGACCCCCCCTCCCCCTCGCACCCCCCACACCACTCCAAACCCCACCCTCCGACCCCTCCCCCCCGCCTCTCCCGGGACCGAACTGGCGACGCCCCAAACACCCGACTCCCCTCTTTGGAAAACTCAACCGGCGACAACAAGAGTTTCAGGGAAAGAAGAAGAAAACGACAACACAGAGCTTTTCCCGCCTTGTTTACGCCGACGGCGACCACAGTCTGGGACAATAAGAAGAGGAACGCGCCCAGCTAAGGCACGCACACGAGAACAAAAAGGGCGTTCTTCTGCATCGTTCATGCGTGGGGTTGACTGGATAAGAGGAGGCGGCGGCGCGGAGGGCACGTGGAGACCACGAACAAGAGAACACTCTTTTCTGACTATCATAACTATTCGTTTCTGACTCCCCGCACAGGACACCCTTTGCTTCGATTGGATTGGACTTCGGGGAGTCGAGCGACAGCTAAAGTCATTTGCGCCATAGGGGATAGGTAACGGAGGAAGGGTGGATAGAAACCCGGCGTCGGCATTAGCATGCTCTTAACGAAAGACGCCAAGGGGACCACGGTTTAATGCATGAATATATATTATGGATTCGGATGTTTGGCATTGTTGCCTAGGCTAAATGTGTTGCCTAAATTTCCAACTTTAGTTCACCCAGTCCTTGGCGCCACTTCGATTAGAGTCTTTTCTGCTGTTATTGTAAATAGACGTAGTTAATTGTTGTTAACGTGAGACTGTGATGAATATTCAACAACGATCGAGGAGATATGAATTACTAGATGTTTTGAATAATATCCTGCTATTTTTGTGATCGAAAAGTTACAATGTAAATGCTAGAGAGGAAATATTTATTACGGAAAATATGTAAGAGGTTTATGAAACGTCCATCGTGTGCCGACGACGATGTTTGCCAGACTCTGATTCTAATCTGAGTGCATTAAGCCCGATCGGCTTAAATAAAGAATTTAGAATGCCTTGTTCAAACAGAACTTGCTTCGTACGAGGCTGCAAAACAGGGTATGCGTCTACGACGACCCAAAATAGGAGACTTGGATTGAAAAATAAGAATCTGTTCGAGGCGGCGGTAAGTGCATTCCTTTTTACCTACACTGGAATGATGACCATTGGGAAAACTCATGAAGTCACCTCGCATAATTATTAAATTTCCATATAGCGATATGCACGAAGTGCTAAGAAGTTAATTGTGCATTTGTGTAATTAAACTTGGAGAGGAATTGAATATATCTATAGACCGGACGATATAAAAAAAGTGTATAATTACGTCCCGCGTGTAGTACTACACTTTTTATTCACTGCCCACTGCAATATGATTAATTGTAAGTAAAACCCATGTATATTCATATTAAAACCGGTAAGACGTGATTATATTCAAACTATCGACCGTGTTTACATTTGAACTTCCGTCTTTCATCACTAAGCGGAACCACTTTCCAAAAAGTTAATTGTTTACGGAATTATAGACAACAGTTTTTGGCGACGAGATCACAATCCATAATATATATTCAAGGTTTTATGTCTCATCCGATAGACGGAGTACTGTACTAGAAGTGCCCTCCACAAGACACTCAAGTATCCTCTGCAAAACATGTTCCACTGCAGGGATTCAAACATGTTCCACTGGCTAACCACCACACCAGCCCGATCCCGCTTTGCTTCGAACGCGAATCGGTAGCATTGGAAGCATTCCTTTCAAGGTGATGAAGTTGGCGCACATCGGAATAGATCGGCGCACTCAAGCGCACACAAAAGACGTTGAGTGAAATAATGTGCGCTTCGATTTGTTTTGAAGCCCGCCGATGAGTTGATTTAAAATAAGTATTAAGACACGTAATCTCTTTAGCACAGGGTAATAAAAAATATTTTGAAACGCACGATTGACGTTTTTAATGAAAATCAACACACTTGACAACAAAAGCTGATGCCTTTATCGACGTTCATTTGTTTCTCAGCACCTTTAAACGAATGGAAGGCCAGTGCGCTGTTGTGCTGCGAAGTGATTGGCGAACGAGAGCGAATGGAAAGTTCCAAATATCGAGGAGCACCAAAGATGAAAAGAACTTTTAAAATAGCGTCTGCCACTGTTCTTTATGAGTTGATTTTTCTATTGGCATGACACATGGATTGCACAAAGTTTTTTATAACTCCGTGAAAAAAGGTTACCTATCTTACAGCGCATGGTCCGTACGAATACCACTTACAATTTTCGCATGAAAAATAAAGAAGAAACTTATACATATCACTGCTGTTTAAAGGTAGTCGCCATTAGTACCAAACTTACGTCGTTTCATGTCAAAAAGAAAGAAATTATATGTTTTACTAACTAACCTCGGAAAAATAAGGCAGTGGATTCCCTGTACCTTCCACATCGCAGAAACTACATCACCCATTTTTTTTTATATCTAACCACGCCTGCAGAGTAATTAGTGCAGCGGTACCGACCCACATTGCATCATAATCTGGAACATTCGAAGCCCTAAAAGCCGCGGATAGTTTTCAGCACTGTTAAGATTCGGAATCCAATGCTATTTGCCATTTCACTTCATAACTTCTCACTGCAAGTATCTTATTTCTTATTTCTAAGGTTTCCGGACATTTCCCCGAGCTTAATTTAAGTTTCATTAATTTAAATTCCAATAAAACTTCTCACTTTTTAAACCATTAATGATTCATTGTTGTTTTTTTAATGCCTTAAAAATAAAAGTTTTCCACGAATCTACTCTCAAATTCCTTGCACGACTTAACGTTGCACTACATTGAATCTTACGCTGGCGGTGCCAAGTGATTAAGAACTCAGGTTTGGCCACCATCATTCGTACAACGTCGACATAAATTCCTTTTCCTCTACCTACAAAATATTCATATTTTGAGTAAAACAGCCCATTGGCATATATCTTTACCATTACAAAAATAAGGAACAGTTTTAGGTTAACAACTGTAGCATCGCCTTCAGCCACAAGTATGTAGAAAGTAATAATCCGTTTCATAACAAATTTTCTTTCATACATTTGTAGGGCTATTTGAACGCGCCAGAAACAATATATTAAGAGGATAGCGCAAAAGTACAAATTAAGTTCATATTTCAATAACTTTTGAAGCTGAAAATAATTCTTGGTAGGCATTTCACGTAAGTGCGTTTGTTCATGTGTTGGAACTCACCATACATGCAGTAATGGAAATGATACAAGAATTACACCTTTAATTCTTTGTTTAATTTAAGCATGTTATGACTACATTTATCGGTGAGGCATTTGTATGTAGACCAAATTATTTTAAAACTTTTTTTTTCGCTAAAGATTTGGGAGTAACACCTTGATATTTGAAAACAACTATTATAATTTTCTTTTCACAAGTCGTGGCCGCCTCAAAACTTTGGAATTCTATTCCAATAGGTGCGAGGAAATCTCGTTCGTTGGCAATTTTTCAATCTAAATTGTATGAAATTTTATTGAATGAATGTTTCCCCGAATAGTTTAGCCAGTTCAGTATTTCATGCGCATTGCCAATTTTTTCAAGACAAATTTTTTTTTTCCTCATGGTGTTTGTTTTTTATCTTGTATCATATATAATTTTATTTATACCTATCTCTGAGTTCAGCTGTATAAAGCCTGTTCAGTATTTAATTCGCATTGCCAATTTTTTTAGACAAAATTGTTTTTTTTTCCTCATAGTCTGTTTATGCTTTTTATCTTGTATCATATATCTATATATATCTTTTATTTATATCTATCTCTGAGTTCAGCTGTATAAAGCCTGTTCAGTATTTAATTCGCATTGCCAATTTTTTTTTTTACAAAATTGTTTTTTCCCCTCATGGTCTGTTTGTGTTTTTTAGCTTGTATCATATATCTATAAATATCTTGTGTTTATACCTATCTCGGAGTTCAGCTGTATAACATGAACAGTTATGGTTTTTCAATGAGAGTAGTTGTTTTCGTGTTTTTCGTTATACATCGTATGTTATTAAGCTCCATTTATTTTCTGATTTGAACTAAATAATATGTTAATTTGTTAATTACCTCGCTGGTATTTTATTTTATTGTATTGTTGCTCTAAGGGATCTGTCCCAGAGTATAATAAACGTTTATTCTTTTCTATAATAATACGAGTAACAGTTATAACATTACGCGTTTGGAAGAAAATCTATACATGTGTGATCGAATTATTTCGAAATATAGGTACGTCACGCGCCATAAGACCACGTGTTAAAATTGCATTTAGTTGCCAAAAAAACTTTGTTCTCCATTCCATCTATAGATGTCACCAATGAGTATGTAAAGTTTCACGCCAAATTTGCACGTAGATAAAAATGCTCCAACCACCTTAATGCTGCGCAGTGACCTGGAACATGAGAATGCGACGCGTAAGGTGACGCCCTCTGTTGATTATCTCCATCGCGCATGCAGGCGGGAAAGGAATCGATGAATGACTTTACTTTCCATTCTCTTTCTCCACTATGCGGATAGGCCAACCCATGGAAAGCGAGTGCGAGCCTTGCAAAAGCGCTCTCTTCAAATGGCCGAGCCACACACGGAGCCGAGCAAGCAGGCCGGATTTGACCCGAGGCTTGGCCAATGCTCGCTCGGGAAGATCGAGCCGCCGCTGCCAAATACTCGAAATACCCGTCACAACTCACGAGCACGCTCCTCCAGCATTCTGCCTCGACCGAGCTCGGCGGTTTCGAAATCCCCACGAAGGGTTAACACGCCGACCGAGAGAGTGCGTTGATGATGTACAATCACAAAATCATTGACGCTGTCACGGCTGAAATATCGTGATATTTCAACTCTCCTTTAGAGGCCTACGACTTACATTCTCTAATTACCCAACACTGGTGAAGCAGTAATACCGAAGTGCTCGACACTTCAGGACATAATTTAACTTGCTGCATGTAATCCAGGGTGTCCAGCAGCTGGACATTTGAACATTCCCTGAGATTTCCAGGTTTTCCAGACATAATTGTTATTTTTCCAGAGGAAATAATGATTTTTTTCCCGTTGGTTATAAGAGAATGTTCGGTATGTTATTTTGGTGATTAAACGTAAGGATTATTTTTAAACGTGCATATTTGGAGGAAAATGAACACAAAACTTTAAAATAGTTTGAGAGAAAATCACATCACCACCCTTTCTTACATTTAAACATTGTCATGCTGGCGCTCAGGAATAAGTTATATTACAGCCAGACATTGCTATGAATAGCATTGATATAAAATGATCAACGCCTTAAAAAAACTAAAGGGATTGACTTTTTTCCTTATTTTGATAAACCCGACAACGCAAGGGAAATTTGACTTCGCAACTTGGCACTGGCAACTGGCGATAAAGGCACTTCTTTACGCCACTGATTTACAGACTATGGCCAATAAGAACACAATGTACCTATAAAGAAAACATTGTACCTACTTTCGGTAATTACAGGAATGCAAAATGCGACAACGCAAGGGAAATTTGACTTATCAACTTGCCGAAAAAGGCACCTTGCTTCCGTTGCTGTTTTATATATTGACACCACAGAAAATTCCAGAGTCAATTCGATATTTCCCTGAGATTTCCCTGATATTTCCAGTAAAAATAAAATCCCCTGAGATTTCCCGGTCTTCCCGGTTTTCCAGAGTGCTGGATACTCTGTAATCGTTCCCACGCACAATTAAGAATCGCCGTAATCGCCGATAAAAATTAATTTGGCCCAAGAGTAACTTGTCATTTTTTTATACGCAGCATATACTGCCTTCCTCAAACTCAATCTTAAATTACGCCAAGGCAACGAGAGCATACACGCTCGCGTTCATCAGAAGTAATTAAGTACCTATGCTTGCATTCATCTGCGGAGGCCGCACCTTTCTTCCTCCATAATCTCATTTACGTGTTCATGCATTTCACCACCCCTATGCGATGGTGAATCTTCCGATAGCCTTCGGATTTTCGAGCACACGTCAAAACACGTCACACTCAAATGCTCGGCAGAATACGATCTCTTTATGAGAGGATCATACCGGCACGCATCATTTCACTTCCAAACGCATACTCGCCGCGCTCCCGTAACTTCCACAGACAGACTAGCACACCTTCTTGCACTTCGACCCTATCTTCCCGAGCTTCAGTGTGTAAATGCATATACACTTTAACCCATCTCTATTTCTTCTGCAGTAAACTAGATGGAAAATGAATCAACAAGGACGTACCCAAGTCAGGCGCGAGTCGACCGACTACACGCATACGCACTTCCACTTAATAACACTCGCAATGAACAACATTAATATGCTTTAACCAGTCTCAGCGAGGAGAGGTAGAAATCACGCCATACATAATATGGAACACTATCAACGAAGAATACTCAGGATAAGAATACCTCCAGGATACGACCACCTAGTAGTCACGGCTCAGAAGAAGACATTCAAAGATTTCTGAGGTAACAAAAACATCATATGCGAAGGGACAGTAATCATCGTACAACAGAAACCCGCTTGAAAAAAGTAATAACAAGCCAAAGAAATGGGAGGATAAAGGATGTGTGGTTTCATCTCCTGCGGGAGAGCATGTCGTCCAAGATTGAGGTAACCTCTCGCTTCGGAAGTTAGGACTCGCTCGCTAATGCGACGTATGCCTTACACCCCGCCGTAAAAATAAACTTAAGTAAAATTAAATAACTGATGATATGGAATGAATCTATTAATAAAGAAGTCTGTGCCGAGAGGGTAAAGGTACCCAACCGCACCAAAAACCAGTAACAATAAATTGACCATACTCGTCAAGTCCCCCCTTCGGGATGTGCACAGTTAAAAGAGCAAGATTATTGGTGTTGTGCCGTGGGAACTGTCTCTGTTTTGATAAATTCTACCACACCGCCCTATTTAAGCAAACCTCCTCTACTCATGCTACATCAATGAATTGCTTCATAGATGCACTCTCCTCCCTACGGGTCTTCACCTTAAGGTAGTCCGAGTGAGATGGTTCCCTAGTCATAATAGAGACCATATTCGAATTATACGTTTCAATTTCACCAGCTGTAGGACACATCAATTAAATATTGCATTATTAAAGATGCAATTATATAGTTTTACATAACAGAAATTCTAAGTAATTAAATTGAAATATCTAAATAAGTCTTTAACTTGACTCATTTTTTTCGCGCGGTGCGTTCGAAACTCCTACAAAACGGAAGGTATTTTGTGATCCCGAAGAATATACTGCGGTGACAATATAATTAATTTTCAAAAATAGTTGAGAAAACATACAAACTACACGCATATAGTTTTTTTTACGACATCTAAGTGATGTAAATGCCTCATTTTTTAAATAATGTCTCACTGGAGTGTATACACGTACCATTTCCCATGTAAAAGGGGTGGTATTTTTTGGCAAACATCTCCGAAAGTAATGTGTTAAGGGGTTGAATTTTTGGAGTCATTTGAAGGGTGAGATATTTTTCTTTAAAATGACACTAAACTCATTTATTTCAAAGTAAAATGATATTTCGCTCAAACTACCTTAAGAGTCTCTCATCTGCTACATTCATCCATCACTGTCTCGTTCAAACCCTTTATCTCATACCATGCCCCCTTTTGGTCATAGATCGATTTATCAATCGGACTTTCATTCAGAACTTCGAAAAGGCCGACGCAACGGTGTAAACACAAATACTCTACTGATTAAATTTTAATTTCACGAACAACGTATTTCAAAATTATTTTCGACGGTGACTGTTATCAATTAGTCACTCTAAATCTATTTCCAACCTTTTAGAGCGGAATGAAAGCTTCGGTCTTCTGACCATTCGCCAAGGCCACGCGGGAGGATTCTGCGCCTTTGATGATGAGACAAGAGGAAGGGAGAAGTAAAACAACCGCGAAAGAATGAACGGGTGGCCAGAGTGAGAGAGGGAGTCTGAAAGGGTCCAGCGGGCAGCGTGAAGATTCAGGCGGGAAGTCGTGCGACGCAAAGGGAAGACAAATTGGCCACCGCCAGAGCCATTAAACAAGGGAGACTCACCACGCGAGAATTGGCACTCTCATATTCGAATCGACTAATTCAGAGCAGTGGCACTATAGAGGAGCGGTTCCGAATGGAAAGATGACAGTCCAAAATGCTTCCAAATTAAGGTAGTCCGAGCGAGATAGTTCCTTAGTATAACAGAGACTATCTTCGAATTATACGTTTTAATTTCACCAGCTATAAGACACTTGAATTAAATATTGCATTATTAATGGCGCAATTTTTATATTTTTAGCCTTGCGATGAACGTCTGGCAAATCTCAGTTGAGGGAATAACCAACCCATGGTATTATGCTCTCTTGTTAACCAAAAACACACTGTGGCATTCCTACATAGATGACTGGGAATTGTAAAATAATATGGACCAGGTGGAAAAAGAAAAGGTATAAAATCCCTTTAAAACCCACACTATCAGACGATTA
The DNA here is from genome assembly GCA_963169105.1 of Ceriagrion tenellum. NCBI lineage: Eukaryota > Metazoa > Arthropoda > Insecta > Odonata > Coenagrionidae > Ceriagrion > Ceriagrion tenellum. The sequence continues at coordinate 18,288,932 of OY720635.1, forward strand.
CGAATAAATCAATATATATTTTTGAGGGTTAGGTTTTTTTAAAGGTATTTTTATATGACAGAAATGGTAAGTAATTAAATGAAAATATCTAAATAAGCCTTTTACTTGACTCATTTTTTTCGCGCGGTGCGTTTGAAACTCCTTCAAACGGAAGGTTTTTTGTGATACCCAAGAACCTACTGCGGTGACAATATGTTTACTTTTCAAATATAGTTGAGAAAACATACAAACTACAAACTGTTAGTTTTTTACGACATCTAAGCGTTAGAAATATCTCATTTTGTAAATAATGTCTCTCTGGAGTGCATACACGTAAGGGCTGGTATTTTTTGGCAAACATCTCCGAAAGTGACGAGGTAAGGGGTTGAATTTTTAGTGTCATTAGAAGGGTGAGATATTTTTCTTTAAAATGAGACCAAATTCATTCATTTTTAAGTAAAATGATTTTTCGCTCGAACTACCTTAAAGACTGCAGTAACACGCAGAATCCGACGAGAAAGTGAACAAAGGTGGAAATATAACTATGACCATTGAAAACATGGCATTCAGTTGAAATAAAATGCCAGGTGCAATCAAGGGTAAAGTAATGGGCAAAAAGAGATACATAATTCACGGAAGACGTTCCAAACAACGAAACTACGTGAACGCGCGAGATACATTTCTTAACAAAGTCTATTAGCCATAAAAAAACTAAAAATATATTTTTAAGCAGATTGATAACGTATCAAAGATGATATCAAGGTACTAGGAGCACTTGTGGTAAGCAACTAACTCTCAAAAAATATATATTGATTTATTCGTAATCGTCTGATAGTGTGGGTTTTAAAGAGATTGTATACCTTTTCTTTTTCCACCTGGTCCATATTATTTAACAATTCCCAGTCGCCTATGTAGGAATGTCACAGTGTGTTTTTTGGTTAACAAGAGAGCATAATACCATGGGTTGGTTATTCCCTCAACTGAGATTTGCCAGACGTTCATCGCAAGGCTAAAAAGCTACCACCACTGCCACTACGATTGCTAATTTTCCTTCGGTGAATGAAATGCGTCAAGAAACAAATGTGGCAGCGTCATCATTTATTACACTAAGTATCAAATAAATGATTCAACGTCAGTTTCATCGCAAGTCAACCGTATATATTTTGGCGATTTTGAGAATGCATCATAGGGATTTTCACACATTTTTTCTATATGACTTTGCATAAAGTTAATAAAAACTACACTTGGGTTGTGAATCCACTCCACCATAGTTGCATTCCGTCTTTCAGCGACCCACTCCGTCATTTGCGGAGGAACTGTTCATTGTGAGCCCAAATTTATGACGAGAGAGAACAAAAAAGAAAGAAAACTTGAGGTGGGGCCGGAAAGAAAAGCCACCGACAGGCACAACTAGTTCGCGGGTGTTTCTTCGGTGCATTTCATCCGCTACGGCGTTTACCCATAGAGTTAACTCGACTCAAGTTTCGCACGCCCTCGTCTCCTGACGGCGACGATAGACATTTCCAGGGAAAGACCGCAGTCAGCTTAGTGAGCCAACCCTCAAAATGCTCCACTCTGTACCATTCAATCAAATTCGTAAAATGGGACATGGTAGATGTCTACCTATTTTTGGTAATTACGTACATGTTGAGGTGATATACTTGAACAGAAAAGCCACGAGTTACGAGGGATTCATTTCCACACGAGAATCGGGTCTCGTTCCATTTCCACCAATTCGGAAACGAGACTGGGCTCTTCGCGGCGCGAAATAGGAAATACTTATATTGGCTGGCACCTTCTGCCATTCACTACTGGAGCGACGCTTGTGCATCCCTAAGTACTCCGCAAGCCTTCCGACCGCGAGGAAGCCGTTGCGTCGCCCCTTGTCCGAGTGCTGCACACAACATATCCCTGAATGCCCGCAGCAGGAGGTGCATCGGCGTGGTGCGGGAGGCCGCGGCCACAGGCGTTCCACCCTGTGCGCCTCGAGACGCACAGGTGGAGCGTGTGCGATTATGCCGATGAGACATTCCTGGAGCCCTTTTCAGAAAGGCCTTGGAATTTTAGAGCCTCGAAAATAACGTGTTAACCTCGACAAATCCCAACTATGCCATTTTAAAATCGAGATTTTTAAAGTCATGTTTTCGTCATGGCCGTGGTTGAATCCTTCGTGATTAAATCCCCTAAAGGCCAGTTAAAAAGATTCGCTTACGTACCCGTGTGGGTTCATGAGTGAGCATACCTCCGTTCTCACAACTTGCACACGGATGGATCTCCAGTCGAGATAAAGATCGAGCATTTATTCGGTACATACTTAGAAGACCACTTACAACATTCATTTTACAGGGATAGAAGGATTACTTGATGATGCTGCACTGCGGCGAAACCGGTCATAAAGAAATCTTTTACAATGTGGAATTGCAAAGTTAATCCTTCTATCCCTGATATCAAGGAATTCCACCGAGTGAGGTCTGAAACCATCGTTTACATTTATTTTATACTTTTTTAGATTTCTTCCGCTGAGGGATAATCTAAAATAGTGGACGGGTATGGATGCACCGTTGAGTGGGTAAATTCAACGGATTTGGTGGACCAAGCTAGGCGAAGGACCAAGCGAGGGTCGCAGCTTCTTAAGTAATACTGAACAGGCGAGAGAAGAGTAGGCCACTTTGGACAACGTAGTTGTTACAGAGTAAAGCAAGAGGCCGATGAGGGCAGTTGAATACGGTGCATCAACAGTCGAGCTGCTACGCAAAAGTTGAGCCAGGTGGTTGGGGTTGATGACAGAGATCTAGTCCAGGTCAATCAGATAAGCAGAGAATGCACGTCATTTGCATTCTCTGCGACCATCTTGGGATCAAGGGCCATCCACTCCGATTGTCTGGCCTCGGAATCCGAGCACTCGGAGACAGAGCAAGAGACTCGCATCGTCATCAGACGGGACGGGAAGAGGAGTAGGCCTACCATGAATGGCTGTCACCCGCGACTTCGCTCCCTTGATGATTCTTCATCTTATCACAGCGAACTAAATGTCTATTCTCACGAACTGTCTCTCTTACGCTATAAAAGGAATTGTACTACTATCATAGTATTTACATTACGAAAGACACCCACTGAAATTCAAAAGATTGGAGAAAATATTAAAATTATCACGTAGGCTTTAAATAACGCTTTTAATTTGACATTCACAATGTACACACGACATTAACGATTTTATTTTGGGTAAAAAATTCCCCGATTGAAATATCGCGCAAATCCTCGGATTCATCATTCAAGCATAGTCATAGAGGCTGCAGACATGAGTTGTCAATTTAAGCTCATGCAGCGGTTGCCAAAAACATTATAAAATAGTAAAAAAAAATTGACTAGCATATAGCTCAATTTATAAGCAAAATCGAATCGTTTTGGAAGGCTTTACACAATTTTTTTTAAATCTTTTTTTTTTCATCTAGAAGTGAAAGTTTCAACCTTAAATCTTTCGCGCAAGTAATTTCAAATCGCAAATAAAGAAACCTCAGCGCCAAATTCAATGTTTTCTTATTGCAGTAAAAGTTAACGAATTACGGGCTAAAAAGAGCTCCTTCGAACCGTTGTCGCGGTCTGCATTATTTTACCAGGGTGTTGTGGATCATGACCACAATTCCTTCACAATTCCTAAAAAAAAAGTTTCACCTTCCTATGCCGCCTGGCAACCCCATAAGTAGGTTTGACAGACAGACAGGCACATACTATTAAATCAGCAATATAAGTTGTCAGCTAATACAATTTCTTGCAAAATATCACGTGAAAACAAATTTTCGAGACAATATACCAATAAAAAACATAATCTACAGCGCCCATCAGGTCACCGCACAACTAGGTGAGAAACAACCTAAGCAAACTGATCTGTCCTCGCTTTTGAGGCATGGAAAATTTCTCAAGTAATTTTCCCTTCGATGGCAGACTAATAAAACACACTTACATTTCTTTAAGGATTTTGAGAAATCCAGAATATTTGAGCAGACAGTTATCCCCAACGATTTCTACTAAGATTACTCACAATTCACTTTTAGTATTTAACTCTTGACTTACCTCTAGGAATTTAGGCATCGTAAAAAGAGAAAACCCCTCCGTACTATTGTTAAATAGTTCGACCGCGGTTCGTTTCAACGCTAAGACGCCTTTCTCAAGGCGCTTTCTCAAGCGTCTTTTTGAGTCTTGAAACTAACACTTAAATTAACAAGGTATCTTAAATAAAGCCAAGTGTCTACGACGTGGCAGAGAGGATAATCTCATAGTATGTAATATCCAGGTAATTTCTTCTCTCAAGCTCTATCTTAAAATTTTTTTTAACATGTGCCCAATCGAGGCATTCTCGTTTCGCCAACATTTCGTATGTTTAATAAGCTACTTCAGGGCTAAGATTTCCTTCTATATCGAATTCAATTCAGAAAAACTCACGAGGCCTGAAGAAGGTTAATAAATATGCCATAATCGGATCTGTCTCATTAAAAAAATAATACTGAACGTGATACGTAAGGTGGTTGCAGGACGACAGCGATTAGTCACTGAGTAAGTTGTTTTTTTAAACCTTTTATTTATATAGCTGAAGGCTCTAAGGTGTGAGTCAGAGAGGACTAATGAGATATGGCTCGAAGGGTCCTCATCACGTTAGCGACGGAAATCTTTCACTGTTATCACCACCCCAACATTTACTTCGGCGTCAATTGGAGAAGTACAATATTCCGTATTATGGACGCCAAGGCGCCTTTCTTCAAAATAACACCGAGGCCGACGTCGGATTTTCCTCCAACCTTCCTCCATTCCTTTACCAATCCACCTCCCTGCCCTCGTTGGCGCAAGGGAACGCAGCTGTCGGCTGCCTCTCCCAAAACACAGAACAACCATCGAGAAAGAGAGCACGTGTATAAGATAGAACCACGCAAACAACACACACACCAGAATGTGGAAGGCACAGAAAGGGAATTCAACGAAGAAATGGTCGACTTAGATTCTTGAATTTTCGGCTGCCAGAGAGAGAGAGAGAGAGCTTTGAAGCATTTTAAAAAGTATTTTTTTCAGAATCATCAGCAGGAAGCCGGAGAAGACTGTCATACAATCTATGGGAAAAGATTCCTTCGGGAAAAGGTATGCCATTTAAGTAATGAAAACGCTAATCACCGATCAATAAATATGAAGCAATTAATGATAATAGAAAATAGACTAAGCATTATTAAGTTCTCCGCTCTATTAAGCGTGAAAGCGTTTTTCAAGCCATGAAACTAACGCAGAGGTAGTAACACAGAGTAGTAGGCGAAGTAACCACTTCTAGATGAAGAAAAAATACATTTTTAAAATGTGTTTGACCAGGGAAGTTGGGGATAAAGATAAAAAAATAGACAAAAGGAGAGACTGGATGGATAGACGATAGGAGCACTAAAACGGATATGTTTTCCGATGAATGTAATCTACAGTCGCATGGATAGCAGATAAGAGCATCTGGGAGGGAAAAAATCAGCACAGACTGGGAAATGGTTGACCTAATATCAACAATTTGCAAAGCCAGCACACATAAATCAAACAGGGAAGCGGAGTGTTCACGTCATACGCGTGAATGGAAAATGGGAAAGGTAAGTGAAATGAGACAGGCCAAAGAGGAGCAGCCTCGGTCAGAAATCGATCAGAGCATTCGCTGGACACAACGCGCGACAAAGGAGCGTGATCATTTGATGATTGCCCCTCCCCTCGCCGAAATTCCCAGGATGAATTACGTAGATTTTGATGAGATGGAAAAAAATCTACCTAGAATAGAAACACGCACCTTTAGTATGCCGCATCAGTACGCAGACCACCATGTTACCCAGGTTTCCAGATTCTCATGGCAATTTTGAGGCAAAAGGAACCAGATGCCATGCTCTTTCAGTCAAGGATCGAAACAAGCTACCAAGAAGCCAAAGTCTTTGAGATTCAATGCTGTAACAGCACATAAGCTGTTCTTAGGTACATAATACGAAGAATAGAATCCAGCCAATAATACTGCGATGAAGTACGTAGAAATTGCCGCAGTAAAAGATCAACTTGGTCAGTTTCAGGTGGACTTGGAGCAGGACAAAGGTATGTTAGCGTGGAGTTTGGAGTCATAGGAATCAGAATGCAGCATGGTTACAAAACCTAGAGCCAGAGCAGAAAGTATGTACAGTGAAAATAGAAAAAGAGATCTTTAGAGAATAAGATTTTGAATAAACTGAGGTAATGTGGATAGAAATACAAGTGAAAAAGTGCTATGCATGATGGAGGAAGAGTGGAAGCCGCAGGGGAAAATCACAAGAAAACATAGGAGGTGGCTGGTGGAAGACATAAGAACTAATAAGACACTGAAGGCCTTTTCACTAAAGGAATAAATGTTAGGAAGGTGTGAAGAGATAGGACAAATACTGGCGAAGTTATGAAATTTAGTATGAAGAATGGTTGAAGAAAACACATGAGCAAACATTGCAACATGAGCAATGGCAGCTATTATGTGCCCTTCATGGAGAGCTTCATAACAATAAATAATACAAGTTCTTTGGTAACTTGGTGGTATTCCATATTTTTTCTTTCAGAGGATTTAATGGTTACATTTACAAAACCACAACTTAAAAACACACACGACCCGGGTTTCAACGCTTAAGCATCATCTTCAGGTGAATCTGACGCTGAAGCTGACCTGAAGATGACGCTTAAGCGTTGAAACCCGGATCGTGTATGTTTTTAAGTTGTGGTTTTGTAAATGTAACCATTAAATCTTCATTTTAACATTAATTAGAATCAACCATAACAGGTAAAAAAAAATCACATGACATAATCAAGATTAAAGCATAATCAGGTCTGGAGAAGTGGTGAGGACTCTTGAAATGGAAACACTAAAGGCAGAAATTACATCTGCAGTAAAAAATTTTAAGTTTAGATAATAGTCAGCCATCATGAAGTTGAGCAAAGAAATTTCTGAAGATGCTGAATTTCTATCATGATTGCAACAGCTGTATCTTGGTGTTAAGGTAAGGGTGAAATAAATTAAAAGGAGAATTAAAATTTTAACCATTAGAGAATATCATGATTTTTTCCCCTTAACACTGTATGCCATCATGAAGCCATCTTTAGATTGGGTTCGACAGCAAAGAAGGCACTGCGGGACAAAAACAGGAGAGCTCCAAGAGAGTTTGTCAACATATTCACAGAGAAACAAATGCTTGTAAAAAAACATGCATGCACAAAAGGGGTTAGGGAGTGCTTTAGCACATTCAAAAGAGTGAATGATAGAATAAGTTCAAGGAACGTGAGTAGACAGATTAATAAGTGAATGTGGACTGAAAGAGAGCAGTGACTGGGTATAGGAATGGATGGGGCAGATATGTATTTTATTATACACATGAGATATGGTTGATGTAATGATCAGCTAGATAGATGCAAAATATGGACTATTTACAGAAAGCAGGCTTTTGGAGAATGACAATAGAGTACTGGAATTTGAAAGTCAGCAGAACTAACATATTCTGTAAGATTCAAGAATGGATGCAATGTAAGAGTCAAGAAAGAATGTCATGGAGCACAGATGCATCCAAAACGACCCCTTTGACAGGTGGAAAGTAAAGAATTATTATTAACCCTTTCATTGCAGTTTAGATATACAAATGGCAAGAAAAATCTTTGTCCACCATGCCAAAAGCATATATACGTGAAAAATAGCAAATAAGAAAACAAGCAAAAAAGGAAAATTTAACCTTGCAAATTGTAAAAAATATTTTAAACAGAATAAAATAACTTCCAACCACAACAATGTTAGTTGAAAGCCCTAATCACATACGATTATTGAAAAACAATGCTAAATATTCACCTCACAGAATTCAGCACTCCACTCTTTGGTTGAGTAAGCTGTACTAAAAAGGTTAAACAGTGATGGCATATTACGACTGGATACTTTAGAATATTTAAATTCAGTTTAAATTTAGAGGTGAATGTCAATTAAACTGAAGAGATTCACATTATGAGGAACATAAAAATAACAGATAAGAAAAATATACTAAAATCACATAAAACATTACGGAGCCAAAACACTGTGCACAGTCGATACTCGTATTGTATCAGGGGACAAATAATGGTAGGTATGAAAAGAGGGAATGGATGAATCCAAACAATACTGCCACACATGGACCATCCATCCGCCATTTAAAGGCTAGGCCTCTTCACTGCAATTGCAAGTTTCCATTTTCATTCCACCACTCTCTTCCACTGTTGGTATCTCTTAACGTTCATCACTTCCTGGACATCAACAGAAACGGCAACCTTGCCCTCCTCCTGCTTTTCCTGTCAGGAATTTTCCGCCAAAATATTTCTGACCCATTTATAGACCTAAAAATGTCCTTTTCATTAACTTTTTCTCATTTAAATTGTTTTAACGAGACTTCTCTTATCCTTCAAAACACACACACATTTGTTTATCTCTTCATTCAGCTTACCTCTATCACCAGATCCACACTACTACTCCCTCTAAGAGGTCTATCTCCCTCACTTCCATTAAGCAGCGTGCTCTAGATGAAGGATTTTGCAAACATTTTTTGGATTTCAACATCGATATATGTGTTGGTCATCTGCCTCTCCTACTCTGGATGGCCTATTTAGCCATAGTCATCCATTTCTTTCCTTCAGTAATACATTTGCTGTCCTCTAGTGAACTATTCTTCCTAAGTAACAAAACTGACACACTCACTCAATTTCCTCATTCCCTACAGCACTCTCCCTTCCTCTATGTTGTTTTTGTTTATGGCCATTATTTGTCTTCCTGCCATTAATTTTCAGTTTTCATTTCCTAATGCAGAGATTAAGTGTTGGGGCTGATTTCCTTATCAGAATCCCCCATTAACACAATATCATCAGCAAATCTGATGCTGTGGACTTTTACCCCATTATTTTTTTTTACTCCTCTGGTCTTCTGCTTCATTTCCTCTATACTTTCTTTGATTAACATGTAAAAAAGACAGTGATAATGGGCATTCTTGTCTAACCCCTTATCTTTGCCTTCCTTCCAATTCAATTAAGGCTAATTTCTTTGTATATAGCTCTTCTATCAATCTCTTATCCCAACAGTCTCTACCAATCTATTCATGATCCTAAAAATAAGGGCTCAGCCAACAGTAACAAATATGTTTTCCAAATCTATGAACACTAGGTACAAAAATCAGTTTTTTTCTGGAAATCTTTATCTTGTGACATGTAAGCCAATGTTGCTTCACTGGTACCTTTTCCACTAGTAAAACCAAATTGGTCATCTACAATATAGCTTAGTATTTTCTCTTTCACCATATTGATCATAATTATGTAAGTAAGCGATAATGAGGATATTGTACTCAAATCTCCACATTGTAGAGCATTTACTTTCTTTAGAATGGATACTGCTAGATTTACTGTAAAATCTTCAGGAAAGGTACCATCTTCATAACACTTTCTTATGGCTTTGAAGAGCTGTTCCATTGCTTCCCCTGCCCAAGAGAGCCAGATTTGAATACCCTAAATCAAAAGCTCAACTCTGCCAAGCACTCTTGTTTTAAATGGGGCGTTAAAAATGTAAATGGCTCTCTGGCTTTACACTCGTCTAGGTCTCCCATGGCGGCCAACATTTCTATTTCCCATAATCTTCATGGAAGACCTGGGATGGGGTCATGGTTTCTTTTTTGTGTAGTCATCACTGTTATCCAAAAAGAAGACTGCTCTGAAGTAATGCTCATACTTACTGCCCTATGAGTGTACTTCATCAATTGAAACTAGCAGTAGTAATCTAAAGCACCTGAAAAAATTTGAACAACAGGGATCGAGTTTCCATCCTCATGGGTGCAAGTGAAAAAAAATGATAACACAAGTGCACTTGTTATGAAGAACCATGATTACACCCCTGACCCAGTGAGATGCACAAGAGCAGTTAACATCAGTTATTTGCCTGGAAAACATAAAATCTTTCAGGTCCATAAAAGATTGGACCTGACAGCCACATAAACTTCAGTCCTTTCCAAAACCACCAAAATATTTGAGGAGTAGTGTTTCTAACACTAAAAAATTAATCCTTCAAGTGTAAGTATGAGTGTCACTTAATATATATTTCTTTACTGTACTGCTATTTTTCATTTCAGTGCCACCTGGCAGATGTCCATTTGCAATGCAACATGTATCTAACTAATAGAAGATATGAACCAGACAAACTAAACAAATGTACACAAAAGACTACGTAGCCACCACAGAGCATAAGCGAAAGTTGCCTAATACACGACAGACATATTGGCTGAAAACAGAGGGTGAGGGGATCAGTGTTGAAATTGTCCTCTTAAATTTCTCATATAATCACTGACATTCAACTGTTTTGTTTTTGACGAGTTGCCTTTTTTGTACCGCAACATGTTTCTGTCCGTGAATAAAGCTAGATCGAAGAACATGTCTCGATCTAAGTTTGTTATCCGTCCAAATCCTGTTAATCTCGATTTTAATATTTATACCACCGCTAATCTTTAACAGGTTATGGGCCCAGAAAATATTAATAATTATTTGTGATTGATAGCTTTGGATAATTACGGATTGAGGAACTGTATCTTTGTGTTGACCCGGCATCATGGCTCTGTCTGACTCGGGACCTGGTCCTTCCGGCTTCGGTATCGCCAAATTGAAAGGGAAAGAAGACTTCAAGAACTGGGAATTTGCAATGATAAATTACTTCCGACGTCTAGGCCTGTGGGATGTCATTCAGGGTAACGACGACAACAAAGATCTTGGATCGAGACGAAGAGATCAACGTGCGTTGGGAGACATCTGCCTCATGGTTGAACCTCAGAATTACCAGTATGTGCAAGGGGCGAAGACTTCAAAGGAAGCTTGGAAAATACTTGCTGATAAATTCGAGACCAAGGGACATTGGAGGTATGTGCATTTTGTTAAAAATTTGAGTCAGTCAAAGTTCGAAGATTTTGCCAACATGGAGGCATACATAGCACATATCACTTCCATCGGTCAGGAATTGAAATCCATGGGTGAAGAGATCAAGGATAAATACTTGATCGCAATCATCTTCCAGGGATTACCTACGGACTATGACAGTATTGTTATGACGGTCTGTGCCTGTGAGGGAGAGATGGATTTAAATACAGTGATAGCCAAGTTGCTGGATGATAGCCTGAGAAGAGACGTGACTTCAGGGGACTCGTCTGAAAAGTCTGCCCTGTACGCAAAGAGAAAGGTATCGGGGAGAAAAGGCAAGACTGGCAAGAATTTTCAATTCAAGTGCAGGAGATGTCATGAGGTGGGGCTTGGAATAAAAGATTGCCCAAAGCCGAAAGACTCACCGCCCGTGCTACCTGAATTTGAAAAGAAGAAAGAAGACGACAACAAAAAGACTACAAAAGATAGTGGGAAGAAAAAGTCTGGTGATGGAAAGAAAACATTTCTGTGTGCATTATCTGCTAGATGTGATAATAGTACTTCAATTATTATTGATTCTGGAGCAGAAGGTCACATGTCGCCCGACAAAAATATTCTCGAAAACTAATAATGCTAGTTGTGATCAATGTGTGTTCGTTGGTGATAATGGTAGATTTAAAATTGCTGGTACAGGTGACATGAAACTGTCTCCTAATGGTGTCATTGATAAGATTTCAGATGTTTTGCATGTACCTGGACTTAGTTCTATGTTGTTATCTGTTAGCCAATGTACTGATCGTGATATTAACGTTGTTTTCACGAAAAAAGAATGTCAATTTGTTGATGCTGAGGATTGCGTCGTAACTGGATCTGTGTTGGGCACCAGAACTAGGGTAAATGGCTCCTATAAGCTAGACAACAAACCAGCTGCTACATCAGCATTTGTAGGTAATGTGAAAAATTACGACCTTTGGCACAGAAGGCTGTAAAGTATATGCCTGAGCAGAATGGAGTGGCCGAAAGGCAAAATTGCTCAATTTTTGAGGCTGCTAGGACCATGTTATTTAATGCTAAATGTTCAAAGAGATTGTGGGCAGAAGCAATAAACACTGCAGTTTATGTACAGAACAAAGTGCCTCACAATGGTTGTAATAATTCAATTCCAGAAGAATTGTTTACGGGTAAGCCTGTTAGATATTCTCATTTAAAGGTATTTGGGTGTGACGCCTATGTGCATATTCCTAAACAAGTCAGAGGTGATAAGTTAGAGCTTCGGAGTAAACTTATGGTTTTTGTTGGCTATGATGTGCAAAGTAAAGGTTATAGGCTGTTTGATCCCGAAAAACCAAAGAAAATATCTGTAGAGCACAGCGTTAAATTTAATGAACAGAAATTTTCAGCCTGTTCTGTAAATGTGAATGATGGCATGAGTGAAATTGTGTATTTACCTGCTCTTGATCTCATTGAAGATAATGATGCAATTGAAGTCCCAAGAGTGGAAAATGAGGATGACCAAATTAATGTAAATGAAAATGATAATCAGAATCAGAGGAGATATCCTATGAGAGATAGAGTGAAAAAGAATTTCGATGATTATGTAATGTATGCTGCATACCTATCTGATACTGCTGTTTTTGATGACCATGTAGAACCTACTTGTGTAAGTGAGGCTTTGAGTAGTAAAGATAGAGTGCATTGGTTAAAAGCCATGGAGGAAGAACTCAAATCCTATTTCACTAATGATGTGTGGGATCTTGTCGTATTACCAGAAGGGAAAAATGTTGTTAAATGTAAATGGGTTTTTAAGATAAAGAGAGACTGGAATGGAAATGTTGTTAAGTTTAAAGCAAGGCTTGTGGCTGTTGGGTGTACACAGAAGTATGGGATAGACTTCCATGATACTTTTGCGCCTGTAGTCAGATATAGTACGGTGCGACTGTTATTTGCATTGTCAGTTAAACTTGATCTGAATGTTCACCATGTAGGCATATCAACAGCTTTTCTGAATGGTGATCTCAAAGAGGAGATATACATGTCACAGCCTGAGGGTCTAAATGTGGTTGACGGAAAAGTATTCAAGTTAAAGAAGGCAGTTTATGGGCTTAAGCAAGCGAGTAAAAGTTGGAATGAAAAAGTTCATGTACTTCTTGAGGATATTGATTTCAAGCAATCTGAGTATGAACCATGTGTATATGTTTGGAAGCAAGGAGGCAAACTTGTGATTGTAGCACTATATGTAGGTGATTTTTTCATTTTCTTTAATGATAAGACTCAAACTGAGAAACTGAAGACTGTGTTGTCTAAGAATTTCTGCAGCAAAGATTTGGGTGAAATAACAATGTTTGAGTATGAGAGTTGTGAGGACTGAGAATAGTATTAGAATTGACCAAAGAGGTTATTGTGAAAAGCTATTGTCCAAATTTGGTATGTTAGATTGTGTACCTGTTAAAACTCTCATTGAGTGTGGTTTATTACTAAGTAAATGTGAGAAATGTGATACTGGATTTCCCTACCAGGAAGCAATAGGAGGATTATTGTATTTATCTCTTTGTACTAGGCAGACATAGCCTACGCTGTAAATTACCTGAGCCAGTTCTGTAATTGTTATGGCAAGGAGTATTGGAATGCAGTGCTGAGGATATTCAGATATTTGAAGGGTACTATAAATCTGGGTATTCAGTATAGTAAGAATTAGAATGACATTGTTGGATATTGTGATGCATCTTTTGCTAATGATGTCTGGTAGACAATCTGTGTCTGGATATGTGTATGTGCTAAGTGATGGGGCAATAAGCTGGGAAAGTAGGAAACAAGAAGTGACAGCTGTGTCTAGCACTGAAGCAGAATATATCTCTATAACACATGCCAGCAAAGAAGGAGTATTTTTGAGAGGTTTTTTGTTTGAATTGTGTGGGAGGTCTGGCAGTATGTTCTTGTACAATAATAACATGAATGCATTGAAATTAACTGAGCATCCAGGTTTTCATGCTCGTACCAAACGTATAGATGTTAGATTTCATTATATAAGAGAACTGTGTAAATTGGACAAAGTGAGTCTGTGGTATATGCCAACTAAGGATATGCCAGCTGATGTTTTGACGAAGGGTTTGAATGCTCAGAGTCATGTGAAGTGTATTATTAAGTACGGAATTGTTTAAGAAAGTGTTAATGTCATGATTAGGGGAGTGTGTTGAATTGTCCTCTTAAATTTCTCATATAATCAGTGACATTCAACTGTTTTGTTTTTGATGAGTTGCCTTTTTTGTACCGCAACGTGTTTCTGACTGTGAATAAAGCTAGATCGAAGAACATGTCTCGATCTAAGTTTGTTATCCGTCCAAATCCTGTCAATCTCAATTTTAATATTTATACCACCGCTAATCTTAAACAATCAGGAGGGTGCCTCTTAGACAAGGAACTGATTTTGTGAGAAACATGAAAACCTGAGGATAAGAGATTAAAATCACTACGTATATACAGAAATGGCAGAAGGACACAAGTATGGAATTAGGAGAAGGGAAATAGCAGCATGGAAGAGAAAGCAGTGATGGAGACTTTTTGAATAATAATAATGGTCTTGGGATTGAGAACATGGTTGGAAGTGATCTAATTTTGCAACAGTAAGTCAGCATGACAGGACTTATTGACATTTTTAAAGAAATATAATCCCTTGGGCTGTAACTTGTGGTCTAGATATTCAATTACCCGGTTGCTCATTTTGAACTACACTCAAATCTGAAAACATTGTAATTCCCTCATGTCAGAGGTGTGAAAGAACGTTCTATTTAAGACTACGTGAAAAGTATGCTAGGATTATGTGAACCTCGTGCTTTTCGGAACAATAAGTTGTTTCTTCTCATCAGAGCAGCTGTCCTGCATGATGTGCGGATTGCCATCTTAAATGCTCACCTGCACTCTCCTAGGATTTAGATATACGTGATGATTAGAGAGGAATGTACGGGGAAGAGGACCCTAGTTTGCCCGAGGATCTTAAGTGCTCATAAAGCGGCCCTTAGGGCACAATCCCTTTCGGCTTAAAAATATTCTTTACAAAAGTAAGTAATTCCCTTCAAACTGGAAAAGTGAAATTTTCATAAATGACCTTGAATCATCATAACCGAGACGGTAGAATGGATGTAATCGAAACAGAAACGGATACAGTATAAGACGCACACTAATTTATACGAAGCGCGATCTACAAAGGGATCTTCGACCTTTGTAAACAATATAAAGCTATAAGAATGAGGTTACAATACATTACATACCTTATCCCTTCCGAGAGAACACTGGACGAAAGTAGACTCCGTCTTAGCAGGAATACTTGTCGAGTTGCCGGCTTCCATCCTCAGCGTTTTTCCCATAAAACAGATACGTTTATTCCACTGTATGAGGCTTGTCTTATAAAGGGTGCTCAATGCCCGAAAACCTATCACAGGTGAAACAGTGAAACATGTCATCTAAGACGATCGTAAATATATTTTGGAATTTGCGTAATCCACTGGAGTAGCGAACTAAGTATTATGAAAAAAAACTTCAACAACAGCTGGAAAATTAAACAGGCCCGAACGGGACAAGATGAAAAATGGCACGTTTACCAATGTATGTAAGTTTTTATCAAGATAGCCCTAGCCACTGACTTAGCAATACGGATTTCTAGATCATGTTGACATTCGGGAAACGAGCCGAACAAACTGGTCTGAAGTTAGCCACAGCATTGGCGATAGGTCGATTTATATAGCTCTCTATCGAGATCGTACGACCGGCAATTCCAAATGTCCAACCGCCCCTTATACATTCTAGATGTGAGCGAAATGAAAAAAATAGGAATTAGGGAAACGGGGTGGGAAATTTATTCTTCGGAAAAATAACGGATTTTGAGGAAGTGGATACATTCATTTGAAAATATTTAAGTATCACAATGGTATGAATATAAATAAAATCTTAGGATACTGCCGTGGTAGAGGCGTAAACGCGGATATCTAATTGGAAGTGTGTAAGTAGACATTATCGGCGGAATAGGAACGATAGAGAACATCAGAGAAATCCTAAATTACTCTGGAAGGTAGGAATGTAGCGACAGGACCAGGCGGCAATACTATAGTAAAATGTTGTTCAGGTAAACAAAAAATGCGAGAGATGCAAAGAAGCCTCTGTAATATCAGACAAAACAAAAAAAAGCAACGAAAATGTTATGCAAAGGAAGAATTAGGAAAATGAAGTTGATTGGGAGAATCACGTGGCATTAATTGAGCTGGGAGGAGATGGTACCCAGAACTCTGCCAAGAAGAGAAACTCGAACACTTGAAGAATCGCAGCTCCATGAAAACAATAGTGGAAAGGCCAATGAAAGGTAATAATGACCAAGGAAGACCGTTAATTGAACGTACAAGGAAATTAAGAAGAAAGTCAAAGTGAGAAATTAAACTGCTGAGAAGAGAACAAAGAATGATAGTGAACCAATAGATTGATGACTGTAGATCATCCAGACCAGTCTCATTTGATGTACCAAATGCAATTCATATACACTTCCACTCAAAGTTATATGCCTTTCACAGTGTGTACAAATCATTAGCCCCTTGCCATAATCTTCAGATCTCAGGCTCCATTGCAGCATCATTTGTACTTCCCCTTAATCATCTCACACATCAACTTCAATCCATCAATTTCTTCCTATCTAGATTCATACAACAGAGGTCTTTCCTTCTTGATTTAGGTGGGTACTTCCCAAGACTAGAATTCGCTTAGATCCAGCCATTCTACTCCCTTCCTCAACTCTCATCCTTCAGTCCTTAGTCTACCTTGAAACATTATTTTCTTATACTAGAGCACATAGTTCTTCCCCATTGACCTTAAAACATTAACTTTATTAACATGATCACCATCAAAACGAAACCAGTATTTTCTTCATTAAGACTTCAAATGATTGAGTTTATTGTTCTAGGTAACATGGGGGCCAGCACAGAGCATACCAAATTCCACATTCAAACAAGTCAACAAATAACAAACACTGCATAAATAATGTCAAAGCAAAAACTAAATTGGAAACAAAAAATGCTTAAATCTTTAATACACAACTTATATGTGAACCCATTTACACTAGAACTGACATTTCTTTACATGGTATGGTTACCAACTTGACCCAAAAACTGCATATTTCTTGAACAAACACCACGAGAGAATTTTGACTGATTCATTGCAGTGTTCAGGGGCAATCAACATGCATTTCATTACTTAAAAATTAAAGAGCACAGCATAAGGTGACCAGATTCTTCTTAGATGAATAATGTTTATAACCTATGAGATAAAATATTTAAAATGCAACTGATGTGGTCCATGGAACTAAATTTGTCACTTGGTACATCATTTCACTAATATGTTATGTCCTCCCTCCACAGAAGAACTGAAATTACCCATGAAAAATGGCAGTGTCAACAACTAATTATAAGGATGAACGCAGGATTGTTGTTTCACTGGTTGACTTTTAACACTGGAGAGAGAGCGCCAGCCACAGAGGATACTGAAAGTTGATCAATCCTGGCTTCTAATGATGGGCTCATTTCAGTAGCCATTAAACTGCAGTCTATCATGGGTTACCCATCAGTAGAGAGATCACCAGTTAACCATAACAACATAATTTGTTGCCGGCTTTATTCAACAACATGGATTTCCATAATATTTTTCAGTCAAATCCCTAGGTATGCCATTATGGAGGGAAATTTTACAGTTTACAGGTACAACATACACATCATCATCCAGCTCATCACATAGATATCACACATCAAAACGGATGCACCTCTCACCAACACATACACGTTTCACTGTACACCCAGTCACTCTCTCCGTCAACAACATAATAAAAAGTCCCACTAGGCTGAAGCTGCAAATCTTTCCCCTCTTCCCTCATGCCTTGAAGTCATAAATTAAAAGCCATGAAGACCATTGTATGATCTGTGACTTGGGCTCTGCTTCAGAATATCTTTCAGTGCTGTGAAAGAAAAAAAATCATTTCAATGCTCATAAGACACTCAATTCAGCTGGGTTAACTGAATTGGATTGGAGTTTGGGGAGGCGAATAACAGCAAAGGTCATTTGTGCCATAGGGCATAGGTAAGGGAGGAAGGGTGGATAAAAACTCTGCATTGGCATTAGCCTGCTCTTAACAAAAGGCAACAAGGGAACCATGGCTTAACGTCTCATCCGATAGACGGAGTACTGTACTTGAAGTGTCCTCCACAAGAAACTCAAGTAGGGATTGGGTTTCCTCTGAAAAACATCCTCCGCTGCAGGGATTTGTACCCTGGCCGCCCATAAGGTTTGCCAGTACTCTAGCCACTACACCAACCCGATCCCCTGGGTTAACTGAATGCGGGGACAAAATGAATAGTACCATTTCTAGAAAATGCAATCACTCATTTGTTGCCACTGACAAATTATTTAAAAATTAGAATTTTCCCATTTGGTTCACTGAGCTATCCTATAAAGGAAGTGAATTAGCTTATAAAACAGTTACATTTTTAGCAACCAGGAAGTTCACTGAAGTTACAAATATTACTCTTGAAAAGGAAACCTAAGTCTTGGAGACTGTAGCCAGATCATGTGCCATGGTGCAATTAGGGAGTTGGGAGATCTAAAAAGCAGTTAAAAGAGGAAATTAGTTTTATAAGAAAGACTGGACTTGACTGTGGGAGATTTTTTCAATCACTCCCCATGAAAAGTAAACTCATATTTATTAAAAGTACTGACAGTGTGTTAATTTGAAAAATGAATGACATGTTATTATAGACGAGAAGGTAAAGACTGCAATTTAATTGGATATTTCTATCACGACCCTTTCAAGAGATTTAATGAAACTTGGATAGAATATTTTGAAAGAGAAATCTTGACATAGGGAAAAGATTGCATGTGATCAAACCGTGAGGCTTTGATTATCACTTGGAGAGACAGACTGTAAGAGAATTCAATGAAATTAACAACTATTTAGACCACTAATAATGGGACATTTCACAGATGATTTGTTTCCTCGTGAATAGAAATTCAGAAAAATTGAGTGACCAATTAATATTCTAGAATAACCAGTAATGCTAGAAATTTTGCTGAAGTTGCAATCGCATCCAATTCTCTTTTCAAAAAACCAAGGAAAAAGGAAATGAGTCTTTTATGAGAATGGCTATCTCATGCTATTCTAGGTTATGTGTACAAGAAATTGTGCGTAGAAAAAAATTACTGCATTATAATTTCAATACCTTCTACATGATAGTTGGGCATCACTATCCTTTTAAAAATTGCTTGGTTACTTAACAATTTATACACCTAAAAAACATACTCAAAAGACTTCAAAGAATGACAGTATAAAGCCCTGTAAAACATTTGGAACTTGAAGGATTAAACATCAATTAATCTTTGAAAAAAAGAGTAAAACTCACCATTACGCTCCTCTTCAGTAAATTCTTTCTTAGGGAAGTCAATGTCAAATGTTATGTACATGGTTCCAAAGAGGTTGTTATTTTCATAGTTTGGCATCCCTTCACCTTTTTTGCGGATCCTGGCACCAGGCCATGTCACCTTGTCCCTGGAAACCGTGACCTTGTGGCCATCCAAGTGTTCTATCTCCATCTGAAAGAGAAGAAATGAACATGGATACAAACACATGAAAAACAAATAGAGGCACAACCAGCACCACAGAACATTCAAACACCGCCTGAGGTATCCACTTTATGTTTCCCAGAAAAATACAGAATCTTATTAAACACTGGTCCCTGCAGGCCACCAAAAGGGCTGATGAAAGACAGGGCAAGTCATGACAGAGGAAACCATAGCTTTGCAATTTATACTAGGAATTATTAAAACTAAAAATACAAATAAACATGTTCCTACTACATACTTCAATATGCACTTGAATATTTCAATGAAGATTGACAGCTTTTTTAAGACTAATCCCTTCGATTACTGCCACCAAAAATACCTCAAAAGTGAAGTCATCACAATATCCTTCACAGCTATTGGCAAATGGATCAAAAAATACTAGTAATATGCTTATCCCCATTTTTTGAGCCTGTTACCACATTTATAAGATGTTTTTCATGTCCCTCTTAACCCTTTCAATGCGGCAGCATGAGGTAGTTACTTCGCCGGAATCGGAAATATTTTTTTTGCACAAAGCAATTATTTTTGCATTATTTAGGCATAATATCACAATTTAGTATTCACCATTTCCTTTTTTCCGAAAAAATAAAAAAGATTTTTTTTTGACATTTATGGATGTCATCCGCGCCGTTCGAGGATTTGTGTAGTATGCAACCCGCATTTCAAAACTTGCAATTCATTCACTTGCTGAAATTTTTGGGAAATTCCTGTCATATTTAATTTTATTTATCTGAAATGAGTCCTTGAAGGCAAAAGGTATTGAGTACTTTAATTCCAAGAGCTTTGAATCATAATACTTTAGTTGTTTTTGATCCACTTACATCTATGATTTGAGGGATTTTCCGTAAGAACGCTTTACATACAACATAAGCTAATGCATCGTAAACGAAACTATTTTACGAATTCGATCATTAGTGCGACTAGCCGTGATTTCGAGTATTGGTACATACATCGACAAAATTCAACCAACGCCGAATTTGTTGCAGTACTTCTAAGTAATATAACACTGATTAGACTGGTAGGAATTCAGACATTAATTACCAGCGTAATATAATTGCATAAAGATATCAATGTTTTATCAAAACTAATGACGATATAATAAGCAGGGAATACTCATTGAATGAAAAAGAATTGGCTCCAAAAACGGCCTCCCGCGATACATATTTGATTTTCCCGGTGTATAAATCGAATTATGTTGCGAGGTCGTGGCCTGACGAAATTCGCGATCTCACATTTACTTCCGAACTTGAGAAATGCAATTGTTTCCCTTCCCTCAGTAGTAATCTCTTAGCGGCTCCAAACCTTAGAGCCTTCTCCTTCGCTTTCTTACTTTCGGCAGGACCTTTGTTCGGCAGCTGTCGTGCGAGCGTTCATGGCCCTGCGAAAGGGCGGGGCTCGGCTATGTTTTCACACTGGCGTCAATTCAGGACTTAAAAATATTTCAGTTCCGGGCTGCTAATTATTTTTAGGAGTAATTCCTGTAATAATCATGCAATCTAAATGTCTTATGATTATTCACAAGGAATTAATAATCAGATATAGTCTTCGTTATACTTTTTTGACGTGATGGATATAAATAATGGGTTGGTACATGTAGTTTTAAAATTTAAGAAATTCTGTTGGAGAAAGTAATTTATTTTTGCAAAAATGGCCGTTGTAAACATCTCTGAAACTCTCTGAAAATCTGGTATTTCACATCTTGAAAAAAAATTGCAATACAAAAAATATTCCAATGAAAAACACATTGTACACTGTAAAAAAGAACATCGAAATAATTTTTGTGCAATAAGAAAGCATGAAAATTTTTACAAGTTTTCGTGAAATTCTTGAAAACAAGGGCGCAAGCAAAGTCCAGGCTCACCCTCACAATCAGGGCAGATGTAAATAACAGCTTTCCGCACTCCCTTGGAATAGCACACTCTACATCTTTTTTGCGGTTTTTTTCCCTTCTCCCCAGCACCTGCTAACGCCGGAAAGTGGGAGAGACCCTTTTTTGGTTGGGGCAATGGGGCCAAGGCACTTATTTTGGTGGAGAGTAAGGACTCAATGAGTTCCATTCTAAAATTATACAAATTTTTCTTGTTGCCACTATATTTACTGTACAAAATATAACTGTTTACCAGCATAATTTGAAACATATGAATTGCCAGCTTTTTATACCATTTGAGGGACTTGTGCTGGCAAGTGTAGTACGACAGCAACTGGTCGCAGTGATCCACACCACCCATGAACTTGTTGTATCTTACTACAGCCTCTGGTTTACCTCTGCCCGACCTTTCAGTGGGTACGAGGTTGCATCCGAACTCGGAGGAAATAAGGGCTACATCTCTCTTATCTCTCCAGCGGAAGACACAAATCCCCTCCTCACTCCAACGAGCAACAATCTGGTCTTTTGGCAGCTTGTGCCCAAAAACCTCTTTTGGATTTTCTTTCCTCTTCGCACAGAGGGTGCCCGTACAGTAAGTACTGCATCCCAACAGATCTCTAGCTAGGGGAACATTATTATAATAGTTATTCAAAAATACACTATGCCCCTTATTTTTAAAATCATGTAAAAGTTTATGGACCACTTTGTCTCCATGTCCGCGTCCACCCACATCGCTGTCCCCAGAGCCTGCATATACAATCATGCGATGCACTAACCCTGATGGTTCACAGAGCATGTAAAATTTTATCCCATGTTTATGTTTCTTCCCCTGCATATACTGCCGGAAATTCAATCGCCCTCGCCAAAGCAGCATAGATTCGTCTATACATAACTCCCTTCCGGGGGAAACACAAGCGGCCATTGATTTTTCGAAACAGTTCAAAAGTGGCCTGACTTTATAAAGCCGATCATTTGGAGCATGTTCATTTTCATTGGGGTTCTTTGCGAAATGAAGGGCTTGCAATATCCCAAGAAATCGATCCCTAGGCATTGATTGGCGAAATAATTTGAAGCTAAAAAAGATTGATTTTTTCCAATAGTCAGAGATTCTATTGGTACGAACTGTCCCCATATGGAAGAGAAGACCCAGCCAAACCTCAAACTCTTCTCTAGTTAGTGACTTCCAGTCAGTAATCCTTGCACGTGGTGATGGGTTTTCCAAAAAGATACACTCCGCATTCCTCTCTGTTTCCCTTAGAATAAGGTCATAAAACTCGTCGGTAAACACAAGGGAAAAGTAGTCTTTGGCGGTCGAGCCACAAGGAATTTTCTTGAGACCAGGGGAACCTACAAAGGCAAGGGTATTTCTATTCACTGGGGGATTAGTGGCCCAAGCCGCCTCAGATGTAACGGTACCCACTGCCGCCTCCACAGTGCAAGGTTCATCGCCACTTTCCGAGTCACTTTCCTCCGTGTCAGAACCAAAAAGGAATGAAGACCCACTGGAAAAACTGTCTTCTGAGGATTCCATTGCTAGAGCATGTATTTCTTCCTCCCGGAGCGTTTTCCTCGGTTGCTTTTTCTGTGATGCTATAAAAAATGTAAATATAAAATTTTTACTATTATGTATTATGCGAGAGAGTTTACTCATTTTTATTTTGGAGGAATATGTAGATGTTACTGCTCACCAGAAATACCAGAAGGACCGGGTGTTTCATCATCATCTGGGTTTGTCACAAGGTTTTTTCCTCTTTGGCTTGCCCCCTGCAAGATCCGTCTCTTCATCTTCAACGAGAAGGGAAATACACTGAAGAAAAAAAGTAATAAAATTAAAAGTCAGTTCCCAATGCAAGTAAGAGTGTACAGATAAAGTGAAAGCAAAAAAACTAATAAAGATGCGTAATATATAAAATAAGATAATATTATATAGCTTTGAAATCATAATTTTTTAATAAAATGACTTTTCGGGGTCAAATAATTTAAAACTATTACCAGAACTAATTTTGATAACTCCGAAAAAAATAGTGTCAAACAAAATGAAAATGTTTAAATCTTTGTTTAGTTGTTGGAAAACGTTTGAAAAGAGTAAAATAGCGCTTACCTCTTGAGTAAAAACACGAATCCGTTGAGAAAAATACTGTCTTCAGCACTTCAGGAAGCAACAGCAAACCACAGTGATAACCTCCAAAAGTATCGTGGCAAAACTTTAGCGATCATACACACTTTATAATTGCATTCCAAAAATAAATTCCAACGTCAATGCAGCCTAAGAGCCCAATAAGGCACCGCTACAACGATCCAAGGCGAATATCACTTGAAAAAATCTGCAAAAAAAACACTATATTTCCGAAAAGTGCAGAAAAAAATATTTTCGACGAAAGCGGAAACGAAGCACACGGCACGACGGCTAGAACCCAACTACTGAGCGGAGAAAATAAAGCAAGCCGAAAGGGATGCGCGTAGTCCCGTTACGCCCATTCGTGTGAGGCCCAAGGCCATGACAGCCCAGGGCTGCCATCCGCGCCAGTAGCTAGGAGCGGATGACAGCCCAGGGCTGTCATCCGCATTCAATGGGTTAACCAAACATAATAATGATAGACAAAATTCTTCATAAACAGTAACACATGTCACTAAAGATGTCACCAAAATATATACCACAAACATGACAAACACAAAAAATTATATTATGTAAACACTGACCAAAAATTTAGCCTAGAATAGTCAAGTTCAAAATATTCCTCTAGTGAGTAACAGGGGTTTGAAATTAGCCAGTCCTCAATAGTATATTGGAACCTACAGCAACTTGTTACTGCAGCTGAATGCATGAGTTCGTGAAAGAATTTTATGGAGAGATTATCTGACTGGCTGAAGGTTTTAGAAGTCTACATTAATCAAAGTCTATATTATTTTTTACCCTGGCATTGTGGTCATGTGCATGACTTCTCAGAGGAAATTCACTTAAATTATTTTGTGCATGAATTAGAAGCCAAGCCAGTATAGATTAAATACCATCATCAGTTTTAGTAAACAAAAAAGTGGTTTCCAATGATCACGGGAGCCAGAGCTGGATATTACCCTCACTCCTATCTTTCGTAATGTACATAGATCCTCTATTTCACAAGCATAGGTATCTCTAAAGTCTTAAGCCACATGTTAGATGGCATTGGAGGACAGCAAAATACACATACCTCAACAATTCCTCCGGAACACAGTTTTTAAGTCTCCTGATGAGGTATAATGCCTCACAAAGTTTATTGCAAACAG
The DNA here is from genome assembly GCA_963169105.1 of Ceriagrion tenellum. Taxonomy (NCBI): domain Eukaryota; kingdom Metazoa; phylum Arthropoda; class Insecta; order Odonata; family Coenagrionidae; genus Ceriagrion; species Ceriagrion tenellum. The sequence goes on from OY720635.1 coordinate 18,313,599, forward strand.
TTGTAACATGTCCATTCCAGTAGTTTACTTTGAATATTAATCCCCACATTACCATTACCACACAACTATCATACACAAAGAACCAACCCCACAGAGTTTTGCACACCAATTTACAGAACACCACTAGCAAACATCTGACAAACATTGAGAGGCTGAAGACTGGTAAAATTCCAGCAATGAAAGCAAAGTAAATGTTTTCACTGAAGTTCAGATATACATTATGAGAAAACGAAGCGTTACCTCAACTTACCAGAGTTAATATTTCTTTTTAATTACACTTCACCAATAAAAGCCAATTAATTTTTTTTAAATTACACACCTGAAAGCCAACCAAGGCCTCCTGAAGGGTTAGAGTGACATTGGTGTAAAGGTCATCACCACGCCTCTCAAAGACAGGATGGGGCAGAGCCTTCACACGAATCACCAAGTCCCCTGGCTCTCCGTCAATGTGTGGCTCACCCTCCGCCACAAAGCGAGACTCCTGTCCATCAGCCATGCCAGCCTCCACTTCCACCTCCAGAGTCCTCTCCTCATTCACCAATCTTCATACAGCCAAAAGAGAGCAGTGTCAATCATCCATTCACTTACTAACTATTACCTTTAAGGATGAGTCGAATCCAAATGTCGATTCTCGATTCCACCGATTCACAGGATTAGAATCGATTCTCAGGATTAGTATCGAGAATCGATTGCCTAAAGTCGATTCCAATTCCATCGATTCCAGATAGATCAATATTCAAATTAAATTTCATTTCTCACTTCATATTTGTCTCAGTAATTTTGGGTGTAGGCCATCAATTAGTACATTTTATCTACCTCAATAAGCAGAGGATATATTTGCTGTTTGTTAATAAATATACTTTTTGAGCGACTAAATTGTCTTTATTATTTTATTTCAGCCAATACTTGAATTTAAGTAATAGCTGCACGTTACTGGTATATCAATATCCCACCTGTTATTAGGAATCAGAATCAATGGAATCAGAATCGAGAATCAATTAGAAAGAATCGGTATCGAAAAAAAGTGGAATCGACTCATCCCTAATTACCTTCATTTTCAAAGGTCAGTCATAGTTATCTGAATTATGATTTATACTATATGCATTAATAAGTTAATAAAACAGATATTAAACTAAAATGCACTGATTCTATTAGTACCATGGCATGACATAGCAATGTTCAAAGATTTATTATTTGATTTGGTATTGGTATACTGCTAAAAATATGCCTCAAAATTCATCCCAGGTATTATGCAGATTATTATAGTCATATTATTAATGGGGACATTAGAAGTGGTCATAAGACAGGAGTTTTGAAATTGATTAGAAAATGAGAGGCCTCAACTTCAATTCAAATCCTTGTTAAACTAAATACAGAATATTCTGGATTGTTATATTGGACTGGAGTGTATGAATAATTGGGACACATCAGGAATGTTTCATTTTGCCCAAATTATGCTAAGACTTTATGTTAAGTATTCCATAAATGTACATGCAAAAATTTTGTAATGACAGAAAGAACACAAAATAAAGTTTAGATACATACCTAACAGTAAATAAAACTATAATGAGGACAATGAATTAGGTAGGAATAATTACATTATTCACATTTTTCAAGAATAATGTCAAACATGTTGAAAAATATTTCTCTCAGTCTCATGAGACACAGGATGCATTCCTTTTATGAATTACTACCAGGGTACAATGTCCGAGAATATAAGATAATAATATATGTTCCATAAATATTTCACTTTCACAGAAACCTCCAAGTAATTACTGTTAAACTGGTACCTTTACATCAAAGGAAATTGTCCTGCTGCATTCTCTTTACCATTGCCACACAAACTAAGTTACCTCAGACATACAATGATGATTATGAATATCCTTCATTGCCTTCTGGCACATGGTAGTGTTATTACCCATCAATACACTTCTTGGCATCCAGACATGTCACTTGGCTATGCTCAGATATATCTCCACCTCCATCACTTTCCTCACCTTTTTTCAGTCAGCACCCAACACATTTGATCATCACAGAACAGTAAAGCAATCATCCATAACACAAGTTAAAATTTAGGTTAAACCTTTTAAGTACATTTGAAACAGATTTGTTCACAGATGACATTAGATATATTTTAAGAACCCCTGCGTATTATGCTAGGTTTGATCAGATTAACAAGATTAGAGAGATAGATTGTCATACCGATAGATTGAAAATGTCATTTTTCACAATAAAATCGAAGGTAAGAATTTATTTTTTTTTCCAGGCCTAAGATGGAACTGGGTATATGAGAGTCATGTTTCTCACTTACTTCACATTTGGGCACTCATCACAAACATTCTGTTGCATCATCTGGAACCGCCCGGGTCCCAAATGCCGGGTAACCATCTCCTGTCTGCAATTGCACTTTCGTGTCCCTTTGGCAGGTCTCACCACAGGCTTATTGCGTGTGATCTAGAAGAAATATTGCAAATCACAAATACCACACATGCTGAGCAAAATTAAAACAACACGCATTTTGGTATCGGCAACACATTTTCCGGTGAATTCATGTTCCGGGTCTTCCAACAGGTTAGGTATTGGTTGGGAGATGCTTCAAAGACTACCTCTGCCATCATCCTCAGGACAGGCCAGTAGGCAAATCCTCTATCCTGTACATACACCAATGGTTCAGGGCAGGTCAAACGTGATTGGCTGGCACCATTTTTTATTTTTCCATTTTAATCATGCAGAGTACATGTTTCCAAGCCTCGCATAGTGTGTAACCAGCATCATGGTTGAAATTTTTTATCTCTATCTGGATAAGAGGCAGACTGAAGGCTAATGACATCTCGATAGAAACTACTGACCTGACCTATTTGTGTATATATAGGATAGGGGAATTTGCCTATTGACCTGTCCTGAGGATAATAGTAGAGGTAGACATCGAAACATCTGCCAACCAATACATAACTTGGTGGAAAGCCCACATAGACTCCATTAACGATTTCTCATATTCATATTTCATCAATTCACATCAATGAAACTTTCAGGAAGAGTCTAAAAACAATATGTAGAACTGATGGGATTGCCATATTCCAATACATCCAATAAAGTGGATCACTACATGCATAAACTGAAACTGAGGTTCACATTTCCAAAATGTCCAGCTAACTTTCACCATATCATTAGTTACCCCAAGTAAATAAAGAAATATCTACTGATATGTCTAAGAAGATACAATGTTAATGAAGCCATAGGAATCACAGATAAATGTGGCAGGTGGACAGTCACACAAAGAAAACATTCATAAGAATTACTTCAGACATTTCAATGAGATAACTCGCCCATTATAAAATCGTTCAAAACTTCACCTCAGACTTAATCATTTTTGATGCCGTTATACTTCTAACATAAGGCTACTTAGGTCAACATTCATTACATCATCAAAATATTTATATCACCACAGATTTTATAGCTATAAGTCATGTCATTTCATTTTAAAACCATATGGCAAATATGAAATACTGCCTTCAGAACCTTCCACAGCATTTTCTTTGTACTTAAGGATGTTGATACCATTCCATACATACATAGAAGTCAATAATTCTGATTATGGGAGACTACAGCAGAATTTTATTTAGCTTTCTCAAACTTAAAAATTACGCAACAGAAAAGTATGTCATGGTTTTCTGGATTTAATGAATTCTCAGCATTTCTCTTTATATCTTCTCTTGTGAATAAGAGACTAACGTCCATAATGTTCAAATGTAATCCATTCACCACACCAGCCTATACCATCATTTCACTTTAGGTATGCATGCTGGGGAAAAAGGCAGGGGCAAGAGAAAATACTTCACAGTGACTAAATGCAGTAATAGAGAATTAAAATGAGAAAAAGTTGGAAAAGGAATTCATTCACTAATATTGGATCTGAGAGAAGAGTAATAATAAACTAAATCAACTTTTAAACAACTATCAATAACATATTTTATCCACTTCATACATTTTTTTCTGCTTACTGCTCCCAAACAGGTTTGCCATTTCCATTGGAAGATTAAGGAACAAAATATTATAGCAAGGATGGGAGGTAATTTATTCACATGTGCCATTTAGATCATCTCAAGATAACTAGTCCAAGCCTGTTCAGATAAGAGTGCAAGGGGAGGACAAGGAGTGCTGCAAGAGGACCTATCTGTACTAGTATTTCCTCTAAAACAGTAGAACCCATTCCTTATTTTCCAACCAAAATCGCATAGATGAGAAGCACAGCCCAGACCGCTTAAATAAAGTTTTCCAATCCAAGACAAAAAAACGCATGACTGGGGACTACAGAGTCTTCCTTGAGGAGAACCACCAAGCAGCGAACAGCGTATTGCCTTAAATGAATAATTACCCATTCACAATCTTTGTAGACATTAGGGAATCAGGGTCTGATTCACTCTGGTATCGGTAGTCAAAGGAGTGCTGCAATGTCAAGGGCTGTGGCAGCCACTGAAGCTCAAAATAGAGGACAATTCATTTCTCTAAGCATAGCAACACAAGCCCCACAATAAAAGTCAACATGCACTCACATGAAGTAAGTACCTATTTTTTTTTTAAATGATGGTAGGCATGTGCCTTCTGAGGCGTTCATCTGTTATTACTCCGCTTCCTGACCGCCTACAGCCGTTTCATTCCTCTCAGAGAATGACCAAGTCACGATATCGAACCTACCAAATAATGACAAAGAGAAGAGGTGCTATGAGTCAAGAGGCCCAGCGCTATAGCCGCATGAAAGTTAATGGCCTGACGGTATGAATTAAGTGCAATTATTGTCATTGGACTTCACGCCGCTGAGAGCTCAATGATATGGCTAAGAGCATTCTCCAGAGTGTTAATCTCGAAAATACCACGTAAATGAAAACTTTCATAATGTAGTGGGGAAAATATCGCAATTTTAAGGCAAGGGTCTTTATCAGGTCTACTGTGGCATAAATTAAAAATCCCCCAAAAACTATATCTAATTACAGCAAAGTTGCTAAAAACCAGCACCTACTTCGACAAAATTTCCAGCATACAGTTCTTCCAAAGTGACATATAAATCCATAACAATATTGGCACCCCTTGGAGTTTCTTGCTCTCCACCACCACCTCCTCCTCCGAAATGGAAACCGAAGTCTCCAAAAAATGACGCGAAAGGGTCAGTGCCTCCTCCACCGCCTTCACGTTTCAGACATTCTTCTCCACATCTATCATACGTAGCTCTCTTTTCCGGGTCCGAAAGAGCCTCGTAAGCCGCTCCCAAGTCGTGAAATTTCTGCTCTGCAGTTGGATCATCTTTATTCTTGTCTGGATGCAATTCTTTGGCTAATCGCCGATACGCTTTCTTGATTTGATTAGTATTTGCATTTTTTGGTACTCCGAGTATTGAATAATAGTCCCTCCTGAAAATAATAGAGCAGCAACAAATGAAACGAACACCCACAAAAGAATTACCGATGCAAACAACGTAAAATTTCAATCATTTAACATCGACGATAAATTTTGATCACTAACCCGGCTAGAACCGTAAAGGTATACAGAACAATATACAAATATAACACAATTTGAAACCCTAACTTAGCCATCGAAATGACACCTAATCGACCAAAATTTATCACAAAATTAACTACGTGAACCGCGTTACGAGATGTGGACGGTTTTGATAGGTTGATGAGAATTTAGATCGTCTTTCGTTTATCACAGATGCATTCGAATGGCAATATACGTCACAGACAGGTAGGTGTGGCAGCAATGTTAGTATTGACAAAATCCGTAAGGTAGCATAGGCATCGGTTGGGCCGGGTATCAGTGTTTTACTATCTTTGGGCCGTAATGCTGGAAGACCGTATTATGTGAATTATTTTCTGTAGTTTCTGGAATTCTCGACTCAATTTTGTCTTAGCAGATTATTTATGCGGTTCACCTGATCAAAAATATATATTTGACGTATTATTCATTTGTTAATTTGAAAATCTACGTGAATACATTGGGCAGAGTATATATGGTATATACATCAACTACTGTGAATTCTTCTCGGGTTTCCGTCCGGGTAAGATGCTCCATCTTCTCCAAGGCGTTGGAGAAGATGGAGCATCTTACCCGGACGGAAACCCGAGAAGAATGCACAGCAGTCATTTGCCGGGAGAAAGTGAAATGCTACATACATCAACTGTCCCACCTAAGACTCATAAAAATGCCACAAAATTCACCAAATATCTTCCATGGCGGCACAAAGTCAAGAATTATAGAAATTCTTCATAATTTGTCCCTAGGACATTCTACTTGTCATCAGTAAACTGGAGTATTTTTTTCAGTATTCTGGAGTAATTTTTTAGAAATTCCTTTTCAACTGAAAATTATGAGACCATTCACTTAGAATTAAAGTAATTTATTTTCATTAAAATTTGAATAAGGGAAAGGAAACAGTATCTAGTTACCAATGGGGACGTCATGGCTTCTTCTTCTTCCAAGTCATTATTTGGTGAAAGCTTACGTTCAGTTTTGGTGGTCAGTCTTCACCATTTGCTTCCAATTTAGGCATCGGTTGGGGTGGCAGCACACTTATCCTAGCCACTTGTAACACGATAACTCCATCATTTTATTGGTCTCCCTCTTCCTTTTTTCCTGGGAGCTTCCATATTTCCTCATTCTTTCAAAGATATTCCTCTGATCACTCTTTGGCATGTAGTATAAACCATTGAAGTCTGCTCTAATTTTTGCATGCATTGTTGCAACATTAACGCCCCCATGTGAACTCATTCTGAAATTTGTCCAGCTTAGTTGTTACACACCAGTTGTTGTGTTTCATTTCATGTACATGCATTTGAATAGAGACACTTAATAATAGCCTAGGGCTCAGCTACATATAGCATAACTGGCATTTATCATGCTATTTAATTTAACCTCCAGCTTTATAGGCTTTTTTTCACAAATGATCCCTGTTAACTCTCAACATAAACCATGCTGAGCGAATTTGCTTAGGATGTCCTCACCAATATCTCCATTGCTTCGCACCATGGAGCAACATGAATTCTGTGCACTCCAGGATAACTAGATCCTCCATTTAAATTTGCTTGTTTGCTTCATCCTCACTCCCATATTTATTTTGCACATGCTCCTTTGCATGTAATTATTTTGAGACTGTAGCATACTATAGTATAGCCTTTAGTACCATGTCAATATTGACATTTGAGCCTCTTCAGCACTCTTACTACAGTGGTGTAGATGTGGTGATAGCTATCACCACATAATCAGCAAACACCAATTTCCTTGCCCTCTTGCTATATTTCTTCAGTCATTACAACCATTATCATATTAAAAAGGAATGTGCTCATTGTAATACGCCTATGAGGTCAGCTCTGAGTTCTCCTACTGCTGTTCATATGGCCATTCTTAAAACCATCATACATAGGTGTGATAACATCAGCATACTTTTCTTCCTGAGAGCACACAACAAAACTTCTCTTGGTACTCTGTCAAATACTTTTTCAAGGTCAATAAACACCCTGCAGATTGCTATAGACCTTGCCTCTCTCCAAGATGCAACCAGTCATTGCGATATGAAACAAGTTGCCTCTCTTCAAGATGCAACCAGTTAATACGGTATAAAACAAGTTGTGTCTCTTCAAGATGCAACCAGTTAATACGATATGAAACGAGTTCCCTCTCTCCCAGATGTATCCAGTTAATACGATATGAAACTAGTTGCTTCTCTTCAACATGGATCCAGTTAATACGATGAGAAACGGGTTCTCAACGGACAAGTTAAAAACAGTTAAAACTACAAGGATCTACTTACGATCTGTAAGCTCATACAAAATAGATGCAGTTGCTACAATTTGACTTAACAAGTTGATTTAACAAGTTAAATCCAGGGAAAGGGAGCCATATAACCGAGTTTAAACGAGACAAAGTGACGAGAATAGCCTCTGGAATGCAAATGGCCTGTAGTTAAATTTCTAAATGTTACTGCAAAAGAATGTTAAAACTCAGTAAGCATAATATAATGTGGTTTTCCTCTGCTGAATTAAATAATTAAACTAAAATTATAGCTGATTTACCTAGAAAATAAATAAACCTAATGAGCGACTCGAACCTACAATCTATATGCCCTGTCTTTCTTTCTTCCCCCGTTGCATTTCAACAGGTACCTTTGCTAGTAACAGATAAAAACATGCAACTTGGATCCAACTAGTTTCAACTGTGTATCTAAAATAGTTTGCTGCCATTGAGGTCTACACTTGAAGATGAACTTCAACTATTCTTCTCAATGGTTACAAGGTAATTATGTGACATTCATTTAAAACTATGTCCAAGATAGCTTTTTTGAGCATTCTACCAACTGATTGGTAGGTTTTTGGATAACTCTCATTCTAATGCCCCAAATTCTGGCATATTATTCCTTATTCCCCCCATTAGATGACCCGCCATCAGATCCATCTTTAATTTCTCACATTGTCTACCTCTCCTCATTTCATTCAGAATTCCTATCTTCTTCCATTCTTCCCCAGTATTCAATTTTCCTCTGATCTTAAATCATCCTTAAACATTCTCCTCGATCTTCTCCAAACCTCTGTCCCTTCCTTCCTCTCCAGCCATATCATATACCTCCTTCTTCATCTTTCTTGCCATCCATCTCACCACTGTTTTCTCTGTGTATTAAAGAAAACATCTTACAATGGTATAATTCAAACTTTGTTTTATCGTTGTTTGTACCTCTAGTTACATTTTGATATAATATTCCTCATCCTGATACAATTCTTTAGCTTTAATGGTAGCTATTAAATAACTGCCATGTTAATGATGCCATTTTTGCATGCAACCCATGCAATTTTTGCATAAATTTTAGCAGTGATATATGAGACTCAATGGGTAACTTTGAAGCAAAGAAAGTAAACTTAATGTCTCCAACAATATAGGGGCCTTAGATCAGAAAATTTCAATATTATATGGTCAATACTCGAGATCAAAAATTTAAGGGAGCTTAACCCTTTTAGTGCGGCGGGCCGATATATCGGCTTTGGCATCTCAGGCGTAAAGTGCAGAGGGCTGATATATATCGGCTCAAAGGCAAAATATTGTTTAACTTTTGCACACAAATATAATTACAATTATTTTTTGTACGAAGTATAAGCGTTTTTCTAATATTACCTAATTCAATGCATACGCAATAAGAAAAACTGCAAATGGATATTTTAAACAATAACTTTATAATATTTATTTTCCCAGAGTGATACATTTCATTCTAGTTGCCCTCGCATTTCTCACTAGAACCGCTGGCAGGGGTCAGCACTAAGAGGGTTAAATGATTATGATGATCATTAAAGCTCCCTTACATTTTTTATTGCTGGATAGTTTTGTATGTAGACGTAAGTTGAAGTCTTTGATTAAATTCAAACAGTATAGAAATTACAACATTTTATTTTTTAAAGATGATTAAATACAACTATTCTGAATTAAAATAATGTAAATCGCAAGGTAAAAATATTGCATCAATCAATGGTGGATTTTAGGCTCTTGAAATGTATGCATGCACAGATATAGGAGGAAGAGACAAGATCCATTCACCGACAGGAAGAAGTGTCACATTAGAAAGACATAGAGACCAAAAGAGTTTTTAAAAATGGTAAAAAATAACACTTGGAGATATTGAGAGTATGTCAGATGATGGAAAATACCTAGAGGGCCTTGAGCGAGCATAAAAGAGGGAGGTGTTGGTATAGGAGATATGAATTTTTTAATTTCATGAACAGAGTTGAAATTACAATGAAGATCTAGAAGATACCCACAAATACGGGAAGGAATAATGCTCGTGATTCCTACCTTACACTATAAAAATAAATTATCCCAAAAAATAATGGGATGGTAAAAAAGATATTTGCACAATTTATATTATTAAATATTTTACTTAATCATCAGTAAAAATGGCATATTAAGATACTCATGAGAATATATAAATGACATTCTTTCTGGAAAGTCAAGGTGACACATAAAATCAGTGTGAAGATCCATGAGCTTGAGCCTCCAAGTATAAAACACTAATAAACATAATAATAACATAATTATGCACTTAAGCACATAGGAAGAGTAAATTATGGTATACAACAAAAAGATGCCTCCAAGAATTACAATATAACTTTGCAGTACATACAAATACCAATTGAGAAAATAAAGACAATATAATAATGTTCATTCTATTTCATGTTAATTTAAAATGCCTTCCCAAGAAAAACTGCATCACAATCAGATTAAGCTCAAAATACTAACATGATGGAAATTTTCAAGTTAATAAGTTTCAAGACTTAAAAATAAGGTCACAAACAAATCTTTACACTAAACATGAATGCACATGAGATATTTATCAATCAATCGATGAAGCACACATTGATAGAATTTTGTTAAATTTTTATGAGGTTTCAGCAGAGTCATGCATCCAATCAGGGTGATAACCTGCAAGAAACAACCAAGTAAGCAACAAGTTTTAGCTTCATTCATCATCATACAAAAAATGATAATGAAAGAAAAGTCATCATTTGTCTGAACCTCATCAGTCACTTATATTCATTTCGTAGTTATCATTTCAATGACTGAAGATAGCAAGTGATTAGAAGCAGAAAAAATAATGTTCATCATTCACTGCTTCTTAAATCATGCATGTTTTGACACATTCATTGACTAAAATTTTTGTTATTATTAAAATTAAAAAAATGTAATAATAGAACAATACCTTTCTTACAGTCATCTCTCAGTGGTGCCAAAAGATGAAACAACAATGCAATCTCCAAGATTATGAACTTCTCCCTCCTGCATAGCACGGTGATCTAAAATTAGCTCTTTGAAAGCAAGGAAATCCGTAAATGAAAATAACATTTCAAACACTTCACCTTCTATTTCATTCTTCCTTTTCCTATAAGAGAATTATTTTCTGATAAATCATCATTGAGAAAACTAGATTACTTCATGCATTAGATAGTTAAAGTTGTAAATTACTGAAATTCACAACAAGAGCCATGGATGATTGCATTTCATTGTGCATTTAAATAAAATGAAATATTTGCAAATACAAGACATGGCATGATAAAAACAACCAACTATCCCTACAATTCTGCAATGTCCAGAATGAAGAGATTGGGTAATATGTATATGTATCCACATAATATTAATATTTTTAACACCAAAATTTTGTATATCAAGCGAATAAAGAACTTTCCTGATGTTTAAAACACTTTTGGAACTTTTTGTATTCATTCTACATCACAAAATGTAAATGGGTTATTAGCTGTAAAATTTTAATAAATATGTTTGAAGGTATACCTTCTTCTAACAAGTATATATACTTACTCCAGCTGAGAAATAAAGGACGGCATTGAAAAGGATGGAATTAGTCGACATAGCTGCTCTTCTATATATCTCTCAATGAGAATTGTCTGAAATTATAAAATGATTTTTTTCAGACGCATTCGATCAACATATTGCAGGATAAAAATTATATCCATTCATGCAAAACTGCCAAACTTCTTTGCATATATGCAATGTTACAATTGAAAAGTTGCCTGTTTCACGTGATTGCGTTATGACTTACATATTCCTTAAATATTTCCATATATTCTAATTTATTCTCTTCATCTCTTGTGAATACATGGCAATACTTTTGAAGGAAGCTCCTTTGCAAACACTGGAAGTCCCTATCTATGAAACAAAGTCGTTACAAAGTACAGAAAAAAGACCAAACATAATTAACCATATATATACAATTCATACCAATCAATATGTCTTCAATGTGCCCGACAATAGTATCAAATTGAACATCTTCTGTACTGACGAAATTATTCGTAAAGCTTTCATCTTCGTTTGAGTCACCATCAAATCCTATAAAGACAGTGAATTGGCTTATTATGAAATGAAAAGTTCTATAAATGATGGGGGAAACGTTAATTGATTTCACCTCTGATTAAACTGGCCATTATCTATTTCCTAATGTTTCTTAAAAATTAATTCTTAGACGTATCTATCCCATCAAAATCCAAAAGCCACCGCTAACAAACTATCGAACGTAAACAAAGTCGACAAATTCGATATCTCGCTACAATCCGAGTCAGTCGAAATCGTCGACATTTTTTATTGGTTACGCATGGTTACAGCGGTTTAATTTGGTTTGGACTGTCACCAGAGGTATTAAATAATACCTAATAAGTGTAGTTAACTGTGTATGGACGAGGGTTTGAGTGTATATACATTTTATCTGTAGAATATTCTTGTTATACTTTCTTGTAAGAAGCCTTTTTATTATGTAATTAACTCATTAGTCCTGATAAATAGAAAAAAATATTCCCCAATTATTTGACTACCTTATAGTTGATTAGTGAATATGACCATGATTGCATAATGATTGGTGAAATTAAGGTTGATGATTTGTTGAAATTTTGTATTTGATCATGATAAATATTACGCAAAGCCGAACGCCTATATATCCGTGTGATACTCCAGTGATGGAGGACTCAAGTGACTGGTGTCTTAGATAGATAAGGGAGGTACCAGATGGCAGCAGTTCACAACCTTTCTTGTGGGGTGTAGCTCTTTGCGGCTGATTTCCTTAGCCAAATGCATTTCTGCAAGTGGTAAGTTTTGCAGAATGTGTAGTTATGATTGTCAAACCTGCATCACAATTTACCTTTTACTCGCAAACCTAAACCCCCAAGGGGGTTAACTTTTTGGGTACATGTATCCCAAATTAACCAATTAAACTGTTTCAGTTATCCAAGCATCTATTCTTTCTGCATTGAATCTTTTCTTTCAGATTGTCAGTATATCAAGTTTATCATTTAATGGTGAATCATAAGGAATATATAGACTGTCAAGTATTATCCTGTCATAAGAGATCCCAGCAAAATAGTGAAGGCAAGACTAGGGTCTTGTTTTTAGATTTTAGTTTCTATTTAAGAATATTAGAGGTTTACCAATCGAACTCAGATCAATATGAACTCAGAGAGTTAAAATTGTCAGATAAAGCACCATTGGAAAGATCCTGGTGGTTTGTGTGATACATAAGCCAGTAATCTTACATGATTTACTTATCATAATGACGATAGGTGAAAGAGTAACTTCAGATGCCCTCTGGCTCAATCACTACGTTTACCAATCGAACTCAAATCAATATGAACACGGACCGATCTGAACATTCTAAGCCAGCCGACTCTTATCGCCTGTTTTACCAATGTGAAATCGATTGAAATATCAATGTGAATCGGCTCATATCGATTTGAAATCTCAGCCTGGCAGAGAAAGTGGGCCAAGTTAGCCCGCTTCTCATATCGATTCCAATACCCCATTGCGTTTACCATACCAAGCTGAACCGGCCAAATAGATCTGAGTTCGATTGGTAAATGTAGTGAGCGATTGGTGGCAGCTGTAATGAGTATCAAGCTGGCTCAAAAAATGAAAATGGCCATGTGAACAGGATCATCAGTTCCTGAAATGTGGTTGGAGTGAATGGCAGAGAGCTCAAGTCAAAGAATGAGATGAAAGTGAGGCGTGTGTGGATGTTTGAATTGTGTGATGTGTGAAACCAAGGGTAATGAGCAATAAATCTGTATCACTGAATGAACTGGTGGCTTCTCATTTTGGTCAGGAAATATAGGTATAGTGTGTATGGCCATCATGGGTGTAGCCACGGGGGGGGGGGGCAGCTGCCCCCCTTCCCCCTTCTGGACGAGGAATTTCATACCAAATCTGCTCTATGGAGCCAGACTGGATGATGTCCTTCCCCCCCTCACACCCCCCCAGCATATATCTACAGCTGCAGATGGGTGTCCTGCCTCCCCCCCTTAATCCCCCCCCCCATTAATCCCCCCACTCAATCCCCCCTCTAGCATAAATCCTGGCTATGTCCATGATGGCCATCAATATGTGAGCTTGATTTTCCATTAGCCATTGTAGATGCTAGATAGAAAATATGAGCCACAACCCCCTACATTTCTCTGGGTTCTTGTGAATGTAAACAAAAGAAAGGTTGTCATCATTACCAGTTATATAACAGTAAAAAGAGTCAGTAAAAATGTGAAAAATAGATTTGGTGATAAAATAAATATGCTTTGAATAACTGTTAACAAGGTGAGAAAATAATACATTAGGTGACAATAATGGCAGGGTTGGATTAGGAAGGGGTGCTTGTGAGAGAGTCATTGGGCCACTTGCTGACTCCAACTGTAAATGATAACAGTAAAGAGTGTATTCTTTAATAAAGGATTGTTTGGTTCAAGCAAAATAGAATTCATATGCATGCATGTAAAAGGGGCAATGGTAAAAAAGATAACTGATTTCATAGTGTATAACGAAGGATTAAGAAACCTATTTACACAAAGGTAATGACGGATACTGAATGTGGAACACAGCACTAAGTATTTGGTGGTCTTTATCGTCAATCTAGTTGAAATTGGGTGTGCATCAGCAAGTGAGAGTAAATGCTGAAATGTGGGTAGACATTGAAGCAAGTGAAGAGTATAAATACATTCTTAACCTTTAAAAGATGGCATTGAAATTCTTGGCTGTGGTTTGTCTGGGTATAGTTTTATTTGTAGATATAAATACTTAGCTAAATTCCAGTCCCATAGGTCCCATTTGTCCAGTAGGACCCTTTTAATGGCAGAATTAAGCTCCCATTCATATGATAAAGGTTAAGATATATTATCCTCAAACACAGAAAATGGGATAAATATATATTTAAATGAGAGGGGAGTTGGGAAGGAATAATTGTTGAGCTCACTGACATTATATACAGAAAAGGGATGTATAGAAGAATGTAAGGACATGCTTGGAGGAATGAAGGTGTGGAAAAGGCAACAGAGGAATGTAAAGTGGTACCTATTCACCCCTGCTAAGTCTGAGAACTTAAGAAGGCTTATGAAATGCATGAAGAGAGAGAGAATTATTGTGAAAAAGCTGTTGTAAAGAGTAAGGAAAGAATGCGTACAGATGTTACAAAGGAATTGTAGGGTGATTTTGAAGGCAATAAAAACATCTTGGAAATTAAAACCAAGGGAAAAGCAAGGAGAAGGCAGGAGAATGAATATAATGGCGAACATGTATGATAAGACCAACTGGTATGAATGCTATTTCAAAAACTGTTGGAGGTACAACTGGTACAACTTTGAAGATTAATAAAATGATGGTGCAGACAATGAGAGTCATGCCTTGAAAATTAGGGTGTAAAAATTTCAAAACGGAAGTGGAGATAAGTGAGTATAAGGTCTATTAAGTATATTCTGAATCTGGGAGCTCTGTTTTTGGAAAAGGCCATTCCTCGCTATTCATCAGCTCTCGATGTGCTTGTGAATATGGCAATAAAAAATCTTCAACTCGCAGGGATAGCAAGACATTTGCATAAAAGCACTCTCGGTAAACGTGAAGGTTAGTGGAGGGCTAAGATTGCATTACATTTATCATGAAAAAGCACCATTTATCAATTTAATTTATTTCCAATCACAGCAAGGCAAAATTATGCCGTCACATTTTTTCACCAAAATTCCATCTTTTAACACGTTCAGTACATTATCTACGCTACGGTTCACCCTCGATCCACTAAGGGTAGGAATAACCACATTTCCAAAACGAACGATTTACCGAACGAGCAGCATTTTTTTTCCCGAGAAGATCAGCTCAGCAGTTTCTCGCTGTCATTTCTATTGCCTTTCGTCCCATTGTCGTGCACGTTGCTCAATCTTTTCAGTGCGTGGAGGAACATAAAATACACACGCATTTAATTTTTCAAACGAATGTCAATTGATATTGGTAACACAATCAAGCCGACGAATCGGCTTCAATCGCGCCGCAGTTCTTCTTTCTAGCCGTAAGAGTAGTTGGCGTAAGGATTCGAGAACTTGATGGTGGAGACGGCCGTCGCGGGTGAGAAGGAGACACCGAGCCCGGGGCGGGAAGGCGCTGGCGACGCCTGCTGCTGATCCAGCGTCTGCTGCTGTTCGGCGACTGCCTGCGGCGCCGACGCGGCGACCGGACGCCTCTGCAACAGCTGCGGCTGCTGTCCAGGCTGCGTCAGGATGTATCTGATCGGCTGGCCAGGGTCCTGCTGTTGGAGTTGCTGGTACTGGGCTTCCGGTTGTTGCTGCTGCTGTGAGTACACCTGCTGCTGTTGGTACAACTGCTGCTGCTGTTGGTACAACTGCTGCTGAAGAAGTTGCTGCGCTATAGGCTGAGAGCTCTGCAGAGTCTGAGGATTCTGTAGCCTCTGCTGTTGTTGCTGGGCCACCAGCGGGTTGGAGCTGTGAGCCGGATAGTAGATGAGGCTGGCGTGGGGATAGGCGCCGGACGGGTCTTGCTGTTGCTGCTGCTGCTGTTGTTGCTGTTGCTGCTGTTGTTGGGGCTGGAAGGAGTACACGACGGGTTGTTGGCCTTGCACTTGGTGGCTGGGCGTCTGGCGGGTCCTGAGTCGAGGACGCGAGGCGATGGCGTGGGTCCGTCCGCCGTGGGTCGAGTAGTATGTCGCCGAGGTCACCTCTCCGACCACCACGACGAGCAGCCACGCGGCCAGCAGGGCCAGTCGGCAGGAGGTCATCTGTGCGACATGGATGGAAAATGAGCCGAGGAGGCGGAGTGCACGGGAAAAGATTCATTTCGTCACGAAAAGGCGGCTTTAGGGCGGTGGAGAACATGGAGGCAGTTGCGTAGAAGACCCTATTTAATGGAAGGGTTCACTGTCCAAGAATTATCCCCGCACGGGGAAGTAAGGCAGTCACCGCATCATAATTACAGGGTTTCACCAACTTCGAAATGATCAATCTCTTAGTAACATAAAAAAAAACTCTTTAGCTCTCAATCCAATTGATGTTATGTGCTTCTCCGAAGAGTTGCGACCTTTTGACTCCATGGTTGCTACAGCTATCTATCTATTGTGATTCAGCTTTGTTTGGATCGTAAACATAATCGTGTAACGCGCTGCTGACATATGTTGGCAGCATTGCCAACCGTGTGCTGTCTTCTCCCTTCCGCTCTTTTGCTTACCCCTCCGACGTGCACCCTCGACTCCTTGACGTCACATTTCGTGTAGACGGCTGTCACCAAGTTCACCCCCCTCTACTGCAAATGTAATGGATACCACTTCCACGGAAGTATCCCCATAGTCGCTGGCAAAATCGATGGGTAAGTCGAGTCACCAAATCTTTTTTCATGAAAATTAGGGCACTTCGTTTGAAATGTGAGGACATTCGAGGACAGAGTTCCCTAATATTGTGTATTAATGCCATAAGTATGTTAATTTACCTAAATATTAACAATTTTTTTTAGTTTTTAGAAGACAAATTTTCAGAAAACATTAAATCTCTTAGTCTAGTTGCTTCAACTTCCAAGGCTGTATCTCAGCGTCCATACCAGGACAAAAATGCAAAACCAATGTGACTATAATGCCTGAAGGGGATCTCGCACCTGCGATATTTGAGGGTGTCAGACGATACGTTACTGTCGCATCACTGATACCTCTCCCGTGGGTGACACAGCTTACCTCTTCCACCGGTGATAAGGATAGGCAAGATTCCCAATTTCAAGGTCCAAAATTCCAGACATTTAAGAATTCAACGCCACAATTAAGGATAACCGGAAAAATATGTACGATTGGCAGTCCTTTGTGTAATCACGTTCTTTGAAGGCAGAAGAGACCGGTTAATAGACAAAAAAATAAAAAGCGGTTAACTTTCAACCGCGATCAGCACTTCTACGAAAATGGCTTTACATTTTGCATACAAACATTCCAATCATGGCAATCAATAACGCATGGCATCCTATGAAATCTTGACCATACGATTGTGAGTGGAGACTAGGAGAGAAGGCAAAATATTTATTTGACAGGGATGGATGTTTTGTCGGAAATATGTATCTTCGCTTATAGATTTTTGGTGTTGCAGGTTACTAAGAAGAAATATTTGAACTGGTATTGTCTTAGATAATAAGAAATGAAATGATTACTATAAAATATAGTTTACTTAATTGGTGAATGTGCTTCGTTAAATGTATGCAAATTTTTAGGTTTCCATTGGTATATGAGTCGATGGTCCGAGATGACGGTAGCGAGGGATTTACTTCGAAAAGTCGCCGAAAATTTCGACAAAGAGGCTGTGGAGTTGCTAGCAGCCAGATTCAACTATTCTATTTCATTGGGCGACGACAGGGACTTCTTGGAGACGGCGACGACAGGGACTTCTTGGAGACGGCGACGCCGGAATATCGTCATCACCGAGTCTCAAGAATATCAGACAATTCGTTTATCAGTAAAAATTCACGGAAAAAATGAATACGTGAGAGGATCAATAAATGACAAAGATGAGAGAAGATGAATAAATTTGTGAGTGATAATCTGCCTGAGATGTTTTGAGGATTAGAGGATTGTATCCTTTATCACACACCCAAATAGTTTTAACTGGTTGAGATTTCTATATTTTCAAACAAAATAACTTTCTTATCCGATCTAATTGGAAACTAATATCATAACGGAAAGAGAGGGCGATAACCCCTCTGGTCGCGTGTCTTGCTCTGATAATAGGGTTGCAGTTTCTAGCGTTCTTTTTATACTTGCGAAGCCAATTTTATTCAATCGTATATCATGAGCATTCTCTAATACGATGAAGAAGTTTTGTCGACAACTGAAACAACGAAGAAGATTAAATACCATGAAAACGAAATGTTATCGGAGAAGGATGATGAAATTGATGGTGCGTGTCACTAACGAATAAATCCAGCGAAGATTTGGTGAGAAAAGAAGTTTAATGGGCAGTCTAAAGAGGAAAAGAAACAAACTTATTGGAAGCGTTCGACGAAATAATCGCCTATCAATATGAGAAATGATGGATCAAATAAAATAGGAAGCATTACCGAGTATCAGCAATGCTTTTTATGCACTTTCTCTCTTGTTTGGTTGATGTCTTTATCCCTTGGCCAAGGTTTTTCCTTTACCTCTTGGATCTTCTTCCTCTGTTTTCCTTCCCTTATTTTCCGGGGCACGGAGGGTTTCTGAAGAATTATATTTGAGGGAAAAATAAAGGGAAACGTTCCAAGAGGAAGGCCAAGAGCCTTAACTAAATGGGCCAAATAAAGAAGAAAGTACATAAGAAGAACTACAATGGAGTAAGTAGAGTAGACTGGAGGACTGGAGTCAACCAATCTCAGGTGAGCGGCCAATGATGAATGACCTAAGACGGAATATGTGAACCAAATTATGAGGGACGTTAAAATGAAGACTTGCTCGAGACTGAAACGATGGGCTGAGAAGAGTGAAGGGCTGCAGTGAACCAATCCTCAGATTGATACTGACTTCTGACAATAATGACCTGGTAGTCACCAGGATTTTCCCTTTCATAGAGAAAAAAATTCTCGCCCTTTGGTTTACTGAAATACGGGACAACTTAGTTTCAATTTCACATTAATAAAGTCTATCTCCGCGCACTTTCTAATGTTCGCTTTCATACCGGAAAAGTTGAGTGCTAAGCGTTTCAACATTAAACAAATAGTATATTCATGCCGATTGCCTTACTCTAGGGGATCTTAATACTTTCTCCACCCTCCACCAACCGTTTTGGTTAATCTTTTAATCCAATATTGCCTCTGACACAGAAGGCGGTTCTTCACGGGAGACTTTTTGGCCGCCGTTTGAAAAGGGAAGCGAATTATCTCGACTACGAGAGTACTCTATGA
The DNA here is from genome assembly GCA_963169105.1 of Ceriagrion tenellum. Classification (NCBI taxonomy): domain Eukaryota; kingdom Metazoa; phylum Arthropoda; class Insecta; order Odonata; family Coenagrionidae; genus Ceriagrion; species Ceriagrion tenellum. Next base: position 18,333,294 of record OY720635.1, read on the forward strand.
CACGCGTGTAAGGCGACACTACCAGCCACTTTGGGTGACACGTCTTGTTAACGATCGGTCATCGCCCAAGAACAGTCAACGCACAATTAGTTATTATTTTATATAGTAAAATTTATATTTGGAACATTTTCGGTGATATTGAAAAAAAGTCAAATTATTCCCTAAATATAGCTTTGGAGTAGAATCCATCGGGTAGAAGTGTCGGAAGACGAAGGATAACATAGACAAGTGAAGCCGGAACAGGCTTTTACCAGGAAAGAAGAAGAAGAAAAAAATCCTCTGTTTAATAAAGAAATATATCAAAAATATAACTTTTTTTACTATAGCTACAAATAAAAAAAAGTATGAATATTTCTTGATGTGACACGGCACCCGAGTTAAGCTAGGTCTTTTTAACAAATTTAGGCGCACCGGACACAAAAGGATCGCCATCACTGCTACAGGGAAATGGTGCGTCAAATTGATGTTACTCTCCCACTGATGATCAATGGATTGGCCTTGGTTTACTTGAAAATTTGAGAGGTTCAGATTTACACGGAGTGTATTCATTCAAACCCGCATTACATCGTTAGACCTGATACAGGGTGGCGATCGTCAGGGAAAACCTGGAATCGTCAGGGAATTTTGAATTTCTGGAAAAGTCAGGGAATTCTCGCAACAGTCAGGGAGAAACTGGAATAGGAATCCTTGTTATTTTTCTACCATTACGTTAATCGGCCAGTCTTTCCCGCCCTTTATTTCACCAACTAAAACTAACGTCCGTCGCTGACGTGCATGGAATAAGCACCATCAATTCGTGGAGTATTCAGTTGTGAATCTTAGTTACTTAGTTGTGAATCAGACGTACAATGTATCCCTTTTGTATATCCTTATTGCGATGTTTGCCTAGTTGTGTTTAAAATCATGATCACAATGTATTACGCTCATCACAAGAAATCCGAAGCTATGCTGTTCGGAAAATTTTACCTCGCGTTTTTTTTTAACTTTCGAAACTCAGGACGAGAAGTAGCTGGAACACACTAGCTTATAGTAAATACATACTTGCAGTTCTAAAAATATGAAACGATGATTAGAAAATTTAGAAAATTTAAAGCTGCCGTAGAAAATTTAATTCAGCAGAAAAAAATATTCCAATAATTGGTGGCCTTTTGGCTATCGGTCAGGGAAATTGGTAAATCCATCAGGGAAAAGTCAGGGAAAGGTCAGGGAATTAGAAAGTTGGATATCTTTAGCCACCCTGTGATAGTAGCGGAAACATTGGGAACTGGGAATGAAACAGGAACAAAAAGGGACTCGATTATCATCCCTTTTTCCCTCTTCACCAACTATTTTCATGGCTGGTATCCTAACACCCGCTGCCACTCGCCTCAGCGACGGCTCTCGGGCTTTAGTAAGAATATTTAGGGCTGTCCATTACCTTGGTATCCAACTGGGCGTCACCGAAGTAGGGCGTCCACCGCCGTGTTATGGTGTGTATCCTCGGTGAGAATCAGGATCTCCTGGGAAACCCGGCACGGCAAGGTGTATGTCCTCTTGGTTCGGCTGCTCAGAGCTAACTCGGTGACATGGACGACGCCTCCCTCTTATATATATATTTAAGCCCGTGGACGCACTCTCGGGGCACATTGGAGAGGAGATGGCCAAGAGTGGCGTTTACGTGATCTGTCTCCGAATGCGCCCGGAGAAAGGCCAACGACGCTTCTTCCAAAAGCAGTCCCAGAAGGAGGTGGTTGGGTGGGTGGGCGGACGACAGTCGCATCTTTCACTCACTTACTCTCTCCCACTCGACACACATCGAACCCTCGGACATCGATTTAAATCGGAGCAATCCCACATCCATCCAAGCAATCAGAACGGAAGACGGGAGTCGTTCCCATCGCTAAGGAACCATGTCATTAGGCGACAATTTAAAAAAAATGCTATTTTATTCCGCGAACGATTAGAGATATAGTAGCTTCGATTGAAGCTTTATAATTATATTCCTCGACAGGTAGTTAAATAAGTAGTTGTTCGGCTGTATAATGTTTCCGAATTAATAATGTAAATATTACTCTCCGCACGCCGCGAATGCTACCTGTAAAACTCTTATATCACCGTATATGTATGTATGTGATAATGGATTAATGCTCTCTGTATTAGGGATGAGTCGATTCCACATGTTTTCGATTCCAATTCCGATTCCTTCAAATCGATTCTCGATTCCGATTCCATCGATTCTTATTTCTAATAACAGGAAGGATATTGATATAACAGTAGTACGACTATTATTTCAATTCAAATATTGGCTGGAATAAAATAACAAAGACAATTAAGTCGTTCAAAAAATATATTTGTTAACAAATAGAAAATATATCCTCAGCTTATTGAGGCAGATAAAAAGTACAAATTGATAACCTACACCCAAAATTACTGAGACAAATATGATGTGATAAAGGAAATTTGATTTGAATATTTATTGATTGTAATAGTGATTGATGGAATCGGAATGGACTTTAGGCGATCGATTCTCGATACCGATTCTAATCCTGAGAATCGGTGGAATCGAGAATCGACCTTTGGATTCGACTCATCCTTACTCTGCATCTATAAAATGTTCGGTCTATAGCTAAGTGAATGTTCGCTTCGGTTAAGCCGCACCTCGAATACGCCGTAAGCATTTGGGATCCTGCGCAGAAAGATTTAAAAAATGAACAGAATACCAAGGAAAGCTGCGCGCTTCATTTCTCCATTTTCTTCATTTAAAACTGTTACTGGGGAAAATGAAGTGTTTCACACATTTTAGAGGGATTAGGTTGGTAAGCGCTATAGACTCGGAGGCTACATGCTAGGCTAAGTAGGCCTGAGAAATTCAGAAGAGACGCGTTACAGTTTGCACTATCTAGATCCGACATTGTCGATGAAATAAGAGAGATGTATTGACGAAAAGATAGGTACAAATATTCGTTCATTCCACGCACAATTATTGACCATAATGAAAACTGATCTCCACTTCAAACACTCCCATTTTACATCTCACCTCCCTAAAAATTTCTACTTTACGCGGTTCGTGTCCTAACAGCCCCTGCCATACGTCAATGTGGCGGATAGCAGTGTAGTATGAATATGTAGATGTACATGCATACCAATCATCCCGTTCCCTTCCGGGGTAGGCACAGTCACGAAGTTTCACTCATACATACATGTTTGTACACCTCGCTCTGCTTCAATAATTTCCTCCATACTGACCTATCCTTGCAAACCTCTTTTGCCTCATTTACCCCCATACACTGCTTCATACACACCCTCATGTTTATAAGACTCCTAATATTCCTCCTCCTAAGAATTTCATCAAGCACATTCAGCCACAACTTTCTCGGCCTATCTCTACCTCTCGCACCATTCATTTCACTCTTATATATCTGTTTCGTTATTCGACTCTCATCCATTCTCTCAACATGGCCAAACCAACGAAGCACACTCCTTTCATATATGTCCATTACTGGAGCATCTATCCCACATTCATTTCTTACCCACTCATTCCTGACCCTATCCATCCTACTTTTGCCGCAAAAACTCCTCAGATAACTCATACTCACGGCGTTTAGTCTACCCTTATGTCTACCCCCACATACCCATGTTTCACTACTATACAAAAAAGTGGATAGAAGTACACTTATGTACGCGGCGATTTTCGCTTCTTTAGACAGGCACTCATTCCTTGATATGCTCCACATGCTACCTGTCCACTTTCCTTCCAGCATCGCACGTCTCTACATCTCCTCATCTGTCCGTCCATCTTTCGCAAACATCTTACCTAAGTAATTGTTGAAATTCACCCCATGCCATGAGCCCTGGAGGCAGCAAGCAAGATACCATGTAAGACTTAGTTATCAGCTGCTAGTGACTACATTGTCATTGAGATGGAGGCATGGACGGTTTGATTGACGACGACTATTAGTGGGTACACACATTCGTGCGTGCCACACCGCGGAAAGTAACTTGTCCACCACATGTCAGCTTGATAGTCTCCGGTGGAGACTGTCAAGATGACATGCGGTGACAGGTGGAGACTGTCAAGCTGACAAACTTGGGTCGGTAGGTTCACTCAAAACACTGCAATCTCCTCCAATGTCATATTATTGTTCCCGACCGCGGTTACGTTGCGCGACAATATCATTCGTCGCATAGCGATATCATTGTCGCCGAGCAATAATTAACTAAGCAGATGCTGCGACGCAACGGAACTACTAGTAAGGTCATGAAGAGTATTATAGAATTAACGGCATTAGCATTACCTTTTGACTAAACCTTCCGTGCCAAACATGTTTGTTTTGTATCTTTTCTCGTTGGCGGTGCGGGGGATGCCGGCACGCATTCAAACAAAAGAGAGCGCCAACCCGAAATTGCGAAGACGCGCGTGCGATAGCAGAGAAAGAGGTGAGTACTGAATAAATACTTTCTCTCTCCTCGTGCACGAGATGGCGCGCTGCCACACGCCTTCGACGGAAAGGGCAAGAAGGTAAGCGGAGAAAGGAGCGATAGAACGCGCGCACGGGTGGAATGAGCACGTAGCACGCGGATGGACGGCGGTGAGTGTACGTTAGCCCGTGTGTCCGTCCGGCTCACGCCGACCAACGGAACGAATGCTCCGATTTTGCCCCTCATAGTGGCGACGTTCAATTCTTTGAACAATGTTCGTAATTTCTTTTAGGGATCATCATCATTGGTATTTCTAACCCAAGATTTGTTCACTGCGGTCCTCCACCCTTCCCCATCTATCCCCTAGTTCCCTTAATTCCTTGTAGCTTTTCCTGTGTACTTTCCTCTTTATTTGGTCCATGAACTTATTCCTGGGTCTTCTTCTGGGGATTTTTCTCTCTGTTACACCTTCAGCTATTTTCTTCACAAACCCATTCTATCTAAGGGTGTGTCTAATCCATCTGATTCTTCTTTTCTGTACAGTTTTCCATATGGTCCTTTCCTCTAACTCTCTTCTGTAAGCTTCATCATTTCTTATTTTGTGCGTCCTTCAGCATCCTCCTCCAGCAACAGATTTCGAAGGTTTCTTGTCTGTTCTGGTCTACTTTTCCAATAGTCCATGCATTCGATCCAAAGAGTGTCACGCTCCATTCGAATCGAATTTCCCATAATGTTTTCTAGTCTGTTGTCCTTTCTTCTTTGAACACACTAGTTGTCTTTTAACCATGAACACTATCTTAGCTTGGGCTTCACATCCGCTGTCCTTCTTCCGTCTCAGTTGATGGTACTTCCGAGATAGGTGAAGGAGTCCACTTGCTCTAATTTCTCTCCTCTCAGCGTGACATCTGCACTCAGCTTTTCTCCTCCGCATAAGAGGTTTTAGCCTCAATTTTATTTATTTTCATGTTGTACTCTTGGAGAACTTGGTCTATTACGTTAAGTGACCTTTGAATATCATCGTGATATCCTGCTATGACTGCGATATCATCTGTGATGCGGAGTATGATTATTTCTTATCTGTAAATCTTAATTATGTTCAGTACAATTTCTTGTGCTTCTCTTATTGCCTCCTCGAAGTACATGGTGAACAGTGCTGGTGAGAGGCTGCATCCTTGTCTTACTCTTTTTTCAATTTTAGCATCTATTTGCTTCCGTCTCTCATTCACATTGTGACGATTTGCTTCATATATAGTTGGTAGATTATTCGTTTGTAATTGCAATCCATTCCAAGTTTTTCCAGCAGCCTGGACGTCTTGTTCCACTCCACGTTGTCGAAGGAATCCTCCTGCGAGACGAAATGTTTTGTGCCGTATTTCCCAAGTAGGCCACAGGCATATGTAGTTGTTGAATGTGCTCGTTTATCTGTTAAGGTTGGCCGTCGTATTCAGCAGTATGCTCGTAACTAGTGTCAGATATTGAAAATACTATGTGAAACAAAGTGTTTTGTCCATATGACTTGTAAAATATTAAAAAGAGAGAGTGCACCTATGTAAAGTCAAGAGCTAATTATAAAAGCTCCCCTTGCTTCTTGACTGGACCTTAATGTTGTGGTGTAAAATTGAGAGTTGCGTAAATTCAAGAGGCCTTAAGTCAGAGCTTTACAACCCCCTTTAGTTAAAGTTAGAGAAATGGTTTGAATTAGGTTGATTACTTGTTGCTTACTCGTTATCGATTAAATATTAATAATCAGGGTAGGAAGTAGAATATTGTTCATAATTATGCATAGTTATGTGCAACTGTGATTTACCCAAAAAAAGGCAAAGCAAGTTGAATATTCTTATTATAAATTTAAAATACTTTAGTCTAACGTAGCGGTTCCTGTAGGCATATTATTTATTTATCTGCGATTATGATGTGTGGGTGTTAAATACCTACATTTCATCATTGGTATGTATTTCAGCAGCGCGAACATCTTGTTCAACTCAACAATGTCGAAGGCTTTCTCCAGGTTTACAAATGCGACATACAACGGTTCGTTCACATGTATTGTTTTCTGTAACATTACTCTTTGGCTGAGTATGGCCTCCCTGGTACCTCTGTTTCTTCCTAAATCCAAATTTTCCGAGAGGTTGTCTTCAACATTCCTTTCCATCCTTTGGCTGATAATTCGTGTATTTTTCATGAATTTGGCACTAGACCCAAGGTTTGGTGCTCTTCACATCTCTCAGTCCTTGTCATCTTCGGTACTGCTATCATTACGATCCTTTGTAAGTCCTCCGTAAGTCTTCCGCTTTGGTAATTATCTTTGATTATTTCCCACAGGTTGTCCTTGACTTTTCTTACGAGCGCTGTGATCATTTCTCCTTTTATGTTGTCTGCTCCAGGTGCTTTGTTTTTCTTTAGGTCTTTTATTGCTATATTGATTTCGTTCCTCAGTATGTGTGGCCCCTGTTTTCCTCGTCTCTCGTCTTTCATTAGGTTTTCTCCCAGCGGCGTCGGTCTTCGGTAGAGTTCTTCGATGTATTGCTTCCATCTATTCCCAGTACCTTCACCCTCTATCAGTATAGCCCCGCTTTCATCCCTGATGTTGTTGCTTCTCGTTTTCCTCTCTCCGAAGTGTTTATTCACTAGCTTGTACGCTTTTTTTGTGTTTCCCTTCTTCATGTTTTCGTTGACTTCCTCGTAGCGGCTGTCCGATTCAATTCTCCCGAGTCTTCTTGCATTCTCGTTTGACTTGGTGCCGAAGCTTCTTGAAAAGGGTTGCCTCACCTTCGTTTCTGGGATTTTCGTATCATCTTCTTTCTTCAATTAGTTTCCAAATCTCCGTCGTTATTCATGGCTTATCAGCCTATCCCATTTTTCTTCGATGCCCATTTCTACTTCATTTTCCAGTTTGCTGTCGACGGCTGCAGCGAATCTTCCTCTCTTTCCTTCCTCGGCCAGTATTTTCGTGTCCCACCTTGTTTATCTTCTTCATTTTCTTGTATCGAAGGTGGTGTCTATGGCTAATAAGTTGTGGTCACCGTTTGTATCCGCACCGGTATACCTCTTCCACTGCTTTATTTGGGTCTTGTATCTAACTCTGACGAGTATGTGGTCCATTTGGTATCTGGCAACATCCCTTGGCATCTTCCATGTCGTTATATTTTAAATGAGATGAATGAATAAAATGAGGTATATAATTAAGCTGGGCGCCAACATGCACTATACTGCATGTAAAATTTATTTTATGAGAGCACACGTAATAGAAAAACACCCTCAATTGAATATCACTTATTCAAAAACATAATTGCACAAAACACATACAAATACTGAAATACACACGCATAGGAAATAAATACCTTTTTACCAAGTATGGTAGTTATGTACTTTGCTATGGTCCACTAGGGTCATCACCCCCCCCCCTCCAAAACAGACACACTCAATACAAAACACGTAAAATTAATAAATACCCTTTCATCAAATACGAAATATCAACGCACATAGATACCTTTCTCGTTGGGTATCGGTACTTTTAAATACTGATACCAATTATTAATTTTAAATACTGATACAGGGCGAAAGTGGATGTGATATTGCTGCTGTAGCGGGGCTTCTGGCGATCCTTTCCCTCGTCTGCCGCTCGTCCTCGCTCGGTACAGCGCCAATCCGACGTCTCCGCCTCCTGTATCAACTGTGCGCATATAGGTCATCCGCCTCTTACTTAATACTGGCCACTATTGACTTCCCGCTGCTCCACTAAAATATACTGGTTGTCGATCACTATATTCGACGCACCAGAATTAATAAAAACTTTCGTCGGGTTCTTCGACGCTCGACAATGCATTCTTAGTCGGGTTTAAGGACGAGCTGCAACCCTGGGAAAACAATGTACACTTAGGCTGGCGGTGCGCGCCTTATATAGGCGGCTGGCTGGTCTAATTGTTAACCTTCTGGAGGGTTCTGGTACGTTCTAGCATCTGCGTGTTTCCAGCATCTGGAACAGTCCCGCTATTGTTGACGCTCTTTCGCGGTGGACACGTGATGGGTTTTCCCGGCCATGTGCTCCCCAATATAGCAGAATGCGGACTATATAAACAATGAAATATCTGCAAAATAATCATAGAAATTGAATGAAAACATGGTATACTACTAAATAAAATGTGTGTAACGCGAATATACTACTATACCTACTAAAAACGCAGGGCGGGAGCGGGTATATGCTATGATGTATACCTTCTACGCCGATGGTGCTCTAAGAGAGTATTAGCCACTACCATATTCTTGTCATTGCAGAACTTTACCTTTCTTTCTCCCTTAGCAGTTCTTTTGCCCAGTCCGAAATATCCTACGCAATTTCCTTCTTTTCCCTCTCCAACCACTGCGTTCCAGTCTCCCATTTTGAAGAGGCTGTCTTCCCACTTCACTACCCCAATAAATTCTTGAATTTGCTCGTTAACTTCTTCTATTTCTTCTTCCGTATCGCTAGTTGTCGGCATGTTGTTGTTAGTATCAGAGTTTCCGACGGCTCTCCTTCCAGCTTCACCATCGGAATCCTTTCACAGTACTTCCAGACTGACTTCGCCCTCCTGACCCATTCTTTCTTTAGTATGATGCAAACACCTGCAATCCTCTGGTCGTCTCTTGAATATAGCATTCGATATTATTCACTCCAGTAGTCATCTGCCACTGTCCACTTGATCTCGCTGACTCCCAGTATATTTATCCCCAGCCTCTCCGTCTCAATATTCGCATTCTCCAGCTTCCTCTTCACACCTAAAGATCTCACGTTCCATGTCCCGATCCTGCATCTGTCCTTTCCGATTGATGACCCCTATCGATAGTCCTCACCCGGAGATACGGTTGGGGGGGACTATTTTACCTTCGGAATATTTACCAGGAGGAATGCCATCATTTCATATATAAGGTTCAAGGCTGCATCTTCTAGGGATTATGTGGCTGCGTCATTTTTCAACACTGCCTTTACTTTTGAAACTATAAATGAGCGCCCATCGTCTCATTTGAATTATGAATGATACCATAAGAAGTTATGATAGTTAAAATAGTGGTAAGGTTTATTACATTCCCTTCGGAAACTTCGTAAATTTGCTAATTTTTACTTCTCTGCAAGTTCAGATACATGATGCATTGCAAATCCTCCTGCCACACGTTTCCCATCTGCTTCCTACCTTTGGAATTATCAGAATTTGGACGTGCCATCACTTCGAGGGCTAATGAATAATCTATTGATCATGGTGAACGATATGAGATATGAGTCAGTTTACTTCAGCGATTTCTGTTTTATAAAAAGAGGAAAAAACCTGGGAGGGTGGCAATGCACGGTGTGAATCCACACCAGGCATGCAGAACTCATCCCAGTAGATATAAAAACCACGCTCGTTCGCCCGGATGTCAGGTGCAGGCCAGAGGCAGTTAGGATAACTATGCGCGGTCAGACCAGAAACTAGGAAAGTACTACGTAGACGAATATGCTACAATGCAGTACACTGTTTAAGATATAACTGGTTGGATTTATTAATTCGATAGTTAAATAGCACTACAAGGTACTAAATCATGCAAGAGTATATCATGCGTACTTTACCTAGTACGGGTCAAAGTGTTAAAGATCTGATCTATCGCAACCACTATGGTCCCTCATTGCACGTCAATAAAAATTACATTCTAAATCTTCGGTTCTGCCGCCTATTTCCTTAATCTGAATTATCTACCCAACCTGAGATCGTTTCTACCATAATAGTTTGACTAAGGCAAAATATGTTGAACGCCCGGCAAAAAGCAGTCTACATTAACCTTTCGTATGTAGGTATACAAGTATAACTATGTATTTGGTAAAAATTTTTAACAAATCTTGCTGCTCTCCGCTGTATTCGATCTATATCTGAAACCAGTCCTACTTCATAAGTGTCCCATATAATAGCGGCGTACTCCAAAAAAGGTCTAACGAGAGAAAAATAATATCGCTACTTTGCTTTCTCGTCATCTTTTTCCAGGATTCTTTTTATATATCCAAATTAACGATTTTTCTGTCCGCAAACTTCACGTATGTGCTTCGCCCAGGACAAGTCCTGAGTGAGGGTACACATCTACATCTACGAAATACCTAGGGTGCTAATAGGGTGTGTGACGCGGGATGATTCCACACCAGGCATCCAGGCATGAAGCCTTCATCCCAGCTGAAATCAGAACCGTGCACGTTCCCCCGGATGCCAGGCGCAGGCCAAAAGCAGTCAGACCAGAAACTATGAAAGTGCTACATAGACGAACATGCGTCCATGCAGTACGCTACTGAATATACAACTACTGGTTAGCATTATCAAACAGTTAAATAGCCCTAAATTTCCTTAATCTTATGCCGGTGATCGTTTCTGACATAATAGTTTGGCTCGAGCAAAATATGTTTCATGTTCGGCAAAAAATAGTTTACCTGAAACTTTCGTGAAAATAATCTATATTTTTCCCTTTGATCGGATAAGGGTTACCACCCTAAACCTCTAAGAAATTCACAAACATTGCTATGCTTATCGTGACAATTTTGTTTTAAATCCAGCTGCTCTCCGCCGTATTCGATCTATATCTGAAACTAAACAGTCTTACTCTGTAAGAGTCCCATATACTCGTGGCGTACTCCAAGTGAGGTCTCACGAGAGAAAAATAGCATCGCTCCTTTATTTTCTCGTCCCAATTTCCCAGTATTCTTTTAATAAATCCCAATTTACGATTTGCTTGTCCGCAAATTTCCAGGACAAGTCCTGAGTGATGGCCACACCTAAGTACATACCTTACTCTAGATTCATTAGTTCGGCTTCATTAATTGTGTACGATTCGTTAGGCAAGTTATCCTTTCTCCATAAATTCATAACAACGCAAATTTAAAAAATTAAATTCCAACTGCCAAGTATCGCCATATTCGTTTATAGCATCTAAGTCTTTCTTATAATAATGGGAATATAAAAAAATTCTTTTAGACGAGCACTTAATGGAACACCACACGCTTTCTACGCCATTGTCTGGAAATATTTCGGCTTTACTTACGATCTCGTCTTTTACAGCTATAAACAGACCTCCACCTGTTTTCACCATTCGGTCTCTCCTATACATTGCATATATTTTTGGAAAGATCTCGGCATCCGCAATTCGAACCGCATCAGGGCAATGGTGGTTTATTACACTGTCAGGTTATGAAACTTGAGAAAGGAGAAATTTTCCTCTTTATGAAATTTTGGTCATTAGTTTCGTTATGCGGATGATATTTTATGTCTATCGACAGGAATCCTCCGACAGTTTGACCATTTTACTCGTTTTAAAAATAATTCATATAGATCCATTACCAATACAGTAATTACAAATGAGGAAGATAGATGGTACAAAATTCCGTTGATTAGCAAGTTATCATATCAAGTAGCTAATTACATTCCGAGATACAAATTCAAGGTTTTACAATCGGAATATCTTTAAAATCCAGTGCTAAATTTTAAGGTTAAATTAGATATGTTAGGAAAAAATAGTGTATATTTGATTAGTTGTAAACGTCTAAATTGCTCTGAAGTCCATATTGGTCAAAATGGACGTTCTGTCCGTACTCGTGTAGAGAACACCATAATGGTCTAATTAAAGGCGATTCATACTTCTAATTCTTCATGCAGGAGATGAAAGAGGACGAAGGGGTGCCACCGCTAAATCTTCCACATCTGGAACATCTAGAAAAAACTTTGGAAAAAAAATGAAAATTGTAAATATTTTAAATGAGATATTCCCTTTCCGTTCCCTTCTCCTGACCCTACCATTCTCTCCTTTCCTTGTTTGACGCATTTCTCTCGTGACAACACGTAAACCTGCCCACCCCCAATTTCGAACTAATGATGCACTCACTTCCTCCCAGGGGCGATCCCAGGGGGGGGGGGATTAGGGGATGCATTCCCCCCCGAAAATATTGGGTTATATACAAAACAATGTTAACAACTAGACGTAGTTATCAAATACAACATTAAACGCCTCGATCACTGATCTGAAAAGTATAATAATTATTCTGCTCATTGCTCATTGTTATATAGACATAATGATGTAATATTTTTATAGGTTTTTTAGGATGACTGAAAATTTCCAATTTAATGGTAGTCTCCCCCCGAAATAAATTCCTAGGATCGCCACTGAATCATCCGCTTCCCCTCCACCTCAACTCTCGGACCCCCATGACCTAGTCTCATCTTGAACATGACTTTGTGAAGTTAAAATTCTGGTCAAAAGTTATAAAAAAGTGCTGTCGAATTTTGCATCTTGAAAAAATTTTCATATCGCGAAGTGGTTCCACCAAGTTAAGCCCGATAATTTGAAACATAAGGAAAAATAAGATTGAGAGCAGAGAGAAAAATGAATGATATACTGGATATGAAATTAATTTGAAGATAATAGGCATTGAATGAATGAGTTACTGTAATTATCCAACCACCATCTCATGCATGAGAGGTGGAAATGAAAAAGTATAGAAGAGGCAAGGAACAGTTTGGCATCAATTCAAAAATGATTGATGTCGGGAGTTGCGGGTGACAGTTCAACATTTTTGGGAAAAGGACGCGACAGGGATTCTGACTGTCACAGAGTTGCTCAATAAAAATGTGATCCAAATATGAAGTCTGACCAAAATGGAGAATTGAAACCGCCAAAAGATGGAGGTAAGATAAGCTATGGGAGGGTAAAGGGTGGGTAAATATAATTCTTCAAATATTTGCTATGACGCATTAGTTGGATTGGAACCCGACAGCTACTAAATTACTAAAAAAATAAAGACATCCTACAGCCATGGGAAAGGCCTAAAAACTTGGAAATTTCATTCTGAGCTAAAGATGAGAATATCTAGGAGTTACATTCAAATTGGATTAATTCGAGGTACATCCAGAGAGTAAGTTCTGTTTGTATTTTTTACCACCGCAGCACTGCGATCGCAGTTTCGCGCACGCGCGGTACTTACTCTGACCATAGATCTTGAATATATTCTTGGCTGATTGTTGTGTACGCCTCGTGGTGTGTCTGAAATCGTGAATAAAATTGAAAATAACACCGCCGAGGGTTTCTCACCAGCGGCATTGATTTGATTCAAAACAATGCCCGCCCTGACACTGCGCATGTGACACAACAACTTTTACAGGACTTTGGTTAGATACAAGTCAACCACCCTCCATACAGCGCGGACCTCGCTCCTAGTGACTTTCGTCTTTTTTGCACCTGAAATTCAGCATTGGTGGCAAGAAGTTCAACAGTGGTGATGAGATCAAAGAACATGTTGTTGCCAGGTTGACACCATAACCAGCGCCTTTTTCAGAAGAGGGTATACAAAAACTGGACCCGCGCTATGACAAGTGCCAATAAAATTTTGGGAGTTATGTATAGAAAGGCAGTTCAAGGTCTGAAGATTTTTTTCCAAAATTATTTTTTTTCCTACTATATACTTTTCTTTGACCTGCCAAACGGAACTTAATTTCTGGATTGACCTCATATATATGAGCCAGAGATGTGTTCAAAGAGAAAGAGAGATGATACGAGCTTATAAAAATTTGTATGATGATCGAGGAGGATAATGGCCTACTTGAAAAAGCTCGTGCGGTAAGGAAAGAGGAATTTTTTACGAAGAAGGGAGAGAACCCTATTCAAGGTGATCATGAAGAGAAATGCATATTTCGGCATTTATATATAAGAAATTCTCATGAATGAAAAGTACGGAGGGTGATGAACACTTGGAAAGAGAATTTGAAACGATGAGTATATTTCGATGGGGATAAGCAGGCCAAGATTGGAAGACCTGCTCACGTTGTATTTCATCACTTTGCTGCATATATTTTCACTGGTGATTTGACTTCGTACCAAATCATCCGAGATGGATAGTGGGATTCACTGCACTTGCTTTTTATTGGAATACCCTGTCCATGATAAGAGCGCAGTTGACATTTAAAAATGCAACCTATCAGTAAACTTGCTCGATGCTATCTGGGATAGGGAATCATGGGACTCTTAAAGTTAGCATCTATATATATAATAAAAAAAGAATGTTTGTCTATGTGTCTTTCCTTTACACAAATCTACAGTTATATTCCCTGAAATTTTGCAGACTTCAAGGCAGAAGGGAAATTGGAGGCTATTTTTAAAAGGTCTCAGGGCCCCAAAAGGTCCCAAAAAGGTGGTGGTTTGGTGGTCTACGCTACGTATTGGGTTTTGTGTAGTGGTTTCATCTTTTTCTCTTTAAAATAGCTTCCGCTCAAGATAAAGGGTTGGAATATTTTAATCAAATGACTAAAAGAATGAAGTTTTCAATTCTTTCAATCAATTATCTTTTCACCTCGTAATTGTCTGAAAATCGCGTTTTTAGATAAAAGAACGCACATTTGCTCTGAAATCTACCATACCATATTCGATTGGCAACCAGATTTCGGTCTTAATGCATTTAAAATTCACTTTGCTTGGTTAATTTGATTAGGAATTCCGAGCATAGGAATTTTTGCAGCGGTTTATTTTTAAATAAAATAATTAATAACACTGTAGTCTGTTTTCACAAGTACTAAAATATCCCCTCTCCCCTTATATTATGAGTTATGAAGGAAGTATGAGCTCGAGTAACGCCAGGTAATTCATCTGGTATGATATAAATTCAGACGATCTGTAAAATTTTCTTCCTTTTCATTTCTTTCTGAGCCAAATTAGTACATTCCCTCTGTGCTATTATCTTGGTCGGACTCCGGCAGTGTATCAGAGGAAAACAGAAATAATTCGCCATTCATTGAAAATCAACGGAAGGTAGACCAGCCGTCGCACCTATCTCCCCGACTGACGTCTTGCTAGTCGTACATCGTACGGCCGCGAGTTGGACGTGACGAGAGACCATCCATCGCCAGTGGACATCCATTGCGTCGACGAATGAGGAGACGAAGAGGAAGCGGAAGACGCTTCGTGCAAAACGGCGCTTGCCAGTGGTCGAGCCAAACGGCATGTCCCGCATTCGGACTGCATAAACGCCAAGTGATGCTTGGAACTAGTTGCTGAATACATTCGAATGCTCATACATAATAATGAGGCGTCTTAGACTGTTTCGTAAGTACTTTGCTGTGCGATTAGAAAATTTTCACCGCAAAAATATTCAGGCCCAGATCACGCAAGCAATGCATTTGGCGCAATAAATCAATACGGCCATTGCGAGGCATTCGAACAATAAGACGAGACATTGGAACTCCATGTTCTTAAAACTGGTGCTAATGTCCATCAGCACAATACCAGGAGTACAAATAATTTGGTATTGCCTCACTGTAGGCTTACAAATACCTCCAAATCTTTGATTCAGTTAATGCCTTTTCAATCAATTACCCCAGAATGCTAGAGATGTGGCCTTACCAAGGTTTAAACGGGTTCTCCACTCATGGCTTGTGAACAAAGCATTCTATTATTTAAATGAATTTTTGGAGTGAAAAAGCCTGAATATCTGTATGTAACTTAGTATTATTTATTAATTTATTTTTTCAATTCTTATTGTGACGAAGACTATTACATTGTATGGTGTTTAATGTCAAATAAAAATATTATTATTATTAGTATAGTTTAAGAAAGAGGCAGACGGCGTCTTGAGGCACGAAAGTGTAATCATGCATGGAAGTGTAGAGTATTTTTTGCGAAAACGCATCAACGATACACGTCTATGGCGTGCAATTTGTTCTTTTATTTAATTAATAATGGATGTCTATTTGAGAAAAAATATTTACATTTTAAATATTTTCTGGGTATATCATTACGGTATAGCAAACATTCCCTTGCTAACGTCTATATTTCCGGCGAATTAACTGCGCAACTGTTCAACATGGCCGATTTCGCATTTTAATGGCATCAATATTTCCTAAATCTATTGTAACTTATGGTTTCATCTATACTCTTCAATCTGGATATAGAAGAGAGAGTGACCGCCAAATTGAAAGCAAAGGTGCTTATGTATCGAACTCGCAAGGGTACCTGGGCGCTTTACTCACTATAGCACCGCAAGCAGTGCATTTTGTATAATTCGTTGGTGTTATTGTTGATTTTATCTAATTTAAAGAATAAGGGAAATATGTCGTAAATATTTCCGGCGTCCCAAGCATATTGCACGTAATGTCGGCATTCCAACAGCATGGGTAACGGCCCGTGCCATGGTGGAAACAATGTTCCCGCTCATTCACCGTACGCATTTGTAGACGTTGCGCAACAGTTCACGAAACAGTAAATGCAGTCAGTGCAAGTTCACTGATCATGTGGATCCCTCAAAAGATCGTAGATCCCAGCGATGAGTCTTTCTCATTGAAACCGAAGAAGGGCGACAAAGAGTGTGGACTCTATCAAAAGAGGGCAACTCCCGGTGGCGGCGGGGTTAAGTCCTCGCCTGACAGTCTGAGGGTCGCTGGTTCCCGCCCGCCCGGGTGGGTCCCGCCTGGGTGGTTCTTCACCACTCAGGACATGGGTTTTGTTGTTCGTCTATTGTTAATTGTTAAGCACCCGATGTAAAAGGCCTTTGTTGAGCTGTTTTCGGGAGTGTGAGTATAAATTTAAAAAAAATAAATAAAAAATATTTCGCTCTCGAAATAAAATGGGTCTCGTTCGCAAAACAATGAGGAGCTAGTGACGCAAATACGAGGAGTGTAATCAAAATCCTTTATAAAAATGAGTAGTGTAATCAAAATCCTTATTTAAGGTAGCCCGAGTGAGATAGTTCCCTAGTCATAATAGAGTCCATATTCGAATTATACGTTTTAATTTCGCCAGCTGTAGGACACATCAATAAAATATTGCATCTCATTTTTTTCGCGCGGTGCGTTTGAAACTCCAGAACAGAAGGTTTTTTGTGATACCCAAGAACCTACTGCGGAAACAATAGGATTAATTTTCAAATATAGTTGAGAAAACATAGATACTACACGCTGTTAGTTTTTTTTTACGACATCTAAGTGTTAGAAATATCTCATTATGTAAATAATGTCTCTCTGGAGTGCATACACGTACCATTTCCCATGTAAAAGGGCTGGTATTTTTTGGCAAATATCTCCGTAAGTAATGTGGTAAGGGCTTAAATTTTTTGTGTCATTAGAAGGATGAGATATTATTCTTTAAAATGAGACCCAATTCATTGCTTTCTAAGTAAAATTATATCACGCTCAAACTACCGTAAGATATGTCGTCTAGGTTATTGCTTTTTACTTCTTGAAGCAGCGAAAGGAAGAAAAAAGTGATATCGGTAAAAAGCAGGAGAGAGAGAGAGAAAATGTGTCGAAAGTGACGAAAGAATGTGGATTAGAATCTCCTGCAATGGACATCTGTAAAAGGAGCAGGAGGACGAGAGGAGTTAGTAGGTGTCGCAACGGTGAGCGAAAGGGTGAGAAACGAAGAGCGTAGCAGATTTCTGAGAGTTGACGAGAGGAAGAGTCGAGAGCGAGAGAGCAAGAAGGGAGGAGGAGAATCTGGAGTATTAAGACTAATTACGATTTCCCTGAAAATGGTTGCACTTCATTTATTAAGAGTAAATGGGATAATTGCGTGTGTCACTTATTGGCCCAAGTCACAGCTCGAGTTCCTTCCTGTAATTTTATGTTTTGTAATATATGTAACAAAAAATTATGAATGGTTAATATTGGCCGTAGTCTTGATTTTTTCGCAAAAAATGAGAAGCCGCGAAAAAGATCAGCATTGCTTCACTATTCAACTATGACTGAAAATTCAATAGTATTTAGCGTCATTTATTCATTTATCATAGAGTCAAGTTATTTGTAACATTAGCATTAACGAAAACATAAATCTCTAGATAAGAAAGGTCTGGACGAAACCACGAGTGGAAATTAAGCGTTCAAATTTACGAATTTAGGCCTATTAATACTGTTTCGGCCATTGAAATGCCTCCCAACTTTTGTGTTCGAAATTCTCATTCCATCTTTAACTTCTTCTAAAATCTTTTCAAAAAGTGAATAGGAAAGGCAATTTTTCTTTCAATAATCCTGATCTTCGGACACTGGTTGTGATGCAAAAGAGGAAATATGCATGACTGGTGACCGTAAAGTGTATATTTCATTCGAATAAACTAATTAAATCAGAATTTGGCATGTCGTCTAGGATTTCTGGAAACATTGGAAAAATTATAATTCTGGAAGATGAAATATACCTATTTGAAATAAAAGGAACTGTGGAAGACGCAGTGAGTAAGCAATAAAATGATCTCTTATAATGAGAACACTTAACTTTGACATTCCACATATCTTTATTTTTTACGACTCGGGTTTCGACGTTCAACGTCATCTTCTGGTCGCTGAATGTCGAAACCCGGGTCGCAGAAAATAAAGATATGTGGAATAACAAAGTTAAGTGTTGTCATTATAATGTTAACAGATTCCACAAAGTTACGCCTGATAGGTACTACCAAAATTATCTCTTTTCTGACTACGTCCCATCGCAGAAGTTCAGAGAAATTTGAATAAAAATTATAAGTTTTTTTCTCTTTTTCTTGTATTATATTACATTAGGAAACCTTAATTCATTAAATGCACCAGAATAATGGCAACTGCAACATACAACTCACAGATTTCTTTGGTGAAATAATGCAACCTCAGAAGCACGTTTTCTCCGTTCCACCCATGACAGAATTTTACTGTACCAATTATAATAATGTTATGCAAAATCTAACGTTGAGAGTTAAAAATTACATTTAGAAATTATTAATTAATATAATAATGTAATAAAAACTAGAAACAATGAAGAGGTTTACTTTGGAGCAACTAAAAACAGGGTTCAACAGTCCCACCCGTGACAATGGAAAGGCATAGGAGGCACTCTAGAGGACGGTTGAAAAAGAAACTTTCCCGCCATACGCAGCCTAATATTATTACAAGATTATATTATTGATAAACTTTTTTCTTCTGAAATAGCACCAATAGAATAATGTCAGTGCTCTACGCTCAAGAGTGGCACGTATCCAACCAAGATTACCAAAGCTGGTCAACGAGCACGAAAAGTAAACACTATAAACCTCACCCACAATACCAAGCTGTTCATGGTTATCGCTTCCAGCCGTAACAAAGACAGTCCAAAAGACTTTGGAATTAGTGCATGTGGTCAAGGGTTATTAGACTAACCAATGTTTTGTCATCAAAGTTTCATCGGACACAAGAAGTACCCCATTCGAACCTTTCCAGTGGAACTGTGTTACCTCAAATTCTAATTTTGAAAATTTCACTGAGAAAAGCACTATGGTTAAATGGTTAAATTGTCTATAATATATGTCTTGGACGTATTTAAATAAAACAACATGACTTAAAATATAAGGTAATATCCGAAAATAGTATGCTTTGGAAACAGAAAAACATGCAAATTCTTTAATACTATGTAATCAGCGCGGAAATAGACAACTCTGCCAATTGGTTTGAGTTCGTCATTGAATTTTGAAATCGTTCCACGATGACACGGTTCCCCTTAAACATCAAAACACAACTACTCCATAAATACCGGTTTCAAAATGAAGCAGTGCTATCTTTAGCCTGAGCCCAACAGTGCATTAGAAATGGTGAAATGTAAAACTAAATAAATCAAAAAAAGTCTCATGGTAACAGACAGAGTAAGGAAATTAGCGCTATCATTTGAAAAATCACAGGCACAATATAAAGACCACTTCAATAATGTAGTTAACATCATTATTTTGATACTACTCACGTCCGGCCAAAATATGCATGTATATATCAATTTAATATAAATGACCGCAAACGAAGTCCAATAAGTCCATTGAAACGAACCTAAAACCAGTAAAAAATATACAGGTAACAGAACGAAGTTCACAACGCAGGATTTGTCCATTCAATGGGAATAGACGTATTCGTCTTTACTTTGTAACGTACTTATCCATCGTTTCTGGAGTATTTATTGATATCAAAGTCAATAACGAAGAGATTGTCCAAACCGTGCTAATACATTATTCTTCCGATAAATTGTCCCGTCGATTCGGCCCGAATTTCTGAAATGCGATCACCAACCAATTCGACAAAGAGATGCAGTCCCCTTGTGGGGTTTGGTTTTTTAAAAATATTTGGACGGAAATGAAGACAAAATTTATCGGCATAACGCTATAAATAAGATAGCTCGGTTCGGATATTCGGTCAGACAATGACATCGACAGGGGAGCGAGACAGAAAACTATTTACGCGGATGAAAAGAGAAGTTTCAGGCTTGATGTGGTGGAGGGATTCCATCATAAAGAATGAAAGTTATGCAAATCTATGCAGATCTAAGTGGAAATTTGCATTACTTTCATTCTTTATTATGTATTTATGCGGAGTAAAACGTGCGGGGAGTCCACTCCTCGGTCTCCGGAATTTTTATTTCATTCTCAGTCATTACGGTGCATCGAAAGCTGTTTTTAAATCAAAGTTTAGGCTATAATTTTCCCGAAATGACTTATTTTCAATCTTTTAATTGAAAATTAGTCATTTCGAGAACTTTAATTTTAAGAGATTTCTGAACACCAATAACATTCCCCTAGCCTACGTCCTTGGACGTCCATCTTCATACTTACTCTAAAAACTGTCGGTGCAACAATCATAAAATATGCCGCTCCGTGGTCCGCTCTCAGACGAGTAGGGAAGAAGTCCCGATGGTCATCATTTGGGAAGTGGAATTAAGAAATCGGTCATTAGAAGTGAATAAATTTATTGATCATAATTTACAAAAAATAATGATAATAATTGGGGGGTGTCGACATCACTGTTGGGGTGCCGCTGGATGGTGCTGTTGGTGCGGCCGTGGTGCCTCTTTAAGTGCTGTGGGGAGGAGGAAGGTGTCTACCATCCGTAGTGGGCGCCAAGTCCATCGAAGGAGAGGTGGGCGACGGCGGGTGCGGCAGAGTAGTGGACGCCGAGGGGAGCGGCGACGGCGGCCTTGGCCACCAGGGGAGCGGCGTGGTATGCGGAGTAGGCGGGAGCGGCGTGGTATGCGGAGTAGGCGGGAGCGGCGTGGTATGCGGAGTAGGCGGGTGCGGCGTATGCGGAGTAGGCGGGAGCGGCATAGGCGGCGCGGGCGGCCACGACGGG
Organism: Ceriagrion tenellum; assembly: GCA_963169105.1. NCBI lineage: Eukaryota > Metazoa > Arthropoda > Insecta > Odonata > Coenagrionidae > Ceriagrion > Ceriagrion tenellum. The sequence continues at coordinate 18,354,758 of OY720635.1, forward strand.
AGCGGCGGCGTGGTATGCGGAGTATGCGGGAGCGGCGTGGTAAGCGGCGGGTGCGTAGGCGAAAGCGTCGTTGGACACGCGGAAGTCAGACTTGCGGACGGAGGAGTGGGGTGTGTCGACGGCCTTGGAGTACTGAGACACGACGGAGTTTCCACCGTATCCCTTGACGGTGCTCTCGTGCGTCGAGCCAACGCTGCCGTAGTCACCGGTGGCGGTGTAAGTGGAGTATGCGGCGGGGGCTCCGGCGTGAGCCACGCACACCATGGCGGCGATGACGACGGCGAACTGCAGAGAGGAGGAATGGAGGTTAGAAAAAAGAGACGATCGGGCGATTAGAAGCGGAAGACGACGTCGTCATCTTCACGAAGCAAGGGTGAAGCATTCGGCGAATTCGAGAGAGGTCGCGAAAATAAAAAAAGCAGCAGAAAGTGAGCCCATTGCAGCGCATAATGCTCCGGCGCTACGTTTTTTTGTTGTTATTATTACTTCCATTGTGTTTAAATTACTTCAGAAGTGCTGCAGTTTTCTTACTCTTTTTACTGCGCGGTTGGTTGGGAAAAGGTTTGTTAACGGTGGAGAGGAGAGGGGACAGTTAGAAAGGGGTTAGATTGCGATGGGATATGCTGCGGATTCCCGTAAGAAAGTTGCTTTGCATTGAAAAGAAAATATAGAAATCATTGCGTAGTGGATTACAGAATTCATTGAATGTGGTACGACGTGAAAGTGTGCCTTCCATTCACTTTGCTGCAGAGCAGTGTACTTGCTTTCCATAGGTTCAGACCAGGCGCACTCGGCAGCGCAATTTAAGACCGATCGGGAACATTTTGGATATGTACGAACATGCATTTAATAGGAAAAGAACTTCGATGAGTTCAAAACCTTTTAACATCTCTCTGGTTTCAAAAACTCCCCTTGTAAAGCGTGTAATTTTAATGGATTTTTTTTAGATATTTACAAAAAATAATTTGACGCTGACTTTTCCGTCCTTACAGATTACTCACTTGCAATCGATAACCGAATGTTTCACCTGCGAAAATCTCATTCCATTGGCGCTCATGTGCATGTAAAAAATATCTTCTGGTCTATTCCTACTTTAATGACAATGACAATTCTATTTTAATTATTATTTATAAAGCTATTCTTAAACACTCACCAATACCTAGTTTATCTCTTGCATTAAGTACCATTTTAACACAACCACCACACTCGCGAAGGCAAAGTAAATAATCCCGAACAAACTGGCAAATACCACTGACCCACTCACGTTATCATTGAATCCACAACACATTAAAATGAAATTTCACACTCAACCCAGTCCCAACCCTAAGGCATTCATGAAGAAATCTCGCAAAAAAAGAAAACTAATATGACATTTGTAAATTTAACTTGCACTGCGAGAGATTCCAAAGAAAAATCGCAAAGTCAGACTGTTATTTTTAAAATATTACAATGCTTATATTCGTTACTAGGTTTTAAGAGAGATATCACGCGACAATATCTGTTAACGGAAAATAAGTTCCCTTAAAATTATTAATTACCTCATTGGATTAGTTGACTGCACCGTTTCACATACGTCAACAGTCTCTGGATGCATTTTTAACGTAATCTGTCGTACACAATAAATCATCTCCGGAATGAAAATGTGCTCATCTTCTCGCGGGCTTCCTCATTTAAATTTAAGAACCAACTTTATATTAGATTAATGATATGATCCTCTACACAAGGCTATAATTGAAAAGAGGTAACGAAGTGGTTTCACATAAAAACAGCAAAAATGATAGGATGACAATAGGAAAGAGCGAAACCTCGGGTAGCAACTGTCGTGACATGTTTTATCTTTATGGGACAAGACGTCGGATCATTTATAATGTCAACGAGGGAGATATATGATGGGAAAGTCAATGTTGCGGCATTTTCATTAAACTAAAGCCACCGCTGCGTTGACCCAATTCATTTGAGGAACAATATTTTTTTTGCTCAGATCAAAGATAATGAATGGCCTCGGGCCGTCCCCCGACATTCGGAGTCGCGGGAGAAACTGCTTCCCCTCGCAGAGCGGGCGGGCCGCACGAATGGCACAAGCAGATTGCGCAACGCCATTCAGTGAGGCCCCCCCCCCCCAGTCAGAGCGTAATGCGCCGGCGACGGAAAGCCGCTCGCAGGCCGCGCAATGGGGTGCGGGTGGGCGCCGCGAGAGGCTGCACCCGTCTCTCGCGGTGTCCGCCACCGCAGCCGACCACGCCCAGGGGTGAACGAACCAGAGAGCGCCAAAAATGCCCACGCGTGTTGTCACGAGAAGAGGCTCATGTCACGCGACGAGGGGATTCATGAAGGGGTTGGAGCGATGCTCGTTTGAGAACAGATTTGCTTGAAAGTTTGCATGAGCGTGTATCTGAATTATTTTGTGGCTGCCTTTGTGGTAAGAGATGTTACTGTGCTCTGGTTCAGCCACCTTTTGAGAACGTTCTGAACATTGGAGAACCTAAGCAGGGGGATGAAGCATGCGAAATGAATACAATTGAAATAACGCTTCGTTAACAACTTCTTCCAGCGAATAGAGAATGTAATAAAGCTTATAGAACCACTAGAGACTCGGATGCTATTTGAATACAACGAAGTCCGCGAATTTCAATACGGCAAGGAGGATATCATTTCAACCCCCCAATATAATCTCTAGAATTGACAAATGCGACTAAAAAGAGGGAAAGGCTGCCAGCCCAGAGCCCGTCCAAGATTACATCGCACTTGAAATACAACGATAAGCCTCAGAAAGAAATGAAAAGTAAGCATTTTTTCCCGAACGTATGATTTTAAAAAAGGCCACATCACAGATTTTTTATTCGCGTGATTTCCTTCCGCAAACGACACAGAACGCATGTTGGCTGCATTTCTATCAACTGCACTATCATCTAAGACAAACTCTAATCAGTCCAAAAGTTCTTTCTTCCCATCTACAATTAGGGACTACAAACAACTGAGAGTCAACTAGTAAGCTAACCATTCATTTCGTCCTCAGCATCATCCGAGTTCCTTCTTATTCTCATTGCTGAAGTCCCAACACCTCCTGCCACGCGCGCCTGTAGCGGCATTTTGGTGCGATATGCTCGTGTGTACGTAAATGAATGTGCTTGTGTGTGTGTGAGTGGATTGCCGTCGTAATTTCGAACGGCAGCGCATAAAAAGAACGCCCGCTCGAGTTTGTGTGCGAGTTACGCCGCTCTTTTGAATCCGCAGGCGTGCGAATCGCGCCCTCGAAACGCCGTCGCAGAGACTGTGCCCCTCTGTTGCTCAACCGCCACGCCCTCCCGACCCCACCCTCTCACCCACCGTCGCCCCCGAACCGCTGACGGCGGCCACTGAATGCGGAGGGGGAGATAACAGTCTGGGGTTTGATCCCGGTCCAGTGGGATACTCAGGGTGTGGGAGTGACTGAGCTAAGGGTGTAACATTCGAAGTGGGTCGGTTGCCAAAGCACTGAGAACCTGCGAAGACCTGGGAAGGCCCCTTGATCCTTTGTCGCGTAAGATTCCACGGGGCTTATACTAGAAAAAAATGTCGACGACGGAAATGAAGGAGAGAAAAAATTACTCATTTTTACATAACTAGGAGGCTTTCAATACATAAAACTGACTGATGTGGAATTGAGGCAGAAAATGTGAGAATAATTTCATATCACCGATGACGCGTGAATTACTCCACAGAATTTAAGCATTTCCAATATTTTAGGATTCGGGTCAGGGAAGAGAGGTTGTTTCTCACGAATCGAGGATTCAAAAACTCTCTATCCATAACCATGGGGTCATATGTACACTAAATTACGTCTGCAATCGATGGAAAAGGACTGCGGAATCGGAATGGTTTCAACGCACCACATAATTCGAGCGCAAACGTTAAAGAATTGTTTTGCAAGACATAAAAGACGGCTCCCGATGGAATCAGTCCGCTCGGAACAAGGGGCGGTGAACTCTTCTGGACACTCGCGGATTTGAGAGCGAGGCCGTTCAGGGAGTGCTCTAGGGAGGGTATGGACGGCAGAAAAGAAATACACGTGTTGGCGGAATGGGATTGCGTGATAGAGAAACTACATTGTACTCAATGGAATCACCTACCCTATTTACTTCGCGAAATCGGCACTTGGTCGAGTAACAACGATTTTTCACTTGACTCCTCAGCCATTTGACGAGGGTTTTGCGATAGGATTTACCAATGAGAGATCGAAGTAAAAAAAATAGACGTGACTATTGATTCAATTTATCACTTGCGGAAAATAAGGTGGAGGAGTCATTTGGCTGGTAATCAAAGAGAAGTCATCAGTAATCTATTGAATTATAGCAAACGGCAATTTCATTATTCTTAAAATATTAAATGAAGCTTTGAATAATTACCTAGGAGGAAAAGGAACAACCATGTATATGTTTTCTGGTATGAATAACCGTAATTTTAGGTGTGTCCGAAAAACAGACTATATTTTCTCAAAGTGAAGATTTTTAATAAATCAGATCCAATAAAATCTGAATGGTGGTAGGAGTGTGGCAAATACGTTCCCATATTGCTAGGGGTCAAACGAATGGGGTACTTTCGAGGGAAATGAGCTACCAAAGGGGAATGCACGTCGAAAACATTTTCGGATCGCTGCTCCAAGTGTAACACAAGCTCCACGCTTTGTCTAGGGCAGATACCTGCGCGGGTGACGACGCTGCTTGTGTCCCTGGAGCGGAAATTTGAATCTCGGAGAGGACTCCGGGATAGTGGAAAGGTCTAATTGAAAACTGAATGCGGGAATTTCATCAGTCAAAACATCACCAACGGCTGGATAGCTCATGGCCAACGTAACAAGTTAGGCAATGCGAGTTTCCTCGCAAATCAAGCCGCATGCCGAGATTTATAGCAATCACTTGATATATTATCGCTAAATTTCACTTTCAAATGACCGAATATTTAATACTTCTTTCCCACCAAATCCCTTTCCCGGCGAAGATTCTGCGAGCAGTTCAGAGTCGACGGAGACATCAACGCGCGCGCCCGGTACTTGAAGCTCCACGCCAAACCCTCGATCATCTTTTTTTCTCTTTTGATATGTATCCATCTTAAATATCAGTTCATTAATTGGGTACAGGACGGAAACGGCGATATAACGTTTGCAGAGTGACCCCTAACGATGCTATTATGCCGTGAGTAATCAAGGGGATTAAGATAAATTTTGTCGCGTTGGATTAGCTGGTGTGCCACGGCCACGATGCCAGGAGGACCCTGAGTTGTAGACGTCTATGTGCGGGGCACATATATGAGCTCATGACAACTGGCAGCTGTTTCATTCAAAAGAATAACTTCCGCGCAGTATGTTTAGAGATTACGATGCACTACTGCACTAATTTTGGTTCTAAACAAAATATCTCGTCCACACCTGTCTTTTGAAAACAAAAATATTGACTCAGTACTGTATTATGTTATCAAAAGTTAAAAAACGCAGTTAAATTTCATGTAAATGTCAGGAGTCTGCCAACATTCACAGAAGAGTTGATAGGTGATACATGAGAAGACATCTAATCTAATTAACCGTCGATGAGTTCCGCGACATCTGTGGTGATTAGGGTACTATATTTTGGGATTTCGTCGGAAAGACTTCGCGCTTCAACTAGCCGCGCCCTCTCCCTCCCAAGTCCCTCACGCCCACTGACTACGCTTCCCGAGAGATTTCACGTCAAAGAAACCTCATCAACGGAAAATCCACCACTGCGTCTTCGACAAAGAGCCACGAGCGACTCCTTTAGTGCCACGAATTCATGTATTTGAACGCGTAGAGGTAGAATAGTCGAACGGAGTAGTCGAGTGCAGCAGGAGCGATTTCTTCGGCCGCCCCTCGAGTCACAACGCCAATCCACACACAAAGACACACGCGACGACGGACGCTGGAGCGCGTTCGCGTGGGTTAGCGAGCGACGGACTCTTCGACGGGCACCACTTTGATCCTTACCTTGTACATGTCGAAGGTTTTGGAGTTGGACTGGACCCTTAGGAACTTGAGAGAGCTGCTCGTGAGAGAGATTTGTACCTTCTGTCGGTGTGGACCACCCTTTTATAGGAAAACGCGATCGCACACCACGCCTCTCAGCATCCCACCCCCCCTTACCCCCTCTCGCACTTCGACAGAAAATGAAAGGGAGAGGGCCCCCTAGGGCCGCCCACGGTGGACGGTGGGGCGTTGGGGGCGGAGGTGAGGGCGAGGGGCAGGGAGAGAGTGGGGGGGGGGCAGCAGCCCCCAGCCCACCACACCCCCGGAGAGGGCGGGCCGCCGTCGCCGCCGTTAGAAATTCGAATGGAATCGCGACGAAGGAGCATGGGCGGATAAACGCGCTCTCATCATTGCGCTGCTCTTGAATTTCAATGAAAATGACAGCCTATTACGTATCTCGCACTTATGATTCATTACCGACCATCGCCTCAGCAATTAACTGCAAGTTTCAAGGTACGAGGAAGGTGAAAGAAGGTCTCTATGTGCCCCGAGGCCAGAAAGGAGAGAGAGAGGTCACTGTGCTTAAGAGATAAGAAGACAAGGTGAGGTAGCAGGGATTGACCTTGGAGGAAGACGTCAATCTCATCTTCACTTTCGTCGGGAGAGATATGGAAGTCAGAGGAGAATGGGTATCACACATACATTCATTGACCAATGATCTTTTCGACAACATCATATTTTGGACATATCTTGGAATTACCTTAACTTCAGATATATGATGGGGAACACACATACAAAACATATGCGGCACAGCATTAAAGAAACTAGGATTTATCAAGCGTATAATAGGAAGGTCCTCGGATGAAAAAGTAAAAGAGAGATGCTACTTCGCTCTGGTTAGGCCACACCTCGAATACGCCGCGAGCATTTGGGACCCTGGTCATAAATATTTGACCAAAAAAATTAACAAAATACAAAGAAAAGCAGCACGCTTCGTTAAAAACTACTACGAACAAACATATAGTATTTCACAACTGTAAGAGGGATTAAGGTGGGAGCCCGTAGAGACGCGGAGGCTGCACACTAGGCTTAGACTGCTTGATAAGTTCAGAACTGATATTTTTTCAGAGCGACACAGAGAATATTATCATGACGCCTCACAACATTTCTAGGTCTGACAGATGTGATAAAATAAGAGAGATACTCTGCCGAACAGATAAGTACTAAAACTAGTTCTTTCCGCGCACAATAAGCGACCACTATAAAAACTGAGCTCATCCAAATTCACTCTCGCAGGACATGTCACCTCCAAAACTTTAATATCTTTACACGGCTGGTGACCTACCACCCCCTACCACACGCCCAAGCGGCGGCTCGCGGGGTAGTATGTATTTTGTAAGACACTCTTCAAATGAATTCCTGGATTTAAACAAGCCAAACTAACAAATGCTGTCTATGATGTGGTAGATGATAAAGTTGAAGCCCCAGTGTCAACTTCATCTACATTTAATCAAGTCCATTTCATCGAGTCCAATCACATGAATCGAATAAAAATGTTGCCATTATTCCATCGCCAATACTTAATTTTAATCTAATGGAATTCAACAAGTAATATCACCGGAACGTAGATTAGCATTTATTTAAATTCAGATACTGATTTAAGCGCACAAGATACAACAGATGTAAACTCAAATTAGTCTCAATGTGTTATGTAATTATAATGCTACAATAGATGAAGGTTCTTATAAGTTGATATTTTATCATTCTAAAATAATAATAAAACTGCGTCGTCTGAATATCAGAAATAAGTCAAAAGATGGGAAGTTACCAGAATCAGTTTTAGTGACTGACCATAAATCAAGTTCGCTAAGGTTCTATTTATATCTAGATGCATAAATGCAACATGCACTATGCAATACACTGTGTTATCAATAAATTATGCTCATGGTAATTAATAGTTATCAAGTACTCCAGCGTGACTTAAGTATAGTCTCGGGTAATAATGGAGTTTCCGTCAGCACAGTGTAATAATGGGTTACTTATGACACGGAAAGGCGGTACTTGAAAGTAATTCGAACTTGAAAGTGCGAATTTAAGTCACGTAGTGCTGTAATAATTATTTATTTTTGCACTATTTTAAATGATAATCATCATCATTACAGTTAATCGTTATTTAAACCCACATTTTTAAACAATTTTATCATACTTCGATTATAATTTTACGATAAAATCATAACTGTGCTGGAGTTCAATCTTTAGTTTGATAAATTATCGCCGCAGCCGAATTGGCATTAGCTGAGTGCAAGGTATTGCAAATTATTTATTTGATATTGCACATTAAGGTAGAGCGAGTGAGCGAGTACCCTAATTATAATAGAGACCATATTCGATATATACGTTTTAATTTCACCAACTGTGAGACACACGAATTAAATGTTGCATAATTAATGGTGCAATATTATAGTTTTACATGACAGAAATTGTAAGTAATCAAATGAAAATATGTAAATAAGTCTTTAACGTGATTCATTTTTTTCACGCGGTACGACTGAAACTCCTTCAAAATGGAAGTTTTATTGTGATCCCGAAGAGTTTATTGCGTTGACAGTATGATTAATTAAAAAAAAGAGTTGATAAAACACACTAGCTACACACTGTTGACTTTTTGACGAGATCTAGGAGTAGAAAATGCCACATTTTTTATATAAGCTCTCTCTGGAGTGCATAAACGTACCATTTCCCATATAAATAGGTTGTTATTTTCTGGCAAATATCTCGTAAAGTAATGTGGTAAGGGGTTGCATTTTTTATGTCAATGGAAGGGTGATATATTTATCTTAAAAATGAGACCAAATTTATCGATTTCTAGGTGATATGATATTTCACTCAAACTACCCTAATCACTTAGGATGAGTGCACGGCCGTTTAAGGTTAGGTTATTAACTAAATATGGGATGTGTTTTTTAATTTCCTAAAACGTAACGGTGCGCATATTTCTCTATGCTGTTCGCTTCATAGGAAGAGCAGTCAGTAGTCTTAAAGGCATTATGAGCGAGATAGTTCCGAAGTCATAAAAATGATCAAGTATGTTTTCTATTGGAATACATAAACATTATTAAGTGAATGAATACTAATTAAATTATTACAGTAATGCTATAAATGTGTTGTTTTGCCTAATTTAGCAGTAATGAACTACATAAAAGTATCACAACTTTATAAAAAAAACAGCGATCTCGAGTAAAATACCATCACTTTTTTTAATATTACAAAGCTAACTATTCGGTGACACACTGTTTTTCTTTCACATTTACGTTAAATACATCAAGGACTTTGTCTGACTAGTTTTTGAACAAATCCTTAACATCAGAAAATTTTTAATCTTTAAATAAGATGCCATGGAAAGCTGTAGTCGTATTAAACCCATGTAAATTGGCCTCTTTATTTTTGTTAATATCTCTAAAACGAGTTCGGTAAGGTACTAATTTTATGGTACCATTGGAAAGATAAAACTTTTTTCTCTCTAATAAGATGAAAATGATCGATTTACTAACATAACGAAATCTCGCTCAGACTACCTTAAAAGGCTTCGCGGATTCAGGCAGATTTACGCGGGGCGCTTGATAGCACAGTATGATGAGGGGAAATAAAAAGAATGTAGGCACGGTATTAGATCAGCTCTTTTCCTATTTTTTGTCCATGCATTCGCGCAATCATTCTAGTTAGTCCCTGATTTACACGACGCAATATTCACTGCAGTAACCGAGTAATAAAATGCCTCCAGTAGGACGGCTTTGGGAATTTCTTGTCCAAGAAACTAATTCCGTAGTTGTTCGAATATTTTGTTTATGAGTGGTTTGTGCTATGAAATAATCAGTCGTCAGAATATATCGACAGTTTGTTTTAGAACGACCAAGCCAGGAGACTTAACACGCCAAGCTGCGATAAGAGAATGCAGGTATAAGGTGCACGTTTAAACTTATCCTACTTCAATAAACAGATGCGAAAAAGTATCTTTATCACGGGTGGGTTTATTCATAATGTTGAGGCATGGTGCCTTGAACTATGTATGGTGAGCGCCTTATTAGTATTAAATTGTAACATTCCGAAAGAAAAATACGTTTGAACGGAACAAAATCTAAATAGACTAATTTCATCTTGATCTGGTTAATTTTATCGTAAAAATTATACGTATAGAGAATAATATTGTCTTATTTCATTTTAGCTTGCATTTTGACCAAAGTTCTTTCGAGTGTTTCTCTATTAATAAATAAAATGTTTTTCTAATTTCATTTTTCAGTTTGACTTACGTCCTGATTTTCACGTATATCCCTGATTTTTTTTCAAATTTGAACATACATTTATTGGATACAAACATTTCAAAAATACATTGTTATTTAGTTATTAAAAATAATCCAAATATGGGTCTCGTTACAATAATGCAAGTAATACAGGTACCATTATCAGAAATAGGTGAAATTGAAATGTTTACAAATTAATTTCAGTACATGTATACATTGTAAATACAGTATAAGTCCTCCTGGGCCACAGGCTCGTCCGGAGGTGCTTGTGTAGGCAAAAAAATAATTATGCAGAGTATTGGTGGAGTTTTATTCCATTATTACATCACATCAGAATAATTATACAGGAAAATACATATGTAGAACAGATACAGTTAATTATTTCTCTTATTATAAGGATATTTGGACCGGTACAATAAAACTACACCTATAATCTAGACCAGCGTTTCCCAAACTTCTTATACCGTCCGCTCCCTTTGATCAACAAACCTTACCAAACGCCCCCCAACCGTAACATTTAATCACAGACTACTAGTCCAATTCAGGAACATATTGAAAATTAACTATAAGCAATTAAATTGAAACTACCGTTCGTTGCAACTCCAATAGATATATAGTTTAAGCATCCCTAGGCATGTATTTATGATATTCTTTGGTCAGGACTCTGCCTCCAACGCCCCCCTGCCGCCCTCTGATGTCTTGTCACCCCTTTAGGTTGAAGCGTCGTACCCCAGGGGACGGTACTGCCCACTTTGGGAACCACTGGTCTATACCGTATCCATCCGTCATTTTTTCCTCCTCGTGAATAGCCACTCAAATCATTCGTGTGCCATTAGCTCTGTCATCGGACCTTAACAACGTTCATCTGTGGTTCCAGGAGTGGGGTAAAAATTAAATATCAGCAAATGCACCACAGTTCACTTCCTGCGAAAGTCATCACAAAAATACCATACCTATACTGTGGGTGGGGTAAACATAAAATCTTCGGATACAGTAAAATATCTTGGAATTACCTTAACTTCTGATATATCGAGGGAATTACACATACAAAGCATATGTGGCTCAGCATTAAAGAAAATAGGTTCTGTTAAACGTATAAGAGGAAGGTCCTCGGATGAATGAGTCAAAGAGAGATGCTACTTCGTTCTGGTTAGGCCACACCTCGAATACGCCGCGAGCATTTGGGACCCTGGTCAAATAGATTTAACCAAAAAAATTTTCAAAATGCAAAGAAAAGCAGGGCACTTCGTTAAAAACTGCTACGAGCGTACATATAGTGTCTCACAACTTTTAGAGGGATTAAGGTGGGAGCCCCTAGAGACTCGTAGGCTACACGCTAGGCTTAGGTTGCTTGAGAAATTCAGAACTGATATTTTTCAGAGCGACATAGAGAATATTATCATGACTCCTCACTACATCTCTAAGTCTGACAGATGCGATAAAATAAGAGAGATACTCTGCCTAACAGATAGGTACAAAAACTCGTTCTTTCCGCGCACAATAATAATAAAAATTAAGCTTCACTAAATACATTCCTATAACTCATGGCACCATTTCACCTCCAAAAACTTACACCTTTACAAGGCTGGTGACCTAACACCCCCTGCCACACGCCCCTACGGCGGCTCGCGGGGTATTATATAGATGTAGATCTTTTCGCGTACCTCGGCCATAATCGCTCCTTCGAATTCGCAACCAACCAAGAGTCAACCAAGGAGCCGGGGCGCACTCCCCTACTCCCCTTTGCTCACACCGCAACTCACTCTCAAGACTATCTTTGATTGTTATATTCGGGAAAGATAAATGGAAATAGCTTGTACGTGGAAATTACAAGAGTTACATATTTAATAAATGAAAAATGAGTCACACATTGGATACCCGCTTGCTTCTACGCTCTTTGGCGAGGAAAAACAGTTCATCCGATCAGTCAGCGAAAAAAACTCATTTCGGTGAAAATACGAGAGAAAACCAACGAGGAGAATAAATTGGATCATAGTTTAGTGGTATGACTATGAAATTTGTCGTCAATTTTTATGTTCCTGTGGAATGCGGAAATTTGAAGTTCCAACCGCCTGCATTGATAAGTTTTCAGTTATTATTTCTGAAGAAAATGAAATTTCCAGGCATTAAATTATTATTCCCCTCTGTCACGGCATTAACCTTGCCATTTCATATCTTTTTTGATGCCTCAGAGAGATGAGGTTAATTATTAAAAAGAATATATTTATCAAGATGAGGCAAAATATTAGTAATAACCTTGAAAAAAACTTCTACACAGCAGATAGCTATTTTAAAATGATACACTTTTAATGTCCTTTCGAGAGAGAGATTACGGCTACGTTACTGCCTAGAAACCGATTGCTCTAGTACCATGGAGGAAAACCTAGAAAAAAAATAGTAAAAGAGATGAAAAATTACTGGGCTCTAGAGGAAGGTTGTTATAGAACAGGAATACTAAAGGTTTGGGGCAGAGAGATAGCAACTAAAACGCAATAACTGATTTTAAAGGTCGATTCAACATGAAACGCCGGACTAGTAAGATGAGGTCACAATTGTACTTATGGACATGATAGGGGATAATCAAGAGCCAATAATTGCGGAGGAATTCCGCATTTTAATTTAAATTAAAATCTTTCAAACAGTACGGTGACTCTAACTTCATACAGAGTATATAATTGGCGATCATCAGGCCGGATTCATAAAAGGTAGATCCAAAAAAGACCAAATTGCCATTTATTGTGAAGCAATTGACATATAGCGGGAAATAAAAGCATTATTCTACGGTATGTAGTTCTCCTTTCTGCAGAGCTTATAGCATCGCAAATAAGGACTCGATTCAGGAGATAATAAAAAGTTTTGAATACCCAGAAACTTATTAGGCAATCTGGAATAAGAGCTTGGCATAGCAAACGGTAAGTCTGATTGGAAAGTGAATACTTATCACTGTTTGAAGTGAGAACTGCAGTCAACGGTCTCGCCCCTCCTCCATTCAACATAGTATTCAGAAGATGCACGAATGAAAACGAGAAATGCTGGACTTGGAATGGAAATAGGAACAGAAACAAGGTTTCTTGCCTTCGCCGTTTATATAGAGGCACTCAATGACACCAGAAGAGAGCGATGGGCAAGAACTAACGAGAAAGTAAGGAAACAGAATCGATGGGTCTTAAGGAATATAGAAACAAAACGAATATATTTTCGGTGGAGTGTCAGTAAAAATTGAAAATTCACATCAGAGGATCAAGAGTTTGAGGATCTTGCGACCAAAGTCAGCAGACATAACTGTACGCAAACTTAAATATGGAATCGCATAATTTTTTCCATTAAAAGTTAGCACGCCTATATTAAAATGCTAGCTTCAAAATTTGTATCTAACCTTACCAAACTTTTAAATCCTCAATTTGGCCAGTGTTGCTGAATGGAGCGTTAGGGTAGAAATGTGTGCTTCGGTGAATAATATGAAGAAAGAATTGGTAATATTGAAAAATAAAGTTTGAAGTATCGTCTTTGGGTCAGTCAGAGAGGGAAGCATTTTGAAAAGTAGGTGTAATAGAGAAGTTTGTAAGTTATGCAGATAACCTGATGAAGCGGAAGAAGGCTGAAGTAGGGATCAGTAGGGCCGGCTATATCGACAGAAGTCAGGGAGGTTGGGTGATATGAATACTCTGTAAGCAAAACTCCAAATGAAGAATAACCTCAAAGGCCAAAGAAATTATGGAAAGCACGAGTTAAGCAGGGTATCAACAAGATGAGGATCACTGGGCAGGATTTGCAAAAGGCAGAAAGAAATAAAGCAACGTGTTGACAGGACAAATTATCACTATCGGATAAATTGGATATGAGAGTAAGAGTATTAATTTAGTCATCATTAGATATCATATGTAAGATATTATAAAGATTCAAGAGAAAGACGTGTATATATCTAATCTATCGCAGGCCAAATATTTTCCATTTATATTCAGCTAGAAACACGTTGACTTCCAGTAAGGCATATACCTATAATTTTGCAGAATCGATACTGCGGCATACGAACCTGATATAATGGGAACCCGCCGCAGGTAATCCGTTTGATTAGTTCATTGCGAGCATCTTTTGCAGTGCATTAAAGTAGAAACTCTCACTACCAGCGACAAAAATAATGCTTTAATCTTCCCAAATGTTCTCCACCAGTTTGTGGTCTAATCTCTGAATTTGGAGGAAGACATTTGCATTTTTAAAAATGCTTTTGTATTGATGAATGACTTCAAGCTTTCCCGGCAAATGCAAAGATTGAAAATCTCTCAGGTAAGATTCTACATTGTTCCAACATTTAGGTAGGTGCAAGTACCCAAGAGTCCAATGATTGGAAGCCAAAATCCCTGATGATGGTAGACGAGTCACCTGTAGAAATGGAAATGAGAGTTTTTCAATCATGTACATATGAAATACTAACAAAAACTCCAAGCGAGGTCTGTGATGAAGCTTAAGTTATGAAAACATCTCTGAATTACACCACAGTTATGCAGCAGGGGATGTTATAACACATGCCAATACAATGAAAGGAACAGGGACGGAATTATGGGAGGAATGGAATAGTAAGGCATATTTTCAGTCTGCTATCATAAAAGAGCACAAAAAAGTCTCTAAACTTATGTATAGATTTACAAGAAAAGAGTTTTCTTTCAGTAAAATAGCTTAAAAAAATATGTCGTACTTTGCGGTAGAACAAATGCGTGCACAGATACGTCCGCTATTGGTTTATAATCTATGTCCATTTAATGCCTCCGCGCCCGATATCCTTTTAAGCCTGAATTAATTTGCACTTAATGGGTGTTGCTAGAGATAACTGGATAAGAATATAAAGAAAGGCCTGGCAGAGAGTATTGTTGTATTGTGGAGAACATTTAGTCTGAAGAGAGAGTAAGAGAATAGACTATAAGTGTTCAAGAAGAGGGGGTGGTAGCGAATGGAGAGGATACGATGGACACGAAGGAAGAAGAGCGAGCTTTGTATGGTGGGCAAGGGGAGAAAATTCATTTAGAAAATCATGAGAAGGTGGAGTAAGTAGCTGCAACAGGTGGTGAGGGACGAAGGGATGTTGAATGCTGATGGAGAGAGGGGGGATACGCAGGGTGAGCGGTTGACGGAAATAAAAAGAATGGACTTTTGGATCGGATGAATAGAGCTAGGGCGTATGCCGAGGTGAAGAATTAAATTGGTAGTGTAGAGAGACACGGATCTTCATCTGCGAATGACTAGTTCAGATATTCCTACTTCCATTTAAACATATTTACCGACTTTATATCTACCTGTAGATAACCTCAAATAATAAAAATATTGCGTTGAAGTTAGCGCAGATCGGAACACATGCAAGCATTTTATAGCGATCGCGAATTGAACTATGTGCACAGGTGAACGTTCCGCCAATAGGGTGTGCTCCAAAGGCATACGATCGTCCTGTCCGAGAGTACTGTGAATGATTGATGGTTTATTTGTAGCAACCTACATGAAACTGCGGGTTCCACCAATAATGAGTGACTCAAGAAGTACTAACTTCCATCACTTCTCTTGTACTGTAAAAAAATATTACTTGCACTCATGAAAATCATTAGATGTTAGGAAACAAGATAAAAATTCAAAATATACAAGTTATTAGACGACCTCATTTAAATGAACTTTTTTTTCCTAGCAGCATAGGTCCTGAGGCGAATGGAAAGCAACTAATGGACGATTCGCTGAAAGTGCCCGCTACACGATATGTGAAAGATTCATCCAGAATTCGCTTCAAAACTACTACTTCACAACTTTTGTCATAAACTTTTACTGGACATCTTGCTTGATGTTATGAAAACGGCTTGGTAATAAAATCTGCGAAGGTGCATACTCGTATCATAGTTTCCGTGTAAGGGACAAACGAAATAAAGCTAAAAAGCATACATCTATGGGTACTTCTTACCCCAGTATTACCTAACCCCAAATGGATCCCTTTGTCAAAAATGGAATCTATGGCCATATTTCCATCCTAAGCGATCCCTTCAGTGATCCCATCGTCTATCAGGAGAGAGATACTCCCCTAATCGATCTGGACCATATTAAAAATACAGTAATAGACGAAAAATAGCTGAATCTTCTTACTTCTTGGTTTCCGACGCTTTTTTTCATTTCTTGGCCAGTATTTTTCTGGGTATCCAGCAGACTTCTTCAATTTCGGTTAAAGGTTAGGCGGCAAAACAATGTCCATGAGATGGAACAACGCACAGATGGCTGAAATCGAAAAAAGCTGGCCAAAATTCAAGAAGTGACTTTTTCAAGCCACTAACCTGAAACCTTGCGTAAATATTCTCAAATACCTGTGCATTCGATGACGCAAGGCATTTTCCTTAGCACTCAACAATTAACAATTTGCATGAGGTCAAAGTTGCACAAATTTCGCAAAAATGGTCTTCGCTCAATTTTTTCACAAATCTTCGAAATCAAGCCCTTCCTAAACCTTTATGTGTAAAAGATTGGAATAAAAAGTGATGTAATTAAATGGAACAGTTTTTTGTCTTTGTTTTAATGTAGTCTTCTTACATGTTTGTAATTTTTTACCAAATATATTAAACAAAATGGCGGACCCTCATTTTTGGTCATTTTAAAAATATATGTTGAGGAATAGTTAATTGCATCGCCAAACATCACAAAGTAACTTATATGGGGAAACTCTACAAAGCTTCCACAGTGCGAATCCGATGAGTTATGCTGCGACCGTTTGCGACGCCGAATTTCACATCAGTTTTTCGATCGCGCGGTCGAGTCTGGTCCAACCCGCCCGCAACGGGGAGTAAGATGGCGATGCAAGTTTGTGGAGTGGATTGTAGCCGCATCCACTCCCCTACGGAGATTTTTGGGATACAGACATTGAAAAGAGCCTCCATATATTATATTTTGGAGGACTCGCGGAAAAAAAGTAGTAGGTCAACTTGCTTGCCCTTTAAAACCATTTTACGGAGTGATAGCGGCGCAAACCCACCATGTTCTCAGCAAGTTTTTCTGGCGCAAAGCTTGCAATCCTCAATGCACGAACCGTGAAATTGGTGAATGAATCGCACTAATATGTGCACCTTCTTTACTATGGCATTGTGCTCCAAATAATAGGACCCCAGAGTCAAGGGGTCTAAGTAACAATATCGTTGTTTTGAGAAAACTTAAGTCAAAGTTGAAAAAGTTTGGTACAACCCACTCAGTAATTATGAATCATTACCCTAGATAGCATCGCCTGTCAAGAAAATCACTGGGATCCCTTTACCACCTAAAAGATTTATATTTTCACATCCCATTCCTGTACCTAACTTTTTTTTCTAATGTCACTTAGACCCCTTGACTTCTGGGGTCCACATATGTCCTCAACTCGACACTAATGACGATAAAAATAATTGCGTTGATATGGAAAAAATACTAAAAATCATTCATTCTCATTGGTTGTCATTTGAATCAACACCAATGCACTAACAGAACAGCACTAACCCGCCATTTTTCACATTTTGCAGCCTGTTCTTGATTTCCAATAGCTTTTGTCTTCTTCCTGCATACGTGGTATGAAAAAGAAAAAAAATATATTTTGGATAGTTGAAAAAGGTGACATTATGAAACGCAGCCGACGCAACAACGTGGCAAATGGTACACCGCGAGAATATTATCAAAGAGTAATTTATGCCGGCTACGCCCTTTAGTGTGCGAACAGGTGATCGCAGCTCCGGCGAACACGTTATTGTATAACTTAGTAACTGTATGCATCCATCGCTTCCATTCATCCACTCTCTCTCTCTCTCTCAAATTCAGTCCTCGTCGCTTTTAATATCGCTCTGGTTCCCGACGTGGAATTCCTCCTGCGCCCATTTCGTCATCACACACTCCACTCGCCTGGAGGTTCGGCGCCAATGGCGTATTCGTGGCGCGGCGGTGGCCACAGACTTTTGACCTTAATACGTTTTTAAAATCCGCCCGACAGTAGGGTAACCAATAGAGGTCTTAGCCATTAAGTGACGCAAATTATCGAACTTATACAATATCAAGGTTGCGACGTCAAGTCCTCCCATGAACTCGAATTCTCTTATGCAACGATGACAACAGTAATACAACTGGCTGAGACGCCACATATCCATCATTTCACAGACTCGATAGCCCCGAGTACTTCCTGAATATGTTCCCTGAGTACTCCCTGTTGGTTGTCAAGTAATTTTCGTACGGATCGTTTGAGGTTAAATATCGAGGTCTACGTTAAATTCTAACGAAAAGTCCAAAAACGCGCCATTCTGTTACCTCCGATCGAACAATTTTCTTTTCTTTCCGCCCCGAAATCCAAGACATCTGTGAAGACATCAGTTTTTCGAATAGGATCCCAAAAGTAACGCAATATCCTCCTGAGACCCCGTGTCCATTTAATTGGACACCAGCTGTTTTGCCAAGTATCTCGTAGATACCTTTTTTTACAGCAAAATGACTCAAAGTCCAACCTAGTGGACCTAGTGGACAGTCTTGTGCGAACCTGAAACCAACTTTATAGCCAAAATATGACTTTCAACTGTTTTCTATACTTGGAAACTCGCTTGAAAAATATGTCGAGTACGTTAAAATTTCAATGGCTGAAACTGGTTTGGGTCTCAGGAGGTTATAAAACCTCTCAAAACAGAAGAGGCGATGTGGCGTTTGCTGCTGAAGGGATACACCCCGGCACGATGAATCCGGGACTAATTACACGATTACTATGAATGAAAGATATAATGTAATAAAATAAAATGTAATTTTTAATTTAGTCACAAAGTATCGGAAGCTTTGTATCATTTAGTCTCGTTAGGCAAGCGATGAGTGGTAGCTAGAGTATTGTCCTCCCATCTCGAGGGCACGGTTCGAACCCACGGCAGTGGCGAAGATTTTATGTTGAATCCCGATCCTTAATTTATTGGCCCCCTTAGATTGTGGAAACTCTCACAAGCACGTGGATGCAGAATGAATACAAGCATCGTTACCACTCACAGTCTTTCCCCGTGTATCTGTGAGCAATATGTCGCAATCCGGCCTTGGACCAGACCCCATCGGCATCCAATTAACTCATTCGGCCAAAACTGAGGGAACACCCAAAAATTACACAAATAGAAAGGAATCGTGACTTGGGTGTCGAAAAACTCGGAATCTCCACCGCATGGAGGAGCGGAATGATGAATTTGTGAACGGGGTCAACGATATTTACGTCACGCTTCCTGCGGGTCCAACCGTCTCTTCGTAAAATTCGGGAACACAATGCGTGTCAACGGGAGCTCTCCATTCTGAGGCGCTGAAGAGGGCGTTCAGATCGGAAGAACACATTTGAGCGCCGTTCAAACACACGAACGACGATGTGCGCGGGCGAAAAATTCGATTATTTATCGATACGTAGCATTCTGTAGGTACCCAATAGTTACGGCCGATTTTTCTTGAATTGTGAATGTATACGTTGGAGACCATCAACCTTTGGAAATCAATAGCAATCAAAAGTAAGTGGGTCATAAACACATCAATTTTCCACGGAAAAAGTCCACAAAGTTCATTTGATAAGTGATGGAGAAGGACAAGATTTTGACCCGGAACTGAACACTATTAAACTCACAGCGTTCCGTAACGGCAACTAATAGAAAATATACTGGAACAACAAATTAGGAAACCAGCCGTTAGGTCATTAACAAACTTCCGTCAATATCCCGTACAAATGTGAAGCTGGCTAAAATATCCTATGCCTATTATTAATCATATTAACGTGGTAGAGTTTTTCCTAGAGAGAATGTAATTATTATTTTCCTATAACCCTGAGAAAGTGGAAGACAAGTATTGCCCCATACTGGATATCATGTCCCAATTTGAAAGCTCTGATGAAATAACAGTCGATCACATTTCTATGTGCTACATTTTTCCAACGATACTTTAAATTTGAGATTCTAGAATTGTAGTAGTCGCGATATTATAAACCAAATTAATTGAAAAATTTTCATAAAGTTTACAGGACAAAGGCAAAAGTTAATGAGAGCGTTCCAACAGGAGCGTAGAAGATCGCACATATGGAAACGCATTGACGCACTTCAGCGCAAATAAAACAGTATCTTTGTTTACTTGGTGGTATGTTCCAATAGACATATTTAATGATACTTTTACTTAACCACAAAAAAGTAGTTCAGTAAAAGTTATCAGTAATATGCACTTCAGCGCATTTGAGCGCTTTCGAACCGCGGTGAATGGAAGGGCGTATGCCGGCGAAACGCCGATTTCGCACGAACTAAATACTAAATAAGGTAAGCTACTCAACAGAAAATTAAAAAATTGGCAATATTCATATTTTTAGGACACCGGGACTAGCCACGGAGCTACCGTTACGGAATCATCCGCAAATGGATATAAGTACGGTATTCCTCAAAGGAAAATGTATCCATCTTGACCAGGACTCGATCTCGGGACCCTTGAACCGCGCCGAGGGCTTTAGTCAGTTAAGATAGGGTGCACACGAATTAAACCCCAACTTCTGACCGCTGACAAGGGTTTTGAATTGAATGTCAATCCTCAACATGAAGTAGGCCACGACCCTCTCGAGGTAGAGCGAATCAACCAACAGCAGCCCTTAACCATTCACTTATATCTGATCGATCCCATATCAGCATATTATTAACTTTTCTTTTAAGTAGACGCCATCAGTCCACGTTTCGCCATGACGCTCGTCTCCCCGGCCTATTTTAAACTTGTGCTCGCCAAGTTTGTTCACCAGTTACTATTGTAATGATAACACTTAACTTTGTTATTCCACATATCTTTATTTCCTACGACCCGGGTTTCGACGTTCGACGTCATCTTCAGGTAATTTCTCTACAAATCCATCTCATATACATACAAAATCAACTCAAATAGGGGCGTTGATGTGGGAAGGGTGAGGATGGAAGTTCACCGCTTCTCAAGACACTGCTTTTCTATATATATGAGATGGTTTTGTAGAGAAATTACCTGAAGATGACGTCGAACGTCGAAAGCCGATTCGTAGAAAATAAAGATATGTGGAATAACAAAGTTAAGTATTATCATTACAATGTGAACAGATTCCACAGAGTTACGCCTGATACTACCAATCATACCAGTTTCTAATCTAGGTTAATTTTATCATTAAAAATAATTTTATAAATAACGTTTTTTATAAGGTTGTTGGCATAAACTTGTAAGTTAGCAGTTGCCGGCGTAAAATGGTAAGTTAGCTGGGCCCTTTACAGTCATTCCTCTACCGGGGCCCGATTCCTGTGATGCAAGGGGGTACAAGAGAACGGGTGTCCAGACGGTGAGTTGGATTGGGGTCCGCGAGAGTCCAGCTCATGTTTTTTCACATGGGTTTCCTTTGGAGCCGAACTCATTTGAGCCCTTAAGGTTGTTTGAGCGAAATATCATTTTACTTAGAAATCAATGAATTTGATCTCATTTTAAAGAAAAATATCTCACCCTTCTAATGACACCAAAAATTCAGCGCCTTACCACATTACTTTCGGAGTTATTTGCCAAAAAATACCAGTCCTTTTACATGGGAAATGGCACGTGTATACACTCCAGAGAGACATTATTTACAAAATGAGATATTTCCAACAATTAGATGTCGTAAAAAAACTAACGGTGTGTAGTTTGTACGTTGTCTCAACTATATTTGAAAATAAATCATATTGTCACCACAGCAGGTTCCTGGGTATCACAAAAACCTTCCGTTTGGAAGGAGTTTCAAACGCACCGCGCGACAAAATGAGTCAAGTTAAAGACTTATTTAGATATTATCATTTAATTACTTACAATTTCTGTCATATAAAACACTATAATTGCACCATTAATAATTCAATATTTGATTGATGTGTCCTACAGCTGGTGAAATTAAAACGTATAATTCGAATATGGTCTCTATTATGACTAGGGAACTATCTCGCTCGGACTATCTTAAGCTATCGAGGTATCTTCCTTCAATAAAATATCGAATGATGTGGGTTCGAGTTCAGGTCAAGGCGAGTAACATTTTCTCTATGTAATTTCGCACTTTCTTTAACCACGCTTGACTCCGTTGAAAATCAAACGAACAATGCTTCTAAAAGTGACTCAAGTTCGCCATAATGGACATCCTCCAAAACCGCGCAGCAACGACCACGTGAGCCGATGAAAAACGCAAGGGAAGGGCTGCGAGGAAATTTCGGTTTCGTCGGCCCCCTTTCACTGCATCGCCTCCGGTAAATCAGAGCAGGGGCCCGCCCCCGTACCCTCCCCTCACTCCAACCGCCATACCCCTACCTCCGAGAGACGGGTAGGGGAGTGGCGTGTGAACAAGCGCGCACCGAAAGCGCGTACCATTGGAAAAAGGCTTCTTTTTTTTTGGCCTTCGTAAATTTGTCGAAGAATAAGGTCAACGCACGTGACCGCGCTGGCTTCTCTGGGAGTCTGAGACCGACGATCGCCGCCGTCTGGGAAGAGACCCCTCGATCACGCGTGAGTTAACATTGAACGAGTCCCCCGAGGCCTTTTGACGTGATTTTATGGTATCTAGTCCGAGCGAGATAGTTCCCTAGTCATAATAGAGACCATATTTGAATTATACGTTTGAATTTCACCAAATGTAGGACACATCAATTAAATATTGCATTATTATTGGCGCAATAATATAGTTTTATATGACAGAAATTGTAAGTAATTAAATGAAAATATCTAAATAAATATTTAACTTGAGTCATTGTTTTCGCGCGGCGCGTTTGAAACTCCTTCAAAATGGAAGGCTTTGTGTGATACCCAAGAACCTATTGCAATAGTGACAATATGATTAATTTTCAAATACAGTTGAGAAAACATACAAACTACACGCTGTTAGTTTTTTTTACGACATCTAAGTGTTAGAAATTCCTAATTTTGTAAATAATGTCTCACTGGAGTGCATACACGTACCTTTTCCCATGTAAAAGGGCTGGTATTTTTTGGCAAGTATTTCCGAAAGTAATGTGGTAAGGGGTTGAATTTATGGTGTCATTAGAAGGGTGAGATAACTTTCTTGAAAATGAGACCAAATTCGTTGATTTCCAAATAAAATGATACTTCGCTCAAACTACCTTAAGGCCTGGTTAACTCGTGCAAGTTCATCTGCAAATGCATGAACGTGTGATTAAACCGGAAAATTTACCGCTCGACCAAATTAGAGCAGGTTATTCTTTCTGGACATGTGCATGCATTCGTACAAGTTGCACTCGAGTTTCAGCAACGCCTTGAGATAGATGACAGAAGTGATGTTTTCTGCCCGTAGGAAATCATCATTGTTGTATTATTCTGTTTGTTTACTTCTAGGTAGGGGTGAGTCGATTCCACTTTTTTTCGATTTCGATTCCAATTCTTTCAAATCGATTCCCGGTTCTCGATTCCAATTCCATCGATTCTGATTCCTAATAACAGGTGGGATATTTATATACCAGTAGCGTACGACTATTATTTAAATGCAAGTATTGGCTGAAATAAAATAACAAAGACAATTAAGTCGCTCAAAAAGTATATTTATTAACAAAGAGCAAATGTATCCTCAACTTATTGAGGTAGATAAAAAGTACAAATTGATAACCTACACCCATAATTACTGAGACAAGTATGTGATAAATGAAATTTGATTTGAATATTTATCAATCTGGAATCGATGGAATCGGAATCGACTTTAGGCTATCGATTCTCGATACCGATTCTAATCCTGAGAATGGGTGGAATCGAGAATCGACATTTGGATTTGACTATCCTTACTTCTAGGATTCAGTTATCTCGCGTATGATTCAGCTTTTCGTGTTAATTAGTCATTCTGCTTCATTTGGACTACCTGTATGCACGCTAACGGAGCTCTCGCCTTCGTTAGACCTCTCCCATTATAGACCATTGTCCCTCGAAGGGACTACCCTCTGACACACTCCGTTAGCAATAGTAAAAAAAGGTTCAAATGCAATAATAAGCTGAGCTTTTCTAGTGTTTCTTTTTCCAATCCATATCTTTTCAGAACTGAATGCCTTCTTTCCGGGGTCAGGAATGATGGAAGGCCAAGTCCAGCAGGACGGTGAATTTCATACAAAATACCTCGTTTGTGCGATAAATTATTGATTAGTTCCTGCCAGGAATCCATGACTGGCCGTTAATGTCTTATTTTTTACTTACACAACTATCAATGCAAGAAAAATACAATAAATTTCGTTTGACTCCCACTATTTGATGATGCTGAAAACGTTTAAATGCTGCGAAAATATGTAATGCTCTCCCGATGTATGATGTTAGTGAAGAACGCTCGGGTTTCCCAACTGCTAAAATTTCATCTCTATCGATGTTCCGATGCACGAGTCGCCAAAGTGTAAAAATGTCCAAATGACGATGGAAACAACAATCAAATCAATGGTGGGCTCTTAGAGAATTCCCGAAAACTTGGTCAAAGGCAATCTCCGCGTAACCACTCATTCATACACGTTGATTACGTTAATGTGTAATGATCCGGACATGAAAACTGTTAACAATTCATTTACGAGGTCGCACGAGTTAATTCATTGTGTGCACAAGCCCCAAGGCTTGAGCCTGTGCTGTTCCATCCCTGATTACATGCGAGAACACATTCACGGAATTGGAACAGTGGCCATTTTCTGGGCATGCGCACGAGCACTCACGCAATTTGCTGAGTTAATGGGATGCATTCTTGAAGGAACACGCATTTATGCATGAAGCCGCACCGTTTCATGCAACGTGTATCGCGTGCCTGTGGAATACATCCACTTCCACCGGCGTTGGGCAAAATTGAGGTCGAATGATAGCTACAAAGAGGCACGTTTGAACTCTACATCCCATGAAGGCGGTCCACATGCTAAAATGTCGATCATGACGCGCATTTTGTGTGGACCTTCTTGTGTTCTGATTAAGACTGAATTTTTGGAGGAAAAGGGAAATTAAAATACGCAATCACGGTTCCCCAATATTAATAATACTGGACGATTTGACGAATACACATGTGAAAGTCCACCACTTAACACTGACATTTCAATCACAGTAACGCTACTGTAAATTTTCAATGTAAAATGGATTTACAATTAAGATTAGAATCGTAAAATTATTGTAATATTTTCCAAGTAAGTCCATATTTATGTATTTCTACAAGTAAGGAATCGCTCCGCTTACGTTTAATATTAATATATTTACCGAAGTAATTTTTAGCGTTATTTATTTCTTCCTATTCCAAACATAATAGTCTTCCGATTAAAGTATCTACAACCAAAATTAAACAACTTGGTAAACAAATATTTGTGCCCCGCAATGATTCATCCTCCGGTATTGTAATATTTATTGTAATATTTATCCCCGCTCGTGGTCATGAGAAGGATACTTGATCAGAATTGTAACGCGATTTAATCTAAGAAACTAAATATCACTTGCAGATAAAATAGAAGGCCGTGTATCAATGTTACAGCCATGCCAATGTTCGAGCTATGTTCGAGAGCGCACCTTTATAACCCCTAATGACCTCTGCTGCCATATAAGTCCTTGCACGCTCTAGAAGACACAGGAACAACGAAAGTCATCTAGGGTGATGAACTGCTTTCATTTCGCAGCAATTTATTATTGCGATACACTGAGATCTCCGTGTCTTATGCGCACGTGACCATTAGTAGATTAAAGCATTCAAGTACCACTTTATAGCGTGTAATAGGTTTCTTAAATATCAGAGATAATTGTGGATTTAAGGTAGTTTGAGCAAAATATCATTTTACTTAGAAATCAATGAATTTGGTCTCATTCTAAAGAAAAATATCCCACCCTTCCAATGACACCAAAAATTTAACCCCTTACCACATTACTTTCGGAGTTATTTGCCAAAAATACCAGCCCATTTACAAGGGAACTGGTACGTGTATGCACTCCAGAGAGACATTATTTACAAAATGAGATATTTCTAACACTTAGATGTCGTAAAAAGACTAACAGCGTGTAGTTTGTATGTTTTATCAAATATGTTTGAAAATAAATCATATTGTCACCTTAATAGATTCTTGGGTATCACAAAAAACCTTCCGTTTTGAAGGAGTTTCAAACGCACCGCGCGAAAACAATGAGTTAAGTTAAAGACTTATTTAGATATTTTCATTTAATTACTTATCATTTCTGTCATATAAAACTATATTATTGCACCATTTATAATGCAATAGTCATGGGTCTTATAGCTGGTGAAATTAAAACGTATAGATCGAATATGGTCTCTATTATGACTAGGGAACTATCTCGCTCGGACTACCTTAAGCATGGGAGTTACTCAAAAGATTCCGTGGACAGCAGTGACGCAGCGGAAAGGTCGCTCCTCCTTTAAAAGCCGCATGCCTCATGGAGCGGAAAATTCAATGCGACTGTAAGATCGAAGAGACCCGACCGAGAGCAGTTTACTTTCTCGATTACTTAAGGGGGACCCCTTCCTCACCCATTCGCAGAAAGAGCGAAGCATAGGTTGCCCCCAGTAACGGGTGGGACTATTTGGGCCAACAATGGCACTCGCCTCCCTGCCCTCTGGCGGCGGCGATCCGAAAGACGAAGAGCGCGCGCTGCCATGAATCACCCCGTGATTCGGGGGTGGGGGGAGGTGAGGCGGTATAGAAGCGTTGAGGCTGAGGAGGGGCACATCCTCCCTTCAATATAATGAATGGCTGGAAGCAGGTTGGGAGAGGGGGAAGGACAGGGGAGAACATGAGCTGCAAAGAAACCGATTGGAAGAAATGCAATGGAACAGGTGTAATCAAGAAGTGTTTATCCTCCCCCTGTAAAAAAGTAATACTTATACCCTGTCCAAGATAACAACGCAGTAGACAGATATGCAGTCAATGAGTGAAGACGCTCAATGCCGTTAGAGGATCAGAATCACGCGACCGAAAAGTTAAAAGAGGCGTTTGATTACATAATATGAAGGTGAAAAAATTGTTCCCTCTTAATTTGCTTTCAGAATTTGACAAATTGTAATTTTAAACTGTATTACTATCTTGGACGGTGCTATTTTATAGTGTACATGTAAGTATAACATCAAATCAGATATATCGTGAGTCACAGGAATGGACGATGAACTATAGCGGGCTGTGTCGCGTATCCGGGAGTTGGTCGTAGTTCCTCTGGTGCTAAAATTCCCTGTATTCATAGGCTCTTATGATGGGCAGTTTTTTCATCCTTAGTTAAGGATGCAACGCAAAGTTAATTCCCAACGACTCCTGCTGGCATGCAACCCTCTACGGTCGTATTCTAATTGCTAGGCAGCTAGAGTTTTATTGAGCAGTTACAGTCTCCTATAGCAGTGTGAGCGAAATACCGCTTGACATAAAATTAAATACATAATACCTCATTACGAAAGATAAGATTTCAATTTCCAAATGATAAAAAATAACAGATGCTACGCCACCTTTTAGGATCTTTGCCGATAAATAGAATCTTTTTTTCGTTGGCAAACGGTACGACAGTACAGAAACATGGTAAGTAAATTATTAAATAGATGGCACACTGAGCATGCAATTAATCTAACGACGTATATTTTGTAAAATTTTCCCATTATGTTTAAAAAGAAGTAAGTCACTCACCGATAAATCTCTCATTAACTATAAATTACCTTCGGTCGCGAAGGTGTTTTAATGGCACGGGGTAAAGTAAAGTTTAAGACTCAATTAAACATACTTCGTTAATTACAGCAAAGTTTAGTCACACAAGTTTCTCTTCGAGAGTATTACTTAAGTTCCTTTGCGTCAGTTAAAATTTTAAAATAAAATTCCAATATGGTCGCCATTATTAGACGAATAAATAATAGAGAGAAATCTTGCTCAAAATGCTATCAAAATTGTTCACTGTTTCTCCCCGTCCAGGCAACAAGATATACAAATCTATTTTGAGTACATAAAAGCGTTCACTGTAATGGAGGAGGCGCTTAAATAGACCGCGTCCCTTTTCAGGGTCGCATTTACGATGTTGGGCTGCAAGAGACATTTTCAGTTGGTTCGGTCGCTCAAACTCCTTTTTTTCTGTTGTGAGTGGCATTGGACTGTCATTCGCCCGAAGAGAAGGGAAAGCCGCAAAACCTTGACAGGCCGTCGGAACAGGTGAGATGGAAGACGTGAAATATATGCGAGCGCCTCAAGGCATCTTTCGGATGCTGCAATATGTCGACCGCTCAGTTACCGACCATTATCTATTTACTAACCGATCATTATTCGTTAATATACATTTTAATATCACACTGCTTCTTGCTCAATCTTTATTCATCTCATCCACAGATGATTCACTCAAGAGGCTCCACTAACATACGCAGGGTTGCAAAATTAAGTTTATATATATATATAGGACAAATTACATTTCTATGCAAAAATAATATTATGCCACTCCATTCCGATTCTATTTAAGACGGAAGCCGATGCCGGGGATTGAACTCTAGTCCGTCTAGATTTGAATCCGGCACTCTAGCCTCAGGAACAACCCTATCACCAACAACACTCTTATAGTGAAATGACGTCAGTTGTCACTCAACAAAAACATCTTCTGGCTCATTATTTCTGAAGAAAGAAATGAAGAATGAAGTCTGTTTTCGCATGATGTAAGTTCCAATTCCGTCATCCATCGCTTCGACAACTCGTGACAGCCAAGGTACTGACTGCCTCGATAGTGACACAAGTCGCCGAAACTGTAGTCGGATTGAATTAAATGGCGTGAAAAAAAAGTTTCATGACGGCGCTATACTGCCTTCTTGATTTATTGTAGTGCTGGCGCGGTGAAATTATCCCGAATGGACGCATTGGCGCGTAGGTACGGAGTGTGGTGCGGAGGCGAGGCACGCCCGCCCGATGGTGCCCTCGATTCCAAAGGTTAAGCTCCGATTCGAATGTAGTGTATGCCCTACCCAACCCCGGGTGCCCTCCCACCCGCTCCCCCCGTACCGCTCGAAGCCGAAAGGGCAAGTGGAAGCCACGCGGAGCCAAAAGAGGGCGCAATAATGGTTCGTCCCTTCTCTCCTGCCATTCCTCATTTACAGAAAAAACATCCACTCTTAAGATAAGGAGGTTCCATTTTGACTGCGTGAGTCGAAACAAATACAAAATTCCAACTATTTATTTATATAAATAGTCGAGAATAAATCATTGCACTGCATGAACATGCTAAAACGCCACATCACTGGTGCTTCAAGGAAGTCGTTGTTTCCCTTGTGTCTGTTGTAGAATAATAATGTCAGTGCCTAGGTTAATTTTTCACCAATAACTCCTCCTGATGACGCGGCTTAATGTTGAGAAATCTTCATCCAGGAAAATAAGGAAACACTGGAAAAGGATATATGGCTGTCGGAATTCAGCAAAAAAACTTTAATAATACAAGTTCTTTTTTAACTTTGTGGTATTCCATTTTAATGTATCAGATGATTTAATGGTAACTTTTACAAAAAACCACAATTTAAAAACACACACACACACGACCCGGGTTTCGACGCTTGAGCGTCATCTTCAGGTGCTTGTTTAGGATTTACAAAGTCTTATGTATAGCTTGGAAGGAGGGGGGGGGGTTTGTGAGGATTAGGGTGGTGTGGATGCAGGTTGGTCAGGAACAGTGATTGGCGGGGAGTTTAGCGGGGGAGGGGGGAGGGGGGAGGGAAATTCGGGAGGCGGCTGTGAGAATGGGAGATGAGGAAGGTTGCAAATACTCATTTAAAATCTTCGAATCAGGGTCGTATAAAGTCTTTAAAATTTCGAGCTGCTCAAGTGAGTCAAGCACACGTCTGTGGTTTGCAAAACATAAAATGTCAAGATTAAAATCACTGTGGTGGTCATAGTTTAAAAGGTGTTTGGAAAAATTGCTCTTGAGTTCACAATTATTCAAATAGGCTGATTGGTGCTCTTTGACTCTAACATTAAAGTTGCGGGCTGTTTGCCCCACATAAACACCTTGGCAGTCACCACACTTTAAGGCATATATTCCACTTCTCTTCTTAGGATCGAACGGGTCTTTGCTTTTGTCAAAAAGAGTTTTTAAGTTTCTTGGGGTTCTAAATGACACACGATATTTTTCTCGTGGGAAAACTTTGGCGATCTTTTCACTGATCGGACCCAATGTCCCTCTCAGTCACCTCGAGTTCAACAAAGAAGTCCGAATTATTAAACAAATAGCGCAAAGCAATGGATACCCATCTCACCTTATAGATAAACTAGTGGTTAAAAAGTCCAAAAAAGCGGCCATAAATTTAATATTCTCCGGTGATCTTTCTTCCAAAACTGTTCAAAAATGGTACTCTCTGAGATATTTAGGTCCGATCAGTGAAAAGATCGCCAAAGTTTTCCCACGAGAAAAATATCGTGTGTCATTTAGAACCCCAAGAAACTTAAAAACTCTTTTTGACAAAAGCAAAGACCCGTTCGATCCTAAGAAGAGAAGTGGAATATATGCCTTAAAGTGTGGTGACTGCCAAGGTGTTTATGTGGGGCAAACAGCCCGCAACTTTAATGTTAGAGTCAAAGAGCACCAATCAGCCTATTTGAATAATTGTGAACTCAAGAGCAATTTTTCCAAACACCTTTTAAACTATGACCACCACAGTGATTTTAATCTTGACATTTTATGTTTTGCAAACCACAGACGTGTGCTTGACTCACTTGAGCAGCTCGAAATTTTAAAGACTTTATACGACCCTGATTCGAAGATTTTAAATGAGTATTTGCAACCTTCCTCATCTCCCATTCTCACAGCCGCCTCCCGAATTTCCCTCCCCCCTCCCCCGCTAAACTCCCCGCCAATCACTGTTCCTGACCAACCTGCATCCACACCACCCTAATCCTCACAAACCCCCCCCCCTCCTTCCAAGCTATACATAAGACTTTGTAAATCCTAAACAAGCACCTGAAGATGACGCTCATGCGTCGAAACCCGGGTCGTGTGTGTGTGTGTGTTTTTAAATTGTGGTTTTTTGTAAAAGTTACCATTAAATCATCTGATACAAAAAAACTTTAAATTTGGAAATTTTCAAATCTTGGGAATGTGAGTGAGAGGGTGAACAAGCTCCTCTAATTTACTCTATTCACACTTAATTTTATCAGAACAGATGATAACGCGTCTAAATATTGAATATAGCATGCCAAAATAATCCCGAAAGCAGAAGTCGAACGAGTATTTGCGCACGAAAGCACAGCATCGCAACGTCGCGTCGTCCGTAACATTCAACCGGTCTAGCGCCGCAATGTCTCCGACTCCATTGTGGGCAGTCTTTCCTCTTCTCTTTCGTTATTATCATTAAAAGTTTTTAAATCAAGGACTTTACCCCGCCGGCCCCGGTGGCGGCGGGGTAAAGTCCTTGGCTAAACCTGCTAAACCGAGGGTCGCGGGTTCGAGTCCCGCCTGGGTGGGTTTCTCACTCATGACAAACTGAAGCAACCGATGAACCGACTCACTCAGCCGCTGCCCTCACCTCCATTCCATCCCACCGCTTTTATAAGCATACTTTTCAGTTTTCCCCCCTCCACGCACACAAGACCATATCTTTACACTAACCATACGGACGGCCAGGTTTCAAATCCCTGCAGAGGAAGATATTTTTCAGAGGAAACCCGATCCCTACTTCAGTGTCTTGTGGAGGGCATTTCAAGCACAGTACTCCGTCTGTCGGGTGAGACGTAAAACCGTAGTCCCCTTGGCGCCTTTCGTTAAGAGCAGGCTAATGCCGACGCTGGGTTTCTATCCACCCTTCCTCCCTTACCTGTCCCCTATGGCGCAAATGACCTTAGCTGTCGGTCGCCTCCTATAATATTCAATTCAATCTTTACACTTAGACGAATTAAAAAAATGGGCCTAGAGATTGGAAAAGACATCAGGCCTTTCTACACTTAAATGAAAGTATTTTATTAAGTTCAGCGGGAGGCTCTTTGGCAAACACTAGTGGCAAACCACGATCATATCGAACCGATTAAAGGAATGCAGAGCTTCCCTGAAAGATGCAGGAACTACATAAGAACGTCTAATGCAACATCAAGTGAACTACTAGCCTCTACAGGAGTGAGACAGGGTGATATACTGTTTATTGTTTTGAAGGGTTCCGTCATTAAAGAATGCCGACAAATAAGCAAAAGTTTAGGCTCGGAAACTGAAGGGTGCAGCCCGTGCTCTTTTCGGATCTTGCCGTCTCTGACGACATTGTCCTAACTGCTAATTCAACATGGGACCTCCAGCATAAGTTAAATGTGAGTAATTAAGTTATATCTGCCAAAAATATGACTATTGATCCCTAAAAACAATGGCAATTGAAAAACAGGGGAGGCAACGTAATATAGTAGATAATACATAAATTGAGCAATTGGAAATCTTTAAGTACTTTACGGACATTGAATGACTCGCGTGTTCTGCCAGCCTGAAAATGATATATATCGTCCTAAATTAAAAGTTTTTAAATCAAGGACTTTACCCCGCCGGCCCCGGTGGCGGCGGGGTAAAGTCCTTGGCTAAACCTGCTAAACCGAGGGTCGCGGGTTCGAGTCCCGCCTGGGTGGGTTTTTCACCACACAGGGCATGGATGTATGTCAAGTTCTGTTGGTCCGGTCCGTGGAAAACCTGATGACAGGCTCAGCACCCTATCGGGATTCCGGGGACATACGGACCAACAGAATCGTCCGGCAGCAAAAAAAAGAGAAATAACGAAGAGGACTAAGCTGGTAGGCAACAAGTCGGTATACGCTCCAACATTCACGTATAGCTGCGAGTCGAGAACTTAATACTAAACGCAAATTACAAAATATGGAGACGAAGTTTAGCAGTTGACTTGAAAACAAAAAGGAACTTAAGAAACATCACCATATGGATGAACCTCATAGTAACGCGCCTGATCAATAAAATCGGAGCGGATGTCAGCGAAACCCTAACAGAGCCTAGGAAGCAAGAGCAGAAGGAAGTAAGGGAAGAGGAAGGCCCAGATTGATGTGGGAAGATACTGTGAAGGCAAATGTTGAAAGCAGAGGAGCAATGAGGGCCGGAAGTAGGGTGAGGGCGTGCTCTTGGCAAAACCTCGACACCCAACGGGTGGAAGAGGATTGACCCAGAAGAAGAAGTCTCCCCCTCCACTACCACTGTGCATCACCTTAAACTTGGATTTGGAACAGATTTTACTGATAATTCCGAATGTTGCGTCAAAACACCAGTCAAGAGTATGTGAAATCCCGCATATTTTCGAGGGATATTGACGAAAATTAAAAATGGCGTTCAAAAAAATACAAAGGTGTTTCAGCAGTCCCTGAGATAGGCTTGCAAAGGAAGCCACTGAGATTCGAATAAAATTGATAGTGCCAATCGTGACACTAGTTTTAATCTCAGTAATTCTTGGAACCCCATTTCAAATAAAATTAGGTATAAAAGAGTGAATACGTCGTAATTTTCACTTTTCTCTTTCCGACCAATCAGGAGTCATCTACATAATGTGATTTACTCGGAATATAAGCCTGCCGTACTGTAGCTGAAGGATATATATCCTGATGACGATGGGCCAGTAGTCCTCAGAATTGTCGGCTATGTTCATCAATTTAACCCTTAGTAATTCACGAGAAGAATTTACGCAGTCGCCGGGAAAGTATAGAATACTTTATTTGACGATTAAAAAGTAAAGTCGAGTGCCCACCTTACGGAGGGGGAACGAGAAGATTGATGTTGATGTTGGCCATTATCTCGGGAAAGAGGATGACAGAAACGCTCAAATTTATATTCAGAGAAAGTGATAGATACTATAAATTTAAAAATTCGGTCCACCCGGAGAACGCGGCCTTCTTTGTAGTTTGCAGAAACGGAACTTCGTCGATTGCCTACTCGTTCCATCCCTGCTTGAAGTAAATTTGACTTCAACGGCTGGTGAAACTTTTGTTTGAGGAAGATGGAACCCTTAAAGAAAACGCAAAGTTCTATCATGGCGGGATACGTAGACGCCAGCACTCGCCATGTGGGCAACTGTTGAAAGTGGTAATACATGCAACAATTCTCAGAAAAAACTCTGAAATGTAAATAATCAAAGTTTCCGATGACTGCATTAGGAAATGAAGCTTCAAATATATTTGAGTCACCAGAGAATTGGGGGTGAATCTCGCCCCAACGATAAGATCCAAAGTCTTTGCCCCACCTCTCCCGTGGCGCCCCCATCACCCCACACACTGAATTCTGGGGCGGCCACGCCCCCTCAGCTCAGCGAGAGGAACAATTCTCCAAACTTGGACACCCAAGTCCACTTTCTTCGGACACGAGTTCCTGGGAACGATCCAACGGGAAAGAACAGTCGCCGAAAATAATAAAGAGAGGAATGAACTTGAGGAAAACCTTGGAATGGATCGGAGATCGGACACAAATTAAACATCGAGCGAAAACATCAGTTTATAGCCACGTTTTCATGCGTCTCATGCCGCGATGCCGCAGGATGTGCACCCAATCAGAATCGTGATAGTCAACACATGCTACGTTGCCTTTCGGAGTTGCTCATCTTTCAACTCTCGACGCAGACTGCATTGCGGCAGCCGCGTCAGTCCTCGACACCGACCAAATCCGCTCCACCGGCTGAGTCCCGTTCGTCATACGTGAATGACATCACAAGGCTATGGGATCTCCCCGGGCGAACTTCTCCTTTGGCTATATCAGTAAAAGATTACCGGTTCCGAGGATAGTGATAGTTTTTTAGGCGATTTTTTTATTTTAGACTTAATTAGGTTTAAGATCTACGGCTAAGTCCACAGATTCCCACATTTAGTCAAATTTTGCATAACTCCACGAAATTCAGAAATTTCACAGCGCAACGTCGAGTTTTGATTGTTTGAGCGAGAGTTTTCACGCAAACTACGCTCTGATTTCTTCTAAATCTTAAGTAGTTATGTAAGAAGCTTGAGGTAAATGTAGTATTTATCATGTAAAACTTTAGACAAGGCTTTGGCGGGATTGCTCCACGGAAACTGAATTATGAGACCAATTCATTAAAATGTATTGGAAAATAATAAATGAGAAGTTGCCCGACTTTATGGGCGTGGAAACAAATCCATATTCCCTTGTTCAAGAACTTCACAAGAGATAATTTCAGCATGATAAACAATAGAAAATTGAATTAAAATACAAACACAAATCAAGTTTTCAAATTAAAAATAAAAGTGAAAAGAATAAGTTTAAAAATAAGTATAAAAATAAAGCTTGAAAGCGACAAAACGTCACAGATCCGTACAGAATTATCGCTGCACAAAGTTTCCTTTATACGTCCAAGTCACAATGTTTATTGAAATTGTAGATATATAACGTGGGAAGTACACAGACTCCTAAGTTAAGTAAAATTTTGTAATAAACTACGAAATTTAGAAATTTCACAGAGTAACGCCAAGTTCTGATTATTTGATCGACAGTTTTCACACAGACCACGTTCAAATTTACTATTTATATACAACTATCCAATCCGAGGAGAATAGTTATCATTGTTAGTGCCGACCGGACGTTCGAATTACTAATTCTTACACTTGTAATGGATAACCATGACAAATAGCTAGTAATGCAAATGGGATATTACTTTTTCTTACTGAACTTCTCATTAGTTAACTAAATATTTGAATTTGATGCGTAAAATGGTTTCATGCGCATTAGCATCTGGCTGATATGTTGGAATCCTTAGAAAGGTGAAATGATTTTCTCTACAACCAGGCCAAATGTGTATTAATTTTGTGGAAAGAGATATCTCACTCAAACGTATTTAAGACGTCGTTTAAAGGTTATTCGGGCTTCCCACCGGGTCAAACTCTCCATCTCGGCCGACGTTTCGATGAACGAGTCGTCCACCGTTATCAGGGCAGGCTGGGATATATGGGATGCCCTGAGACTGGGATGCCCTGATGACGATGGACGAGTCGTCCATCGAAATGTCGGCCGAGATGGAGAGTTTGACTTGGTGGGAAGCCCGAATAACCTTTAAACGACTACATACGCCCGGAAAGCCTTAGACCTTTCTTATTTAAGACGTAACAAATTGTCTTGTCCAGCTTTTAGATGCAGGTCACCATTTTTGGCTATGTTCTTTTATTGATTTTCAAATGAAAACAGTTTCACTGGTCAATTAATCCTGAGGTAGCAACCGCGGCGAGGGGTGAGTCGGAAAGACATTGGTTTCCCATAGTGTGTGCGCTAGTTGGTTGGGCGTCAACCTTCGCTGTAACTCTCAATGATTCAACGCGCTGGTAGGAATGACAACGTGTTGTTTTATCGCCGCGTGCCGCTGCGTTCACAAGAAAAACTTGCTTATTTCGCTCATCATTCGGTCGCGACGTGGCCAAAGTCGCTGTTCCGACACAAAACTTGCTCACAATTGTTCCGAGTGTATGTAACTGGGTCATTGCTCTCTGATGAGCTGTTGCACTCGTCGTATCCCGCTTCTCTGCGCCCGGAATATTTGTGGCACATCTTTCTCTAGGCGAAAACTAGCTCTAGAAATTAGTAGTCACCGTTCAAACCCACTCGGAGTGCAATTTTATTTAAGATGTAACCCTCTAAATTTACCCGCTTTATATGCCCTCACAGCTTCAGGGAGTGACCCTCTTTGTGGCCGGACAGCCTCCGATCTTTCACCGTTCCTTTCAGCGTTGTCCAGTCAGCTGAGCTCTGAGGTACTTTACATCCGCCTAAGGGTCAGCGATTGCCACTGTAGCGATTCATACTTCGGAACTATGCTTATGGACTTGTTATAATTTTTTATATTGTATCTTTAACACTCTATAACAGTTGTTATTTTCATCATTGTGTTGCAATGTTTATATTGTTTGGTCATTAGTGAGGGATTTGTTCATCGGAGAGAGGAAGGGGATCGTGAAAATGGTGGAGAATGAGGCGCTGAGGACCTTCGAAAGATGAATACTTTTTCTCAAAGATTATAAAGAAGTCGCTGTATAGACGATTGCAGATGTAATTAAAAGTGGTCCGTCGTCTCAGGCCGTTTTCAAACTTGGCAAATCAAGCAATCTTGCCTTGAAACCTAGTATGCATCGAAAGCTATGACGTCATGGACGCGTCATCACCATGCGCTTGTTCACTAGCTATCGAGGAAAGATACCAAGTCAACGAAAAAGGAGACTTGTTATGCTTGCTAGGTTTTAAGTTAGAACTCGGGGTGTGATAATATGGGCTTGTATGGAAAATAGAAGTGAAGAAACTTTCAAATGAATACTCTTTTATCATTATTACGTGTATTTGTGTTATATTTATTATTTTTTGCGGAACAAGCGATGAATTCGCTATATTTAAAGGCTTTTCAACTGTGAATATACTGACAAAAGATTTGGTAATTAATAGTTTTGTGAATAAGTCCATACATTGTAGATGTACCGTCCTTGTTTGCTTCATTGAACCCACAAAATCTATCTCCCTTGCTCTGGAAGGAAAAGAAATGAAATGATGATGAAAGAAATTATATGAAAGAATTATGGTCCGATGGAAAATACTCTAAGGTAGCCATAATTTCATTGGAAGCATTATTTTTAGCTAACGAACATCATAATTGTTAAAAACGTTGACATTGGAGAGGTTTTCACTGCATTCATCAAAGAAAGGGGACAATAAACCATTAGGGTAAATGTAATTTATTTTCAACTTAATTACCTATGTTAGTTACAATGTGCGTATTTATCAGTTATCAGTCGAAGATCATAGGTAGTTTGTTCGGAGTGTAATATATTAAAATACTGTTATCTGTTTTTTCATGTAGACAAGAAATATTATAATGCCTTTTTGTGCATAAAGACGTTGATTGTGGTGAAATACAGTGAGTGATATGTCGTCCACTTTAGCAGCCCCTAGCAATCGGAGCATAATAGTTATTCATCGTATTATGGTATATGAGAATTATGTTATTCATAAGCAATAAGATTTTAAAAATAATATTTCCTTTTACTTTTCCGTATAAGGTTGGGAAGCATTTTAAAGAAGTAATCCACTTCAATCACCCACAATAATTATGGACACGGATGGCGCTTATCGTATGTTTTACGAGATGAAAGCCGCATGGTGTCTCTTCCATCGTAAAAGGGCTTACGAAAGTGTCAAGTAAGGATTTCACTTTGCTTGCCTAGGAATCAAGATATCTTGATATCAAGTTAACTAGGCGTTTGCCCAGTTCGAAAACGGCCTCAGTATCCGCGCTCAAATTCAAAGGCTCTCCGCCCGATGTGCTATCCATCGGCCCCTCGGGTCACCCGCGGGACGACGCCGTTCGTCAGACGCATTCGACACGCTCACTCCGGGTCGAAATCCTCCCTTCAACGTAGTACTTTGGACATGCATAGGAACACAACTACTCCGCCTTCAACTATGCTGAAAGAACTTTTTTATTTACTTCACTCAGCGGGAACTGACTGAGGGAATAAAAAAGTAGTCTTCTTTTACTGGCAACAGGTGAATTAAAAAGTTAGGGAAGTGGAACAGCGTAATTTATGGATAATGGTTATATCTTCATTAAATATCTGTTATAAAGTACGAAGTTTTTAAGTTTGAAGTTTGATTCAAATTGTAAACTATTCACAAAATATTCTGTGCGCTGTTATGCTGCTGAGTGATTAGCGCGCTATAGCGAATGAAAGTCATCTAATATCGGCTGATTAATTTATGTTTCGCTGGCGTACATAGTTTCATTTATCAACGCTCGTGTGCGCTGATGTATTCCATTTTGCGCCTAACATTGACAGTCGGAATCAAAAGCTTCCAAAAACTTGTGCCTTTTACCTTTAACTATTTGAGAGAGTTTTCCATTAATTTAGCATTTTTGTCGATTGGAACTACAAAAAAATAAACGAACAAATTTAAAGTTTCGTTGAATCAATGTACCACCCAGAAATTTTCGAACCGGCAATTATTTCGCCAGAGCTTTCAGATTGGTACATGATATCGCGCACCTCTTTTGTCGGAGTGTTAAGCCGGTCTACCGTGACGAAATTCAACGGAAAGGGCCGCGCCCTTGCCCTCAGGGGGGGGGCAAGGCGAGAGGCAATTTCGCGGGCGGAGGTGGCGTGCCACGCGGAGGTCCTTTCATGCGAGCCCTGCTCCTTCACACACGAACGACTTAACTAAAAGATATAGATAGGCCCGAGGGAATATTTGCGAACGAATGTGGGTTTCATTCATTCGACACTTTAAAATGTTCTGTTTGAGAATGTCTAGTTAATTTTCACAGTGATTTGGCGTGGCCTTTGCGTTAAATTGATGTTCACAGAGTTAAGTACTTACATTTCGATGTAGGTTTTTTCACGGCGTATATTTTTGGTAAATGTCCCCGGGTCTTTCATCAGGTGAGGCATTTATTTGTCGACGTTTCAACTTCTAACCTTCGCCATCCCCTCCAGACCCATGACGGCCCTGACGGATTGGAAAGCCCTGAAGACGTTGGCAGTGGTAGCTGTCGATACGTGGGTGAACAAATGTTTGTGGTTCAAGAGTAAAACGCTCGAGATAATTGCTATCACATAACTAAGGGGTCACGTGGCACAGCCGAGAAAGGTTCGAGAATTTGGCTTATTTTATCCACTCGTTAAAATCTTACGCAGTCGAACAGAATTTTTTCTCGCGGAAATACTGTCGATGGAGTTGAATTTAGTGTTTAGAGGCTCAATAAACAGCATATCAGACACTAAAATTATCCATCCGAGTGGGTAAAACTCGCCAAAATCTCCAACCTTTCGCAGGTGTACCCATCGCCCGGAGTTGTTGCGGCGGTATTATCCCGATCGGTTCAGTCACAACCCTCCCCTCGTGTAAGACCCGAGAAGACTTCAGCAATAGAGTAAGTCCGAGTATTATACATTGTACCAGATTGTCAATCACTTGCTCTAAAAGATGTCGATGGGAGAACAAGTGCTTTCCATTCGCTTCTGACCCTGCGCATTTACTTCACTGCGCGCATCAACTACGGTTCCGGGAGTAGAGTTGATTTGACTTTGAGATGGAAAGCGCTGAGATCATCGTATTCCCGCTCGTTGCCTTTTTTTGGGTTGATTTTCAATGAAGCCGTGACTGCAGAGTGTCGAATGAAGTGAGAAGTTCACGAAAGTGAATGAAAAGAACTCAGTATATTTCGATGCCGAATGATGAAAAACGGCCCATTACTTGACAACGTCCAGCATAATTTTTTCGATTCCGGGACACGGCGCGGCAATCAGACTCACCCTCCGTGTGTTACTCCGATCAATGCGTCGACGGCGGCAGCTATAAAAAGACAGCAGGTACAAAGGAAACTAATACTACCGTTTGGGAGATTGATATTATTCTTCACGACGGACAATGGTCGCGATTTGATCGACGGCAACCGGAGCTGCAAAGGAGTGAGTTGGAAATATGTCAGGCGAAACTCCGGGAGGGACACCGCTTACTAAAGGAAGTGATAAAAACTGGTCGCGTCAATAATTCCAAGCAATTTAAATAAAAAAAACCTACCACCGGTTTCGCCGAATATGGCATCATCAGGAACGGTAAGTATGAGAACCAGTTAAATTTTTTTCAAATTAAATTGTGCGGAATTATCATAGTAACCAATATGCTTCACTTCCTTGGGTTAGTGAAGAAATCGAAACTCTTTCTCAAAGTAAAAATACATGACTGCATACTCATGACGCATTTATTTCCTGCCGGCATTTGCACACCAAGTAGTGTCTTAGTCTATGCTTCTGTCCGTCGCATGTATTCGGCCAAGATGTATAAAATCGTCTCATTATTAAATAACACTATCATTTACCCTTTTTATACTATCATTTTTACTGCACTCCCTATTTAAAGGTACTAAATTTATCTTAGACACATATGCCCTAGCGTCCATTCTCTTTATTGATTCAAACATTACCATAAGCAGCAAAAAATAGGAATGACAAATTATTTCACTCCTGCTCTAATAAATGCGGTAATCCATCGACAGGCATTGTATTGTCAGCAAGTGTCGACCGGGTCATAGCACTCTTCTAAGAACATCGTCATAGTATAACTTGAATATCGCATTCAATACTAAATCCACAATACAAGAAGGGAACGTCCATTCCGAACACTCATGCAGCCGAGGCTAAGTATGTCTTCCGTATCAAAATATGTATTTAAATATTGAGAAATTTTTATTGGATGTGTAGAAGATGGTGCCGATCGGAACAAATAAGGGCACAGAAACGACGATGAAAGGAACAATGATACGTGTGGTAATCTCCGGAGAGGTATCTATCTGTGACCGAAGCTTTTGTAAGTAGTAAGCAGGTTCGTTTAATTTATACCACCTACCTAAAACTTCAACCTATTAATCACCCAGAAGTACATA
This sequence comes from Ceriagrion tenellum, assembly GCA_963169105.1. Classification (NCBI taxonomy): domain Eukaryota; kingdom Metazoa; phylum Arthropoda; class Insecta; order Odonata; family Coenagrionidae; genus Ceriagrion; species Ceriagrion tenellum. Next base: position 18,396,324 of record OY720635.1, read on the forward strand.
ACATCAACTTATTCATGGTAAACTGTAGAGACAATCAATGCATGAACAATAATCGTGGATGCCATTATCGGAGTGCTTTTCTTTTCAAGCATACTCTAGCGCGCATCAACAACGCTCGCGAACTGCTTTGAATAGCGCTGCTTATTGCGTTTCCCTGTACAACAAACTGTATCCCAGGCATTGGGGTTAGCATGCAATCCGTGAAAAGAACGGCTGCTAAAGCTAAAGTTAGTAAAAAATAAAATTCTTGTGATGGCAACCCTTCTCCAAGGAAATGGCAATTGGTGCTATGTCGCCCAAAAATTTTTATCGATAATTTCACGCTCAGGGTCATTTGAAGAACGGTATATGACTTCTAACTGAGGAATATGTTTTCAATTCTACATAGCGTAAAGGACGAACTGTTGGAGTCTCTGACCGACTTCCCGGATATCTCGTTGCCAAAACTGCGGTCCGTGCTGCAAAATTTGGTGTTTAGGTACCAGAAATTATGTAAGAAGCCAGTGATGTTGGAGTCCGTAAGAATTGCAGTCAGTCGTCGTAATTTTCTTCGCAGAATTAAAAATCTTAGGGACAGAGGTTACAAAATATTTTATACTGATGAGACTTGGTGAGGGAATTCAGTCCCAATTCCGGGTAAACACACTGTAATCTGTAATGATTTCAACCTCGCTTACGGCCGGCATTTAAATTCTATGGGCAGCGAGTGGCAACGTCGCGCATTCTCTCCCCTCTCTGCTCTACCCTCTAAGTCGTCGCCCACCCCTCAACTTTGCTGTTTGGGCGGGCAGAAAAGGAAAATAAATGAAAATCGTTATTGGAAATCCCAGGATATTTGACGAATGGTTATGTACATATTTATCAAGCTGGCATAATTGCGGTTAGAGGGGTATAACTTAAACCTCTAGCGCATCATTAGCTCAGGAATTAGCCGAGGTTTACAACTTTTACAACAGCTCGTGTAAAACTCAACTTAGAAACAATTTTTTTCTTTTGATTTGTTAGAACATGTTTGGCTAACTTATATCTAAGTCTCTCATCTGTATAATAAATATTAGGAGAATGGCGATAACATAAATTCGGGCCATCGGGTTTTGAGCGCTGAAAACAGGGCCTTTTTTCAAAACAAATCTCGTAAAAGTGTAGATAAGGATAGGAAAATTTTTTACACACACCAGTAAACGTACAAATGATCATTATATCGTAGTCGTTTTATTTCGTTAAAATCTGTGGATCTTACTTGTCTTAAACTCAACGGACTCGATTTTTTTAATGCACAGTAGTGCACATTACTGAAACGATCAGAAAGAAACTGTGCCATTGTTTTGCGATGCAAACAGTATGTAAGACAACTAATGGAAAACACTCTCTCCTTAAAGAAGGAAATGCTCACATATTTTCAAAGGAAGCTGAGATTCGGTAAAATTTTTAATCCAACCCAATCTCATTTTCCCATATATTCCCATTTCGAGTGGAGTCCCCGTCGTCGCGGCCTAAACGTCCAGAGATGTCCCCGAATCGGTCGCGCGCAACCGTTCCGGTCCATCCAAACTTGCTCGATAGTGTTCTTGGCTCGCCTTGCCAACCAGTCGGGGACTTCCTAAACAATTCCAATAAAATGAAAATTCAACACTTGAGCACGAACATTGAGCCGAGTGCAATCGTATTTCATTGTTTAAGCCATGAATATATGTTATGGATTTAAATGTTTGGAATCGTTGCCTAGGCTACGTGTTGCCAAAATTTCCACTTTTAGTTCACCCAGTCCTTGGCGACACTTCTAAAAAAGTCTTTTCAGACGAATCGTAAATAGACGTAGTTAATTGTTGTTAACGTGAAACTGTGGTAAATATTCAATAACGATCGAGGAGATATGAAATACTTGATGCTTTGAATAATATCTTGCTATTCTGGTGACATAAAAGTTACTTTGTAAATGCTAGAGAGGAAATATCAATTACAGGAAATGTGTAAGAGGTTTATGAAACGTCCATCGTGTGCCGACGACGATGTTTGCCAGACTCTGATTCTAATTTGAATGCAATAAGCCCGTTCGGCTTAAATAAATAATTTAGAATGCCTTGTTTAAGCAGAACTTGCTTCGTACCAGGCTGAAAAACAGGTTGTGCGTCTACGAGGACCCAAAATAAGAGACTTGGATCGAAAAATAAGAATCTGTTCAAGGCGGTGGTACGTGCATTCCTTTTTTACCTACACTGCAATGATGGCCATTAGGAATACTCATGAAGAAACCACATTCAAACGATATCAAAAAAGTGTATAATTACGTCCCGCGTTTAGTACTACATTTTTTATCCACTGCATTATGATTACTTGTAAGTAAAACCAGTAAGACGTGTTTATTTACAAAATATCGACTGTACTAACATTTGAACTTCCGTCTTTCATCACTAGGCGGCACCACATTCCAAAAAGTTGTTTGTTTACTGAATTCTAGACAACAGTTTTTGGCGACGAGATAACAATCCATAATATATTTTCATTGTTTAAACTCTCCTCAATGCTTGTAGTTATGTCTCTTTCAAAATGTTAAAACAATAACATGGTTGCTACAGAAAAGGAATATAGCACACACTAATCACTCAATAAATCTTTGATTGAAGCTTCTGGGAGGAATTATCTTGTTTTTTTTTCTGGTCGACCAATCAGCCATCACAACCGAAGCGCAAGTGGATGCAAGGGAAGCAGGCAATGAATGGTTTCCATTCGTTGTGATGTGAGAAGGTCAGTTCACAATGGAAAGGTTTCACTCAATTAAAATCATATTTACTTGACCGCAAATGAAATTTCTAACCGATCACAAAAATATATCGACTGAATGCATCAAAAGTTGCATGTAGAGTCCTAGAGTTAACTAGGTGCGTAGCTGGGAAATGAGGCAACCCCGTTTCGGCATTCTACAAGGCCGTCAGAATCGGCGCACGCTCAGTCACAGGTGCAGAATACAACGATTGCCTGTGGAATCGAAGACCCGCATATGAAGGTCAGCAGACAAGTGAAGGCTTCACCGCAACACATTGATCCACTTTTTTTTGCAAAACTAGGACACCCTCTGAAGCCCTGAGTTGAACAAGTTTAATTGCAACCTCAGCTTTAAGAGAAATGAATAGTAAAAGGCAAGAAACTACTGATAAACTGAGTTGCCCTCTAAAAATCTGGAAGCACTGAATGTGTTACAGAATTGATTCTTTCATTTCCAGACGCACAGCGAATTCCAAAAAGGTACGCTATTTGAGACAAATAATTTGACTGAAAAGCGGATTTCCGATTCCAAATCTCATGCCAGTCTAGTAAAAAGAGTTTCTCATGAAGTGTCTGCAATGGTCGCTGAGAATTATTTGGAAAATGAATGTGAGTTTCAGCCTACGTAACACAGCGAAGGGTTTGGTCATTCCTCCGGGTCTCACAAAATTCATATACGAGCATTATCGACATATATTGGAAACTGATTCCATTGACTTGCTGAATGACTTTTCACGATAACAGTGGAATCAACGAGCGACTTATGATGCAATTCGCCTCAGAGTTCCATTATTAGTCAGAGATGTTGTAAAAATGATTTTGAAAAATAACTACCCCAACGGGACCCTTCTCTTAAGATTGAACTTGCATCGCGGTTATTAACTGGACATAATTACGGTAGGTAACTAAATATGCTTAGATATATAATATTTCTTACAGGTGTTCATTAAGTTATAGCGCTCAACATGCTAGTTACCAGAGGAAAAAGCACTGCTATGAGGAAAAAGCACATAGCAATTCATCTAGGTTTGCGTCCGCCAGATTGACTCAGTTGACTGTGATGTTTTCTATGGGGGCATTGCCTCTGGGTGTTTTTCATAGAGAGCTCAGTTGTACAAAATACGAACAACCATCGAACCATAAATATTTGGCTTTGATATCTCTCAATTCATATCATAATGAAGAGCACAGAAACAGAACTTATTATTGCAAAATCGAGTAACCGTTGTTTTCCTAATGGCTTTTCACAGAAAAGAAGCGCATAAACGCTGTTTCCGGGTTGACGCTAAGAACTAGGAAAGTATCGAAACGATGATATAATTCCGCACTCAGAGTGAGAGGGCCAGTTAGACGAAGGTTACGCAGTAGTTAGTATTAGGTCTTCAAAGAATTATTAGGCGTAAGAAGCCACGGGGATGGTGGGTATATGATAAAAGCATTAAGGTAGTCCGAGCAATATAGTTCTCTAGTCATAACAGAGACCATATTCGAATTATATGTTTTAATTTCACCAGCTATAAGATGCATGAATTAAATATTGCACTATAAATGGTGCAATAATATAGTTTTGCATGACAGAAATGGTAAGTAATTAAATGAAAATATCTAATTAAGTCTTTAACTTGACTCATTTTTTTCGCGCGGTACGTTTGAAACTCCATCAAAACGGAAGGTTAATTGTGATCCCGAAGAATTTACTGCGGTGAAAATATGGTTAATTTTCAAAAAATAGTTGAGAAAATATACAAACTGCACAATTTTGACTTTTTGACGAGATCTAAGTGTAGGGAATGCATTATTTTTAATATAAGGTCTCTCTGGAGTGCATACGCGTACCATTTCCCATGTAAAAAGGCAGGTATTGTTTGGCAAGTATCTCGGAAAATAATGTGTTAAGGGGTTGCATTTTTTGTGACAATGGAAAGGGGATATAATTTTCTTTAAAATTAGATCAAATTCATTGATTTCTAAGTAAAATGATATTTCGCTCTAATTAACCTAAGCCATCCTTCGTTACACAATTTCCCAGAAATATAGGATAAAAATGTCAATATAGGATTCACGTGTCTTAATTCTGCGTTCTGACATCAAACAGCAGTTAAAAAATTAAAATATTCTGAATTATATCATAAGCAAGCGGTACAAGAAATTCGTTTGAGTCATTAATAATCTCATTTCTCTTTTAAGGTAGTATGAGCAGGATAGTATGACATCTCGAATTCTATAAGTATGGGCTCATTTTTAAGTAAAATTTCACATCTTTCCAAGAACCCTAAAATATCAGCAACTGACCCTACTGCTTTCCGCGATATTTGCTTAAAAATACCAACTTTTCGACATGGGAAATGGTAAGGGCATGCACTCCGAGGAGAGACTTCACAACTAAAAATAAGGACTTTTCAACGCACATATCTTGTCAGAAAGTTAATGGAGGGCTTCTTTTTTATGTTTTCTCAGCTAAGTTAAAAATTAAATCAAAAACCTCAGAAAGTTTTAGAGAAACGCAAATAAAACTCCTAATATGGAGGCCTTTTCCACACACGGCGTGAAAAAAGTAAATTTTAGACTTATGCATATCATGTAATACCTTACTGGTGATTTCAGTCACACAAAACATTATTTTTATGCCATTAACATAAAAATATTTACACCATGCTCATTGGAGCTGCTGAAATTAAACAATAAAATTCCAATATTGTGTCTATTGTGACTTGGGAAAAATCTCGCTCAAACTACTTGAGTTGGATGGGGATAAATGAAGAATCCAAATATGTTCGCTTTGGTCGGAGACACTTCCAATCAGCGGTCGTCAACTTCTAAATCTGCGGCGACCTTTGACCGAGCCTCACTCCTCCGAGAATCCCATTGGCCGCCGCATCTGGACAATTTTCCCCTCCCGCTTCCCTCCTCGCATGTTTACCTAGGATTTAGAGGAATCAATTGCGTCTTCCCGAGTTGAAAAGTCCACCGAATGTATCTTCCAACCGAGCGTATGAGGGGAAAGAGGCGTTGCGGGAGGAGGCCAACGCATTTCGAGGGGCGCGGCGGGAACCTCCTCCGCTACACATACCTATTCGCGCGCATAAACGCGGAGCTATTCGAACAATCAAGAGAGAAAGTCTCAGAGAGGGTGGGTTGCAAGGTGGATGGGGTTCAAATATGGGGCGAGAGTGGAATACATAAATTCTCCACGGGAAGAGAGGAAGGGGAAAGCTGCTCTCAATGGACGCGCTCGATCCGCAACCAATCCCTGCCCGTGAGCCCAACTCCCTCCGCGCGGCGGATTGCGTCGGTTGCGGAGCCCTTCGACCGAGAACGAATCGCAGAACCGAGAACGAATCGCGAACGCCTAACTCGCATAAACCCCCGTCGAAATTTGTGAAAAACGGACCTGCGTCACATTATATATTTTATTTTTCGGCATATTATGCAATTACTAGAGAACGCAGCTAAAGGAAAAGGAGTTAGCGACGGCGCGTGACCTGGATACACTAAAGCTACGTTTTCGTGGACGCGTCAGATGCGCACGCGCGCGACGAGACGCGTCATTTCTTCGCGTGAACCGTTCGGATGCAAGCGAACCTACGCGTAGGCGAACCTACACGTAGGAGGTACCTACGCGCCATCTACAGCAGAGAAGAAATGTTAAAAAAAGAAGCGTGACGACCGTGTGTGCTTATCGCTCTACAACCTATTGTTGATAATTGTGTTTATAGCACGGACTTAGGTTTATAGTTATCTAGCTCCATCCAAGACCAATAACTATTGTTCTTCGATTTCCTCTACAACTTAATTCCACTCATCCGCACGCCAACTGATGAGAGCTAATTAGCGTGCAGTTTGTTAAAGAAAGAAATGGATGCAGTGGCACCGTTGAATCCATTTTCCCTCCACGCCTCCTCCCTTAGGTTTCTATTCCTGTATCGATAGTCCTTATAATTGTACAGGAACGTATACTTCTCTCCAATTTCGGAGATGATTATTTCATCCAAAGAACTTACGCTTCGCTGGTCAGCCATGTTTGTGATTCTACGCGTTCCACGCGTCGAAAGTTGAAAATATTTCAACTCGGGCGACTCTACGCAAACATACGCGAACTCACGCGAAGAAATTTGGGCTTCTGATTGGCTGAGGATCTCGCTTTCGCGTCTCTTCGTCTGAAACGCGTTCATGAAAACGTACCTTAAGAGTCCTTAGGCTCTGTACTTGCGCTGTCATGGAAAAAATATCCTTCTCGGAACCCATTGATCTTGGTGACTAGACGAATGAACTTATAGTCGCATCTGAATCTGCTTAGAGGATAGGTGATCGAATAAAATTACGTTGTTATCATCAGGTACATGCGCGTGCATAAATCCTGAGGTCATACCGAGGGAGAAAAGATGTAATACGGACTTTCCATTCATAGCAAGTACTAGTGATACGGTATGAAGCCACTTGCACAAATGACAAAACTCGACAATTTTCCAATAGTTGCATGAGCATATGATCGGAAAATTGACGACAATCTTCGATTTAACCACCGCGACAGTGGCTCAGTAAGTACTACCATTGTCTCCTGTGACACAATTTGGACTTGAGGCGCGAACACCAAATCGCATAAACACCCGTAGAAATTCGTGAAAAACGGATCTGCGTCACTATTCATCACATTTTTCTGCATGTTACGCAATAACAGCCTATATCAATAATTTTAATCTATAATATATTTGTGAATAGACACGAAAATCTAGTCCAAACGTTTGGAAATTATATATGTGACCAACTATAAAAAGTTTTCACACCCTCACACTCAATAATGTTGACTTGTACAAAATGAAAGTATACCATACAAGTTTTAAAAATAATATCATCTACAGACGTTGCTATAGCATCCAATTCCTCAATTGCCATTAGCCGCATGGATCACTGCCAGCGCCAATTTTTTAGGGTTCGTACGTAATAAAAATGGGCAATATAAAGATTTTTATGCATGGATATTTCATGACATATATGTACATTCTTGGACATAAATACTTCGATAACCTCTTTTTGTTAGCATCTTTCGAACATCACCATTGCTGTGGTGTTTGTGTGCAATTAAGTGAACTGATATATATGTGACCTTTTATATGAACTCCATTGCCTTATCGAACTCCACGAATGGTCAATGATGATCTGAAATTCTAAGAGAGAGGCGAAAACGACCAAATGAATAAAGGAGGAATTTGGATATATCGATGCATTATAAATGAAAGTGAACTCAGCCTCTTCCTAACCTCTAAACTCGTGACTGTCCCGGTTTTCCTTGGATCGTAAAAAAATTGAAACCAAATTCTAAACATCAAACAGAAAAAATGAATGTTGTGATCACAATACGACACCTGTTATTATGCTTTAAACCAGGGGTAGGCAACCAAAATGGTCTTGCGGGCCACTTTGGAAATTCATCATAACTCCGCGGGCCGCGTATAAAATTATATCCCCATATTAGATTTAGAATCACTGTAGACATTATTTTGGAGTGAAAAATTGAAACATAATGAGCTATTATTATTGTGTTCAAGTTAGTGTATTAAAATGTGATGAATCTCGCGGGCCGGAAAAATGTTCAAGGCGGGCCGCGGGTTGGCTACCCCTGCTTTAAACCATTATATCACAAAAACCATTAAAACTTTATAAATCAATCAAACTATGGAGCACCATAAAGTAACTGAAGACAGGGTGTTATTTATGCTTTCACCCCCAATAGGTTACCCTTCATATACTCCTGCACACCTCGACAATTCGTAAAATTTTTAGGAAGCTTTACACGTGGTGAGGGGTTGCTCAAGAATGTGATAGAGGGAAGGATGTTGAGCAAGCGGGAAAGAGGAACAAGGAGAATAGGTTTCATGGACAGGATGAAGAAGGGCATATCATATGCTGAGGCGAAAAAGGATATGCTGGAGATAGAGAGGCCGCGGAAAATGTAGAAAACCGTGAGGTGATTCTCTGACATTCAGCAAAACCTACCGTAAACGGTAGAATACTTAAATAAAATGGAAATTTGATTTCTATGGAAGTAGTGAGGGTAAAAATATCTTCATTTGTATCGCTCATTGCAGGGCATCGGATCAGTAGTAAATAACTGCTGTCTACTAACTTAAGGCTCGCCCAAATATAAATAGTATCAGAAGAAATAAATAATCCATGTCTTGTATTGCTGACTTTCGGCAAAGAAGGCGTTGTACACCACACTCCTGGATTTTTGCAGATACTCGTGGAGTTTATCAATCGAAAAAAAAACAGTTCCGCTATAAAGACCTACCAAACCTAATAAGCTATAGAACGTTTACAGTAGGGTTTTATCGAATCGCCAGATTTTGTCGGATACTCACCAAATTTAGGATTTATCTCTTATTTCACATTCCAAACAATACTAGATATGGACGAAAGCGCTGTGACAACAATTAAAATATGATAAATACGGTACCTATCTTGATTAGGGATGGGTACCTCGTTTGCTTCGGTAGCCATAACAGACGACAATAGACGATCGATCTGTTAAGGATTCCCTCTTCTATTTAAAATTATTTTGCTTCATTTAGAAGATAAAAACTTCGCTCATCTAATATTGCTGAACGGAAAATAAATTCAATGACTGAAATTAACATCATTTGTGAACAACAAACATTCATAATTGATTTGTTTTCTAACTCCAAATTAAACTTACCGCTTGTTTATAGTTCGTAGTGCAACTAACTGATAGATGTCGCCTAGCCGCTTGTTGATTCGATCGTCTATTGTCGCCTGTTATGGCTGCCGAAGCAAACGAGGTACCCATCCCTAATCAAGATAGGTACCGTATTTATCATATTTTAATTGTTGTCGCAGCGCTCTCGTCCATATCTAGCGTTGTTTGGACAGTGAAATAAGAGATAAATCATAAATTTGGTGACCATCCGACAAAAGCCGGCAATTCGATAAAACCCTACTATCACCATATAGAACTACCTTTATTTCAATTATTATGAATTATAATGGTCACAATTATTTCTTTTATGCGCTACATGGAGGTTCTCATGCAACTCATAACTCCTGGAGATGCAATGAGTTATGATGACTGCCAAACAAGGACCGATACGGAACTCAAAATAACACCAAACGGAGTTACGAAGCGGAGTCACCTCGGAGTCGCTTCGGTTATGCCGACCACAGTCGCTCTCCCGGTGGCGAGGAATGCCGTTAAAAGTTAAGGTGGTCAGAGCGATTTTAGTTTATGCACAGATTTGCGTGAAACTTTGCTTACATCTTCTTATCAGTGATATAAGTAGATAAAAGCGAAAAAATTGCATCTAACTGATTTGGTTTCTTAGCACTTAAATATTTCTTTAACATGTGGTCTTTTGGCATTCTACTAACATTTCGTAATAATTCGATGATATATGTACAGTTTTTCCCCTCATCGCAAAAATACACGTTTTATATTATAATATAAAATTGACGGTGGTGGCTAACAAATATCAAGGTATCATGTCGAGTAAAAAACACGTTAATAATACGATTTTCGATTTAATTTCGACTTCCGCGCCATTTACCCCAAGTCATAACAGTGCCGCAAATGAGACGAAAATTTTAAAATTCATCTCACATACTTTAAATTACAGCTTGCATGGTTATTTCCAACGTCTAAATGTTGTTTGTTGCTCTTGTAGCAAAATTGTGCAAGTAATAGTGCTTCCGCACTTCGATTATAGATACATAGTGTGTATTAGTGCATAGTCGATTATAGATACATAGTGCATTTGATATTACAGCGGGTTCAAAATGCCTACTTACGTATTTTCCGAAAATTGTCATGCACTTACCAATTGCTATATATATTGCGACAAATGTTTGCTGCTTGCAAACTAAAAATGTATGCTCCACGGGCCTTATCGTCCCAGAGCAAATAAAGATTTACTATTATTTAAATATATGTATTTATGTGAAGGGTGGACAAAGATTTTTTTTCAAATTAATTGAAAATTTATCAAAATATGTTCTCAATGATTCATGATTCACGCTCCAATCACCAAAACTGCGCCCCATCTCCACATTCCAAAATTTGATATGTTTGGCACGAGACTTAGGTGCCTCACAAGCTGCTCACACGAGACATACAGATATGCCTTTTAAGATTGACGAAGTAATAAACCATTGATTAGGCTTGACAATACAAGTGGAGCAATGATCGTCATTACTTTATTGTTAATTTATTGAAATTTGGTTTCATTTATGACGGGGAAGACAAACAACGCAAAATCCGAGCTAAGTCGCAAACTCTCCATTGCACTTCGAATTGCACATTGCATTTGACTTTGAATAGATTAATCCCATCCATGATATTAGTACTCCAGAAATGTTTTAAAAATAAGAATTGAACAGCATCAATACATATTTTTTGCCAATATATTAAGGCCACCGATCAGTAATGCATGTACAGTGGCGGAAAAAATTAACGCAAAATTTTTCGCGCGCCAGAATGCGGCATTTTTGGGAACTTCTAGGAGCTGTACACACTCCAAAGACTGGCAACACTGAGGAGAACATCGTCTACCGCAAATATTTGAAATCCGTAATGGAGTTCACATTTGTCGGACCCTAGAACTTAGTCATCAATCGCCTTATTTTTGAGCTTTCGTCTCATATCATTCGCACATTCAGTCACGGTGCATCGCTGTGTTTGCTTCAGCATGGTTATTACGTCGAATAATATCATTTATACTGAAAGACTGATTATAAAAAATATTCACTATCCCACCCAATTCCCAAGGGATATATATTGTAGTCGACTTTCCGAGGACCTTTATGAATGACGTGTACTGCGTCTGTTTCACCGAAATGATATAAATCGAGATTTATCAGCACCAAATGTCGATACAAAAAAGATTTAATTGAAATAAGTATAGTCTATGTGATGTAATTTGTCACGATTTTCCATTTGTAGATTGACTAAGTTCCTTTAACGGATATTTATTAATGAATCGTTCTTGACCAAATATAAATATCGTCTTTAGTTCGTCAGAATGGGATTAAACTATGAAAACATACGTAAAATATAATTTCACGAAATAAAAATAAATGTGCTCGCATCGATACTGAATAATATAGGCATATTTTCCCGATATTTCTTTCATCTTATCACAGGAAGCTTGGTGACGAGCTGTCCAATGTTACGCTTTGTCTTGTAAATGCAGAATATACGAATAAACATTCAGAAAAGTTTGCCCAAATTAGGTGTAGTGATGGATAACATATGTATGATTGCATAATATCTTATATGCTTAGCTATAAATTCACCGCACATATGAAATTAACAAAAAGCCTTTTAAAAGACTTCGGTTTGGAGTAGAGTATCATTAATGAAATACATTAATAGGTAACGTTAATGTTGTAGCTATCAGATGTATTTGGCTAGCTAAAGAGTGGTCCGTGTTCGATTTTTAATGAATGCAAATGAGCTTTTATATAAATTTTCTCATATTGCTAATATGAATGAATGTAATGTGTAGCAGCAATGACTGGCTGATAGTATGTAATTTTTTAAATACAAAAGAGATAAAATTTGCCGAATAAAAGTAATTTTAATTGACCAGAAATTGAATGAAAAACTCAAAAATGTCTCGACCAGGGGTGGGATCACGGTTTTTTTCTTCTTATGGTCATAATTGTCATCCAAATGGCAAGCCGCATTGGTAGGGCAATGCACAAGGTCCTGGGAGCGCACTCCACTGCTATGTAGTACTCAATCTTTCTTGATGATGATCACGTTTTCGAAATCATGAGCGTACTCCAACAATGTTAATATGAAGAACCATAATTGCGATTCAGGTTTGCAACCCAGTAACAACTACTGAGCTTTCTTATGTCAAGGCGAATTTATGATGATGTTTCGTATCCTTTCGGTGAATTTATTTGCGTCCGTATGCGTTACTGTGAACTAAGTTACCTTTAAAATGAGTGGTGGTATTGTCTACGAACGTTAAAAATAACTAAAGGATAGGAAAAAGCATACTACTCTCCCGGGAATACAAACAGAAAGAAGTAGTTCTCAGATTTCACCTCATCAGCCCAGACCATTCCAATCAAATGCCATTAGTTCCCATTATGCATGGGTTTGGAGGCCAGCCACCTTTAGTCTGAGTTAAAGCAACGAGCAATTTTGGAGGACTCTTGAGGATCCCTAGAGGTTTCCCCGTGTCGATACAAAGCTCCACCAATACTAATCCATTCAATATCGGAATGTATGAAGGGCGCATTATATTGATTTGGGAAATAGTATGCCTTTAATGAGAGCTTACTTTCCCCTTGTATTGCGGGAAATACCTTTTCTGCCATAGATAATGTTTCGGACGCCAGGCGTTTAACTTACAGGAAAGAAGTGGTATTTGACTTCTCTTACGCCATTAAAAGTATTCGACGGGGACTTCCAATTTTTTCGAAGCGCGACGAGCCTTTTCTTTCTGGTGCAGCAAGTATTTGAAACCTGTGCGTTATTCACAACAACAAACCACCCCGACCATCACCACCCGGAACTTGGCCAAGGTTTACTGATGACTACTTCATTGAGACGAGCGTCGATAGACGAACAAGCAGAGCGGACAGCGCAAGCCGATATATTTTTCAAAGTTTTAGCGGCCTCTCCCAAAATTCTTGGAGGAAAAAAAGATCTTATTAGCATTTAAGTATGCCTCATTTTTCTCCCAGGCGGAGGAATCGGATAGTAGGTTTGTAAAAGGCAAAAACATCTGTCGAAAAATTACCCGAAGAGGTGTTGCGCCGTCAACTTTCACCCACTGAACTTTTATTTGGTGTTTAAAAGTAAAACTCCATGACACAGAGACTTGGTTAGGAAATCGAGAATGGTGGGGGATGGATCGATTATAAGGCTAATAAACATCCACATTCTTTACGTAAATATCAGCATATTTCTCAATGATCAATTGCTGTGATCATGTGCGCACATTACTCAAATTGAGAGAATTACGCATACATTTTAACCTTTTCCACTCGTTCTAAATAAAGCATTATAGTGTCCCTTTTCAACATCCGTTAAAATAAATTACCACTAAAAGATGAAATTTATGATCCTGTAAAAACTCTGTTAATATCTTCATGTGGGGGCACTCACAACTTTTACTTCCATTGAAGCAATAATATTACGACACATTAGAAGAGGAATAGATTCTTTAGGAACGTAGCAATCGTATAATCTTTGATGGTGCACATTCCTAATTTGCACTCCATTGACTACTCTGCGGATTTATGAGGAGTATACAAATGACCATCGGGAAAATATCTAATCACTGCTTATTTGCCACATGAAAAAGATGATTTTTAGTATTTTATCACTTTCATTGGGGAAGATACTCGATGCATTTTTGTCGTAGTATTACTTACGCATGGGTAAAAAAATGCTCCTCATAAAATTTAACTCCGTCATTTTAGCAAATATTTTTCAATGCGAATATGTCAAAAGGTATTTAAGTGATTCATTAATCTACGTTATCCTTTAAGTATTATTCTCCATCTTATAAGTTGAACTGTTGAACTACACGCTTAATGCATTGCTCTTAGCAAACCTATAAAACAATGCTGGAAAAGCTACAAATACCGTTTTAAAGATATTTTGAAGAAAATTCCACCCTTCTTTGGTCTCTCACTCACATAAGTAATCGGTATTTACAAGTTCGGCAGATAGAACCAAACTCTAATTCCTAATAAAAATAATTGCCCTCTTTACTAAATCATTCCAAAGTAATTTAAAGGTGAATGTAGCATCAGGTAAGTTCACTAAATCGAGTAACTGACACAATCAGAGATCCGGTCTATTCCCTCCTTCATGAATAGCTTTTCATTGAGTGGTGAATTGCCGAATGAGTGGATATGAGCATCGTACGACAGACAGGACGTAGAAATCAAGTGGGGCCGAGTACCCGAGAATGGGAAGTAAATATCTCATTCGACGACCAAGGAGACCGCTGTGATTCTTTTGCAAAGTCCGAATATATGTAAAACTTACACACTCATGGTTGAGGTCAATGTCCATTCCCTGGGCCTTCCGCGGATTCCTGCGAAGTTTTGGTTGCAATAAACTTCATCGATCAAGAGGAATCCGCGTCCAGTGGTTCTTACTACAAAACGAAAAAAGGGAATTCTAATGTTTCCTTTAAAAACTGGACCAAATAGAATGTTCTGGATATTTGAAAGTAGTTTTCATACATAAAATAATATTACGTTAGGAGGAATTTAGAAATTTAAGTGTTTGAGACGACCTGTATGCACGAGGGCGGAAACTTACGTAGGGTTTTAAGGTATTGGAAATACTTTTAGAGAAAATTTTTCCCCACATGGAAACCATTCTATTCAACCAGATTTCCCATTCTTTAACTTGAAATTCACAGGATATTACGCCAAAATGTTATTTGTAATGCATCATATTTATCGGAAGTAGTTTGAGGCCTATTAAAACGATGTTCATCCACAGCTCTTCCCTGCACGCGGAAATACGTTTTATAGTAAGTGAATTTGATCTGGAGAATAAAAAATTTTTATGTTCCAACAAATCATGCTTTCATCGTATTGCTTCTTAAGTTTCAATCAAGAAAATCTTTTTACACGGTCCAAAGCTCTAAAAAAATATGGTAATAATCTCTACATAATCAACTACGAATTTGGAACCTCGACTGAGTGCGGGTTGAAGCAAGGTCATCACGTTTATAGCTCCTAGACGATCTCGCGAACGTAAACTTTATTAGTATGACTATTTACATGACGCGTAAAATCGATATCTAATCATAGAGAGTTTGAATCTTCCCGGTTTCCATATCTTGTCTCATTGTTGTCAAGTTGTCGAAGGAAAAGCGATTTCAATTAGTTCCCGTGTACGCCGCATTCAGACGCCAAAGAGTTTTGCGTTAATTTTTTCCGCCACTGTACAAACGTGAATAGCCTGCGACAACGGACGCAAGGGGATTCATGTGTGTATGTGTTTAACAGGGATAACGGTATTGGTACTTCACCGGACGGAATTAATGCACTGAAATATAAAATAACGTGACACCTTAGAAATTAATAGGAAGATATATGCTGTTACTTATTACACGCACTTCACAGTATACGCTTAGCACAATTTTCGAAGTACTGTGATAAATAATTCGCCATCTGTGCTGACTACGCACGGTTTCATCAATCACACATTTGTCCATTTAACATCTGAGATTTGCCAATTTGTCCATTTTACATCTGATTTTTAACATACTTATGCTTCACTAAGTAAATGTATGCTTCAAAATTACTCGTTCCAATTAATTCTAACTCCGTGGACACCAACACTATAGGTAGTTTAGGGTTTGGAGTATCAAGAACATAATTTAAAGAAACCCAATAACATACGCGCAGTTCGCCCACAGCATTTTTGAAGCTTCAGTAAATAATAATTGTTTGTTCTTACGCCACTGTCCTACTCTGCTGTTTACGACCAACTCACCGTAGATAATTTGACTAAAATATTTTGTGTGAAATTGAGTTTGCAAGTAAAACACCCTTAGGATATCAAGGGCTTGATAGCCATCCGGATTCAGTGCAACAATTTTTTTATTGAGATAAACGGTGAATTAGTGGCAATGTAAATAAGAAATTAATGTTATGGAAAGCGTCGAATTTTTTAAAACTGTTTCCCATTTTCTTTCCTTTTAGAATTTAGCAAGAACTGCAGGAAGTTTCTGCTCAAAATCATTCGTCTCGATTGGTTATTGCGTTGTTGTCGATATGCTCATTTCTGCATTTCTTATACTCACCAGTTCCTCTTCGTAATTCCGCATTCTATGCAGTAGGCAGATGACTACAATCATTCTGTAATAGGATTGGAGCTAAATGTGTAGACAAATCTGGTCCGGATCTGCAGACGATGGTGCGAGGTTGAGTAGATAAATATCCCCCAAAACAACAGCAAACGTTTCTAAGTTAGCAAAAATATTTAGTTTACGTTCGATGATTCCTTCTCAAACTACTGTCAAGATCTGCCATTCCCGATCAAGAATTATTCGACCACGATTACTCAGGAAGCTTTGTGACATTTATCGCAGAATCGGAATTCTTCGAGTGGAAAAATTAGAAGACTGTCTATTTTCCGTAGAAGTGCGACCGCAGTCAGCAAAATGCATATTACTACTCATATTGAGTCCTGCTGCCATCAAATTCCGAGATTATTCATCCAAAAGCTTCTTCCCAGCGACTTGTAAAGTCATCGATTTAAGAAGTGACTTCCACTATTAAAGCCGCCCCAAAGTGGCTAGAGCGGTAGGCTCAGTGAGAGCACATCTTAATACAGTGAGTCGTGTAGTTTTTCATTAACAGGAGAAAACTCTTTCAAAGACACCAACTAGCCTTAAAGGTGCTGTCAGATTTTCACTGACTAAAAATCTTCACCTAAGTTTCTGCCTCACGGCCGATTCCAAAATCTCAAGCATTACTACGATCGGTCGAAGTGACATTGCGACATTGTGACATGCGATCTGTTTTCGGTCCACTCATTGCATTGCCATGGGTCGTGCATTAGACAATACCTGATTTGATATTGAATTGATACTTGTGGGTCAGTAAGTGCATGTTCTAATAACTTTTTAAAAACGCCAACAAATTCTTGGGCCACACTTCAATGATGTGCAATCTTTAATGCAGCACCACTCAGTCAGTAAGGGAAACTATACCGGAGTTGTCTTATATTTTTTCCCCTAATTAAAGCATGTTTCATGAACGTTTATGACGCAGCATACGAAATTTAGACGAAATTATTATGAAATGTGTTTTGTATCGAATATTGGGCGAGGCGTAACCTTGACATATGTAGTCAACCATTATAATATCAATAAATACATAATTTCACTTTAAGAATAAAATCTGTACACATGTAATCGAATTATTACGAAATATATTTCATGTGTCAGAACGCAACGTGTTAAAAAAGAATTGAATTGTCAAATAACCAATTCAGTAGGATGCAATTTTTTCACTTATGTCTTTAGATATCACCAGCGAGAGCACATGTGTAAAGTTTCACGCAAATATGCACGCGAAAAAATCACTCCTTTCACCTTCAAGTTTGTAGGTGCACTCCTCACGATATCATTTCGGCCAAATGGCCTTGAAAATCTTGTCATCTTGCTCTCTTGAATGTTAACGGAACTCAAGGAGGGCACGCAGCATGGTCTTCATTATTTCGATCATCGTATATCATTCCTTGCCCCAACATGGCACCTCTTCTTCGCCCACTTCGAGCTAGAGGGGCGCCACCGACTGACTACAAGATTTTCTGAATCCTCTGATTCAGAACTCCTGTGCAAGGTATGTCTTTGACATAAAATATTATGAACACGTGACACCATACTTTGAAAAACTCGGATGGTTAAAAATACAACACAGGCGCTTCCTTAATAAGGCAACGTTTATATACAAAATAATAATCACAGAACTCCCCACATATTTATACAAGAATGTACTCTATAATGCTACAACAAATAAACGTCCAACGCACCACATGGAAGAACTGTATGCACCACGATACCGAGCATCTACTTATGCTAATTCATTCAATGTCACTTCCTGTCACATGTAGAATCACCTACCGCAGTATATTAAAAAATGTAAAACCAGTAATAGATTTAAAAATGAGTATTTCAAAATGTTATTTCAACTGTATTAATGAATGTGTTATCTTGTGTAACATTCATATAAATTGTTTTGTTGTTTTGAATGATTTACTTTGCATTCCTATAGTATTTTTTTGTAAAATAAGGGCATCAAGTATTGTTGTTCATCAGTAACCTACAATGGAATTAATTATTTGATTCTAAAACAATGTATTCAAAATTTGTGTTCCAAAGGGACGTAATCATCCCGGAATAATAAAATATTATTCTGTTCTATTCTAAAAGATTTTCTCTCGTCTCGCTCCCACACCTCTCCTAATTCCACTTAACTCTCCAATCCGCACGGACCGGAGTCGCCTTTCACCCTTCAACGACGGATGCCTTCGTTGTCTCCCAGGGCAAAGTTACACAACGAAAGGTTGATGACACGCCCAGATCACATGCATCTATCCCCCACCCCGAGAAAGAATTAATTCTCTGCGTTTCCGTTCTCGCTTGGAAGACTCCCCAAAGAGCCGTGAATCGCTCTCGAGGGGGAAGCGAGGTAAGCGACAGCGGGTGGGCGGCGGCTGCGAAACAAACTAAAAATGTCGCTCGCGGCGAATGTCGCAATGCGCCCACCTTTGCGAACGCACGCCCGTGTTCATAGAAAACGGTTCTGGGAATGCCCCCGTATGTGCGTGCTCTCTTCCTCCTAACCATTTCGAATGCACGCTTGCGCGCATTTGCGACTAGCCTAGAAATGCATTCTCCGCCTCGGGAGCGACAATAGCGAGATCATCTCGACGGGACGAAAAATTATTCCTTGCATGGAACAAAGGCAGATTTCCCGGTTATTCAGTTGTCAAAAAAATATGCTATCGTTTGATGAGGGCTTTTGTTAGTAAATTGTGACATGAAGTAGAAGAACATATTACATAAATATGAGCTGCGGTAGCTCAAAAACTATTTTCATTCAAAAAGGAAATTACAGTTTTGCGGTTAGGCTCTGCGTGTATCCTCACGATGCGGTTATTTAGCACAATTTTACAATCATAAGCCTCACTCATTGACATGGCAACATTACATTTAAAGAAATTATGGTCTTTCGCATTATTTTCTTCACTTTTCATGCAAAAAATAAGCTTATAGACATATCCATTGCAATTGACTCAAACCGACCTTCCTGCTAATTGCTTGGGTGACTTTAGCTTAGCAGTAACTATAGAACTCTCTTAACAAGAGGAATCAATCTTGAACATTTAAATGCACACTAGAATGGCGTATCCATCGGCTGAGTATAAGATAAAATGTACATGGGATGTGGTATTTAAACTCACAGTGCTTCTCCTTCACCTTAATTTTTTAACTCGTTATGATTTAACTCTTCCACTAAGAGGGCCTAAAATTAAATCCAGCCAGAAGCGCTTGGGCCAGGAATTTCAATCCGTACGTTGAAGGTTTATTGATATTGCTCTTGCCACATTTATTTGATAGTCAGAACACCTCCTCTAGTCGATATGGGATAAGTGTGAAATGTGGCAACAGCGAATCTCTTAACAATCGTTGCGTTCGAAAAATTGCATGATGAACACCCTAGTGTCTTGTGCTGTAATTTTTACATAAAGGTAATTCAGAGCAGAGCTCCGAGCCACCGGAGACAGCACAACTCCCTCTGCGGTGTCCCCATGGAGACTGATGACAAACGAGTCTCCGGATCACAACCGATGGAAAGATATTTTTTGACGCTCCTGACCGACACTTTCGAACCACAAGTCCCCGTTACCGCAACTACAGCGACCTCTGGACCAACACTTCTTGCCGCAGCATCCTCAGGAATGCCGTCACCAATTCCCCTGAATCAACCCCCCTCCCCCAATCACCCAAATTTTAACCTCCATCCCGTCCCCGTCTCCCCACCCACGCCTCCTCCCACAACCTCAAGCCCGAACAATGTATCCATTTCAAAGAGTCGCTCCAATTCTCGTGGCTTCCGCATGCTAGACCCAAGCATCATCTCCAGAATCCCAACTGATTATCTTTGCACCTCCCAATTACAAAATAGCACTTATTTAAAATATTCTCCACAGTACTGGGGGTGTTCACGTCCGTGTCCCCTATGGAGCACGGTAAACTGCAAAAATTACTGCCGTGAGTAACTGATTTATTTGTAAGCATTTAATAATTAATGGAAACTACACACTGTTAAATATCTTACGAGTTCTAGACGTTACAAATACCTCACTTTTTAAATGAAATCTCTCTGGAGTGCACACCTGTACAATGTTACATGGCAAATGACTTCTACTTTTTGGCAAATATCTCGTTAAGTGGAGCGATAAGTCGGAAATGATTTAGTATTTTTGAAATCGTGAGATAATGTGTATATGAAGATGGCTTAATTGAATTGAATTTTACATCAAATAAATACAAATTACAATTTAGCTATTTAGTTTTTAAAAAAATATGTATATTTGTGAATTTTGTATTACCTCAGAGAGATTTCCTTTTGAATTACTTTTTGTTGATACCTTCGTTGCCATTTATTATTTGTTTGTCAATTGTTATTAATTTAGGAGTTAGACAAATCGTAATAAAATTAAGTGATGTTAAAGAATATCAAATTATAATAAATTTTACTTAATTTGGCGATGTCTGTTTTTTTATTGCAGGATTGTTTTTTATGATGTGTATCATTTCTTTAAATAATCTTTTGGATAGGTTGGTTTCTATGCCTATTACTTTTGTTTCATTTTCATGGAAATTTTGACATTTCCATGGAATTCAGACAGATCCAAGGGTGGTGGGATTGGACATTTAAATACCTGAATACAACTATTAATTTTCGTTGTACCCCTGATGAAGCATAAATAAAGATGCGATACGTTGGCGACAGAGTATAAGTTTATTCATGAATTATGACCTACAATCTCCAGAAAAATAACTTCATAATTGAATTTTATTTGAAGTGGTAACTCTCTCAAACTACCTTCAACGAAGTAGACAGGCGGGAGGGGCCCGATGACAAGATTCGAAAAATCCGGGTCACACTCCAGACGAATGATATTTTTTCCCCTTGTGATTATCGCGAGCGTCGAAAGGCGACTTTACGCATGTAAGCGGCTTCCATGGCAGTAGCCTCGCGAATCGGGTGCAAGCGACACTCTGATGTGCAAGCACGGACATCCATGACAGTAGGGGTCAATTACGGTAGTAATCGACCGAATTAAAAATATAAACGAAGAATAACCAGTTAGGAGGTGGACTCATTGCTGTAAATTTTAATATTTATTTGTACTTAAAATGTTTTAAATGCTTCAGAACAAAGAAGTAAGAATTATGGATTTTCTGTGACAAGATAATAATAATTATTTTCAATATTCCCATACTTGATACAATGTTATAATGTACAACTTTGTAATTTATGAAAATTAATGAGTCCAAGAATGCCAAATAGAATCAAACACAGCAGCGGACGAGCATAATTGATGCCAGATTTTGGCAATATTTTAATACCATATTGACTGTTTACTTCCATAATCCATTTCTTTGGGAAAAGCCGGAAGTTGCGTGGAAGAAGTGCGATGCCAATACAAGTAGCTATATGATTCGAGATATTCGAGGCGCTGCTTCTCTGATGACTAAAGGGGCCCTGGCTCCGAACTCTAAGAGGCGTAAAAAGTCGCTCACTTTGTAGGTTTGGCTGATCGCCCCTTGAGTAATTCAAAAGTGTGCCCGGCCGCTGTATTTTGCAGTCGGATGCCGGCGTTTCTTTTCCGCGGCCTATTCCCGTCCTCTCCCTTCCCCCCAGCAGTTTCAGGTTGGGTGAAATTATTAGGTAAAGACTTGCCTGATCTGTTGGTCGGTAGTCACGATTTGTTTTTTCGTCAAATTGCGATTTGATGAACAATCAAATGAGTCAACGCCCACTGATGTACTATTAGTCAAGAGATGGAGATAAAATGCTGTTCACACCGTTGCGAAGAAAAATTGCAGACGAAAACTTTTGATTATTTCAAGAAATAGATCATTTGAGATGTTATGAACGCGCACGTAAGGATGCAAGCCCCGTGGCACGCATCAACCGAATCGGTGCACCACCGCACCACCATCCATTCCTTCCGTTTCAGTTTTGCGCATTTATATGATGAGAGCTACTGAAGCAGCGGGTGAACAGACCTTAGACACCCTCTACCATCTTGTCCAGACGATGTACGAAACAGGAAATCTTCCAGATGATTTCAAAAAATGCATCATTGTCCCCCTGCCGAAAAAGAATTCGGCGAAAAAATGTGAACAATACCGCACCCTAAGCCTAGTCACGCATGCTTCCAAAATACTTACATCCATAATACTGAAGAGAGTTGAACCTAAAATTGACGCACTTTTATCCAATGATCAATTTGGATTTAGAAAAGGAAGAGGGACACGCGAAGCTATTCTCTCGCTCAGAACCATAATGGAAAAACGACTGAGAAAGAACAAAGACACATTTGTGGCCTTCATAGACTTAGAAAAGGCGTTTGACAAGGTTCGTTGGGCACCAATGTTCCAAATGCTGAAAGAAGCAGGAATTAAATACAAGGACAGGAGAGTAATCTGGAACCTATATGAAGAGGAAAAGGCAGTGGTGCGCTGTGGAGACCATGTGCAGGAAGCAACTATAAGGCAAGGGGTAAGACAAGGACGCTCCCTATCACCGATTCTCTTCAATTACTACATACAGAGAGCTCTAGATGAGATGAGAGAAAAGGTAGGGGAGCTAGGTGGTGTCAAGATCCATGGAGAAAAACTGGATATGATGAGGTTCGCTGACGATATTGCACTACTGGCTGAGAGCGAAAAGGATCTGAGCGAGGTACTTGAGGCAATGGAGGACATCCTAACAGCAGGATATAATATGAACATTAATGTAGATAAGACCAAAGTACTTAAGGTTAGCAAGTATGGGGGACAAGCTAAAGTGTATTTAAGGGACAGGCGATTAGAGAACGTAGAGGAGTTTACCTACCTGGGAAGCAAAATAACAGCCGATGGAAGGAGCAAAAGAGACTTATTAAGTAGAATTCACCAGGCAAAGAAGGCGTTTTATCAAAAAGGGAAACTTCTAACATCCAGAAATATCTGCCTAGACCTAAGAAAACGCCTTCTTCAAACTTATGTGTGGAGCATATTTTTATATGGCAGTGAGACCTGGACGTTGGGCAAGGCAGAAGAGAGGAGGGTGGAAGCATTCCAGATGTGGTGTTTCAGAAGGATGTTAAAGATTCCCTGGGTGGACAAAATCAGTAACGAGGAGGTTCTCAAACGTGTGGGGGAGTCTCCTTGTCTGCTGAAACTACTGAAAAAGAGAAGAAATATCTGGATCGGGCACCAACTAAGGCACGAAACATTGCTGGCCACCATCTTAGAAGGCACTGTAGAGGGAGCCAACTGCCGGGGCAGGCCTAGGTTGGAGTTTATGGGCCAAATAATTAAGGAGTTAGGCTGCTCCACTTATGTGCAGTTGAAAAGAATGGCACAGGACCGAAGAGTATGGAGAACTGCCGCCAACCAACCTTTGGGTTGATGACTTAAGAAGAAGAAGAAGCTACTGATTTTGATTTTGTAACCAAGGTAACGCTAAAAAATAGCAGTGGACGTATTTTTTCCATATTAACATTCGATTAATAACCATTGATTATCCGGAGAAGACGGATGATAGGAAACTGCCCTAAGGTTCCACTGATAAAGTATATTACGTAGAAGAACTGTCATAAAACCAATTCTAAGGCCGGTATTCATAGATGGGATAAATAATCAATGATTGCTGAATCTACGAATATTCGTCAATCAATGATTATTTTATTTATGTATTCATAGACAGTAAACATCTCCAATTCATGAATCACTGATTCATGAATCTCTAATTATTTGGGGTAATCTGTAATTGGTGAATTACAGATTGGATGTTTGTTTATTTTTGGGTGGTATGACAAATTGAAAAGGCAAAACATTTTGTGGGTATCGTTAAATTTTTATTCAAGTTGACAATATAATTTTATTAATTGCATATTGAAAAAGAAAATCAAAAATGGATTGGCAATGTTTTTTTTGATAAAAATGAATTAGCCGTGCCTACATTAACTATTTTTTATGATTATTCAACGTAAATGAAGGCGTTACTAGGGAAAATCAACAAACAGTAATTTCGTATTCCGGCAAGTGTTGATGATGTAGTGTGTGTGCTGTTTAATGTCAGGAATTGTCCGACCATAAGTGTGGTCTCCTTTCATTTCTATTCTCTGAAAGAGACACCTATTCGTCGCCTGACCATCGTAAGAAAAATATGCGAGTGGTCTGATGGCCTCGTCTGATGGTCATTGGACGGCCAAAAGATTAGTTATATGTTTCACAGTTCTGGACACCGTTGGCTGCGAAACGTACAGAACTAGCAATCCCTACAGGTGTACGTAAAACACCAAAGAAGTCGAAGAGTAGCAGTAGCAGTATTTATAACTGATCATTACCGATAAAGAAAATTTGAAATTGGTAATTAGTAGCAATTGATGATAGCTTACGAGTAAAACATTCATGGCAATTTCGGCCGATGTTAAATTCAGCATGGAGATTTTGTAAAATACTGCGTGATTAAAAACCGCTGTGATATGTATTTTTTATTTTTAATATGATTTCAATAATTCAATATTGATGCCTAAGCGTAAAATCTCAAAGCAATGGGCCAAAGTAGCACAAGAGGAACTGTCAGTCCTGGCGGAAAGTGTCGAAATGTGAACATCAGTTCTAAGAAGAATATACTCGATCACTACGGGTTTTTAGAATCTGTATCCTCTATTAAACTCTTTGTCAGTCAACTCTCACGTCTATTGTTACAGCAAGTTAGATAACGGATTTAAAACAGAGACTGACGTATATCATAAGCGGTCCATCACCAGACCCCAGTGAGGCCATTTGCCATTAAAGATTCAAACTGGAGTACGAATGTTGTGGAATTCTTGTGTTGTATCACGAGAAAAAAAATTAGGTGAAATCCTATGATATGTAACTCGGAGGAAACATTTCTTTCTGGTCGTGAATATGAAGAAGGTAAAAAAAATACGGTTGCCCGAAGGCCCGAACCAGCAATACTTCGCTTACGAAGCCGCGGAAAGCCATATGTGCTAACTACTTCACCAGATAAACTTTTACACATTGTTAGTGATAATTATAGTCATAAGCAAAGTGGCTTTGTGGGCAATTGAGACGCGATGTGAGGCTTCGGACCAACCTAGCGAGGGTAAATTTTCCCAGCTTTATTATGCTAAGGGCGGACATTACTGATTAAAAACTGATTAATTACAGTACAACTAGGATACGTTAGACGAAGTCCAAGGCGAACTTGCCTTTGACCTCGTACACGACATAGAAAATACGGCATTCAAATCGGCGAGTCAGGGTACGTAGTCTCCCCTTGTGAGTAATAATTCAGTGGATTTGTTGGTTCCCTAATGCGTGTTTTTCGCAGCCTTTAGTGAGACGATCATATTGAGTACTCTATGCCTTTAGCACCGTATAAAATTGTACAGTTGGTACATATAGACACGAGTATGTCGTAAACAACCACAGTACTACCGACGTCCAACAAAGAGAAACTAATTAATTACGGTCGAGAGCTTAATTCACGAATCGATGATTATTTGGCCAAATAATTACAGTTTGCTTGACTATGAATACTAGAACTATAAACAATGATTATTTGACCACTATGAATACATATTAATCAGAGATTAATGAATCTCTGATTCAAGAATCAATGATTGATGAATCACTAATTCATTAACGACTATGAATAGAAAACAGTAATTAATTAGAGATATAATCATATATTGAAACGAATCTGTAATTATTGAGGACTATGAATACCGGCCTAAGAGTTTGCAACATAGCTACAATCGCTTAATTCTTTTTACAACTGCCAAAGGTTAAATAAAATTTTTATTTGGTTTCGATTATGATCAGATAGTCGAACACGAAAGTCATCACACAAAAGCCATGCCTACATGAGGTGTAAACATAAAATCTTCAAACACAGTAAAATATCTTGGAATTACCTTAACTTCAGATATATCGTGGGGAACACACATACAAAACATATGCGGCATAGCATTAAAGAAACTAGGTTTTGTTACGCGTATTATAGGAAGGTCCTCGGATGAAAAAGTAAATGAGATGCTACTTCACTCTGGTAGGGCCACACCTCGAATACGCCGCGAGCATTTGGCCCTGATCAAAAAGATTTAACCAAAAAAATTAACAAAATACAAAGAAAAGCAGCACGCTTCGTTAAAAACTACTACGAACGAACATATAGTATTTCACAACTGTAAGAGGGATTACGGTGGGAGCCCCTAGAGACTCAGAGGCTGCACGCTAGGCTAAGGCTGCTTGAGATATTCAGAACTGGTATGTTTCAGAGCGACACAGAGAATATTACCATGACGCCTCACTACATTTCGAGGTCTGACAGATGCAATAAAATAAGAGAGATACTCTGCCTAACAGATAGGTAAAAATACTCATTCTTTCCACGTACAATAATCGACCACAATAAAAACTGATCTCCTCTCAATGTCAAACTTCTCTCAATAAAAGGTCTCAAACCTCAATAAAAACTGATCACCTCACTTCCATAATGCATGTCATCATTTCCCCTCCAACAATTTTACATCATTACACGGCTGGTGACCTACCGCCCTCTGCCACACGCCCATGCGGCGGCTCGCGGGGTAGTATGTCGATGGAGATAAAAATCTCGCTTCAACCAGCTTAAAGAACGACCAGCCACCGAGGAAGAGAGGAGGAAGGTGATGGTGCATGGTGAGCTATCGAATGTGATATTGTTTGCAGCCGCGAGTGCATCGTCGACTGCCTCTCGCGTAACACTGTTGCATTCCAACGCACCGGAAACGGAGGAAGAGAAACGACTCTTCCCGCACGCGCGCGTAGTTCCGTGTCACGCATTAACCGTTTCGATGCGCCACCATCCTTTCCTTCCGTTTCAGTTTTGCGCATTCTAGCCGTCGATGGTGCGATACGCTAAATGGAACGGCTTGTCGGTGAAGGAGGAAAATATCAAAAGGCAACGGTGAAGGGTCGTCGAGGGAATGCTCATGAAGAATTGCAAATTCCTATGACAACTTTGGGGAGATGAAGATCCCCTCAGCTTGTTATATCAACAAATATTATGTTGATCTCCTTCATTTTTTTCGGGATCTACCGCGTATTTGAGTTGTTTTTTTATTTGAATTTGACGAGGCCAATGTAATAGTGAGAGAGAGCAGATATTACCCTAGGCTGATCAGAGAATCCATCGAGATAGCACAGACGGACAACTTTAACAGAGACAGAGGATACCACCTGGACGATACATGAAGGAGAATCCTGAAAACCAAAACTTGGCGGGAAATAGGTCCTATACTATGAGGGCCAAACTCATGAACCGGCATCTTCGAGCTGAAGACGTTGACAGGAGTGTCAGCGAAACTGTTGTCACAAGAAAAATACGCAGTAGTTTCCGAAAAAAATGAAGGAGATCAACGAAGAGCACCGCGAAAGCCTTCGTCCTCACAAAAATTAACTTTTCCACGCTTAAAAACTGTCATAACATAGTTTTTGACTAAACACGGGTCCATTTTACACGCATTAAATACGCGAAGCCATAGAGCAAACAAAAAGAAATCAAAATTTTATTCATGGGGGTCGATAGGTATAATCTTAGAACAATTTGGTAGAGGTTCTTGGCGCCCGCGACAACCCTAAAATAACGGACAGGGTTCTTAAAAAAATAAAATTAGCCCACAGGGAAGTAACGGTGGCAAGAACGTTAGGATAGCAGGGTACTTTCCATTTGCAGCAATCGCATTCTGCGAAACGTTGGAAAAGGAATGGAAAACACGCCGTAAACCCCGAAAAATGTTTTTAACCAATGCCAACATTCTGATTTAAGTGCCACCGATTTTTTTCAGGTTCCTGTGCATGTAATGATTAGTTTTGTATTTACCGTCTCGTGCGATACGCGCCCGTTTGGAGACTCGAGAGTAGGAGGTCTACGGAATGACAAAAAGACAGAGAGAGTTGACAGGAGGAGAGAGAAAAGGAAAAGTCTCTGCCAAGACGTGGAGTAGGCCAATGCTATGCGACGCGACGACGCACTCGACTCTGCACGCATGCGCACGCACACCCGGCGGCCCACTTTTGTTTCACTTCGGAGAGGAGTGGGAGAGACTGACGGGAGTGGCCTGCGGTGTGAGAGGAATCAAATCAATCAGCTGACTTCTCCTTAGGACGCGTGCGGAATAAGACCCACCCGTCGCACTACCCTCTTCTCCTGACTTCAAGTGACTTTTCAAACAATACACAACCGCATATTTAGCGTAGGAGTAGCATTTATTTGGCAATGAGTCAACTTGGCAGAAGTTATAATCAACAAATACCACATTATACAACGATTTTGTAACTTTTGGGAATATTTCCACATTTCAATGAACTCATGAGAATTTCCTACGGATACAGTTTTCACTCTACGATCTATTTCAGCTGATAAGCCACCATTTGGCAGAATTTATCGAGTGCAACGAAAATTAGCGCCTAATGTGGGCGCAGTATTTCGCTGCATTGTGCTTGGCGGCGCATGACAAAGCTGCAACATTTTATTGTACCTGGTGATGGCTTAAAAGCTGAAACCGGTCGTTTTGTGAAAAGTAAATCATTTAAAACACAAAGGGCCAATTTTAAATGTTAGATTCATGGTCAGTATCGGCTGACTTTCGGACTCTCCTGACGTCACGCGGCTCGGGGTTGCTATGGAGGGAACTTTCTCTGCTGAGGACACGCCTATTGCCTATTACATGGCCTAAGGTCGTCTCCGGCCAACAAAGGACGATCGTGGCGCATGGCGTAGTCGAGGAAGTCAAGAACTAGTTACGAGTTACAATACGAGGGCAGATGCTTGAGTCATCGGTTTCGTTCGCAGGTCATTGACTGCGGAAGCCTCTGACACCTTGCACGATACTTTGGCACAGCTCGCGTACAACATTCGGTTCGCTTGTTTTCATGGATATGTCAGAGGCGGGGATGGGTACATCTACATCTACATACTACCCCACGAGCCGCCGGGAGTGTATTGACAGGAGATCAGTTTTTATTGTGGTCCCTAATTGTGCGCGGAAAGAACAAGTTTTTGTACCTATCTGTTCGGTAGAGTATCTCTCTTGTTTTATCGCATCTGTCAGACCTAGAGATGTAGTGAGGCGTCATGATAATATTCTGTGTGTCGCTCTGAAACACGAGTTCTGAATATCTCAAGCAGCCTAAGCCTAGCGTGCAGCCTCCGAGTCTCTAAGGGTTCCCACCTTAATCCATTTAATAGTTGTGTAACACTATAAGTTCCCTCGTAGCAGTTTTTAACGAAGCGTGCTGCTTTTCTTTGTATATTGCTAATTTCGTGCGGACGAATAAATCAATGCTCGCTAGATAATTCGGAATCTCATTGGGACCGCTCTTCCAGTAGTTCTATGTGTTAAGATAGTTGATATTTCCGCGTACATTCCCGAGGATATTAAAGTTACCATAAATTTTCTTTTGTTGGTTTCCCACCCTCGCTAGGCACCTTAATTTTTGCACCTGTTTTAATAACATGCACAGCATTGACACCTCTCCCCCTCTTGATGTGTCCCGCATGATTTCGCTGTCTGCATGAATCAGTATCAAGTAGTGTTCTTGAATTAGTAATAATAATCAGTTGAAGTGCTTTAGCCCGAGAACTGCCCCGTGTCACACACTCTGGCAGTGGATTGCACGGAACTTCTTACATATTAGCGTAAATTTTTTTTATGTTCTCGCTCTCAGTATTTTCAAGGCTGCATGAATTCAAATATCCGCAA
This sequence comes from Ceriagrion tenellum, assembly GCA_963169105.1. Lineage (NCBI taxonomy): Eukaryota > Metazoa > Arthropoda > Insecta > Odonata > Coenagrionidae > Ceriagrion > Ceriagrion tenellum. The sequence goes on from OY720635.1 coordinate 18,426,640, forward strand.
CTTAAACAAAGTGATTCTCCAGAGTGAATAAATGAGCAACTATTTTCCCAAACTTATTAGGTTGAATAGAAATATTTCTCCATGCTTAATACTCCCACACACTATTTTATTTTGCTTGCCATACGATTCTGTTGGCCCGTATGTCCCTGGAATCCCGATAGGCTGCTAAGCCTGTCATCAGGTTTTCCAGGGACCGGATCAACAGACCTTGACATACATCCATGCCCTGGGTGGTGGAAAACCCACCCAGGTGGGACTCGAACCCGCGACCCTCAGCTTAGCTGGCGAGGACTTTACCCCGCCGCCACTGGAGCATGCTCTTCACTTAGTTCATTGATTCGAAGCCTTTATTTTTTTACAAAGAAGCCTAATTAATGGAAATCAATGGCAAGGAAGGAATTAATGTGTATTTGGGCTCTTCAACGGCCTAAGTAGTCATTTAACTCGGTGGAGCTCCCGAAGTATAAATTAAACGCCAGTAATCCAGCCAACGACAGTAATTGATATTCTCAGTAGTTCAACATTATGGCGGCTCAGAGAATGTCCGTATATCAAGAGAATATTTTAGGCAGTTTTGCATGTATATTGAGTCCTCAAGGTGGCACGAGCTATATTCGTTTAAGTAAAAGTACTCGTGACACTTCGCATACGAGTACTTACTAGTAATGCGTATTGGTAAAAATGAAAATCAATGCATGTCACCGATTTGTTTTCTTGGCTATCTAATGTTACTGCAACGCGTACCCTTAAGGCACTTGATATTTATTTCACATTAAGTTGATTCTATATGTACAGATGCTCCCATTTACGCGAAATAATATTTTTAATAATATTATAATAGAGAGTAACAGATATGATATTATCATGCCGAGTAAAAATACGCACTGGTTTCGACTAAATTTCAACTTCCGCGCCGTAAACTCAATTCTTAACAATGCTTTGATCGAGAGGAAACATCAAAAATATAATTCTTGAATTATTAATACTTGTGGCTGCATATACTGGCGTTTCTACCTTAAAAATGAATGTACTCGAGTGTGGTCCAAAGGTGTGTTTGTTTTTTGACGTTCTTTAAAAGCTACTATAATGTGCACTCAATGACACACGATTAGTGTTCAAGCTGCATTGATCTCTTCGGATTGCATCCAGGAGCACCGGTGTGGATTTTACCAGCGCGATATCACAGATGCGCGCTCGCCGTTAACAAATGAGGAGAGTTTATAAATAAATTGACTTTGTAATATTCCACATTGGTTTTTATTATTCCGACCTAGGTTTCGACTCAAGTTAAGTCATTATCAAGGTGACAATACTACACCACGAGCCACTTATATACATTGTCAGGGTGTAGGGAGAGGAAGTAGGGGAGGGGAAGTACAGGATGGGAAAGGAGCTAATTGGTGGAGAGTGGATGGCTGGTCCGAATAAGGGGGGGGGAAGATTTGAATATTGTTTAAGGATTTACGTCATGGGAGGAGGGGGGGGGAAGGAAAGGTAAGGTCAGGAAAGGAGAGTGGGAAGGGAACATTTCAGTTAACACACACAAATTTTGACTTTTGGAATGTAAATTTATCTAGAAAATCTGGAAATAATTTTACACGTGAATACACGAAATCTGGATATAATTTTAAACGAAATAATTTTACCCTTCCCTCACCCCCCTCCCCTCCCATGACGTAAATCCTTAAAGAATATTCATACCTTCCCCCCCCTTATTCGGACCAGCCATCCACTCTCCACCAAATAGCTCCTTTCCCATCCTGTACTTCCCCTCCCCTACTTCCTCTCCCTACACCCTGACAATGTATATAAGTGGCTCGTGGTGTAGTATTGTCACCTTGATAATGACTTAACTTGAGTCGAAACCTAGGTCGGAATAATAAAAACCAATGTGGAATATTACAAAGTGAATTTATTTATAAACCATCGCAATGTTGTTCCACCAAGTGAAGCCTGAAAATGTATAATATATAAATGAGGAGAGATTGCTGTGCGCGAGAAGAAAAGAGACCCCGTGGAAATAACAACTTCGGCCGAATCTCAAAGGCTACGTGTTCGGCGAAAGCTTACCTGAGAGCTTAGGCTTTTATTTTACATTTGTGCCCGAGATTGTGGCTCGTTGAGGACGTGGGGCAGGGGCGATCCCAGGAATCTATTTCGGGGGGGGGGGGGGGGGGGGGGGGGGGAGACTAACTCAGTGATCGGAGAGTTCGATGTTGTATTTGATAACTACATCTAGTTGTTAAAATTATTCTGTAAAACTCTAAATTTTCGGGGGGGGGAGATGTGTCCCCATATTCCCCCCCTGGGATCGCCCCTGACGTGTGGGAGTACCCAAGCCAGCTCGGATCGGTCCGCTGAATACCTCATCATGCTATAATGCGGCTGGGATTGTATGAATTGGACCGCTGCCTTCGATACATGGATGGGATCGGCAGACTACGGAAAAGAGAAAGTTTGTTCAAGGCCATTCGCTCGCTGCGGGGGAACGCTTTTTGGTTCCCCAGAAGTGCCCATGTCGGCTAAATATATAACATATGCCTCAAGACGGATGGACAATAGGGAGGCAGTCATTATTTATAATTTAGAAACGTAATGTTTTTCACCTCTGAAAATGATATCTGGGGAGTATAATTTATCATGATTAAGTTTCGTCACTCTTAGTAATCGTGAACCCGTGCGCCGAGAGCCCTGAATTCTTCGAAACTTAATCTGAGTTTCGCGGCGGAATAGCAGTCTTCCGATGCAAAATGCAATAGGAAGCCCTTTAGAGCACTATCGTTAGTTTCCATGTGCCTTTCTAAGACATTGTCCCGCGCAGCTCGAGCCACTCCCAAAGGTAACCGCCTTCCACTGCTGCTCAACTGCGGGATAGCCTGCACCAGTCCTTAACCCTCTCAGTGCGGCGGGCCGATATATCGGCTTTTGATTCTCGGGCGAAAAGTGCGGCGGGCCGATATATCGGCTCATGCACAAAAATTGTTTAACTTCAGTACACTATAAAATTACAATTATTTTTTAGATGATTAAAAAGCATTTTATGATTTATAGATATTTAATTCATTTCATACACAAAAAAAAACTGTATATGAATTTTATAAACAATAACCTCATAATATTCATTTCCCTTAAATGATACATTGCATTAAATAACCCTCCGCATTTCTCGCTAGTACCGCCGACAGAAGTCGGGCACTAACATAAGAGGAATAATCCTCCAAGACCCCACCTCTCCTTCCCCTCCAAGTAACAGCTATTTGTGCGTCGCCTCCTCCCTCCGTTCAGAGGAATCAGAGTCTACACCAGGGGTGGCCAATCAAAATGATCTTGCGGGCCACTTTGGAAATTCATCATAACTCCGCGGGCCTCATATAAAATTATACATCCCCATATTAGATTTAGACCCACTATATACATTATTTTGGAGTGAAAAATTGAAACATAATGAATTATTATTATTATGTTAAAGTTATTTTATTGAAGTGTGATGAATCTCGCGGGCCGGAAAAATGTTCAAGGCGGGCCGCGGGTTGGCCACCCCTGGTCTTCACACTGTCTCTACTACTAAAGCATTGGAGGAGCATCGGCCCGCAACCCGCAATGGCAACTGCGCTCAAACTTTCACCACCCCTCAAGCGAAGAAGGCCGCATCATCGCTAGCTCGAGCCCTCGGTTGCTCGGTTGTTTATTAACTCGTTAAAAATCGATATCACAGTGTGGGATTACTATGGTAATTGCCATTAAATACTGCTGTAAAGAGCTTCAAAACAAGACCAAGATCTTGCTTCTACTACATTTCATCACCAAGAAAAAGTTGTTTCAAAAACTTGTTAATAACTTTTTTATGGCAAATCATAAAGAACTGAACGTTTAAAGATACATTTAAAAAGGTTTTCCCCACATAATACTACAGATTTATTTATATTAAACCTCAAGTTTCTTCACTAAGAGTCTTCACGTCAAAGATAGTATTCCGTTCGAAAACGCCAAAAACCCGGCACATTTTTTGTTCTCACCGCAATAAAAAATCACAAGTGTATTGTAAAAATAATTGGCAACCACGGTTAAACGCAAAATAAAACAAGCTAAAGTTTGGTTTAACTTTCATTCATATAAATACCGTGGTTCATTTTTAATCAGCGTTCAAACTCGAGTCTACATAATTTTTGCACCGACAGTAAGTCAGATATGAGGTAACAAAATCTGAGACATTTTTACTAATATTCAGAGATTCACAATTATGCTTAGGAGATTCCTGGATCATTTTCATTCTTATTAGATACACCGTTCATTTTCAGATTTAACTGAGACAAGACAGCTATGCTAATAGACATTTACTTCTATAGATTAGTCATTAATGGAGTTGGCTATATCTCTATGTGTATTGCTTTGTATAGGGAATTGCTCTGCTTTCACATGATTTCCGTTTTTTCTCAAACAAAACAATGAAATATTAATCAATATCTACATACTACCCTGCAAGCCGCCGCATGTGCGTGTGGCAGGGGATGTTAGAACACCAGCCGTGTGAAGATGTAAGACATAAAGTTTCGGGATGTGAAATGGTGACGTGTATTATGAGACTGTAATGAGTAAAGCTGTTATTATTATAGTCGCTTATTGTGCGCGGAAAGAACGATTTTTTGTTCCTATCTGTTCGGCAATATATCTCTTATTTTATCACTTCTGTCAGACCTGGAGATGCAATGAGGCGTCATGGCAATATTCTCTGTGTATCTCTGAAACTCCAGTTCTGAATTTCTCAACCAACCCAAGCCTAGAGTGTAGCCTCCGAGTCTCTAGGAGATCCCTATGAAAGCTGTGAGACACTATGTGTACGCTCGTAGCAGTTTTTAACGAAGCGTGCTGCATTTCTTTGTATTTTATTAAATGTTTTGTTTAAATCTTTATGACCAGTGTCCCAAATGCTCGCGGCGAGTTTGAGGTGTGGTCTAACCAGAGCGAAGTAGCATCTCTCTTTTACTTTTTCATCCGAGGACCTTCCGATTATACGCTTAACAAAACCTAGTTTCTTTAATTCTGTGCCACATATATTTTGCATGCGTGTCGCATACTGTTCATGTTAATGCCGCGTATGTTTTTTCATTGCCAAGCACAAACAGACCCTGAAAAGTCTCCAGTTCTGAGCTGTCTAGCAGGAATAATAACAGTATGCGAGCAGGGATGTTAAACGAAACCGGAACCAAGCTCATAGTATCGTTCCGGAACGAAACTATTGGTTTTCTTTTTTATTTTAGTTTCGGTTAGGAATGAAACTTGATGTACGACTTGACTTTAGTTTCGTTAACGGAACGAAAGTAGAATTTTGAACGAAATATAACGTTCCGGAACGTTCCTTCTTTTGAATAGTTTCAGTTTAAGTGAAGTGGGGGATGGACCTTCGGTTCGCAGTTATGGTTCCGGGCCAATTCGGCACAGCAATAGTGTAAACAATAGGAATACTTATGGTATACCTACAAAGCAAGCTTGGAAACAGCGCAGCAATAGAACTCTCGGAATATCAGAAGAGCGAACATCTTTCGCGTCTCAATAACAGATAACTTACTAACCTTAGGGCCGTATTACATGACGTTACTCAATCCGAGTGGGCACTCACTCTCGATGGAGTACGCACTCACATTCATATTAGGAGTGAATGTTGATTCGTATCATAGAACCGCACTCACACTCGGCTCGTTTGAGTGATAGTAACGAATCTAGTAACTAGTATTTATTAACATTACTCCAGTTCCATTCACATATTTACGTGAAACAAATGACGAATGATTTCATGTAGCCGCGCAAGTAAATAATTTTTTGTAATAAAAACGAGATTACGAAGTAAATTTATAAGGAAAAATTTCCAGAGTTTTAAATTTGTTCACTGAAAAATACAGTTATACATACAACCATACATAAAACACTAAATTTACCTAACAGAAACTAGAATTTCAAGTGAAGAGATATAAATAGCGGCGAATTACAATGCTTTTTTGACGCGGGCATCGTGAAAACTTCTACTTGACAATCATTTATCAGGGATTGGTTAACGTCGAACTCGAATTAATATAAATTATCCACTCTACGTTTTTAAATGGCACAAATTCACCGTAGTCTAGCCAAATTCCGCAATATTCATGATAAAAATATCTGTTGAAACTTATGAATCACTCATAAGAATGCTATTTTATCTTGTAAAAATGTGTTCAGAATTCGGTAAAATTATAGCAGTTGAAGTGACCACATTTAAAATGGAAGATTTAATTCATCATTTCCTTTATTTGCCTAAATGTTCAAGAGATATAGTGGCATCCACCACCTATAAGTAAAATAAAACACATTTATTCAGACGCAGGTAGCAGTATTGTGGCAGAATTTTCAATTATATATATTTTTAAAGATTATTCTTTATTGCCCTATTTATTTACTAACACCATCGCCTCTGGTCACAATCCCGACTATTGCACACAATTATGAGGTATTCTTATTAGGATAATTCTACACGTAATAGCTAAGCATGTGACCCTCGCTGTTTAGTCTTTTCTTTTGAAATTTAGTTTTGAGGAACATTAACCAGCAAAATAAATTTCAGAGTACAAGTTGCTATTAGCCTCTGTTGAGATAAGGTTTATAAACTATTGTTATATCCAGCCAGTTTCATTTTTATTGCAAGGTTGGCAGTGTTTTTAGAATTATGTTTTGCTTTTTGTTGTCGTTACATAGTAATAAAGTGAGTTCCGTTGTGTGTTATTGCAATGAATGGTGTCATCATTTACTCGATTAAACCTGTGTAGTTAATGACTAAAACTAGAGATATCCCATAATTTATAACAGCCTGAAACGTATTAGCACACCACTATTCTCATTTATTATTTTCCATAACAAATCTACCGAGGCTTTTATAGCTTTCTCATTATCCTTAAGCTCAAATTTTTTCTCAGCTTAAGTTCATGTCCACAGCAACTGATACAAGACAAGCCTATGGTCAGATGCGGATACTTGGGTCAACAGCTGCCTGTGTTAGATGGAAGATTGGGAATATTGCTTTCGTTCTGTAGAAGAGAATGAGTGGTATCAGTGTCACGTACGAGTTCGCACCGAGCGTTCGAGAGAAGAGTCAGCATGGTCAGCATCGCAGTGCCATCCGGATCGCTAACGATTTGACCGAGGTGCGAAGATCAGTCTTCGAGTGTATGACACGTGAAGTGGTTTAGTCAGCGAAGGGCGTAGTTCATAATGTAGACTTTATCTTTTCGATCCGCGTTCAACATTCGATTGTAAAACTTTCCGGGAATCGTTGTTTATTGTATGAAGGTTCTGTGGTGACCGAGCGCCTAAAGTACAACTCGATCAGAAAATAAAAATTAAAACCAAGCAGGAGATAGCGAAAAACACGATGGGGGAGTTCCAATTTGCACCTTATCATGAGAGAACGTTTTTTCGCAGTCCACCACATCGACAATAATTAAACAGAAAAGCGTCTGAGAAAAATTAAAGAGCCTGATGAATCCAACGCTTAGCAGAAAGGAAGAGAGCTAATTTCCGAATAAGAGAGACTCCTATTATTGTGGATCAAGGAGAGGGAATGTTGGAGGGTAACACTGTTCCTGGACATTCGTATGTGAGAGAGCCAAGCAGTTTTTTGACGATCTAAGGTTTCAGGCAACTTCAACAATTTATGCGCGCTACGAAGGCTTCAAATAGAACGAAGGTTGAGTCGATGGTTTCCGAGGATGTAGGAGCATTAAAAGTGTAATAAGGCACGTTACCGCGGGCGCATATAGAGAAGCCTCAGAAAAATATTAACGGCAATTGAATGAACTTATAGAAAACGAAGGTTTTTGCTAACATCAGTTGTTTAATGTAGATGAGACAGTCCTCTTTTGAATAAAAATGAGAGTACATATATCAATAAGGTAGAGGCTTTCTTGCCTAGGCATAAGCCCATGAGAAATAAGTGTACGCTTTTGTTTGGAGCTAATGCTTCAGGTGACTTTTTACTGCAGCTTATGCTCGTCTATCACACAGAAAATCCTAGAATCTTTAAGAAATCGAAAGTTGATAAGTCTATCCTTTTACCTTTTGGTGTTGCAACGAGAAAGTTTGAATGACAATCTAAATTTTTAACCGTGTTATAGGAGTTCTTACTCTCTTCCAGAATTTCCCTCGACAGAATTCAACTCCTCTTAAAGCGGTATTGGTGTTAGATAACGCCTCAGGCCACCATCCAGCTCTCATTGAAAACCTTGAAGCGCAATTTGCTATCGAAAAAGTACAATTCTTCACTCCCAATACCACTTCTTTGCTCCATCCAATGGATCAGAAAGTAATGGCTAATTCCCGAAAACAATTTGCCGAGTGATTCAATAAGACCAGTGGTCCCTATTTCCGGGAACAAGTATTTTAGATACTATTCGCTCAATTGTAGAGTCCTGGAAAGAAGTTTGCATCAGATTTACAATTACGCTTTAGATAACATTTGGCCGGAAATTGTTCATGATTTTCCAGAGTTTGATAAATAGTGCGCGGAAAACGAGTAAATCGTCAAACTGTGAATTCTGAGGACATTAAAGAATTACTCGTTTCTTGGAACACGGTTGAAAGGATTGCAAAGAAACATTCTGACATAGAAAGGGCTGAATTATTATCGTGCGACTATGAAGATAAAGTAATTGGACATTTCATGTGACTCCATTATGAGGTTAATAAAAAAGACCTTATAATCAATTTTTTAAGTGAAAATTGTAATTTTTTCCCATTGACTCCCCTATATCATCATTTATTCACCTTTTCATGCGCGTGCACCAATATTGCACACTGAAAGTTCAACTTGTTCTCACCAAATTTCCCATTGGAATTGTTATGTGCTCAGGATTCCCATTACGTGTTCATTGTTATCGTACCCGGTTAGGGGATTCCTTCAACAAGGCTGGGGGGCCCTAAAGTGAACAACAAGCCCCCAAAAATCCCCCTACCCTGATGAGTCAGGCCTACCGAGAGAAGTGCTTGAGTGAAAGCTTTCCCCTCTGCTGCAATCTCTATTGAAAATCGGCATTCAATCTCCGAGGGATGTCCTTGAACGGGAGAAAGATATCGGTGCTGCCGGCTAGGAGTAAGGAGAAGTAAGATCGTCAGAAGCGACAGAAATGCTGGAAATGTCATTGGTGGGCTTGCTGTCACTTTTACTGCTTCGAAAATAGCTGTATGGTAAATATCTCCCATTTGATGCCATCGTGATTGTTGTTCGGCTTTCAATCTCCACGGTATGACCGAGGAAGCGATATCTAAATGGCTGTCACGCGGTTAGGAGAAGGAAAATCTTTGAACCATATGACAGCCAAGCGACGAGGCGATATGATAGAATATTATTATTAACGGGAAGTTTTCTTGTTACTCCTTCACCTGTCGTCTATGTATTTTCTTACGCTATTTGTCTCTCATGCTTAGCCTATTTCTACCATAACTCTATGCCTAATTTTAGTACATAATTTCAATAACCTCGCAACGCCCACTTCTTCATTTATGCGCGTTTCTTCGCGTATCGTTCAGGTGATTGCGATATAGATATGAGGGGTCGAGGCCAAGATAAAGACGTGTGATAGTCGATTCCGAGCAATTCGCATAGGAATGACTAAATTATAACTCACCTCCAACCATTGGTGGAAAATGCGATTATATATAAAGTTGCTGAGATGAAGTCGCTTTTAGATGGCGAATACGGGAGAGAGGTGGTTTATCCTGCGTATTAATGCAAGAAAAATCGATGTGCAGTCAATGTGCCATATCTTAATTAAAGTCTAACCGATGGTAACTTAACAACATTACAGAAAATTTAGAACCTGTACTCGAATGTGCACCACTGAATACACTACCGCTGATGTGATAAAAATAATCCCGCGTCCGGCAGAATTCTGGTTCACTTTACGATGGACTTCACTAAACGAACGGTCCCGTGGAACAAAATAATATCGTAAAGCGGGAGTCTACTGTATTAAATTTATCATATGGTTGAGCTAGAAAGGTCTGTGCATTTCAAGTTTTACGATAACCCTATTTCATTGTTCGAATGCGTACTTGATGGCTCCTCAAACATTTTTACATCTTTCTGGCTAACGGTAGACATGAAAGAAAATAATAGATGTATTTTTTTAACTTGCGCCAAGAATGCTAGAAACAATGTGATACGAATGTGATGGTTTTCAATTTTTCATCAAGCATGTCTATCAGCTCAAGTGTTCCATAGAGAGAAATGTGAAAAACAAGGACTCTTACTGCACAAATTTCACCTGTGGTACTTTCCCATTATTTATTATTTATTTCAATACAATTTCCAATTCATGCGTTGAGAATTCACTAATGTGAAAGCATGGTTTTTGTTCAAAATATAATTCTAAGATTTAGTCGACAAACAATAAGTGTCATGTCCAATAAGTTATTCTGTAGCAGGCCTCACTGCGTGGAAATGTTTGATGTTAGTATCCGAAATGAAGACAATGACATCGTAGTTCTCTACAAAATTTTACTCATTCAACGAGTTTAATCATTTTACTCTGTATCTGACGATGCCGCCAAAGTGTGAAAAGTGTCGTGCAAATAAAAGTTGTGCGAATCGTCCTCAAAAGCTGCCTTCATTATTAATACAATTGGCCTTGAGCTAACACTTGCTGTAAATGTAAACTAATTTGATTTTACCATAGTAAAATGGAATTGATTTTCTATACTGAGTGGATCATTGCATAATTTTCAAACATTTCCGTAATTTAGAAAGTTTATGCCATTCCGATTTGATGTTAAGAAGTGCATGCTTGGTTTTGTATGGATATGAAAGTTATTTGATCGAAGAAGAATTCACGTAATTATCTGATAAAATAGTGCATATTAAACATCTACCTTATTTGATTGAAAATGGAGTCTTGTAATAGATATACTGAAAAACTGTAGGATTGAGAATGCAGTAGGTCATAATTACGACTAAGGCTGAAAGTAATAAAAGCACAGTGATTTACATACAAATTTGAAAAATGCCTAAAAAAATTCTACACGACACAAATTGGATAAGGGGAGATAGTAATAAATGAAGAAAACAGGAACAGGATAATGTGATGGAAATATGAAGAATTTTAATCCCAAATACATCAAAGTACACTTTAGAGAAAAGCTTAAGATTGAGTACAAAATTAGAGCACAGCATGCCGCAACTCAATTCCAATTATTAAATTTCCTTATAAATTGGATCAACGACTCCTCAGAGAGCATGAAACGGTAGTATTAGAGCTATTCAAATACAAGACTTCGTTAACTGTCCACATGGGTTATGAGTTACAATTGTATCGGATATTTCGCGTGAATCTTAAATATAAAGTCGCATATTATTAATAATAGAACGAAGTAGGAGCAGTTTTCAGCACAGTCATTTTACGAAAAATACTTCAACATATACATACTACCCTGTAATCCGCCGCATGGGCGTTTGGCAGGAGTTGTTAGGACACCAACCGTGTAAAAATTTAAGGTTTTGGGAAGTGAAATGGTGTCATGTATTATGGGAGTGCATTTGGTGTAAATCAATTTTTATTGTGGTCGCTTATTGTGTGCGGAAAGAACGAGTTTTTGTACCTATCTGTTGGGCAGTGAGTTCAGCAATCTCTTATTTCATCAATTCTGTCAGACTTAGAGCCGTAACGAGGCGTCGTAATAATATTCTCTGTGTCGCTCTGAAACACATCAGTTATGAATTTCTCAAGCAAGCCAATCCTTGCGTGTTGCCTCCGAGTCTCTAGTGATCCCACCTTAATCCCTCTAAAAGTTTTGAAACAACGTGTTCGCTTGTAGCAGTTTTTAACGAAGCGTACTGCTTGTCTTTGTATTTTATTAATTTGAATAGGTTAAATCTTTATTACCAGGGTACCAAATGCTCGTGGAATATTCGAGGTGTGGCCGTACCAGAGAGAAGTAGCATCACTCTTTGACTATTGCATCCGAGGAACTTCCTATTATACGCTTAACAAAATCTAGTTTCTTTCATGCTGTGCCGCATATGGTTTATATGTGTGTTCCCCACGAAACATCAGATGCAAACATAATTTGAAGATATTATACTGTATCTGAAGATTTTATGTGTACTCTACCCACAGTATAGATACGGAAATTGGGTTATGACTTTCGTAGGAAGGGAACTGTGGTGCCTTTACTAAGACTTAATTCCAGCCCCCACTCCTGGCACCACGAATGAACGTTGTTAAGATCCGATGACAGAACTTCTAAGTCCGCATGTTCGCTTATTTCACGGTAGATAAATATATCGTCTACAAATAATCTAAATTTACTGATAACTTGAGAGCTGATGTCATTAATATGAATATTGAATAAAAATGGGCCAATCACGCTTCCTTGAGGAACACCGGATGTGACTCCAACCATATCAGAGATAAAACCATCGATAACTACTTTTTGTTATCGATCACGGAGAAAGTCCCTTATCCGATCCACTATTTTTCTATTAACTCCGCATGAATGTAATTTAGAAATGAGTTTTTTTTCAGGGATCCTGTCGAATGCCTTCTTGTAATCAAGAAAAATCGCGTCGATTAGTTTATTTGATTCATCCGATTTTAGGATATCATAAAGGAAGTACACAATCTGTGTTTTGCAGAACCTGCCCTTACGGAAGTCGTGCTGATTGCTATGTAAGAAGTTACGATTATCCAAGAATATCACAATATTCCTGACGACTGTGCTCGAGGATCTTGCATAAAAGGGATGTTAGCGATATTGGCCGTTATTTTCCTGCGTCATTACTATTTCCTTTTTTCCATATCTGTGGAATGTTGGCTATTTTCCAGTCTTGGGACACCTTGTCTTCGGATAATAATTTGCTATATAGAATTTCTAAAATGGTGTAAACTGTGGCGCTAACTCCGTGAGCACGCGTGCAGGTATTCCTTTTGGACCTGAGGACTTGTTACTTTTCATCGAACGCAGTTGTTTAATTATTCCATCACGTTGGATTTTTGTCAGCCATCCATTTTAATTAAACTCAGAAATGTCTAAATACTGTATGTATTGTATCATCCTTAGTGTATACACTTTCGAAGTACTATTTTAGTAAGTTGGCTTGTCCATGCTGTTGGTGAATACTTAGCCGTTTGTGTCCAATAAAGACTACTGTGGAAGATTCGCCCTAGAGCTCTCTCGCGTATGGCCAGAATTACTTGCGGTTCTTATTTAGTACTTCAACTATGTTTGTTTTCGATGTTTTACAGAATAGTGCGCAATATTTTCATCGTTTTAGAGCGTTGAGCAACGTAAATTTACCTCGCCGCAAGTTCCATTGTTTTTTACCTGACTCAATAGAATTTTTATATAGGATGTATAATTGCCTTTTCCTCCTGATCTCCCACCTTACTTTGTGGTTATTCCAATGAGGTTCCTTACTCATTCGTTTAAATTTCTCTGGAATGTAATCGTCGGTGATTTCACATAGTATTTCCAAAAATATCTCCATCATACTCTGATGCTCTAGCCATTTATTGTGGCTACTATTTAGTGAATGGAACTTCTAATGCTCTCCAAATTTTGTGTAATCACATTTTTCAAATAAGTACACTATACGTTACGGTTGTCAGTGGCCCGTACTGTTTTTATAGTCCAAAAAATCGCAGGAAGACATCCGATAATTTAAACGGCAATTACATATAAAAGTATAGTCCGATTGTAATACGGTGGAGGTCAAGAAATAATTAATATGTTCATGTGAAATATTTATACTGTAGTGTAAATACGTTCCGAAATCAGTATTGAATTAAACCACTGAGATATTCCATTATAATGTTACGACGTTAAGAAGTTTCATACTCAGTAAATAATATAGCCAATGATTTCGTATTTAAGTTATTCTTCGCGCGAAAAACCAAATGCACCGTTTGGAAATAAAACTTAACTGTTTTGCAAGATGAACCACGAAGAAGACGACAACGGTATTTCTGTGGATCGATGGCCAAAGCGGAACTTAAGTGGACTCGCATGTGAGTGTTCCTACCTACCGACCTATCCCCACTCCCCCAACCCCGTGTACCTATTGGACCGCTTTCCCGCAGGAGAGCGGAGAACAACCCTTTCTGCCCCAGCGTGTGAGAATCTGGATCTCAGTTAGCCAGACCACGCCACTGTCTGTGAGGGACGGGGTTCTGATTTGGTCCCTGGCCTGCCTAAGAGTGCAAAGGCTGTGCAATGGCCAGGGGTGTAAAGTGGGACCCATAGCCAGGCCAACGAGTGCGTCGGGGGCGGCTAAGGGATCTTTCGTGTACCAGCCGAAGTCTTCTCGACCTCCGGTCCCCCGACCGGAAGCCATTCTCTCCAGGCCGGAACCGCGGACCTTGATTCCCCGGGCGGGGAGGTCCCTTCGGGAAATTGGGTGCGTAAGATAGGCTACCGTTGGTCGGGCCGCTCAAACGTTCCAAATCCCTGTCCCTATCACGTCGTCGATGAACCTGAAAAGGACTGTCGTCACGTCGGTGTCATAGCTGCATCTGGCGAGCGTATCGAAAATGCTGCCCTTATATAGGTAGATAGGTGACGTCACTGAGCTGGGAGTGGGGGCGAGAGGTGCGAGTGGGGGCGGGAGGTGCGAGTTGATTTGTATCGTCCAATCACGGAGGGGCGTTTCCAAAACTTCCTTATATGGTGTTCTTTCCCATCGCGAGTTACCAAAGTCTTCTTCCCGCGCAACTAATTCTTCATTCGTTAATATTTATTTTCTAAATTATTATTACGCTAACTTCTTTTTGAATGCATTTTATCGCCACCAGGCCACCACTTTAGTCTCCTTAACTATAATTGCATGTAATTCGATCTACTTATCTACGATACTAGGTTACGGAGTTGTCATCTATCGATGAAGAAATGATTTAGTGGTATCCGGTCATGGGTATGGCTTTGTATGCCATACTAAACTAGTTTTACTCCGTATTGAAAACTAAAAAAGAAATCAACACCTCAGTGTTTGTTTTCCGTTTAGGAAAATACTCTTTTAAATCGCTTTGACTGCTCAAGAATGATCGTATAAAATTACGAGACAAACAGCATAAGGAATAACTCCTTTACAATAATAATCCACAGTAACATGTTGGGTTTGCACAGTAACATGTTGGGTTGGTTGGGGCTTTACATGTTGGCTAATAACTACAAAATTATTGAATCGTATTGAAGATATCAAGGTTATATTATTTGTCTCAGGACTTCATAGTTTTGTTCCAAAAAGAGTCATCAACTTCGATATGTGATTGGAAATAGAAACTTGTTCAATACTTGGAGTCACTAAAGTGAATCGACTAGGATAATTTCTTGAAGTATGGGGTTCTATTTTGGGGTCACTCAGATAATTAAAAACCCGTTACTATTTACGATCGTTTGGGAGAATAATGCATTCCGCCATCTGAGCCTTCATTTGTTATAACTTGTGTCGTATAGTGGCCTGTTATTATGCTTAGGGCGCTCCTAGTTTATATTCTGACTGCCCATTTTTATCCTTGATTCTTTTGGTCTGCGCCTAGTGGCCGGGGAAAGTAGGTGGGTATAATTTGAACTGGAATGAGTGCTATATGTCTGGCGAGGAATCACCACATGCCACACATCCTAGTGTTATCTTGCTGGTATTTCGTATATGTAGTTGTGTAGAGGCTTTCGGTGATGTTTTGTTGCATCGTAAAATATGCCAGCGCACCTAGAAGCGCAAAATATAAGTACATGTTCTGAATAGATACATTTTCTCTTGACAACTTGTCTGTTGTAGGACAAACTTCACGCACAAAACCCAGAATTGGTGTGAAAAATACGGGAGTAACTGTTATCAGTGCAATGTAGCTATAAAATTGCAATAAATTGGCGAAGGACTAAGTGTGAGAGCTTTTAGTATGATATACTGAAAACCTTTTATTACCGTATACAGAAACTCAACCGTTCACCTCGACACAAGAAACTCGAGCAAATTAGTGTTTTTCGCAGAAGATGCGAAACGAGAAACATAATGATACGTATCGTAAAAGCCTTTTGTCTCCGCAACCACATACGAATATTACATAAAACACACCAAAGAAGTCTTAAATATTTTCCCCAATTTGGTAAGTAATGCGTCGTGTTCGTCAAATGCATCGCCGACTCCACAATGGAAACATATTGGCGAGTTATACCAAGCAGGTGTTACTTAACAATTAACTTTAATCGTCCTATAATCGTATATTATTATAAAATATGTACATGACGGAAGTCTACGACTCCCTAGAGGAGTTCTATGCATGCACGAAATAAACAGAAGCTGGTATCTATTAAGTTGAAGGGCAATTCTCACACACACACATGCTTGCAGTTCATATTAATAATCATTTGATTATTCTACTTTTTTCAAATACTTAACGACTTAAAAAGCAAATGTTACCCATAGCTCTATCATTTGCGACAAGTTTATATCATTTCAGGTTCATGAATTATGGGACATATGCAATATGCAGAGTTTATACCAAAGGCAGTATTTTTTTTTAATTTGAACGATGTACAATGAACCACTGGTAATTTACTGCTGTGACTTACGAGGAACACTGGTTGCAAGCTTGGCTATCCTCCACAACAACTCAAAGCGAACATTCTGACTATTTATGCATCTAAGCTAGGAGGTACTCACCCAAAGTGAAATTTAGTTTAACATATTCAATCCCATCGGTAAACGTGGAAGTTCCCAAATTCCTTTCAAAATTCACTTATTTGCACCAATGAGCCACAGTGTAACGCTGGATATAGAACACTTTCAGAACGTAAATTCTGGACGTCAATTCAGAACGTAATGTCACCAACTACAGAATTATTAACCACATGAGAACTAGTTTCATACACCACATTGGTGTATAAAGATGACTTTTTCAATAAATATCAATCATTTATCACCAACAGGATATCAATCACTTTAAAACACTTCGTAAGATCGAACTTCTGTAGTCCCAGAGATCCAGAGATATCTTCTTGGCATGACACTTTGAGCTCTATTCAACACCGGCCAACGACAGGCCTCCACTCAACGCCGGCAAGATGAAGCCCCTTCGGGTAGAATGAACACTTCTTATGATGCATGATGCAAGAGATTAAATAAAATTATTGAAGAACATATATTGTCTTCACACATACAATTTATGCCATAGGTCTATCATTCATCTTGAATTACCGTGCCACAATTTAAGAACCTAATGGGAAGACACGAGTTTAAGGTATCCCTGATGAGGAAGAAATAATTTTCCACAACAGGGTGTATGGCATAAAATTCCGTTTACATATAGGAGGGCTTGAGTAGCCTGAACTAAGTTGATGGATTTCCTACCCATCACCATTACGTCATTCCTCAGCTTCGTATTCACCATCTGCCGCCAAAACCTTACTAGCTGGTCAAATGCACCTTCCTCACTTGTTATGACCTCAGTTAGACTTTAAATGTCCCTGGGAAATATGGATATTTATTTTTTTGTCTACAAAAGCTTCAATATGCATGTACTCGAAGACGGATCACGCACTGATGAGAATCATCATTATGTGTTTTATCGGCCGTAAAGACCTGGTCACACGATACATCAACCCGTACGAGTTAATATGCGAATGCACGAAAGCGAGAATAAACGCGAAAATTCAATGTGTAACCATACCATCTTGTACGAATCCATGAATGTGTAAATAGGAAGATAGAACCTGTTCTATTTGGTTCATGCATTCGTACATGAACTTTTACATGAACACATACGGGTTCAAGTGTCGTGTAACCAGTCCCTAAGGAAACGATTTCCAGACGGTTACCTATATTAGATCAAAATAATGAGATCTACTTTTCGGAAATGTTAACATTAAATATTTGCTTTTCACAAACGAATAAAAATCTGAATATTATTAGTATATTATTTGCATACACCACGAGAAGATTTACAGAATTTTCCTTAATCCAAAAATGGTGAATTTTCGGCAAATACAGTCTGCGATTTAATGACAAAAGAACAGAGTTTATATGAGAAACCTAAGGTATGAATCACTACAGGTTACAACAAGAATCTGCAAAATATTCAGTCACAACAGCAAACATAACCATCCACAAAATTAGATACCTGGCGACAAAATTTAATTTTAATCTGTGAATATTAAATGTCTAAGTTCTTAATGTTACAGCTATATTTCCGAGAAAGTTTCAAAAGAAAAATTGAGAAGTTTAAGTCACGATAATTTTAATGCAATGTATTAGTAGTAACTGAGAACTCACTATTTATCTAGATTAATATTCAAATGGATAAATTAGGGGTGAACAGAATTTCGACATTTGGGATGAGCACTTGCAAATCAGATCGACTCTACGCAGTGAGGAAACTATTGCTGGGCGGTTGTGTTGGAATCACTCCTCAGTGCAAGATACTTACGATTGACTCTATGATAGGCAAAATGAAAAACTATCCTTCGGGACGTAAAGTGTAATTAATAATTACAATTCAGGAGTCAAAACGAGCAAATTATTATAAAGCTAGAGAACAGATTATTTTTATGTAACTTACTTTGAACTTGCACAATTTTTGGCAAAAGAAGGTCATGCAAGTACGTGGAACGTGACACAAACACCAAATCAAATTTAGGAAAACTCACATTCTAATGCGTTGCACCCCTATCTACGTCGGCAGATGCATACAGCAGGTAAAAAGAATGGACTCGTGTAACTTTACATTCTATATAACACCTAACGTCTTCACATAATGTGATATTAATCAGAAATAAAAAGCTAACATGAAATACTTTCATAAGGAGGCATTAAACGGCTTAGGGTCGATCATATTTTAAGTGATTAATTTTCAAAAGCCATTCACATTAGAGGATTATTCTTGTACATAGATAATTATCAGTAGACAATCATTCATTTTCAGCCTCCGAAATTCTTTCTATAAATGGTAGGGATTAAAAACGTAGCAATTACACGGTTTTGATCTGAAAACTGTGCTGATGTATACTGATCTTAAAATATAAAATATTTGCCCAAAAAACACCTAAAGATCCACACTTGAAGCAGTAAAAGAGAACGACAAACTAATATTCTGGATTTCACTGATAAAAAAACGCTCTCTAAACGATTAAGGCCCCGTGGAATTATCGAGTAAGTATCAGGAAAAGTAGGTTTTGCACTAGGGCTGAATATCTTACCATCATTATGAGAAACTAACGCATCATTATTAGAAACAAAAATTTCTGATACTATCAAGATTTTCTTTGATTTAGTACCTTTTACTACCATTTATCAATTGCATCTATAATACAAACCAGGAGGTGTAGTTAAGTTAGTGTACTGCATAGTAGTATGTTCGTCTACGTAGTTCTCACCTAGTTTTTGCACTGATCGCGCATTTTAATCGTGACTGCTTATGGCATGCTAACGGCCTTCGCTAAGTGGCTGGGGGAAGGGTCACGATTCTGATTTGAACTGGGATATGCTGAATGCCTGTTGTGAATCATCCCTTGCCACACATCCTAGTGGTGGCTTGAACGCCGTTTCGTATGCTCGCTGGAGTTTTTGCGGTAAGCAACAAAAAATACAAGCACTTAAACGCATTCAAATTTAACGTTAACAGTCAAAGACTGTTTCGTCACGAACCAAGAATATTCTATTATAATTGAAGTGCATAAATAGGTACGTCACGATTTAAAAATACTAGTTATGAGAAACTTTTTTGGTGGTAGCTGGTAATGCAGTTGATAAACAGACAAGAAAACTCATATATATAATTAGGGTGACCAACTGTTTTTGAAGAAAATAAGGGAGATTTCTATCTTCTTGACCAAAATAAAGGGAGATTTAGAACACGGCAACATTTCAAAAAAAATAAAAAACAATGCAGTGTTTGGAAAAAAATTAAAAAGAATTTTATTTTATACTTTAAGAAGGCCTAAATATACTCTGTAACCGATTTTACTTCTGACAATAGTTCGCCATCATTTTTGCAAATTCTAAAAATTCAGCCCAAGAATACTTGAAGTTCATGGCAACTTGCAGTTCTGATTTGATCAGCTTTGTACTCCTATTCCTAACATTTGTCTACTTATTATTCATAGGAGTAAATACTCCCTCTGTATGAGCATTACTACCCTCTCGAACAGTCCATGCTCCTGTAGCTAGGATAGGGATGTACTGTGTGGTAAGCTAATGGAAGTTCACCAGCAATAGTTTTCACATAGTCATTATTTAGGCCTCTACTAAGGTGGGGAGAACTGAAGAAAGTCGTAATCTAAGACGAAGTGCCGACATCTTTTTTCCTTGTCTTTTTGACCTTTACGAAACCACAAGGAGATAACTCAGAAAGGGTAGCTTACGTGATTCGAACAATTAATGCACTGAAGAACAAGATATAACATTTCAGAAGAAATAATACTAATTTATTACCTGCAGTGTTCATGTCCATGTGCAGTGTTCAAGTATGCAGTCGTTCATGCCGCCATGTGCGATGGTAAACTCGCGTTTGCAGATCGAACACTTAGCTTTGTAAACATTACACTGTGCAGATCCAATCCAGGAATATACACTTTCCCCTTTCGAAGGATGTGTACACATATACTTCATTTTTCTTTTTTGTTGGCGTTTAGGCTTTGTCATCACTGCCCATTATTGTATTACACTCTTGCCCCAATAGGGCTCACAGGTGATTTAGAGTAAAACCCCTGAAACCAAAGCACGCCAAAGTACCACCAGCTGAGCTGACCACAAAGAACGAAAGAAAGATAGGAAGTAAGTACGCATTCATTGGTTTAACAGACAATAAGATATAAACTCATCGGTTGGTCATTTCTAAACGAGATAAAAGATAGAAATAATTCCATATGAAATAACCTGCGTCTGCTCTCGAACGTTTAAATGAATTTCGACCGAATGCGAATAATTTAAATGATTGAAACTGAATGATTTTACTTAACGAAAAAATGCGGGAGAAATTCACCCAAAGCGATAGAGAGTACGGGAGCCGGGAGATCGTGAAAAAAATTACGTAAAATACGGGAGATTCCGGAAAATACGGGAGAGATGGTCACCCTACATAAATATCCATGACTGGATTCTACAATTAATTTTTTTCATGACAGATGAAAGTAGGGTAAATAGGTGTCGTGGATAGGTACATAAAACTGCCGTCAGTATACTTTCCGTCATGTACATATTTTATAATAATATACGATTACAGGACGATTAAAGTTAATTGTTAAGTAACACCTGCTTGGTATAACTCGCCAATATGTTTCCATTGTGGAGTCGGCGATGCATTTGACGAACACGACGCATTACTTACCAAATTGGGGAAAATATTTAAGACTTCTTTGGTGTGTTTTATGTAATATTCGTATGTGGTTGCGGAGACAAAAGGCTTTTACGATACGTATCATTATATTTCTCGTTTCGCATCTTCTGCGAAAAACACTAATTTGCTCGAGTTTCTTGTGTCGAGGTGAACGGTTGAGTTTCTGTATACGGTAATAAAAGGTTTTCAGTATATCATACTAAAAGCTCTCACACTTAGTCCTTCGCCAATTTATTGCAATTTTATAGCTACATTGCACTGATAACAGTTACTCCCGTATTTTTCACACCAATTCTGGGTTTTGTGCGTGAAGTTTGTCCTACAACAGACAAGTTGTCAAGAGAAAATGTATCTATTCAGAACATGTACTTATATTTTGCGCTTCTAGGTGCGCTGGCATATTTTACGATGCAACAAAACATCACCGAAAGCCTCTACACAACTACATATACGAAATACCAGCAAGATAACACTAGGATGTGTGGCATGTGGTGATTCCTCGCCAGACATATAGCACTCATTCCAGTTCAAATTATACCCACCTACTTTCCCCGGCCACTAGGCGCAGACCAAAAGAATCAAGGATAAAAATGGGCAGTCAGAATATAAACTAGGAGCGCCCTAAGCATAATAACAGGCCACTATACGACACAAGTTATAACAAATGAAGGCTCAGATGGCGGAATGCATTATTCTCCCAAACGATCGTAAATAGTAACGGGTTTTTAATTATCTGAGTGACCCCAAAATAGAACCCCATACTTCAAGAAATTATCCTAGTCGATTCACTTTAGTGACTCCAAGTATTGAACAAGTTTCTATTTCCAATCACATATCGAAGTTGATGACTCTTTTTGGAACAAAACTATGAAGTCCTGAGACAAATAATATAACCTTGATATCTTCAATACGATTCAATAATTTTGTAGTTATTAGCCAACATGTAAAGCCCCAACCAACCCAACATGTTACTGTGCAAACCCAACATGTTACTGTGGATTATTATTGTAAAGGAGTTATTCCTTATGCTGTTTGTCTCGTAATTTTATACGATCATTCTTGAGCAGTCAAAGCGATTTAAAAGAGTATTTTCCTAAACGGAAAACAAACACTGAGGTGTTGATTTCTTTTTTAGTTTTCAATACGGAGTAAAACTAGTTTAGTATGGCATACAAAGCCATACCCATGACCGGATACCACTAAATCATTTCTTCATCGATAGATGACAACTCCGTAACCTAGTATCGTAGATAAGTAGATCGAATTACATGCAATTATAGTTAAGGAGACTAAAGTGGTGGCCTGGTGGCGATAAAATGCATTCAAAAAGAAGTTAGCGTAATAATAATTTAGAAAATAAATATTAACGAATGAAGAATTAGTTGCGCGGGAAGAAGACTTTGGTAACTCGCGATGGGAAAGAACACCATATAAGGAAGTTTTGGAAACGCCCCTCCGTGATTGGACGATACAAATCAACTCGCACCTCCCGCCCCCACTCGCACCTCTCGCCCCCACTCCCAGCTCAGTGACGTCACCTATCTACCTATATAAGGGCAGCATTTTCGATACGCTCGCCAGATGCAGCTATGACACCGACGTGACGACAGTCCTTTTCAGGTTCATCGACGACGTGATAGGGACAGGGATTTGGAACGTTTGAGCGGCCCGACCAACGGTAGCCTATCTTACGCACCCAATTTCCCGAAGGGACCTCCCCGCCCGGGGAATCAAGGTCCGCGGTTCCGGCCTGGAGAGAATGGCTTCCGGTCGGGGGACCGGAGGTCGAGAAGACTTCGGCTGGTACACGAAAGATCCCTTAGCCGCCCCCGACGCACTCGTTGGCCTGGCTATGGGTCCCACTTTACACCCCTGGCCATTGCACAGCCTTTGCACTCTTAGGCAGGCCAGGGACCAAATCAGAACCCCGTCCCTCACAGACAGTGGCGTGGTCTGGCTAACTGAGATCCAGATTCTCACACGCTGGGGCAGAAAGGGTTGTTCTCCGCTCTCCTGCGGGAAAGCGGTCCAATAGGTACACGGGGTTGGGGGAGTGGGGATAGGTCGGTAGGTAGGAACACTCACATGCGAGTCCACTTAAGTTCCGCTTTGGCCATCGATCCACAGAAATACCGTTGTCGTCTTCTTCGTGGTTCATCTTGCAAAACAGTTAAGTTTTATTTCCAAACGGTGCATTTGGTTTTTCGCGCGAAGAATAACTTAAATACGAAATCATTGGCTATATTATTTACTGAGTATGAAACTTCTTAACGTCGTAACATTATAATGGAATATCTCAGTGGTTTAATTCAATACTGATTTCGGAACGTATTTACACTACAGTATAAATATTTCACATGAACATATTAATTATTTCTTGACCTCCACCGTATTACAATCGGACTATACTTTTATATGTAATTGCCGTTTAAATTATCGGATGTCTTCCTGCGATTTTTTGGACTATAAAAACAGTACGGGCCACTGACAACCGTAACGTATAGTGTACTTATTTGAAAAATGTGATTACACAAAATTTGGAGAGCATTAGAAGTTCCATTCACTAAATAGTAGCCACAATAAATGGCTAGAGCATCAGAGTATGATGGAGATATTTTTGGAAATACTATGTGAAATCACCGACGATTACATTCCAGAGAAATTTAAACGAATGAGTAAGGAACCTCATTGGAATAACCACAAAGTAAGGTGGGAGATCAGGAGGAAAAGGCAATTATACATCCTATATAAAAATTCTATTGAGTCAGGTAAAAAACAATGGAACTTGCGGCGAGGTAAATTTACGTTGCTCAACGCTCTAAAACGATGAAAATATTGCGCACTATTCTGTAAAACATCGAAAACAAACATAGTTGAAGTACTAAATAAGAACCGCAAGTAATTCTGGCCATACGCGAGAGAGCTCTAGGGCGAATCTTCCACAGTAGTCTTTATTGGACACAAACGGCTAAGTATTCACCAACAGCATGGACAAGCCAACTTACTAAAATAGTACTTCGAAAGTGTATACACTAAGGATGATACAATACATACAGTATTTAGACATTTCTGAGTTTAATTAAAATGGATGGCTGACAAAAATCCAACGTGATGGAATAATTAAACAACTGCGTTCGATGAAAAGTAACAAGTCCTCAGGTCCAAAAGGAATACCTGCACGCGTGCTCACGGAGTTAGCGCCACAGTTTACACCATTTTAGAAATTCTATATAGCAAATTATTATCCGAAGACAAGGTGTCCCAAGACTGGAAAATAGCCAACATTCCACAGATATGGAAAAAAGGAAATAGTAATGACGCAGGAAAATAACGGCCAATATCGCTAACATCCCTTTAATGCAAGATCCTCGAGCACAGTCGTCAGGAATATTGTGATATTCTTGGATAATCGTAACTTCTTACATAGCAATCAGCACGACTTCCGTAAGGGCAGGTTCTGCAAAACACAGATTGTGTACTTCCTTTATGATATCCTAAAATCGGATGAATCAAATAAACTAATCGACGCGATTTTTCTTGATTACAAGAAGGCATTCGACAGGATCCCTGAAAAAAAACTCATTTCTAAATTACATTCATGCGGAGTTAATAGAAAAATAGTGGATCGGATAAGGGACTTTCTCCGTGATCGATAACAAAAAGTAGTTATCGATGGTTTTATCTCTGATATGGTTGGAGTCACATCCGGTGTTCCTCAAGGAAGCGTGATTGGCCCATTTTTATTCAATATTCATATTAATGACATCAGCTCTCAAGTTATCAGTAAATTTAGATTATTTGTAGACGATATATTTATCTACCGTGAAATAAGCGAACATGCGGACTTAGAAGTTCTGTCATCGGATCTTAACAACGTTCATTCGTGGTGCCAGGAGTGGGGGCTGGAATTAAGTCTTAGTAAAGGCACCACAGTTCCCTTCCTACGAAAGTCATAACCCAATTTCCGTATCTATACTGTGGGTAGAGTACACATAAAATCTTCAGATACAGTATAATATCTTCAAATTATGTTTGCATCTGATGTTTCGTGGGGAACACACATATAAACCATATGCGGCACAGCATGAAAGAAACTAGATTTTGTTAAGCGTATAATAGGAAGTTCCTCGGATGCAATAGTCAAAGAGTGATGCTACTTCTCTCTGGTACGGCCACACCTCGAATATTCCACGAGCATTTGGTACCCTGGTAATAAAGATTTAACCTATTCAAATTAATAAAATACAAAGACAAGCAGTACGCTTCGTTAAAAACTGCTACAAGCGAACACGTTGTTTCAAAACTTTTAGAGGGATTAAGGTGGGATCACTAGAGACTCGGAGGCAACACGCAAGGATTGGCTTGCTTGAGAAATTCATAACTGATGTGTTTCAGAGCGACACAGAGAATATTATTACGACGCCTCGTTACGGCTCTAAGTCTGACAGAATTGATGAAATAAGAGAGTGCTGAACTCACTGCCCAACAGATAGGTACAAAAACTCGTTCTTTCCGCGCACAATAAGCGACCACAATAAAAATTGATTTACACCAAACGCACTCCCATAAAACATGACACCATTTCACTTCCCAAAACCTTACATTTTTACACGGTTGGTGTCCTAACACCTCTTGCCAATACCCATGCGGCGGCTCACAGGGTAGTATGTATATGTAGAAGTATTTTTCGTAAATTGACTGCTGAAAACTGCTCCTACTTCGTTCTATTATTAATAATATGCGACTTTATAATTAAGATTCACGCGAAATATCCGATACAATTGTAATTCATAACCCATGTGGACAGTTAACGAAGTCTTGTATTTGAACAGCTCTAATGTGAAAGTAGAATCGCTACATCTAGAATAACTTACTCAGCCATGCGGTGTAAGGAAGAGAAGAAGTGTTCCGTATCACAGGAAGAACAACACCTGTTGTTTGCGCGTCATTATTGGAATCCCGGAACCTAATGATTTCGGAAAGAGGATGGTGAAGACAAAACTTCTTTATAAAAATTACTGTGAAAATCTCTTTAATTACGGTCAATCATTTAGTGATGTACTTAATATCGATAGATGCTTATTACTAGCATTTTTAGAGCAATTGGATCATATTATAATTATAAGCGTCTAGCAGGCCCTCAGTAAATCGCGTGTTCATCTGATATGAAGTTACTACTAGTCCTGGTAGTTTTTGCCGTATCGTAGAATTTTCTAAAATAAATCATTACTATCTTAATCGCCATTATTATAAAAACTATAGCTTGCAGTGGGATGGTGACTGAGTCGAATTCAAGTAAAGGTAACATATTCCCTGGTCGGGGCGAGATAACTGCTCCAAGTCCTCCGTGAGCTAATTCTTCGTGTACCACTGTTTCTAAAATATGTGTTAGTCAATACTTAAAGGTAAAAAGAAAAAAAAACCTAAAAATATGCCAAACAGCCCTATTTCTTGCTCCTAGGCTGGTAGTAAATTGGTAAACAACTGTTATTTCGACCATGAAAAACAAAATTTGGACAATTCCACCAATTAACATGCTTCTCAACCAATCGTAAATCCGAGGGTACATATTATCCTTGGATTTTAAATATTTCAAGAGCTTCAACAGGGCAAACCATTATTTAAAGGGTAGTCCTGTGGTATGAGAGGTCATGATGAATTAGACCTAAGACATTCGGGCTGATTTCGATAACAGAAAGTATCACTAGGTGGAATAAGTTCCCATATGTTCATAATGTCTAACTATAGTCATCTGGTCATATCATTCTGGTCTCTTATCATGTTCATCGATGAAGAATGTGACCACTAATCCAAAATATTTAAATGCTACTGAAAGCATGAATTAACGCATCTACAGCTGTTTTAACCCAGTTTTTAAAACAATGATGTTATAGAGTCTCGCTAAAAGAATATGAATACATTTCAAAATGTATAAATATTTTACTTAAGGCCAACTGATTCTTTTAATGCATTGCCAGACTAGAAATAAACGAAAACTTTTTCGAACCTTGTCATAAGAACATGAATTTACATAATTGATTCAAATGTTTGGAATCGTTGCCTAGGCTACGTGTTGCCTAAATTTCCACTTTTAGTTCACCCAGTCCTTGGCGCTACCTAGGAAAAAGTCTTCTCAGTCGACTGGCAAATGGCCGTTGTTGATTGTTGTTAACGTGATACTGTGGTAAATATTCAATAACGATTGATGAGATATGAACTATTTGATGCTGTTTATAATAGCTGGCTATTTTTGAGACCTAACAGTTACTTTGTAAATACTAGAGAGGAAATATCTACTTCAGGAAGGGTGTAAGAGGCAATTGAAACTTCCATCGTGAGCCTTTTCTCTGCTGTGTGGATCTTTTACTGTTAAGTTACAGCTACATTTTTTGGTTTATTACCTGTTGAGAGCCTTAAGAACCAGAAGGTATTATCTAGATAGATTGATGTGGATGTGTAACCTACTATGCATGTGTGGCCTCGGTGTTAGTTCAACAATCTCTCCTTTATTTGTTATTAAAATTTCTTATCCATAGATTACATTGTCGGATCTAGGTTTTGAAATCCTTATGGTACTTGAATCCGTCTTCTAATTCATTCCACTTTATTCACCTCGTATCATTATTAAATTACCGTAGAAAGATATTCACGAAATACTAAGAAGTTAATTGTGCACTTGTGTAACTAAATTTGGAGAGGAATTAAATATATATGTAGACCGGACAGTATTAAAAAAGTGTGCAATTCCGTCCCGCGTGTAGTTCTACATTTTTATCCACTGCATTATGATTACTGGTAAGTAAAACCGGTAAGACGTGATTATTTAAGATCTGTAGACTGTATTTACATTTGAAATGCCGTCTTTCATCACTAGACGGCGACTCACTCGAAAAAGTTGTTTGTTTACGGAATTCAAGGCAACAGTTTTTGGCGACCAGTCAACAATCCATATGTATATTCATGCATAAGAATATCACGGCCAGCTCTATTCGTAGGTATACTAAATACACCACGTCAGGTAGTTTTCAATCTAATCACTTATTCATGATAATAGAGTTTAATGTTTTTACTGATACCGAGACAAACGAACTTTTTTGCACAATACCAGCATTTCCGCTGTCAATCCAGTGTTTTTCGTTCCAAATCAGTCGTTATATACTTTACAATAGACGAATTAATACCGGAGACATACGTTTAAAAAGTACTTTATGGGGGAAGTAAAAGTGGCAAGATGATTGTCTTAGCTGATGTAAGAAAATAAAAATATAGCACAAGAAATGTAATGGTAGCATCAGAGTGTAAAGATAAATTGACTCTCGGGGAATAATCAGAAGAGAAAACCTTACAAAAATATTTGTAAAACCCCTGACTGATGCTCAAATATGCTAAATATTTATTGAAAGATAGTGATTGGGTTATGCTTTCAATAGCTATGGAAATCGATAATTTCATCTATTCTGTCTGCGCAACTTCCACTACAATTGGTGCACCTATCGTTTGAGCGCACGCAATGAGAATATATTTCTTCGTCATTGGACTCGTGTAATAACCTCTTAGTTGCAGTAATTTATGCAGTGAGAACATTACGACACTTTAAGGCCTACATATAGAGGAAAATAATAAATTTAATAGCCTGTACAACTAGTTTTCAAACAAATAGGGTGGAAAAGAATAGTATTATTCTGCATAAGAACTGAGATCACCTGCTAAGAAGTTAAAGAGATTCAATGATCTTTCTATAGTCACGTTTCGAGCATGCATAAAGGATCTTTCTGTCAGAAATATTTAGATCGCAAATTTGATCATGTGCATACGAAAGCTATGCACTTTAATATAATCGATCGAACAGAAAATATTGAATTTCTATTAGCAGGACTGAATTCGAACAGAATATAAATTATGAGGATTAACGCAAGACTATGATTAGCAAACTAGATCACACGAGTTTGCGGTTCTCTCCTAGGCTTTTATTTTACTCCCTCGCTACATCTGTTGAACTCTGAAAATCAGTGAGAAATACCCAGAAGCAAGTTTGTACTATAAATACCTTCTAATCGCGCGCAGTCAGTGGTCAGAGTTTACACTGCGGGGCATGGTAATCCAATGATGAAGAAAATTATAATTGATATTACAGGACGAAGAAAGCTACAAGAATTCATTCTTCCCTTAAGTTTTATTACATCCACGACACATTCTGAGTGAGACAGTAATCCTCCACGCATTTCTCACCTTTCCAATCGTAGGTTTCCGCAGTTTTTAGTCAAAGTTTCGTGAATTTTTTTGGATGTTCCCCACATTGGTTGTTTCTGCTGACAGCAGATTCTCTCGGTTTCCCCCACGGCGCATTACAGATCAATGTGGAGGGCGAAAGTGTTGTCAGCGGCAGCAAGCAACGTAGTGAACACCCGAATAGTGCAGGAATATTCGTATTAAACTTTTCATCCATCTTAACTCTAGAATGAAATATAATCATGTACTAAAGTTTACGACTTATTTCGATAACTAGCATCATCCTGAACAACAAAAAAGGGCTAGATAATACAATATACTCCCTATAGTGATCACTGGTTAGAATAAATACATACCTGAAATTCACATAATATTCTATCCGCTATCTGTTTTTTTCCATCACTTCGGACTAAACTGCCACACACCCTTCAGGTGGCTTGCAGGGAATTGTGCAGTCTAACGTGACTCGCAAGAAGCCCAGGGGAACGGCATGTTGCCCAGATCTCTTGGAATATTACACATCATTCGTAACTGTTGGGCGCGCTTAGAATATTTCACGATCACACTTAACTAAGACACTTCACACCGTACACAAAACTAGGCAATATAAAGTAGTTTACTGCGTAAGCCTTAGTTTTCATAAAAGATATTTTTGTAAACGGATCGAGGCTTCACACGGAAATTTTGCTTCACCGATATTTTATCATGCACTCGTTCACCATGCACAAACTAAATCGGAGCTCGTAAACTTGAAAGATCAGAAACTAGAAAGCAACACTCTCACTACACATCACAGATGCCACATCATTAACACACGTCAATCTCCTCATCACCAGGTCATCGCACTACTGAACTTTCATCGAGCGACGAACTTCGCGCGAATGTAGAATGAATCGAATATGCCTTGAATGTGAATTGAATTGCGCCCTTGATTATGCTCAGTTTGTCCTGCGTCACTCTCCTGGGCTGATCGCACGATCATCTCTTGGCACACTCAGGTCATATGGCTAATGCCTCGGTTCCATATTATTTTGGAAAGTTTCACGAAGTTTCTTCACAACGAGGGGGCGAGAGTTGGTAACGGTCTGGCCGAAATTTGAAAATGAAGAGCGCAAGGTACCCGGGGAGCGCAAGGACCCCGCTACCGATGTCGCGTTGAAAAATGTGCAGGATGAAACCAACAAGAACACGAAATTTTTAACTCCCGTTCACCTGACCAATTGCCACCTATGCACAGGGAAAATGGTGCTGGGACTATGGGAAAGACCATAAAAATATATGGGAACAGCATAAATGAAATCGAAGAGAGATGGGATGAAAGGCTAGTTTATGTTGATGGAGTTTCTCAGCGTTTTACTTTGCTTTATTTTGCAATTATTTGTAGAGAAAAGGTTGATATAAAATTTGCACAAAAGACTTCCAGTAAATTACTTTTTTCTATTCCATTGGCTCTTACATTTAGAGGTAAAGGGCGGGGTTAAAATAGCACCCTCCGGTCACCCGATAACTCGCTCGTACTTCAGCTATCTGCAAACATCGCATTTCCACTGAGCTTGAAACTAGTTTTCTTAGACACATTTTAAAATCCCTGCCCTGATCCGAGGATTCGAAGCAGGCCCCATCGGAATGGGAAACCACAGCACACTGGCCACCAATCCAAGCCGGTACACTTCTCTCGAGAATTCTTGTCCCAGTGAGTCAGCGAAGTCTATATCTATTCAGTCGGTCCGTCATTCGAGGGAGGCCACTGACAACTGACGTTGCGCCACAGATGATTGGTACGTAAATAGGTGAGGGTTAGGTTTTGGAAGGTATAAATAAATGGTTAAGTGAAACCTGTGGTCTGCATTAGCTTGTTCTTTAGGTGGCTGTAACGGTAATCGTGAGTCATTGATTGCACATTTTAATAATTTTTCTAATATGCACAAAAGAAACTCTTGGGCTACTTTTCATTTAAGTTCGTCTATTAAAGGTTGGATCTCAACGTGAATACAGCAATGGAAATGATACAAGATAAATACTTTTAAGTTTTTCCTTAGAGCATGTTGAGACTAAATATTTCGGCGTGGTATTCGAAATTTAGGCGAATTACTTTTGAAACATGTTCATTTAGAAAAATTGGTCTCGTCATGACATCTTGATATTTCTGGGAACAATTTTAAGAATAATACAAAATCATTATTTCGCGTTCAGAAGCAAAACATTGCATAGCTTATCGAGTTATTACAAAATATATATAAAATGTGCGGTGAGACTACGCGTTAAACTAGCATCAAATAGTCAAACACCAAGTCGGTATCACTATTTTTGTCACTTTTATTAATAGACATCACCAATAAGAACACGCATGAAAAGATTCACGCAAATCTAGTACAAAATAAAAATTGATCCAGTCCTTTTCATGCAATGCGTCTGAAGGTCCACGGTTTATTCCCTATGTAGAGTAGATGATAGATCGGAAGGTTAGCTGATAGGATATTGCGCGTCTTTTCCTTCATATCCACAGCTGTAGATGGCGATTTCACTGTAGCAAAGCGATCCGGTCCGGTCTTGCGGCGGGACGGACAACTTATCCTATCTTTCTCATGTGCATATCAATGGCTGGCGTTATCCTCGTGACCGTCATTCCGGCGGGCAATGGTGTCAGACCTCCTAACATATCTACTGTGCGCCTCATTACTGCCTCCTGAGAGTTGAAATTGTGAATCAGCTGATTGTGGGTGGATGGTTTTAGGTAGCGAAATAAGACAAGGCTGCCCACTTTAGCTTCGGTTTTTATATCGAGTATGTTTATGTCAAGTAAATAACACGAGTGGCATGGGAAGATCTACATTCAGGAACAAAAGTGAGAGGGCAGCTTACTTAGAGATTTATACTTGCTGACGAATTGGTGTTATTTTGTCACGGATCATGAGAATTACAATCTGTGCGGATATAACGGTATGAAGATTATTTTTTGTAATAATATAAGTATTATGTATAATGCTATAAATAATTGGTTGGGAGACTAGCTTGGAGTGTAGCGTTGTGCGGTGCAGAAACATAGGCTCTGAGGAAAGAAGATGAGGCTGCTGGCGTCAGTGATAAGGGGAGGGTGTGAAGGGCAACACAGAAATTTCTGAACCGCTAACGCAAACATATTCCCGTGAAACCCACAGCCGTGTCCCGGTCATAACCACTCTAAAATCTTCCCGATGATAATATATATTGACATTACTGTCCAAGAACCACAGATTACAAAACTTAACAAATTTTGCGCAGTTTAAAACATTTGTGAAGAAATGATAGGTATATTTCTGTACATATAATGTAATACCGTCATCTTGACAGAAAGATACTGGCGTTAATGATGGAAAAAACATCGTAGCTTTTTTAGTAGCAGTAGTAGCAAAAGTAATTTGACTGTCTGTCTGCAAAAATCTTGCCTCTAACGAAGTAGTCAAATACATTTAATTTTAGTTGCCTGCGCTCTTTCTCTTTTACGTAAATAAATAAAAGGTGCCCGGCGTACGAAGTCGAGACGAGCGCCAAACGAAAGAAAATATAGTAAAGATTCTTATTTATTAACGCGATTTTGTTTCCCGTCAATTTAGCGAAATTTAGGAAATATAATTCATAAAGTTTCTCAAATTAAGGGTTTATGGTGGACCGACCCCTTGACGAATATTGTTGAGACCGAGACCCGTATGAATAACAAAGTTGAAGTCCCTAAAGTAATCAATTGGGAATTTTATGTTGATTTCATCACAAGGAATGTATTTTTATGTATGGTATGCTTTCCAGATGAAGGCAAAGAATTCAGTAAGTGGAATATCACCAAAATAGTAGTTAGACAGACATTTTGTAGGTTTATTTCCCCGGCGTCCAAAAACTCAAGACCATTATCAAAGACTTATTCCCCAATTTAGAAACGAACAGATCGACAGCTAATCTCCTATTCAAATGTTCCACAGTATTCTTCAGACGTCTACCTAACCTATCCAACCTTCTCCCTTCTAATTTATCCCTGGAAAGTGCTACGTACAGAATGCCGTGCATGAACACTGCTGCTAGTAAATAAATGCCAACTAATTCCAACGTTTGCCCTTGAGTCTTATGAATGCTCATGGCAAAAGCTATTCCTACAGGAAATTGATGCCTTTGAACAGTGCATCCGAGCTGACTCTTGTCAGAATCTAATATTATATTTGTAACATAAAGAAACCTGAGTATTAGCTGCTAACTATTATAATAGAAAACGACGTTCTCGTTCTGGCCGTACCTGAGATTGCCTGGTAAAGTTAAAATTCCGTTTTTTTCGGAGACCTATGTGAATACGTTTAAAACGGTCGAGTGGCTACTCTCAAAAAATATATTACGGTACGTTACACGATGTAATTTTCCAATCTATCAATCAACAACTCGTGTAACTCTGTATGATGTGACATTTTTGTTAAGTTTTATTTTACGTTGCATTGCCTCCTTGGTCACTCATAAGGTCCATGTGAAAGTGATTGGACAAAAGTGATTAAATTAGATTGAAGTAATTTTTTAAATTATTAAATTATTTTTCTCAAAGATGAGACACCCTTAATCATATTTACTGGTCCGAAATTGGTGCGTCCCAATATATCAATAAAAAAGCTTGAGCCGCAAAAAGGCTACTCGGGATTCCTTCCGGGTTGGATCTCTAGGTGATCATCCGGGTAGGTGATCTCTTCACCCTGAGGACGGCTGCAGTGTAAGCGGCCGAAACGTTGGTCATGGACCTTCTAACCCGGATGGAATCCTGAGAAGCCTTTCTACACTCTATTCACCGGGAAAGTCTGAAATCTTTTAAAGTATGAGCCGTTTTCGAAAAATAATCCAAACATACATACAAAAGTAGTTCGTTTTAGATCCAGTCAATGGATCACGTTAAGATTAGATCAGTGAACTGCTCAAATATTCACAAATATTGCGTTTCGGATGATGTCGGGCATTGGGTGAAAGCCTTAGGTTTATTCTTTACTGAGAAAATGTGAGAGAAGTAACCACACTTCTTCCGATTTTGTTTTTTGAGTAATAATGGTCATTCCCGGCTACTTTAGATATAGAGGATGAAGGATCACTAGATGAGGATAACCCCGGACCAATGATACTCCACAGTGAAATAGAGACAGCCGTAAAAGAGATGAAGGAAAAAAAAGCTGCAGGAATAGATAACATACTTCCGAGCTGCTAAAGAATTCAGGAAATAAAGGTAGGCAAGCTTTTTACGACATCATCCGTAGGATCCACGAGGAAGGAGTATGGCCAGAGAACTTCGTGAAAAGTCTTGATTCCCATCCTGAAGAAGAAGTAATCGTCAGAATGTGAGGACTATAGAACAATCAGTTTGGATTCACCCGCAACTAAAGAAACTCGGCATAGTAGCAAATGCATAAGGAGGAGAATAGCGATAGCTAGGGAACCGTTTAGTAATAGAAGGGAACTGATGACGGGAACATTGGGTAAAGATGAGAAGAAGAGGCTGGTGAAGAGCTTGATATGGAGCGTAGTGTTGTATGGGGCAGAAACGTGGACCCTCAGAAAGGTGTACGAGAATAGGCTGCAGGCTTTTGAGATGTGGGTGTGGAGAAGGTGAGGTGCACGGAAATGAGGACTAACGAGGTAGTGTTTGAGGTGGTGGGCGAGGAAAGGAAACTTCTGAATGAAATCCCGGCTAGGCAGAGTGGGTGGCTGGAGGATGTAATAAGGGCGATAGGTTTCTCTACAATGCATTTGAGGGAAGGGTATAGGGCAAGCGGGGAAGAGGAAGAAAGGGAATAGGTTTCATGGACGGTGCGAACACTTTGATTCGCTGATGACCAAGTTATTATACAAGATAGGGAAGATAAATTGCTAATGACGGTTCACGAAATACACATATTGAGTAGCATGTATACCCTGAAAGTATCAAGATCTAAAAAAAACTATGGCACTCTTAGGAAGCCAACCAACAAGAGCAAACATTTCTTTGAGCTGTGAAAGGATGTGCAAAGTTAGAAAAAATAAGAAATACGTAATAGAAGAACTAGTGGTTCAACCGATAAAAGATAGGTTAATGGTGTTCAAAATAGGTGGAAAGAGCATGTTCTACGGATGCCTAAGTAAAGACATCCAAAGCTAGCTTTGGAGTAAAAGCCGTCGGATAGTAGATGTGTCGGAAGACCAAGGATGAGATGGTAAAGTGAGGCCGGAACAGGCTTTATCCACGGGAGAAGTAATCAAGTAGGACATAATTCCGACCACGCTCTCGTTTTCGTCCGTGCAAGAGCGAAAACATTACAATGAATTCACTGCGACGGTATTCACGACTCTATGACCTCGCTATCTTATTCGGCAGTTCTCTTACGAAGTGGAAAACGGAATGAGCACCTCTTTACAAAGCCGGCACAACCCAGCGCTCACTGGTGGTGGGCTAGGGGAAGGGCGGGCGCTCGATGTCCGAAGTGGCCGCCGAGTACGGAGTCCATCGAAGTCTCCTTTACCGAGGACTGAGAAGGACAAACAGCGAGGAGACATTTAAAATCGCACTCGATCTGGAAGAAGTACCACAAGAGACGAGGATGACCAGATGATTGCAGCATGGCGCTGACTTTGGCTTTCGTGGCTGACGCGCTAATTTTGCATTTTTACGATAACTTACTAGGAATCAGCGGTGCACATACTTCTTAAATCCCCATTTTGCTTACATAAAGTTTTCATTTATTCTAATTAATACTAATCCGCATTACCGCTGGAAACTAGGGCAAAGTCGAGTAAAATCCATTGCACTAAGAAACCAATGTGTGTTTCAAGAGTTACTTACCTTAAATTTCGAACAGATAGTGGATACCCTTGCTTTACATCTACAAAATCGTCCATTAAGTCATGATGCTATCCTAAGAGAAGGAAATGAAAGAGCAGGGAGGGTGGTTGTTATGTCGGTTGTCAGGTTACAGTATAATGACGTAATGCCCCCTCCATCTTCCTCAATGGTCGCGATACTTGATGAAGTGACTGCACAACGCAACAGTTAAACGACGAAAAATCGGAGGTACGAAACACAACTTAAAATTTGGCGTAATTCGCGGCTAGGCAGGTGGCAATTTAAAGAAATGTCGAAAGAGCTTTTCTTCGATCGAGATTAAATACTAGGATCACGCGAACTTAAAAGAGGCCATACCGCAACTATCCATTGAAAGGTTAAATGCACCCCACTTCGCAACCAAGCTGCGTCCAGAATAAATAATCTCAGACTTCAGCGAGGTATAATCCAGCTAGGGTGCGCAAGCTAGAATTGAGTAATAGGATTTTTTGAAATATAAGGACACCACGGACGCTAGTCTCTAAGAGGAATCGGCATTTGGTTTAAAGATGAAATATCCTCGAGTTTCTCAGCTGCTTGGCAAGAGTCGAGACAGAGTATCTGCCTCCCAGCGGACATAAGACTTATTGTGGACAAAAGCGTTAGGTAACGAAAGAATAGAATGTTTTGGATCATTGATTTTTAAACCCTGCGACATTAAAGGTCGAAGAATCATTTTCGGGGATAGGAAGGAGAAGGTACAAGCATATATTTGTGTTTTAGCAAACGCCTCTTTTCTACGGTGTAGCTCATACAATGTAGGTGTTAAGTAATTGCCACAGTGTCTTCGCCATAGAAGTCCAGTGGCGGAAGAAATTAACGCAAAATTTTTCGCGCGCCAGAATTTGGCATTTTTGGGAACTTCTAGGAGCAGTGCACACTCGATAGACTGGCAGCACTGAGGAAAACATCATCTACCGCAAATATTTGAAATCCGCAATGGAACTCACATTTGCCGGAGCCTAGAACTTAGTCATCAATCGCCTCATTTTCGAGCTTTCTTCTCATATTATTCGCACATTCAGTCGCGGTGTATCGCTGTATTTATTTCAGCATGGTTCTTACGTCGAATGATATAATTTATACAGAGAGACTGATTATAAAAAATATTCACTATCCCACCCAATGTGGAATATATGTTGAAATCCTCATCTTCTACCACCAAGGGATATTTATTGTGGTCGACTTCCCGAGGATCTTTTTGAATGACGCGTACTGTCTTTTTCACCGAAATGATATTGATCGAGATTTATCCGCACCAAATGTCGATAAAAAAAAGATTTTATTAAAATAAATATAGTCTATGTGATGTAATTTTTCACGATTTTCCATTTGTAAATTGACGGAGTTCCTTAAACGGATATTTATTAAATTAAAAACTGATATTTATTAATGAACCGTTCTTGACTCAATATAAATCCGTCTTTAGTTCGTCAGAATGGGATTAAACTATGATTACATACATAAATAGGTATATAATTTCATGAAATAAAAATAAATGTGCTCGCATCGATACCGAATAATCTAGGCATATTTTCCCGATATTTCTTTCGTCTTACCACAAGAAGCTTGGTGGCGAGCTGTCCACTGTTAAGCTTTATCTAGTAAATGCAGGATATACGAATAAACATTCAGAAAAGTTTACCAAAATTAGGTGTGGTTATGGATAAAAAACTCTTTTACCCCGACTGCATAATGTCTTATATGCTTAGCTATGAATTCGCCGCACATATAAAATTAACAAAAAAGCCTTTTAAAAGACTTTGGAGAAAGAAGAAAGTTTGAAGAAAGTTTGGAATTAAATGTCATTTATATAATAAATTAATAGGTAACGGTTAATGTTGTAGCCGTCGGATGTATTTGGATAGCTAAAGAGTGGTCCGTGTTCGATTCGATTTTTAATGAACGCAAATTAGTTTTTATATAAATTTTCTCATATTGGCGATATGAATGAATGTAATGTGAGGCTGCAATGACTGGCTGATAATATGAATTTTTTTAATTACAAAAGAGATAAAATTTGCCGAAGAAAATTCATTTTACTTGACCAGAAATTGAATGAAAAACTCAAAAATGTCTCGACCAGGGGTGGGATCACGGTCCTTTCTTCTCATGGTCGTTATCGTCATCCAAAAGGCAAGCCGGATTGGTAGGGAAATGCTCAAGGTCCTGGGAGCGCACTTCACTGCTATGTAGTACCCGATCTTTCTTCATGACGACCACATTTTCGAAATCATGAGCGTACTTGAACAATGTTATTATGAATAACCATGATTGCGATTCAGGTGTGCAACCCAGTAATGAGCTTTCTTGTGTCAAGGCGAATTTAAGTTTAATGTTTCGTACCCTTTCGTTGAACTTATTTGCGTCCGTATGTGTTACTGTGAACTAAGTTACTTTTAAAATGAGTGGTGGTATTGTCTACGAACGTTTAAAATAACTATAAGGTTAGGAAAAAGCATACTACTCTCCCATTAATACACACTGAAAGAAGTAGTTCTCGGATTTCGTCTCATCAGCCCATACAATTCCAATCAAACGCCATTAGTTCCCCTCATGCATGGGTTTGGAGGCCAGCTACCTTAAGTCTGAGTTAAAGCAACGAGCAGTCTTGGAGGACTCTTGAGGATCCCAAAGGTTTCCCCGTGTCGATACAAAGCTCCAACAATACTAATCCCTTCAAAATCGGAATGTATGAAGGGCGCATTATATTGATATGGGAAATATTATGCCTTTAATAAGAGCTTACTTTCCCCTTGTGTTGCGGGCGAAACCTTTTCTGCCATAGATAATGTTTCGGACGCCAGTCGTTTAACTCACAGGAAAGAAGTGGTATTTGACTTCTCTTACGCCCTTAAAAGTATTCGACGGGTGCTTCCGATTTTTTCGAAGCGTGACGAGCCTTTTCTTTTTGGTGCAGCAAGTGTTTGAAACCTGTGCGTTATTCACAACAACAAACCACCCCGACCATCACCACCCGGAACTTGGCTAAGGTTTACTGATGACTACTTCATTGAGACGAGCGTTGATAGACGAACAAGCAGAGCCGACAGCGCAAGCAGAGATATTGTTCAAAGTTTTAGCGGCCTCTTCCTAAATGCTTGGAGGAAAAAAGATCTTATTAGCCTTTAAGTATGCCTCATTTTTCTCCCCGATGGAGAAATCGGATAGCAGGTTTGTAAAAGGCAAAAACATCTATCGAAAAAGTACCCGAAGAGGTGTTGCGCCATCGACTTTCACCCACTGAACTTTTATTTGGTGTTTAAAAGTTAAAAAAACCTGTTACTCACTACTATCAAACGAAATTCATTAAATTCATGACCGCTATCATAAGAACTATGTTTATTCAAATGTTTATTAATATTCATTTTTCGTCCGCAACTAGGAATACTTGCGAGTTCACAAATGTCAAAATTCTAGGAGATGGTTCAAAACAAATCATTTAACATAGATGGAGCGGGCTGCGGGGAGCGCAGCGTTCATTATGAGGACAATACGGGTAACAAACGTTTTTCGACCCCCTCAAACGAAACAACCCCAAATTAAGATGCAATGAGGAAAATCGTGGAGGAAGAATGGGAAATGAACCCAGCAAGATGATACCAAAATGTGGACAACTCCATGTCGCAAAGATTTGGTCAGGAAATCGAGAATGGAGGGGGATGGATTGATTATGAGGCTAATAAACATCCACATTCTTTTTGTAAATACCAGCATATTTCTCGATGATCAATTGATG
The DNA here is from genome assembly GCA_963169105.1 of Ceriagrion tenellum. Lineage (NCBI taxonomy): Eukaryota > Metazoa > Arthropoda > Insecta > Odonata > Coenagrionidae > Ceriagrion > Ceriagrion tenellum. The sequence goes on from OY720635.1 coordinate 18,466,802, forward strand.
TGTTCATGTGCACACATAACTCAAATTGAGAGAATTACGCATACATTTTAACATTTTCCACTCGTTCTAAATAAAGCTTTAAAGTGTCCCTTTTCAGCATCCGTTAAAATACAGTACCACTAAGAGATGAAATTTACGACCCTGTAAAAAGTCTGTTAATATCTTCATGTGGTGGCACTCACAACTTTTACTTCCATTGAAGCAACAATATTACGACACATTTGAAGAGGATTAGATTCTTTAGGAACGTAGCAATCGTATAATCTTTGATGGAGCACATTCCTAATATGTACTCCATTGACTACTCTGCGGATTTATGAGGAGTATACATTGACCTTAGGGAAAATATCTAATTACTGCTTAGTCGCTACATGGAAAAGATGATTTTCAGTATTTTATCACTTTCACAGGGGAAGATACGCGATGCGTTTTTACTTACGCGTACTGGAGTATTACTCACGCGTGGGTGTAAAAATGCTCCTCATAAAATTTAACTGCGTAATGTTAGCCAAAACTTTTCACTGCGATTACGTCAAAAGGCATTTAAGTGATTCATTAATTTACCTTACCCTCTAAGCATTATCCTCCATCCTATAAGTTAAACTGTTGAATTACACGGCTGCTCATAGCAAACCTAGAAAACAATGCTGGGAAAGCTTCGAAAACCGTTGTAAAAATATTTTGTAGAAAATTCCACACTTGTTTGGTCTCTCACTCAGATAAGTAATCGGTATTTACAAGTTCGGCAGATAGAACCAAACTCTAATTCCTAATAAAAATAATTGCCCTTTTTACTGAATCATTTCAAAGTAATTTAAAGGTGAATGTAGCATCAGGTAAGTTCACTAAATCGAGTAACTGACACAATCAGAGATCCGATCTATTCCCTCCGTCATGAATAGCTTTTCATTGAGTGGTATATTGGCGAATGAGTGGATATGAACATCATATGACAGGCAGGATGTAGAAATCAAGTGGGGCCGAATACCCGATAATGGGAAGTAAACATTTCATTTGACGACCAACGAGACCGCTCTGATTCTTTTACAAAGCCTGAATATGCGTAAAACTCACACACTCATGGTTTAGGTCAATATCCATTTCCTGGGCCTTCCGTGGATTCCTGCGAAGTTTTGCCTGCAATAAAGTCACATCGCGTAGATTAATTATAAAAACACTAAAAGAGGCCACGCCAGGATTCGAACCCCAGGCATTCTTGGCCGCAGACGAACGCTTTCCCTCTAGGCTACTTCCTCGATCAAGAGAAATCCGCGTCCAGTGGTTCTTACTATGCAACGAAAAAAGGGAGTTTAATGTTTCCTTTAAAAACTGGACCAAATAAAATGTTCTAGATTTTTTAAAGCAATTTTCAGAAAGTAAATAATATTACTTTAGGAGGACTTAAGAAATAAAGTGTTTGGGACGACCTGAATGCACGAGGGCGGAAAATTACGTAGGGTTTTAAGGTATTGGAAATACTTGTGAAGAAAAATTTTCTCCTCATGGAAACCATTCTATTCTACCAGATTTCCCATACTTTAACTTGAAATTCATAGGATATTACGCCAAAATGTTAATTGTAATGTATGATATTTCTCGGAAGTAGTTTGAGGCCTATTAAAATGATGTTCATCCACAGATATTCCCTGCACGCGGAAATACGTTTTATTGTAAGTGAATTTGATCTGGAGAAAAAAAATTTCTATGTCCCAAAAAATAATGCTTTCATCGTATTTTTTCTTAAGTTTCAATCAAGAAAATTTTTTTAAACGTTCCAAAGCTCTAAAAAAAATATGGTAAGCATCTCTACATAATCAACTACGACTTCGGAACCTCGACTGCGTGCGGGTCGAAGCAAGCTCATCACGTTTATAACTTCTGGACGATCTCGCGAACGTAAACCTTATTAGTATGACTATTTACATGACGCGTAAAATCGATATCCATTCATAGAGAGTTTGAATATTCCCGGTTTCCATATGCTGTCTCATTGTTGTCAAGTTGTCGAAGGAAAAGCGATTTCAATTAGTTTCCGTGTACGCCGCATTCAGACGCCAATGAGTTTTGCGTTAATTTTTTCCGCCACTGTACGTGTATGAATTTGAATAATTAAAATTTACCTTGAGGCAGCAGGAAAGGGGACCAGTGGGACTGAAAATGAGACAAAACACAAGGTTCATCGCTCTTGGTTTTGCTGGGATAATGCCAAGCACCAAGTACATTTTAAATCAGGGCCTATATCCCATACAAAGTGTGAGATAAGGGTAACGGTGGAAGAGGTAGGGTAACAACGGTGTTCAAGGTGGTTCCACATGACCCAATAGCTTAATGTAATTCCTTTCCTGGTTAAGTACACAAAAAAACATGATCTCCAACTTCAAATTAACACACAAATCCTCTCTTTCAATGCCGTTTTTCGCTAGTTGACTTCGGAATAACATGGCGTTGAATGAGTGAGGAAAAGGAATTATATTTTTCGATCAAATATTAATTCCGCTATCGTAAAACGAACATTTAGTTTATATTTAGCGTGCAAATTCAGAGTAAATTTGATGGCAATTTAATTAAGTCACTAAATCATCTTAATTTTTCCAATAATAGTGTCTGTTACACTAAACAACATCCAAATACATTTGTACATTAATAAGGGCGTTGCAGTGTGCTATAGGAGCTGGGTCCCTTAACTGTGTTGAAATATCCGCAATTTTTGTGGAAGCGGTTTGCTTTCTGGTAGCTCAAACTATTCATACGCGAAATCAGTATTTTTTTACAAGATCTAAATGAAAAGGAGGAATTCACTATTTGTTGAGACTAATAGTCTTGGCCTAATTACCTTCATATGATTATAAGATGTGCGAAGCCGCGGGTAGCATTCAGTTTAGGATATGAAATAACGAGCTTTTAGAATTATGTTGAATTTATTTTTTCTTTCTTTTTCACATTCGAATACACGTTTCCATCGACGCGACAGGTTCAATCGGCGTACGTGGCGTGGGCTTGCCATCCTCGCAGCCGGCGCGGCTCGGGCCGTCACTTGCGGGATCGCAGTTTGTCTGCGAGAGCGTCGCGGCGCGGCGACCGTCGGGTGAAGCGGCGGTGCTGGCGATGTGGAGCACCTGGCTCCATACGGAGGCGGCGTCCGCCTCGTGACCGCCACAGACGCCGCGGAAGCCGGCGGCGCCGAGCAAAGCAGGGGCAGCAGCAGCAACAACAGCAATGCTCTAGTCATGTCGCGAAGTGTCGGCTTCCTGGATTCCGAATGAAAAGTCTGGCCGTCACCGCGCACTCTTCAGACAACCGTCAATCATTCCCCGACAAATGACGAGAGGCGCGCCACTATATACTGTATATGCTCACCTCATAGGATTGTGAACTAAGCTTTTGGTTTATTTTGGTATTTTTATGTTCGTGTCGTAAAAGACGCACTGACGATAAGCAGGAACAATATCTAAGACGCTGAGTGAGCTTTTGACGCCAGAAAAAAGCAAACGGTTACGTTGGTTTTTATTGTGTCATCACTTTACAATAAATATCCTATCTCAATCGATTAAAATGTTTACGAGCACGATGAAATACTGAGTAAGACTGTTATGAAACCAGCTATTGTTTTATGGGTATGAAATCAATGGAAAGTCGTGTTTTTTCTTCGACAACGAAATGTTCCATGTCTTTTGGATTTCGCTGAGTTGCATAAACAAACGCTAAATTGCGAATCACATCCTCAATTTGCAGCAGATAAATAACTGGTTCACATCCCGCTTCCGACACGCATCACCCCTCCCCTCCCGTAGACACAAGGGGATCTCCATTGAGCAGAAGTGGGAGAAGGGAACTAACAATAAGTGGCCGTCAATCCAAGTGTCGTCAAACGGAGAAATAATGGGGGTTGGAATTTTTACGTCCCAATAAATTGTAACTATAGCCACCATTACTGATATTTGTTATTACTCATTAAAACAATTTTTTTTCTCACATGTCTCGTTGCAAAAGTGTAAAAAAAAAAAGTGCAAAAGTTAACATAAAATTTTCAGATTTCCTTCCGAGCTATATTTGATTTTTCAATGGGGCAATATGATACCATCGCCCCCGCCCCGGTGGCCTGGCTGGGGAAGGTGTCAATGCCCCCTTCGTAGAATGCTCGAAGAAGAGTGTGGCTCGAAGCAGCTTTCTGAGTTAGGCGTATTTCGTGATGGAATAATTCGGATATGTTATTAAGAATGATATTTTAGAATTACGTTAAGTTACCGAGTTAAGAAACACTCTTAACTAAAGTTAAAAGCAGCGCTGTCAAAACTTTTTCCACTCGAGTGGATTTCTTGGAGATATTCCCTGGGATTTCGTATCAGTTGGACAATCGCAGTAAGGAAACACACTCCCCACCATGTCTCAAATTTTCTCGCGCACCGTAAGTCCGTTTACCGCGTATCCCTTGAGATGCTATCCGCAAACCACAGGTTGGGAACGGCTGGTATGAAGTTTCCGTTTAAGTTATCTCTATCGTCTCAGGATTAACTTTGTGGAAGTTCATTTTATCGTAAATGAAAAACTTTGTAATATTCCACCAATTTATTTTACGGTACAACTAGTTTCGTCGCAGCGGCGACATCTTCAGGTTCAAAGAGTCAAAGCACAAAATATGGTCCTTATATCCCATCTGGGTTAGGTGTTTTGGTGGGGGAGGAAGAAGGTAGGTGGTAGAGTTCCACAACACGTAAGTCATATCTATAAGGGCATTGTTTCCGGCATAGCTGACATTGAAAGATATACGTTCTCTCCTCCTGAGACATTTGCTCAATACTAACTGAGCAACATGCTATCACTGAAGAGAAGGCCCCCATCGCAGTTGGAGCCACAAAAGATTAACTATTAGAAAATGATATTTTTTACTAAGGATTTGATATTTCTTCCACTCATTCCTGACTGCGACCAGGTGGTGTGCATTTGATTAATTAGTAACTGTGATCAACAATCCGTTACTATATAAGGAATAGTAAGTACCATTTACCAAAAATATTAGAATTATGTTAAATATAAATTTTTATAATTTAATGCAAACACTCATAACTTTATTTAAGCATATAAAAGTACTACATTATCAGGTCCTCAATATAATCCAACTATCATGCCAGCATGATAGTTGGATTGTTGGATCTAGTTGTAAACAGGGGTATTAAACAAAACCAGAATCAAGCATATAGTTTCATTTCGGAACGAAACTATAGGCATAAGGAAACTATAGGTGTTAAAGGAAACCAGAATCAAGTATATAGTTTCGTTCCGGAACAAAACTATAGGCTTTCTTTTGGACTATAGTTTCCATTCGAAATGAAACTTCTTGAACAGCTTGACATAAGTTTCGTTAACGGAACTAAAGTAGAATTTTGCACGAAATATAATGTTCTGGAATCGTTCCTTCTCTTGAATAGTTTCAGTTCAAGTGGCGGAAGGTGGGGGATGGCGTAGCGGCCACAGGTAGGTGCCACATTCAAGAACTATGGAGGGAACCTCTCTCTGATTGAAGGGAAAAATATACACAAAATCTTTTACAAAAGTTTGATGTAGTCTATTTTTTGTCAGACATTCTACATATTTTATCCAAACCCAGCCAAACTATCATGCCATATCAAGCCAAACTATCATGGAAGAAATTATCACATGGAAAAGATTAAGGAAAATGGATAGTGGAACAGGTAATTTAGAATGCCATTTTTTCCACATATAATAAGGGGCCATAAGAGTTGTGACAGATGAGTTCTATGAAACTTTGACCAACACTAGGTAGAACAGATTACTTATGTACTTGTGCTCTATCACTTGCTAGCCACTTCTAAACCTCTACCCCAAAGATGAGGTCATCTTCAGGGGCACCTTAATGTTGGGAGTATTTTGTCAACCACGAAGTCTATAAATGTCAAGTTCAGTAAAAAACCTGAGGCACCTCAAGAAGGACATGTCAAGAAGGCACCATGTCACGAGGGAGTGATGATGTATCATCACCACTCTGTTAACCAGCACAATATGTTGGAGAATGACATCATCCCACCACCAACAAACCCCAGTAACCCAAACACTAGCACTTTAAGCCTCAGGCATCACACTTGTGTCTGCAAGGATATGACTCCCAGCACCCAGCCGATACATAGTCAACTGATTGCCTGAAATAGGAGTTTAGTTTCCTTTGCTTCCATTTACAAAATGGAATAATATTTACTTCAATTAACTTGTCATTTGCTCTCTTCTAGGACTCCACTATAAATTAAATTTAGGTTGCGATATGCCAAAAAACAAACTGGTTGCAATTTTTTTACTCACTATTGAGGATGCTCAGCAATATATTGGATGATTACCATTCTTTCAAAAAGATAACATACCATGGAGAAATGACTCTCAGACATGGAGAATAAATTCATCAATTTTTAATTTTCTTAAGAATAAAATTGCATTAAAAATTATTATTATAATGCATCAGCTATCAATACTACTATTGCCAGTAGTTACAACCATGTTTTTAAGATTCTTTCGATTTCTTTCAATTTAAGCCAGATCATAGGCTCAGCTCCACAAAGAAAGTCTAAAGAGTAAAAATAATGTACACAAGCTGGTCATCCCAATTAATATCCAATTAGCCCAATTCAGTACCACACCCGGGATCTCAAAGGTTCTGAAGGTAATAGAGTCTGCACTCCAGAAAAGTATGCACGGCGGTATTGAGTAATGATCTACTGAGGAAAGGATTGTCTAATGTACACAGGAAATAAAACAATCAATATCTTTTCAAGAATCAATATAAAAATTATTCACTTATTAACACGGACACACTGCAGGCCAGATGAAATCTAGGCCCTTGTGAGGAAAATATGACAAGGCTCATTCACAACCATCACAGAGCATGATCAGACTGCACAAAGGGTCCTCTCACCTCTAGCTGAGGCTTATACAAACTCTCACACAACTGGCAAGAGCAAAACTTGAATCACAGTGCAATGGCTAGCAAACTCACTCATTCACAAAGTGATTTCTATCCTCCAAGGATACTCACTATTGGCAACCAACTGGCTCCAAATGAGTGATATACAATGTACCTCGCAAAATACAACAATTATGAATTGTCATCAACTAGATGTACCACACTTACACCAACATACTTCATGCTTCAGCAAGTTTCAAGAGCCAAGTTCACTGTCTTAACAAAAGTAATAGATAGATAATGAGCAACAGGAAAAAATGCAAGCTTCATAGTGAATTTCTCTGCATTTTGAAAGATTAGACATTGAATGAAAAAGACTACAATGAAAATAAGAGGTGGCAGGGCAATAAATGGAGAATATGGAATAGCATTAATAAAAATTCTTTCTGAGAAAATAAAAGAGCTAGGTAAGTAAAATGCACAATAAATAAAATCAATACTTAAACTAAAACCATGCCAGATACTGGGTTTACAGTAGACAATAAATATGTCAGACATTCAATTGCATTGAAAAAATAAATGGCTCTATTGAGGTATCTTGGTATGCTAAACAATCTGAATTGAGACATGTGACTTCAATGAGGATTCCCGAGCTCAATGATTGGGAGATGGTCAAATGTACATACACCATTATAAAAAGATGGCAAAGGGCAAAGACACAAGCAATTTCAGCTCAACCTGAGTGGCCTGAGGACTCACCAACTAAAACCTTTCAAACAACAACACTATTGGAATACACACATGAATACAGGAAAAATTTTCCAGCAGAAAAGTCACAGCTGGTGTTGAAAACAAATAAGTTATTTCCTACCCTCCATAAAACTATAAGTAGTGACTGATAGTTAAAATAAGGCATAGCTTGCAGTTTACATCGCTGATGGCAGGCTAAATGTTTTCCAATGATGATGTCACTCACAGTAAAGCAATGGAAGTGAAGGTTTCAGTCATGATGAGAAAATCAAAACAAAGAGAAGACTTATGGTATCTTACCATTAAAAAATATCAGCAACATAAAGAGCATCAGAATGTCCAAACACCTTCATTTCCACACACCTTCTTTTCATCTGTTTAGAATAACTTCAAGATGGGAAGCATTTGCATAAACAAGAGGACACACACTCATACTTGGCAATTCCTTTGGCAAAACAAGGTGACTGATTCATCTGGCAGCTACTCCAAACTTCCAAAATCTATTCTCATCATTTCCTCTTCCAGTGATGATACCAACTCTCCTAGCTTATTCGACAGCACAGCGATTTTTTCAGCAGGTCTCTTCATCACCTCTGTTTTACTTGGATCAACTTCAATGGCAAGCCTATACATTTTCTTGATGGGTTCTACATGCCTGGAAGACAAAGATACCAAATGATACACCAATTTCAACCAGCAGAAATAATGCTCTTGAGGGAATTTATTTTCACCAGGATTTTTTAATATTTTACTGTTATTAACATGAAGACACCACTTTAATCCCACCAAGGTCCTTGGACATATTGGCTGAAATATTAATTTTGCCAGAACAAACAGAAGAGACTCAGCATTGAACAACTGATAGTCATAGTCTATCAACACTTACGGCTTAAAGTGTAATGTTCCAAGCTGCACCAGCTTCAACAAGTGAGACTGAAGCTTTCCTTTAATTGACCTAATAAGCTCCAAGATCTCCAGTTGCTCTTCAAGGGTATCACCAGACTCATCCGAGGCCTCGGAGGACTCACTATCAGCACTTCGAACACTGCTTGGTGCTTGAGGTGCCACCAGACTCCCCTCCACCTTGGAACTCTCTTTTTGCACCACTTGACCACTTAATAAGGACACAGGAATGATATGAAACAAAAAAAGTAGAAAAACAAAAAAAAACAAGATGATCAGTGATAGGGCTAATTCAACAGCTAGGTGCTATACTCAAATCCACACGTTTGAATAAGTTTTTGTTGACCGCTGACTACAAAGCAGTGATATGACTCATTCCATATTATCATTGCCATAAAAACATTAGCCTCTATTAGATTTAATGAGATGACCCCAATTTTAACTAACAGTTGGCTGGTGTCAAGTTCAGGTGAGTGGCGTTTTGTCAAGTTGAGGCAAGGGGTCAATGCCCAGGGGAGAATGGACAGAGAGCCTCTTTTCTCACACAATGCATTTGATTGACTTGACAAAACACAGCAACAATGACAACTGCAGCAACAAATAATGATAATGGAACACACTTGGAATACAATAAAATTACAACAGCATGGTACTTCACTGAACTGGAACTATTTTGCACTGAAGATAAAAGTAATAATATAAGAAATCAAGCCAAGCCACAGATCACCAAAGAATGACAGCCAAAATAGCCTAAACATTGTGGAATTCTCTTGCCAAACCCTCATTACACAGAATACCTCAAAGTAATGATGAGATATACTCACTATAATGAAATATCATAGTAATTCATTCTTCACAGTGATAGCTTAGTTTCACAATTTGTATTTGGAAGGTTAGAGGAGGGTAACCAATTCATTTCCACAGGTGAGAAAAATCAAGGCAATCAAAGTAAGGGTGGTTATTTTTAGCTTTGTCGACCATGAGTCTAATGACTAAGTGAGAGGGCCAAAGAAAATACAAGCGACTGCAAACTTAAAATGGGGAGATTGTAGGAGGGACTCAGAATGTTTCCAAACTGAGGCCCTTACATTAGGACTCTTTATTATCAAATGATGCAATGCAATCATTTCTCTCTCCCAAGGAGTTGGACAATGTGACATATCCACTATGAAGGCAATGACTCAATTGCCTCATAACAGACTAAGCATTCATGAGAAAAACAACTTTGCTTTAATCCACACAAATGGGTTGGGCAGAATGGAAGGGGGGGGCCTCACTCCCCACCTTCAACTATATAGGTATATACCCGGCCACCTGTGAAATTTGTCACCTGATGATGGTACGAAGTTGCTGAAACCCGGGTCGTATTTATAATAAATTGTGTGGATTAAAGCAAAGTTGTTTTTATCACGGATATTACTCACTTCCACGAAGTGAAGCCAGAGGCAATTAGTAAGAGTAAACATTGCCTGAGTGACAGTGGTTGCAAGCTAGAAAGCTGAGAGAACTAGCACAATTATTGTAAATCATCTTAAATGCTTAGAAGGTGTCACCTTCTTGCCTGGAAAATCTGTGAGTGACTTTTGTCCATTTAGTTCTTACTGTGCCAAAAATTAATACTTCAGTATGATAAAGTACGATGGTAGTGATTTATAGACAAGCAGAGATCATCATTGTGAGTCGAAATACACTAAGGAAGGTTATTCCAAAGTACAATGTGAGAGGTATTTCTTATTTCATCACTAGAAATATTTTATTGTTACTTCAGACTGAAATTTACCTCAAAGGCCTCATTTCCTTCTTTCATAATTTGAAGTACAAAAGCAATTCCTTGCTAAAAAGCATATATGTTACCTAATATGTTACTTTATTATTATAAAATGGTATAAAATATGCACCCTAAAACCTATGCTTGCTACATGCCAGGCATAAAAGGGGGTGAATTTGGACATGGATAGGCACAGCAGAGCCACACTTGGTGAAACCTCTTCCCACCAGTTTTTCTTGCCAGCTATTTAGGTTTGTTTCCTCACCCATCCTCCTGTATTTCTGCCACCCTCAGGCTCTCTACACTTTGTTATTGAGTAAAGATTCAAAAGCCAAGCATTTCTACAACTTGATTTTTATGTGGCGCATAACTATTATACGCCAAATAGGGTCAAATATATGCTTTTTCCCAATTCTATCTTATTACACAGTTAAGAATCAGTATATTTTGTCTGAGCAACGCATTGTCATATTTGTGCCCATGACCAACTGCACACACAATTCAAATCACTCTTAATGATTCCACTTTGCATGGGTACAAAACAATCCAAATATAAATACAGTTGAACTTATTTTGTAGATTTTTGCAGCTCACGCTGTATATCTGGTAATCTTTGGGTTTCTGCGAGTATTTTTTTGTAATATTCTTGCAACAGTTTCGCCGTGCTCTGCTGCCGGCTATGGTGAAACTGTCGCAAGAGTATTACAAAAAATATTTGCAGAACCCCAAAGATTACCAGATACATAAAATACAGATGTTTGTTATTTTACATTTAAATGTACAATTGAGTGTGAGAATTAAATGCGAGATTTTCAAATGCAAGAGCCAAATATCAAGTTAGCCTCCCTTTTTAAGTATTTAATGATATTGCAGCTTGTTTCAGAATAGCTACAACTATCATTTTTAGATAGGTTGAACAAAATACAATAGATTCATAAGGAAGCTATGTTGTTCTTCAATGGTTGTTCCATGTTTATGATACATGTCAGAGTTAATTAAATTTGCTAGCCATGATTTGCATCAAAAGAAAGCATGGAAAGGGCTATAAAATATTGTTTTTTAATTTTTTGTCTACCATCATTAAGGTGACCAAGAAAAAAATTACAGAGATTACGCTTTTTCTAATGCCAAACAAATCAACAATGTCCTGAGGTGAAAAGAACTGAAAGCATTGTTTATTATCATCTTGGGCTAAAGGCTTTGCTTAGAGAGTCCTTCATTCAAAATCTTGCCTATTAATAACAGTAAGGTTTAAATCAAATGTTGTTGTTGCACAACAAAATAAAGGGAATGAACTTATAAACCAATATTTCTTGACTATGAATCAAATACTTCAGTAAACAACCATTCCATAAATAATGGGCACATGCCAAGGGTGGGCCTAACATTATGACAAAGGATCAAGGTTGCCTCTAACTAGCGGCCAAGGAAATGGTCAGCATCCAGCAGGTCGAACATGGCCACTGGGACCATCTCTCTAAACTTCTATTTCACTCTGCCACAGAACTTAATTTCAGAGTTCATTATTTGGCACGCAAATTTTACATCATTTACAGACATTTGTACAGAAACTCTTTATTGGTTACTGTGGCATTCGTACATAGGGGATTGAATGCCTTGACACATCATAGTGTAGCTCACCCGTCAGAAGTATCCTTCTTAATCACCTCCTCCGGGGAAAGTTCAATTCTGTCGCCATCTGCCTTCACAGCATCATCATCCTTATTCTCATTCCTCTCCACTAAAATTTCAAGGATCTTCTTGGAGCCAATAACAAGTTTGATGGCATCACAGAGCCTGAAAATTTGTACTTTGTAGTCACCTAAAAATACAAGAAAAATGAGAACAGTTTCTAAACAATAACACTTGTGAATTTACTCTCACTATACGACCTCATGGGTACTTCATCACAACAACATGGGCATTAATAACTGTGATTTCATGCAACATTACCTAAAATTTTTCATTATTTTCGATTGTATACCTCATCTTTTGTATTTTAAAAACTATCATAAATTTTGCAGCTTTTACATACCACTGAAGTTAATCAAGGTCAAAAGGTCAGCATCAGTTTCATTCAAACATGAGCAAAGGGGCACCAGCTGGTGGCCAGCAGCATGCAGAAATCCTTTGCCACATTCAAAGAGTGGTCATTCGAATTTCAAGGAATGCCTTGACCGAGGGCAACCTTTCATATGATGCCTGCAGGTTTCTAGTGCTTCTAAAATCCCTGAGAAATGTCCTATTTTCACGCTCCATTGCAGCCCCATTTTACACATAAACATAGGTACACAGTCCTAATAAAATCCCATAATATTGAGAAAAACCTTGCTACCTCTATATCAGATGGACTGATTTCAAGAATTATGATGATTAAAGTATTACAGCCACGAATCCCAATTCCAATCAACCAAATTTTTAAAATAGTGTAGGGTTGCCAACTCTCATTTCCCAGAAAATAAGAGAGAATTTGAATGATTTAATGAACAATTTGATACCCTCATGGTGAGTCAAAGTGAAACCCGTTACGCCAGTTTGTTCTTGGCAAAAACTTTAGTCTGACCCTGAAGGTAGATTTGAAGTTTTTTCAAAAGCACAGAGGTGAATGACTCTGAGTCCAGGGCATCAGTGAAAATTATCAAAGGATTAGCAAATGTTGATGCAAAGAACTTAGAAGTATGGCTAAGGAGAGATGAAAGTGAATCAGGGCTCTCAATGGGGACATTATTAGGGCCACAATCAGTCAAGAGAGGGGGGGGGAATAACAGGGGTGGAAACAAAGGCAACAGGAGCAGCAAACACATGAGTAACAGCCACACACTTAACTAAGTAGGTTAGCTGCAGAATGTTGAGCAGAGGGAACATGGCTACAATGACATGATCACTGCTAAAAAGATCCACATTCCAGAATGGAAAATCTTCCATGAGAGAGAATTCATAAAACAATCTTAGATTTCAAATAGACAGTGAGTACGAATGATTTTTAAAAACTGTATTGTTTACTGTTACTTTGATCACCATAAAAAATTTTAGTGAAAGAGTGAATTATCTGTGTTTTCTGATCATTCATGAATCCCCTTCCCAGCATTAGCCCAGTAAATCGAGAGTTCACTGCATTCCCAATATGAAGGTATTACATATGATCTTATTCATTGGGAAGTATAAAAAATTATAGATATTCAGAGGGTATTAGTCCATCTCGACTCTCATTTATAGCTCATGCATTAATTAGAGATGGGTTGAATAGCAGATTACTCGAATATCGAATTCGAATATTAAATCATAGCTCGAATATTCAAATATCTAGAATTTCGAATACCTCGAATACTAGAATTGTTATTAAAGCATTATAGAGCATATTAAATATTATTCTAGTACTTCATGTGATGTATGTAAAAATAAAAAGACAGGTAATTGATTAAATTTTAAAAATTAACTTTTTTTATTTCAAATGTAATGAAATCAATAATATCATATGCATCAATAATATCATTTAAAACTTATTACCTACAACAGATTTTTGTTTAGGAAAAAAAGCATTCCAACTCATTCAGGATCTAATCTGCTTCTTTTCTTGTCACAAATTAAACCTGAGGTGCTGAAGAGTCGCTCAGAAAAAACTGTTGATGGAGGAGTGATTAAATATTTTGAAGATAATTCCTTCAAGTGAGGATACAGACTGTTCATTTTCCAGTAATCAAAAATGTTTTCACTTGGTGGAAGCAAATCTTCTTCTAGGTATCTTCGAATTTCTTCTTCTGGAGTTTCCTGACTCTTTCTGCTAGAACCTGGTGCTGTTACCATTAATTTGGAATAAAGTCCTCACATTGTATGTTGATGCTTTGCATCAGCTTTTTTCAGTTGCACTTTTCCTAAGCTATCTGTTTGTGTTGGGTGACATTGTTCAGAGAAACCTGTCATCTCCAAAGCCAATTGATTCTTTATCATCTCAACATTATTTGAATCTTGGAATACACTGATTTTGAATCGTGGATCAAGAATTGTGGCGAAAGTGTATAATTGTTCTTTTTCCAGAAATTCATAGCAACTTTTGATGGACAACAGCAAATCATTGATGAAACCTTGAACCTAAATATGTGGAAACATCATTAGTGTCAAGGAATTTCAAGGAATCAGAATGCTTGATAGCATCCCACTGTGGTGCTGTTATGTCAACATTAAAACTCAGGTTAGAGGCAGCTAATGCTATTGCTTGCTTCTGCTCCAGGAGATGCCTCATCATTTGCAAAAGGGAGTTCCATCTTGTGGGTTCATCCTGGATGAGCTTATGGTCTTTAATATTCAGTTGTATTTGGGCCACTTTTAGTTGTTTTGTTGCTTTAGTAGAATGCTTGAAGTGACCCACAATGCTGCGACATTTTGCTGCAAGATATTTCATCATCGGTTTGTTGAGGATTCCGTCTTTGATCACTAGTTGAAGAGTGTGAGCTAAGCAGGAAATGTGATCAAATGGACTCCCTTCAAGTGCAGAAACAATATTCCTCCCATTATCTCAGACAATGCATACAACTTTGTCAGTCAAACCCCAGTCTTCTACATTTAGTTCGATCAAGTTGCGAATATTCACATCAGAGTGTGAAAGCTCTAGAAATGGCACACATTCTAAGCATACATGATGATAAGCATGACTTGTATCCAAAAAATGAGCCGTCAAACTCATGTAGTCATCAGTGGCTGTCTATGTCCACATGTCTGTTGTAAGAGCAACGTACTTAGCTTCAGACAACAACTTTTCAGTTTTTTTCTTTGTTTCCTCATACAGATCTGGGATAACTTTATTTTCAAAATATTTCTGGATAGAATGGTGTATCTTGTTTCAAAGTGATTGATCAGTTTACGAAAGCCTTTATTTTCTACAACTGATATACATCGATTGTCAAGACATCATTTCTCCAATCTATCTTGTAATAATGGAACTTCTTTTATCACAAGACTTAAAACTCTGAGTTTTGTCAATAAAACTCTTCAGAGTAGGTTGAGCACTGGGAATAGTCTATTTTCTTTTTCTAGGAGGAGGCTTGAATTGCATGAGGGAACTTGAGGGGGATGGTGAAACTGAAATGTATGAACTGTCTGAGGAAACACTGACAGCATCATCAGAATCAGTTGAACCATGTGGAAATCTGGGATTGGCAATTGGACTAGGAAGAGAACTTGGAGATTCAGCATCATCAACATTTGAATTTCCATTTCTAATTCTTCTAGCATAGTCAGTGAGCATGGAAGAGGAATACTTTCTTCAATTTTGTAAACATTTGCATGTTTTTTTCTTTAGATGAGCCCATAGAGGGGTAGTTGTGTGGGATTTTCCTCCCCTCGATATTTTAGAAGCACAATGGATGCACAAGGCAACTTTGTTGTCCGTTTCTAGTACCTGAAAATGGCGCCATATACTTGAACTATTTGACATCGTGATTCACGAACTGAAAAAATATAATTTTTTTTTACTAATTACGGGTCAACTGAATGCGTTCAAATTTTACTTTTTATAAGTAATTGCAGCAAGTGCAATAAAATTCATAAACTACTTTTGAAAGTACTCCACATTTGGAAGAAAATATGCATTTTTAAAATCAATGATGAAAGTAAATAGTGGAGCGAAAGTTTTTATTCTTAACAAAGCTTGTATCGACCGATAGAGCAACCATCAACGATGTTTACAAACGTTCTTCAACTGTGCATCATGACAGGTTTCGTCGCAATATTTACAGGGAAAAGATTATTATTCTTACTGCTACAATTTCGACAGCATTCAATTTGTAGAAACTGTTGTCTCCGTACCATAATTGATTTGGTGAAACCTGTCATGATACAAATTTTAGTGCACCAACACCACAGAAACGTACCTTTGAACAAACTTTCTTCAATGAACATAATCAACAAAGTAAAAAAAGTATACACAAATGGTTTCTCCAGGGAATTTAATTATATTCCTTGCTATCTCTTCACTGCACATTATACGTAGTTCGTCAACGTGCCTAACATCACTATGCATGCACTTAATGGCCAGAGTCCTCCATGCAGTTGCCGAGTTAACTACCAAAGACTTCGTATTGATGCGTATGGTATGGGCGCCTAATGGTGTTTGGCGCAAAATTCAAAGTATTCGAGGTATTCGAGTTGGTACTTATAGCATAATTATTCGAGATCTCGAATATCGAATACTTTCTACTATTCAAGGTATTCGTGGATACTATTCACACATCACTAGTATTAATGGATGTATGTCAAGTTCTGTTGGTCCGGTCCCTGGAAAACCTGATGACAGGCTCAGCAGCCTATCGGGATTCCGGGGACACACGGACCAACAGAATCGTCCGGGAAGCAAAAAAAAAAAATCATTTTTTTCTCAAATTGATGGGTTAAAAATAATGAATCTGCAAGAATACCGACCTCAAACTTAAAGAATGAGGTTGATGCCGATCACTAACCATTGTCTTGAGATTAAAAGTCCTAAAATTTACCACTGTGAGACTCTTTGAAATCAGCTTGCCATAAATGACAAGCAGCGACTTAAAGCCAGCCTAAGCCTCCAGTTACCTCCAGTTGAAAGGTATTCCTCCAGAGCAAGCCTTTCCACCAGCACCCTCAAGTATTCTGTGGGGTGCTCCAAGTCCAGGAGTAGCTGAGTGGCCTTTTCATAGTGCTGGTAGGCCATCTGCAAAGCACGCAGAGGCAGACTCCCCCTTCCCCTGGCCCCGCCATCCAATCCCCTTCCCCCTCCACCTTTCCGCTTGTGGTGCTTGAAGTGCTCATCCAGCCCCTCCACAGTGAGTGCTCTGTTAAAAAAAACGACATTCAGGCTGAAACATGATTGCACTCTAATTAAAGAGAAAATTTGCCATCAACCTAATGCTCTCAGTCACACACATTCATCACACAGAAATTGAAGGGGTTAGGGTACGATAGTGGCAAGCTACACTTTGCATAGTATATGCTAGCTTAAAAGTTTATTATTACATGTGGGCAAATCCTTAAATTATATGTGATTGTTAAGCTTATTTCAGCCAAAATTTCTTTCTTCTTAGAGATTAAGTACCAGTTAATGGTGAATTGGATAGAATTTTTATTCATGGTATCATTTTTCTGGAGATATTGTAAAGAACTTGAGAATAAATGAAATGGTGATTAGCACTACCATACCTCAACACCTCACATTCATACGTTCTAATCAAGTGACAAAATATATACCCTTTCTAAGCTTCAACCACACACATTAACAAAGAGACAAACACTATTTTTTTAAAGCCAGGACCAATGATGTCTTTCCTTCACCTTTTTCTTTGAGTGCCAAAAAGCGGCCTTATATTAAATAAAAGAAGCTGGAGGATATTTTGGAGATAGAAGACCACATACTCATTATGAATACAATACTTAGAATTCTTCTCTAAGGTTTACTTTTTCATGAGTGTTTTATTCATAATGAATATCACATAATTCAGTTATATAACAGTTATATAACAGTTATATAACAGTTATATTTAGTGAAGACTAATTTTTGAGAATTCTTCACATGAGTGACAAATATTAGCAGCAGATCAGAATGGGAGAATTCAAAGTTTCACCGATTACACAATCTGATCACAAAAACTTGGGAAACTCACAGGCTTGTGATTACCCTCACTTAACTCTTAACTTTGATGAGTTAGACGTCAACTAGTATTTTAGAAATTGCTACAGAAAAAATTCACTTTGACTGGGAATCAAATGAGCAAATCAGCATTATCTAACATGATTTTACTCATCTACTCCTATGTCAGAAGACATCCAACATTATTTAGTGAAGATGAGCCACTGTTGAGAGGCTTGCATCCAAATAGTTACCCTCTAAGAATTTACCAAGATCTCCCCAGGTGTTCAGCCTCTCACATAGACCCTGATATCAATCGAGCTCCAAATAGAAACTTCTCACCGTCACTTTTGAGCTGAACCTTCATTAACATGTGGTTCATTGCACTGCATTCTTTGTCAATACCTAGCAATAACCATGGTTTCTTGAAAAACAATTCACTGTGTAAAGGTGAATTAAAGGATATTGAGACCAATCTGATATGGAATGAATCACCATACATGGGCCCAGTGTGAAGATGCATTAGACATGGGAGTTTTCATGGGTAATTTTGAAATTACCTGGTAACTCCACTCCATAACAATTTCAGGGAGGTTACTTTCATCTTTTAATAGACTCCTAACCACAGAGAGAACTAAAAAAAGTCATATGGCCACTATGACTATTTATTCTATTGAAGAGTAGAAAATTGTCTGCATAATTATTGTTGGGCCTGTTTTGCAGATTAGTCCATCTTTTCCAACCTCCTTCACATCCATACATGTTACCCAACCACTTGGAACAGTATATCATTTGTTCATTTTCCAGTAGTTTGGAAAATACCTTAATCTATTCTCACAACTGTAATCTCATCAGGGAATGTACAGGTAACCTCACCATCTAGAACTACACATACATAGTAGCTTTGATTTATATTTTCTCACTAACTGACTAATATTTCTTCTGCTCTTTTTTTAATCATAGCAGTGCTTATTTTTTTAATATCAATAATATCCATTATTACATCAGGCACAATGCATAACCATACCACTTTTTAATTGAGAGCATGTTTGCAAGGAAACTACCTCAGTTTTTTTCCCATGTTAAAAAGACAATCTCAAAACAAGATCCATGCCAAACATTAAGTGGCCAATATTGAAATTTTCCTCTGGAAACCATTTTGGAACTCCTATTGGTCAGCTAGCTCAGATTCTCAGACATCAATATTCAAAGTGATCAAACTTAGAATCCCTCAAATTCTGCCAAAGCAGCATTAGAATAATTCAACTGGCAAATACATCAATATACACATAAATAAGACCACAGAGATACACATAAATTTGCAATATAACTCACCTAAACTTGTCTGTGAATTTGACAGCTAAGCGGTGATGAATAAGGGCAGCTCGGTATTGGTATAAAGGGGAGCGGATGTCATCACTTTCAATCTCACAGGACTTTAAGGCTCTCCTAAAAGCCTCAATGACCTCCTCCGAGTCGTCTGATGCCTATAAAAAGGATCCAGTGTAAGTGACAAGGACACTTCTCTGGGCTTCATGAATAGGCCACGAAGTCAATCATGAAGAAGTAGCAGGTTGATTTTTCTCTTTGAAGTAGATCCCAGGGTCTTTCCACCATAAAAATTATCAGGTATCAATTTTAATATTATGGAAGAGAATAAGATAGATAAATGATCACAGAATTCACACATTAATACCTAATTGGACTGCACACGTCTCAATTCACCCCTTAAGAAAAACTATAATTTGATTATTACGGCTTATCCCACATAATATTAGATGAAAGGAAAATGATTACAAAATGATAAAAAATGCAAGAAAAATTACAAATAAAAGCTTAAGTTGAGGAACATTTTATTGATACACTAATTACCTATACCTAACTCAAACACACAGGAATTTAGGTTGAATAGCCAGATGATGATTTAATGGTAACTTTTACAAAAACCACAACTTAAAAAACACACACACACCACCCGGGTTTCGACGCTTGAGCGTCATCTTCAGGTGCTTTTTCGGGTTTTCAAAGTCTTATATATAGCTAGGTAGGAGGGGAGGGGGGTGAGTGATTAGGGTGGTGTGGATGCGGGTTGGTCAGGAACAGTGATTGGCGGGGAGTTTGGCGGGGGAGGGGGGAGGGAAATTCGGGAGGCGGCTGTGAGGATGGGAGATGAGGACGGGTACAAGTACTCATTTAAAATCTTCGAATCAGGGTCGTGTAAAGTTTTTAAAATTTCGAGCTGCTCAAGTGAGTCAAGCACACGTCTGTGGTTTGCAAAACATAAAATGTCAAGATTAAAATCACTGTGGTGGTCATGGTTTAAAAGGTATTTGGAAAATTGCTCTTGAGTTCACAATTATTAAAATAGGCTGATTGGTGCTCTTTGACTCTTACATTAAAGTTACGGGCAGTTTGCCCCACATAAACACCTTGGCAGTCACCACACTTTAAGGCATATATTCCACTTCTCTTCTTAGGATCGAACGGGTCTTTGCTTTTGTCAAATAGAGTTTTTAAGTTTCTTGGGGTTTTAAATGACACACGATATTTTTCTCGTGGGAAAACTTTGGCGATCTTTTCACTGATCGGACCTAAATATCTCAGAGAACACCATTTTTTAACTGTTTTGGAGGAAAGATCACCGGAGACTTTTAGATTTATGGCTGCTTTTTTGGACTTTTTAACCACTAGTTTATCTATAAGGTGAGATGGGTAACCATTGCTTTGCGCTATTTGTTTAATAATTCGGACTTCTTTGTTGAGCTCGAGGTGACTGAGAGGGACATTGAATAGGCGATGAATAAGGGAGTGGAAGGCCATCAGCTTTTGGGCGTGAAAATGCCTGGAATCTGCCGGAATGATATGATCAGTGTAGGTCGGTTTCCGGTAGATGGAAAAATGGTGCTGGTCATCGGTGATGGAA
Organism: Ceriagrion tenellum; assembly: GCA_963169105.1. Lineage (NCBI taxonomy): Eukaryota > Metazoa > Arthropoda > Insecta > Odonata > Coenagrionidae > Ceriagrion > Ceriagrion tenellum. Next base: position 18,487,644 of record OY720635.1, read on the forward strand.
ATACAGAGGTCAAGAAAGTTAATGGTCCGGTTGGAGTCTTTTTCGCATGAAAATGAAATTTTTGGGTGGAGGCTATTTAATTGGTGAAAAATTGGTGAAATTATCTAGTTGCCTCTCAGTGCCTTTCCAAAGAATTATGATGTCATCTATATATTAGTACCAGTAGACAATTGAGTGTAAAAATTTGTTTTTCAATTTAAAAAGTTTGTTTTCAAAATTATCCAAAAAGATTTCCGCAAAAAGCGGAGAAATTGGCGAACCCATCGCTAAGCAGTCAGTCTGTTTGTAAAAACAGTTGTTGAATAAAAAGTAATTTTACAATACACATAGAGACAGTAAGGTGGATATTTCCTGTGTGACTTTTGGAGGAACGGATGCTTTTTTGAGTAGTTCAGCCATAATATCCAAGGTCTCGACTATTGGTACGTTAGTAAATAGATTAGCTATGTCAAAGGACACTATTCTTGCGTTGTGTGGAACTGTAATGTTTTTCAAGTTGTGGTTTTTGTAAAAGTTACCATTAAATCATCTAAAAATGGAATACCACAAAGTTAAAAAAGAACTTGAATAGCCAGAATTTGCTTTCTACAACATAATATTTTTTATTAAAGAAATTCAATTTAAACACAAGAGCATTCCTCAAATTCATGAAATTTTTAATGGCACTAATGACTTGGATAGACCACTCTTTTTCCCTTTAACGTATGAGGACACTAGGGTAAAAAATTGGGACATTTGAGGAATCCCTAAAATACTTTAAGTTGACTAAATATCATGCATAATGTTTTAATGCTGCAGAGGCATCCAATTGTGGAAGACTATGGTTCTTAGGATCCCCAAATACTGAGGTTACATTCCATAGACCAACTTAAGACCTCAATCCAAAATATGTGTTTACACAACAGTCATGTCTGAGGATGGATTCAAAGCTGCAAGGTCCTTATACCCAGGTCATGACATGCACTTGTCCAATATAATCCGCCATCTTGGGTTTAATTTTTGGTGGAGTTCCAATTCTGCATGCAAATGAATGGGTGACATGAGAACAAAGATCCACATATATTCCCTATATAATTAAGGTAATACCATGAAATTTATTGAGCTGACAGACAATATTAAGTGGCTTTAGGATTCATTTGGACTTTTGGTCTAATGTCTCCCGTTCGACTCCAGGAAAGGGGTAAACAATGCTTCAGACTCCATAATTTAAACATGGTCATAGGGACAATGATCCACGTATATTTACCTGAATAATCTAGGCTGTCCTATGAGACTTTTTAAGTACATAGAAACTACTAAGCGACTTTAGGATTCGTTTGGACTTTTGGCCTTACACTTCCCATTCGACTCCAAGAAAGTAGTAAACAATGCTTCCGACTCCATTATTCAAACATGGTCGCACGGACAAAGATCAACAAATATTTACCTGAATAATTATGGTAATACCATGAAAATATTTGAATTGACAGACAATGCTAAGCAGCTTTAGGATTCGTTTGACCCTCTGGACTAATGCCTCCCGTTCGACTCCAGGAAAGTTGTAAACACTGCTTCTGACTCCATTATTCAAACATGGTCTTAGGCACTAAGATACACGTATATTTCCTTGGACAATGTAGGCTATGCTATGAAACTTTTCCAACCGATAGGCAATACTAAGAAACTTTAGGTTTTTTTTACCTCTGACCGGATGCCTCTCGTTCAACCCCAGAAAAGTGGTAAACAATGCTTCTTACTCCATAATTCAAACTTGGGCATAGACAACTTGATCCATAATTATTACCATTTATAAATGAGATAATGGAATACATCATTCGCTGATAATAGGCAAAACTAAGGTGCTTCAGAATTTGGTTTAACTGCTGGCCTGAGGCCTACTGTTCGACTTCGGAAAAGTTGCAATTATTGTATTCGATGGAATAATTCAAAGATGGACAAAAGCAAAAAGATTCACGCTATTTCCTCAAACTCTTTGAATTGATTTATGCATTTAAAACAGTAATTTTCCTGAGTTGTATAAGGAAAACAGAGAAACTGAAATAAACTGGTAAGAGGAAGAATCTAAGCAGCAAAAAATATATGCCGCGCAGTGGATCTGATCCTGAGTCCAATCTCATGGCAAGAATAGACACTAACCATAACACCACGGTGAATATGATCATAATAGGAGAAATTACATATAGCATTTCAAAACATGGCTCCAGTGGGCTTCCAAGTTTGTTGTTAACCACTTTTTGGTGGAAGAGTACCAATATATTCCTTCCGATGGTGTCAAATGTTCACAACAGCAATTATTAATAGCATATGTCCATTTTGGCTTCATATTTGGGGAGGAAACTAGCTAAAATATATACATTACTTTAAAAACTCAAGGACAGTGTCCCCTTCTTGCTTGGTAAGTTTTTGAGAAAATTTATCCAATTATGTCTTATTTAACCAACAACTGATACTAAATTATAATTAAGCACCATATTAGTGATTGATTGGCATGCAGAAATAATTACTGTGTGCCAAAATACACTGAGGAAGGTTATCCTAAAATACGAGGTGAGAGATGGTTCTTGTTTCGTCGTGAAAAATATTTAATCTTTAATGAACACCAAAATATACCCCATAGAGCTTTCCTAGTCTTTTTATAATTTAAATATCAAATTCAATTCCATGTTTAAAAGAAAATTTCCTACATTGATCAAGGCTAAACACTTTGGTTTACTCGATGAAGAGTGACAGTGCTACGGAACATTGAGCCCAATCCAAAATGAAAAAATCAGAGTGCATTTTGGGATCGTGTCATGACCTGGGTATAAGGACCTTGTAAACCATTAGGTTGACAGAATGGCAAATCAGCATCCTGGCTATCACAGCACATTTTGCTATCTCAAATTTCCAGTTAAACCAATCATTTAGTTAAAGATTTTTAATCCAAAATTGCAGATATGAATGACTCCCTTCCATTTAGTACTTCTAATAAAAAAAACAGGATATAATTGGGGAAAATGAAACCTTTATGCAATCCTAAAAAAGGAGTAATGATAAATGCTGATAATAGGTATAGAAAATTTCATAAACATGCTAATTTCAAAATTCAGATGAAATATATTAAGACACCAAAATTACCATCAATTAGGGTTTATTTCAAAGAACAATGGGGCCTATCACTCTCAAGCAAAGACTCCTGTACCAGGTGAGCATTCTGGACCGATTACCTTGGCTCCCTGTCTGTTGTGGGGGTCATTTAAATGGGTTGCATAGTTGAAAAGGGCTGACGAGAGACCACTGGCCACTGCATCCCAAATTTCAGGATGATCTTCCCTGCTGTCAAGCACATCCAATGCCCTCTGGTAAGACTCAATGGCCTGGAAAATTAGCAAATGTTGTCCCAGAACATGTAAACAAATTTAGGTCATTGCAAAAATTGCTTGAAAAAAAAGGATCATTTGTCATTTTTCCTTTAACTTTCTCCACATCCATAAGTAAATATGCATTATACTCCTACTTCACGATGGGTTAACTTTATCATTGATTCACTTTACGATCAGCATGCTATTGCACATGCATTTTAAAAGTTCTCATTTCAACAATCTTTTACACCCATAATTATATATATAACACATATACCTACAGCTTCCTAAGCCTTATATTCATAACATCATATCACTTCTTGGTTTATAATAGGGGCATAATACAATAGCATACCTTAATTTGCATTGAAATGTATGCCCCTTATGACATTGCACTGATATTCTGAGAAAATCTGCATCGCACAGCCATCTGGGTCGCTGATGGCTCTAACTTTGTGAGAAGATCAGTCATCATGTGTCCTACATGCAAAGTGGCACAGTAAACTCAAGTCATTACAAACCACATTTATTGAAGTTTTCATTTTTACAAAGTAAATCCCAGGCCCTGATTAAATGGGTATCTAAATGAAAACTTTGTAGGGACTCAAGAAGCAAGAAAGGTTGAGGAGGGATGAAAGGGAAGAAAAGAAAGATGAGGACATTTCTTTTTCCCTTTCACCCGTCCCTAAGATTTCATGGTTCTATTGTCCCTCTGAAGCCCAGTAACCCAATGGGGGTTACTGCACATTCTACCCCACTAATCCTCCCTCCCCCTGCCAACTTCCCAGCCTGTCCTTGCATCCACCCCCATCCACTCCCTTTCCCATCCCTAGCTCCCAACCCCCTTTTACCATCAACTGCACAGTGAGCAAAATGTGCCCCTCTTCCCCTCATATAGTGGCAGCTCCACCTTACCATTTGCAATCAACAGGATCACCTGGGTCTGAATCAGCAAGGCGAAATTAGTGCATTGCAATGACCCGGCAAAATCCCCTGCCCGGGCTAGTCATAATGACAATGTTCTATTCAGTTAATCACCAGTACCATTCTAGACTCTTTCGAGGATCTTTCCTGTATTTCCTTGAGTCTATGTGACCTAACAAAAGTCTTTCACTGTGCGTCTAATCCTACACACCTCAAAAAACTTCAGTACAATGGCTACTCTGGAGTTAAGTTGTAACTGTTTCGATCATATCTTCCAAATTATTCACAATGTGTGGAGTCAAATGGTGTGCAGTTTCTAAAGCTCCCCATCCCTTATGGTGTTCCCCATGGATCCAACCTGGGGCCTATTTTGTTCCTGGTGATGATCAATGATTTTCCATATAATATCCCCACGAATACCATACTGTTTACTGATGATACAACTTTACTGCATGTGTCTAACAGCTTTTTAACAGTGTCAACAGCTATGATAGCCCATTATATGTAGCAAGCAATGCAAATGAATCTTATAAATACTGCTGAAAAGAGACCAACTTTGTCATACTGCAGATGGACCGACACATTGACATCTCATCAACTGGCAATTATCATAAAATATCAAAGAATATTTTTATAGACATGACTTTCTCAAAAGAAAACTCATCCCAGTTTTCATTCCACTCATTGCATAAAGGCCTGTCATTCACTCTCGATGGCCTTCTGCCATACAAAACAGTGATGAAACAGTGTGTCAAGTTCTTCTGTAGTTAGCACACAAAAATGAATCATTTCCATTTTGCCAGTGCACTTCACCAATTGTACACTTTTCAGATTTTTTTTATGTAGGTTAGAGGAAAGGCACATTGTTATGCATAATTGCTCATGTTTTGGCCCACCCATGGATGATTATAGAAATAACACAGCATTTACATTAGGTGCTATACAACATAGCAAATTACTATTAAGTGCTAATTAAACTGGAGATTTATCAAAAATTTTTCAAAATACAATTGTAAGAGTTACACCATGTGCCAAGCTAAACAATAACAGTCTAAACCTTTTCAAAGTATACTTAAAACAAGTAGTGAGGGGTCGAATCCAAAATAAATCCAATCCTGAAATCGAATCTCGCACAACAAATCTCGATAACTTCTGCTATTGGGGGTTAGTTCATCCATTACATAAACATTAATTAGCATCTCATGATGTAATCCTCTTTCCCCTACCTTATTATAAAAATTCTTTTCTTGCTTCAATAAACTGAACCTCTTCTCCACTTGGACTAAGCCAGCTGACCTGGCAGCCACTCCAGCACGATGGGCTTGCAACTGCATTAGCCTCCCAAGATTTGAATGCAAAAGAGACATGTTCTGCTTGTCTTGAATGAAACTAAATGCCTTGATGCCAGCTTCAAAATGCTCACCACTTAAGCAAGCCAATTCCTTCATAGTGAGCAAAGACAAGGGTGCATCCTTGCCCACAGTTATTTCAGGAATATCTTCCTCTTTTAATAAATTAGCTGCAACAAAGTATATTACGATTAAATACAGATCTATAAAATTAACAAGCATTATAACGTATAATTTCATAATGGAAAATCATAATAACTCTAAAGATTTCTTCTGAATGTGTCACATTCAATAATCAACTGAAATATTTGATTAATTAGTTTTTCAGGAGTGGAAACGAGAGAACACAGGAAGGAGAAACTTCAAACACCAAAGCAGATGATAGTGTGGATGGAGAGGGAGTTAAAGAGGTGGAGTTTAAATGATGGACCTTTTGAAGCATAAAAAAAATTAGTGACATCTTCATCATAATGCAGAGATAACCTAAAAGGGGAAAATTTAACCTGCAGGCTGGGAAATGATAAGTAAACCATAAAAACTATCTCAAAAACAGCCACTTGCTATATTGAAAATAATAATCAACAAGAAATACATACAACATAGAAAGAGAAAGTATTATTCAGGATAAATGTCAATTCCAAAGAGTAAGATATGACTGGGGTGCGGTAGTATTCCTATTCAGAGCAGGATAGGTTTTCATAGAGTGGGAGAATGTTCATGGGAGGTATTTTCCATTGTCCACTTCACATGTTTTTGCGGTTCAGCTTTGTAAGCACTCATGACAGTCCCAAAGTCTCCACTACCTAAGGAAGGAGCAGGACTAATTCTAGACACTGTCCCATTTCATAAGGACACAGAGGGAGAAGGAAAGTGGAAGGCACCCGACTCTGGCTGAGCTGAATGCAAGGACAATATTTTAAAATGTTGCACTGCAGGAGTAACCTGATACAGCACTTAAAAAGCATCAATGTGTACACTGCTGAGGCTGGTAGGTAACTGAAATTACCAGACGCCGTACGTACTTACAAGTGATCAGTGCTGGCTTGTGCTTCAGTCACTTAAATGCTCAAAATGGATAAAAAATGCATGCATATATAAGTATGGCCTTGGTGATGGCTGGCTGGAGGTAATAGCTGAGATAGCCATTACCGTAGAACTACTATCAGGTGATTCATTATTTCTAAAAATAAAGTAATATTTGCAAGGCCTGGAGGAAAATTGTATGTATTACATTTGCTGACCAAGGTGTCAACTTATGAAATCATAATGAAGGTCCAATCTTTCACTTCCTGCTAATGACTCTACCAGTCACCTACTTGGCTGGCAAGTTCAGTAAAAGTTTGCACAGACTATAAAGGCTTACCTCATTTTACAATTTGGACTTTTTCAGAGACATTCATTGACTGTGAGTTCATTTTACAGAGTTCTTTAAAGTATAATCACAATTTTGATGACGGGTTAATATTAGGGATGGACCAATACCAGAAATTGCCGATACTGATTCCGATACCATTTCTCCCCCCCCCCCCCCAATACCATTACCGATACCGATACTATGTACTTTGTTCTAGGTATAATGCAAACTCAATATTCCACCACAAACATTTTAAGCTGGCTAATTCAACTAAGAAACCAGATTACTGAAACAAAAAATGTTGACTACCGAGACATCACTGTGGCGTGGGAATAATTTGACGAAATCTCATTGTTTGTAAAAACAGTCGTGGAAAAAAAAGAGTTATGTCCTGTAAAAAACATAGTGAAGTTAGGAGATATTTCAAAGAAGTTCAAAGTGATGCTCAATATGCAATTTGCACCTTGTGTAACGCAAGGGTTTCGAGAGGGGGCAAACATACATAGGGTTTTACAACAAGTAACATGCAGAAGCATATTGCCGTACACCATGCCCATATTCTGGTCCAAGGTAAGCATAGGCCTAGTCTTACTCTTGAGCCTGAGTTAGGACCCGACTCTGCTAAGAAGATACGGTTTGTGCCTACACCAGACGAGGAAGACTGTCTGCCGTTGGATGTGTAGCAGTCATGCGTAAGTGCAATGCCAATGGCTTTAAGATCCTCTCGAAACCCTTGCGTTACACACGGTGCAAATAGCATATTGAGCATCACTTTGAACTTCTTTGAAATATCTCCAAACTTCACTACGTTTTTTACAGGACATAACTCTTTTTTTTCCTCGAGTGTTATTACAAACAATGAGATTTCATCAAATTATTCCCACGCCACCGTGATGACTCGGTAGTCAACATTGTGTGCTTTCAATTTAGAATGGTGATCGCCGGCAATAGACGACAGTTGCGCAAATCGATCTTGCTTTGTTCAGCTCTCCTCATAGAGGAGAGTAGGCTTGTGAGATGAGTCGATTCATTGACGATGATTTTAGTCATCGCGTTGCGATGAACCACATCGATGACCATGAATGTCATCGATCATCGACGTCGATGAGTTGATAAATAAACTGACGTCAATGAGTCGATGAATTCACCGATGTAGATGAGTCAATGAATCTATCCCCATTAGATGATAATTATTTGTGTTGCGTCGCCCGCCCGTGCCTATCCCTACCTATCTGTCGGCGATGAATAAATTCATAGACTTATTGAGGTCGATGACAATCATCGAATCCGAATCATCTCGATGCTTTATTTTCATAGGCCCTCGATGGGCAAATTTGTACATCACACAAACCTAGCAGAGAGCCACCGATAGCCGGTGATAGACGGCTATTCCGCTAAATTGGAAGCACCGTGGCGAGGCGATCGCCGTCTATCGACGGCTATAGCCGCAAATCGAAAGCACCCATTGTGTAGCTTACGAAAACGAAATTATTTCAATACACAATCCCAAATAAGGAAGAGAAAATTGCAAAAATTGCTTTATCGCCAAAATAAAAGCATATAGTCATAAGTTCATTCGCCTACTTTGATTTTTTATTTTCTAATGTAATTACAAAAAAATTATTTAAGTTAGTGATCGAAAGAAACGCACTCTGTCTTACATTGAGCAAAACTCACTGCCAGCATTCAGTGCCAGAGCACTCTAGCAGTAGAATTCGACACCTCGTTTAATTGGCCGAATTGGCGGTAAAAATCTAAAAATTGAAAAAATCTGAAAAACACTGACGTGACCGCCAATACCGATACCATGAATATCGGCTGATACTTCTCATCGGTATTGGTCCATCCCTAGTTAATATGCCGAAGTGTTCTGTAGAAATGAACACCATGACAGTGACGAGCCAACTTACCTTCAAATTTTCCATTGTACAAAACTCCCAGTTCATTGTGAATATTGCCAAGCCTCTGCAGAAGCATGTCTCTCTGAGCATCAGCTGCCACTGACTGGTTACTCTGCCTCCTCAAAGTTTTGCCATGAGCGGAATACTTGGTCAGAGAAAAGGCATGCTGATAGCAGCAACAACTGACAAGGAGCATTTCCTCAATACTGCCACTAAATGCTTTTCTGATGAATGATATCAATTCCTCTTCACCTACAAAACAAAACAGAAAAAAGGGTACTCATGACCAAAGATACAACACAGCAACTAACTGAAACCTAGCAAATTGCCTAGCTATCTTTTCTAAAGTATAGCAAATCTATCACTGATTTCACTGGGAAGACAGAAACGCCCTCAAATATAAAAAAGATTCTATCATTTGAGTCTAAATATCCAAAACAAGATGGATATATGAGAGCCAAATAATGATGAATATATTAGTTCTAGGCTAATACATATCAGGTTTAATTATTTAAGCTCCACCTGTTCACTCAAAACAATTTTGCTTCAAAACACCCTTCAGAGTACATCTGCACTGGTAAACATCAGCATTCAACCGTTTGATTTTTTGTGAAATTTAACAAACTGATAGGTAGCATAGGCTGCATACTCTGAGTGATAAAAGTAAAACAGTAATAGACTGAGTGACACAAAAGAGCTATGGTGTAAAGGTCATGTATAAGAAATGGGTGTTCCATTTTGCACAAGACTGGATTGAGAAAAAAATAGACCCTTCTCTAAAGCAACCACAGTAGAGAAGGAAAGTTTGGGGTTATTACATCAGCTAACTTTACATTTTGCACTCAGGGCTAACTTTAGTGATACAGCAAGCAAAAGCATTAAGTGAGCATGCGTACTTTGTGTTCCCTGTTTTGGGGAACACCAAGTGGAGGCATATACAATCATTGAAATATGTTTTATTTCATATCTCTTGTGCAAGGCTATTCTTTGAGGTGATAGTAGTCCATTTGTACAGGTCAGCAAATAGTAAAATAATGCGCGACACCACATGGTGGCATGAGAAAGTTTTGTTGGCATTATGCCACTAAGGTGGCTAAGTGGTAGGTGACTAAGATAAATATTGTATGATTAAATTACAATTACTCAGGGGAGGCACACTGCTGGAATGTTCAGTTTCATTTTACATAAAATATGGCACAAAATAATGTCTGTTACTGATTTATAATATCCTTTTAAATATCTTTGTGATAGGGAGGCATAAGTTTTTTGGGGGTGAGAGAAGAGAAAGTCTCCTGGCACGTGACTCACGAAAATCAACTAGCATGCAGCAGGTAGAACCACGCCATGCTCATGTTGAAAGTGCAACTTGTTCTAAGCTAAGCTTCCCTCTCAATGGATATGTCCTTGGAGTTATTCGCCAGTATTTCAATGTGTGTGTGACATCAATGCTGCTAATTTGGTATGTGGAGAAGGAATATTTTTGGAAGCGGAAGACAGGCAATGTGCATCTAAATTATTATCTGTGGAGAGGCTACAGACTATTTCTACTTCTGTTGTCTATGTATTGCTATAAACTGCTTCTCACTCACTCATATCTTGTTTCTATCATAACTCAGTGCCCACTTTTTTGTGCATACATTCAATAAGCTCGTAACACATTTCTTTACACTCATTTCTTCAGGCATCATTCAGTTAATCGCAATAAAGAGATGATGGTGTGAGACCTAAAGATAGATGCCTGACTGCAGACGCAGAGTGGCAAACAGCAGAAAAATGGTATTCAAATAATTTTTCATCCATGTTCACTTCCCATTGTTTGAAAATGCATTAATTATTAAGTTACTGAGATTGCAGTTAGGCCACGAGTAAGGGTGGTACATCTTGCATACTCATACAAGGAAATTCAATGAGTTGACAACTTACCATATCTTACATAAAGTTTCCATTTGACTTAAATACCATTTTAAATAATTTGTATCCAGCATATTCCATACCTATACTCAATTGTGTAACACTGAACACATTGGCATTTATGTATTTAAATCGATCCCTCATCCAGTAATACTTGGTTCACCATATGATGAAATTTCCTTTACAAATGGTCATATAGAACAGATTAATATCATAAAGCAGGGGTCTACTGTAATAGAGCTGAATCTTATAAAAATAAAACACTACGAGAAAAAATTATTGCTATAGTCTCAGATTTGTGAAACTATCATCCTGATGTTGACATTAGATTGGAAACCAGTGGGACTTGACTAAAGAGAAATAAGGAGAAGGTCGATGAGTCGATTCCACTTTCTTTCGATTCCGATTCTTTTGAATCGATTCCCAATTCTCGATTCTAATTCCACTGATTCTTATTCCTAATAACAGGTGGGATATTGATATACCAGTAGCGTACGACTATTATTTAAATCCAAGTATTGGCTGAAATAAAACAATAAAGACAATTTAGTCGCTCAAAAAGTATATTCATTAACAAATAGCAAATATATCCTCCCTCAGCTTACTGAGATAGAAAAAAACTACAAATTGATAGCCTACACCCAAAATTTCTGAGACAAATATGACGTGATAAATGAAATTTGCTTTGAATATTTATCTATCTGGAATCGATGGAATTGGAATTGACTATAGGCGGTCGATTCTCGATACTGATTCTAATCCTGAGAATCGGTGGAATCGAGAATCGACATTTGGATTCGACTCATCCTTAGGAGAAGGTAAGGTAGACAGAAGGAGGATGACCAAACGAGAATTAGGAATGGAGGAGGAACAAAGTAAGTTACACTGACAATATGGGAGTGGGCAGATGGAAGAAGTAGCAAGAGATGATGGAAAATGAAGACTATAGTACAAGGGAAAATTTTAGCAAGTAAGGAGATAGATTTACGAATATTTAGAAAGGATGATAAACAATTGCGTCATGAAGTCTATTCATTGATAAACAGCTTCCTGGTATTTCATCATAACCTTGCTAAATCAGTAGAATACCCCTGTTGATGCTTCCGAGCCTTCAAAATATCCTGACTGAAAATTATAGTTACATCTCAACAAAACATAATTTGTAAAAGGGTAAAGGCACATTTCATGCACCTTTGCCTAAAAGAAATAACAAGATTCTACTGTACTGCCTCTGCCACAATTAATTCTGCGCTTTAACCTCAGCAGTCACGACCCAAATGAAATCACTTGAAGCCTCTGGTTTTTTTTTCTTTTTCCCTTACACAATGTATCTCCTTTCACAATTAAAGCCCACCAGCAATTAATGGGTATCTGAGTAAACTAAATGAGAAGTATGCTGATGAAGGTTTTTAAGATGAACTATTTGATTTTTTCCAATTTTGTGATTCGTCGCCGTTTTAAGATCAGGAGGACTACTACTCTGATCAGACTTTTGAAGAGAGATCAGAAGATGTGCTCCGAAATGGATATAAAATAACGTTTTAACACAGACAACATCAAAAGGAAATCATCTGAAAATCTTTCATCTCCTAAGGCATTAGCTACTTACTAGTGGTATTATTTTTCCAGTCTTCTCTCAACACGAGGGGTGAGTTAGCATCACTTCCAGTCGGAGGCAGATCCTTCTCCAAGTGAGCACCAACCTCCACCTCTGATTCACTCAGCATGCCCAGGAAGTGGCCTCGCATGTCCTCCAGGTCTCTCCACTGCTTCACGATCATGAAGGTGGCATCACCTGCCATACCCAGCACACGAGCCCTCATTTCATCTATGTCCTCCCACCTCCCATTCACCCCCTCTCCCTTCTTGCGACCTCGCCCTCTTCCCACTCCACTGTCTTTCAGTTTCTCGCTCCTGAGGCTCTCCAGAATCTTGCAGCAGTGGAGAGTCTTTGTCACCATTCGCAGGGAACAGCCAAAATTCCCCATCTGATTCTCAACGTCTGCGAATGTTGCAAACACTAAACTTGCCTTCTCATACAGCAAAGCCTTCAAGATCTCACCCCATGGCTCACCACCATCACCCTTCTTTGGCTCAATGTCCCCTTCAATGACCTTGCCCTCACTCTTGCCTTTCATGGGACACTGTTTGCCGGAGGAACTTTCATCCAGACGGGAGTAAGGCATGGGAATTGCTTGGTATGGATGGGCCATCTTGGGTTCCTCTTCATCAGACCTCTTCTTTGACCCACCACGACAAGTTTCATTTGACGCAGAGTGCTCCTCATCCTTATCAGAGGATGGTGACACAGGTTTCAGGTACTGTAAGCAAGACAGTCCAGCCACAATGTGGTCCAATGCCAGAAGACAACGATCCTTGGTTGACATGTTTTCATTGAAAGAGGATGCACCATGCTTCATGCTCCGGCTTCGCTTGTGTCGCTCCCATCTTGTCGACCTCTTGGATATACACAGGGACTGCACGGCCACCTTGCGTTCGGCCCAATCATTCCGTGTTTTTGAAAGTGGGCCTGTACAAGGAGAGATTATGAAAAGCATTTGGTCAATGCCATTATAGTAACCATGCAACCACATAAAATTGTCAGCCGGTAATACATATCTAACATATATATTCTCCTATATTCTTGGTTTATTTGAAAGATGCATCATACTTTGCATTTAACACATTCATTACCAATGATTTTATGATATGAAATACAAATCGGGTTATGAACTAAAATTGTCCCTTCCTTACTCCGTAAGAATATACTAGTGAAAACAAGCAATCATTCAACAGCCAAAATTGTGAAATTAAGAAGATGATCCGGATCATGTGCACATATTTACCTAGCAATGCCTCCAGTTGCATTACTTTTGATTGCTCATCCAGGGCATCTTCAACTTCTACATAGCATTGACAACTAACACAAAACTAGCAAAAATAGATGCCAGCATGATAATGCCAATGCAGCAGAGGAAAACAGAAAACAAAATGCAGCAGAGGAAACAGATATGCATGAAATGAGATACATCTGCTGGACTCTCCCTAGAGATATCTCCTGTTGAAAATTACTTGAAATAATTGCCTTTTAGGATACATCGGATCCTTGAAACAGCCTCTCATAAAGGATGAGAGAATATTAAGTGAAATAAGTAAATTATTTAGTGGATTTAAAAAATAAATGGGAGTTCATTAACAAGTAAAACTGCTTTGCCTACAAATATAAAATATTTTGGAATGAATACATCCAAAGTTGAGGAAGTTTAAGAAATGCAGAGAGGGAAAGTAAAATCTCATGCCTATGGATGAGTCAAATCCAAATGTCAATTCTCGATTCCACCGATTCTCAGGATTAGAATGGGTATCAAGAATCGATTGCTTAAAATCGATTCAGATTCCATCGATTCCAGATAGATCAATATTCAAATCAAATTTCATTTCTCACATCATATTTGTCTCTGTAATCTTGGGCGTAGGCTATCAATTTTGACTTTTTATCTACCTCAACAAGCTGAGGATATATTTGCTATTTGTTAATAAATATACTTTTTGAGCGAATAAATTGTCTTTATTATTTTATTTCAGCCAATACTTAGATTTAAATAATAGTTGTATGCTACTGGTATATCAATATCCTACCTATTATTAGGAATAAGAATCAATGGAATCAGAATAGGGAATCGATTTGAAAGAATCGGAATCAGAATCGAAAAAAGTGGAATCGACTCATCCCTGCTCATGACCCATTATGGCGAAAACAAGGGCTTCTTGATTTGGAATCTTTCACATCGGAGACTTTGGCAGGAACACATGCTTGTTGAGCTCAAATATCAAATGAAAGAAATTTTCATTTTTACAAAGTAAATTGTTGGTCCCCATGGGGTTAATGGCTGGTAAGGGTCACCTAACATCAAATCAAATCTTTACCTCCATCGGAGACCAAAACAGCCTCGTGTAAAATCCTTATGTCACATTTATGTTAACTCAAATATTCCATAAGAACACTTAAGAAACTGGTTGGGACCACTCATTAACTCATGAGAAATCAAATTTTCCATAAAATAGATATACCTTAATTAAGACTCTTCTGAATTTGCAATATAATAATTGGCCAAGCAGCAGAGTAGTTTTTCCATGGAATTAATCTTCCAGCTTAATTAATTTTTTGGCTTACAACAATTAGAATATGAAACGTAGTGATGCTGTAATTTAATGAAATGTAGAGATAGTGTAATGATTTTCTAATCACAGAATAGAATATGTTGGATTTCATATCATTGTGTTTAATTTGATTGTTTATTATATGTACACGCACATCTGAAATCAGTCCACAGCATGGCTGTAACACATGAAAGATTGATGAGACCAGAAAAATACCAAAGGAATGTTTTTTCCGATGCTTGCAAAAAATATACATTCACATGCAGCCTACTATTACAATGTGCCGATTTTGTTATAACATGAACTTCGTAATAACAAGAGTCTACTGCGGCAGCTTGCATTCTGGTAACAAGTAAGAAGATCTACATCAACATTAGTGCACTACTGGGGCTGCAAAACACTTTCAATTTCTCAGACTCATTCTCTCTCTCAATATGGATAGTCTGGGAGGACTTTCTACTTGCCCAGAATTTTTGCTTAAAAATTTTCAAACCTTATTAACATTGGGTAACCACAGGAATGAACTTGGATGCTATAGGCATAGTGAAAGTAATGGAGACACCATCATTGCACCCCCTCAGTCAACACCCTGCCTAGGGCTTGGCTGTAGCATACATTTGACGGCTAAGATGTAATGTTAGACAGGGCCATGTGACCACTGAAGATTAAGGGTCAAAATAATTAAAATTACAAATATTTGGGAACCTGTACACCACATAGTTCATAGCATTAATTATCTCCAAGACAATGTTTCCAAAAAAACCATCATTCTGGAGTTGTTACTAAATCCTGGGCTTACAGATAATTCCAATAAGGAAAATAAGTTGCATTATCCTTCACATTTTGCTTCAACGTTCAAAGCCAACAAAGCTAATAATTTTAATATCATCTGAACTACCTAATTCTGCTGGAAATAGAATTATAATATTCAATAGTGATACATTAATAATACAATGACCTAAATATTGGCTCATTGGAAGCCACAGCTAGCATAACTTAAACCAAAAATAACAAAATTACAAATTTTTAATAAAACCATATCCAAAAGATTGAAAAGCTTTATCTCAAATGATTTCATCCAATAAATAACTTTAAGTCAACTTTGTTCCCTAACCAACCCCTACAGGTGATTAGATCCAAAATATTAGAATGCAAGTAATCTGATGTGTAATAGCTTGGTGAACAAAAGCAATGAGTGATCTGTGGTACCTTTTATAGTAACTCACTTTGTAAAATTCCATCTTTCTCATCCATTTCGTCATCCTTAGGAGCCTCTTCCTCCGACTGACTGTTTGCAACTGCTTCATCATCTTTCTCAACATTTTTTGGAGAAGGGTTTGGAGAGGCCGGGTCCATTTTTGTCGGAACATACAAGTCGGACAGCATATAATGAGCTGAAGCGACTATCTGTTTTTCCAAATGAAAGTTTTCTCACGTGAGGATATTAATAAAACAACTTCATGAGGAGACACAAATAAGAGACATTTTAAAAAATTGAGGGTAACTTTCAAAAAAAGTTAATTACATTAGGTATAACAAGAGATTACACATTTAAGTAGAGCCCTTGAAGGAAATTTCAGTAGCATTGACACTGGAAAGGGTATAAGTGAAGGGCAACCCCAAAATACTGTTTTGACACCTTTAAGCTACTCCCCAAACCATCTTGACAAGGAGAGACCCATCAATCATTTTGCGTCGTTGAAGAATTACTTATAATTGAAGATGAGTCAGTTCATTTCGTGATTCCAACGGTCCTTGAGCTAGGAAATGGAACCACAACAGAAAGCTATCAGCACCAAAATACTCGGCACACACATCACTTTAACTATTCATAGGAACCTAACAAAAGAGTCTGCACATTTACACTAGATGAATTATCATATACATACTTAAGCATGTTAAAGTTCCAACCAAGTAGTCAGATTTGTTCATAAAAAGAATGCAGGCAGTCCTTGAATCATGTAAACCTCGACTTGCGTACATCAGTACTCATGTAAGAGTCAATCTTACTCCAAAATTCAAGAATTACGGATGTTACGGAAAGTTTGATGTGGCTGCATATGCCCAAGGAGTGCATTTGTCAGCGCATGTGCTGGAAAGTTGGAAAAAGCTGGCCAAATTGAGAGGTTGAAAACAAGAAGACTGACCAACAGAAAACAAATAAGGCAGTTGGCCCATAGCATCCCAAGGTCCAGGGGAGCAACACATTTAGAGCTTTCTTTCTACTAAAGGGCGCTAACTGCTACAAACACTAATCAACCAAATTACTTCCAAACAAATATTTGGGGAAAGTATACTTTCAGTAAAAAAATACATTTTCAACCAAAGCATTTTCAAAACCAAAAAGAAAGTACATTTTCAATGAAATTATATGCACCAACTATCACACAAAACACTTGGGATTATAATTTAAAAACTTATTAATTACAAGATTTCTTAATCCTACTTCTTTCCTTTTGGTAACAATTCTTCAGACTTGAAAAGTTGTGGTAATGTGGTACCTTTAAGGAAAGTGAGAAAATATTCTAAATAGAAAGTGAAGATCCAAGTTCTCTTCCCCTAAACATGTGCATGGCAAGTGCAAATACAGCTAAGAATTACATTGTGAATCATGATGTTTTCATAAATTTCCAGAAATAATTAAATAAAGTAGATCTCTGTAGTAAAAATTGAATTGTGAATGAAGAAAGGCAAAAACTCTCAGCTTACCTATGAGCAATAAATTAATATTCTTCCACATTTTTCATAATTTTCTCAGCCTTAATTACTATTTAAACCATTAAAAAAATGACTGAAAGATGAGGAAAGTTGAACTTGCTTGGGCTTGATCACACATAGTCCCAACCTTCATCTGAAGATTTTCTAGCTAAAATTCACCATAGCACCAAATTCACCATTCAAGACGTAACCAACATAAAGAATTTTTTTCAGCACACTTGAGCATGAAAACCTACAATGAACCATTGATGACAGTGCAGAGTTGTCAGGGATGATGAGGAGCTCAACTCAGCGAGCTTCTAAAAAGTTGAAGAAAAAGTTTATGGAAAAAACATCCCAATTGGTGACAGTCGGGTGACTGGTTCTTCCACCACAACAATATGCCCTCATGGTGGCACACACTACTGTGTTTTGACAAAAAATGGCATGACTCCATTGCCCCACTCCTCTCGATTGTCAGATGTGGCACACAGTAACTTTTCCTTGCTTCCCTTTATGTGTTTTGTAAGTGCTATCAAATTTGGATTATGAGGCTGGTCATGGGTATTCACTTCAATGAGGAGCACTTTGAAAGTGACCAATGTTTGTTACACAAAATAATTAATACAGTTCGTTCAAATGAGAAATTCCATTTAATTTCCCCCTCCCCACCCTTTGCCCCCCCTAATATGCTTAACCTTTATCTACCGAGCGTGTCTCTCCGGCACAAAAATTGTGTCCCTAGACTGCCGAGCGTGTTCATTTGGCACATTGATGGACATTTAAAAAACCTTGGTCATTTAAAAAACCCAGGCCAGCAAGGCTTACGACTACGGAAAAACTCAGGAAGTTAAAGGTTAATCCTCCTTTTCTTGCCTTCCTTTCTGTTTGACAGACGAAAAAGCAAATGAAATCTCTTACATATAAAAGACTAATGTTAAACAATGAATCACAAGGCAATAAGCCACAAAGTTTTACATACAACTTATTGATTTTGATGTTGATACATCATCATTAACGTACAAATACCAAAAGTTGAATTTGATGATGTTTTAACATCAAAACCACCCAGCTGTATTGAAATAGTGGAACATTACCAAATGATTCTTTCTTGAACATGCAACAATTCCACCAAGGAACTATTCTCCAACCATTATGGGCATTCATTGATATAAATTGATGAATTATGGAAATTTCAAATTGTGCCTTTAAAGTGACGTTTTGTTTGACATATTTATTTTTACAATTTTACCAGCTTTATTCCATTCAACCTCACACTGACAAGGCAACTGAATGAAACCATGAATTTGAAATTTATGGCACGAAAAATGTTGTCAGCCATTTATATTTCAATTAATATCACAAATTTATTCATATTAGGCTACTGATAGATAACTACAACCTTTATTTTAAGGATTTTTTATACTTTTTACCATTCTCTCTATCGTATAATTTCAATTAAAATATATTTTCCATCAAAGCAAATTAAACTGAAACACTACACTACCCCTTCAATTAAAATGCACAAAGCTAAATATAGGAAACATTAATGTTCAGTAATTTATGTCTTGGCAAGTTGGTTTCAGAGCACATAAATCATTTGCAATTTTTGTAACAATACGTGCAGCCTGAGTCAATGCCTACATTTCCCTAGACTCTTGTATGATCATTTTACTTTAAAATTCCCTGGGTACATATTCCTCATTTTCTTGGACTGAATAAATCGAATTTTTCAAGTTAGTACCAAGTTGGTGAAATAAATGTTGTATGCTATCTTGAGTACCACTTTAGCCAAAGAAATGAGCTATTAAACAATGCTATATAAGATGCATTTCCAAAGGACTTTTTCATAGAAAATTTTTTGGAACAATAATGTCTATTGCATTTGTCATAGCAAAAAATTAAAATTTAGGCAGCTAAATTCTTACCAAAGACTGCATCTCATTCACATTTATCAAAATTTTGAAACACATGCAGAACTTACCCTTGGATATTTTTCTTTTGTCAATAATGTCAAACAATTTTTGAGCAGTGTCTGAATGGTAGCCTGTTGTCTCTTATTTGGCTTGGGATTCTTCATATTTCGGGCCACTCTAAAAAAGGGGAATGAAATCCAATAAATTATCCATAGTACACAGCCATGATCTTCAGACAGTGATAAATTAAATTCACAGAGATCTCTCATTAAATACATTCTATGTGCTATTTAAACGTATGAATAAAATATAATCAGAAAAAATGAAATGAGAAAATATTAAACAAAAAAAAAAACGATTTTCCCATTTTGAATTTGGTTTCATGATGTATTGATACTTCAAACTTCTATTTAAGACTGTTATTTCGAGCATTTAAAGACGTGGGGCACAACCCTATTGTGTTACGAAGTTAATTGTTATGAAGGCTTCCGTGGTTTTCTTCCATGGGTCAGGACCTGATGATGCTGACTGGAATGCCAAAAAAATGGTCATTCACAAAAATGCTGCAACATGAGGAGAACCCGAAAAACTCTAACTCACAATCCTATTCACTTTGAATCTTGAAATTGAACAAAAGTTTACTGACTGTAGTTTTAGACCTAAAGTCAAACTAAAAAGGATTCTTAGCAGTATAAATACATACCTATAGAGAAGCATTCCAACAGGTACAGTGAAAGGGTTTTGGCCTCGGTCATCCAGGATATCCGTGCAAAGAGATGTCAGGTCATACAGCTTCACAATATCATCATCCTTGCCTTAATTTTATTAATAACAAAAAATGAAATAATAGTATTAGCACATCATAACTGCAGACATAACTACTAGTAAAAACAAAGAAACAATAATGTGCCTCAGGAACAAAACACCAGGACAGTAGAGAAATATTTTGTAGATCTCATGATCACAAGTATTTCAGCAAAAAACTGATGTTGTTTAATCACAGGCTTTATTTTTACCATAGAATGAAGAATGAACTGGAAATTATACTATCAGGAAAGTCAATTGCTGAGTTAAGAGACTGTGAGCAAAAATAGTATAGAATTCCCATGAAGACTACCTCACCCCACTACACAGGCTTAAAGGCAAGTTGCATGCTGGCCTTCGCTTGAACCTTCACTACCCCAAGGAGTGCTTTTCTATAGCAATACACTGTAGAACCGCGGTCGGCCCCGGTGGCGGCGGGGTAAAGTCCTCGCATGCTAACCCGTGGGTCGTGGGTTCGAGTCCCACCTGGGTAGAATATTATCTGCCAAGGACATGGGTGTTTGTGTCTCGTCCGTTGTTACTGTTATCCACCCTACGTAAATTGGCACATTGTGCTGTATTCAGGATAGTGAAGATAAATAAAATAAATAAATAAATAAAAAATAACGAACACCGATATAGTGAAATCTCGGTATTACGAGAGACTTTCTGCACTCCCGACGAAGATTACATGTTAAAGTATAGGACAGCTTCGTTATTACGAAATTTCACAATTGCGAAGGAGGTCAAAATTATTCAGTTCCTTATTAATTGCTAAATATATCTTGTGCCGTATTTTTCTTTATTTTCCTTCGAAAATTCAGCAGAATTTCGCGATTCCACGGCTTTGAAAGCACTGCAGACGTGTACTGTTGATGATTATTGGACTAAAATTTGTCAATTCATCACAATTATCAATGAAGTTTCATTCGTCAATGGCTTTGAGATCCACTGAGCCTCGAGGAAGTGAAGAGGTGTGAGAGGATGCCGAGTGCACGGTTGTCATCAAGACCTCTAACATTTGCTGGATAATATCCGGCGAGAATAAGTGGCTCCATTGACATCAACTTTGGCAGCTTTGCGACACTTCCTCTTTTTCCCTTGCATGCATCCTTGACGAAAGTTCGAGGCAGTGGCTTAACTAGGTGGGAAGGCAAAGCGGGGCGGCCTTTCAAGGGGGCTGCACTGTGGGGTCTGCCGTGGGCGGCACTGTGGGGCCGGGGCCGCTAAACTCAGGGCCACCCTGGGCAGCACACACTAGCTACGCCACTGCCGGGAACTGCCTTCCCCTCCAACTCGCCGCAAACTGTCGGCAAATGTTGCTTTTTCAGATGACATGTAAATGTTATTGTATACCTACCACATTTCATTTGTTTTCTCGCCGCCGACCTATGAAGGGTCCACTGCCACCGTCTGCAGCGAAATCCATCGTGATCCCCGCCGCCGCCGACCTACAGCCTTGGGCAGTGGCAAGTAGTTCTGTTAGCTAGCTTAGAGCTTGCTAGGCGAAATGCACCCAGTGTTTACATCCAGCCAAGCAAGCGCTAAGTTATCAAACTGCTGGCAGTGCCGAGTGGCGCAGTTCGCGAGGGTAGTGCTAGCTTGGCCGAATGCATCCCGTGAAACCACTGAAACCTTTGATGCCGGAGTAAAGCAAGCACACGAAGAAGTGAAGACGGAAGCTTTTGTTTACATCCGCTTACATCGTGCCCACACTGTTTACTTTTCAAGACTTTCTTGTTGTTGTACATATATGCTACTTGAGGTAATTTCACTAGTGGGATGGTCCTTGGAATGTTAACTGCAGATTAAAGTAAGGTACCAACACCTGACTGTAAACCTGAAAGTGCATGGCACTCAGGTTCTGTGCAACAATTGGAACTGTTGACCGCAGTGGTGAGCTTGCAATACTATTGTCGACATCACTGTGGAGAGCTGGGGTAAATATCTTTTTAATTTTGATGTTCATCAATGGCTACAATAGGTCATTTGTGGGACAATAGAACAGGGGGAGAGTGAAGCCATAGAAATGCACACTTTGCCAAACTGAATGGGTAAGTTGACTAGATAATATGCCAAAAACAGGTGATAGTCAGGGATTTGTCACAGTACCACAATGATCTACCACTAAAAATTCAAAATAAACAACTTCTCAAAAAAAGAACTGCATTAATTTTAAAACTTATGGGTAAATTGCACAATTGGTGGTGGATTATTTATCATAAAAAAGGCTTTGTTTTCATTCACCAAAATACCATCAACCCTCTCAAATGTATTCAATAAAGATGATACTTTAATTGACATATATTTCAAGACATGAAGTGAAATAAAGTTGAAATAATTACCCCTGAAGAGCCAATAGGTATGTCCCGCCTTCGTGGCATTTGACTTGAGAAAGGATAATATATTTTGAGCAACATCGCGTATTAGTTTTGGAGAGAACTTGGAATTTGGAAGATGCGGCAGGTCCTCAGTCTTGATCAGCTCATATCTCTGCACAATTCCAGCCAAGTGATAACACATCACCACCTCTGGCACATTACACATCAGGTTATCCAACCAGTAGTCAATACCTGTCAAAACGTTGATGGGCCGTGTCATCTCCCTAGAAAATCAAAATAAACTCTCTCAATATCATAAGCTTTAGGAAGGCTGCATAGATATGAAATTATAACCAAATGTATCTGGGTCAGAAAATTCCTTTAGCATTGCAATTATTGACTTCTACAAATATTAGCAATAGAATACAAATAAATTGCAATTTGATAAAAAAACCTGGAGCAGGAATCAAAACATGGACTTTAGGTTGCAGAACCAATGCACACACCACCACACAATGCAGACACTGTATTTCACTAGGCAATCACAGATGGAAACATATGGGCTAGGGTTGGATGGCAATGATCCTTATGGATAGAAACCTGGGTCGTGGTGCAGTGTATTTGTTCTGTAGTTTTGAAAAATTTTCCTCAGGGTAATAAATATACGAATGTGCGAATTTCCACAGAGGAAAAATCATCCCCCTTGACCGGGATTCGAACCCGGATCCCTCGATTTCTGGCAGAGTGCTTTAGCCAGTTAAGCTACCAAGGCGTCCTCTTCCCCTGTGGATTTTTGCGACCTTTACCGGACTAGATGTTCTCGACTGCCGGACATACAATGTAACAAACAGTCGCTACTGAGCACTTAGCGCCACTGCCCACGAGGAAAGATCGTATTTTGAACACAGAGAGGCGTTCACCGCTATTTGACAAATTTTAAGCTATCCGGGACTAGCCACTGAGTTCCACTTTTACGGAGGATGATTTGTCCTCTGCGGAAATTCGCGCATTTGTGCATTGCGGGTGACTCCGTAAAAGTCGAACTCAGTGGCTAGTCCCGGATAGCTTAAAATTTGTGTAATAAATATACATAAAATGCTTCAATATGTAGACAATCCAGCCATTGGGGACAGTATATGAGATAGACTCAGGGGCATTGACTACACTGAAACCCTCACACCCTAACCTTGCCATCCCTGATGCACCATAATGGCAGAACAATGAGTTCTCTTAGATTCTTCTAGAATTGCCACAAGAATTTAGAAGACAGGATAGTGAGGCAGTCCGCAAATGGGCCCAGCAAGCCAAAGGTCTATGGTAAGACTAGGTTGCACCTGGTTTTTTTGCTGTGGAAATTTATTCATATTACTCTAAAGCTTAAATGAACCAAGTTGAAAGAAAATTACCCCAAAGAGTAGTTAAGTAACACAAAAACATGGCTTTCAAACTATATTCATGAACTATGTGGATTCCAGCACTATCCACAGTATTCCCTTTACAGGAACACCTGCATGTGCTCATAAGTGCCAAACTCCACAAAGGAAATGTTTGGCTTTAACCTCACAGATCGTGGTGCTATGCTCACAATGCCCCTCAGACTTTATGTCTGGCTATCCAGAACACCTTATTCCTTCTAAGCCCTCAAAAATCCACAGGGGAGAATGACTTTGGTAGCTTTAATGGCTATATTTCTCAGCCTAATATCAAGGGATTCAGGTTAGAGTCCTGGTCAAAGCAAGTGATTTTTCCTTTGTGGACTTCAGCACACATATATAAATTCCTTTCTGCATTTATAGTAATACAGGTTGGTTCCACATTTTTTTCAGTTTCAGTTCTATTCTTAGCTTCCGTTCTCAGATCCTGTTCTCCATTTAGGTTTTTAATTTAGTACATACTCACTTGTAATTGCTCAATTTGCAATCATAAGAGAAATTTTTTAAATTATTGCGCTTATCTAGAACATTGTATCAAATTTCATATATCTAACTGCATCCATAGAGTCATAACATTTGCAACATCATGAGACAAAAATATGCTATTGTTCTGAAAAAAATGAGAGAATTTAGATTGCTCTCTTAAAAAGAAGAAAGAAAGAAAAGATACATTACTCTATCCTTATTATGAAGTTCATGAGACAAAAAATTTGGCAGTTTGTAATACCAGACTTCGTATCAACATACAGTAGACGATAGGTTCGACTTACGATAGATTCGATTTGCGATCTGAGCTGATTTTATGCGGGCTTTTTAAAATTTCAAATTTCACCGATTTTGTTTTAAATATCGATAGTGTTTTAAATATTGGTTTAATAATATTTTAAATAATTTTAATCCAGGATATTTTGTATGCATTGGCTCTGTCGCATACACTGAATGGATTGGCACTCATGCTCTGTAAACCAATTCCTCATCCGGAAATAATGCCGATTCAACATACGATGGAATTCACTTTACGATCGGTCCTACGGAACGGATTAATATCGTAAAGCAAGGGTCTACTGTATATTTTTGACAAACATCTAAAAAAATATACTACCTTAGCTATTTTTCTGGAGTTCAATCTTCCATGCGTAATAGCCATGTTGTGGGATGATTTTACATGTGCAGGTATGATTAACGATCAAGATTTGCACAAAGATATGAAAGCCAACATATTCTATTCTGCAATTATAAAATCATAAATCACACTAATTCTGATCCTAATCGCTAGCCGGGATATTAATTCCAAGGAAAAACTACTCTGCTGCCAGCATAGTTACTATGTTGTGAATTCTGAAGAGTCTTGATTACAGTATAGATATTTACAGAAAACTTGATTTTTCACAATTCAATGAACGTCAGACAAGTGCAATAAAGTGTAACAATTTTAAGGCAAGTATGTACAATTTCCATTTCACGTTTTTCTTTATATACAACACTTACCTAAGGCGTCAACAATTTTTGTATCCATTTAATGCAATCCTATCCTACTGTTTACAATTTCAAAAGTTGAATTATCCCGCAATTTACAACAACTGGCAAGGAGCAAGATGGCAGCAAACTCACGTAATGCACACCAATTGAAGAACAACCCCGAGTTTAAAGCTAAATATAAAGAGAATGCCTCGTCAGATTGTAATGAAACAAACGTCCACATGTAGCCTGTTGTATAGTTTCAATTGAAATGTTATCAATGCAGCCAGATTCCAGTTATTGGTGTGTCAATGAAAAAAGAGCCCATTTTTTGAGCCTCGCGCAGAAATTCCATAATTCCAAGTGATTTTTATAGAGTTGATATTAACTTTGTGGAAGAACTTAATTCCCATTCATACAAGTCACAAAGACCTGAATGAGCAATGTGGCCTTCATCTTGAATTCAGTATTACGATCCTAGTCCTTCGGAAACATAATGTCAACAGAAGAATTATTTGCAATTTTTATTCATATCACATTTTAGCATTGGTTGTCTGAATGTTCTGCTGGGTGTGCTCCGCGAATCCATATTATTCAATTGAGTTGAATTTTCTTAAAAGACAAGGCACTTCATGCAGCAGCATGATTAGGTATTGATGACTTCAAAGCATCACATGGCAGGGTAGACTGTTTCAAAGTTCAGTGAATCATTTTCTAAAACAGCATATGTGGTGAATCTGAGAGCAAATACCCCAAAACAGTTCCTCACTGGAAGATTCCAACTTTGCATGATCATGTTCATGGCTATATGCATAAGCTATTGTCTCCAGCTTAACTTTGTGGAAGTGAGTTGTATTCATGATAAAAACAACTTAGTTTCAATCCACACAATTTTATTATAAACGACCCGGGTTTCCCAGGTTGAAAGCTGGGTCGTTTATAATAAAATTGTGTGGATTGAAACTAAGTTATTTTTATCATGCTATATGCTTTAGGAGAAAATTTTACTGTAGACAAGGTATACCTTTCTCACGATATACTTCTGCTCAAGACCCAAGACTTCAAAGGGGATTCTTGCCATGGGGACTAACACAGCAAAGCTCGCCTCACTGTTTTGTTAGGAGCCAATGCAGATGGCATTGACAGACTTAAGCCCTTTGTTTTGGGAAAATCTAGAAATCTATGCTAGTTACAAATAACATTGGGACCTTATTGTCAACAGCATATGCAACCAATACAAAGGCATGGATGACTTCTAGTATTTTTTAATGAAAAATGCATATCCTTCATGTAAAGACTGGGGACCCAACAGAAAAATCCTTTCATTATTGGATCGGCACCCTGCACATCCTCTTAACTTGAAATTACAAAAAATAAATAAATTATTATTTTTCCCAGCTAATTGCACCAGCTAGCTGCAGCCACAAGATTTAAGAATAATCCATTCAAATAAAATAAAATTATGAAGCGTTTGGTTATGATTTTACTTCAATTTCCTGCAAATTAAGATTTCCCTTGATTTATATTTTTCTGCAAATTACACTTTTTTCCTGTGTCCTCTCCTAAAGTGTAAAACAGTGATTTCACTGTATTCGGCTTATCTTACATAAGCAGAATGGTCTAAATGAAGTCCAATACAACTATGAGCTCCAAAAGGCAATGCTTTAGAATCACAGAAAAAATCACAGCAGAACCCAACGTCCTCGATAATGATGTCCAGTAAGGGTAACCATCAAAAACTTTTTTTTAGATTTCAAGCTTTGAGCTCAAAATCTGAAAAACGAGCAGAGTTGAGCTTGGGGTCAGAAATATTGTAAGAAGGCCTTTGGAGCTCAATGTAATGGAGGAATTTATTTGGAATTTTTGCCAATGTCCTGAGGTCCTGCCAAGTGATACAAGTTTCACAATTTTAGGCCATTTTGGTAATATGTTGAAATCTGTGGAGGATCATGCTTTGTCTAAATTTTGCAAGAGTTGTCAGAAAGTAAGTCAGAATGTAAGTGAAAAATGGCACGGCAGTAGTAACGTGAGAGCAGAATCCGGAGAATGACGAAAAAATTTATCTGGGACATTCAGGATCTGGAACCTGGCAAGAAATTAATGGAGTCTCATGCTCGTGCCATTTCCGTTGCCTCCTTTGTGCAATATGCAGGGTGTTAGAAGGGAAAACGGAAATGGCAGTCATTGACTGCATCAGGCTTCACTTGCAGTAGTTATAAGATACCTATCTAGTGAATGAAACTCTGAGTTTCCGCAGTGAAATACACATTTTCCTCATGGATTTCAACACTACATTATCACTATTACAGCCTGGTAGTGATATTAAAGCATTATAATAAATCAGAAAATTGTTTTGAACTCTTTAAAATTAAAAACTGTTTTTCTTTAGGTAGGACTAGCCAACCAGGCTGGCTCATGCCATCCTATGTAGAATGAGGGGAGCGTTCACTTGTTTGTGATTTCTGTCAGTGAAGTAAGAAATGAATTGAACTGTCAAATATTTGATCCACCTTATAGCTTATATAAGTATACCTTATTGCGGCGGCATCTTAATACTGAGGTTATCATCAGATTCTACAACAGCATACACCATTTCTAGAAAGCTGAAATGATCGTAAGGATCCTTAATCATCTCATATCTTAAAGGAAGTCACATGGAAAACACTGATAATAAGGCAAGAAGCAAGCCTTCCAACTATAAGCAATGAGAGAGTGCAATATGATTTATGCCCACCCTACCACAAATATGACAATCCTGAAATTTATAGACCTGATAGATCCACCCTAGTTAATTAACAAAAAGATGAGCTATTAAAGGCGTTTAACCCATTCAATGCGGATGTCATTCATGAATGACATCTGCCCCTAGGTGCCCTCGTGGGTGTCATTCATGAATGACACGGCCTTCAGTCTTTCCCCGTGCGGTATAATGGTTTTACGCTCAGCTCCTTCGGTTGGCCGCCACTTGTCCACTCTTCAGATGGTTCCTAGCTTCTGTTAAGTGTGCTCCGTTTTTAGCTACGCCAATTTTTCTTTTTTTGCGAATTTTTGCAATTTTGCGTGTTTTTTTACAAGAGTTTTGGTGAACAAGTTTTTATTGAAAAATGGTTTAGTCTGTTTTTCTTTTGGAATAGACGTCTATTTACATTCCCTTTTCTATTTTTCTTATTAGCCGAAGTTTTTCTTTGTTCATGGTATTATTGCGATTTCCATTAGATTTTTGCGAGCCATATTTTTTGCAAACGCAGGTTTCTTCTTCCATTCTTCCTAGAATACACAGAGCTTCTGTTATCAAGACTTTACTTTTCATTTCAATAAAGGTAAGTCCAAACTTTTACATTTTGATTTTGGTATTCTTTTCTTCTACACCAAAGTGCTTCATAAACCTACCTTTAATTGCTCTAAATTATTTCAACCATAACACTCTAACTAATATTTGTGTCGCTTCTACAGGACTTCATTTTTATATTAATAAAAATTAAGACAAGAGTGATTCCGGCCACTTCCATGGGGGCAAATATATCGAGTTCGTCGAGTACTAGTGAGTATTTTCATGATTTATAAGTCAAATAATTTGATTTATTATGGTCTGAATGTTTTCAATGTCCAGTGAAAATTTTCAAACTTTTTTATGATAGGGTGACAGTTGTAAAACTTTTTTAATACATGAAGGTATTATTTTCAGGAGTGGTAAGGCAAACGCAAATCCACATGATGCTACCGTGAATTGATGATTTCGAGAATCGATTGTAAGAGATCGTTTTCGACAAGCATTACATTTCACAAAAAATCCCAGTGAAAATGAGCCTGTGCCTAGAGATTACCTTTACAAAATAAAATCTCTTTTAGATGGCTTTAGGGAGGCAATGGAAACTGCTGTCTTCCCGGAACGGGAACTATGTATAGATGAGTCGATGTTACTCTGGAGAGGCCAACTAATTTTTCTGCAATACCTGCAGGGTAAAAAGCACCAGCATGGTATCAAGATGTATATGCTTTGCAAGCCATCTGGCTTGGTCCACCTATTGTTAACTTATACAGGCTGTGGGGACATCAAATTAGGTGCACATGGCGATATCGTGGTGAAAAAACTTTTGGAAAGTTTTGAAAATCATGGGCACAGTGTATTCTTGAACAATTATTACAACAATAGTCAAACAACATTATAGCAAGAGACCTTCTTTGTAACAAAACTTATTACACAGGTATATTGACACCCAATAGAAAGAACAATCCCAAAAAGGTTTTTGGCCACAAATTGACGAAAGGAGAAGTTTGGAGACTAAGAATTTGGAAGTAGCTTAGTCGCCACCACCAGACCAGGCAGGAAGAAACCAGAGGCGGTGGTTGCATATAATAAATTCATGGATGGAGTAGATCATTGCGACCAGCTTCTTTCGTATGATACCTGTGAGCATAAAACACTAAATTGGTACAAAAAAGTTTCCATTCAACTTTTTCAAATAATGCTAGTCAACAGCTACATTCCTTTTAACAAATACAGCGGCAAACGGAAAAGCCTATATGAATTCCGACTGGAGCTAATTGATTCTCTACTCTCCAGTGGCTCAAATGAATCATTGAGAACTATCTCATCAGTGACTGCTCTATTCCATTATCCTGCCCGATCAGAAGTACGAATACAGGAAAGAATTTTAAAAAAAGATGTAGGGTTTGTCAAGAGAAAGGTCTAAGGAAAGTAGTTGTAAGAATCTGACTCAACTGTGAGGGTCAACCAGGGCTTTGCTTACGCCCTTGTTTCCCAGAAAACCGAAAGAAATCATGAATATTGTTATTTTTATTGTATGTATTGCATTAGTATATACAATTGCATTTTGTACAATTAAAACTGATTTGAAGTGCATAAGATGTGAGGTTTTTATTACTTTTGAAGAAATATTTAAATGTTGAGCATTTATTTTGGTTCGACAAGCGCTTTACCCGAAACTATTAATCAATATTTTATTTCTTGTAACTTACTCAGTTCATTTTTCTGCCATGTATTTTGAAATTATTCTGCGATTCCATAATTAGTTCATTATTTGAAAAATAGTTTTGATTTTTCACTGAAATTTTTTGGAGATAAAGATGAATAAATATTTGCTCTGATATTACTTCTATAATGTCCATGTTTACATAACTGCAATGCGCATTCTTGCCGTGTAACGCAAGGAAGACGAATATTTTTCCGGAATTCAAAACATTGTGGAGTGTAAAACGTACCACTAAAATTACTGTATAAATAAATAAAAAGGCCATGTTCAAGAGAAGAAGACAAAATGTGGTGGACATCGTGCATGGGTAAAAAAGCTAAGAGTGTTGATATCAGGAAAACACAGAAATGGAAAGTTTTGGAATTTCCAGTGGTAAGGGCTGAGAAAAGAAACTACTGGGGGGGGGGGGGCCGAGAGAGGGAGCAGGTAGGAATGCCGACGGGTGGGCAAGAAGGGATTTGGGGAAAGCGCTTCTGCAGAGAGAGGACAATGATGCAACGCACTTAGCTGCCCTTAAAAATATACTGACAAGAGAGGGGGTGGGTGCTAGCGGGAAACTACAGGCTAATGAATGCCGGGAGGAAATCTCACGTGGCAAAATACCGCCTGGGACCTAGAGCAGAGTATGTAAGGAATAAAATCTACCTATTTCAAAGACAAGAAAAAAGCATTCAGCAAATGCACGAGAAATATTTTCGACAGCCAAGTATTAACGAATCAAAATTTTGGGGATGACTTTTCAAATAAAAAAGGCACAAAATTTTTCAAAAATACTATTCTTCCTTTTAAAAATTTATATAAACGATAATTGAATCAGTTCATAAATCAAGAATACATTTTGAGGGGGAGATTTCACAAGACAAAAATGTTACAACAAAGGAGGAGGAATAAAAGATATGATTATTGATGTTAAATAAAAATGTACATAATATGATACCCATACCTAATAATACCTATTTATTTCAAATTTACCACGGTAAATGCAAATTTATTTCAATTACAAATTTTCAGATGTCAGAAAGCAATATTTTCGTGGAAAATGACGGAGAATGATGCAGCTAAGGAAAAAGCAATGCGGGTTGCATAACTACAGATTTTTCAGCTGAGCGGATGTCATTCATGAATGACATTTTTTTTTTAATTACGAAAAATGAGGTAAAAAAGACTTACGGAGAAATTTTAAATATTTGTGGTGACTTATAATACAATTACAGATATGATAACGCGAAATATTGAATCCCGACACCAGGACCGATATCTTCATACAGACCCACATTGAATGGGTTAAGAAATTATATGACGGATTCAACTGAACATGCACAGAGGGAATCTTGCACTGCCCTATTCACTGCAATGTTCCCGAGCTAGAACGAAGCAGGCAAAGTAAATCGCTCAGGCATGGAAGGTATCGTCCAATATGTGCTTGCTAGGTTGGCTATCCTGAATGTCCCAATTTTTTTGTGATTCTTGGGGTTCTACACTCATGTACCCACTGCCAAGCCATTTTCCACTTACCTACTGACAATATGTAAGTGTTTCTCACAAAATATTGAGGCGAAGTACAATTTCCACTTATTTCAAATTTTTACCACAAGGGCCCAAGATTTTGAAACTTTAACTGCTTGGCAGAATCTCAGGATATTTGACAAAAATTCTTGCATTATATTCAGCCCCAAAGACAACTTTTCTATCCCAAGCTTGTTGATATCTGAAAAAAGTATTTGATGATCACACCTAATGTTCAGTTTATATTCATAGAATGCACCACTTTCATAAGACTGTAAACTAGTATTTACAACATCAACAGGACCACAGAAATTGGCAGTTTGGTATAAGTAATAGCTGTTTTAACCATGGATGAGCAGTGCTTTTACTCAACTCTGCCAACTAGGTACTTAAATTTTTTTTCTTCTCTATGGTATTTGGGGTCCCAAATACATGGTATCAGATTTCAGCTCTGAGGTGTCTTGAGAAAGCTAAGATCTTATTGCAAAGACAAGTTATAGAGCCATTCCTAAGCATGGATTCAAGCCAATGACCTTTGAGATTTTAAGATGATGCATGACTTGCTGCTGCCTTCCTAGCTGCCACAGTACATTAAATAACCCTACCATCTAAATAAGCCTTTGAAGCAAATAAAATGAAACATAAGGAAGTTTCACATTGTGAGAGTCAAAATTTCAGACAAGCATGGATTCCTATGTAACAGAGTAAAATACTGATAGTAGGTAAAAAATTAGGATATGTACAGAAAAATGAGAAAGGTTTGTAGCCATATTTGTGATACTAAAATAAAAAAGTGACTTTTGAGACTGGCAAATTCAGCACAACTTACATTTAAAAGAGTCCCTTAGTGAATACATTGCTAATTTATACACATTGAAGAAATAAATTTTACATTATTTAAGAATCACCATGAATCATACTGAAAATCCTCTGATGAATATGCACTTCAGCAGAGGACCATGTTGGAGTGGTGACTATGGAGTACATAAGTTCACTCCAGCGTCCCTGCAAAGGCACAGATTTTTCAAAATGTCAATCAGACAAACACACACCTTAACCTGAGACTGATGCATGGGTGAGTACTGCCACCAAATATAGGCATGTCCGTTCCAATTAACATCTGTATGTCTTCAAATGTCCAGACCACATTACGTGTGAAATTATGGCTGGAAACTGCATCAGGCACAGCCTCTTCCTCCCTAGGCTCAGGTAAAGGAGGAGAATCCTTCTGTAGAGATGGAGAAAAAATAAAAATGTAACTAAAACTAAAATGACAGCTGAGCAGTGATATTCAAAGTAGATCAAAAATACAATCCCAAATACTGCATTTGATGACATATAAGATTAAAAATTACCACAAGGTTTTTACATAAATGCAAGTCTTTTTGCTGGCTAAAGTCATCACTGATGCTCATTATTTTTGCCTCAGATGGTCAGTAATACCACAGAGTATACAGAGGGCTCGCCCTTATGGGAGTTATGATACGGCTTTTTTGTTTCTGATATTCTCCACTAGATGTCAGTGATGTTCTTAAAAGGTTTCCAGTGGTTCTCTCAAAGACAAGCACACTTCCCTCCCCTACCCGTGCGCGGCAAACATGCATGCAAGAGGGGAAATTGGTGGAATGGGCGAGGTAGGGGAGGGCTTTTGGATGGGTGTTCCGAGTCCTGAACAACGCCTGAAAATCATCTCTGAACCTGCCTGACGCTTTGCCTGGCAAAGCTCAGGAGGACTTCGGATGCTAAGCTTCCTCGGAGTTAGAGTAAGGCCGATTTGGATATGAACGGTCCGACCAGCCGATTTGGATATGAACGGTCAAACGGTATATCACAACAACTTTCCTTGGGATTCGACAAACTATCGGTCAAGTCTATCCACAATCTACTGCGCAAAGCGATATTGAATAAAATTGCTATTAAGACGGTTGACTGAGAGTGTGAGAATGTAATTTGGATGGAATTCACCCGAGGATCATGTCGATAAAAGTGTAAGTCCAACATCAACATATGCTGTAAAAACAGAAATGAAGGTCGCTTGCTCTTTTCAAAGGGATGATTATCAACTATGCATGCATATAGTCCGAGGTTTTCAAGAATCATCTATTGGTTACAAATACCCGTTTCCTTAGAGTAAGAGAAAAATTTACAGTTTGTACAGTTTGACTGGCCTTATTTTCACCTTACGATTAGTGGACAGCAGTGTTACGAGTCACAATGCATTGTTTCGGGTCACAATCCGCCGATATATTCCGGAACAATTTTGTTTTGTCTCTCGCCAACTTAACCCTGAATTAAATCATTACCAAATTAAATATTTACTTTTCACCAAGTTCCCTTCGTTAGCTCTATCACTGACAAT